>OY282497.1:17282368-18778618 GCA_958295605.1 Ajuga chamaepitys | reverse complement strand
TCTCCTTCCAACCCTCTACCTTACTCGGGTTCTGAACCTTGAACCCACCTCGGGCTCGGGGACTAAAGGAATACCACCCCTTGGACTTCCCGAAGTTTTTTAGTTGGAAGAAGAACCTAAAAAGCTCTACGGTTGGTTCTAATCCGGCCTGTTTACAGACCACGGTGAATCCCACCACCTGCCTCACCGCGTTCGGCGCTAATTGACAGAGGGCAATATCGTAATACTTCAGCAATTGGGTGACAATATCCCACAGCGGCAGTCTCAGGCCTACTCTAAGGATATCTATATATACACTAATAAACCCCTGCGGTGGGCAACAGGCCCTATCCTCGGAGTTAGGGATTATATACTCGAGGTTGAAGGGAAGGTAAAATGACGGGAGCTCCCTCTCAATTTGCTCTCGCGACATCCGTAGTGCCACGGAGGACACCTCCCGACCCTCCTCCGCACACGGATAAAAAGCAACCATCATAACGTTGCATTCGCGGCCGTCGACCCTGTCTATGGTCCTAACCTCATTCCTCTCCGGAATGAGATATGATAGGGGGGGAATGTCTAACGGGGTATTCGAAGTCCCTAGTTCTTCAATCGAGCCAGAAGATGAGGCAGAAGATGAAGAAGACGAAGAGGAAGACATACTTACTTGGGTGGAATTTGAGAAAGTTGATTTGAGAAGTTTTTGATCTGGGATGAATCACGAATGCAGATTTCCTCTTTTTCCCGCTTTCTAAACTGATGAATCGCAATGAAGAAGATGAAAGGTTACTGTGCAATTACTACAATTATATACGCAAAAACCAACGGCTTCGATGCAGGCTATTCAAATTCAGTGATGGGGATTTAAGCGTGCTCTTCACGCGCTTTACAGTTCCCGAGGCGCGTGGGGAACAGGTTTCTTGGAAGTTGCAGAGCGTGTCACTTCACATCCCTCTCTCTCATGATGGCGCCGCCAATCACATCAGCCTCACCCTTCATCAGGAAGATTCAAACTACACCCCGGTGTACACTCCACCTCGGTCATACAACCACACTCCGGTGCTCCCTCCATTTTGGCCAGACAACTCACTCCGGTGTACCCCCACCTCGGCCAGGTTGTTAAAACTCCCAACGCGTTTCTTGCTTATGGGAAACTCGATATCTCGATAAATGTCTTATGCACTTCGGCCTAGTTCAGTCATCCGTAAACACTTCGGCCCGCCAGCGACCCCGGTCCTTCTTGCTTACGGTTCTACTCCGATGACAACCGAAGCTCCTACCTCGCTTCGGCTGGGGGGGCATCTGATAGGGATAACCCGATCACCTCGGGTCGGGCTAATACCAAAGCTCACTGATCGGCCCAGCACGTGCAGGCCCAGCAAGCACGTGAAAGCCCACCACGCGTAGGCCCGGAAGGCCCAGGAACGCGCGTTGGCCCAGCGAGTGGTTTGTTCCGCGAATCAAGGCTGAAGATTCGTTCCCAACCGCCATGCAGCTGGAAGTGGGCGTGAATATAGGAAGTTTGTTAGGGTTTAGGAAAGCTAAGTATAAATACGTGAAAAGAACTCTGAATTAGGGTTCGCACTCTGTATACTGAATTACTACCTGTAAACTCAACGTTCTAGTAAAGGAAACACCTCGGCAAGAGTGATTTTTTGCCCGTGGACGTAGATCTCCGGATCGAACCACGTAAATCTTGTGTTTTTATATTCTGTTTGTGTAGATTATCTTTAGATTTGGTGGTTACCGGATTGCGCTTTATCACTTATGCTTACCTGGGTGTATTTGTTTTGCAAGAAGGCATTAACAATTGTTAAAATTACGTACATGTGGCAGTCTTAGTTTTAACGGAAAAAAATGGTGGTAGCTGTACACAGTGGAGATAAATAATACTAGAGGACTGTAAATAAGAATAATAAGGGTATAAGTAGAGATGTCAATGAGGGTCCAGTCCTACTCGGTCCAAGTCCTCAAAAACCCTGATACAGTAAAAGCTTTGAAGTTATGATCAGACCCTTTAAGTTTATGTATTTTTATAACTACAAGAATTTTTGAAATAGACAACATATTTTATCTGTTATCTAGTTATAAATAAGTCTGTTATTAATAGTGCTGTTGCTAAAGGTATCCTTTTAACCACAAGTAAAAATCGTTGTCTTTTCCATGAACAACAACACTTTATATAACAAATATATAATATGTTGTCTTTGTTAATTTTAACTACAATTTGTATCCGTTGTTTAATCTTAAAACCGTTGTCTTTGTTAGTTTTAGCAACAATTTTTCCCTGTTGTTGATTTTTTAATTTAGCAGCTCTTTTTAGCTGTTGTCTTTTATTTGTTGTTCTTCATTTAAATCATATCTATTTAATAGACAATTTATTAAAAATAATTATAAATTGAAACATGTTTTCAGGACGTACAAATATGTAATAATAAATCAAAATAATTCTCTCTAATCCAAGACAAAACATGATTGTGTAATATCTTAAAATGTGCAATTGATAAAAAATGATAACATTGTACTCCTTGCCACTTTACAATTTGAATCTAAGACTTCAAAAAATGTTTGGAACTTCACAACAACTTCTTCAAAAGATATGTACCTTCATTGCCTTCCTGCCAATGGAAACATTATAAACGAGTATGTTAACAAAAGAATGAAGCCGAATCATCAAGACAAAATTAACATTAAAAAAAACATTTAAGGCAATTATATGTGGTTCTATTCATTTTGAAACCACATCAATCATAAACACATAAATCATTCCTAAAGATCCACATCAATCATAAACACATAAAATCACCGGCTGGTCAAGCTCAAATAATCACACGAATAAATCAACAAATTGATGATTTAATATATCATAAACCATTTTTTTATAAGAAAATATGTAAGGTGGGGTGAGACAAAACTAATCCAATACAATTGACATTCCTAATTATTTGAACTGATTTTTGTGGAAAAATTAGAATTTGGTAGTTTTTGAAAATAAAGTGATTGGTCTTAAAATCAATTGCAAACACCCTTGTAATGTTACAAATACACCAAGATTACTTTTGTTTGCAAAATAAGTGATTTTAAGCAAACAAAGTTGTTTGCAAACACTGCTTATTTTAGCTTGCTAATCACTTTTGGGCTTAAAATCTTTTAAGTTGAACTTTCCATGGTTAAGTGGTGTGGTGTTCACGGTGGCATGAGGCATCAGCCTCTAGGAGCCACATCCTCAAAACCCATTAGAAAGTAAGCTATGCACTAAATTGCAACAAAAAAAAGTTCATGAATTAAATTGCAATTTACTTATTCATTTATTTTTAAAAAAATATGATTAGATTGCAACCAAGGGTAAAAGTCCAGTAATGTTTTTGCAACTAAACAAAACTAGAAAGCAGCATTTTGCTTACCTTTAGCAGAATTTGTCGAACGTAATCAGGTGAACCCAAAAATTCTATCTGCGATCTTTGCTCAGCAAATAGTGCATTCTGAACATGCAAGGGAACATGACTTGCATACTGCAATTAGTAAGCCACAGTGTTAGTTGTACTCCAGATATGAGCGTACAAACGAACATTTTGGAAACTTGCGGCTAAAATGACGACATGGAAGAAGCATTGCAGCGCTAGGAGCTTCAAAACATACTTTACACGCATGAGAATTCACATCTCCATTCATTGTGTATTTTTGCTCTTTCTCGTTTATCTCCTGCATTCGGGCCTGAAGAAATATGTAGGGAATAGACAATTAGAGCACTTACTTTAGAAAAGATAGTTAGCAAAACTATTGTCGCACTCTGGCAGAATTATGTCGGGAACACACAATAAGACCACCATGTACTATTATCTCAGTCTTATTCTTTCAGTATAAGTTTAATATACGGACAGGAGATGTTAGAAATTAATTAGCTCTTTAGCTCATGGAAAATTTTGTTTTGTTTGAATTAATGAATAAGAACTATAATAGCAACTGGTAGTTGTACAGATTGATATGGATTTGAAATCTATCTCTTTCATTTTATTCTAAATCCACCACTTTCAAATCCTGCAATCCAAACGTTATAGATTCATCCTGGCACTAAGCTACCTAAAAATCGACATGTGGTTTCAGACGGCCTCAGAAGTCGCTCAAGGTTTCGCCTATTAATAAAAAATAATAAAGAATAGAGATAAACAAAAGTAGAAGCAAACTTAAATGCATTACAAATAAACTTCAGCCTGGCTCAAGAGCTTATACGTGAATCTTGAAACAATTAAGATTTTCTGTAATTAGGATGAATATTTAGGGGTAGCTTTTTCTAATTACCTCTATTAAGAATGATAAGAAAAAAAAGAGGAAAATGAAATACTTCCAAAAAAATATATAATGATTTTAGAGGCATGATGAGATAGGAATCACTTACTTTCAAGCAAACAACCAGAGGTTCTTCTTTAGGAACATTTGATTGTGGCATTGCATTATCCGGAGCTTGCTTATCTTCAAATAGCAGGTCCCTGTTAACGTCCCCAAATTTTGAAACACTTATTTAACCTTTGACCTCATTTATCTTCTGTTCCTGCATACCGCTCCCCTGTTTCTTGAGCTGAGCAACGAGCACCCACATGTTCGCCAGATCATTCTCCAAGGCCACCTCCCTCTTCTTTGCCTCTTCCACCTTTTTCCTGTACTCATCCTCTAAACCTTCCTTCTTGGCCAAGGCGGCCTCAAGAGCGGCCTCCCGTTGTTTCCTTGCTTGCAACTCTATCTTCATATCATCAAGATCGAAATTCCATGATTCAAAGTCATCATTGACCGTTCCAGAAACATCACTCGATCTGCCAGAAAGTCGACCTCTCCGACTAGTCCTTCGGACATCATTGTGCTTCCGGTTGCCACCATTTGTGCCGGAGCTTCTAGAACTTAACTCACGAGCACCAAGTAGTTTTTTTTTCCCAATTTGGCATTTTTCGCTGATATTTTAGTAACCTCACCAGCTAATTCTTTAGCTTGACTGCAGCTGCAGATGCTAGTTCTTTAGCATAAGAAGCTTCCTCAGATAATTTCTGATTCTGCACACGTAACCCACTGTTCTCCTCGAGAACTTGAACACGTTCAAGCTTTAGTTTTTCGTTCTCAATTTCCTGCTTACAGTTAAACAGCTTCAGCAACCACCAATAAGCACAAATAAGGTATTCAAGTTGAAGAATTGCCAGTAAATTGATTGAGAAAAGTCAAAACAGCTGATAGTGAAGACTACCCAAAAAAATGAATCTCCAATACGTATCAAGCTCACATGCAAAGTATACTGGAGGAAGACATATAAAGGCATCTCACATGCAGAAAATGATAAAAATCACAGCGAAACTAACTTAAAAGTGGCTTCATTAAGCTAGAGGAATGCTCTATGTTACAGGCGAAGAGACAAGAAAAACGATGCTCCAGGTGTAATCTGGAAATTATATATATAAGCATCTCTTAAAGTACAAGCTCATTGTCTCAACTGCACAGATCATGCAAATACTGATGGCCTAGTACACCGTTCTCAATTAAATACAGTTAAAATACCATGAATCACGTGCACTAGGAATTTCACCTGCAATTGAATTTTCTTTCTCAATTCATCAATGTGATCATCAGAGATGCATATTTCAAAGGATGGCATCTTATCACCGGATATTGCAGCAAGTTGTAGCCCCAGGATCAAGAGTTTGTCTTGCAATTCCTTGTTTTCAGCACACTGGCAGTAAGCAAAACACACACTTTAACAAGACAGGCCAATGACTTAAATCACATAAGCAAGAAAAACAATTAGTAGAAATACACACACACATACGGGAAAAAAAAGAACCTTGTTATGCAGCTGTTCCAGAAGAACGCGGTTATCTGCTGACTTAATCTGCATTAAAAGTATAAACAGGCTTAAAGAATTGTATTGCACTTACATTCTAGGCAAATAGGAAATCAAATTGCCACTTAAGAATTGCACAATGTGGACTTGTGGAGGCAGATGGACATAGGAGAAGTGAAAATAGGTACCTCGAGCTCGAAACTTTTCTCACTGCACTGAGCAATCAATTTCATGACCGTCTGCCACAAGAAATACAAACAAAATTAAGACAGTGGAGCTAGCATCTGAGGGCCTATCACATGATTCTACAAAAGAAGAGGCAATCTTTTGTTTTTTGAAATAACAAGGATGACCTGGTGCATTTCTACCATTGATGCATTGGTGCATTGTCCCCTCTTAGTTTAAGAATCAAGATATATAAGTATTTCATACTTTACCATGTCTAACATGCTTTTGTAGGAAACTTATAACCAATTTAGATTAGCTCTTTTAAATTTCAAATACCGCACTTGCTAAAACCGTCGCATATAACCTGTCTCCTACAAATTTCATGGGTCCGTGAATCCAATGCCTTGATAATTCGTTCGATCATCAGAAAACACAGATAAATCAACTGGTTGCACGACAATAATTGATTAGAAAGCAAATATCTAACACGAATTACCAGAGCTGTAACTCTAATCTATTGCTTCATATTGTGCACACAAAAGAAACCAACAAACATATTCAATCATGGAACCAATTTCAAATGAGAAGTGGTTATCATCCAATCATTTTACATTGAACGATTAGAAATAATAGTACAAATATCAATCTCCAATTGCTTCCAAATATAATTAAATTAAACCCTAACAATATATCTATCAAATTAGTACTCACCAGGGCATCACCAGAGTCAATTGAGTGATATTTGGTGTTTCAATTAAAAAAATGCATCCGCCAGGTGATTATTATCGTCCGCCAATAGAGATTCCAGTGACGACTTGCGACCTCAGATTGCGATTTGGCAAAGCCAGAGGGTTCGCCGGGGAGATTGATTTGGATCTAGTGAAACAAATACTGGATTACTATTCGCGGATACCGATGCCTCCGACTATGATCTGGTGAAGCAAGAGTAAAATTGATTTTGATCTTTTTTTTAGGAAGATTATCACAAACGTGCAAGTGTAATCATGATGAGGAAGGAAGCTCGAAGGCTCGAGCTCGTGAGTTGCAGAAAGAAATGAGAGAGAATGGAGATTTGATTAACTTTCCAATTATGGCCAAAACTGATTTGCATGCGTGGTTTTTATGCCAACGACATGCGTACAATGTGAGCAGCAAACGCTGCGTTTAACCCTCACAAAACGGTACCGTTCTACTTAACTAGAGTGTCACAACGATTTCAATTATAAATGCGATTTAGCTAATTTAAATGAAAAGAAATGTTAACGCAAATAACAGAGATTTGAAAAGGATGAATAGCTATCAAAGATTTTGATCCGTTGAAACAAGCTTAAGAGAGTGGTCTTTTTCTCGTAAAAATACAATTTTTGACTTAATAGAATTTGATAAATTATATATTCAGGCTCTTTTGATTCAAATAGTCTATTAGCTAACATGTGTTTTTATTTTTTTTTTAAATTAATTCTTAATTAAGCATATTAATTATTAGTTATTGCATCCACAATTAATTAGAAGTGACAAAACTGATCTGGCCGACATTTTGGATAAGCTGGTCATAAAATTGTTGGTCTGACAGGCCCGATTTGAGGGGTTGTGGGGCTGGCATAGTCTATTAATGAGGGATAGACTGGGCAGGACTGACTTATTTTAAGTCCGATCAAAATTTTAACTCGGTTCGTTTCATCCCGACCCAACATATGACTTTGATCCGACGGACTAAGTCCGTTCGAGTTGAGCCGTCTGAATTATCACCTCTATGGTTAAAGCTTAATTAATAGTTGAAAAGATTAAACAAACATCAACAACAATGTATTTATAATATAATTAAATAAAATAAATTAATTTAATTTATAATAAAAATTGTAATTATTTATTTAACTCTTAGAAAATACTATGATGGACCTAGAGGGGGTTGTATGAGCAGTAAATCAAATTTACAATTGGATATGACATTTTAAAACCCAATAGCATTTTAATTGTATTTTAAATATTACCCTTTTAAGGAAATACACATATAATGGGACACTTATACAGGAAATGTCATAATAAGTGTGTTTTAACAAACAATTTTTATAGTACTGTATTTTATTTAAAATATATATTAATTACTAAAATTTTAATAAAGTGTTTATTAAAAGATCTTGAACATATTTTTTTTAATGAATGTTAAATAACACAACACATTTTTACAACATATTAAAACTGTTGTACATTAAAATGTTTTGACTTTATAACAGTTTTGCAAAAATATCGATATTAGTGTTGTCTATTGGAGTAAAGCATTACCAATAGACAACAAATTTTGGGAACCGTTGATAAATGTGTTGTCTATCTGCGTAGAAAGACGCTAATAGACGACATGCACTGAAAACTGTTGTAAAAGTGTTGTCTATTAGTCTGTCTTGTCGCTAATAGACAACATATTATGGTAAAACTGTTGTTAATTCACGAATACACAACACTGCTGGAAAAAACTGCTGTCTTTTAACTGTTGTTTATTAATGAAATTGTTGTAGTGTTAGTTTATATATTATCGTTCTCAAATTTCATTATTAACATGTTTAAATTTTATCAAGAAAATGCTTAATTGAAAATTTTCAAAATATATATCGTATGGTATAAGATACAACACCATATAGTTAAGATTCCCAACATATATAGACTAGTGGAACTACTAGAGGACGTGATATTATAGGAAAAAAGTTTAATTTCAGAGTAGTGGAGCAGGAAGAGTAAATGAAACGTGAAAACTCATTGTTTGCATAAAACTCCAAATTTATTTATGAAATATTATATATGCATATATGCATATATATTATATATAATTTATATAAAATATATAAATAAGGGCCTTCGGAGCCAGCCCCACCCTATCCTGGCCCAAGCCCTTGTAGGCCTGAGGGCCAAGAACGGTCAGGCTAAAAGCCTTTAAGCTATAAGGCCTGTAAAATTGAGGCCTAACCCTTATATTTTTAGGAACGAATCAGGGCCGATCCTAAGGGTTGGGCCTGTTTGACATCTCTAGGTATAAGAGACAATTCATATGCTTATTCTTATCTTATTTAAGTTGGTAACTGGAAAGAGTAATTACTCTAGATATTTGTGATAGTGAAAAGTTATTAAAACTAGTATTATCCTCGTGCAATGCCCGCTTTGTAAAGTTCGCATTGATAACAATAAGAGTCAGTATGTTTATATTATTATAATATAGTGAAATATTATAAACAATATATAATAAGTGATTGAAAACTATATGGTTGTTAGTAAAAGAAAATTCCAATAAAAAAAATTAAAACTATTAAAAAAATATATGGGTAAGCTATAAAATACATATATTCATTTATTTAAGATTAGAATTCTCCCATCGTGCGATGCGCGAATTGTTAATGTATTACGAATAAATAATATAAATGGTAAATGATATAAGTATATTGTAATATAAGAAAAAAAATGTATTTTTATATATTTATAATAAATTGAAAGAGCTTAAAAAATAAAATACATAAGTATGAATAAGTTATGAGATAGTCATATTCACTTGTTTAAGGTCTGAAATTCTTTTTTATCTTTGCATAAAGGCCGTTCTTAATCTTCTTTTATGGTTCACAATTTATTGAGCATTACTTAAATTATTTTTTTAGAATAACTTCACATTTTTATTTTATATAAAATGTTTTAAATATCAATATATATCAAAATTTAACCAAATAAAAAATTACATTAAGAATTTGGTGTACCTATTTCTGTTTTCCAAATTAATGTACATATATATTTAAAACAAATATTAACCTTATATTGTCAAATTAAATCAGTTCACAAATTATTTTGGTTAATACAGCGAACTCTCTTTCGTTTGTTATTAATGTAAACACAACAAATTTATGCCATGTAAAACAAAATAACTTTCAGAGCCCAAAATTATTTTATAAATAAACTAAAAAGTAAATGTGATACCCCGAATCTTTGAAACGCAATAAATACATTGATTGCATTTTAAAATATTGTTACCGATTTTATTTTAAAATGCAAAGTTATTTGATTTTATGATTTTATTTTGCCAAATAAATGTGACCGCGATGTACCAGGTCAACTGCACTCCTAGCACCGAAAGGATAAAAATTAAAAATAAAATGATTAACATCGGGTATAAGAAATAAGAAACATGTTTAATTTATAACATATTATATTACCTATTAACCTAACTACCTATTTAATAATAATATAATGGTTAAGCAAAGCTCATGATGGAAACTTCATCCCACATCGTAACAATATTAATTCTATCAATAAGTTTATCCCACATCGTAAGTTAGGGAGAATAATTCACCAATATTAAACTATAAATAACACTACCTCTTTGAGAAAATAATAATTACATAAACAAATATATATTAAAAGGAATTCCTTTAACTAGGAGGTCCTTATAAGTTTATTTTCGACAACGCTCGGACCGGTGTTTTGGGAAGTTGTTGAATAGTATTAACATCTTTTGAGGTACGTCTTCTTTAATAGTCTTTTTATTTTTCTTGTCATTGTCATTTATAAATTATATAGATTTAAGAATTTAATTATTTTCTTGGTTTAAGTAGATTTATAAATTTAACTATTTTCTTAAGTTTGTATTAAATAGTTGTTGTTTAAAAATGCATGTTAGTTAGTTTAAAATATTTATCAATGTAGGTAGTAATTTAAATTTAATAACATATTAGGCCTTTTTATCTAGGACTATAATTTATAATAAGTTGGCTTATATGTTAGAAAATTTGTAAAAGTAGACATAATTCAAGAATATTGTACCACACTTAATTATCTTTAAGATGTTAAACTCAATAAGTAATACTAATTAATTAAAACAACATGTGCTTGGTGTAGTGCGAGTCAGGCCTTGGGACATACGCGAAATACGTACTTTATAGCAAGCAAAACAAGGTGGGTGACTGGGCTATTTGTAAGTATATTATGCTACTGAACTTGTACTTGATAAATATGTTTTGCCTTCGGGCTAATGAAATGATACCTCTTAAGTCGTAAGATTGGCTTTTGAGTGAGACTTGGGAGTCGTAAGATTGGCCCCTAGTCTAGCAATATGGCTTTTGAGTCGTAAGATGGGCTCCTAAGTCAAGGATGTGTTTATTATTGTGCACCTTCGTTAGTATAACTGCTTACAAAGTTCCCACTGAGTTTATACTCATGCCTATAATTACAAATCTTCAGGTTAATTGAGCAAGGTGGCGGGGCTGTTGCGGCAAAGGTCACCGGGTTCCTTCTTCTACCCGCAACTCAAAGATGTTTTTGCCTCTTCTGTGTATATTAATAAGTTTGTGTGTCACAAAATCCGGGATTTGCATTTTCTTAGAAACTTTGGCACCACTAGTGTAAATATGTTTTGGCAGTATCTTATTGTCAATAAAATTTCTACTTTCATCCAATAAGTATTTTATGTCACGCTTTCGCACATTTTCTGATTTATTACTTAATCAAAAGAGAAGAAAATTTAGTAGCACTTTAATCCCGAGCTAATGGGATTGAGGCGTTACAGTAAAAGAAAAATAAATAATCTTATCTAAATATAAAAGAAGAAAATTGTAATTCTTCTAAAAAAAAAAAAGTTCACACATAACCTCAAATTTCGGCTAATATATTGATATCAACATTTGGAATACAGAATCTTCAACTACTTTTTTATATTTAGAAAATATTTTTCCAGCACATATCGACGAAATTTATGGTAAGATTCTGCTAATCACAAATTTCGGCTAATTTATTGATATTTGGAATATTATCCCAGTATATATCGATGGAATTTGCGGTAAGATTTTGCGAATCACAAATTTCGGCTAATCAGTTGAATATATCAATATTTTTTAATACAAAATATTTTACTAATTGAATTCAAAATTTTATGGTAAGATTCTGCAAACCCCAAATTTCGGCGGATTTTCTTGTAATTGCAGTATAATCTTACCATAAAATTTGTGATTATAGTGTTACCATAAAATTGATATTTTTACATTAAGTAAGTGTGTTCGAGCGGGAAAATACTAAAATTATTATTTATAGAGGTTTTCATTTTATTATATAGTAAGATATGAATATTTCTTTCATCCTTACACAGAAATAATGTTAATCATATAACTAATTATATAATATAAATCATTGTCTATTCTCGTACATATAAAAAGAATCAAGTGAAATTCACTTGGTTGAGTCACAAGAATCTAGTCCAGTAATTGGTGGCCGGCTCTACCTATTCATCTCTCTTAATATGGTACTTATATATATATATATATATATATATATATATATATATATATAATTAAAATGGAGGATATTAATGTTATTTTAGCTTTTTCTCCAAAACTTTAGACCATAATTGGTAACCTTTTGTTATTTTTGGTAAGTTCATAACTTTCTTTTATTTTTTTAAAAAATACAAATAATATTTTCATTTTTAATCCAATTTTTATGCATAATATACCAAATTATTCATCTTTTCACGATCTTCGATTTGACATCTATATCACATATATAATAATGAGATATTTTATTTGAATAAACAGATTGTTTGTTGATTAATTATTTGTGCTAGAATTGATGTTCATTGTAAATTAGACTGTTTGGTTTTAGTAACAGCTAAAATTAGTAAAATAGTTTCTTTATGAAAACTATGAGTATTTTTTTTATAATAAGAGTACAACTAATCAGTTTATTTTATTTTACATGAACTATAATATATATATATATATATATATATTAAGTCATGTAGAGAGAAAACTCATTGTTTAAATAATGAAACTTCTGCTTTATTAAAATCAAATGCAAAACAATCAATATCTATTTTGTAATCAACTTATTAAAATATTCAATATGCTAAAATATCTTTTTTATCACGTAAGTACGGAAACTTTGAGCATATATATAATTATGTATTACAACATTTATTAAAATTATTTTTAATTACCTACTTATATTTTTAATAATGTGTATTTTGTTAAAATTACTCTTTTAAGGAAATTTATTATTTGCAGCCGAAATTATGACGTTTGTTACATTTGGCAATACTTTTAATTTTTTACTTTTACTAAAACTTCAATTACATATTTTTGCACTTTCTAAGCTAAATAATACTTTGACGTACTAATCAACATCAACTGTCTTTTTCACTCTTAACAATCTAAATTACTTTATTCGCATTAATCAATTTTTTCTTCAAATAAATAAGCTATTTATAAGAAAAATATAATATTTATATAAATAATTTACAAAATATCAAATAAAATACGAAAATATTCAAATATTTTGAAGAACTCATAGACTTTAATTTGAATCATTAAATAAAATTTAAATTTTATTTTGTTAAAATAAGATTTTATTATATAAAAATTATTTAAGTATATTTAAAATCACCAAATAAAATGTAAAAGTTGCAAATGAAAATTCAACTTTATAAAGAGGAAATTAAATATTTATATTAGAACTTGAAAGTTTATTTAGATAAATTAAAAAATAAATATAAAGTAAAAGCAAGGACATAAAGTGAAAAATATTAAACTGTACATTACATATGAAATATCCAAATAAAATATTATTGTTCCTTTTATTATATATTTTATGGTGATTTTTAACTATTTATAGTTACAATTTAAAAAATAGTTTTTATATATATAAATATGTATATATGTATTCCAGCTTCAAATTTTAGAATGTGATGATAAGTTATTGTCACATTTGGTAAGAATTAAAATTTATTTTACTTTATAAAGTCGCAAATATATTTTTTCATTTATTATCTATTTATTATGTATACTATATCTAATTAATCATCTTTTGACAAAGTTTGATTTGGCATTCATATGATATATAATAATAAGATTTTATATTTTAAATATTATATTATTTGTTTGTTGATTATTTGAGTAAGATTTTCGTATTTATTGTGAGTTGTACAACAATATAGTATTGGTTCGGAATACAATTAAAAATCATTAAAATAATTTGTAAGCAAATAATTATATTTTACAAATTATTTTACATGATTATTTCATTAAAACCACAACTAATCAGTTTGTTTTATCTGACATGAATTGTTCCAAGTTTTCTTCATTTATTACTTTGAGAAAAAAATCAATGTATATATAATTGAACACATAATTTATCGAATTAAAAGCGATAGTTAATATTTGATTTATAATTAGCTTATTAAATTATAAAATTTGCTTATGCTAATTTTTGTTGATAAATCACAAAACTATGACTTTCCCTCATATATATAATTTCATATATGATAATAAATCTTTAAAAAAAAATTATTACTTTTTTATATTTTACATATATTAATGTTATTTTTCTATAAATAAGTACACTTTGTAACCTATATTATGATATTATACAAAGTGCAACTAAATTTCTTTTAAATAATTAAAATTAACCAACTTGAACTATATGTTTTTTAGATTTTGCAACCTAAACAATACTTGGTCAATTTAACCAATCTCAATTATGTCTTCTTCTTTTTTTCTTTTTTTCTTTTTTTTTTTTCACATTTTGTAACCTATGCAATTTTTTTTAAATTAACCAATGTATATCTTTACATGAATCTACTATTTACAATATAAATATATAATTTTATTGAAAGTTTTTAACATATATATGAAAGTATTAAGAAATATTAGAGCACTCATATGTTTTATTTTGTTATTCAAACTATTGAAAAAAAAAAAAAAGATTTTTGATTTTGTTATTTCAACTATTGAATAGCTTTTGAATTTTATTTTGTTAATTTGTTATCCTTTGTATATCGAAAATACCAAGTAAAGTACTAAGGACCCGCTTGGTTGGGGGGTTTAGGGGTAGGGAATGGGAATGAATGAGGACCCATTCCCATTTATGGTGCTTGATATATAATGAATAAGTTAATCAATACCCCCATTTTTATTAACAATTCTTCCCACATTATTCCATAGTATGATTGACTCATCATTTATACCCATTACCATTGTCATTGATTATTTGCAACCAAGTGTGCCCTAAAACTTGCAAAAGATCTTTTAAAAGTATAGTTATAGTTAGAATTTAAAACTTTATTTAGATAAATTTAAACATTTAAAGTAAAATGAAAAAAATTAAAGAAAAACAAATGTCTTATAACATTATCCAGTTTATTTTATTTAATAATATTAGTTGATAGTTAGATATTTATGTTTGTTTTAACATTCATAATTAATTAAGTTATTATGCATATAGGTGAAGAATGATGCAAACACACTAAATGTGTGTTTGGATTTCAAATATAAGAATGATTATTTTGAAAAATATTTTCTTTATATTTAATATTTATCTTAATGTTAATCTATATATATAAAGTAAGTTATATTAAATTCATATTTAAATATAGATTATGTTATATTTAGTTTTATTAAAATTATTACTTTTAAAATAAACTTTTGTGCATCGCACTGGAATAGTACTAGTTTTACTAATATAAGAAGGTATGTTATATTTATTAAAAAGATATTGAATTATTTTTTGTTGGTAGCTTAAATTCAATATCAGTACTCCAACAAACAACAAATGCGAAAAAAAAATAGTAATTTGTTCTCATGCAACAAAAATCAATACAAATATTTCAACTCATAGTAATTGTGCATAACTAGCACAAATAATCGACCAACAAATAATTATTTATGTTTAAGCTAATATGCTACTTTGATATATGCAAAACGGGTAAAAAAGATCGTAAAAAGATGATTAATTTGATGTATTCTTCGTAAAAATCAAATTAAAAACGAAGAAAATAGGTAAATTTAAAATAATTGTCATTTTAAAGAATTAGAAGTTTAACCTATAAAAAATTGAAATTGTTGTTGTTTTCTGGATTTTCTAGTTACAATTTATTCAAAAATTTCAAATTCTAATCAGAAGATGATATATAGAATTCCTTTCCAGTTTTTATTTTGGAACGTTATGTATTATGGTTATATCCCTTTTCCCGAAATCCGCATTCTACCGATAAGATGATACTCCTTCCGTCCCGGTCTAATTTGCACACTTGCTCCAGAACGTATATTAAGAAAAATTACTTTTTGTTTTTTAGTTGATTTTTTCAAAGGTGAAGATTGAGGATGTAAATTTTAAGGGTGGAGATTGTAAGATTTTTTTTCCATTTTGGGGATGTGCAAATAGGAACGACCGAAAAAAAAAAAAAGTGTGCAAATTAGGACGGGACGGAGGAAGTATATGGGGAAAGACTCTTCCAATTCTATCGTGGGACATTCTCCTTTTATCATATTATTATTATTATTACTAGGATTAGTAGGATTCCTCCATCTTTATTTGAAAAAAAGAAAAATTAAAGTAAAATAATCGAATAAAATAAATTGAATAATTTAATTTTTGTGAAAAAAAATACTACCTCCATCCCGAATGAAGTTGCATCTCTAAGGGTGCATACATATTAAGAAAATCTGTTTTTTGCTTTGTCAGTTGACTCGTCAAAGGTGGATTAAGGATTTAGGGGCGGAGATTGCGGATGGAGATTGTTAGGGTGGAGATTGTGAGATAAGTTTCATTTTTAAGGTGCGCAAGTTGTTGTAAGTCGTACCGAAAAGGAACGTGTTCAACTACATTCAGGACGAAAAGAGTACTAAATTATCTAATTACTTTATATTTTATCAAAATATTAAATTTTATTTTATTTGTAACTCAAACCCTACATAAATAGTTTACCCACAATAGATTTGCAAGTATAAATTTAATAACCAACAAATACACAATGATTATCTCTTAATTAACTCTCCATATTTGTAGCAAGCAATTACCTATTTACCCTTACATATCTATTAATCATGTTTAAAGAACATTAAAAAAATCACAAAAAGACACATGAATCAGCTGATTGTTCAACTATTCAACTTCTAAATTTAAGGTAAATAATTGAGTATAGTTTAGGTTGCAATAACCAATATACCTAAACTTTATAAAAAAAAAAAAAAATTATAAATTGATCGCCTTACCCGTGACAGCTAGTATATATATCTATAAACAGCTACTTCCTCTATCCCAATTCCCAAATATAGATAGGTATCCTAACTTTTTAATGTCCCAAAGACATTGAACAGTATAATACTTATTAATATTAAAAAATTGATTATCTAATTATCTTTTCTAGTGACTTTTCGAAACACAAAGCTCTGGTATTTACACAATGCATTTGAAAAGTTAAGAGTGTCATATTCAGAAAAAAGAAGTTAATAATGTCTTTAAAATTGAGATCATGAAATAAATACACCTTCCTAATTTTCCATTAACTTGTATGACTATATCATTGCATAATGTTACGATATAGATTTTGGAGAGCTTTTAAACTGTAACAATAATAATTGCTGCAAATTTCAGTTATCTGTGAAATAAAGCAACTTTCAATTAGATTTCTTACCATCCCAAAAACCACATACATTAGATGGAGTCAAGACTTTTTGTTTTGGTTTTCCTATATTTTCTTGTTCAATCATCTGATGGGTATGTACAAAAGAAGGATGAAATTCATAATTCTGTTTCGTATATATCCATAGCTTTTCTCGGTGGTTGGTGTTGTTTGTGTTGCTAATCTATATCTCCTCTTGAACAGAAATGAATCGGTGCTGAAACGAACAACTGGTATTTCGCGGCCTATACTTGATCCAACCCGTGTCGGTGTCACCCAAATCTCTCACAGTCCCAGGTTATTTTGAATTTTAGAACCTTTTAATGGATGGCTTTCTGTACAGGGCATTTTTATATTCGGGCTTTTTGACTGATGAGGAGTGTCATCATCTAATTTCTCTGGTAACCCTTCTTCCTTCCCTTTGGTCCGTGAATTTGGTTTTATCTTATTAAGATGGATTCTTTGTTTGTTTGTTTGTAGGCTAAAGGTAAGTTGGAAAGGTCTATGGTAGCTGACGCAGAGTCCGGACAAGTTCTGGCATGTTTCTTACCAAGGCTCAGGTTATTCAAACTTAAATCAACAGAATAATCCTCTCAAGTGTTTGGAATTCTTTGGTAACATTGATTTTGTGATTTAAATTATTGAAGGATGAAATTGTTTCGCGCATTGAGGCGAGGATTGCTGCGTGGACGTTCCTCCCTCAAGGTACTCCCTAGTTTTTTTTTTCTTGCATTCAATACGTCTTATTGATGTTGTAGTATAATCTATTGTCTAGAAAATGCGGAGGCTATGCAAATTTTGCATTATAAAGATGGCCAGAAATACGAGCCACACTTCGATTATTTTGGAGACAAGGCAAATCAACAATTGGGTGGCCAGAGGGTAGCAACGGTTCTTATGTATTTGTCTGATGTTAAAAAGGGAGGGGAGACAATTTTTCCAATGTCAAAGGTAAGTAAGGTTTTATAATTTTCTTGGTTTAATCATTTTCTATTTGCGAGGCAATTAATATGAATCTTATTGTTGTTTCTTTATTATACCAAACGTACAGTTAAAAGAGAGACAGCTGAAGAGTGATGACTGGTCTCACTGTGCTGAACAAGGCTATGCAGGTTAGTTACGTTTACAGGTCTATATGTTTCTATATAACTTGATTTTTTATGTTTTTCCATTTTCTGGACAGTGAAACCCAGGAAAGGCAACGCTTTGCTGTTCTTCAGCCTTCACCCGAACAAAACCACTGATGCTTCAAGTTTGCATGGGAGTTGCCCAGTGATTGAAGGCAAAAAATGGTCTGCAACAAAGTGGATTCATGTGAGGTCATTAGACAGGGCAATGGAACATCGAGCAGGAGCAGACAGTGAGTGTGTTGATGAGAATGCTTATTGCCTGACTTGGGCTCTTCAAGGGGAATGCGATAAAAATCCTCAATACATGGTGGGTACTAAAGAATCTCCGAGGTTTTGTAGAGAGAGTTGCAAGGTATGCTAGTCTTAAGGTGACATTTCTAATCCCCCACCCCCCAAAGAGCAATTTATAATGAGTTTGGGGGGTAACAAAATGTTGTTTTGAACAGTTGTATGAAATCAAACATTATCGTTGACCAATATTGCAATGGCTTAACTATCCAAAGCACTGCAATATTTTCTTCTCTCCAGTCATAATTTGACCAATATATGCAATCTTGGCCAATATCGATTACAAAACTTTAGGTGATTTGTGATTTAGATCATTAAAATTAGATTCATGTCTTCCATAGCACATAACTGAAAATTTTCCATTAACTAAACTGTAATTCCGAAGGTAGGGTAATGTTGCAAAAGGTCTCAAAAGTATTAGAGAATGAAGTTGGAAAGGACTGACAATTTCATTTACCATTAGTGGCTAGAGAATGATGTACAAATCAATTTACTGGAAAGTTGGACAAGAGAATCCGCTTCACAAGTACGAAAATAAGCTTCATCCAAATCTCAAAATGCAATATTTAGAACCCTCTTCCAGTAAACAATTAATACCAAGAATCATATGAAGTAGCATTTCTTACAACAACACTTTAAACAAACACAACATTTTCAGTACAATATATGCAAAACGAGTTATTATACGGATACACTTGAAGCAAATGCCGCATGTGCATCACAAAACTTGCTTGGAAGAACTCACTGCATACTGCAGAAATATGTGCATGGCATTAAGCTCGTTGCCTAAATCCAATCTCCCCAATTCAAATAGGACTAGCTGTCTCTTGCTTCTCAAACAATAGAGAGAACTCATCATACTATTCCGATAAACCATGTTCCTCTGCCATGCCATTCAATGATTCATAAACCTGATACATAGACCACCTATCCTTGGGTCAAGAAACCACACAATTACAAGGAAGCTTCAAGAACTTGACTATCCGGCGAAGCAGTTTGTCGATAACATCTTTAATCCGACCTGAACTAGAGAGGTGAACCACCCAGTCCACTAGATTACCCTTAAATAGTTCATCAGCAACAACAACATCCAAAGGCTTCAGCCCCGTTGCTAGCTTAAGTAGCACCACTCCAAAACTGTAAACATCCCCTTTAGGAGAAGCTTCCATTGTGCTTGAATACTCTGGAGCAACATATATAACTTCACTTAAATCCCCATACATAAAAATATCCATTATCCTGGGATCGAAATCATCATCGAGCAAAACGACATTAGAGCTGATATTCTAGTGCAAGATTGGAGAGTGGCACCCATGGTGAAGCCAAGCAAGGCCTCTTGAAGCCCCCAAAGCAATCCTAAACCTAATTAACCAATCCAAAGTGCTACCACTGCTTGATAACATTAAACCAAGAGTCCCATTCAACAAATGCTTATAAACCAATAGCTTCTCCTCCTCCACTAGGCAAAACCCTAACAATGGCACCAATTTCGGGTGCCTCAGCTGCCCTAATTTGTTCATCTCCATTCTACATTGCTTATCCCCAATATTACATGCGCTTAGGCGCTTTATTGCTAGGGCCAACCCGTCTGGCAAAATGGCCTTGTATGTTGTCCCTATCCTACTCGAGACGATCACATTCTCAGACCTGAAATTGCTGGTTGAAGCAAACAAATCTGGTAGCTTAACCTTCACTAGAGGCTTTTGGAATAACATCACCTGTGTGAGCTTATGAGCCATCAATCTATCGGCCCAACTACTACCACCATCATCTCTTCCTCCAATCCCATAACCTCTCTTTCTCCTCCTACCCGATCTCGTAGAGCACCACCACCACAGGCCAAAGCTCAACAACAACGATATACCCGCCGCGAGAATAATCGCCAAGTTTTTCTAGCTCAGTCCACCGCATTTGCCCACGGGACTGCTGTAGAGCCCACTATTTTCACCTAAATCCAGCTCGATTGAGCCATCGTTGAACGACAGTACCCTTCTTGTTAAATCATTATTGGCGGTGAAAAACTTCTTCAGCCTCCCCAAATTGGAAAACTAGTAAGGAATATTACCGGAGAGTTTATTATCATCTAAAATTAGAGTGTTCAAATACGAGCAGTTGGCGAGATCTTCGGGTATTTTATCGGTCAAAGCATTGCGCTACAAGTCAACAGTCACCAAATACGGCAGCCAAGTGCAGACTTGCGGCGGGATCGGGCCGAACATAAAGTTACCAGAGAGATCGGGGGTTTGTAGGCTGTGGCAGAACTGTAAAGAACCGGGAACCTCTTCGGCAAGGTTGAAATCACGGAGCTCGAAGCTGATGAGGCGATTCTCACGTTCGTTCCAGCACGCAACGCCGTCGAATCTGCAGATGAATCCAAAGGAGGTGTTGGCGAAGTTCCATGGAGCGAGCTTACTGTAGGTCAGTGAAGAAGGTCTTCACCTCTCACAGGCACCTGATGTCATCTTCGGCAGATGAAGCAGAGGAAAGCAAGGGAATGAAGAGTAAGATAATGAAGAAGATGGATCTGTAGGTCATTATTGGTGGTAGTGGTGAAGATGGGTAGGGTTTGACGATAATGGAGCATTTTGAGCATCTAGGTGGGGTGGGTTTAAGTTTTGAGGGTTTGTTAATAGTGGAAGTGATTAAAAGTGGGATTATCATACCATTTAATAAAGAGTTTGACTGTTATGGAGGAATTCCATGTTTGACTAACATAAATTCAGTCCACAAAAGTGTGGCTCAATATATGTATGTAAGTAATAATGTAATCATCGATTTCTACCGTCACACAACAATTTACTTACATTAGTATAAATTTTTCTGTTTCTGCTTTTTAGGAAAAGTTACTGGAGTATTATAAGAAATAGAAAAATGATATGGTTGTTGTTTTTCTAATACTAGGGAAAAATTATAGAAACGTGATAGGTTGTTTTTTCTTCTGATACTAGTATAGCACCCGTCAAAATTTTGTTAAATTTATTTTTTAGTTTTTCATAATGGAAAAGTGAATATGTACTAATATCTAAAATTGTTATTTTATGAAAAGTATATTTTCATTTCTATCCGAACAAAGATTTTCAATCTCCTTGTACTTTTAACTCTATACATATCAAAACATAATTGTCTATGAGTGAAAACATATCAAGATAGATACAATCCAACCGATAGATACCAGCCAACAGAAGAAAGTTATTGGCTCTAACACTTGGTTATTCTCATAACTTCATAAATTGTATTCTTTAAAACTTTATTGATAATTTGGTATTCGAAGGTATACATTCGAGGATGTAAACAATTGTTCCAATGTTTGTCCTTGACAAAATTCTACCTTCGATTACATGTTTCTCGAGTTCGATTACATGTTTCCCGAGTTGCATCAACTAATCAATATTTGGTAGCAACATCTCACAGGGACACCAACTTGTGATTAGAAACTCCGGAACAACTTATGATGTTCAAGAAATCAGATGTAAATATTTTTGCATTGGCATTTGATTGTGTGACGGCCTTGTCTAAAATATCAGCACTTAGGTATTTAGTTGTATTTCCACGTAATTTCTCTAGTAGTGTTCAGTAACCGCTTCAACAATATATGTGTTGGTGCGAAGATTGTTCTTTCGTCTAGATATTTGGATCTCCATATTTTCAAAAGACCATGATATGTACTTTCAAGAAACCAGATGTAAATACTTGTGCATTGGTATTTGATTGTGTGTCGGCCTTGTCTAAAATATCAGCACTTAGGTATTTAGTTTTATTTCCACGTAATTTCTCCAGTATATGTTCATTAATTAACCGCTTCAACACATTATGTGTTGGTGCGAAGTTTTTTTTTTTCTTCTAGATATTTGAGATCTCTATATTTTTCAAAAGACCATGATGTGTAATTTCAATTACAGCTGCAGCAGGATCTGATGCTTCCGTAATTAATATATAATCCATAATCTAGTATTCGGATTTCAGTAACCCTTTAACATAAAGCAATTCAAATTTCAATTGAGAGAGATTACTCACGCAAAAAGTATTATAGGAAAATGTAAGAGTTCTAATAAATTCCAATCACTAATGGTACAAGTTAAAATAATATATATATATTTGAGAGACAATAGAAATTCAGATGGATAAATATCCACCCAAGAATAAATTCTAAAGAACTTGTTCCCTGGGTACACATTGCATTTTAAATAGTGGATATTCATGACACTATACAAATGACCGATAAATCCCGTAAATCATGTAGGCAATATTTTATGTTTCCTACTTTGATAGTTAGGAATCACTGATTTAAATTTAAAATAATACAACAATTAAGGAAATCAATTTTTTAGCAAATATGAAGAAATTTATAAAAAAATGCTACATACCTAAGAAAAAAATGTAATGTATAAGATATCTATATATCACGACCATATAATAGGCCCTTGAATATAACTCTATATTTACATAATAATATAAAATAAATTATAAATAAGGAAAAATGTAGTGATAGAATATAGAAGGTCTCTATATATCGCGTCCATGTAATTGGCTCTTGAATACAACTTTATATCTTACATACTAATACTGAATAAATTGTAAATAAGGAAAAAAATGTAGTGATAAATATGGAATGTTTGCATATCCCAACCTTTTATAGACTTATAGACCTGTTAAATATTTATGGTTTTTATAGTTTTATAGTTTTCCTATTAGTTTATTGTTCCACAACTTTTCGTTAGGTACAACCATACAACTGAAAAGTTTCTATTAGTTTATTACTCCAAAACTTTTCACAATGGCACTTTCACACAACTCATGCAATTCAAATTTATTATTCCAAAACCTTTCATCATTGTACAACAATACAATTGAAGTTTAATTGTTTGATGATAACAATAGGAATTTGATTCTCTTGGAAAATAATGTCAAAATCGCAACAAAATTTTACGAAGAAATAACCACAAACTTATTAATAAATCATTTATATATATGTAATTGTAAATTGTATCAATTCTAAGACAGGTTAATTATGTAAATCATGAATTATCAAACAAAATTTTATGTAAATCATGGAAAATTCATGCCAATTCAGTTAAGTTACCTTATGATTACACAATGTATTCAATAGTATTTGTGTTATTTCTGATTATTGAATAGTATCATACCTTCAACTGTCTCTTCGTTGCTGTGCTAAGAGCAATATGATCCAACAATTAAAGGAGTTTCCCTGCATAATTGTTTGATTAGTATGATGCAAACATTGATGGAGTGGCGTAGCGCTCACTTAAAGAAACGGAATTAGTTTTAGTGGGATGGTGGACATAAGATGGAGAGTGTTGGTCTAATGAAAGAATGTTAATCAATAGATAGTTGGGATTGGTATGGAGTGGGCCAATTAATTTAGTGGGCAGCACCATTTTTAAATGGGTTGAATTTATATAATGGGCAACTGTTGGGCATTTCTATTTTGGGTGTTGCCCAAAATAATAATGTGCTCAATATGAGTTTAAAATAATTGGACTTCATTTGTTTTTTTTTTTTTAATTTGGCATTTTTATTTTATTCCATATGTTATTTGTAGATGTATATGAATTATAAAATTCAATGTCATTATCATTCTCCGAATCTGTTTATATATATATTAAGAAATTAGTTGTTTGTCGTTGTATATAAATTATAAAATTCAATGTCATTATGATATATATATATATATTATTTTTTATATATAAATATTTAGTAAGGAAGATCTTAAAGAAAACTATAATCTATATATCAGTATTTAGGTGGTGTAAATTTGAAAAATATGTGGAATAACAACGAATATATGGGCAATCTATGTTAAAAGTATGTATCAATACTGATTGTATGCAACTATTTAGTAGGTTTTTTTATATATATATACTCATTATTTCATATCACTATAAGATGGGAAATAAATCATATATTATGTAATTGGCATTTTATAAAATCAACTAATATTTTGGTTTTGATGAAAATGTTTGTGTACTAGAAAATCATAAACTTATCGCGAAGTTAAAATATATAAATTTTAAGGGAAAATATCAACTATGGAAAACAGTAGAAACACATGTTTATTACAGGCAAATATATCTTAATTGCTTATATACTTCAAGCATTACTATGCTAACAATATAATTATATTGAGGTTGTTTAATATAATTGTATTATATATAGATTAGATATGGATACACATTATAATATATATACATAAAGAAAAAAAAAATTAGGGTTTCTTTAGCATCCCGAAAAAAGGTAAATGAATAGATTAATTTCTCGATTATATGTGTTGTACATTTGGCATATCATCAAAATTGCACTATATTTAATGGAAAAATATTGCTCATATATTTTGCTATTGAGAAAAAATCAGTAAGTGTAAAAAATAAGAAATAAAATAGTGATGCATCAAATCACATCTTAACCGTTTAGGCATCATTGGCTAATGTGGGGGCATATAATAAATGGAAAAGCACCCTAATTAGGGGTAACAAAGAGTAGTGTTATTTGTACTCATTGCATGATGAATCAAACAAATATCTTTCTAATATTGTTTATCATATTGGAATATGTGAATATGATAAAAAGATATAGTTGAGTATGTCACATAATAAACATATAGATCAAATGTTTGTATTTCTCTATATTGTTCAATATGCCACTGCTCTTCAATCAAAATCACAATATGTACACACTATAATAAATATATAGATCAAAAGTTTGTATATTAGATGAAACTTCTTTTCTCTCAAACTATCAGAATCAACCCTCTCGAAATAATTTTAAATTATCAAATCTACAAAGATCAATCAAACTTTTTAAAAAGAAGTTCGAAAAAATTTGAACATGTTCGCACAAAATCAGTCTAAACGATTTCAAAGCTTCAAAAATCAACAAAAGAAGTCATACATTATCTATGGATTTCATAATCGGGAGAATGTCAGAGGGGATCATGGAAACAAGCTGAACTAAAAAAAAAAAACCCATAAAAAATGCATCTAGAAAAAAATCGAAATTAAATTTAATACTGATGGATCTAATAAAACAAACATGTATCGATGTTTTTTGATAAATTTGAGCTGATCTTAATTTCCATCTATTTGTCAGAATCAACATGCACTCTCAAAATACTCTCACAGCAGCATAGCTTCAAAGATTCATTGATTATTTTATAAGAATCTCAAAATGCAGAAACAGGAAAAAACAATATCAATCTAATCAATTTCAAAAATTAAAAAATCATAAGAAATTAGTAATACCTTATAAATGGACGATGAGGAGCTAACAGCAGAACGATCTCATCATTTATACATGGAAGATGAACCCTTAACATGCGAAGGGGTGATCTTGGGAGTCGGGGGAAAAGCAAGTAAATTAGGGCTTTCTGATCTAAGATATATACATTTTGGAAAGAGTTTTTAGGATTAAATCTATAAAATTGTGATGGATTTTAATGTAATCAAGTACAGAAGAACTTCGAAGAACAAGGAATTTAGATGGTGAAAAGTTGGATTAAGGATATTGAAGATCGAATGAAAATTGTTGATGGAGGTGAGATGGAAGCTCAAGTTACTCTCGAGTCTTCCAGAAGAATGTGGAGAGTCAAAGGACTCTCATCTACATTCGTTCAATTAAAAACGCTGAATTGGAAAATTGCAACTTTTACATTTCTTTAAATAAATCAATAAGGTGAATGAACTGGATAAAAAAATCCTTGGATCAATAATTGATTATGGGCTGATATTGGCTGGATCAATATGTATTACAATAATGTGTAATACATATTCGATTTAGTTTATTATACCTTTTGTTGCATATTAGTTCAACTAATGTGATTATCTTTTTATGTTTAATAAAGTTAAGCTACTACACATTTTTATTTTATTTTTTATTTGTATGTATCAAATAAACAAAATTATATTTGTGAAAACAACTGCTTAGTTTTCTGTTGGGCCTATCTATGTTGTTTTTACAGCGGGATATTATTAGTGTTTGTGAAAGCTTATAATAAGCATGTTTGCATTTTTTGCTTAAAAATAATAAATTTGAGTGTTTTTAAATATCTGCTTCTGCTTTAACAGTAGTTTAAATTAACTTATTTCTAGCAGAAGCTGGAAGTAGGTCATCACATATTTTTTCTGCTTATACATAAAACTTCTATTTAAAATCATTTTTCTTTAAACAATACAACTTCTGCCTTTTGTATAAATCACTCATTCTTACAAACACTCCTTACGTTTACTTAAAAGTAATTTTCCATAATCTCTAAATTTAATCAATTATTTTAAAGTAGAAGCAATCGCAAACACTCTCATTGTTTGTTAGGCAAATGGAATTATAAACTTTGACTAAAATATATAAATGAAATAACAACTTAATATTTGTTGGAAATAAACAATGTCTTTATATCTTTTTTCATTTTTTCTTTGTATATAGATTAAAGTCAATTTATATGTCACATAATCAATAAAAATCCAATTTTAGTTATAGGCCCATACAAATTCTTGATAAATTGGAAAAATATTATACGCACCCAATGGTTGATAAATTTTAAGAATGTAGAAAATAAAAAATAACTTTATATTTGTTGTGTGAAACAAATGTTTCTTTTCATCGATCATTTTATTTTATTTCATATATAATGAGATTGATATAATGGCTCACTAATAATCACCTATTTTAAATTCTATGCCCATATAGATATGTAACTAACATTATTTTTTATACTTTTGGAAAAAAAAAAATTATATATATATATATATATATATATATATATATATATATATTAGTGATTTTGTAGATAGAACCATTGTTTGTCAATTACGTAATATGAAATGAGATTGTGCGTGTGATGTTTTAATATATCTGTTTTGTCTATTATTTAGAAAACTCTACTCCGGTAAAATCAAGAAATATCTTAACCTCTTCCAAAAGTAGCATGCATAGCATGTTTGGAAATGAGGTGGAACTAAGTATTGTGCATTACCCGTTCTCAAGGAATACTTTCCGCGATATCACTAATGGTAACTTAGATCAATCGATTTTAACGTCATAATCATGTTTATAGTAAATTCAAGCAATATATGTTACGTTTTAATATGTCTTTAGATAGATATATAGTTGATGCCTATTTGTACTATACAAACATTTTCCGGATCATCGCAGTTTATATTCGATTATGTGATACTTTATTTTACACCTAAAATTGCACTTAACTTAAAAAATAAATCGTAATGCAACCACAGTCAATAATATCATATGAAAGTTCTTCCCGTGCATCGCATGGGTACGATACTAGTATATGTAATTGTAAATTGTATCAAATCTAAGATAGATTAATTATGTAAATCATGAATTATCAATAAAAAAAATTATGTAAATCATGGAAAATTTTGAATTTGAAAATTTGAATACTTAAATAATGAAAAAAATATAAACTTTGAATATGCAAATTCTAAAATTCGTTTTTATTCCTAAAATTCTAAGTGATTTTCACTTGTCCAACTAATTTCTCTTTCATTATATTAATAATATATAAATATGCATAATATTTCACGTTTTGTATAAATCTAGCACAATATTTAAGTTATTGCTAATTAAAGCATAATATGTCAGTTTTATTATATTCATTTTATCATCCATCTAATTTTTTATTTAATTTAGCCTACATGCTAAATGGGGATGTACGGTTGTAAAGCTAACTCATAAATTGTTGATGCAAAATATACAAATATACCTTAATATTTCACATTTTTAACAAATATAACATAAAGTTTCAAAAATTGTCAATCAATCCACTGCCTATCAATTTTTTTTATCGGTTTTACTCCAAATCATTACAATAAAAAAGGTCTTTAGTGACACATTCTTAGACAACGATTGCCATCTCTAAAAATTAAGTTTAGAGACGACTAGTTCCACATTATTTAAAACATTTCCTTATACTAATTTCAAAGACAATCAGTTGTTGCAAGAAAATATTTGAGCCATTTTTCTCATCTCAAATATAATGTTTATGACGGGCTTGTCGAGACGACTAATAGTTATGAGAAATTGTCTCTAGTAATGTATTGGGGATAACTTCTAATTATTTGGACAACTTTTTATCGTCTCAAAAAAAAAAATTTCTTGTAATGCGCACAATTCTTCTATAACAATTTGGGGCAAATAACTTTGAGTCCTCGTTTGTCCTCACATTTTTCTAGTAACAGCGTATAACCTCACAATTAGTTGTCAATATTGTATATTTGAATCTAAAACACAATTGTAGTGAGTGATGAATTTGTATAGGCTAGACACATCTCAAAAGATGTTATCTTTAAAGGTATAAATTCCTCCCACTATGGTGCAAATGGTTTTGAGGAATTCACCTTCCAGGATGCAAAGCTTATTTTACTTGTAATTCAAAAGTTGCACTCTCTTGGATTACATGGAACAAGAATCACAAGGTTTATTTGAAAATAATAAGTATCAGAAAATAGAGAGAGAACTTGTGTGGAGGAATTAATTTCGATTGATACAAGTGTTTGATTAATCTCGTAGGGTATATATAGCTTTGAAGAGTTGTTTTGAATGGACACATCCAAAATAATAAGGTGTCTCTTTATGATGATTGCAATGGATTTGCACCTATGTATTTAAGCACCAATTCACTCGCAGCCTTAGAGATTATCACATCTCTTCCTCACTTTTAATTTATTATATTTATTTCTCTATCTCTCTAATATATAAAACCACTAATTAATATATAATAATATTATATAACCACTAATTACTATATATTAATATATATATATATATATATATATATATATGATGAAATGCAAATGCATGATGGACTCAATGTGACACATGTTATAAATAAATACTTTATATACAACAATCTCCCACTTATTTATATATAATAGGAAAATAATATATAAACCTTGCTTTACACAGTGAATAGTCGTGAAGTGGACTTAACCTTTAACTTATGGTTGAGTATGAAACACTAGGAAGATATACTCTCACTGTGTATGATTCTTACTCCTACACAGATGCAGCACCAATATTACGGGCCTAGTGTTGATCCTGATTTTCACAAGTACTTGTTAGATTTTACTGGGTAATCCATAAGGAGCGGCCACTCACTCCTCTACTTGCATAGGTAGACCCATTAAGATTGTCCACAACAACATTTCACATCGCTATAGGTCTATTAAGGATTTAGAAATCCAGCGGCCTTCCTTGTTGTGGTAAAAAGAAGTGCATAGGCCATATATGAGACTTTCAAAATAGTGACGCCCCCACTATTCCAAGTTATGCGCTATGAGATGTATTCAAGTTTCCATCTCGCCATTGTCAAGTATTGAATTGACCTTTTAACTCTAAGACATGAGGTGAAAAATGTATGACTTGTACCCCAAGATAGAGTTGGTTTCAATCGAGACATAGATTTCAGGTAATAGTCTCATATCTCAGCATGACCTTTGAAAAGTGATTTAATGTGCATTTGGCAACCTTTCACTTGTAGGACAATGCACGACCTAGTCTTCTCTCTCGTAATCATAAATCAAATATGATCACATTTTATAGCATCTTATTTGCAATGGTTTCACCAATATTTGATATATTTATTTTCAATTGCTTAAGGCTGGGGAGTGTTGAGTCAAACTTGGTTGAAGGAGTTAATGAGTGTACTTTATTGAAATTTGGTCCCCTAAATCTACTGCGGAAAACCATAAGCAAACACACCCTTAGTTTTGTAATCATATCTCTAATATGATTACACATAATAATATTTTATATGTTATGGTTTAACACTTTATTCATCAAATCTCTAATATTACACTTCGTGGCTTTTTATTTGCCATGGAAAATTACTTTTTATTTTATTTATTAATTTGTAGTCATATATATATATATATATATATATATATATATATATATATACTCCCTCCGTCTCGAATGAACTTGCACTGGCCCCCCGACACACATATTAAGAAAAGTTATTTTTTGATAAATGTTGACTTAGTCAAATTTGTTTTTACCTTTATGTGATGGCAGATTTGTAATTATGTGATTAATGTGGGGTAGAGATGTAAAGTTTTATTTCCTGAAATGGAAAGTGTACAAAAAGGGTGGGACACCCCAATTAGGAAAGTATGCAAGTTCATTCGGGACGGAGGGAGTATAAAATAATAAAATCCATCCAAAATAGTAACCTAGAAATTTTCCTGCCCAAATCCCTTTGCCATTTCTGTAAAGCATTATTTTTTGTATGAAGCATTTATTTGAAGATAGATGCCTTATTTGAAAATAGTATAAGGCCTTGATAGATGCAATATTCCTTCTATTCCTATGTTTGTCTTGTTGTATGCCTAATACTTTAAGCCCTAAAAAAGAGAAAGCTCAATTTCCATAATCCCCTATTCCCATGATTATGGATACCACCTATGAGATGGGATCCGATTTCCTACTATTTAATAGCAACAGGATAAGGTCTTGAAATTCCTAAATTAACTACAGTCACATTAATTTTACAATCTTTAGATTATTTAAAAACAAGAAAAGTAAAAATTCAAAAACATAGAAATAATTATAAAAATAAAACTAAGAGTCACTTTAAAAAATAAAAAAAATTAATTTGATTATTTGAAGATTGAAAGATATTTTAAAAATATAAAAATATTATAAGAACTAAAAAGTATTTTAAAAAATTAAAAAGTTATTTAAGAATTTTAAAAATGAATTTCAAAATCTGAATTTCTTAAAGAAATCTCATATCATTTTTAATATCTTGAAATTATCTTATAAAATCTTAAATTTATTTAAATATAATTGGAATTGTTTAAAAAATGTAAGAATTGTCTTATAAGCTTGACACTTTAGCAAATCTGGTTTGATAATATACAAAAAATATTTAAAATTTAGACCTTAAAATTATTTGCAAAGTTCTTAAATAACTTTAGATTTATCAATATTTTTTTAGATTCTTTACACGAATTTTCAGATTTCTAAATAATTTAAGATTTTTTTAAATCATTTTTAGACTTCTTAAATCATTTTAGATTTCTAAGTAATTCTTTTACATTTTAAAGTACTTTACGTTTTTTTGTAAAGTCATTCTCAGTATTTTATTCATTTTAAGAATATTTAAAATAATTTCCTATTTGTTTAAATTATTTTACAATTTATTTGTAAAATTTCAATTTTTTTAGAAAGTGATATTTTAATTATTTTTTATTTGTAAGATAATTGGTAAAAAAAAATACTAAACTTGTAATTATTCATTTTAAAATTAATTATTTAAATAAAATTACAACCTTACCAAGTTGCAGGTAATAAAAGGATGAAAATATTGAATTTTTACAAGTTACAAGACTAAAATCAATTTGGAAAAAAATAATGGTCTACCTAAATGAGTGAAAGTTAGTGGACGAAAAATAACTATTTACCCTAATTTTAGACGAAACTTAAGTTAGGATGACCGGCATTGTACTTGCCAAGGTCAAAAATCACTTTTGGTCCCATAAGTATTTGCTTTTTCAATTTTAGTCCCATAAGTACTTGATTTTTTTAATTTAGTCCCGTAAGTGCTAAAATTATCCAATTTAAGGATAATTTTCGCTGGAGAATACCAAACCTGCCGGAAATAGTCATGTGCAAGTCACATGACCCCAAAATTTGGAGCAAACTGGCGGAATAAGTGACATGTCTATTTTTTGGGTGTGTTAGACTTATTTCTCTTCAACTTTTTAATTGTAAACAAAAATTATATCCATGTCATCAAGTCTTTTGCCACTAGATTAATTATTCATATCATCAATTAGAGGTTCATCAGGTTCTCTTGGACCAGTTCCATTTGCACAACATGTTCTTCTCCTCCTCAAGCCTATCAATTTCAATCTGCAAAACCTGGTTAATCTTCTCAAGCTTCTGTTAACAAGAATCAAATTTCGCTTCTTTTTTCGGAGTAGATTTGTCTTCTCAACAGCCCTCTTAATAACCCTGCTACGATCACAAAGTGGATTGTCAATCCACCTAAAATATTTGGAATAGCCTCCATTCTGTAAATATAAGCTGGATTTAGAGGAAGGATCAATATCAACATCATTTTGCACAAATACATTCGATAAGAAAAAAAAATCATACCGGGTAATTTTGACATCCATAAAATCTCCGGCCTAATTTCTCGTCCTTCCACGAGGTCACAATTGGTGCAAGAAGCCTACAACGACATCTTATAGCAGGGAGTAGGGACTGAGCCACCGTTGTTCTGCGACATGTCACTTATTCCACCGGTTTGCCCCAATTTTAGGGTCACGTGACATTTTCCGGCGAGTTTGGTGTTCTCCGGCGAAAATTATCCTTAAATTGGATAATTTTAGCATTTACGGGACTAAATTGAAAAAGCAAGTTCTTGTGGAACTAAAATCGAAAAAACAAATACTTATGGGACCAAAATTGATTTTTGGGCCTACTTGCCAACTTTGTAAAGTTTCTAACAGCAATGTTAAGAATTAACTCAATTTTTTTTAGAAATAAGTGGAATATTAATAAAAAAATATATTTAATTAAGAAATATACATAAACAATATTAGTAATGAAAGTAATTTGTTATTTCTTTCATGATTTTATTTTTGATAAATAATGTTACTAAAGAAAGTTATCAAAATTGTTATATGTTGTCTAAATTTAATTTTAGAATTTAATGTATGAAAAATATTTTTTTTATCTCCATAAGAAGCGATCTAAATAGAGGTTGTAAATACTTGTAAGTTGGAGGGTATACTAGTCAAAATCTAAATTAATCACAATACTAAATAGCGGATCCTAGTATGTATCAAACATTATCCCATCAAGTGAAGTAAACGAGCCTTTAATTTGTGTAGTATCACTTATGTGCATACAAAATTTATGCTCAAGAATATTCATACATAGAAAGGGAAAACAAATAAATAAAGAAAAACCCAAAAAAATAGATTTAGTAATATTTTATCAAATAAACCACTAATGGTCTTTTTTACATTTAATGTCAATTTGAATTTTGTTTCATTTTTCTATTAATTATTTTTCTTATTAATTTTTTTAATCTTATAAAAATTGAATTATTTAGTATATATTTTATAATTTCAATATTTAATTTGTTTACAAAAATATTATCTAATTTTTTGTTTTTTTTTTTAATTTCTAATGTGATTTTCCTGTATAATAAAAAAAAAATAGTCATCTATTATTGATTTATAGTTAGACACCATATTGTATAATAAATTAAAGATAAATAATTGTTTGTTGGTTGATTATATCGGTTGATTATTAGTGTGTTTGCGCGCTACAAATAAAAATGAATAAAATTAGAATGTAGTGTTATTGGTACTCACTATAAGCTTTTGAAAGTTTCTTTGTGATGAATGTTTACTACACATCTCGGCCACAACAGGCACGTGACTAGCATAATGGAATTAGCTCAGGAACTATACTAAGGCCATGCACGTGATATTATATGCATGCATGCGCATGCATTAGTTTGTTAGAGTTAATCATTTTAGTTAGTTGTGATGCGTTAGTTATAAGCGTGTATTTTGCATTCAGTTGTAACTTCCGTCTAGTAGAGATATTAGCAGGTTAACTGTGAGATAGATCAGTATCTTGTACGTTACACACACAAGCAAGGGTAGATAGATCAAGAGAGAGCATTGAGCTGGGTAACAAGTTCTGGGGTGCTTTGGGGTGTGATCTTGGGGTGTGATCTTGTAATTGCTGTGTGAAAATATCATTCTCTAGTAAACTGAGATCTTCCCCGTGGACGTAGGTCATTCGACCGAACCACGTAAACGTGCTTGTCTTCTCAAATTGATCAAGAAACACTTGCACACACGAAGGCCCGCAAGGTGTTCGACGAAAGGTCTAGCCTAAAACTGTAACAAATTGGCGCCGTCTATGGGAACGAGCTCAACAGCGATGGCTTCCACGAAGTTTGAGGTAGAGAAATTCAACGGCAAGAACGACTTCGGGCTATGGAAGATCAAAATGCGCGCAATTCTGGTTCAACAGGGTTTGGCGGCTACGTTGGAAGGCAGCAAGGCTCTTCCTGAGAAATTAGATGCAGCGCAAAAGAAGGAGCTAATGGAAAAGGCACACAGTGCCATCATCCTGAGCCTATCTGACAAGGTATTGCGTGAAGTGTCGAAGGAGACAACTCCTGATAGCGTGTGGAAGAAATTAGAGAGCCTATACATGGAGAAATCTCTGGCAAACAGGTTATACTCTAAACAACGACTCTATTCATACAAATTTTCTGAGGATAAACCTGTTGATGACTAGTTGGAGGAATTTAATAAATTCCTTGATGATCTTGAAAATTTGGAAGTTGAAATGGGAGATGAGGACAAAGCTATAATACTCCTCAATGCTCTCCCTAAATCGTATGAGCAGTTGAAAGATGCAATGCTATACGGAAGACATGCCACTATCACTTTAACAGAGGTACAATTTGCCCTCAAGGCAAAGGAGTTGCAGAGGTTGAAAGACTATGGACAAGACAATCCAGCTGAGGGGTTAAATGTGAAGAAGTGGAAGAATTCCAAGTTCAATAAGGGATTCACGAATGATCAATCCAAAAGAGGCTCACAAAGCAAGACAAGAACAACTGATGCAAAGGAGACCAGGAAGTGCTTCTTTAGTAAGAGGCCTGGGCATCTGAAGAAAGACTGTTTCGATTGGAAAAAGAAGCAAGCTGACAAGGACAAGAACAGTCAGACAGTGGATTTGGCGGATGGTGGAGAAGAGGCAGATGTGTTAAACATATCAGATATGAAGTCTAACAACAGTTGGATTCTTGACTCAGGTTGTACATTCCATATGTGCCCTCATAGGCACTGGTTTAATGATTACAAGGAACAAAACTTGGGGTCAGTCATGCTTGGGAATGATCAATTATGCTCGGTGATTGGTATTGGAAGTATAAAGATCAAGGTTCATGATGGTTCTCTGAAATTTTGACTAATGTGAGACACATTCCCCAATTGAGAAGGAACTTAATTAGTTTGGGCACTCTTGAAGGCAAGGGATGTAATTTCCAGTGCAAGAATGGATATTTGCTAGTCAACAAGGGGTCAAAACTTGTAATGAAGGGAATAAAAAAGTCCAGCTTATATTACCTTCAAGCTGAGACAGCGCTTGGTGAATCAGAAACTGCTCAAGGTGATGAATCTGTTTTGTGGCACAACAGACTGGGCCACATGAGTAACCATGGACTTGCTGAGTTACAGAAGCAAGAACTGTTGAAGAGTGACAGAAAATTTCATATTGAAGAGTGTGAGAGTTATGTATTGGGCAAAAGCAAGAAGTCCTCATTTCCTGTTGGAAGGCACATTTCAAAAGCACCATTAGACTATGCTCATGCCGACTTATGGGGCCCAACAAGGACATAAACTTTGGGTGGAGGAAAGTATTTCTCGAGTATAATTGATGATCACTCAAGAAAATTGTGGATTTATATCATGAAAAACAAGTCAGATACACTCCAAAAGTTCAAAGAATGGTGTAAATAGATGGAAGTTGAGAAATCCACAACACTTAAATGTCTTAGAACAGATAATGGACTGGAATTTTTATCTGATGAATTTCGGAATTTCTGCAAGGATAGTGGGATCAAAAGGCACAGAACAGTACCCGGCAACCCACAACAGAATGGGGTTGCAGAAAGAATGAATAGAACTATTCTGGAAAAGGTCAGGTGCATGCTTTTGAGCTCAGGATTGCATAAGAAGTTCTGGGGTGAGGCTGCTGCTATAGCAGCTTATCTGATTAATAAAATTCCCTCCACTGCCATAGGACTAAAAACTCCTAATGAAGTGTGGACAGGCCATAAACCAAGCTACTCACATCTTAGAACATTTGGTTGCATGGCTTATACACATGTGAAGCAAGACAAACTGGCTGCAAGAGCTCACAAAGTGTGTCATGCTAGGATATCCTGAGGTTGTCAAGGGATATAGACTTTGGTGTTTTGAGAAAAACAACAATAAGATAATCATCAGCAGAGATGTAATTTTCAGCGAAGCAAAAATGCCTTTCAAACAAAATGTCTCAAAAGAAATTGAGGTTGAAAATGAGTCTGATGCTACATTAAATGATGAGAAACTCGACTCTGATGAAGATACAAATGAAACTGAAGAAGAGCATGCTAGTGATGGAGGATATCAGCTGGTGAGAGATAGAACTAAAAGGGTTGTAAAACCATCTACTAGGTATGGTGGAGAATTTCTTACATCATATGCTTTAAGTGTTGCTGAAGATATTGAATACCAAGAGCCTAGGAATTATTCTGAAGCCATAAGTGGAAATTATAGAGACCATTGGTTACAAGCAATGCATGAAGAACTAGAGTCATTACACAGAAATAACACCTGGACTTTAGTAAACACACCTGCAAATCAGAAACTCATTAGCTGCAAGTGGATTTACAAGAAAAAGGTTGAGGTTTCTGATGTGGAAAGGGTCAGATATAAAGCCAGATTAGTGGTGGTACACTCGTTTATTTATGCACTTTAAGTCTGTTACAGTGATGAATTGTGATGTTTGCGTGTAGAATGGAGAGTATTTGGTTTGTTTTAGTGCCTTTGGACTATTTGACGTTTGTGTTTTCATTTTGAGCTAAATAGGTGATTTAAGGCTAAGTATTCGTACTCGGCCGGATGCACAACGAGGGAATGAAGTCCGGATGTCAAAAGGATGGAAAAATCGCCGGAAAATGAGAACAGAGTACCGCGACCGCGGCACAATGGCGCGGCCGCGGTCAAAGTGAAGAAATAAGAGGAAAAGCTCTGGACAAGTAGCGCAACCGAGGCATACTTGCGCGGCCGCGGCGTGCTGCTGGACCAAGAACGGGCGAGGGCGCGGCCCATGAGCGCGGTCGCGGCCCGTTAAGGCGGCTAATTAATCCTTGGGCCAAAAGAATTTCGTTTTAAAGCCCAAAATCAACCCAAATTGACTTCCTCTATAAAAAGGGACCCTTATGCTCGGAAATAGGGGACTTGGACATTACAAGAGAGCAAGATTAGGAGATTCCGAAGGGGACGAACAATCAAGATCGGCAATACTCGGGTTTTCTAGTCCTTAAGTCTTTTAATTATGTATTTTCAGTTTAATTTGTCTTTTGTCACCGCCATGAGCGGCTAGTAGGTTATTTCAGTCCTTAATCGAGTCGAACCCTAGTTGTTATTATTTTGTGATATTTACGGTGATTATTAATCGGTTGATTTCTTAAAACGTTGTTATACTATTTACTTATCCTTCAATGCTTGTGTGTTTATATGCTAGATTGATCACCTAGGATTATAATTGCATAAGTAACGCTAGGTTATAATCGTAATCCGTAATTGTTACGAACCTATAGCCACTTAGTAGCGAATAGCGAGTGATATCGCTAGGGTAGTATATAGCTCGGTCTGAATGGGTCCGAGCTTACGAGGTCCACACCGTGTCTATCCCGTTATCCTAGTACTCTAGGCGTCCGGTTAATGGGATCCAGAGAGCTTATTCTGAGGTCACTCAACTAGATAGACTAACCAAAGAGCTTGTTTTGGTTAGTTAAACATAAGGGGTAACGAGGTTAGCAGAGCTTGTTGCTAATCTCGGGGTAGGAGTTTTAAGGTTGAAATTGGTTAATAATTGCATCTATCACAGGGTAGTAATAACTAGGGGGAGATAAGATTAAGGGCTGGGATTCGTTATTTTATAAGTAGAACAAGTCATAATTAATTTGCTTAATTTCTGTTTTAGTTCCTTAGTTAATATACATCAATTCATAAACCCCCATTATTTATATATTTTGCTAGTATTAGGATTTACTTAAACACTAAGAGTCTTCCTGCTCCCTGTGGGATCGACCCTACTTACCACTTCTACGAGCTAGAAGGGTAGCTAGGTTTAATTAATTTTACCGCATCGCGACAGTGCGGTCAAGTGGCGAGAGGTTTTACACAAACCGCAGGAGTGGATTACAATGAAGTATTCTCCCCAGTTTTCAAACACTGCTCAATTAGAATCCTTTCGGCTTTAGTTGCTCAGCTAGATTTGGAATTGGAGCAACTTGGAGATATCAAAGAAACCATTTATATGAATCAGTCGTAAGGTTTTGTTGATCCTGGGAATGAAAATAAAGCTTGTCTGATTAGAAAATCACTCTATGGATTGAAGCAAAGTTCTAGGCAATGGTATATAAAGTTTGACAGCTACATGAGAAAATTGGGTTGTGTGAAATCATTATGTGATAATTATGTGTACTATAAGAAGGGTGGAGACACAGTTGTAACATATCTTCTACTTTATATAGATGATATGTTGGTAGCAAGTACAAGCTCTACTGAGATTCAAGCATTGAAAAAGGATCTGCAGAGAGAATTTGAAATGAAGGAGTTGGGGAGTGCAAGAAGAATTTTAAGGATGGATATTGTCAGGGACAGAGCTAATGGAATGCTTTGGCTTCAACAAAGAAGTTATATTGACAAAATTCTTAGAAAATTCAATATGCATGAGGCTAGAACAGTTTCAATTCCTTTCGGTCAACAGTTCAAACTTTCTGCAGCACAACAACCTTCAACAGATGAGGAAAGAAAGGAGATGGAAAGAATTCTATATTCTAACGCAGTTGGAAGTGTGATGTACACCATGGTATGTACGAGGCCTGATTTGGCTCATGTTGTAAGTCAAGTCAGTAGATATATGGCCAACCCAGGTAGGCAACATTGGGATGCATTAAAATGGATGTTCAGATATTTAAAGGGTACTGCTAGATTTGGAGTTGTATTAAAAAAGGGCAGTTATGGTGATAATTTTATAAAAGGTTATGTTGATTCAGATTTTGCAACAAACATAGACACAAGAAGATCACAAACTGGCTATGTTTTTACAATGTTTGGTGCAGCTGCTACTTGGAGATCAGTATTGCAGCCTGTAGTAGCTTTATCTACCACTGAGGCAGAGTATTTGGCTCTAAGTGAAGCTGTGAAAGAAGGTATATTGTTGAGAGGGATTGTTGCAGAGTTTGGGTTCAAGCAGAAAACAGTGAAAGTTATGTGTGATTTACAAGGAGCTTTATGCTTAGCAAAGCATCAAGTTTTTTATGAGAAGTCTAAACATATAGATGTTAGACTACACTTTATAAGAGATATTGTTGAGAAAAGAACAGTAAGTGTGGTGAAGGTTAGCACACTGGAGAATGCAGCTGACATTCTTACAAAAACTTTGCCAAGGGAAAAATTCAGACAATGTCTGGATCTGATTCAAGTTTCTGAGTATTAAGATGTGACTGAAGCTGCTCGGTTAAGGGAGCAGGGGTTATGGGAAGTCTTTGCTAGAATCTGGTTGGCTTTTATGTGCAGTAAAGGTGGAGAATTGTGATGAATGTTTACTACGCATCTCAGCTATAACAGGCACGTGACTAGCATAATGGAATTAGCTCAGGAACTATACTAAGGTCATGCACGTGATATTTTATGCATGCATGTGCATGCATTAGTTTGTTAGAGTTACTCATTTTAGTTAGTTGTGATGCGTTAGTTATAAGCGTGTATTTTGCATTCAGTTGTAACTTCCGTCTGGTAGAGATATTAGCAGGTTAACTAGGAGATAGATCAGTATCTTGTACGTTACACACACAAGCAAGGGTAGATAGATCAAGAGAGAGCATTGAGCTGGGTAACAAGTTCTGGGGTGCTTTTGGGGTGTGATCTTGTAATTGCTGTGTGTGAATATCATTCTCTAGTAAACTGGGATCTTCCCCATGGACGTAGGTCATTCGACCGAACCACGTAAACGTGCTTGTCTTCTCAAATTGATCAAGAAATACTTGCACACACGGAGGCACGCAAGGTGTTGGACGAAAGGTCTAGCCTAAAACTGTAACGTTCTTGAACATTATATTTGAAAAAATAAAAATTTAGATACTTCAGATAAATATAAACATTTATTATAAAATTACAAAAATATACATATATACACTCATCATTCGTACAAGATGATAAACATGACCTCCATACAAGGATGCTAAAGACATTCATATATTAAGAAAAACAAATATGAATATTCTATAACTTACTCAAATTTATATATGTCTAATTTTTAATATTTTTCATTGACTCTTCTTTCATTAACATATAATTTTTCATCACTTATCATATATTGATTGTAATATTTTATCATATTAAAATTATATAAACATATAAATTCTTATTATGTATTCATTTATATTTACAAATCGTGCATCACACGGGGATACTACTAGTATCTCTAATATGATTATACATTATAGCATTTGCTATAGTTTAACAAATTTCCTCTCTGAATCTATAGACAACACGAGGAGTTGCAGCAGGAAACCGAGTTACTGGTGCGAACTACAATCGCTAGCTATCACCGTTAATCTTATCGGTTAGGTGGTAGATAAAAATGAGGTAGCTAGCTAGTTACTCCTCATCAGATCCACTATTATTGGATTACAGCCATGCCAAGATGGTAGTCCATCACATTCTCCAGTTTTCTTATGGAACTAGAACTAGATTTTTATGGAACTCCAACTCACACAATCAGAACAAATAACATGCTCATCTGATTGCTAAGTGAAACAACAGTTAATTTTCATTCCGACCCAAATCAAATTTGTCCACTTATTCAACAAACTCCACCATGGAAACTTAATTTATACCTTTTAACATTATTGTATATTTCAATCTCAAACACAATTATAATGAGTGATGAATTTTTATACGCTAGATATATCTAAAAAAATGTTATCTTTAAATGTATAAATTTCGGTGCAAATGACTTTCAGAAATTCACCTTTCAGGATACAAATCATATTTCACTTATAATCCAAAAGTTGCACTCTCTCGAATTTCATGGAACAAGAATCGCAAGGTTTATTTAAAAATAATAAATATCAGAGAATAGAGAGTGAGCTCGTGTGGAGGAATTAAATTCTGATTGATACAGTTGTTTGATTAATCTCGTAGGGTATATATAGTTTTGAAGAGTTGTTTTGAATGGACACATCCAAGTGTCTCTTTACGAATGATTGTAATGGATTTGCACATATTCATTTAAGCACTAACTCACTCGCAGCCTTAGAGATTATCACATCTCTTCCTCACACATTTTTAATTTATTATATTTATTTCTCTATCTCTCTAATATACAAAATTACTATTAATACTCCCTCCGTCCCAAATGAAATTGCACACTTTTCTTTTCGGAACGTCCCAATATAATTTGCACACTCTTAAAAGGAAAGTTATAACATAATCTTCATCCTCAATCCACCTTGGAAGAGTCAACATAAAAGCAAAAAACATATTTTCTTAATATGTGTGCACCCTTAGAGGTGCAATTTCATTCGGGACAGAAATAGTATATATATATTATATAACCACAAATTACTATATATAATAATATAGGGTAATTCTAAAATACAACCCTTATATCCATACAATCATATTTTTAACTTACTACAGCAGGTAAACAAAGTAATATTTTTATTTATTTATATAGTAAAGTAGGTCCCATTAATGCTTTCTCTCTCCCCCTTTGTAGGCTGATAAACTTTTACATTTCTTTTATTTCGTTTTTCCTTTTTCTTAATGCTTTTTTTATCTATCATTTGGTCCAAAAAAATCATCTAACTTTTCGTTTTATATGTTGATTACAACGCCACTCCCCCGAACTTGTTTTCTTTTTTCTTTCGAACTGTAAATAACCCCACCCCAGAAACACAAACTAATAACGAAAAAAATAATGTAAAATCATTAATACTAATTGAAATTATTTGTATGATTATTTAGTGAATAATTAAATGTACGATTGAAAATATAATTTTAAAACATCAACTAATTTTTTTGCAACATGACTTTTAAAACTTATCAATGTTGGTCACCAACTATAATTTTTTTTTTCAATTACAACATCAACTAATTTTTTTGACATCTGATTGTATCGTCATCATCACCATTAAATGCGTCTGGACAAGACCTTTATTTACCTTCGATCAATTTCACAATTAGTCAATTTCATTGTCGTTAATTGGGAGTCAAATGAATGACATAATAACTTCGATCACTTATTAACAGCAATGAAAATTACGGATTGTAAAATCGATTGAGGATAAATGAAGACTTTGTCCAGGGACATCTAGCGGTGGTGATGACAACAAAATTATGTGTCAAAAAATATAGTCAATGTTGTAATTGAAAAAAAACTTTATAGTTGATGACCAACATTGATAAGTTTTAAAAGTCATGTTGTAATTGAAAATTAGACTAAAGATCATAATTTTTTTTATATAATTAATCCTATATAATAAGAGAACTGTTTTTATTCGTTGAGCCAATTCTTTTTTAAAAAGCACTAGTAATTCTAAATTTTATATTTTTAGAAAACAGTTCTCATCTAAAATATGTCAAAATTCGTTTCAATTTGAAATTAACGTACTCTACAAGAAAAAAGGTCTTTTGAGACCACAAAAAGTGGTCACAAATAATGAGTATTTGTCACAATTACTTAAGCAAAGTGGTCTCAAATAATAAGTATTTATCACAACTTTATTGTCGTCTCAATAATTCGGTCGCAAATAATATATTTGTGACCACAAAAGTGGTCTCTAATGCGTCTCAAATATTTTTTGCAACAACTAGTTGTCTCTAAAAGTAATATTAAAGTTGTCTCAAATATTTTTTAGAGAGATTTGTGACCACTTATTATTAGTGACCACAATTGTGGTGTCAAAAAGTCTTATACAAAAGACTTCTTTTGTTGTAGTGGTACTTATTCTTTGAATTATGATCTCTGTTCATTTAGTCCACAAGTGCAAGTTAAACCAAACCACATGTGACTTGATAATTTTTTCTAAGTTATCAAATAATAAAATAAAAAATAAAATAAAATTTTAGGAAGATTTTCAGAAAATACAGAAAATAGAAAAGGAAACTAAAAAAAAAATAGAAGAAGAATTCCAGAAAGCGCAAGAGGAAACAAGAAATCTAGGAAAAAGATGATTTCAAAAAAAAAAATCAAGAATAACAAAGAAATTTGGAAATATAAAAAGTTCCGTAAAAAAATTAAAATTCCCGAAAGATAGAAAAAATTCTTGAAACAAAAAGATTTTTTTCCAAGAAGTATAAAAAAGGAAATTCAGGAAATAAGAAGAAATTAAGTTCCTGAAAGAGGAAAAACAAATAAACGTTCCTTTTTTCTTCCCAAATTGCCACAATCTCTTCTTTTTAATCACTTTCTTCAAAAGTCAAGCAAGAGAAAATTGTTTTCATTAAGGGGGTATTTGCAATCACTTTTTTCAAGTGCTTTCAGCTTATAGCTTGAAAAAAATTATTTTGGAGTGTTAGGGAAAACAACTTTAACTTTAATAGAAGTGATTTTAGATCAAAAGTAAAAAGTAGAAAATTGTTGTTTTTTCCAACTTTTTGGTATTTTGATAAATAGATATAAGTTTTTTTCTCTCACTCATAAGCCAATAATATAAGATGAAATACAAATGCATGATGAACTCAATGGGACACATTATATATAAATATTCTATATACAACAATCAATTCCTTAGAAACAAACCTCTTATACTTTTGTTTGCCTTCTTTTGAAGGAGGAGCGTAGTGTGTCAATTCATTAAAACCACTCCTTATACATTTTTTAGTACATAAGGAATATAGGGGTGAAAAATGGGTCTACGACACTTTTTTCTTGGCGTCAACCCATTAAAAACACACCTTGTATTTTTTTGTTGAGTACATGAGAATATGTGGATGGAAAGTGGGTCTAGGTCACATTTTTTTAGTACACAGGGAATATAGGGGGTAAGAAGTGGGTGTAGAATGTCTTAGTTCTATACCAAAGTGATGTCATCGTTAAGGTTCTTGGCCTCTATATTTTACGAGTCATTTTCTTGTACGCTAGTTGTACAAATTTTATATCCGTGCAGGGAGATTTTCATTTAAAAAGTATGGGGAAGTCTCTTGTGCACCTAGTTATCCGTGCAATCCAGGTCATGAGCCAAAAAATATTACTATTTATGCTTAAATGTAGTACATATGATGGATAAATGTATCACAGTGAAAATGTATCACGATTCATGCTTAAAAGTATTACATGTTTTCGATAAATGTATTGTAATGCATTGTGAACATGAGACTTTGCCAAAAAGTATTAGTATTTATATTCAAAGTAACTTGTTATGAAGAAATATATAATGCTGAAATGTACTCCCTCTTTTCCATATTAATTGTCATTTTAGAAAATAATGAAAGAATTAAGGATGAAATATTTTGACAGATATACCGTCAACTAATATTGGGGGATGAAGATTTGACCAGATAAAATATGTGTGATAGATAAAAAAAAGTAGATATATTCTAGAATTGAGCCCATACAGAAAATTGGTAGAATTCATGAAAAATATCTAAGACGTCAATTAATTGGAAAAAAGAAGAAGTAGCTAGAATGATAATTAATATGGAACGTGATAGGGATGGCCCGATCACTTCGGGTCGGGTTAATACCTGAGCCCACTAACCGGCCCAGCACGCGTAGGCCCAGCAAGCACGCGTAGGCCCAACACGCGTAGGCCCAGCAGGTCCAGAAACACGCGTCGGCTCAACGGGTGGTTTGTTCCGCGAATCAAGGCCCACGATCCGTTCCCAACCGCCATGCAGCGGGAAATAGACGTGAGAATAGGGAATTAGTTAGGGTTCAGTTAGGGTTTAGGAAAGTTGAGTATAAATATGAGAAAAGAACTCTGAATTAGGGTTCGCATTCTGTATTCTGAATTACTACGTGTAAACTCAAAGCTCGAGTAAAAGAAACACCTCGGCAAGTGTTATTTTCTGCCCGTGGACGTAGATCTCCGGATCGAACCACGTAAATCTTGTGTGTTTTCATATTGTTTACGTAAATTTCCGTTAAGTTTCCTGGATACCAGATTGCGCATTATCAATTGGCGCCGTCTGTGGGAACTGTAAAGCAATTTTTGACGTTCACAGTGTATTCAAAGATCATGGTGACGACTCGTTTGAATCAATCTCGCCACGGTGATCAATCCAACCAAGATCCACCCGTGGATCAAGTTCTGCCGCCGAGGCAATCGCCGGCAAGAGGTACGTCTCATCATCAGAGCAACCAAGGCCCGGTTGCGAATCCAGACAATCAGTATTTACCTCCACCCCCTCAAGACATGCAAAACCCTAATCTTGCTGCTGCTCAACCACCGGTTAACATTCAAATCACTCCAGAATTGCTCCAGGCTTTTCTACAAGAGCATGCCCATGTTCTTCAAGACTGGGCGGCTAATCGCCTACACCCCGCAGGGCCTGCCGGACATGATGCCAATCCCGCGGTGCCTCCACATCGTCAGCACTCGCGTGAACAACAAGACCTGGGGCATCGCGGGCGTCAGGATCGGCGACGGGAACGACCTGGTTCTTCCGAGGACCATGGGAGTTCTAACGAATCACGACCACGCAACGATGAACCTACCGATGTCGATCGCCGCCGTCCACTCAACGCGGCTAAGAGAGTTCGTTATGCCAATCCTCATACTCTAGATCTTCAAGAGTACGAGCGAGTCCAACACAAAGTCACGAGCCGAAATCCTTTCTGTTCACAAGAACGATCTACGGCCTTGTCCGCGGATGACTGCTCCGCCTGAAAAGAGGAACCGTGGAAAGTGGTGTGCGTACCACCGAGATCATGGGCACGAGACAGAGGAGTGCCGAGAACTCAGCAAGGAAATCGAGGAGTGCCTAAGGAAAGGTCTCCTGCGACAATACATCGCGCGGACCGATGACAAACCCCGGACAAGCCAGAATGGGGGTTCGTCTCATAACCGCGGAGGTTATCATGACCGGGGCGCGCAACAGAATCGGCCGCCGTGGCAGAATAATCGGCCGGGATCTAGCAATAATGCACGGCAAGACTCTGGCAATCGCCAACAGCCTCGTTTTCTGCCACCACCTCCTCCTCCGGGAGGACCCGGAGACAATGCACCCACTCACGTAATAAACGTGATATACGGGGCCCTTCCCGCCGGGGCATCACGAAACGCCTTGAAGGCAGAGGCTCGCGGTCCTCCTCCCGAGGAGCCACGTCATAAGCGCCTCCATCAATCCGAAACTGTTAGTTTCACAGACAGGGACCCTGTTCCAGAGATAACACCTCATACTGATGCCATTGTCATCGACATGACTGTGGCCAATATCACAGTAAAGCGGGTCTTCGTGGACAATGGAGCCGCAGTGAGTGTCATATTTGCCGACTGTTTCCAGAGGATGGGGATTCCTCGGGAACAACTTCGGCCGGCCCCCGGGCCACTGCAGACTTTCACTCAGGGTGAAGTCCAGCCAGAGGGTGTCATCACTCTCCCGGCGTCTTTGGGGACTTATCCGGCAATAAAAACCATTTTCGTGGATTTTTATGTGGTGAACTCCCCATCACCGTACAACATGATCTTGGGCCGGGACTGGCTTACCCCCACCAAAGCCATATGCACCACATACCACCTCGCACTAAAGTTCCCCACTTCGCATGGCGAAGTGGCTTTCCGCGGGAGTCAGCGGGTTTCAAAGGAGTGTATGTACGTGGCACTCAAAAAGACTGCTAAAGTTCCTCCCAAACAGCAGCTTCAGGTAGCATCATCGGCTCTTGAACCTCGGGAATGTACCTCATTGGGGGATGCCACCGCCCAAGTACCGCTTGATCCGTCCAAGCCGGAACAGACTGTAACCGTCGGAGCCGTGGATGTGCCATGGTTACACCAGGCTATCATTCAGACCTTGCGAGAATATTCCGATGTCTTCGCATGGTCTCCTCTAGATATGCCCGGGGTCTCTCCCGATATAATAACACACAAGCTGAACACCGATCCCAGCATAAAGCCTATCCAGCAGAAGCAAAGGAAGTTCACTCCGGAGCGAAATGAAGCCATTCGAGTCGAGGTGCAACAGCTCTTGGATGCGGACATCTTGTTCGAAGTGTATTACCCCTCTTGGCTGTCCAATCCGGTGATGGTGATAAAGTCCAGCGGGGCATGGCGGATGTGCGTCGACTTCTCCGACCTCAATAAACATTGTCCGAAGGACTGTTATCCCCTACCTTCCATAGACCAAAAGGCCGAAGCCATTACTGGGTATGTGGCACTTTGTTTCTTGGATCTATATAAGGGATACCACCAGATCTTTATGGATCCGCAAGATGCCATCAAGACGGCATTCATCACTGCTTTCGGGTGTTTTTCTTTTAAGAAAATGCCCTTCGGGCTCAAGAACGCTGGAGCCACATATCAACGTCTCATGGACCGTGTTTTCCACGACCAGATTGGCCGCAACGTCGAGGTTTACGTTGATGATCTTGTTATAAAGAGTACCTCTCATTCTTCATGCGTGCGAGACATAGCTGAAACGTTGCGTACTCTGCGGCATTACAATTTGCGACTTAATCCGGCGAAATGCACTTTTGGCGTTGGCTCCGGCAAGTTTCTCGGTTATATGGTTTCACAGCATGGTCTACAGGCCAATCCAGCCAAACTTCGGGATGTTTTAGATCTGCAACCGCCGAAGACGTTCAGAGACGTTCAACGCCTCACGGGTGGTTTGGCGGCCTTAAACCGCTTTTTATCTAAAGCAGCAGAGCGCCAACTCCCCTTCTTCAAGATTTTGAGACAAGCGAAGTCATTCGAGTGGACACCAGACTGTACTGCAGCTTTCGAGGCTTTGAAGCATCATATTCAGCAGTTACCAACTTTGTCAATTCCTCTCTCCGGAGAGCCTCTTTATGTGTATTTAGCCTCCGCCGAGGAAGCTATTAGCACCGCACTTGTGCGCGAAGTCGATGGGGTTCAACATCCCGTGTATTTCGCAAGTCGTGTACTCCACGAGGCAGAGACACGATACTCCACGCTGGAGAAAACTGTGCTGGCTCTTGTCATGGCAGCTCGGCGTCTACGGCCATACTTCCAAGGACGTGAAATACGAGTTCTGACCAACCATCCTATCCGTCAGATTCTCGTCAAGCCCGAGGTGTCGGGGCGCCTCGCCAAGTGGGCAGTTGAGCTGGGCGAATACGATATCCAATTTCTTCCCCGCCGAGCTATTAAGGGTCAAGCACTCGCCGACTTTCTGGCTGAAGCTTCGGGAGACAATCATGAGTCTTCGGCAGACAGTGTTGCCCATCATCCCGCTACCCTCGTATCCTCACCTCGGAAGTGGCAACTATATGTGGATGGAGCATCCACGACTCGAGGAAGTGGTGCCGGGGTGCTTCTCATTGACCCCGAGGGGGTTGAAGTTAAATACGTCATCCGATTCAAGTTTAAAGTGACTAATAATGAAGCAGAATACGAGGCAATCCTCGCCGGGCTCCGGCTCGCTCAATCCTTAGACGTTCGTCATCTTGAGCTCTTCACGGACTCCGAGGTCATGTCCAGGCAAATCCAGGGGACTTATGTCGCCAAGGATGAAACAATGATCAGGTACGGTGCTCTAACACTCAAGCTTATGTCAACTCTTGATACAGTTGTTATCCAGAAAATACCACGCGCTCAGAATGCAAGAGCAGACGCGCTCAGCAAATTGGCCTCCGCGGTCCGAACTAATATATCTCCGGATATCATGGTCGAAGACTTATCTCATCCAGCCATTCATGAGGCCACAGTTTCGGTACTGACCGATAGTGATCCGAATTGGATGACTCCTATCATTCAATATCTCCGAGATGGAATTCTGCCTACTGATAAGCTGCGAGCTCGGCAAGTTGTCCTCAAAGCCCCCAAATACTCCTTTCATGATGGAGTCTTGTACCGGCGGTCATACCTACAACCGAGTCTCCGGTGTCTCGCTCCTGCCGAAGCTACTCAAGTTCTACGGGAGGTTCACGAAGGGGCCTGTGCCAGCCATATCGGCTCCCGGACATTGGCCAAGAAAGTTCTCCGCTGGGGATATTATTGGCCAACTTTGTTCAACGATGCCCACGACTTAGTGACCAAATGCAGCAAGTGTCAGCTGCACTCCCGTGTGAAGCATCTGCCGCAGACCGAGCTCACTGGAATCCAGAGTGCGTGGCCATTTATTCAGTGGGGTATCGACATTGTCGGCCCATTCCCAGTTGCTCCGGGGGGATTGAAATTCCTGGTCGTTGCCGTAGACTACTTCACTAAGTGGGTTGAAGCCGAACCTCTTACGGCCATTACTGGTCAAAATATCTTGAAGTTTGTGTGGCGCAATATCGTTTGTCGCTTCGGCATCCCGAGTACTATTATCTCGGACAATGGTAAATAATTTGCCAATGATCCCTTTCGGTCATGGTGCGAAGAGCTTCACATCAAACAAATTTTCACCTCGGTTGCTCACCCTCAAGCCAACGGTCAGGTTGAAGTCACCAATCGTACACTGCTCACGGGTATAAAGAAATGCCTGGATAATGCCAAAGGTCTCTGGGCAGAAAATCTTCCACAAGTCCTATGGGCTTATCGCACGACACCGCATACCTCTACCGGGGAGACTCCTTACAGCCTTACTTATGGCTCCGAAGCCGTTATTCCTGCGGAAATCAGTATACCAAGCCCCCGCCTCATCACATTGGTTCCAGAAGATAATGACGAGGCTCTCCGAGCGAATTTGGATGAGCTTGAAAATCGTCGTGACCAATCATTCATTCAACAGGCCAAGTGTAAACAACGTGCAGCCCAGTATCATAACCTCCGGGTCCGGGGCACTCAGTTTAATGTCGGGGACCTAGTTCTTCGGCTCAATTCAGCCAGCAAAGCTGCCCCCGAGGGGAAATTACATGCTTCTTGGGAAGGTCCCTACCGCGTCGTTGCCGCGCACGATTCCGGATCCTATCAGTTAGAGCATCTCAATGGGACCTCGATTCCCCGAAGCTGGCACGTTACCAACTTGAGGCGCTTCTATCTGTGAATGCCAAATCACAAGTACTATCTTATCTTTATGCTCATTGTACGTTTCTTTCATGATTGTTATCTCTCTTTGTACTCTTTAGTTTGCTCCGGCACTCATTATTGAATAAAAATTCTTTGTTTATGCATTTTGCTGTGTTCTCTTTTACGTTACGGGGACGCCCTAACGCATTCATAAAATTATTATTCGTCTCCGGACAATTAACTCTCTCTCTCCTGATCCGTCCGGAGAGAATTTACTCCCGCCTGATCCGTCCGGGGAGAATTTACTCCCGCCTGATCCGTCCGGAGAGAATTTACTCCCGCCTGATCCGTCCGGGGAGAATTTACTCCCGCCTGATCCGTCCGGGGAGAATTTACTCCCGCCTGATCTATCCGGGGAGATTTACATTGGAGTTATTCGAATTGTGTTCCCGAACACCTAACTAAAACAGTTATTAACTTGTTGTTTTCCTTAACACATTTGTACACATCAAAATGATTTTATTATCTTCCAAATGATACAACATCAAAAAGTTTTTTACATAAAACTTCAAAAAAAAAAAAAAAAAGATAAGCCATTATCTACGGCCCCCGAGCCAATATTCAGCGCTCCGGCGTTGAGGCCTGCTCCTGGATCTGCGCTGTGTCCTCCGGGATCTTGTAGATCCTCGACCTCGGGCTCCGGTTCTTTCCCCTCCGCGGGCACCCTGACGCCGTGGACTTGTCCTTGGCGCTTGTCGGGGAATTTCGTCCCTTGTATGAGCGCGGCTACTTGGCTGCGGAGCAGACCTCGGAGTTTGGGCCCATTGCACAGGGTCCCATTCCTCGGGGACCAACACCTCGATCTCTCTGGCCAGTTCTTCGACTGCCTCTTCGGCTACAACAACGGCCTCTTCCTCAATCGTGGTCACTGGAGCTGGCTCTCGGATAACGATGCCTTTGCTCTTTCCAGAAGGTCTCTTTTTATCCTTCCGGGGAGCTTTTGGAGTACCTTGGCTCCGGCTTGAACTCGCGATGAATTCCTCGGTAGAAGGCCTCCACCTGCCTCGGCCCTTCAATCCTTCGTACATGCTGAGAAGCAACTCCAGAACCTCCCGCTTTCTTACGAGCTCTGAGGACTCCGCGGGGTTATTTGCAACAAGCGCCGAGATTTCGCCCTGAATCTCTACGACCCGCTCCTCCACTTCCTCAAAGGTAAGAAGGCCGAACTCAGACAGTATCGTATTCCCTTTGATGAACGAGGACACGACTCATTTCAACAGCTTTAGCCCGGTACTTCAGTTCGAAATCTTTGGCTCTTTCTTCGGCTTCAACTGCTTTCCTCTCTGCCGAGGCCACCTGCTTTTCTAGCTTTGGCACTACGTGCATTTGCAGGTTGTTCTTTTCTTCGCGGAACCACTCAAGTGATCGCATGAGTTTCTTTATTGTTTCGTGCAATTCCGCGGTATTCTAAACAGATAGAAGAGTCAACCAGATCGATCAATCTCAAGTATGTAAAGAGTTGGAATTCAGTTCGAAAACAACATAAATTGATCATGCAAGCAAAGGGAAAACGAAGTGTCTGAGAAACAAAAAATTATATTCAACAAAATGGAAGTACAATGTCCCGGACTCAGTACAATGATTCGCATATATTCCTATTATCTACAACTTTAAATTTGAGGGGAACGACTAACCTCCCGCTCAGTCCCCTCAATGTCCTCGGGCAACACCTCTCGCCGGCCCTCTGACACTTCGGCTTCTCCCTCCTCATTCGCTGCGACAACTTCATCCGCAGCTATGGCTTCGACCTCCATCCGTGAGGGGGGTTCTTTGTTTCGGGGCTCGGAGACCAGCTCACCCCGGCGGAACGCCATGAACTCTTGGTCCTGGTCCACCTCACAGTTGGCGATCTCCGCGGCCGTCAGCAGTTGTTTCTTCTCCCCTAGAGCCTTCACCAGGGGCCACTCCGGCAGATTCGCTAGAGCTGCGTAGTAGGCCTTTTCCACCCCGGCCACTGCCTCAAAGTCGTACCCGAATTCTGGACGGTATACATCCACATTCGAGTAGACCTCCTTCACTTGCTCCAGCAGCGCGGATCGCGTGGCCTGGTCCCCTATCGCCACAAAATCCGTCTGAAAGTCCAGGAACGTGCTGGTTTGGAATAGTTTGTCGGCGAAGGCCTTCAGCATCGCTCCTTGCCCTTCGACTACGGCAGCTTCCCGAGCCTCCATCTCCGCCCGCAGCCGCAGTACTTCACCTCGGAGGACATTGGTCTCTGCCTCCACTCCGCGCAGGCGCGCAACCTCATTTTCGACCAAGGCAGCCCTCTTGCGTGCCTCGGTCAGATCTTGGGTTAGTCGGTCGTTGCGCGCCCGAAGCTCCCTAGCCACTTCGGCCAACTCCTCCTTGCCTTCCTTCTCGCTCTTACGACCGAGGTCCAGGATACCTCGCGCCAAGCGCAGAAGTTCTTCGGCGTCCGCGCCTTCCAACCCCAGCAGACCAGGAGCCACTCGTTCCACCTGGATAGTTACACAAGACAGGACACCGAACTCAGCATTAATAATACACACTTCGTGTGCGTAAAAATTATGAGTAGCGTTTCAAGTTTACCTCCGTGCTCTCCCCTACTCAGGGTCTTTTGGATGGTGTCGGCGGAGTCCCGGTAGGCTCCGGCCTCCTCTTCGTTCCGGGAATTGACCCCGCTGGCATAACTCGTTCTTCCGATCCCGCGGACGGTCGTGGACTGGGCACCGTCTTCTTCCGAGGAGACACCTCAGTAGCTTTACCTTTTTTCTTGGCCGCTGCAGCCGCCGCGGAGCTTACGGCTGGTTCTTTTCCGAAGCGTCCCACTGCATACAGAGGTTATAGTTAGTTCTATGTAAGACAACAGTTATAAAAAGCAAGATAGAAGAACTCCTACCCTCTTCGGCATCCGCATCGCCCGAATAATACGGGCTCAGTCCTGCCCCCTCCAGTTCTTCCTCGGAACAGAGGGTTTTGAAAGTCCCCACTAACCGGAATACATGTAGGACTTCGGCCTCCGGGTTCTCCACCGGAGCGGTATCAAGTACCTCCTCCCTCCTCCACTTCGGGAGAGCTACTTTATTTTTTACAAATATAAACCTCTCCTTCCACCCCTCTACCTTACTTGGGTTTTGAACCTTGAACCCACCTCGGGCTCGGGGACTGAAGGAGTACCACCCCTTGGATTTCCCAAAGTTTTTTAGTTGGTAAAAAAACCTAAAAAGCTCTACGGTCGGTTCTATTCCGGCGTTCTTACACACCACGGTGAATCCTACTACTTGCCTCACCGCGTTCGGCGCTAGTTGGCTCAAGGCAATACCGTAGTATTTCAGCAATTGGATCACAATGTCCCACAGGGGCAGTCTCAAGCCTATTCTAAGGGGATCTATGTACACACTAATAAACCCCTGCGGCGGGCAGCAGGCCCTATCATCGGGGTTCGGTATTATGTACTCTAAGTTAAATGGAAAGTAAAATAAAGGGATTTCTCTCTCAATCTGCACTCGCGTCATCCGTAACGCTACAGAGGCCACCTCAAAATCCTCCTCCGCGCATTGATAAAAAGCGATCATCATAACGTTGCTTTCCAGGCCATCGGCCCTGTCTACGGTCCTAATCTCATTTCTCTCCGGAATGAGGTATCGAAGGGGGGGGGACATCTAACGGGGCACTCGTAGTCCCTACTTCTTGAATAGAGGCAAAAGATGAGGCAGAAGATGAAGAGGAAGACATACTTACTTGGGTTGAATTTGAGAAGTTTTGATTTGAGATGAATCACAGGCACAGAATTCCCCTCTTTTTCCCGCTTTCTAAACTGGTAAATCGCAATGAAGAAGATGAAGAGTTACTGTGCAATTATTCCAAATATATACGCAAAAAACCAACGACTCTGATGCAGCCTATTCAAATTCAGTGATGGAGATTTAGACGTGCCCTTCACGCGCTTTACAGTTCCCAAGGCGCGTGGGGAACAGGTTTCTTGGAAATCGCAGAGCGTGTCACTTCACATCCCTCTCTCTCATGATGGCGCCGCCAATCACATCAACCTCACCCTTCGTCAGGAAGATTTAAACTGCACTCCGGTGCTCCCTTTACCTCGGCCATACTACTACACTTCGGTGTACCCTTCACCTCGGCCAGGTCATTATGTACTTCCGACACGTTTCTTGCTTTGGGGAGACTCGGTATCTCGCTATCTGTCCCGTGCACTTCGGCTTAATTCGGTTCCGCTTCCGCAGACTGCGCCGCGGAGTCCCTGGGACGCGGATAGACTTAGTCATCCACAAACACTTCGGCGCGCCCGCGACCGCGGCCCTTCTTGATTATGGTTCCACCCCGGTGACAACCGAAGCTCCTTCCTCGCTTCGGCTGGGGGGGGGCATCTGATAGGGATGGCCCGATCACTTCGGGTCGGGTTAATACCTGAGCCCACTAACCGGCCCAGCACGCGTAGGCCCAGCAAGCACGCGTAGGCCCAACACGCGTAGGCCCAGCAGGTCCAGAAACACGCGTCGGCCCAACGAGTGGTTTGTTCCGCGAATCAAGGCACACGATCCGTTCCCAACCGCCATGCAGCGGGAAATAGGCGTGAGAATAGGGAATTAGTTAGGGTTCAGTTAGGGTTTAGGAAAGTTGAGTATAAATATGAGAAAAGAACTCTGAATTAGGGTTCGCATTCTGTATTCTGAATTACTACGTGTAAACTCAAAGCTCGAGTAAAAGAAACACCTCGGCAAGTGTTATTTTCTGCCCGTGGACGTAGATCTCCGGATCGAACCACGTAAATCTTGTGTGTTTTCATATTGTTTACGTAAATTTCCGTTAAGTTTCCTGGATACCAGATTGCGCATTATCAGAACGGAAGGAATATCAATGTTTATGCTAAAATGTATTATGCTGAAAATGTATTACTTTTCTTAAAAAAAAAATTATGCTAAAAGATATTATAATTTTACCGAATAAATAATATATTTTTTAGTATAAATAATGATATATTTTTATAAATTTATCCTTTAATTCAAATTATATGAATCTAAAATCCGTACACTTAATGTACATGAAAATTAGTGATACTTTTTTGCGGTGCATTGTTTTGATAAAGCGACTGGATTTGAGGGCATAGACAAACGTTTTCGTTTTCCATAAATAACTCTATAATCCACTTAAAACAAATCAATCTAATTTAGGCGAATTTCCCTTTTGGTCGAATCTTGTTCATAACCATGAAAAGAAAAAACAAAAATATTTATGATTTGTTGCTCGATACATTAAAGGCGGAAAGGAGAAGAATTTAATGATCCAAATTGCCAATTTGGTTTGGTTACTTAATCTTTTATCAAAGACGAGAATCTTACTCTTACTTAAACAACTAATAACACTTCCGTGCAATGTACGACAATTTATTTAAAAAATAATAATTTAATTTAATTAAATATTATTTAATATAATATTAGAAAATGGAATTGTTGCATTTTAAATTAAATAAATATTTAAATAGTTTTGATTAAACATATAAAAATTATAAGTAATGTAATTATCAGTTTGTAATCACATTATATATGGATTTAATACAACGTACATTTTATAAATGTATTCTCTTATGGATTAACATAAAGAAATGAATATTCAAATTAACAAAAATATATACATTTAAGAACATCAAATTGTTGTGTGAGCATATATTTAAGTGATAATGAATAGCCAAACAAACACTAATATTATCTTAATATTGAACTCAAACATATATTTAGTGTGTCTATCCATATTGATATGTATGAACACCCACAAATAGCTTATGTGATAAAGAATATTCAACCAAACGCAAATGTCTAAATTTCATTGAACCCATCAAAATATATTAGATACTCCCTCCGTTCCATATTAATTGACATTTTAAGTTTTTTCTTTTTCATTTCCAATTAATTAACGTTTTACATATTTTTCACCAATTCTATCAATTTTCTCCATGGACTCAATCCTGAAATATCTTTACTTTTCAATCTATCAGAGATATTTTGATTTAGTCAAATCTTTAGCTGAGGTTATATCTGTCAAAATATTTAATTCTTAATTCTTCCCTTTCATCCTAAAACGTCAATTAATATGGAACAGATGAAGTTTAATAAACTGAATAATATTATATGTAAATTAGTGTTTTTTTTTTTTTTAGTTTTTCATTTTATTTAGATATTTTAACTTATCTAAATAATTTTAAAATTTTGAATATACCTACTTAACTTCCTCTTTTAAAAAGAAATACTAATTTTATATATTTAATATATACTCAAATACGATTCTGGTTTAAATGATTCTTGATGTCTTGAACTGGTCAGCTTTTTGTGTAAATCTAGTACAATGACAACCACAAAGTAACGACTCTAATATCCTTTTGGTTCTCACGTTGTTGTCCATTTTGGACGTGGACCTTATCTTGGATTCATAAGTGTGTACTGAAAATATTATATTTGTCAGTTTGAAGCAGCCCCACTTCACACTTATATAGGTGATCTCCTATTAAAGGTATCCTGAAATACCTCACCGCGAAGGTATAGTAATCATTAAAAATTGTTAAGCTTACCCTCACCACACGTCATCAGGTTTTGTACCAAATAGGTACAATTGGCACTTGAGCAGAATCGAGAATGAGCTTGAAATTTTTATTTTTCAAGTGCAAAATTGAGTGCTTCAAAATTTAGTTGTCTCGTTGAACCAAGTTCTTGGGATCCTCCAGTCATCATGGACGAGTTACCACTATGAACACTCTTTAGTGTGTTGGTTTTAGCCCCATTCCCCTTACCGCGCTATACATGTGATCTCGACTCTTTAGTTAGCAGATCCGCAATGTTTTCTTTTGACTTTACGTAGTCAATGGAGATTTCCTCACTTGATATCAGATGTCTAACTGTATTGTGTCTCCTTCGGATGTGTCGAGACTTACCATTATACATGTGGCTTTGTGCCCTCCCTATAGCAGACATGCTATCACAGCGTATCACCACGGGAGGCACCGGTTTACACCAACCGGGAATATCCTCTAAGAAGTTCCGAAGTCATTCTGCCTCTTCATTAGCTTTGTCTAAAGCAATGAACTCCGATTCCATTGTGGAACGAGCTATGCAAGTTTGTTTAGAGGATTTCCAAGCCACAACGCCTCCACCTATAGTCAATACATAACCACTGGTGGATTTTGAATCTTTTGTATCAGATATCCAGTTTGCATCTGTATATCCTTCCAATACGGCTGGATATCATGTATACAAAATTCCATGATTCATGGTATGTTTTAAATACCTTAAAACTCTCATCATAGCTTCCCAGTGATCCTTGTCAGGATTACTAGTAAATCTACTAAGTTTGCTAACTGAATATGCTATATTCGGATGCGTACCATTTGTCAAGTACATCAGACTTCCGATAATTCTTGCATATTTCAGTTGCAGCACTGGGTCTCCTCTATTTTTGGCTAAGTGTAGATTAACATCTACATGAGTGTTAGTTGGGGGTACGTCATAAGCATCAAGTTTCCTCAACACATTCTCAACGTATGAGCTTGTGATAGGAAAATTCCATCAGGAGTTATAGAGATTTTTATCCCTAGATTGACGTCAGCCAGACCCATGTCCTTCATGTCAAAATTTCGTTTTAACATGTTTTTAGTATTCATGATCGAGTCATGATTACTCCTTGTAATAAACATGTCATCGACGTATAAACACACTATCACATAATCATCTGGAGTACCCTTTATATAGACACACTTATCGCACTCATTGATTTTGAAACCATTAGAGAGCATCACATTATCAAATTTTTCATGCCATTTAAGAGGTGCTTGTTTGAGTCCGTACAAAGATCTAACAAGTTTATACACCTTCTTTTCTTGGCCAGGCACCACAAACCCTTCTGGTTGTTCCATATATATCTCCTCCTCCAATTCCCCATTTAGGAAGACCGTCTTCACATCCATTTGATGTATCTCAAGGATATGCAAAGTTGCAATAGCAATGAGAACTCTAATGGAAGTGATCCTCGTAACTGGGGAATACGTATCAAAAAAGTCATATCCTTCTCTTTGTTTGAACCCTTTGGCTACCAATCTAGCATTATACTTATCAATTGGTCCATCGGCTTTATACTGCTCTTTAGGATCCACTTGCATCCAAGTGGTTTACAACCTGGTGGTAGATCTACAATCTCCCACGTGTGATTTTGCATGATGGACTCGATTTCACTGTTTATTGCTTCTTTCCAGAGAGGAGCATTTCGACTAGACAATGCCTCATGTATTGTCCTGGGTTCACTCTCCATCATGTATGATAGAAAATCCGGCCCAAATGACTTTTCCTTTCTGACCCTTTTACTGCGTCTTGGTTCATCATTAACCTCAAGTTCTTTATTAACCTCAACAGGTAAACCATTTGCAATTTCATTAGTTCTTTTACGAGAACTTACTTCTGTGTTTTCCTTCTTAGGAAATATGTTCTCAAAGAACACCACATTCCTTGACTCAATAGTCATTCCCACGTTTATTTCAGGAATGTCTGATTTGTGCACAAGAAATCGATATGCATTACTGTTATGCGCATATCCAGTGAAAATGCAATCAACAGTTTTGGGTCCTATTTTCACTTGTTTTGGCTTAGGTATTTCAACCTTAGCCAGGCACCCCCACACTTTAAGGTAATGTTAGGAAGGTTTTCTTCCTTTCCACAACTCGTACGGAGTTTTGTCCCTCTTCTTATGCGGCAATTTGTTAAGAATGTAGTTGGCAGACAAGATTGCTTCACCCCACATGTTCTGGGGTAAGCCCGAACTTATCAACATAGCATTCATCATCGCTTTCAAAGTTCAGTTCTTGCGTTCTGCAACGCCATTTGATTGAGGTGAATATGGAGCTGTAGTTTGATGAATAATATCGTTTTGTAGGCAAAATTCCTCAAATGGAGCTACATATTCTCCACCTCTATCACTTCGAATCACTTTGACTCTTTTGCTAAGTTGATTTTCAACTTCATTCTTATAATTTTTGAATGCCTCAATGACTTCATCTTTGCTTTTCAAAAGATATACATAACAGTATCTTGTGCAATCATCAATAAAAGTAATGAAGTAATTCTTACCACCTCTAGTTTGCACAAACTTCAAATCACACACATCAGTATGAACAAGTTCTAGAGGTGAAGTACTTCTATCCACTGAATGGAATGCCGCTTTGGCCAATTTTGCCTCCACACAGATCTCACACTTTTGTGAATCAAATTTCATTCTAGGGAGTAAATCTAAATTCACTAAACATCGAAGTGTATTTTGATTTACATGTCCTAATCTACCACGCCATAAATTAGAACACTCAAGCAAGTAATTAACTTCACTTATATTAATATTGCGCTTTACAGTCATTACATTCATCTTGAAAAGGCTCTTTTCGAGATAGCATTTCTCAATAAATTGACCACATTTGGTTAGTACAAAATTATTTGCTTCAAAAACCAACCTAAATCCGACCTTACTCAATAAAGAACCGGAGACTAAATTCTTGCGAATGTCTGGGACATGCAGCACATCCACGAGAGTTAGTTCTTTTCCCGACGTCATCTTCAACACAACTTTTCCCAATCCTACCACTGGAGACGTTGCAGAGTTTCCCATGAAGAGCTTTCTGCCATTGATCTCTTGGTAAGTGGAGAACAGTTCCTTGTCTGAACAGATATGACGGGTAGCCCCTGTGTTGATCCACCACTCCCTTGGATTATCTACCAAGTTGGCCTCGAACACGACGGCGGATAGATCCATTTCAGACAGTTCTTCTGGCAAGGATTTGTGCTCGGCAAGATTGGCCTGATTCTTTTGGACTTGATTTGCCTTCTTTGGCTGTCGACATTCACTCGACTTGTGTCCGGGTTTATCACAATTATAACAGTTACCTTTGAACCTTTTGTTCGAGGTCTTCTGTTGCTTATTAGAGCCAGCACCGCGTTTTCTCTTCTTGCCACTTCCGAACTCAGCCAAATTCACACGTGCCTCTCCACGGTTCTTGTCGCTTTTAACTTCAGATTTTCGATTGTCTTCCTCAATCCGTAGTCTCACGATCAAGTCCTCAAGCCCCATTTCCTTGCGTTTGTACTTGAGATAATTTTTTAAATCCTTCCATTGAGGCGGTAGCTTCTCTATGAATGCGGCTACTTGAAAGGATTCAAATAGTTGCATACCTTCAGCATGAATCTCATGGAGGATCAACTGCAACTCTCGAACTCGGTCCATGACCGTCTTTGAGTCCACCATTTTGAAGTTGAGGAATCATCCGACAATGAATTTCTTCATTTCGGCATCCTCCGTTTTGTACTTTTTCTCCAAAGATAACCACAATTCTTTTGCGGTTTTAAAAATGGAGTAGACATTGTAAAGTGAGTCGTCTAATCCATTCAGAATGTAATTTCAACACAGGAAGTCACTGTGGTTCCAGGCATCCAAAGCAGTCGTCCCCTCTTTATCCCCCGTTTCAACAGAAGGAGGATCTTCCCTCAAGAACGGGGCAAGACTGAGAGTTGTCAAGTAGAACAGCATTTTCTGCTGCCATCTCCTAAAATCATTTCCGGCAAATTTAGCCGATTTTTCGGCATGAGCAGCAGGGATTGAAGGAGTAGAAACAGTAGAAGACATCTCCGAATATACAAAAAAATTCGTCTTACGTTGTTAGTTTTCGGTATGTGAATGTATAGATGAAGATGTATAAATGCAGACAAAGTCGAGGCTAGAGTTTGACTCTATATCCGTAAGACGAAATTGTCACGTACTCAGGTGCAATACGTTTAATAGCAAAACGCCTCCAAGATACAACGACTTTAAAACTTCAGACCGCTGCACTATGAGTCGAAAGTTATTGACGAACGTATTCGGATATTTAAAACTTTTGGACTCTACTAATGCAGAATTTGGAAAGCTTTTGAATCTCAATGAACTTGTGAATTTGAATGAATGAAATAAAATGTGGAGGGGCCTATTTATATATGTTGAAGAGTTGTGGTGCCTTTTTAGAAAGGCACCTCTTCACCCCTTGGTTGCACCCTTTGGACTAAACCCACCAATTTGCTGGGCGGTCGCACCCGCAGGCTGACCCGCGCACTTGCGGGCGACGGGTCGGACTGGTTCAATCTGCCTGGCCTGCTGGCAGGTTGGTCCGACCCGACCCGGTGGGGTTGAACCGCTCGGTCCGAGCCGACCCGGTTCGACGCACTGCTGGTCCGATTCGACCCGGTTCACGTCACCGCACAGCCTGACTCGAACCGCCACGAACTCGCGAGCTGTCCGTCCGGACCACCTGGCCAAAACTTTAAGGCTCCTCCAGACGACGCGTACGTGCGAAGTGCGCCTCTAAAGTGACTCAATGTGACATGTGCGACGTGCGTGTGAGGGCTGGGGCTCAAATAGTGCAAAGCACCATCCTCGGGTCCATCCCACTAGGATCCACCATAGGGGAGCACACTTGATAACTACTTATCAAGTGTTCTACTAAATAAGGAGTATCCACTTACTCCAATTTTTCTATGTGGGCCAAGTTTCCATATTTCTTCAACTTCCAAGTTTAAGTTGCAACATTTGACAATTAATATATCATTCACCCGAAATTGATTTTGAGCATATTAATACATTAAATTCATCTACTCGACACGTAGATTATGAATTTGCAACTTGTTTCCATTTTCAACAAATAGATTGAATTAATTAAATTGGTCAATTTTAGGTCAAAACCCAAAATTCCAAATCAATTACCAACAATAACTTATTATACAAGAGAGGAAAGAAATAAATGAAATAACTAATAAATTATTTTAGCAGCTTATGCCGTACGTGTTAGTATTAGTATTAGTACGTAATGTTATTGTTGTATGCATTCATATGTTTTTTTCTTTTTTGAAGGCTATGCACTTATATATACTTTAAAAATTGAATGTGAGTGCAATTGCCATTTTTCCATGTTTTTTTGAGTATCAAAGAAAATAAGCTCTCACAAGTCACAACTTAACAAATGGAGTGGCAACCATAAAACGAAACACATCTGTGACGATTGTATTTATCAAGTTTCTAAAATTTAAATACTATTTGGGGTGATTCTATGGTATCACTGTGAGATAAAAATGAAATTATATAATTAAGTAGGTCTCTCATATTTAAATACATATATATTCTTCTCTCACAGTGGTATCGAAATTGGACTCTTCTATAAAAATTCTCATGTTTAAAAGAAAATAATGGTATGTTTGTTTATAAATTTGTCCGCCCGAATACAGGACGAACCGATCCAGACTTGCATTTGGTCTATGACTTAAAATTAGGACCTCTTAATCCATTTAAATTCAAGTCTACATTATTCTCTCTTCATGCACTGATTTTAATACAACTTTTTAATATTTTTTCGTTATTATTTCAACTAGTATATATCCCATGCGATGCACGAAAGTCTATTTATATAGTAATATTTTTAATAAAATATATATTATGTGATCCAGTCATCTAAATTGTAACCAAGTTTTAATCAAATAATTATTTGAACATTTTGAATCAGACATTAGACAATCGTAAGCATTATAAGCATTAGATAAATCATTTTGCACAATAAAATTAAGATAAATATTAAATGTAAAATCTATTTTTATAATTTATTCAATCTTGTTTGAAGCTGACACATGTGATCAGTGTATCACTTTTAATATATGGAATCTATGGTTCAAATTGAGAATCGTAAAAAAGTAGAAAATTATTTATAAAAGAAAAACTAATAGAATGGTAACATCAAAAACATACTTTTAGAATCAATATATGAATAAAAGTCAAATGATGTCCAGATTCAAAAGATAGCAAAAAAAATGAAAAATACTTATAGTAGTTTTTAGCATCTATTTCAGTTTAGTAATTGAACAGAAAATACAAACTTTAGTAAAACGTGTATAGCCCATTTTTTATGTTGATGATGAGGTCGATCGAAATAGTTTCTCTTTATTTTTTTCAACAAAATTGAGATAAGAAATTTAATAATATAATTGATCAATTATACTTTTTTAATAAAATAATCTATTATAATTGTAAGATTTTCTTTAGCTAACTTCTATTATTTTTTTATACAAACCCTATACAAATAATTCAATCACAATAAATATCAAATTTAATCCAAAATTGATAACAATCGGTTTCATTCTTTAAATACAATATCTTAGTTTATATATCTGATATGTATGTTCAACTAAAAATCATAATAAAATATTGATTTGATATATTATATGTCAATATAAATTGGAAAAAAAAAAGATTATTTATATTCTAAAAGTTTGGAGAGAACTCTTCAAAAAACTAAATAAATGGAAAGTTGACAGAACTTCTATAAAAGAATAGTGCGAAAATATATTTACAGAAATTCTCTCCTTATTACTTTTAGGTATATAACTGAAGCAGGCGATCGAATATTAATTTATTTTATGTAAAATAAAACAAACCAATTGATTGTATTTTTATAAATAAATAAATTAATATTTTTATAGAAAAAAAAAACTATTTAACTAATCTAAATTTACATACCAATAAATACTGACATTTAATACAAATAATCAACCAAAAAATAATGACTTTTCATATTGAATGTTACATTATAATATGTGCTACATGAATATTAAATTAGAGTTCGTGAAAAGACCATTAAAATGATATATATATATATATATATATATATTACATAAAAATGGGTTAGAAATGAAAAAAAAAAGTTATTATTTTTTTTTTGTTTTGAAAAATAGTTTAAACTTTCCAAAATTACAACTAAATTACAGAATTATGGTCCAAAATTTAGCCGGAAAAATTAAAATTACGAAATTAACCTTCTTATAGTGCGCGCATGGGCACACACAGAGATTTTTGGTTTATCTAAACAAAAAGCTAACCTATAACGTAAAAAATTAATTTTTTTCTTTGAAAATTAGATTCTCATTTGCAATTTTAACATTTCACTTGGTGATTTCAAATATATTCAAATAATTGTTATTTTTAAATAAATTCAAACATTAAAAAAACACAATCCAAAAGGTATTCAATAATTGGATAAGAAATTAAGATCTGTGAGTTCTTCAAAATATTTGGATATTGTTAAATTTTATTTGATGTTGTAATTTATTCAAATAAAATTTATATTTTTGTTAAATGGTATATTTATTTAAATATTTTTTTATTAGATTTAAAAAGACATAATTGAGGTTAGTTAGTGCAACAAATTATTATATTGGTTGCAAAGTGTAAAAAATATATAGTTGAGGTTCGTTATGTAAAAAAATAAAAATAAAATTGCAAAATCTGGCAAATTGATGTTATAATTTAGATTACAAATTGTAATTTTTTTAAATTTTTTACATTATATAAAAATATGAACAAGTAATAAAAATAAATTTTATTATAATTATGAGAAGATATTGTTATATAAAAAAATTAGCTCTCGTATTTCCGCGACTAATCAAACAAACATTGTTATTATAAAACATATAAGCAGATATAATAATTTAATAAACTGATTAGAAAATTAAAATATTAACTTTTTACCTTTAATTTAATTAATTAGGAGTTTCATTATTTAAAGAATGATTTTTCTCCTAGAGTAATTTAAATAAAGAAAATATTTGAAAGTTCATGTCGAATAAAATAAGCTGATTAGTTGTATTATTATTAAAAAATCAATGAATTTTTTTTTTTTTTTATCAAGGAATTATTTTACGCATTTTTAAGTGCAACTTAACCTCAATATTATAGTCCAATTCATAATAAACACGCAAACGTAATATAATAATTAACCAATAAACATTTTATTATTAAGTATCTCTTTTTAATATATGTGATCTCCATGTCAAATTAAAGATCGTAAAAAAATGAATAATTTGATATATTATGTCTGAAAAAACGGATTAGAAATGAAAAAATTATTTATAATTAAAAAATCTATAAGAAAATTATGAACTTACCAATACTAATAAAAAAACTTACCAATTATAGTCTTAAAGTTTAGGCGGGAAAACTAAAATTACTAAACTAACTTCCATTTTACTTTTATATATACTAGTATATATCCCGTGCGATGCACGGAAATCTATTTATATAGTAATATTTTTAATAAAATATATATTATGTGATTCAATCATCTAAATTGTAACCAAGTTTTAATCAAATAATTATTTGAACATTTTGAATTAGACATTAGACAATCGTAAGCATTATAAGCATTAGATAAATCATTTTGCACAATAAAATTAAGATAAATATTAAATGTAAAATCTATTTTTATAATTTATTCAATCTTGTTTGAAACTCACACGTGATCAGTGTATCACTTTTAATATATGGAATCTATGGTCCAAATTGAGGATCGTAAAATAATAGAAAATTATTTTTATATATATAAAAAACTAATAGAATGGTAACATCATAAACATACTTTTAGAATCAATATATGCATAAAAGTCAAGTGATGTCCAGATTCAAAAGATAGCAGAAAAAATGAAAAATACTTATAATAGTTTTTAGCATATATTTCAGTTTAGTAATTGCACAGAAAATACAGACTTTAGTAGAACGTGTATAGCCTATTTTTTATGTTGATGATGAGGTAGCTCGAAATAGTTTCTCTTTATTTTTTTCAACAAAATTGAGATAAGAAATTTAATAATATAATTGATCAATTATACATTTTTAATAAAATAATCTATTATACTTGTACGATTTTTTTAGCTAACTTCTTTTATTTTTTTTATACAAACCCTACACAAATAATTCAACCACAATTAATATCAAATTTAATCCAAAATCGATAACAACAATCGGTTTCATTCTTTAAATATAATATCTTAGTTTATATATCTGATATGTATGTTCAACTAAAAATCATAAAAGTAATTAATTTGATATATTATATGTAAAAATGAATTGGAAAAAAAAGGATTATTTATATTCTAAAATTTTGGAGAGAACTCTTAAAAAAAATGGAAAGTTGACAAAACTTCTATAAAAGAAAAGTGGAAAAATATATTTACAGAAATTCTCTCCTTATTACTTTTATGTATATAACTGAAGCATGTGATCGAATATTAATTTATTTTATGTAAAATGAAACAAACCAATTGATTGTATTTTTATAAATAAATAAATTAATATTTTTATAGAAAAAAGCTATTTAACTAATCTTAGTTTACAAACCAATAAATACTAACATTTAATCTAAATAATCAACCAAAAAATAATATGACTTTTCATATTGAATGTTTCATTATAATATGTGCGACATGAATATTGAATTAAAGTTCGTGAAAAGACCATTAAAATGATATATATATATATATATATATATATATTACATAAAAATGGGTTAGAAATGAAAAAAAAAAATTATTATTTTTTTAAAAAAAATAGTTTAAACTTGCCAAAATTACAACTTAATTACAGAATTATGGTCCAAAATTTAGCCGGAAAAATTAGAATTACGAAATTAACCTTCTTATAGTGCGTGCACACACACACAGAATTTTGGTTTATCTAAACAAAAATCTAACTTATAACGTAAAAAATATTTTTTTTCTTTGAAAATTAGATTCTCATTTGCAATTTTAACATTTCACTTGATGATTTTAAATATACTCAAATAATTCTTATTTTTTAATAAATTCGAACATTAAAAAAACAAAATCCAAAAGGTATTCAATAATTGGATAAGAAATTAAGATCTCTGAGTTCTTCAAAATATTTGAATATTGTTAAATTTTATTTGATGTTGTAATTTATTCAAATAAAATTTATATTTTTGTTAAATGGTATATTTATTTAAATATAATTTTTTTATTAGATTTAAAAACACATAATTGAGGTTAGTTAGTGCAACAAATTATTGTATTGGTTGCAAAGTGTAAAAAATATATAGTTGAGGTTCGTTATATAAAAAAATAAAAATAAAATTGCAAAATCTAGCAAATTGATGTTATAATTTAGATTACAAATTGTAATTTTTTTAAAAATTTTTTTACATTATATAAAAATATGAATAAGTACTAAAAATATTTTTTATTATAATTATGAAAAGACATTGTTATATAAAAAAAAGTACATGCTCAAAGCTCCCGTATTTCCACGACTAATCAAACAAACATTGTTATTATAAAAATATATAAGCAGATATAATAATTTAATAAACTGATTATAAAATTAAAATATTAACTTTTTACCTTTAATTTAATAAATTAGGAGTTTCATTATTTAAAGAATGATTTTTCTCCTAGAGTAATTTAAATAAAGAAAATATTTGAAAGTTCATGTCAAATAAAATAAACTGATTAGATGTATTTTTATAAAAAAATCAATCAATATTTTTTTTTTTTATCAAGAAATTATTTTACACATTTTTAATTGCAACTTAACCTTAATATTATAGCCCAATTCATAATAAACACGCAAAGGTAATATAATAATTAACTAATAAATAATCTGTTATCAAGTATCTTTTTTTAATATATGTGATCTCCATGTCAAATTAAAGATCGTAAAAAGTTGAATAATTTGATATATTATGTCTGAAAAACATATTAGAAATGAAAAAAATTATTTATAATTAAGAAATCTATAAGAAAATTATGAACTTACCAATACAAATAAAAACTTACCAACTATAGTCTTAAAGTTTAGTTGGGAAAACTAAAATTACTAAATTAACCTCCATTTTACTTATATATATATAGATATAGATATAATGATTGCATAATTTACACATGCTACCATATTTATCATAGAACAAACACAAGACTTATATCATAATTTGGATTCACATGTCCTAAATCTTGCCCCACTCAACCCATAATAAACATACCCTTATTGTCCCAAAAAGAAAGTTTGTTTAAAGAATCAATGTCTCATTTTATAAGTTCAACTAAAAATTATTATTTTTTTGTATAAATTAGCAGTTGGATATGATTAAATACTTCAATCAAAAAAACTTGTGTAATTGCATACTAATGGATTTTGGAGTACAACCTTCATCAAAATTAATAAAAAATATATATTTTTCAAACATTACACTTTTTATAGGATGAAGGGAAAATCTAAAAATAACGAAAAAGTAAATACTAAAATGGAAGGATATACGTAATTTTAGAAATATTAAATAACCCATTACCCATCATTTTGAAAAATAGTATATTTAATTCAATCCTATCCGAATACTGGGTATAAAAATATCTATAATCCAAATAAAAAGATGTTGCAAGTGATATTTCAAGAATATTATAGTAATATTTATTTGGTTACACTCATGCTATGCGTGATGATAATTTGACTTGTTCCAAAAGAGAGGAGGTTAGGTGCTCCTGTTTTACATCTAATTTGTAGGAAGAATTAAAATATTATTAAAAAACTTACGTTTGGATTTGCAAATTTATTTTTAATTAAGATTTGATAAGTGGTAGGATTAAGAACTCATCTAACATTTGTAGTCATGCCCAAAAAATGCTCTAAAGGTAAGTGTAACTCGCACCTCGGAGCTTCACCACATGCAGGTGAAACCATTTTTATACTATTAATTGCATGGTCTAAATGCAACAAAAATCAACACATTTTTTAACCTAATTAAGCCTTATTTTTAAAATTTAGCAAAATTTATCACCGTAATTAAATTATGGGAGTCGACGTATCTGCAGAAAAATGAAAAAAAAATTGTAGACTTCATTAAAAAGTGTCGCCCCTTTCAAAAGATTGCAATTTAAACCTATAGTTTTAAAAATTGCATAACAAATCACAATTTTTTTGAAAAAAAATGAAAATGAAATTTCGATGGAATTCAAGAAAAAAAAAAATCCCAACCCTTTAAATAATTGAAATTTTGTAACTGCATCTATATATATATAAAAGTAAAATGGAGGGCACTAATGTAATTTTAGCTTTCCCTCCAAAAAGTTTACACCATAATTGGTAACTTTCTTTTATTTTCGGTAAGTTCATAACTTTATTTTACATTTCTAAAATACAAATAACTTTTTCATTTTTAATCCGATTTTTATGCATAATATACCAAATTATTCATCTTCTCACGATCTTCGATTTGACATCCATATCATATATATTATAATGAGATATTTAATTTGAATAAGCAAATTATTTGTTGGTTAATTATTTGTGCTAGAACTGATGTTTATTGTGAATTAAACTATAACATTTTGGTTTTAGTTGCAACTAAAATTAGTAAAATAAATTATTTATAAAAAATATAATTTTTTTTTATAAAAATACAACTAATCAATTTATTTTATTTGACATGAATTTTCAATTTTTTTATTTAAATCAGGGAGAAAATCCATGGTTTAAATAATGAATGTCCTACTTTATTAAATCAAAGGCAAAAACAACAATATCTAATTTATAATCAACTTATTAAATCATCAAATCTGCTAAAATATCTTCTTAACACGACTTTGAGCATATATATAATTATCTATTAAAATAGATATTGAAATTATTTTTAATTACCTATTTATATTAATAACGAGTATTTTGTTAAAATTACTCTTCTAAGGAAATTTATTCTTTGTAGCCTAAATTATGACTTTTATTACATTTGACAATCTTTTTAATTTTTCACTTTCACTAAAATTTCAATGATATGCTTTACACTTTTTAAACTAAATAATACTTGGTCGCACAAATCAACAACGAATACCTTTTTTACTTTTAACACTCTAAATACATTTGTTCGCATTAATCAATTTTTATCTTCTAATAAATAAACCATTTCTAAAACGGGTATAACATTTATATAAATGATTTACAATACCAAATAAAACACGAAAATATTCAAATATTTTGAAGAAACCAAAGACTTTAATTTGTTATTCGAATCATTAAATAAATTTTGAATTTTATTTTGTTAAAATAAGATTTTATGAAATAAAATTATTTAAGTATATTTGAAATCACCAAATGAAATATTAAAAGTTACAAATGAAAATTCAATGTTATAAAGAAAAAAAATAAATATTTATAATTAGAACTTGAAAGTTTATTTAGATAATTAAAAGTTAAATATAAAATAAAAGTAGAGACATAATGAGAAGATTATTAAATTTTACATTACATATGATCCAAATAAAATATCACTGTTCCTTTTATTATATATTTTATGGTTATTTTAAATTATTTATAGTTAGAATTTAAATATTATTTTATAAATTAAAAAAATCTATATATATATATAAATATATATATATAAGCCACAGTAGTGACAATTATGTAAGTAACACTTTTCAGTCTAAAATTTTAGACTGTGATTGGTAAGTTGTCACATTTGGTAAGAATCAAAATTTATTTCACTTTCTAAAGTTGCAAATATTTTTTTTTTCTCATTTCTGATCCATTTACTATGTATACTATATCAAATTAATCATCTTTTGACGATGTTTATTTGATATTCATATGATATATATATATATAATAAGATATTCTATTTAAAATATTATATTATTCGTTCGTTGATTATTTAAGTAAGATTTCATTGTTTATTGTGGATTGAACAAAAAATATAGTATTGATTTGAAATACAATTAAAAATCATTCAAATAATTCTCTTTACAAATTATTTTACTTGATTATTTCATTAAAATCACAACTAATCAGTTTGTTTTATCTAACATGTTGTCTCAAGTTAATATTTGATTTATAATCATCTTATTAAATTATTAAATTTGGTAATGCTTATTTGATATAATAATTATTTTTATTGATAAATCACAAAACTATGATTTTCGCTCATATATATAGCTTTATATATGATAATTATCATATTATTTTTTTCATTAATTTTTTATGTTTTAGATATATTAATGTTATTTTTCTATAAATAAATACAAATTTGCAACCTATACTATGATATTTTACAAGTTGCAACTAAACTTCTTTTAAATAAGCAAAATTAACCAACTAGAACTATATGTTTTTGTGGCTTTGCAACCTAAATAATACTGGGTCACATTGACCAATCTCAATTATGTCTTTTTTTTTTTTTCTCCACATTTTGCAACCTAAGCATTTTTTTTTTCTTTTTTTTTTCTTCTTTTTTTGCATTAACCAATGTACTCCCTCCGTCTCAGTTAACTTGTCCTACTTTCCATTTTGCTCTGTTCCACTTAATTTGTCAAATCCATAAATGACAATTAAAGGTAACAATCCCCACCTTCAAAATATCCACATTCAATCTCCACCTTTAAAAAAGTCAAATTTCCAGAAAATCTATTTTTTCTTAATATCCGTGTCCGATCAACTGTGACAAGTTAACCGGGACGGAGGGAGTATATCTCTTTAGATGAATCTACTATTTACAATATAAATGTATAATTTAATTGAAACTTTTCAACATATATATGAAAGTATTAAGAAATATTGGAACACTCATATGATTTATTTTGTTATTCCAACTATTGAATTATTTTGTTATTCCAACTATTGAATAACTTTTGAATTTTATTTTGTTAATTTTTTATTCTTTGTATATCGGAAATACCAAGTAAAATGCTAAAACTTGCAAATAAGATTTTTTTTAAAAGAGTTAGTTATATTTAGAATTTAAAACTTTATTTAGATAAATTTAAATATTTAAAGTAGAACGGAAAATATTAAAGAAAAATAAATTTCTTATAACATTATCCAGTTTATTTTATTTAATAATATGAGTTTGATTGTTGGATATTTATATTTGTTTTAACATTCATAATTAATTAAGTTATTATGCACATATGTGAAGAATGATGCAGACACACTAAATGTGTATTTGGATTTTAAAAATTAGAAATGATCATTTAGAAAAAAATAAATTTTATATGAGAATACTTATCTTAATGTTAATCTATTAAATATATATATATATATATATATATATTTATATATATATATATAAAGAGTAAGTTATATTAAATTCATATATGTCGTGCGAGAAACTTATGTTTACATTACTTATAATTTTATTTATGTTTTACCCTATATTTTAAAAAATATATGTTTTATTAGGATAAAATGATCACATATTTAAATATTAGATTATATCATATTTAGTTTTATTAAAATTATTACTTTCTAAATAAACTTCCGTGCATCGCACGGGAATATTACTAGTATGAATAAAAGTAGTGACTTATGTTACTAAATTTCAAAAATGAGTCTTAATTGCAATTTCAGAAAATGTGATGATTTTTCATGCAATTAGTCATAACAAAATGAGCACCGGTGTAATGTATGGGTTGAAATATATTCTATTCTATCAAACTAATAATATGTGATGAAATATTATTATTATTATTATTATTATTATTATTATTATTATTATTATTATTATTATTATTATTATTATTATTATAAGAAGGTTGCTTGATCTGATTTCTTGTTTTTTCATTTAATCAGTATAGTATATATGATTCAAAGAAAATAAAATAATCAAATACTATCTCCGTCCCAACTAATCTTGCACACTTATCATTTTCGTCCGTCCCAACTAATTTTTGCACACCCCTTAAAAAATAACTTTTCTTAATACTTGTGTCAACCTCCCCTGTGCAAGATTAGCCTGGACGGAGATAGTACAACGGATGTGAATAAGGAATAACATAAGCTAAAACTGAACTAAGAATCTCTATGAAGTTTGTAAAAATCACTTTTTATGTAAATTGAATTTATTCAAAAATACTCTTGTTGCTTAAAATTGGTTGATTTTGAAAGTGAATTAAGGAAAGATGATTCAGAAGATCAAGGAAGGTGATCTTGTTCCTCGTATCAAGGAATCAATCAAAGATCAAACAAAGAAGGCAAGTCAAACCTTTCCAAATTACTTCCAATCACCTAAAATTGCTGGAGAAATGATGAATGAAGAGCTAGAAGAATGCTGATAGGTATGGCCCAGTAACTTCGGATCGTGTTGACCCGCCCCGGAGCAACCGGGCCCGAAAGCACGAGGCCCAGAAGCGCGCACGAGCCCGGCACAGCCCAGTCGCGGCATATTTGGAAAGTGAGATCCCCACAATCTCCTTCGAACTCCCATGCAGATTTGGTGGGCGCAATTGTAGGGATTTAGCTAGGGTTTTGAATTGAGTAGTATAAATAGTAGAGTTGTACTCAGATTTAGGGTTCGCACTTTGTACTCCAAAACTACAACGTGTAAGATTGAAAGGAAGATAGTGCGGCAGGTGATTGTTTGCGCCCGTGGACGTAGATCTCCGGATCGAACCACGTATATCTTGTGTTTTTTACTTTTTCTTGCGTGGAGTAACATTGTGAATCGTATTTTACCTTGAATTCCTTGGATTACCGGATTATACCTTATCAAATGCAGTATAAATAGTGATGAGAAAACATTAAAATGCATCGAGTTTTGAAGAGCATTATACTTGTGTGATTCATTAAAAGCTTGTATTTGTTCCATTGATGTTCGAACGTGAATGAACATCAGTAGATCATTAAATATAATTTGGGGGAGTTGTGTCTAGATTGTTCAGGAGAACACAAAGAAGTTCGGGATAATCTTTTGGGTGCAGATTGAGGTATCATTTGTACTAAGGGTAGGCTCATACTTTGGGGGAGTATATGAGTATTGAAATTTATGAGGGAAAACGTTTTGTAAGTACAAGGTGTATTTTCTTCACTGTACTTCTCTATGGGATATTGCTTGTAGAGGAAGAGAGATTCTTCCTCAAATCTTTATAAATTAATTTCATTTTGTTCTGATCAAGTTCATACTTTGTAAGAAACTCATTCATCGTATTAATTGTTATTATTTTACAAGTCTTTCTGCTTAAAAACGTTCCGCATGCGCACAAACTCTGACATTTCAAAATTAAAAGAATTTGAAGAAAATGTACTACATTTAATAAGAAATCTCTTGTTATTGCACTAGTTAATGATACAACATTTCACTCGTCTTTCCAATATCTAACATGTGTGTAGATACCCAAAATATCTACGAAATATTTTCAATAATGACTTTTATAAACTTATTTGAGAAATATCTCTATACACTTGTGAAAATCTTAATGTTAGACTACTACCGAGGATGAGCTGAATCTAGAATATCCAATAGAAAGCTAATTAGTATAAATTGCACATTTCACATATAAAAACTGTACATGCATTGATAAAACTAAATAATGAATTATAATTTTAGTGAAAATAAATATGTACACCATTAAATAATGAAAAAATAGGAGAAAAATAGTTGTAGAATTTAGGGCCCGTTTGGTTGGGGGTTTAGGGGTAAGGAATGAGAATGAATGAGGACTCATTCCCATTTATGGTGCTTGATACATAATAAATAAGTTAATCATTACCCATTTTTATTAACAATTTTCCCCATTTCATTTCATAGCATGATTGATCCCTCATTCATACACATTATCATTGTCATTGATGATTTGCAACCAAGCGGGCTCTTAGCTTCAATTAATAAAAAGACTGAAACTTGAGTAATAAAATGTACGCTGCAAAATATCATAAACCCAAACCTTTTTATTGTTTTAGTATCTGCCTCAACATTAAAGTGCATGTATAATAATAACTAAATCAATAGTTAGCAATTCCAGTACATTTTTTGTCTAAACAATAGGCTTATTTTTTGAAAAGTTTTGAGATTGTCTTTGAACCTTATAATTTCTTCAATTTTGCAAATGCCATGTCAATTTCCTTTGATATATGGATTATAATCGCCGAGAAATTGAGAATTATGAATAAAAATAGTAATTTATGTTAGAAAATTTTGCAATTTTAGAAATTGTGACGATGTTTGGTGCGAGTAGTCCTAGTTTTTTACAGGAAAAATGTTTATCGGGCAGGGCAGGGCTGGGCTGCTCACATAACATGACATGTTAGGAAATTTATATAAAACCCCGACACCCATTTCTGGTGCGTAAAAACCATCACAAAAATTCTTTGAGAAATCCTCTTACCTCCGCATTTGGCCTCTCATACCTGGTTAATTGTTGTTTCCCGATGTTAGAAACAGCTCTAGAGTGGCAAACCTTTGTGTGAGAACGGAACAAACAGGAATTCTACAACCATAACTGACTCTCCAGTTATTGGCCGCTAAGATTAGATCTGTTCACTTTTCCCTTTTCTCAAGGGAAGAGACTTCACAGGTTTGGTTTTCATACTCAAATTACAGCAATTGTGTTTTTTCTGCTTAATTCAAGTGTTTTGTTTTCCTCAAGTTTTTTTTTGCCTTTTATCTAATTGTTACTAATGTCGAAGTTGGTATACTTGCAGGATGAAGCGTCTGCGAGATGATGTGTTTCTAAGCCCGCAATTTAAGCGGCCATTCGGTCCTTCTTCTCGCGGAGAATCGTGAGCTCCTTCCTTTTCTTCAGTTTCTTTCTGCATATCAGAATTTGCTATAAGCTGATTTGGTTGTGTTTATATTTATCCGATGTTGCGGTGATGTTAGAGGTCATATCTCTTATGGAATGGTGATATAAGTGTAAATGAACTGGAATTAGTCTGTCATTTTCTCGATCAGAAATGTTTGGCACCAAATTTTATCTTGTATCAGGAATATAATTGGGTTGTTTTTAGTGTGAATTTCGATTAACGAATGAAAGAGAGAGAAAATTAGGATGAATTATATGCAGATTAGGGTTGTTGTGCGGATGCCATTAGGATAAATTATATGCAGATTAGGGCTGCTGTGGGGCTCTAAGGCATATAAATTTTGGATTTTTCTGCTCTCTCCCTCTCCCTCTCTCTCTCTCGGATAAAGGTGGTTGGGAGGGGTTAGGGAAAATCAAGCAATTGAAAATGGGACCTATCGACTTATTTTGGTTGCATTAAAAGAGGCTCATCTTGTACATCTCTGATGTAATTGAATGTGATTATGTTAGTTAAAATAAGATTAATCTATCTTTTGAAGAGTGTGATAAAGAAAACAAATACTGAACTTTAGTTATTTGCATGCAATGCCCATATGTTATGTTATCAGTTTTATAGAGGTGGATTTTGACAGTAAATATTATTCTAAGTTGTTTAGATGGATATTTATCTTAACTTGACCTCTTTATGTTCTCAAAGGTATGGTCAACCAAATCCTCCTGGAGGAGGAGGGGGAGGTGGTGGAGGTCAAGGTGGAAGTGGAGGTGGAGGTATAAGTGGGGGAGGAGGAAGTGCAGGTGCCGGTGTTGGTGCCGGTGCTGGTGCTGTTGCCGGTGCCGGTGCTGGTGCTGGTGCCGGTGCCGGTGCTGGTGCCGGTGCTGGTGCTGGTGCTGGTGCCGGTGCTGGTGCCGGTGCCAGTGTTAATGGTGGTGGTGGCAGTGGTAGTGGCAGTGGTGCTGGAGTTACAGCTGTTGCTGCACAAAAGCTCACCACCAATGATGCATTGACTTATTTGAAGGAGGTTAAAGACATGTTCCAGGATCAAAGAGAAAAGTATGACAGGTTCCTTGATGTCATGAAAGATTTCAAGGCGCAAAGGTAAAGGATCTTGCTTGGTAAGATCAACTAGTCAGCTTGAGTAATGGTTGAAATATTTCCTTATAACTCTTAATTATTTTTTTTGGCAGAATTGATACTGCAGGTGTCATAGGAAGGGTGAAAGAGTTGTTTAAAGGGCATCCTAATCTAATTCTCGGGTTCAATACATTCTTGCCTAAAGGATATGAAATTACCCTTGATGAGGAAGAAGCTCCAGCAAAAAGGACAGTTGAGTTTGAGGAGGCTATTAGTTTTGTCAATAAGATAAAGGTGGAGTTTTTATCACTTTGTGTGACAATGAGAGGTTATAAATTTAGTTTGTGAAAAAGTTTGGTAATATAACCTTATGCCTCTTGCTCTTTTAACTGCAGAAACGTTTTCAAAATGATGATCATGTTTATAAATCTTTCTTGGACATTTTGAATATGTACCGGAAGGAACACAAGGGTATAGCAGAGGTCTACCAAGAGGTCTGTGCGACTCCTTAAATCAACTCCTGTTCAGTGGTTTGTTCTTAAATATTAGGTCTTAATGTATCTATCTTGCAGGTTGCAGCACTTTTTGATGATCATCCAGATCTTCTAGATGAGTTCACTAGATTCCTGCCGGATACTTCATCCACGGTGTCAGCTCCGCAAGCTTCTTTTGGGCGCCATTCTTTTCACCGTTATGACGAGAGGAGCTCTGCGGGGCCCGCAATGCGGCAGGCCCACATAGATAAGGTTTATTTCTCTACATTTATTCATATATCTGATCTGTCGCTTTCTAACTGAAAATTGCATGTTGGATATTTTTTTAGCAACGGTCAAGGAGGGACAGGATAATCGGGCCCCATGGAGATAGAGATCTTAGTGTCGAGCGTCCTGATATGGGTGATGATAAAACAGTTATGAGGTTGCACAAGGAGCTGAAAAAGCATACAGAAAAAGAAAGTAGGGATAGGAAAAATCGTGATCAGGATGACAGGGATCCTGACACAGAGAATAATGGGGAGGCTACCATGCATCGGCTCTCTGAGAAAAGAAAATCTGCTCGGAAACTGGAAGACTCAAATTTAGCCTCCTGTGATGACAAAAATGCATCAAAAAGTGAGTTAGGAAGCTGAAAAACCATCTTTTTAGCACCATAAAATTGGATATTTGATCTGTAGATTTTTATAATTGCGGTCCAGGTATCATATTTGGTAATCATTTATATTAAGTATTAGTTGATTATTCAAAAGAATGTACTTAAATAACCTCAATCTCAAGTACACGCTAAGGAAAAGGAAAGAGAAAAAAGATAAACTATAACACAGGAGGAGGAAAAAGGGAACGGAAACAAGGGTCCTATATGTAAATTATTTATCTGCCTCTTTAGTTATTTTAATCCTTTCTTGGTAATAAGGATGTTAATGCTTCTGTGTATGATACTTTCCAGGGATGTATAGTTATGAGTTCAACTTCTGTGAAAAAGTCAAAGAGAGGTTGTGCAGTGCAGAGGATTACCAGGCATTTTTAAAATGTCTTCACATTTACAGTACAGAAATCATTACAAGAAAGGAATTGCAGAGTTTGGTATGTTTTGCCATGCATTATGTAAACTTTGTTAGAATCTTTTGGCTATAGCAAATATTTTTCAATTTCTTCATACTTTCAGAACTATAGAAACTTGTGCTCCCTTTATGTTTCCAAATTCAGTTCTTGTTTATGCTTCCAGTCCGATTGAAAATCCAATATTTCCTCATTGAGTTTCAGCAGTTTGCATCTCTAAGATTACTCTAGGAGTGACAGTCTGAATTAGGTCTTTCTACGAGCACGATGTTATCATTCCTTTTATTTCGAACTATTTAATTATATGTTAATCAGGATCAGTTAATTCTTTTGTACACGTCACATTTAATTGGTCATGTTCACTTTATCCAGTTCTTATACAAGGTGCTTTCAGGTTGCTGATTTACTCGGAAAACATCCTGATCTTATGGATGGCTTCAATGAGTTTTTGGAACGCTGTGAGCGTATTGGTAAATCCAGATTTTTGGTTTAGAAAGCTTTTAATTTTAATTGAATTCATTCTCTTCTAACCAATTTCCTATTATGCAGATGGATTTTTAGCTGGTGTTATGGGAAAAAGTATGTAATTGTTCCATTATATTGATTTTCTGGAGCATCGATAAAAGAACTCTCCTGTTCATTCTGTTATGTTAATCCCCTCCACACATTTAAGTAGAATCGTCGTTTCCCATTAGTATTACAGTTCACCCCTTCGGGTTTCTTATTTGGCAAATTCGCTTTATAATGGCAGAAACATTATGGAATGAAGGGAATTCTTCAAAAGCTTTGAGAATTGAGGAAAAGGACAAAGAACAGAAGCGTGAAGTTGAAGGAGGTAAAGATAAGGATAAGTACAATTCGAAATATTGGGGAAAGTCCATTCAAGAGCTTGACCTTTCTAATTGTCAACGCTGCTCTCCCAGTTATCGGCTTCTTCCAGAAGATGTAAGAATTTGAGTTACATGAAACCATGGTTAGGGAGTACTGTTCGCATCATCTTAAAATCTTGAAATCTTGCTTTTGCAGTATCCAATACCTACAGCTAGCCAGAGATCGGAGCTTGGTAACCAAGTTCTAAACGATCACTGGGTGTCGGTAACCTCTGGCAGCGAGGACTACTCTTTTAAGCACATGCGTAGAAACCAGTATGAAGAAAGCCTATTTAGATGTGAAGATGATAGGTATAAAATCTCTCGTCTTCGCCCCCTGATCCTGTTCTCTCTTGCATGAATCTATAGCAGGGTATACTTAACAATGAAGCAAAACTTATAGTAGTATGGGTTTATTGATGTTTTTGGTTCTCGTTTTGTAGTCTTGCTGCCTAGAGCTGTATCCTCTTATTTTCCATGCTCAGATGACTGATCTGTATCATATAATGTGACAAATTATCTCCTATTATATGTTTACCATAGTAGACATCTGAGATCTTCCCGTATTGATATTTCAGGTTTGAGCTAGACATGTTGTTGGAGTCTGTCAGTTCAACTGCAAAGCGAGCAGAGGAACTCTTGAACAGCATAAATAATAATACAATTGGTTCAGATAGTCACATACGACTTGAGGACCATTTCACAGGTTTGCCATTGCATAATCCTGGATAAATATTGTCTCAAGAGCTATTAATCTCCCTCTCTCTAGCCGCTTTCTTTTTTTCCCACCTTTAAGGTACATGTATCAGTGATTAAGGGGTTCTTTCCATTTTTTCTTGTAGCTCTGAATATAAGATGCATTGAACGCCTATATGGTGACCATGGTCTTGATGTGATGGACATTTTGCGTAAAAATCCATCTGTTTCTTTGCCTGTTATCCTAACCCGCCTTAAGCAGAAGCAGGAGGAATGGACAAAGTGTCGTTCAGATTTTAACAAAATTTGGGCTGACATATATTCGAAGAACCATTACAAGTCTCTCGATCATCGGAGTTTCTATTTCAAGCAACAAGATTCAAAGAACTTGAGCACTAAATGTAAGTTATGCACTATAACTGCATATGAATTGTTCTGATTGGTTGGCCTTTTGAGACTCTGGGATTACCACATTCCTGTTGCTTCTATTAAATAATTCATTACATTCACTATCTGGAGAATAAGAAAATGCATGTTATCTCCCTGTTGTACACCTCTTTAAAGTTGTTAAAACATGGGTTTCAATAAGAATTTATCTACTTCGGCTGGCAATATATATATAGACACACACACATACATATTTATATTTTCTCTAATTCTTGATTTTCTATCTGAAATGGTTGTCTCAGAAATTTTTATCGCAAGCAATATTGTATTTCTAATTTATTATTTAAGTAAAGTACTGTGTGCTATTGGCATCAAAATCATAATGGTTTTTGTCATCCATGAGTTGCCTTTGCAACTTTACATGAGGTGACAATGGTTATTTTCAATCTATTTTCTCTTTGTAGCTGACAAATTATTTCATCCTTCTGATGGCAGCCTTAGTGGCAGAGATCAAAGAAATCAAGGAGAAGAGGCAGAAAGAGGACGATGTGCTTCTTAGCATTGCTGCTGGGAACAGACACTCCATTATTCCAGACCTTGAATTTGAATATTCTGATACTGAAATTCATGATGATATTTATAAGATTATCCAATACTCATGCAAAGAAATCTGCTCAACGAAAGAACAATTGCATAAAGTTTTGAGGTTGTGGACAATTTTTCTTGAGCCAATGCTGGGTGTTCACTCCCGACCACATAGTTCTCTGGCTACTGAAGATGATGCTGCATTTAAGCATCGGACAGTGAAAAGTAGCATGACAAGTACAATAGAAAGCGACGGTAGTCCCAATGCCGATGGTATGACCACAACCTTGAAGCAACTGAAGCCTAATTCAAATGGTGATTCAACTACATCACCTCGTCAAGTGAATTTCAGCCGGATTAGCTTTAGGAATGTCGATTCATTGGCTAAAGAGGGGCATACAGTGCCTTCTGGTGAAAGATTAACCAACTCTGACGTAGCAGTTAGTTCAGGATCAGATGCTAATCACGGTATGCTTTTAGGAGAAACCCTGAAGGTTCCATGTCCACTCATATTTTAAAGTTGATATCGGTGAAAATTGGCTGACATGCTGACATATTTCTTTTCTGCATGACCCTTAATAGTAGTATTATTCGTATTGACTAACTTTTAGCTGATGTTCTCTTGAGTTAAAGCACTTTTCATAATTTGCATGTTGTATTTCAAGGTCATGGTGCAAACTCCATGCGAGAGAATAATGGACACATTGAGGAAAACACTGGAGCCAAACCTACAACAGATGATATAATGTCTTTGGAGGTAAAATTTATGGGTGCGGCTATTCACACTAAGCTGTTTTATAATTACATCCATTCTTAATTTTTCTGGAGAAAATACCCGTCATAAGAATTTCGGATTTTTAATTATTTTGTTCGACCGCATATAATCGAACATTTTCCAAATGTTCGCTTAACGTTGGCCGAACACATCTTAATATGTTCGGCCAATGCCGGTGGAATGATATTGAAGTGTGCGACCCACATCGAGCGAATGTCCTAAATTTATTTTAAAAAATTTGAAAATTATAATTGAAGTCTTATAAATATATAAAAAAATGCTATAACGTAAAGTTTTAATATGAAAATTATCTCAAACACAATAAATTAAACTTGAGATTTTATTAAAAAAATCAAAATTAATTTTAACATTTAGAAATTATTTGAAACAAAAATTTAAATCACAAAAATAAACATGATTCTTTTAAATTATGTTAATTCGTGTCCTAAAATATACATAAATAGTTTCCATATCAAAATTGTAAGGATTTTTTTGGGTATCTATAAGATTTTAATCATATTTCATTATTAATAAACCAATTTCAAGATGTGCGGTTAACGTTAATTGAACACTTTAAGAATGTTCTACCAGCCTCGGTTGAACGTTTTAAGTTGTGTTCGACCAACGTCGAGCGAACATTTGAAACATCTTCAACTATCACCGGCCGAACAAAATAATTAAAGAATTAGGGTTATTATTGTAAGGGTATTTTTGTCCAGAACGTAAGAAAGTGGATTGCTCGGCAAAAACACGGGTGAGTAGCCGCGCCTGAAATTTATGCCTTAGGTTTGATTTGTTGATCCCAGCTTGTAGTTTGTGCTGTTGCTGTATATATGTGTGTGTAGTGTGTAATTATACCTGTCACTCTTTTGTTATACTATCTGGGTTTGGTTTAACTGGAGATGGAAATTCTGTTGTATTGCCTTGGTTGTTTTTCTATGTAATCTTCTTACATGGACAGATTGCGACAAGGTCAAGATTGAATCAATCAACAAATGGAGAGGTTGCAGAAGGCTCTAGGCTTACTGGATTCAAGGAAGATCGTGTAGGTCCCTGTAAAAATGAGAAAGAAGAGGGTGAGCTGTCCCCTAATGGTGATTTTGAAGATAATTTTGGTATCTATCAGGATGGTACTTCACCAGCCATGCCTATGAAAAATCGTGGCACTGATGGAATGCAATATGAAACAGGGGTTCATGAAGGGAACTGTGCAGATGCTGCTGGTGAAAATGATGCAGATGCTGATGATGAGGACAGTGAAAATGTTTCCGAGGCTGGAGAAGATGTTTCGGGTAGCGAGTCTGCAGCTGATGAATGTTCGCATGAAGAGCATGAAGAAGAAGAAGATGGAGAGCAAGATCTTGATGGTAAAGCTGAGAGTGAAGGCGAGGCTGAGAACACCAGTGAAGCTCATTATATTGGAGCGGATGGTGCATCGGTGCCGCAGTCTGAACGTTTTCTGCTGACATGTAAACCTCTTTCGAAGCATGTAGCATCTCCATTACTAGGTAGCGGGAAAAAGGATCGACAATTTTTTTACGGAAACGACTCCTTCTATGTGCTTTTTAGGCTACATCAGGTGAAATTACGAGTTCTCTTTGTGTTGTTTATTTGTTTCTTGGAGATGTGCAGATTAATACCTCTTCTTTCCATCTGCTGAACTATTTATCAAGTAAGAGTGTTTTCGTGGAGTGAGAGGAAGGAGGGAGGGATTTTCATAGATATCCAAATCCATTTTCTTCCCTTTGTGCAGATCCTGCGATCAACTGTGATATCTTTGTTTGTTTTAGTGGGGGTGTGTGTGTGAGAGAGAGAGAGAGAGAGTAAATATTGAGCTAGACTTCAAATGAATTAAGCTGTTTCAAGGGTCAATCTTTGTAATTTTTTTTAGTTTTGATGATATATAATTGTACGTCATCATGCTTCCAGACACTCTACGAGAGAATATTGTCTGCTAAGGTGAATACAACCTGTCTCGAATCCAAATGGAGAACTACAAAGGATGATAGCAGTGATCCTTATGCCAGGTTACTTAGTGGCTCAGTATAGTTTCAGAACATCTTGGAAGATGCTGCTCATTTACTGATTTTCCTACTAAGTTATTTGCAGGTTCATGAGTGCGTTGTTTAGTTTACTTGATGGATCTTCTGATAATACAAAATTTGAAGATGATTGTCGATCACTGATTGGAAACCAGTCTTATATGCTATTTACTTTGGATAAGTTGATATATAAGCTGGTCAAACAGGTAATCCTAATGAAAATATTTACATTCCTTGCCCTTGCCTTAAGTTCCACACCCACATATTTTCTGATTTCATCTGGCAGCTCCAAACTGTTTCGAGTGATGAGCTGGACTGTAAGCTTATTCAATTGTATGAATACGAGAATGCTAGAAAGGCAGAGAAGTATGTCGATTCAGTTTATTATGAAAATGTCCATGTCCTTCTGCACGATGAGAGCATATACCGGTTCCAATGTGTAGGTTTTAACTTGGACAAATATTCTATAAATCCATTTACTTCATGTTATCCGCAAATTTGATGCTGACCCCCTCCCCCAATCCAAAAAAATTCTCTTTTTGTAGACATCTTCGCCTACCCGCTTATCAATCCAATTAATGGACGAGGGAAATGAGAAATCTGACGTAATTGCGGTCTCAGTTGATCCAAATTTTGCATCCTATCTCCACAATGATTATCTCTCAGTTGCTCATGGAAAAAAGTTGTCGTCACCCGTAATGCTGAAGAGGTATTGATATCAATACCAATCTTAAAATACAGGAGCTTCCTCTTGATTTTAAGGATTGGGTGAATCTGTGTATTTACACCCTCAACATTGTCGAACAAAAACGATGAACACATTCAGCTGGGGCATATGGTGTTGGTTATTTGCTGGACACGTTATCGCATCGCCTTTGGATATCATATGTGCCAAAACTTGATTACTTGGAATGAGATGCGGGTTCTTTGTAAAGGAGTATTTGTTTAAAAAAATATTATTTATTTATCTCGTTATATTTTGTATTTCTAGAGTTTTATGATCTTGACTACAGTTCATGCAGTTCTGCATTTGATTATGTACTGTTTACCATTACTTATTTGATGATTCTGTCTTGTATACGCATGCAACTGCTAAAACGATTATCAAGGATTTTTCTTTTTGTCCCCGTGCAATATAAAATATGATCAATTTTAGAAAAGCTGGTTTATTGTTTCTTTCTTTGGCCAGACTTTATAAATGTTAGGGTTGGGATGCAAATAAACTATTTGGGAAATTTGACTACTTCATAAAGGCCTTACCTACTATTGTTGATTCCTCAAACTAAACTATATTGAGGTCAAATTAAAAGGAGATGAGATAGAGTTATCTGTGGGCATTTCAGCTTTTCTTTTAAGTTCAAAATTTCAATATAGAATAAAATAGATTTGGTTTAATTCTACAAAATTTAATTTGATTATTTCGATCCCTTTATTTGCTTGTAATGCATGCAGGAATTTGCGGAAGTACGCTAATCTTGATGAGTGTACTGCACTATGCATGGCTTTGGAAAACGTTCTCATAATGAATGGGTTGGAATGCAAGATGTCAGCCTCATCATTGAAGGTATAAATCTTGTCATTTTAAGTCCGTGTTAATGTACCGTATGTTGTCTAGTGCAAAGTCCTAGGCCATCCATCCAGACGAAATCTAATGCTAGGGGAGAAACTTAAAGAAGAAAAAGAAACGAAATGAAAGAGAATAAAAAATAATGAGGGTTTTCTTAGTTACTTTCTTAGAAAATATTAGTCTACACTAGAAAATTACATAACACATGTCATTTATTGTTGAAAATGCAAATAAGGATGAGTCATATTAAATATGCTTAGGAGGACAAAAGCAGCCAATTTTACACCATCTTTCTTATGCCAATACTTGTATTTCTGGATCAATGTTTGATAATGTTTTTCCTCTTCTATATATGATTTATGTTTTATTTTGCACACACTAATTTTTTATCTTATTAAAGATGTTCTGGTTAGTTATAATATAAGGGGGACAGTTCGCTATGGATAAAATTGGAAATTGATTTAAATATTTATTAACGTCATCATTTCCTATCAGAACCATAATGTCGTGTGAAAAGTAGTAGATATAATAATAAACATAGTTCTCAATTTCATTATGTTCTAACCTAGTTCCGTTATGGAAATTTAAGAAACTAGGTTATGCTACATTTCAGCCAAAATCTAGCCATATCAGCCTGAAATAGGCAGAGTCGTGTTGAAGTAGCCACAATGACTGAACTAATGAGTTGGCAAAGATATTAAATCTGATTTCGATATAGAAAAACTGACTTCCATTATTTTGTTATTCTCTATTCAAAATCAACCCCTAGCATCTTACCCAACTCCCAGTTGAAAATGTAGAGTTGTTTTGGGTACTAGATGAATTGGATGATATCTTGAGAATTTTATTTTAATTTTTTAAGGCTAGTTTAAATTATTTTTAGGTGTTTATAACGTGTATGGTATAGAATGTTGTAAATAAGTGAAATACGGAAAGGACTACCAAAATGGAAATATTTCATTCCAATAGCATATCCTGAATGATGACATGAGAGGAATCGATAACCTCAAGACCAAAGGGGTTGCTCGGCTGATGGTTTTGAAGGTGAAGATAAGTTAAATGAATGTAGACTACTGCTGTTTTGAAGGTGAAGATAAGGCAAATGAATGTAGACTACTGCTTGATAACAAAGAATTGGAGCGGAAATTAATTTTTTCATATCTAAATTTGGGGATCCACCAAAACCCTCAATGTTGGAGGAATCAAAGTCGATCCATGCTCATCTCCCGCTACCATCATTTCGATACCAACTGTGATTGGCTTTTAATTACCAAGCACCCCCTGAATTTGCATGGGCATTAATAACTGTCATTTGTTATTTGGGTGAACAAGAATTGGCATTATTCGCGCTGGGTTTGTTAATTAAATAGCTTATAGATCTTGATATCAGTACTATTTCTGATCACATAAAATTTAACATTTATTTTGAATGGAATTACTTATTTCCCTTTTCGGTGTCTTCGACAACATTTGGATTTCCGTATTCTAAAGTTATAACAGTTCCGTTTCCGTTGTTGAAAACCTCCTATTTCCATTCACTGCTTGCTATTCAGTAACTATGTTCCAGTTTGAAGTCTGTTATGCTCAATAGGGTGTCTGATGTTGTGTGGTGAGGCGCATTTTATTTGTTACATTTACCGATAATATAATGTTCCTCCAGATCTCGTATGTTCTAGACACGGAGGACTACTTTATTCGTTTAGGACGGAGAAGGGAAAACAAACCTGCAAGATCATCAAGCAATAATCAATCTAGGGTGCAACGTTTTCGGCGTTTCTTGGCTGCATCTCTGTGATCCGACAGTCCCTCTTTGAGATGCCAGGAGGTACGGAGTTTTTCTTTTCGTGGACATATGGGGTCTTCGCCTTTTATGGAAAAATGACTTTTCTAGGAAAAAAACCTCATCCTTACGCTCATTATTATTTCCAGACTTTGCCGGTCCATTAAAGAGTGAATTCATCGAACAAATCAAGTAATTATAAGGAAAGCAGCGGGACCTGGTGATACTGTAATGGAAGGTGTGCCGTTTCTCTGTATATAAAAGAGGCTTGGCCTATAATGTTAATTGTAGAGTCTTGTTTTATGTCATTGTATTCCTGTTTCTTCCTGTAATAGAGTTTCTTGCAAGTTCCTGGGCTGCGTTTAGACAGGTCCAGATGGAATTAAGTGTAACAGAAATAGCAGAACTTCATGCTGAGTTCACATGAGAACTTTGTGCATATATGTATTTTCAACTTCAGATCACTAATTAGCAATCCGCTCACACCGTTTTTTGTTAGTAGAGTTGCATTTTGTTTCAGATGTTAAGATTGGTTATGTACATTTCGTATTTCATTTCAGCAGTGTGTATATAAGGTGATGTCGGCACCAACTTCCTAATAATGTAGATTGTGTTTTATTTGTTAGTTTACATGGGAAAGTTGTGTTGACTGATGTCTTTGCAGCTAAAGTATAGTGCACTTGTTAAAAATTGGGTTGATTGGTTAGTTTGATTTCTGATTGTGATCTCAGTTTGTGGTGCGTTGTGAATATAGTGATGAAGGTGGTGTTGTATTTTGTTGGTGCTTCTGTAATCGCAATCTGCAACCTCATAAGTCATGATTTCATTGAAACTCAAAATCATATCTTGTATTACTTGTGACAGTGGGTACTACTATACTAGCCGCCACTGTATCGAAAAGCGTGTTGACTAGCCACTTTCAATATTCCAAGGAAAAAAAGAAAGAGGAATGCATATATATGTGCCCTACCATTTCTCCTTAATTTTGAATTTTGGAGGCGCCTCAACTTCAGGTGCTTAGATTTTTAATTTATTTTCAATTCAGGCTTACATATTAAAAGTAGGAAATATTATTCGATTTACGGAAAATTTAGTATAGTGTGGATTGAAATTTTCATTAAGGAGTATATTGAATTTTATTTTATATCGTATTAATTCTTCAATACATCGGATAATGTGTCATACTTTTCAAGAAGTAAGTCCTGAATCTATAATAAAATTCAAAACCTAAGCCTTTAATTGGCAAAAAAAAAAAAAAAACTCAAAATCCAGATCGTGAATTGAGTCTAACTCAATCCTTTTAGTTGAAATTTCCCTCAAAAGAAACTAATACCTACTACTAATTTTTCTCCCTTTCTGTCCTCTTTCTTTCTATTTCTCTCCTTTCACGGGTGAGCAAAGGTGTTGAAGATAATTCAAAATAAATCGAACTTTAAACTGGAAACACTCTTAGATGACAAACATCCATTGACTATTTGATTTTTCCTATAAGAACCAATCCAAACTTTTTTTGTTGTTGAGATTGAAGTGTTTTGAACTAAAAAACAATGATAGAATCGAGTATAATTGATTCTAAGTAATCAATTATAGAACTTTTTTAAATATCATTTACTCTCTCCGTCCCGAGATAATTTGCACACTTCTCCCGACACATGGAATAAAAAATAGCTACTTTTTATTTTTTAGTTGATTTTTTCAAAGGTGGAGATCGATGGTAGAGATTTTAAGGGTGGAGATTGTAAAATAAATTTTCTTTTTTAAGGGTATGCAAATTATCTCAGGACGGAGGGAGTATATCACATCTTCTATATTATGATATTGAATATTTATAATTTTTAGTGAATTTTAACAGAGCATTTACTACTAATACTAGTATAGTACCCGCGTGATGCGCGTTTTGAACAATATTTGAAAGATAAAATAAATCCGACTTATGAAATTTATGAATTATAATAAATTGATGGTTAATATAATGAAAAAATAAGTGAAATAAATATAATTGTTTTGAAAAAAAGTACTTTTACCCTATAGTTTAATCGTATAACACATTTCTGAGTTGATAATTTTGAATCATAATTTAGTTAATTGTATAAATTGAGGATTTAAGCCTAAATATCATATATAGGGTCAATTGATATATGAATTGCACATGAAGGTGTGAATTTGAGCTACTCATCCTATTTTATTGACTTAGCGAGTTACTCTATCCTATTTTATTGACCTAGTGATTGATGTGACCTTATGACCTATACAATTACATTCTTTTAGATCCAAAAGTTACCATATAAATCCTATAATTATATAGGTAAATATAATTTTTTATTAAAAAATACACGACCTAGAAACAACTCATATGTGTATATATATAAATATATATTAGAATTTGAAAAAATTTAAATAATAAGCAAATAATTTTAATGAACCTACAAATAATAATAAACTTGATCAGAAAGTAATATTAGTTGTAGGTTTATTATATAATAATTTTGACGATTAGATAATTTTAAATATACACGGATCTAATTAGACGATCTAGCTGATTGTGGGTTGAAATATAATTTAATTTGTTGCTTATCCTAGAAACTCATGCATGAAATGGAAAAAATAAGAGTGGGATCAATAGAAACATCTTAAAATAAATGAAACCAATAGAAACACATCTTATTTTACTTTATAATGCTCCATTCGGTCCAAAAAAAAGTGTCGCTTTCAAGAATATAAAATTGTTCAGAAAAAGTGTCAGTTCGGCAAAAAAAAATCCACAATTCTTCCAATATTATTTTAAGCAGCCTACTTAATTTAGTAAACTATATTTCCTTCTTACTCAAAACATATCCCAATTAATTAAATATATTGTGTATGGATATATTTGTCATTTCCACTCAATCTTAATTTTTCCAATAAAACAACATTTTCTTTGGACAGGAGGAAGTAAAAGACACTCATTTATAAGAGAAAATAATTTTTTTTTCCTCACCTAATTCACCTGCTAAAAATATGTAAGTTGATTCACAATCAATATAATAGTAGACATTTATATATATAATCTTCAAAAATATTAATCATAAATCTGGAATTCATTTTGGCAGTTGACACATAAAAATTTATAGGTGAAAATTTATGATTGACTTATTGTTATTTTTTTAGGAAAATTGATTATTATTATTAATATTGAATAAAACTTTTTTAACAAAATTAAAAAATAAAAATTGTATTCATTTTTCCCCGTTATATATGTATAATATTAATCTTTCTCTGTGGTCTTAAATTTGATAATTATATTGCATATTTTGAAATAAGTTATGCCAATAAGATGCAATTGTTTGTCGATGTTTAGATTAGATTTTGCAGTCTCGCTCCTAGACTCACAACTGATTTGTTAAAATCTCATAAAAAGAAGTAAAATATATTCTCCAACCTTTATGATAAGATCATTATACATCTACGGTGGATATGAGAGAATTTCAGTTGATTGGTGTATGTAATGTGATTGGGATTATGTATTAAGTCTGAGTTGCAAATAAAACTTAAATAAGTATCATTGTCATGATTATTCATTTATTAGATATTCTTTTAAATATTTTTTTACACTATTAGTCAAATAACTTATTTTAAAAAACTTAGTTTTATTATATAAAAATTTGAGATAATATTTTCATTTTTCGTGTAAAATTGCGCTCATGTATTGGATGAGAAAACATAGAGATCTACTTTCTTTAATAGTTCTCATTTTAGAGATCTGTTTTTTTTTTTTTTTTAGTTCACCCCTTCCCCCCTTTCTTGTACGTTTTAAAACATCCTAAATGCACGAATAATTTTATTATTTTTTAGTAATAATAGATAAAAGTCACTCCTCCTTAAAAAAAACTTCTTTTCAAAGTATTTAAATTTGATACTTATATTTTCTCTACAACAGTTAATACTAAATTGTGTGGAATATATCTATATAATATATTAAATTTAAAGTTAGCAATTATTTGATGGTTGAGTAAGGCTTATATTTGAATAACCATTGTGAGATTTGGCTACACATAAAATAAAAATAAATTAAATAGTTCATTTATAAAACTAAATCGTTATTTTGATCTACAATATCTTTCTTAAAATAATTAAATTACTTAATTTAATTTATTCGATTATACATTTTTTAATTTTTTTATTATGAAATTATATTTCAAATTACGCATGGACGACGTGGAAATTATAGTCTTTAACCATCATAAATAAATAATAGAAAAAAAATTATATATAATTTTTTTTACCAAAACAAATGACTCACGTTTACTAGTATTAAAATGTGATAAACATCATATTAAATATGCCTAACATATTTCATATTTTGTAAATACATTTCTTTTTTGACGTTATCCCATGTATTTTTCAAATGGATCAATGCATATTTTTCTTATACCACAAATCGCAAGAAAATAGGGCATGATTTGTATTAAACGGAGAAGAGATTTGCTAATTTGTGGTACAGACGGAATTGAAGAAAACAGAAATCAATATACCAGGCTAAATTTTGGGATTATTGATTATATGATTGTACTTAATTTATAACATACATATATAATTGTTAATACCAAATATATTGTATTTTCAAATTGCATCAGGTATGTCTTTTTTAAATCCTAGAGTTTAGGAATTATTGCCCAAATATAGCAGAATGTTGCCGAGTGGATTAGGAAAGACTTACCAAAATTACTGAATTTAGGAATTATTGATTATACATTGAGATATTATAAGATGGCAGAATATTTATAAAAAACAATGAAATTGCCAATGAATAAACAGAATTTGTACTAAAATTGTGATTTCTAGTTTAAGTAACTGCATTTGGACGGGAAAATATATTATTTTCTATTATTGGACGGTTACACTTTTATATTAAGTATGATTTTAGATTTTCATAAAAAAGTTTATTAATTAATCATAAAGTAAAATATTTGTAATGAATAATTTTCAAAACAAATATAAGGTCGCGGCCGCGTCAACATGCATTATTTTTTATATTTGCGTAAAGTATGTTTGATATTTATATAAAGTATGTTTGACAATTTCATAAACTATGTTTGAGTCATAAATTTAAAGTGAAATAGATTCAAGACAAAAAAAATCCTAATATAGTGCATTTAAGGTATGTTTGATATTTACATAAAGTATGTTTGACAATTTTATAAAGTATGTTTGAGCGTCAACATGCATTATTGTTGATATTTGCATAAAGTATTTTTTATATTTACACAAAGTACGTTTGACAATTTCATAAGTATGTTTGAGTCACAATTTTAAAGTGAAACGAATTTAAGACACAAAATTCTTAACATAGGTATGGTTGATTTACTCATAAAGTATGTTTGATATTTTGCATAAAGTATGTTTGACAATTTCATAAAGTATGTTTGAGTCAAATTTTAAAGTGAAACAAATTCAAGACACAAAATTCCTAACATATGTATGGTTGATTTACTCATAAAGTATGTTTGATATTTGCATAAAGTATGTTTGACAATTTTCCTTTAAGCCACAGTTGATCGCGGCCGCGACCGAACCGATGCACAATAAGATTAGGGAAAATTGATAAAAATGCCCTGTAACTTTTGCGTAATTAAAAAATTACCCTTTAACTTAGGCCATTTAAAAAATTGCCCTGTAACTTACAAAATGTTGATAAAAATGCCCCGCTACCGGCAATCGCCTGTAACCCAGCAGGTAACCTGTTGAGGTGGCGTGGGTCTGCTGATGTGTTCCAGATTTTTGTACACGTGGTAAAATTGATATCCCAATCACTCTCTCTCTCTCCTCCCAATCCGACGAATTCACCTACACCGGATTCCACAATCTCAATCCAAACATAACCTTAACCGACTCTGCAACAATCTCCAACAATGGCGTCCTCCAATTAACAAAAGAAACCACCCGACTCAAAGGCCACGCCTTCTACCCTTCCCCAATCAAATTCAAAAACTCCACCATTAACACCTTTCTCCTTCTCCACCGCCTTCGTCTTCTCGATCCACCCCGAGTACCCCAAACTCGGCGGCCATGGACTCGCCTTCACCATTTCCCCCTCCAAGCAACTCAACTCGGGCCTACCGAGTCAGTACCTCGGTTTACTCAACTCGAGCGACCTCGGAAACTTCTCGAACCATTTGTTCGCCGTCGAGTTTGACACCGTGCAGGATTTTGAATTCAGCGACATTAATGATAATCACGTCGGTATTGATATCAACAACTTGGAATCGAATCAATCTGCTACTGCTGCTTATTTCGATCAGGATTTGGTGAAACGTGATCTCAATCTCAAAGGCGGAAAACCGATTTTCGTCTGGATCGAATATGATTCCGTTATGTTATGAATTCCGTTAACGTTACACTCTCGCCGTCGTCGTTTAAGCCGCGGATGCCTGTTTTGTCTTTTCACGTCGATCTGTCGCCGATTCTTCTGGCAGAAATGTACGTCGGATTTTCAGCTTCTACAGGTTTGTTGTTTTTAGAACTTTATTTTACTTATTTTCGTCATTTACCACGTGTACAAAAATCTGGAACACATCTGCAGACCCACGCCACCTCAACAGGTTACTTGCTGGGTTACAGGCGATTGCTGGTGGCGGGGCATTTTTATCAACATTTTGTAAGTTACAGGGTAATTTTTTAAATGACCTAAGTTAAAGGGTAATTTTTTAATTACGCAAAAGTTACAGGGCATTTTTATCAATTTTCCCATAAGATTATTGTGCATATGGTGCACCCAAGTTTTTGCCATACATTAAATGATATGTGCGCATTCAACTCTAAATTTTTTTGGCCCAACCATTAAAATCTTTATTATTTTCATAAATTCGAGTCAAGATTCTAGAGTTGAACTACTGCACATAGATACTATCATATACCTTAATTCTACCGTACACAAATACTAGCAACGACTCATTGCTAGTTCTCTTCTTCTTTGATTCTCCGTCTTTCTAGTGAACTCACATTTTTTCTCTTGAAGTTAATTTTGTTTTAAATGTAATTAGTTATATTAATACTTCCTCACTTTCATAGTCCATCCACCCCATATTGCTTGCAACTATTTACAACAAAAGAAGACTAAAACATGTGTATGGGACAAAGCTATTTGAAAATGTATATGAATAGAGCTTTATAGATGAAAAAGAATCGATAAAAGGTCCAAAAATGTTATCGATAGCTAATAACTTTATAATTAATGTTATTCTTTTTTATACGATACACCTACTTCAGTAATTTGTAGTTATTTTTATAAGTTAAGCTTTGAAACTCATTTAGTATAAAACTTATAAGTTGTTTAATGTTACAATTTTTTTTAAAAAATATGACATTATCGTAAAGACAACATTATATTTATTTCCTGCATTTTGTTAATAAGATAAAATGAAAAACTCTGAAAAATTCCAAATAACCGAGTTGAACTGGTCCGAACTCCGGAAGGAAATGATCCAATCAAAAGAGCGGTTCTAGATATTTTCTTTTGAAATCTCTGAATATCCTTGAGCTTTAGATCGGTTTTGAAGTTTTTCATATCTCTGAAACGCTCCAGAACATGTTCACCCCTAATTCTAATAAGTACTTCAATCATTATTCAATTATCCGATCATTACAAAATACTAATTATCCATCCGCACATTAGATCTTTATTTATATTAAATTGGTAATATAACTGTTAATGGAAACACTAATGATATAACTATTTCACATCTCTTAATAATAGTATTGTGTAAAAACAACTAATTTATAAATGAACGCTGTAGGATACAATCTACAAATTACGGAATACATCTCTGTACACAACATTCTAAGTACTATTAATATGTCTCATTCTCTTCATTAGATATAAGAATCTTCAGTTCTTTTCGATTTGTCACCCTAGAGAATGCAACATATAACTGATCGTGACTAAAAATAACTTTTAAAAAACAAACCAACAAGAAATAGTAATTGTCCTTGACTCTTGACAAGCTGTTAGTAGAAACTATGGGCGTTGAAACTTGAAAGGTAACTTTACATCTGATGAAGTTAACGATAATCTTAGAAGTTGGAACAAACACCATCTTACCTGCACAATATGAAATTAATATAACGAAATTTACTATATACCCCTCCAACTATAAATAAAATATTGTACTTTTATCAATCAATATTGAGGACCCGCTTAGTTGGAGGATTTATGTGTAGAGAATGAGAATGAATGAAGACTAATTCCCATTTATGATGCTTGATACATACTACCTCCGTCCCGCTCTAACTTTTCAACTTTCCTTTTTGGTTTGTCCCAACTTAACTTTTCAACCCATAAATGATAAATTTCTCCCACAAAATCTCCACCTTTAAAAAGGTTAAAGATTTTACAAAATCAACTTTTTCTTAACCTCCGTGTCCGGTCAAAGTAGGAAAGTTAAGCCGGGACGGAGAGAGTAATAAATAAGTTAATCATTACCCTATTTTATTAACAACTTCTCCCACTTCAATCAAGAGTATGATTGACCCATCATTCATACCCATTACCGTTGTTATTGATGATATGCATCATAATTAAATTTGAATCGAAGTAACTATAGAAGCTTGAATTTAAACTTCTATTCGCATTAAATTGAGTCCTAATTTAAGTAGCTAATATCCAATTCAATGTTAAAGATACAAGCTCGAATTAATGAGAAATCCATATGTATGATGGCGACGGAAAATCTTAATATTCTTTAAATGCTTTTAAGTTTGATTTATTATTTTGTTTTAATTTTATTTTTTCATGATGGAACATTCCTCTAATTCTCATCTCAATTTATAGATAAAGTAATTAGTTGTATTTTGTGAAATTTTAATACATCAACTTATGGATATATAATTTAAATTTATCGTCGGGAACTTGTTCTGGAACTTCCAGTTTCAATCAAAGCAGGCAGTTCCCGAAACGTCGAGCCCGTACTCCAAAATTTTAGTCCTCTATGTTGTGACAACTTGTAATCCCTCCAATGAGGATTTTACACATTTAGTCCTCAATTTTTTTTTTTTGCAATTTAAGGACCATTTGATCGAAAAATTTCGGATCCATCGGGATTCCTCACTTGAGACTCACATAATTCACCGATTTGAGCATTTTCATTCATTAGGGATACGTGGCGACATTTCAGCCCTTAAAAAGATAAAATCCAACAAATAAGAAAATACGAAAAAATCCCAAGAAATAAAAAAATACCAAAATAAAATAGAAATTTATAGAAAATTAAAAAAAATCTAACTAAAATTAAATTATATAAATAAAAATAAATGAGAAAATTTGATAAATTAAAAAGAAAAAATAACAGAAAATTGACGGAAGATTCGCCAATTTTCACCACTGCAAATTTCTTCTACATGTTCTCTTAATTTTACCATCTTATCCGATGTCTTCTCGTCAATTTCACCTCTCCAATCTACTTGTTTTTCCTTTTCTAAAAATTGTAATTTCTTAATCTTTTAGAAAAAGCTTTCTTCTGTTTTTTATTTATTTTTTATTAATTTTTTTATTTTTTATATCTCTTGTGTACATTTAAAAAATTCAGGTTGAATTTTTAATAATGCGATGCTCCAGATTGCATTACATGCTTTAAATGGACGAAGCTGTCTAATTTTGAGAATAATGTGAGTCCTGCGTGAGGAATTCCGCCGGATCAAAAATTATCCGACCAAATTTATCCTTGAATCGAGAAAAAAATTAAAATAAATAATTAAATATACAAAATTCTTATTGAAGGAGAATAAAAATTGCAAGTGGTCAAAACATAAATGATTAAAATTGCATTTTTGCAGTCCACTATCCTTAGTTATTAATACCGTTCCGGCGATCATTTCGAATTTGTCATTGGAATGAGATATTTCGATACCGGAACATTTCGGTGTTACGTTTTGAATATATATAAATATATATATATATATTTATAAATATATATATAAACATACTTTATTGTTAGAATTTAATATGATAATATCTTATAAATATTTTCAAATTTATGTTAATATGTTCGGTTTGAGAATTTGGAATACTGAAGTTTAGACTACAAAAAATTCAAAAATAAAGAAAATTGAACAAATTACCAAAAAAATTTACTTATGTGTAATTTATTATAATATTTTGAATATTTCTTTTTAATATTAACATATGTGTGTGTGAAATTGAAAAAAAAAATTATACAATTTTTTTTTTTTTAAAATCATTCCGGTCATCTCGGCATCTCGGTCATTTCGGCCTGTTTTGACCGTTTCGAACTGAAATGATCGAGAAGTTGGTCGAAACAGAATGACTTTGAAAACATTTCGTTTTTATGATTGGAATGGAACGTTTCGGCCATTCCGGCCGAAACAGAATCAATAACTATGCGACTATCACTAGAGATGTCAATAAGGACCGACTCGGCCCTACCTGGCCCAAGCCCTCAAAAGCCCGGGCCATAAAGGCCCAAGGCTAAAAGCCCTCATACTATAAGGGCTGTGAAAGTCTAGGTCCGGCCTTTTAAGTTCATGTATTTTAATTTTTTTGTTATCGTTCTCAATTTCATAATTAACATGTTTAAATTTTACTAATAAAATCATTATTAATTTTTTTAAAATACAAGTATTCCATTCTCTTCTAATATATATGTTGGGGTTTCTAAATATACCGTATTGTATAATATACAGCATGATATATTTAATAATCCCATCATACATATTCAAATACTATTGGAAATATTAGAGAACGTGAATCCAATATTTTAGAAGAAAATGTGAACTGAAGTATTGGAGCCAGAAGAGTAAAGAAAACGTGAAAACTCATCGATTGCATGAAACTCTAAATTTATTTATGAGATATCATATATAATATATTTATGAGATATATAATATATATAACTATATATTATGTATATTTTATATAATATAAAATATATAATTAAGGGCCCTCGGGGTTGGTCCTATTCTAACTCGGCCCAAGTTTTGATAGGCTCAAAGATCGAGCTAAAAGCTCTTAAGTTATATGGACCTATAAAATTGAGGTCCAATCTTAATATTTTTTAAATCAGACCAGCTAATCCTAGAAGCCGGACCTATTTTAACATCTCTAACTAACAGTGAGATAGGGGAGCGGGACCGATAATCTAGATAGTATGGGCGATAAGTGTTATAGAGTGAATTTAAAAGGGTGCAAGATGTCAATAATTGCAGAATTAAATTATTTATTAGTTGGTTAAAACATTTCTCTTGCAGGTCTCAAGCGCGTCTGCCATTTTCTCTTCGGGGCGTTCAGTCACCAGCACATTCATTCCGCATCAACAGCGACTCCATGGCTTCATCCGCCACTCTCAAGCGATGGTTGAGGCCCGAGGTATCTCTCTCTCTCTCTCTCTCTCTCTAAATTTAGGCAGTTCTCATGTCTTATTTTTTATTTTTGTTCGATTGTTTGATTTATAAATTATCAGATCTGATGGTTCTTTCTTTCCCTTTTATTTTTTTGCTTGAATTTTTAAGGTGTATCCATTGTTCGCGGCGGTCGGAGTGGCTATTGGGATTTGCGGGATGCAATTGGTCCGTAATATTTCCTCTAACCCTGAAGTCAGGTAATTATTCCATACCTTAGCTCTTCCCTTTATTATTTTATTTATTTTTTGTGTATGAAACTAGGTTCTAAGAATAGATCTGTGCATATATTGCTAATGGAGGCATATTTTTGACCGTCCAAAGAAATACGGATTTTGGGACATTATGCTATTCTCGTGAGAAGGGTTTCTTTATCTTGTTTTTGTTTTTAGAAAGAAGGCTTTGTTGTTTGACAATATGTCAATATTTGAATTATTGCAACTTTTGTTTGTTCAATCATACGATTACTACTATTTATTTAGTAATTAATACATATTCTTGTTGACTGCAAATGGCCATAAATAGTAATTAATACATATTCTTGTTGACTGCAAATGGCCACTTTGATGCATGTACTTCATAATTTATAAATATTTTATAGGCGACCCCTATTTGCAACCCACTAAATTTCTTAATGTGACCCACCTCTTAATGTAGTCCACTTATATTCAAAATAATATTCAAAATATAAGTATATTTTTCTTAATGCAGCTCACTTAATACCAATATTACCCTTCTTTATAAATTATTCAAAATAAAATAACATAAAATCTATACCGCAATAATAAAATACAAAGTTGATTTTCAAAAAAAGAGATAAATCAAACAAACCTCTTCCTTGTCTTCCTTTTCCCTTCCCATCTCAATCAACCGGCACCGCCCGCCTCTGAATACTGCAAACGACACCAGCGCCCCTCTGACCACCACCCCCGCCCCCACACTATGCCCTCATTTTGCTCCCGCACGATCACAAATCCCAAACCTCGATCTCTCTTCTTTTATATTATTTTTCGTTATTGATATATAATTTCTAATTACTATCTCGTCAAAGTTGTATAAAATATAATTGAACTTTGAAGCAGCGATCTGATATGAAAGACATCGATATTTCTGAAAATTACGTAAGATTCATGTTCTTCTTCACCGCCCAATCTAAGGTTTAACATAAGTTTAAGACGTCGGCAATAATGAGAAGAATGGTTGAAGAATATTTAAACAGTAGTACACAAAGACGTAATAATTGTGTGTAATTTTCTTTGATTCTGTTCTACTTATTTTTATTTTTATTTAATGTAAATGATAATATTATGTTTAGGCCTTTAATTATTTATGTTTTATTGTCATTAAGGGTGTGTAAGTCATTCCATAATAATATTTTAATTTATGAATTAGTGGGCTGCGTTAAGAAATTTAGTAGGCTGCGAATAGTCGCTGCCTATTTTATATTTACATATTCCATTGTTTGAAGAAAATATTGCAGATACTTTAAATATGGGAAAATATGATAAATGTCTCTTTTATTGGCATTACTGATTTTGCTTGGAAAATTTATTTTTTCATTGTGCAAGGTCTCTACTTGTGATTTAAAATACAGAGTACATAACTATGACGCATCATATCATGTGGAACAATCGAAGTGACATAAATTAAGCGGGTTAATTAAAAATGCTTTGGTTATGTAACATGCTTGGCATTCATGATTCAATAATACATCAATTAATAATCTAAATTGAAATGCGCAAATTAATATGGCCAATTTGTTGTCTCCCAAATACTTGTGCATGGAATTACCCTTATTTGAGACTACCACTCATCAATCCGTCCATCTTTGAGGTACAATTATGTGCCAAGGATGGTTGCGAATCCACACGGTGTCTTTCTATTAAGGTTGCATTGAAGGATTTGATATCCATCCAAGTTGGAGCGGATATCAAATCCACCTAAATCCCTTGGGTTTTTTTTCAAAAAGAAAATAATGGATTTCAAATTCATCCCAACTCAAACACGGAGTTCCATTTATGGTTCTTAAATCCATCCTCAATCCTTGAATCGAGATGGAGTCTAATAGATATCAGGAAGTTCATCTTGTTCAGTATTGAGAATTGGGGAGGCAAACTCAAATAATTATTGGTGCATTCATTCGTCATTTTGGTTCTTCTCTCTGCGAATCTTGAAGTGGTCATTATTGCTACCATTTTCTTTGATTTCAGCTTAACTGATGACATACCTTTATTTGAGCAGGGTAACTAAGGAAAACAGGACTGCTGGTGTGTTGGATAACCATGCAGAAGGGGAGAAGTACTCCCAACATGCTCTCAGAAAGTACGTGCGAAACAAGAGGCCTGAAATCATGCCATCCCTTAACAACTTCTTCACCAATCCCAAGTATTGATTAAACAGTGATTTATGGATTCTTGGACAATATTGATGATTCATAATGCTCTTTGTTGGTATGATTCATCCCAAAACATACAAAGATTGGTTGACTCATTATGTTTGAATAATTGTATTGAAAGTATGATTCAGTTTGAAGCTTTCAACATCTATCATTGATATGATTTTTCTGCCACGCTTGGCCTTTTTCTGAATATGAAGTGGAAATGTTTTGTTTCTAAATAAGAAATATGTGCACACTTGTATGTATACATGCATGTCAGATCTTTCTTTTTCAACTTGGTGTGCCGGGAAGCCCATTCCAGCGCCCTATCTTCAGGTGTGAAAACTGCAGCCTTCCTGAAGGAGGGAGGATGAGTTGAGAGTTATATTTGTCTCAGTGACCAATTGCTAAATGTGTTGTTAGTGTGAGCAAGTGCATGCTCTATGCTGTGGGGCTCCACAACTTGCTCTACTTGCCTGAAAAACAGTGTTGTTTTGATTTCCAGACAAGACTAGGTTGTATTAGATGAAAGATGTTGTTCTGGGGCACAACATTGTACTCCAAGATATTAAGATGAGTTTGGCTATTTTCTATTTTATTTACTTCACTTGTCTATGCTATGGACATGATGGTTACAGGATGCTGACCTATAGGTGATGTGACTTGACTATGTCTTCCACAGCCCAGGAACCTTATAAATACCGTTGCCCCCTCAATGCATTTTTAGTATTGGGGGTTGGGGTGGGGGGGGGGGGGGGAATTATGGGCCCATTTTATAAACTCAACTCAAATCCAAACATTACCAGATTCGACCTTGATACAGATTAAAAATGGTAGTTTTAACTCTATTTTACTTTTATCTGATTGTATATATCTGATTTATATTATTTAAATATACTTAGTTGATGTAGAAAATATCAAGATATATTAACTAGGAGCAAATGTCGAGATATATTTAGATAGTTCGTAGTTTTTCCATGATCCTTTATCTCAATTCAAATTTCAAATACTTCGCGGGTTCTCTATTTTCTTTAAGAGTACCTATTATATTCACAATATCGACATATATTGTTATAATTTCAAATTCGAACCTTTTTTTCCTTTATAAATGCACAAATGCAAAGTTAATTGCTTTTTCCCTTCAATCAAGTAGTAACTCAGACGGGTATACTAATTTCGTCCGAATTATTTAAATCAAAGTGAGCATTTTCAATCTAATATTGTAAATGCATCCGTGGTCTAGAGTGTCTTGAGTTGGTCAATACAAGTCCATTGAACACTTTTACATATCTCTAAAACAAGATCCCTACAGAGATATATTATAACCACATTACTATGCTGCATTTCCGATCCTTTGGAAAATTTTCAATTAAGACGCTCTAATGTCCATTTCAGGAGAGTATGTTTCTGAGTATGTCAACTCTAGGACGTTTTTGAAAAAAAAAAACCTTGATATTTAAGGTAAGCTTTGTATCTCAGGACATTATTCTTCTCACTATGTTTACTGACAAAACCTATTTTATGTTCTACAAACTTTACACTTGGTGAGGCTAACACTACCAAACCAAATACTTTTTTTTTTTTTAATCATAGAATCAAATTATACATGGATTGATTCTTTTCATTTAGGTCAATATGCTTGTGTTGATATATTACAACAAAGCGTGATTCAATATCATCGTGCTCTACGATTTATTGAGCAACAATGTATGCATCATCAATGTGTGTGAAAGATCGTTCCATCAAATCACATGCACTCTCATTATCTTTGGAATCATATTAAACTTCGAAGCGTCCTCCAGTAATGATTCATGGATATAATTAATCAAAGATAATTTCATGAGAGTAATTATTTTCATTGATGACTCGAGTTGTGCTAGACCTACCACCTTCCTTGGGCAGGTATTTGTCGAACCACGTAGCATCCCCAATTTTCTTTTGGGAGCCAGACCTCAACCACACCTCCACTAAGTGTGGTTACAACACTTTTATCTGAGGTGTTGTGCCCCTTACTGAGAACTTTTAACCTTACAGGCACCTTTGCAGCTGCTATATATGATTGTGTCACTTTAGCGAATTGACAAATGCATCAGCAATTAAATCTTCTATACTTTGAAGATGGATAATTCATTTTACTTCACTTTTACATTATGAAGTGCGGGGATCCTAATGAGATTTATTGAAAAATACTTCTTGTCATTCCCTTAGAAAATCCTTTTTCTTATCTCCCTCTAACAACGGGAAGAGTGTCTCATTAAAGTGACAATCCACCAATCCAGCGATAAATAGATCTCGTCTGTCAAAGGTTTAAATAGCGGATAATAGTTGAGAATCCATATACAACATAAATTGTTAAGAATTAGCTCAACCTCTCACAAGACAACACACAACAGAATTTAAACGAATAATCAAACAAGAAATCGGCCAACAACAACCGAACCAAGAACAGAAATGAAAAATGATGAACACAGGGATTTACGTGGTTCGATCAAGGTGATCTACATCCACGGAGGTTCTATACACCTCAATTCACTCCACTAATCAACCAATTACAAGAATTATCCAGAAATTCAGAAAACCCCCAAATCACACCCCGATTTGAGCAGAAAACCCTAGAGATCTAATTCTCTTGATTGAGTAATGTTTACAGAGGGAAAGTTACGTCTACTAGCTCGCAACTACAAGTGTTTACAATGTATATAAGTGTTGAAGCTCGAATCTAGAAGTTGAGGAAGTTGTAACCACTTTGACTCACGCTATTCAAAACTGCTGCAGCGAAGCTTCTACAACGGTTTCTTATGCAACAGAATAAAACCGTTGTAATCAGCGGTTATAACTACCACAAGCCCGGTTCTCCTTCTAACCTTTTTTCTGATTCTGGCTAAAACCCGGTTCTCTGATCCGGTTCCTTGCACTTCGAACCCGGTTATGGAATCCTCAAAACCTCTACTTCATACCATAAGCACTTGATGATATTGAACTAATATCTACAAATCTCCACCTCAATGAATTCAAGTGTATGTCACTACCTCAATCCTGCTTTGTTCTTTACCTTTCAATCACATCGTTCAAGCCTAATCAGACTTGAGCAATGAACTGCCTTGCTTCCAAGCACTGGTTTAGTTAAGAAATTAGCAACATTGTCATTTGTGTGAACTTTCTTAACCTCTACTGACCCTGCATCAATCACATCCCTTGCAAATTGCAACCTAACATCTATATGCTTGGATCTCTCATGGAAAGCTTGATGTTTTACCAGATGTAGTGCACTCTGATTGTCACAATATATAGTTACACACTCCTACTTTATCCCCAGATCTTTCAGAATTCCTTTCAACCACACAGCTTCCTTAATTGCTTCTGTCAAAGCCATGTACTCAGCTTCTGTAGTTGATAAGGCTACTACAGATTGCTGAACACTTCTCCAACTCACTGCAGTACCATATAAAGTGAACACATATCCTGTGATTGACCTCCTGGTGTCAACATTACCAGCAAAATCAGCATCTGTAAACCCTTCCAATGGAATAGACATGTTTGCCAGTTTCTGAAACTTCAACCCCAGATTGACTGTCCCTTTTAGATACCTCAACACCTGGATTTGACATATACCTACTAACCAGATACACACAATATGCTAAGTCTGGTCTGCTGCATATCATACTGTACATTAAATTTCCAACCCCACTTGCATAAGGTACATTTCTCATGTATCTCACTTCTTCTGCTGTCTTAGAACTCTGTTCCTTTGATAACTTGAGTTGTTGGCTTATTGGAATACTTAATGTTTTAGCCTCATGCATCTGAAACCTCTCCACCACTTTCTGAAGATAATGCTTCTGAGACAACCATAGACTTCCAGCAGCTCTATCTCTCATTATACTCATTCCCAGAATCTTCTTTGCATCCCCTAGATCTTTCATGTCAAACTCAGAACTCAACTTCTTCTTTAGCAGATGTATTTTATGTTTACTCTTGCTTGCAATAAGCATGTCATCCACATACAACAACAGGTATACGAGATCAATACTTGTACTCTTATCAAAGTATACACAACTATCATACAGACTTCTTACAAAACCAGCTATTAACATAAACTCATTGAACTTCTTGTTCCACTGCCTTGGACTTTGTTTCAATCCATACAATGATTTCTTGAGAAAACGTACCTTTTCTTCATTTCCAGGAACCACAAACCCCTCAGGCTGCTTCATATATATGTTCTCAACTAAGTCTCCATGTAAGAATGCTGTTTTTACATCTAGCTGCTGTAACTCCATATCTTCTTGTGTTACTTTCGACAAATGTAGTCTGATTGAGCAATGTTTCACCACAGGAGAGAAAACCTCATTGAAATCAATACCCTCTCTCTGAGTAAAACCCCTTGCTACCAATCTTGCTTTATACCTTATCCTATCTGAGTCTCCAGCTTCAACTTTCTTCTTGTATATCCATTTGGAACTTACCAGCTTCTGACCTTTTGGTTTATCCACCAGCTTCCAAGTACCATTCCTTTCCAGAGATTCCATTTCTTCCATCATTGCATTAACCCAGTATTCACTTTCATCACCACTAACAGCTTCTTTGAAATTCTGTGGTTCATGATGTTCTATGTCTTCAGCAATGCTTAGTGCATAGTGTACACTTCCAGCCTGTCCATAGAAGTCTGGTCTCTGAATTTGCCTTCTTGGTCTGTCTCTGGCAATGCTGTAGTCTCTCAAGTTTGTATTTCTGGGTGGCACATCCCCTTCTTCTAAAGAACTGTCACTTGAGTGTTTAGTCAAGTTCTCACCTCTTTGTGGCCCATGATCCATCTGAGTCTCCACCTGAACTGATAAACTTTCTGATTCAGTATTGCCATCATGTTCTTCTTGATTTCCAGTGAAGTGATATCCCATAATTGATTCATTAAACTTCATATCTCTGCTTATCATTAGTTTCTGATTTCCAGGTTCCAAGCACCACAACCTGTAACCTTTTATTCCTTCTGGATATCCCAGAAACACACACCTGTATGCTCTAGGATCAAGTTTGTGATTTCATGTGAGCATATGCCAAGCATCCAAACACCTTTAGACCTGAATAATTTGGAACTCTTCCACCCCATACTTCTTCCGGTGTTTTGAACCCTAGAGATGATGAAGGTGATCTATTTATTAGGTAACATGCTGTATTGATTGTTTCTGCCCAGAACACCTTTGGCAGTCCAGCATCAATTAACATACACCTTACTCTCTCAAGAACAGTTCTGTTGAATCTTTCTGCCACTCCATTCCGTTGAGGATTCATAGGAACTGTTCTATGTCTAGTAATCCCTTTTTCATTACAGAAAGTTGTAAACTTAGTAGATAGATACTCTAAGCCATTGTCAGTTCTCAAATGCTTGAGTTTCTTCCCCTTTAATGTTTTCATCTGAAGTAACCATGTCTTGAATTTAGTGAAGACATCACTCTTGTTTCTTAAGACAAACACCCACACTTTCCTGCTGAAATCATCAATAACAGACATGAAGTACCTTCCCCCTCCATGAGTTTCAGTTCTGGATGGTCCCAAATATCAGAATGAACATAATCTAGAGGTTCTTGGGTAATGTGAATTCCCTTGGCATAAGGCAATTTCTGTGATTTGCCTAATGCACATTTGTCACAGAATTCAAGTGTCTGGTTTCCAACCTCTCCTATTATGCCTCTTTTGGATAGTTCTTTTAACCCCCTTTCTCCAATGTGTCCTAACCTTTTATGCCACAGTGTTAGTTCATCTTTGCCCAGAATGTTTCCCACATTTCCAACTACTGGTTTTCCCACCAAAACAAACAAGCCATTGTGTTGTCTTCCTTTGATTACCAGTTTATTTTCCTTGGTTATGTGTAACTGACCATCAACAGACTTAAATTCACACCCATTAGCAATAAGAGATCCTAGGGAGATCAGGTTTCTTTTAAGTCCAGGCACACACCTTACATTAGTGATTTTTCTTGTAACTCCATCAAACATATTGATGCTTACTGATCCAGTGCCTTGAACTCTGCAGGATTGGTCATTTCCTAGCAGTAACACCCTCCATCTTCTTTCTTGAGATTTTGAAACCATTCTTCATGGGGACACATATGGAAAGAACAACCAGTATCCAATACCCACTCCATCTCCATTTTTGACTCAGTAACATTCAAGACCTCTGGTGTGTCCTCTTCATGCTTAACTGTAGCAACTTCAGCACCCTGGCCTTTCTTCTTCTTCATCTTCTGTGGGCAATCTTTCTTTAGATGCCCAATTTGTTTGCATTTGAAGCATTTTCTGTTTTCTACCCATTCTCCAGATTTCTTTGGATCATTGTTGCCACTTTTGGGATTCTTTGAGGTTTGGTCCTTCTTCTTTTGGTAGTTTCTTTTGAACTTAACATTTAGTCCTTCACCAGATTGAGTTGCCTTGTTGTCTCCTTGATTCTGTAAACATTTGGTCTTCAAAGCAGTAATGATTGAGTCATGACTCAATTTATCCTGCCTCCCAAACATCAAAGTATCTTTGAATCCTTTCATATATCTTGGTAGAGCATTTAACACCATCAAGGCTCTGTCATCATCCTCCATTGTTACCCCAAGATCTTCCAGCTCATCAAAAAGTTTTGTAAACTCATCTAATTGATCATAAATGTCTTTTTCCTCCACCATTTTGAAAGCCAACAATCTCTGCTTGAGGAACAACTTATTTGATACTGACTTGGACTGATAGAGGTCCTCCAGTTTGGTCCAGGCCTCAATTGCATTCTTGCACCTCGAAACTTCCCTCAAAGGCTTATCACCAAGACACAAGATGATTAAACTCAAAGCCTTTTGGTCTATTTCTGCATATTTGGGCTTCTCAGTCTCCACCCAGTCATCTTCAGGTTTGAGAGCACTCACCAATCCATTTTGCACCAGGATGGCTTTCATCTTGATCTTCCACAGGTAGAAATCATTCTTCCCTGAGAATTTATCCAAATCCACCTTCATTCCTGACATCTTTGCCTTCTGCTTGCGTGAGAATGTTTCCCACAGACGGCGCCACTTGTTAAGAATTAGCTCAACCTCTCACAAGACAACACACAACAGAATTCAAACGAATAATCAAACAAGAAATCGGCCAACAACAACCGAACCAAGAACATAAATGAAAAATGATGAACACGAAGATTTTACGTGGTTCAATCAAGGTGATCTACATCCACGGAGGTTCTATACACCTCAATTCACTCCACTAATCAACCAATTATAAGAATTATCTAGAAATCCAGAAAACCCCTAAGTCACACCCCGATTTGAGCAGAAAACCCTAGAGATCTAATTCTCTTGATTGAATAATGTTTACAGAGGGAAAATTACGTCTACTAGCTCGCAACTACAAGTGTTTACAATGTATATAAGTGTTGAAGCTCGAATCTGGAAGTTGAGGAAGTTGTAACCACTTTGACTCACGCTATTCAAAACTGCTGCAGCGAAGCTTCTACAACGGTTTCTTATGCAACAGAATAAAACCGTTGTAATCAGCGGTTATAACTACGACAAGCCTGGTTCTTCTTCTAACCTTTTTTCTGATTCTGGCTAAAACCCGATTCTCTGATCCGATTCCTTGCACTTTGAACCCTGTTCTGGAATCCTCAAAATCTCTACTTTATACCATAAGCACTTGATGATATTGAACTAATATCTACATAAATACTTAATCATTCTTATAGACCCATTTTGGTACGTTGTGGGGGGCGCAATAGACACATACAATGTGTAACTAAATATGCGTAAATGTAAAAATATCAGGGTAAATTCAATTACCAACTGGTACACATAAATTGTTGATTAACAGTGTGTCTAAGGCACATAAAGTAAAGTTGCAACAATATTGCATAACCCTATGTATCATATGCATTTTAATGCGTATTTCCATAGCTTAATCCTCCATCTATATTCTTTTAATGGTGGCTTATGTGAGACCATTTTTGTATATGCACATGGGATAAAAGATGTTCTACATTGATCCTGATAGATGTGCAATGATCATCAAATCCTTTTGATGAAAACTCTCTAGCATTAACAAATCTTAAAGACTTTATGAAATGAGGGTGGTGAAGCCTTGTACAATCTATTCTATGTTTTTTTTTTTTTTTTTTTTAAATGCAACATTTCTTGTGGACAAAATTATGATATTAGTTAGCATGTTAAAACATTTACCAGAACCATAGATACTTGAATAGTCTGTGTTCTGGTTTGATAGGTCCACATATGTTATATTGCGTTCTTTGTAAGAATGGGAAGTCTTGCTTATATATTTGACATAGGAAGGTCTCGATCCAACTTTTTTGTTAAACAATAGGCTTGATAGAATGAGTGATATGCCTCAACATAGTCAATGAGGCAGTGTTGGATGTTGGCCGTGCTTTAGTACTTTCGAAAGCATTGAATGTATTATAATAAAATTAGCACTGACACTGTACATTGTATCATATTTTTATCTTTTTTATATTTCACTCGAAAGAAAGAATATCAATATAATTTCTTAAATACGGATCATCATATCATGACTTGAATGTCTTAAGTCCTTGTTCCAAAGCCTATATGAGTTAGTGGTCCAAAGTCCATTGTTGGTAACAACATATGAGTCCGCACCCCAAAGTTCATTGTAGATGACAATATATTATTCTGTGTCCCAAAGTCCATTTTGGGTAACAACATATAAATCCCAAAGTCCATTTTGGGTAATAATATATAATTCTGTGTCCCAAAGTCCACTTTAGGTAACAATATTTGATCTAACAATCATCATAGTTGTGGAGTACATGCCACTAGATTGACTCATTAATTTCTCTAAGATGTGTTTTCTTTCACATTCATTAGAAGTATATATTCAATTCATTTCTATTCTCATTAGTTATGTTATAAATGATAATCTTCGATACAAGTATCTTAATAGCTCTTGGTGCATACGGAGCTTTGTTTTATGACTTTAATTGTTATGTCATTGACATCTCGAAAATTCGATGATCCTTCAGCCTTTTGTGATGATCTAAGCATGATCGTCACAATAAATTCATTAAAGAATAAACTTTAAGACCAAAATCAATAGTCTAATTAGAATGTCATATAATGTGATCTCAACTTTCTTGAACTAAGCAATGTTCTTATTGTCTTTTAAGGCTGCAATCATGGTGTAGACATTTGCATAATGACTCCCTCGTGTGAGTCTCTATTCTTTGGACTTACTATCTCTTATAGTTAACTGATCTAGCATATTTTATATAAAAACTTAGTATCTTCACGCTTATTGCAAAATTTATTACCACCTCTTTCCTTTTTTTTACGGTGTCTTTTGCACCTTGATGCTATAACCACCATGTCTATTTGGGGTAGGCACATTGGAAAGCCTCAAGGGCTCCTACATCCCTTATTTCCACTATTTAGTTCACCATAGTTAGACTTGAGAACTTTCTTATCCCAGATATCTGGTGTTGGTTCTAGTATGACCAATTCGCACATCATAGTTACTTATTAGACATTTTTATTCTTTTGTTGTCATACTCTAGCACATACTAGTTCACTAGTATAAGCGTTGGAGTAGGGAAACTAGAGAGATTCTTATGTATCATGTAATCTTCTATGATTTCCTTTACATGGAAAGTAAGATGTATTTTTAAGCACAAAATGTCCTTATTGAAGTTATTGACCCTTTTATAGTCTAGTAAGCGGATTTCATTCCGCTGGCTTGTTAGTTTTGGAAGTAGAAAGTCATCTACTTCTTCAATGTTTCTATTTTTGTATTCCATAGTTCACTAGGAGACTTCAACTAAATAGTACCCCTTGTGTAAGCTAGGACTAATGTATCGCCTCAAATACATTAAGGTGTTAACTGCGACTTTTACTTTGTTGGACATCGCTTTGTCATTGGGGGTCTAATGATGATACAACTGTGCGAGTAGTTCTTGTAGGATGTAATTTTTATTCCATGAAAGTAGTTTCTTATTAGGAATATCAACTGTGGTAACTCAATTTCTTTTGAGTTTAATAATTTGAGTTTGGGTCGAGTTGATTTAATCATTTCATTCTGAATAAGATTTTGAGACCATATGTCACATATATATTTTTCGATACTAGATGAAAATACTTTATCATACAATTAATTTGTATTGATTGGTAATGCCCATGAATTTTCATTATCATGGATATATATAACTTACGAGCTTAATCAAACTCGTAGGCAAAACAATGATCAACTCTCATATAATCATGCAAATAAACTTCTTTATGCTTTCTAATTGAAAAATCCTCAGAGCATGAAGCATTCGATCTGTAATTTTCAATTTTCATGAGAGTGTATTGAATTAGACTAAGCATAAGTGGTCCCATGAATATCAGTAAAATCATGCAAAGTTTCATAATTGCCAATACAATATATGGCTTCATATAATTTCACAAAACTATAGTTATGTGCCATAGGAGAAACATGTATATTCATGTAGTTTCTCAGGCTTACTTGACATTAATAAGTCATCAGGTATATAAGAATTTGTACCGTATATAGGAAAATACACATCATGCCACTAAAAGAAAATGTTAATTTATTCGCAGTTAATCCAAAAAGTAGAGTAAATCAATTTACCTTGAAAAGATACGGTTATCTCCTATGACACTTTACAAATTCTCTAAATAATGATTTGATGGTATTGTGAACCAGAATCTTCTAGATAGATCTCTACACCGATGAAAATGACCTAATGCTCAAATACACCAATCAAATTCATCTAAAAAGGTAGTTGATCATAAATTTTGGAGTTAAATTCAAACAAAAGAAATCATAATTGTACTGTACTTAGAATTGATTATAACCAAATATCTCCATGTGACTCTGATCGTACTGTCGAGGTGTAGTAAAATTAACTAATCCTAACTTTCCTCTTCTAATTTGTAGAAGTGGCAAGATAGAGTCGAACCCACAGAGAGCAGGACGTTTTATCGTGTTTATGTATTAACCTAAAATCTAATTATTTATATAAATATATATATTTAGAATGGGGTGTTGATTGAATTGTTGACTTGATTAACCTAAACACAAGAATTAATTAACTAACACTAGAATTAACTTAAACCCAAATACTAAAGAAATCCCAACCCTTAATCTAGTCTCCCCCTAGTCGAATTACCCTTGTAATTAATGCAACTGCTATTCAGCTTTAGTTATGACACTCCTACCCCAAGATTAGCAACAAGCTCTGCTAACTTTGTTACCCCTTATGTTTAACTAACCAAAACAAGCTCTTTAGTTAGTCTATTCGATTGAGTGATCTTAGGAGAAGCTCGCTAGACCTCATTAACCGAATGCATAGAGAACTAAGATTACGGGATAGACACGGTGTTGGACTCGTAAGCTCGGTACAAGGAACCACGACTTATGTTATCCTAGTGATTAATTCACTATTTGCTACTAATGGCATAGATTCGTAGTGATTACGTATTACGAAAATTACCTAGCGATATATATGTGACTAAATACCTAGGTGATCAATCTAAGCAATAATATACATAAGAATGTAAATACGCTCAAATAACATAAAACATTTCAATACTGAAACCTTCAAACAGTTACTGTAAGAATTACAAAGTACTCGAACTAGGGTTCAACATAGATCAAGGACTGAAATTAAACGACTAGCCACTCATGGTGGCAACAAAAGACATAATTGAATTAATAAACAAAAAACATAAACTAGAAAGAAAAACCTAAATAAATGCCGATTCTTTGTTTGCTCATCTTCTCCGAAATCTTTCCAGAGCAAATGTCAAGTCCCTCTTTTCGGACCTATAGACTCCTATTTATAGTTAGGATCAAGTTGGGATGAAATTGGGCTTGAATTAGGAATTCTTGTAGCCTAAGAATTAAATCCCGATTTAAAGTGCCGCGGCCACGCAAGTATGCCGCGACCGCGCTCGTCTTGATGTTGGCTGGTCGCGGCGCGCACTGGGCCGCGGCCGCGGAAAGTGTCTAGCAATTCTAGCTATTTTAGCACACTCTGGTCATGGTCGTGACTGACTTCTTCGCACTTAGCTCGATTTTCCTCCATTTTGGACTTTCCGGGACTTGTTCCTTCGTCTATCCTTAACCAAATGCACAATTCTGATCTTAAATAACCTGAATTCTCTCAAAGACAAGTACACACCATCAAATAGTCCAACAATATGAAACTAAGTCAATCACAGTCAATTATGCATGCAATTGCCATTAAAACGACACTTAAATTGAATGTGTACCAAAATCTCCCAAACTTAAATCTTTGTTCGTCCCGAACAAATCAAAACAAAACAAAGCAAACAACAAACCACGTGTTAAGGCGATTAAAGTGGCGATTCTAGTTTCAGATCAACTTTCCACAAAAGCCAGATAACATGATAAAAATGAGCATATATAACATAGTAACATCAACTACTCTCGAGACTTGCGACTCTAAAAAAATTATCCTCACCGGTAAGTGTATCACTCTTCTCTCAAGTGTATAAAGTAGGCTATCTTTTTCACTTACATTGACTTATACACAACGACTATCATATGCTTGCCAATCATTTAAATTAGACCTCGTACTCGACATGTGTGGGAAAGAATAAAAAAGGTCTTTATTTTCGGTTGTAATGTAGGCTTTAGGTAAGGTGGGATAAATTTGGGTAAAAGTGACTAAAAATTAGACTAACCAAGTTATTCCTAACTCAACTACACCTCAATAAAATCACTAATTCTCACTCTCCGAGTCTCAGCAAATCATCCCAAAAAATGACTTCTTCACCCCACAAAAGGACTTACAACCTGAGTGTTTTTCATACTTTTACTTGGGTACCACATTTTTGGGACTACCCAATTTTTTGAAACAATGTATCAATTAAGCACTTCTATCTCTAGCCTCTACTTAACAAAAATAGAACACATATGTACATCCGACCTTTTTTTTTTTTTTTTACTCAACTATGAATTCGATGAAAATTCTAGGAGAGGCTAATCTTTTCCAATTTCTTTGCCTTTCAAAAATTCCTTTCACCTTTCACATATCCCTTCAACCAACCCACATTATTCCCAATATTTTACCCGAACTACCTTCTAATCCTCCTCCCTCTTAATTGACTAGTCAAAATAACCAAAGGCGAAATTAAAGGGTGTTCGGCTTGTAATGTAAGGATATCGAACGAAAAGCTAAAAGCTCAAGTGGGCTAACTGAGGGCAATTTAAAAATTTTTGGTAAAAAAGGATAACACTTTTAAAGCTAAAAAATAGGATATAGATAAAAAAAATGCCCAAGATCAGCTTCTAAGCCACAACATGTACTGGCACATTCTTAACAAAGATTCAAGGCAAGTTCTAGAGTCAATTACATATAAACAACGAAATCCACACCAAAATAATATACTAAATTACTCTAAAATTAGGAGTGCACAAATAAGCTCAATTTCTCACAGGGTAGTTTGTGATCAAAGTTTTAAGTCGAAGATCAATTTTGTCTCAATCACTTGTCATGCTCTATCTTGTGCCATTTTTTCCAAAATTTTAACAGAAATCATCATTAACTCATCGCCAACTTATCATTTCCTTATTTTTTCCTTTTTCCATATCAACACTTTCGCTTTATCTTTTACGACTCAATCCTAGACTCTACAAACAAAAAAGACATAAAAATACTGGACTCTTAAAAAAATGCAAAAACACAAAACAAGAACTAAATTCAACTAACATGACAGCAACCATAATTCATGGCTCACAGGTCCGACGATCAACCAAGTAATTGGCTCACATGCCATACAACTCACGACTCACAGCCAACAACTAAGTAGAAAAAAGAAAATAGACAAAACTAGCAGATAACACAAAGCAGAAATATAAGAGAATAAAGCTCAAATGCAGCCAAGTCATCCCACTTACACCCTTCCCCCAAACTTGGTTGAAAATCAAAGTTTGTGGGGGAAAAGAGTGGTATGCCTTGGTGCTTACTTACAGTGCTACTACTGCGGTGGTGGTTGGAAGCTATGTTTGCTCCAATATTAGGCTATCGCACCCCACCAGATGTCTTGTTATAGCCATCATGTTCCACTCCTACGTTAATTTCGAGTCATGCTAGTTCCTACATACTAAACAAAACGAAACAAAAACAGAAAATAATAATTGAAATAAAAATTCAAAGCAGAATACAATAAACGCTGGGTTGCCTTCCGACAAGCGCCTTTGTTTTACGTCGTTGGCTCAACCAATTCACTTTCTCTTTAGCATTTGTTCCAAGGTGGTTTCCAGTTTGGCCCCGACCAATGTAAGCATTTTACTTCCTTCCTTCCGCTTCTCCCTTTCCTTCTTCCGATGCCTCAAATATATGCAAATCTACAACTTATTCCTGCACCTCATCTTAAATTTTCTTTCGACAGGAGGGTTAATAACACCACTAGGAAAAGCCATAATGGACATCTTCAAAAAATTTCATCGCATCATAAATATTAAACCTAGCAATTAGGGTTGTAAACGAATCGAATCGAACCGAATATCAAGATTTCGAATTCGAATTCGTAAAAGATGACAAATATTCGAAATTCGATTCGATAAGAGATCGAATTTCAAACGAGATTCGAATTCGATTCGTTAAGACAATTCGATTCGTGGTTCGTTAGTTAAGAAACTAAAAAACGTTGTAAAAAGTTTATTCGATTCGAATTCGAATTCGATTCAATTTTTTTATTGTATTCGATTCGAGATTCGAGATTCGTGATTCGAAATTCAAATTCAAAAACTAAAAAAAAATGATAAAAAACTCCATAAATCCACATGACATCAAAATTCAAATTTTTACCTAATGACAAATTGACAATAACATCAATAGCATCCATAAATCCACTTACAAGCTAGCATCAACAAAGAAAATCCAAAATTCCAATCCACTTACAAGCTAGCATCAACAAAGAAAATCTAAAATACCAAACCATCATGACATCGATTCATCAAGTACATAATCCACATATCAAATACATCAATGCAAAAGGAACATTGTAAAAATTATCAAGAATACTACTAAAAAACGATTCGAACATGCTCCTAAGCCATCTTCATCATGAGCGCAATTTGACCTCAATCGGAACTTCCTCTTCCTAATAAACACAATTAAGAATTAAAGATCAAGTCATTATCATAAAAGCGTAAAAATAATAATATGAAATCTAAGAAGAAACTTACATATGTCATAAGGGGCTTCTTGATCCCGTGAAGTTGACGAACCCAATCTGCTCTACAAATTAGAACTTCCACCATACTCGAAGATAAGTTAGCACGGTAAGGATCTAATACTCGAGTCCCAGCACTAAATGTAGCCTCTGATGCTACTGTACTAATAGGGATAGCCAAAACATCTCGAGCCAACCTAGATAAAACACAGAACTTCAACTCTTGAGATTTCCACCAATTCAAGGCATCAAACTCAGATGCTACCTCTCCATCTTGACATCTATAAACCCCTTCATCTAAGTAAATGTCCATCTCCGACTTTGTGGGCTCATGTTCCTCCACAGTGTCCAAGTAATCATCATACATAGACAAACCAGACGGTATTAGTTTTCCTTTGGACACTGACCCACTAGTGGAAGTGGAAGAAACCTTATTTGACATGGAGGAACCACCTTTCCGAGTCCTCATTTGAGTAACATACTCAAAGAACAAGCTATGTAATGCTTCTCGGACCTTCATAACATGTGTTCTAGCTTCACTCTCATTATATATCTTATTGAAAGCAAACTCAACCAACCTCATTTTGAACCTAGGATCAAGTATTGCTCCAATAGCCATCAAAAGATTACAACTTCCCCAATATTTATCAAATTTTTGCTTCATTTTTCTCACCATACTTCGGATGAACTCATTCGGATGGTTTTGTTTCTCATTAAGAACATGTTTGACTCTCCAAATAACAGCAAGGAAAACATTCGATGTTGGATAATCAGTTCTAGACATAACTTGTGTAGCTTCGTAGAATACCTCTAGAATGGCAACAACATCCTCAACTTTATCCCAATCTTCAGAGCTAGGGCAGCACTTATACAAGTTCTCTCTTTGAGCAAATATGGGGAATGCATCCTTAACCTTAATGGCTTCAACTAACATTTCATATGTAGAATTCCAACGAGTAGGCAATCAATTATTAACTTTTTCACTGGAATTCCCAAATGATGCACAATATCAGAAAATTTCATCAACCTAGCCTCTGACTGATTAATGAACCGCACACTATCTTTAACATCCTCAATAATAAATTTAATATCAGAAAGACCATCTTGAACAACAAGATTCAATATATGTGCAGAACATCTAACATGGAACATCTTACCATCCAGCGGTAACTTGTGACTCTTGGAAAAGGTTTCTTTGGCTATACGAAGTGCAACATCATTGTTCGAAGCATTATCAATTGATATGGTGAATATCTTGTGCTCAATCCCCCAATCTTTTGTGCACTTCATTAGCCCATCGAAGATATCAACCCCTATCAAATGATTTAGCAATATAATTTAAGTCAACTAATATAATATACTATAGAAAGCTAATGAATTCAATGCAATGACATAATAATTTAAATTTCTTAAATTACCTGTATGTGGAGGAGGAAGAGGAATGAAACTAAGAACTCATTTTTGAAGTTGCCATTGTGCATCAACAAAGTGTCCAGTCACACACATATAAGAAATCTTTTGCACCTTTGACTTCCAAATGTCAGTGGTTAATGAAATCCTATTAATGCTTCTCAACATCAAGTGCAACTTCTTCTTATCCAAGTCATAAACACTTTGGACATCATTCCTTATAGAGGCACGAGAGATCTTCTCAAACTGTGGGAGATTAACCTTGAACATAAAAGTAAAACCAAAGTTCTCCACCACATTAAATGGTTTCTTATTCATTAGAATCCAATGTGCAATAGCTTCTCTTTGCTTCAAATGATCGTATCTACCATCAGACAGAGGATTCATCTCAAATTTGGATTTTTCAGTGGGGAATTGCAACATCATTTGTTTCTTTAGATGAAGTGCCTTCTGAAGACATACGCTCAAATGATTCTTCATATGAGTTGTTGTACCACTAGAATTCTTGGTGTATAGCTTCTTACAATGAATGCACTGATACTTTTACACTCCATCACCTCCAGTCACTAAAGCGAAATCAACATGCACTATAGATTTCAATTTTCTCTTCTTTACAACTGCGGGTTGATCTTCCATTCTTTCACCTTCGTGCTCAACATTAGCAGCTCTTTCCTGTCCAACATTTTCTTCTTGAATTTGAACATCATCACCGTCAACTTCTATATTTTCACCTCCATCATCATCATCATCATCATCATCATCATCATCATCATCATCATCATCATCATCATCATCATCATCTAGATTGTCTATAGGAATTCCCACCTATTATTATAAACATTTAGATATGAAAAGATGAAAAAAATCTAAAGATTCTAAATAATAAATTATAGTTGATTGTGAGTTAAGTGGTACTTACCCCATTAGAATCTTCCATTAAGATATCATTTTCTTTATCAGTTGGTTGCTCCGTGATGTTTGAGGGATCCATATCTACAACTCATATATAAACAAGAAGTTATTTTTGTGTACATACTTTCCTACAATAGCACAATAAGATATTTGTCTTAAATGAGAATAAAGGTTATTCTCTACATCTTAATTAATAAAAAATATACATTTTCATATATAACACTATTTTAATTAATAAAATTATATAATATAATTGCAGAACTTCATCAAGGTTTTCCGGATGAAGTCGAAACTTCATCCAAGCATCCTGTATTTCTCGTATGTCCACTCTGCTAATCAAATTAACACGAAAGCTCTTGCAGTCCCTAGTTCAATCTTGAAACAACTATTTCATGTGAGAAGTTCACCAAATTCATCGAACGGATACATAAACCCATTCGCAAGAGAGGAGCAAAATACCATGTACAGAACAAGAAATACAAAGCCAGCAAAAGATGCAATCCATACAAATTATAGATCATTAAAAAGTCAAACTAACAGAAACTTTAGCTTATCAAGACATTCATAAATTGGTTGGCTAAACTAATGATAAAATTGTTGTCAGGTGTTGTGCTGGAAGTTATATCAACTTTTCAGCAAGCTGTTGGTACTCCATTTTAAGAAGTTTTGATACTAACCGTTTCTTAGAGCAAAAGGTGTTTCCAGGGGTGAGCATTCGTTTGGTTTAGCTCAAAACTAAATGGAACTTCAGAAAACTGAAAACATAAATGAGCATAACTCTTGTGCCAGACCGAACCCGAATTAGATTATAACTGAAAACAAAACCGAAAATTACAGTTTGGTTCGCTTCTCAGTTTCCATGCCTTGATTCTGTGAAAAAGATGCGGGAAAATGTTGTTGAACAGAGACCTCATCACAAAATTCACACCATATGGTTTATCATTATCTGCTTTATTGCATAAATTATGTTTGAGAAAGTGGCCTGTGTTCTGTCTTTTCCCATGGCCAAGTAAAGAATTTCCATTTTTTCCATTTCAGTAAGAAATCAAGAAGAACCTAACAGAAATTGTGTCGCTGTCGCGGGTGCCTCGCCGTCGCGGGTTCGTCACTGTCGCAGGTTGCGTCGCCGTCGCTGCGTCGCGGGTTGCATCGCCGTTGCTGGCTGCGTCGCGTCGCGGAGTGCTTCGCCTTCGCTGTCTGCATCGCGGTCGTGGTGGGATTCGCCTTTCGCGGGCTGCGTCGCTGGACTCGTCTGTCGCCGGTGGAGGGGTCAGCCGGGATGCACCAGCACAGCCGCGACAGTGAGAAGTAGGAACCAAGAAATGAGAATTTGAACTAGAACCCTAATCACTCTCTCTCTCTCTAGATATATTTTCCCCTTTATTTTAAAAAATATATATTAAAAACATATTATTTTAAATATATATATATATATATATATATATAAACGAATCGAATATTCGAATTATTCGAATCGAGTATAGGTATATTCGAATTTGAATTCGAAACGAATATAAAAGTTGATTCGAATTCGAAGTCGAATTTGAATTCCCCAGTTTCGAATTCGAATCAGTCTAAACAAATTCGAATCGCGAATCGAATCGACTCTATTTGGTTCGTTTACAACCCTACTAGCAATACGTCCATCAAACTCCATTGTGAGAGTACCCTCACGGACATTTATCTTTGTTTGGGCAGTATTCAAGAACGACCGCCCTAACAAGATTGGTGGAGAGGTGGATGAATCACCATGTATATATATCTAACACATAAAAATCAGCAGGAAATACCAGTTCATCTACCTCAACTAGGACATCTTCTATCAACCTACAGGATATGTGTTACTACGATCAACTAACTGTAGAACTACCTTACTTTCTTTTAATGGTCCTAGATTTAGAAAATGAAAGATAGAACGTGGCATGACATTAATAGATGCGCCTAAATCTAACTTGTTCGTATCGATATTTCGATCACCTATTTTACAAGGGATGATGAACATACATGGGTCCTTGCATTTCAGAGGGATCTTCTTTTGGAAGATAGCTGAGACATTTTCACCCATTATCACTTTCTCATCTCCTTTCAGCTTGCGTTTGTTGGTGCATAGGTCTTTAAGGAACTTGGCATCTGTTTGATTGCGTCGATCGGTGGTATATTTATCTCGACTTTTCAAAATACCTCCAGGAATTCCTTTTCCTTATTTTCCTTCACCGTCTTTGCTATTCAACTTGGAAAGGGGAGTGGATGTGTAGGAACAGGGTCAAGACCCTGGTTTTTGGTCAAAGCAGGGGTCGTGGCTGCACTGAATCTCCAAAGATAATTGTGTTGTGCACGGGGCTTTGGTCGCGGCTGCACACTGTGATCCGATTTCCTCTTCTGTTTTGTCTTCCATACCATCTTTCAAAAGTTGCCGGGGCTTCTTAGGCTTTTCAAGCTGAGTTCCACTCCTCAATGAGATGGCACTGACGTTCTTCGAATTAATTTCCAGATGAACAAGTAATTTTCCACTGTTTATGTTCTCCATTCGATTCACAACAATAGCTAATTGGCTCACTTGAGTCTTGAGATTCTTGATGCTTGACTGAGTATCCCTCTAAAATTGGACAGTGTTGGTTGCTAAAGTTTTGACAATATCTTTCAAGGATTGATAGGATGCTTGTTCAGCTGGTTTCTTTGTGTAGTACATACCTCTTTGTGGTGGAGGTCTGTTTTGCTCTCCCGACTGTGCCTGCTGATTCCCATATCTAAAGTTGTGATGATCCCTCCACCCCGGATTGTATGATTGGGAGTAGAGATCATACCTTCTACCTTGGCAATTTCCCGTGCCAACTGCATTGGCATGTGCATCGATCTCATTCCCCAGAATCTCACAGTTATATGTCGTGTGATCACTAGTATTACAAATGCAGCATGGCCTGACAGACTGAATTCCCCCTATAGCAACCTTCGTAACTAAGGTAATTAACTTTTCAAGCTTCTCTTCTAGGGATGAATCGTTCACCTCTTTCACTGTTCGCAAGATCTTTGTCGTGGCCCGAATTGCTGCGAGTTCGCTGCCACCTTCGATATAAGTGCCTTAGCTGCAGTTGGGGTCTTATCCCCTAATGCTCCCCCGCTAGCCGAATCAATCATGTGTCAATCTAACTCGGATAGTCCTTCAAAAAAGTACTGGATCAACAGCTATTCGGTGATTTGATGCTTCGAACAACTTACCACCAATTTCTTGAATAATTCCCACTTCCCAATTGTTGGTTTGACCCGGGCCATGGGCCCGGTTCACCAGGGCTATTGGGCCTGGTCGAAGGCCGCCCAAGTGGGCTGGCCCAATTATAGGAAGTGGACTATTATGGGAGGCCCATATTCCATAATTGGAAGTCCACCTCTCCCCTATATAAACCCCATCTAGTGTACATGGTACACTTGATGATGGAGAATAGAGAGAATTGTTTCTCACGTAAAAAGGAGAAATCAAAAAGTGATTTTTCAAAGTCTCCGGAGATGACTTTTGGATTGTGGATCGTGGTGGATTTCCGATTGTAATTTCCACCCCGACCGAGAGTATGGATCATCGAGGTGAGGCCGTGGTTCGACCCGTATACGATCCGGGTTCAAATCTACTTTAATCAAAGGTACCCAAAACTAAATCCAACATTGGTATCAGAGCCAAAAGGTTAGAATCCGGATCTCGATGGTTTTCGTTATTTTTTTTTGTTTTGAACAAAAATGTGCAGTCCCGTTTCTGCCCAATTTGGCCAGAATTTTTTTCTATTATTTATGTGCTATTGATTTTATGTTATAGTAATTGTTAATAGCTACATTCTCCAACTTGAATCACTCGATTCCGTTAAGAAACGAATTTTATATGATTTTTTGAAGTTGGATATGTGAATCTGAAAAAACTGCTGCGAAAATGATATTTTCAGTCTGTTCGGGTGCGATTTTCGTCCAATTACTATTCTGATGTTTGTGTATAATTGATATGTTCATATTCTATGTTGAATGAGCTTTCTATAAACATAAATTTTTCGTTGAGAAACGAATGAGATATAAGCTTTTAAAGATTGGACGAAAATCATATTAGTCTGAATTTTTTTCGGAAACTTGAAGATGTTCTTGTTTTTGTAAAAACCCAATTTGAGCATGTTAATATTTTATTTAACGCATGTATGTGGTATGTATGCGTATTTTATCAAATGAGCTTCGATTTAATACATTATCTATGTAAATCGGACTTGAATTGAGTTGTATAACGTGCGTTAGAAAAAAAAAATGGATCTAATGTGTTCTTGATGAAGAACATGAAGAACAATGTTCTTCACTCTCCAAGAACATATTTACTGATCCGAACATATAGTTAGGATTGTCAGATTGAGAAACCGATTGCACCGTTGGACTCGAAATGACCGAGAATGAGGGGGGTTAGCCGGAGTGCCGCCGGCCGGAAACGCCGGGAAGGCGGCGCATGGAGCCCACTCTCCGGTCAGTGAGAGTGGGCCTCACTTGGTCAAAGGATGACAAACCAGTGCCCAGTCAGCACACATGGACGAATGAAATCATGCCACGTGTGCCACATCAGCACATATTCAGCACCACAATCATTAGCCACGTAAGAACCATGTCAGCACACATGTCGAATAACATCGCGCCACGTGTGCAAGGCATGGTGGCATCAGCAGCCATGTGGCAACATGTCATACACAGAGCACCAATAGAGTAGTGACACGTGGCATAGGTGCCACATCACCCAGGCTGGATCGAGTCGGTTCAGAAAATGGTTCACCGGCTATCGTGTCGCCACCGTGTGCAGTCGTGTCGCTATCGTGTACATGGATCGTGTAGCATTCATCGCCGCCGTGTCGCCACCTCCGGACCACCACTGCGTCGCCGCAGCTCTGCCATCGACCATTACCGGCATGTGGCGGAGCGTGACCGCGCGTGGTGGCACGTGGAATCACATGGGATGCACCTAGGGCGCGTGTCGGCGCGTGGTTTGCATGTTTTGAGCGTGGAAGCACGTGCGTCGCGCGTGAGGCTCGACCGGACAATGTATTAGTACATATGTTTGTGTTTTGACACGTACGATCGCATGAGGCATGTGTTTTGTGCTTATGTATATGTGTGTGCGCGTGTACGGGTGCGTATACGCGCATGTGAGCATGTGATGGATGCAACAGAAGCGTGGTGATGTGTCACGAAGCGTGTACTGGTAATGAACATGTGTAAGGGCCATGTTCATGAATTTTTTCACCTGAAAACCTCTGTGACGTTTTTCACACCCTATTTTCTGTGATTTCAATTATCCTCCATGGATTTCAAATTTGAAAATTTGAATCCATCTAAAAGTTTAATCAAAATCTAGAAATTGGGTTGGGATGTGAGAATGATACAGTATTTTTCGGGATAAATTGTTGAAGTGTCCCCATGACCTTAAACTTGTTAATACATTCGACTGGAACTAATGAGCAAGAATCACATAGGATTTTTGGTCATGTTCCTTAGTGAGTGTTCTGAATAAGTTTACAACAACTTTTGATTGGATATGTCTAATCTAAACCTACCCTTATCGTTAAATAGCTTCAAGTGGCTTGACTTGCCTCTAAGCTGACTAAATGTTAGGCTTAGATCAAAGGTGATCATAGGGCTAATTCAACATTCGGATAAATGCTACATCTGCCGATGAATGAAGATGAACTTTATTACGATGCTGATACGAGTATCTTTACAGATGCTTCGTAAGCATGTAATGGGAAAGTCATATTTCATAAATGGAATATAGTTAAGAGCATTAACTTGCTTTTAAACTTAATTCCTAACCATATGGACGATGCATGATCCTTGACATTCAACTGTGTGTTGAACCCCATGTTATGTGTGATCAACTTGTTGTCTATACAACTTGAGTGTGATCAACATAGTAAATTCGTGTTGAGAACATGATTCGTTATTTGAGTGGGGGTTGTGGGTTGGAAGAATCCTCGCATTCTCACCCATAATAGTTGTAAGTTTGTCTTGCTTCAGGATTGAGTTGTGGTAATACGATGGTTGGATATGGCTGATGATTGGGAACATAGTGAACTTTCGAGGTCATACCTTCCGTCAAGTTACCACAATGTCAATTCTAAGAACAAAATCTTATGTACATTTAGTTTTAGTAAGCACTTACATGTGCCATCACCTCACTTACACCTAGACCATGGCATATAACACAATTAGTTAGTTGCTCCTTAGTTTACCTTATCTTAAGTGATAAGTAGATTATGACTAGGAGGTCATAACAATTAGATGTGTACTAGACTTAGAGATAGTCTTGAATGGTTTCAACGAGAATCATATGTACCCTAGGAGGGTGTTAGTGTTGGAACAGAGAAGAAACCTGAAAAAGTTCTAGTAGTAAGGAATTAAAGGCGATTCCTCTACTGACGAAATCTTAGATAATCAACAGACTCTGGACTTAGTAGTAATTCTCATTTAATGAGAAAAATAATTTAACTCAAGATATCAGGGTATAGTAGAGTAAAAGTTTAGTATCTCTACCGCCACCAGTCAGAGGTTGTTACTCCAAGTCTTCTCTGTGAACAATAGATTAAGACTTAAGTTAGAGTCTAGTATCTTCCTGTTGAGTGGGGGCATCTAAAAACCAATCATGCCTACTGGGACAATTAGGATTTTTAGGGATGCCGCTCATATTAGTGATCATAAGTGGCTAGAGGCTACTAATTAGTCAGTTACAAGTTCCCAGTTAAGAATTGGATTCTAAACATAAGAGGAACATGGTAAAGGCGGAAGATACTGACAGTGATTTTTCAGAAGAATGTCTCCCAGTAAAGACAAATGGGTCCTTTTCGGGAAACACAAAATTTTGAGAGAATATAGTGTGTTTGACTCAACACATGTACTGAAACCAATTGGAAAAGTACTTAATCGTGCTAATCCAATATGAGTCGACAATGAGGGTTAAGCATATAGCATTATTCATTAAGTGTGGTCATAGATACCTGAACACTTCTTGAGAATCACTTGATAGTGCACACTCGACTTGAATGATTGCAAATGCTAGACAATGTCAGACTTGTCAATTAATTCCTTTACTTCGGGTAAAAGGACTTAAGGCAGTGAATGTCAGAACTGGAAACTTCGTGGACATTTTTTGTCTATTTCAATAGCATTATGAGGATGAACACGGGAATTTATGCCATGATTGATAACTTAGGCATTAATCCTGCAAATTTGATTTGCAGCATGCTGAAGTTAATGATTAGGCTTGATCCCTTGCAATTCGGAATTGCATGATGATCTAAAGTTTTTCTGTCTGTTATCCTCAAGAATCTCGAAATAGGACAAATTTTGGTTTCAGTTGGAGTTCTTCTTTAGATCTAGACTCGGCTTGAGATAATGATAGATTGATTGGTTGATGAACATTAAGAGAATATTGTAGATGGACATGACGAGAATATTTCATGTTGTTGGATGAAGTAAACATATGTGTATGCCTTGAAAGTGGACTAATTAGTGGAAATGTGCACTAGACTAGTTTACATTAGTCATAACATGATGCTTCAATTAACTGGAAATGCACTCGAGGAGTAATTTTCCAGAATTGATAATTCCAGGGGGGAGTTTTTACTTCATCATCAAACACTTGAAACATCTTTCAAGACAATTAGGATAAATTTTCTATTGCAATTAATCCACTGTGATGTTCTGTGATTCAACGATGTTATAGTTGATCATGGAGCCTAATCTCGCGATACATATGAGGAATACTCACATGAATTAGTCAAATTCATTTGATTCACTTAAAGTCTAGACACTGGTGTGTTTGACACAATGATCAAATAAATAAGGTATAAGTGCTCTTAGACTAATTACAGGTGTGAAAAGTCTCATGTTCATCTTATGATCAATGTAACAAAGATATTATCAAGCAAACATCCATTCTTCACACACATTTTTCAACAAAAATTGTGTGGTGAAGAGGGTGGAGACGTTGCTAGATAAATATTGAGGTCCATAAGGATGCAAGTCAAGCAGTTTATTTCATTGGAAAAGAACATTGATTGCGACCCATACCTTGAAACAAGGTATTCATTGAATCAGTAACTTAAATATCTCGTAAACTTTTAGACTTATAGATAGTCAGACCTGAGCAAATGAAGGTTCTATGGGTCAATGGGGATCCTAGGGATCAATTGCTTAGGCGAGTGACATTTTCCAATTAAGTTTGGAAATCTAAAAACCTTAGTAGAGGAAATGTATCCTTAAGGGATACTCTGTCAGTCCAAAGGTTATAGGTTCAAAGATGAACATTTGATAAGTTTGTAACTGAAGTAGAATCACAAAACCTAGTATCTTGGAGATATTTCAATGAAATGTTCAAATGAAGATCTGCATCAACTTCAAAAGGATATCCAGAAATAAGATTCCAGTGGGGGTCAACACTCAGTGAAATCAGAATCTGTTTGAATTTTTCGTTGGAACAAAACTGGGAAAATACATGCTTGAATTTATGAGATTGCAAGGTATGCTTTAACTAGGAATCTCTAGAATTTGAGAAAGAGTTGGACTCTGTATCATCATTGGATGGATGAATGGATGAAAGCAAAGGGTTAGCCATCTAATTAGTATAGTTGAAACCAAGTTCGGGAATTGGTTTATATCTATTGGACACAGAGAAATTTTGAACTACTGTTCTTGAAAGGCTGTTAAACTACTAGGGGTAAAGATCTCAAATTGGTTGGAAAGTTACACTTTGAGTGTAAGACTTGTCCCTGAGGACATTTCCCATCAATGTTGAGTTTTACCATGATTCGTCCTTAGTTAGCCAACTTGATTTGCAAATTTTTTGAAGTGGTTGAGTGACTGTATTTCTCAGTGGAGAACTTGACCGATAAAAAAATTGGTTTACCAAGGAGGTTTATGGTCGAAGGCCAAGAAATCAAGATCATGGCCTGGTACAGTACTCATGTCAAAGGTATATGAGATTTTACGAAAGTATTAATCTCATGCACAAGGAAACTTGCAATCTAAATATTGCTAGTGAGCAAATATATTGAGTATTATGACCATTGATAAATGGGCCGTCTTACAACTCGGAGTTGAAGAAAATGGATTACTTATAGGATAAGTGAAGGTTCCAAAGGATCACCTAGATGACTTGTGATTATATGAGCATCACTTGTAAAAATCTTAAAGTGATTCCATGTGGACACCCATGTATCCACTAATACTCTTATTGGCTATAGGCGAAGTTTTGAAGCCACTTAATGTGTTAAATAACTTCTATAGAGAAGTTTACAATGCCCATCGTACAATATTCTAGTACTGCTAAGAGCTGCAAATAACTTTGAGATGTGTGTGCCTTAATGTAGGCTTTGCCATGTCTAGTAATTGAGCATAAATCAAATCCTAGTAAAAGTGTAGGAGTACACTTGAAAGGGTTTTTGTGATGTCTAGGATGCATTGTATCATTCTCCTTAATGGAGGAACTATGATCTAGTTGGAATAATACATAACTGATACTCACTATGGTAATGCAGATCATAGACTGCATCTAAGTAGTTACTCTTGCAAAGTGGCAGGGTCATCTCGGGGAGATGAGAGTATTGGATAAATGTATAGATTTCTACAATCAGAGCAAAGCTTGGAGCTTTTGCCTATACAATGCGAAGTTGTTCTGGTTGAGTGATTTTGGAGTGATAAGCAGTTCAGTGGGGGCATTGATAACCCACAACCCATAAATGGGGCGTAGCTTATGAGAGACTCCAAACATTGACCAAGAACATCACAACTTGACTTTATCTAGGATATTGTCACATAATGCGAGGTGATTATGATACTTATGTAAACTTATGAATTGACGGTATATTCAAAGTATGTCGGACAAGTTGAAATTGATTGGCTCTCTCACACGAGGAATCACCTCCAATGTCGAATGACATAGGAGATGAGACCAGTATAAAAATTCATTCAGTTGATTCTATGAGTGTCGCCTTAGTACGCTAAGATGAGATCGATGTTCGGTAACATGAGATCAAATTGGATATTTGATTATCCAATTATAACTTGTCGTATAGCCAGATGTGAGTTTTCTCAAGTTAGACGTTAACTTGAGGGAATCTAAGGAGAAAACCCAGGTTAGCTGCTGAAGAGCATCTAGACCAAGATCTGTACAATGTGTTCAGTAAATGACATACGCTTCCTTTAGGGAAATGACACATTTTAACGTGCGTTTCATACTACATGTGCTTGTGACCAAGTGGATAGTGAGAAATGAGTCCCTATTCTCTCATTGTGTGAGATCCAGAGGTTTGGATTACCTCATAGTATATCCTTAAGACTTTTTCCTGTGCCTTTAGTTTTCTTCTCAGTGTTGCTACTTTAGCATGCTCCCAGTAACCACGAAATTATTCGGCTATGCGGGACGTGTCTAGGAAAGCAGCTAGATGAAAGACTAGGAGGTATAAGGAAAAAGGAAGACTGTTACTGCCATCACAGTTTAAAGATTCACTGGCGCCAAATTATGTTCAAGGAACGTAATAGTGAATGTAAAACGGAGTGATGAATCTGGTATGCTCCTTCATTAATGAAGGGACAAGGAAGCATACCGATTCTTGGTATTGGGTAACGAGTCTGGGATATAGCGAGTTCGTTGTCCTCAAATTCTTGATGTCGAGCTGTTATACACCTTAACCAGTGTATAACCATATGATTTTGAGATACTCGTAGGTCACACAATCCATTAGCTAGTATGATCTCGGTTAGCTGGAAAGATCACGAAGGGTTTGGTCTTAGCCCTCATGGGCGAGTGGAGAATGTTGGTTTGACCCGGGCCATGGGCCCGGTTCACCCGGGCTATTGGGCCCCGATCGAAGGCCGCCCAAGTGGGATAGCCCAATTATAGGAAGTGGGCTATTATGTGAGGCCCATCTCCCATAATTGGAAGCCCACCTCTCCCCTAAACCTCATCTAGTGTATAGGGTACACTTGATGATGGAGAATAGCGAGAACAGTTTCTCACTTACGTGAGAAACAGAAAAGGAGAAATCAAAAAGTGATTTCTCCCACACACCCAAAAAGTGATTTTCCAAAGCCTCCGGAGATGGCTTTTGGATTGTGGATCGTGGTGGATTTTCGATTGTGATTTCCACCCTGACCGAGAGTATGGATCATTGAGGTGAGGCCGTGGTTCGACCCGTATATGATCCGAGTTCAGATTCGTTGCAATCAAAGGTACCCGACACTAAATCCAACACCAGTATTTGTACAAAGTTTCACCAGGTAGTTGTACAACCCCACTTATCTCTTTCCGTATATTCTTCTCTCTAGATGCTAGAAAATATTTCTCTAGAAACTGAGTCTCCATTTCCTCCCAAGTATTGATGAATGCTGGAGGAAGATAGTAGAGCCAATCTTTGAGCTTGATTTGCTCTTTAGTAACTCGAGTCGGTTTCATGCTCGAACATACAATGTGAAATTCCTTAAGATGTTTATGAGGGTCTTCACCAGAGAGTCCATGGATAGAGGTGGCAAAATCGGCCGGCCCGATATTTTAGATGGGCCTGACCATAGAAATGTAGGCCCAAAGTACTATTTGGCCCGGCCAGGCCGGCCCGATGGGCCAAAATCCCAAAGGGCCTCAGGCCGGGCCAATAATTATAGTATATTATAGGGAAATATCTTGGGCCGGACTGACTAATTAGACCCGACCAAATCTTGGATCGGGTTGGGCCACCCGAATTTCCACCTCTATTAGTGGAATGATGGCAAGAGGTGGATTAGGCCAGATCTGAGCTCAAAAGTAGTATCCTCTCCCAGTTCCGAAGAGGTGATGCAAAGAGGTTGATGTGAGACGCCAGTGTTGGCCAGCTCCTTCATAGTTCGTTCTGCTTCCATGTCTCTTGGTTCCGGTTATGATTCAAATAGGTTTTCAGTTGCAAATGGTAGTGCTTCAAACTTTTCTCGAGTTTCCCTTGCTTGCTTCCTCAGAAATCGGTCCCTTCGGGTTATCTCAAGATCGAATAACAAATCTTTGTTTCCGCATGAATGGGTGATCATTTAAAGCAGAAATAAAATTTGGAGAAAACCGCAAGTGAGTTTGAGAGAATTGAAATTAAATAAAGTCACAAATATAATAACGATAACTATGATTAAACTAGAACACAATAAATCTAACACCGCTCCCCGGTGTTCAACAATAATACACATAAGAATGTAAATACACTCAAATAACATAAAACGTTTCAATACTGAAACCTTCAAACAGTTACCGTAAGAATTACAAAGTACTCGAACTAGGGTTCAACATAGATGAAGCACTGAAATTAAATGACTAGCCACTGATGGTGGCAACAAAAGGCATAATTGAATTAATAAACAAAAACATAAACTAGAAAGAAAAACCCGAATAAATGCCGATTCTTTGTTTGCTCGTTTTCTCCGAAATCCTCCCAGAGCAAATGTCAAGTCCCTCTTTTTGAACCTAAGGACTCCTATTTATAATAGGATCAAGTTGGGGTGTAATTGATCTTGAATTAGGAATTCTTGCAGCCCAAGGATTAAATCCCGATTTAAAGTGCCGCGGTCTTGATGTTGTCTGGTCGCGGCCGTGCACTAGGCTGTGACCGCGGAGAGTGTCCAGCAATTCTGGTTGTTTTAGCATACTTTGGTCGCATCCGTGCAAGTAGGTCTCGGCTGCGGCTGACTTCTTCATACTTAGCTCGATTGTCCTCCGTTTTAGACTTCCCAGGGCTCGTTCCTTTGTCCATCCTTCACCAAATGCACAATTTTGGTATTAAACAACCTGAACACTCTAAAAAATAAGTCCACCGTCAAATAGACCAACAATACGAAACTAAGTCAATCACAGTCAATTATGCATGAAATTTCCATGAAAACTACACTTAAATTGACCTAATATGCATGCATAAACATGTGTACCAGACTCGCAATAGTCTACAAATTATGTTTCAACATTTGATTTATCTATATAAATCATATTCACAAGATGGAATATCTGTTGATAATTTGCGATTGAATGATTAATAAGAAGCATCAATAACATACGGTAAATTAATCTTAACAATTTAGAATCTTAATTATCCTTTATATTGATTCTTTTATATGCACAGATCCTATCTATAAAAAATATTAATTTTAGGCTTATTGTCAAAAATATATTGTTAGTTATTTACTACTACTACTACTACTACTACTACTACTACTACTACTACTACTACTACTACTACTACTACTACTACTACTACTACTACTACTACTACTACTACTACTACTACTACTACTACTATTATTATTATTAAATGTAGAAAATATGGAGATTTGGTGGTTGAATAATATCAAGAAAATATGGAAGAAGATATGCTGTTACTTGGAGAAGAAGTTGATCTCATCCATATTGAAGATTATATATACGGATTCTTCTCTTACCAGAAAAACATCGAATACGTGAACATATTTTGGAGAGTCAAATATGTATTTGAGTATTCGAGCTGTCTTATTGTTATAGAGTAAAGAGTTGATTTCAGCGTGTTATAACATAGCTTGCGAGTTGTAATAATTTGTCAGTGTTAGTGTGTCAAGTAGAAGTGTCTTCGGGAGAAGCTACTTCAAGGCGGACTCAGAAGAGTTCGTCCGACCTTTGGTGGTGTGCCGTGTCAGTGTCGAAGAAGTCGACGGGAGTCGTCAGCCGCTATTGACGATACAATCTGTTAGGTATAGAAGAGTGAGGTCTTCTTGTAAAACGTAGCCTGTTTGGCAATATTATCAATAACATAACGTCCGAGGGGTCTGATGGATTCATCCCTGCATTTAGATCGTGGTGTTTCTTATCCTGTTTTATTGTGCTGTTTTGAGTGTTATAACACTGGAGTGCAGTTCGTAGGAATTTCAATTGGTGCCAGAGCAGGTCCGTATCCTTATACGGTTAATCCTAGAGAACTGCACCACTATGGATCTTCGAGGGCATGTGATGAAAAAGTTCCAATTAGGTAAAAATAATAATGTTGCAAATATTTATTGTTCTTCAAGTTCTGCAAGTAAAAAGACGGATAAAATACGCTGTAGAAAATGCAGTGGCTGGGGACATGTTCAGATGGAATTTGCTACGTTTCTAAAGAGGCAAAATAAGTCTTTTGTAGCAACGTGGAGTGATGAGTCGGACAAAGAAGAGACATCTAAAGGTGAAAATGATAACCCAAGCAATCTTGCAGCCTTAACCAACTCATATGTCTGTCTTTTGGGCGACGTTCATATGGAAGATCCAAATTCCGACGAAGTGTCAGGAATGTTAGAACATGAATTACCAAGTTATTGTAAAACTGATACGTCTAATGAAGAAGCATGTCCAACCATAGAAGAAATGTAGAGGATGTACAAAAAACTGCCAGTTGAGTGCATTCACGGGAGCAATACGATAAAATAACTCGAAGGGCAACTTGAGAATCTCAAGCAGAGATGGAAAAACTGAAAATCGCCTCGGAAGGAAAAGACACTACTGTAGTTAATCTGACCAAGGAGATTGACTTAGGCGGAGCTGGTGTTGCTGAAAAGATTCGAGAAGCAGAGTTAGTGTTACAACACACACTAGCAGACAAAGAAAGAGAAATAATGTCCTTGCAGATGAAACTTCAAAAGATTAAGAATGATCCGGATATGTGCATGGACTGTTTGATGGTATAAAATCAAACCATCGAAAGGCTGAACTCAGAGTTAGAACAATCGAAGCAGGTTCTTTTAAATGTTTAAACTCTGATAAGGCTTCTCTAGCTGAACTCATAAGTCTAGGAAAGAATCATGGGGATGTAACGGGTCTTGGATATGCAGGGGAGTCATCTAATGCTAATCAGTCTATTTTTGTGCAGTCGAGTAAATATGTTATAACACATATTGAGCACGGAAAATTTGCAGAACAATCTGGAAATAATCTCAGATATCCACATCCTACTGGACAGTATAAAAATGACCAACATACTGCAAGGAGAAAAGGTCGTCGACCAAATATAATGTTACAATATTCTGAGCAGGGTTTCGGAAATGATCCCCCATTCATTCCCATTTGTCATTATTGTGGTATACTTGGACATCTTCGCCCTGATTGTTATAAAAAGAAAGTTGACTATTTGTTTACCTTTTCAGGTTGGAACTACAACGGCCGTCCTCGAAGAACACCACAAAGAAAGGTGGATGTGAGACCACCACAACACTCGAAGACACGCTAAGTTTGGGTTCCTAAGAATAATTATTGTTTTAATGTTCATCTTGCTTTAAATTCTGTTATTTCGGGTGCTTGGTATTTTGATAGTGGATGCTCACGTCATATGACTGGAAATAGGTCACACTTGGTTAACATAGAACCGATTGCCAATGCATTTGTACTTTTGGTGATGCGGTTAGAAGTAGAGTGTTTTGGGAGGGTACACTTAATTTAGGTGGATTCCCTAGATTGTGTGATGTTTTGTTAGTTGAAAACTTGAAAACTAGTCTCATTAGCATTAGTCATTTATGTGATCAAGGTTTTCATGTTAAATATACCAAAGACCAGTGCTTAGTTTATGATGATGAAGATAATTGTGTGTTAACCGGTGATAGATCTGCTAATCTCCTTTACATGTTGAATCACGAACACAAGAGCTACAAAGAGACAAAGTGTATAGCCACTGGGAGATGTTGAGCACAACCTGTAAGGATGAATCAAAGGTTGTCAGTCTACGGTGTTGATGTAAGTGTTCCCACTCTTTTCCGTGACAATACCAATGCTAATACCTTTACCAAAAATCCACTCCTACACTCTCAAATAAAGCACATGGATATTAGAAATTACCATTTTCGGGAACTAATAGAAGAAGGAACTGCTATCATGAATCATGTTCCAACTAAAGACCAATTAGCGGATATTTATTTTAAGGCCTTGGATTTCAGTGATATGTCACACTAAACAAGTCAGTAGGTCTTTACTTTCCACAAAAAAAAAAAAAAAAAAAAAAAGAAGAAGAAGAAGCAAAAAAATAAAATACGTATGTTATAACATGCATCTAGGATCTGCATTAGACATTCTTTTTATACATCCTCGTACATGCATACGATACATATGAAGGAGCAAGTTTAAAGGTTTGTTTGGCTTAAAACTTAACATTCCTTTTCGTCTGATTGTCACACTCATTCCCCTATTGTCAGAAAGGACTACGGTCATGAAATGATGTTAAGAGCAGCTATCAATCACAAGATCGAAAAGAGCTACTGGCACATAAAATGATTGATCTGTGAAAGCCGCTGACCACAAAAATAAAATGTTTGATTTCTTAATGCTTGTTTTATTAATAGTTGTTCAAGGGTTTATAAGAAGAAATCAATAGCTCATCGCATCGGGTTTTCTTAGTGCGGTTTTGGCTCATGGAATTTGCAAGCTACTCCACGAGAGGGTAAAAGAAGTCGGAGGAATAAGGAACCTTTGTTTTAATATTTTATTAGCCCGCCTTCTCAAATTATGCCAGTAATGCCTTGATGTGAAATTTTGTCTAGTTCTTTGCCAAATGCTCTGCTTGCCACGAATTGTGGGACACTTATTACACGAGTCAATTTATATTATTGCATTAGGCATATTTTGCATGACTTGATGGGTGTGTGCAAATTCTCATTTTTATATCCATGGTGTCTATTTTTAATCCGTACAATTAGATCGTGAACATGTGTTTAATTTATATTTTTTGGTTCCATTATTTTAATTCCTAGATCGAGTGGAAAATATCTTGTTGGCTAAATCAAAAAGTGATCTGAACTTAAACCCATATCCCCTTAAAAAATCGAGGACCATTACACTAGGTCATATCTCACTACACTATCTCATATCTCTCATAAATCCTAATCATCACAATCATCTGCCTATCTCGCACCATGGCTAACGTTGAATCCATGTCGAGGAAGTGCAAGCGTACAGTCTCTCCGGTGATCGGCACAAAGCTCTGTCTCTGTCATCGAATAACATCATCTCGGTCACATAATGGTGTTCCAATATTTGTTTCCATGCTTGCTGTTATTTTTGAACTGCTTCCATCATGTCTTTGTTTCATGTTCTGGTTTGCATTTTATGCAAATAAGGGGGAGACTAAATTGCTGGGAGTTGATTATTTCTGAATTCTGGAAGTGGGATTCCACCTCTATGGCTCGTCCGAAAATGTTATAACATGTATCATTCTGAAAAGGTTATAACATTAATTTCCGAGATATCATTATGAGGTTCTTCCTTTTATCCTTCAGGGTATTTCTTAGTTTTGTTGTTTTGAGTTTCTATGCTTCTGTGCAGAGGGAGATTTGTGTTAGTCAAGCATTGTGTAGGGGGAGTCTATCTTCTTGATTGATTTACTATGGTTATTCAACATAGATTTTACTTACTTCCGTTGGATATATTGTTTGTTGGCTCTTGTGTTTGAGGTTTGCAGTTGAGGGGGAGAATATACAGTTGAGGGGGAGTGTCATCTTTAAGGGAAGTCTTCTTGATAATTTCTGCATTAATTATGTTTTGATATTCATTTGAGGTTTTTTTTTTTTTTTTTTTTTTTTTTTTTTCTTTTTTTTTTTTTACAAAAGTGCCCAAAACAGGGGAGATTGTAAAAGATATTAATTTTGGGCTTATTGTCAAAAATAGATTGTTTGTTATTTTTTTATTATTATTATTTTTAAGTGCAGAAAATATGGAGATTTGGTGGTTGGATAATATCAAGAAGATATGGAAAGAAGATATGCTGTTACTTGGAGAAGAAGTTGATCTCATCCATATTCAAGATTATATATACGAATTCTCCTCATATAAAAAAAGCATCAAATACGTGAATATATTTTGGAGAGTCAAATCTGTATTTGAGTATTTCGAGCTATCTTATTGTTATAGAGTCAAGAGTTGATTTTCAGCGTGTTATAACATAGCTTGCGAGTTGTAATAGTTTGTCATTCTTAGTGTGTCAAGTAGAAGTGTCTTCGAGAGAAGCTACTTCAAGGCGGGCTTGGAAGAGTTCGTCCGACCTTCGGTGGTGTGCCGTGTCAGTGTTGAAGAAGTCGATGGGAGTCGCCGGTCGTTATTGGTGATACAATAGTTTAGGTATAGAAGAGTGAGGTCTTCTTGTAAAACATAGCCTATTTGACAATATTATCTATAACATAAAGTTCGAGGGGTCTGAGGGATTCACCCCCGCGTTTATATCGTGGTTTTTCTTATCTTGTTTTATTATGTCGTTTTGCGTATTATAACACTGGAATACACTTTGTAGGAATTTCACTATCAAAACCACACACCTTAGAGTTATGTAGTGATAACAAAATCAACTATGACCTCTGAGTGTAGGAAAAATTATAATTCGAAATCAAAATATGCTCACTTAAAACATGGAAATTAAAAAATGATTCACTTAAAAAAAAATTATACTCACATACCTTTCACCATGGATTGTTTAGAAAATTGTGAATTCTCTGTTTAATATATAAAGCATTCATTTTGATAATGTGTTGTAGGAAAATAGTAAATAAGAATAATAAAGAGAAGAACAGGAGAGACGCAGAATCATTAGGGGGTTTTCATTCATCAGATCCCTATATATAGGCAGGGCCGGAGTTATCATTAGGCGAAAGAGTCGGTCGACTCGGGTCTGAAAAATTGACAATTTTTTAGGGCCCAAAATAATTTTATGGATACATATAATATATATCTAATTGTTTCAGTTGCTAGAATGTAAAGGCATATGTTGCCTGGCAGAGTAATCTCGTTTAGATTAGAAGCGCGAGAGATCGATCATGCTATATGTATTTCCTTTTTTCTTTCTTTTCTTTTTAAATACTAATTGTCTTTCTTTTCTTTTTAAATCCCAATTGTTAAGTTGTGGGCTGATTTCTGTTGTGCCTTTTGTTATGCTTGTGGGATGCTTATGTATTTGAACGTCCATTAACCCTATTTTTTACTTTTTCTCTTTTAATAGCTATAACTAATTCACTAACGTAAATAAATAAACAAAAATCCTTGTCTCTAAGTTGTCATCAAATAAAAATTATTTGAAAAAAAAGAAAGAGGAAAAGAAAAATAATCTTAGAAGGACTTTTTTTGTTCTACATCATTCATATAATTGTTACTTCGAGGAAGAATATATATATATTTTTTTTCTTTTAACAAAATTTAAGGTTCTTCTGTTTCAAACTATAGCCATCATACCAATATGAAAAAAAAGAAGGTAATTTTATTTTCATACTTATATTTTTTAAAGATTGAAGAAAAATATAAATTTTAGGGGCCCATTGTAGGAACTCGACTCAGATTTGGACATGGCTAGGTCCGACCCTGCATATAGGGTGCCAAAATACATGGTTCCACAAATGCACAAATATAAGTGAATATCTACATTACCCTTCATTAATTACTTTTGACGAAGACACACTAATTATATTTTTCCTTCAACAGTGATATATTTTTACGGATGATCGAACTAAAATGTAAACTAAGAGGATCCCATGTGTCTGTTATAAAATGGAGCCTAAAACCCACCTGGAGTGACGTGGCCGCATCAGGGAAGGACGCGGCCGCATCAAAAGTGTTGCGCGATGCGGCCGCATCAGGGAAGGACGTGGTCGCATCAAAAGTGTTGCCGTTCAGCGATTTGGTGTTGTGGAGCGGGCGCGGCCGAGCCACCTAGGCTCGGCCGAGACAGGTTGGCGGAGAGTTTCGTTCTCGGCCGAGACAAGAGTTCTCGGCCGAGACCTGTTACGCGGAACAGGTTACCTGGGCCTCAAGCTGAGGTCGTTTTTGGGCCCATCGAGCTTTTATAAATAGTTCCTTTCCTTCATTGTATCATGCATTCCGAAAATTCATCATATTAGTGCATATCCTGGCTTGGTATCGCCTTCAGATGTAGTTACATATCGTAACGAACTAGGTAACCCAATTGCTGTGTTATTGGGTGATTATTTATTGCTTTCTCTATTCGATAATCTTGTCGTTTCATGATTGTAAGTGGGTCGAATTCCGTATCAAGAGCATTAGATTAGTTTCCTGGGAGAATTCACGATGAACGATGAAAAGATTTTGGTGGAGAAGTTCAATGGAACTGATTATGACTTTTGGAGGATACAAATTGAAGATTACCTCTATGGTAAGGATTTGCACCAGCCCCTCTAGGAGAAGCCCGAGAAGATGTCTGCAGAGGAGGTGGAGTTATTGGATAGGAAAACAATGAGCGCGGTGTGTTTGTCGTTGTCCAAGGAAGTGGCATACCATACCACAGACGCGAAGTCCAACAAAGTCCATCTGATTAGACGATTGTTTAATCTAAGGATGGCGGAGGAAACACGGGTACAACAGTACCTGAATGAGTTCAATATGCTAACCTCACAGTTGGACTCGGTGGATATTAAATTTGATGATGAGATTCCGGCCCTAATTATGCTATCATCTCTGCCAGACAGTTGGACCGGTACAGTGACAGCCATTAGCGCTATAGATGCTAAGCTGAAGTTTGACAAGGTGAGGGATTTGATGATCGGGGAATAGATTCGTAGGAACGAATCAGGATCAGGATCGTCCTCAGGGTCAGCGGTGAACACCAAAAATAGAGGCAGACCGACGGGAAAGCAGTTTAGCGGGAGGTCGAAATCCAGAGGGAAAAGTCAGACAAAGAAGGACGCAAGTTCTGTGAAGTGCTGTAACTGTGACGAGCTAGGTCACTTTAAATACCAGTGCAAGGCGCCGAAGAAGAACAAGAGGGAATATGCAGACAGGAGGACAACGAAGTCAGCCATGGATGAAGATGATGGCAATGCGTTGGTCTTGAGTGTGTGCAGTCCCATGGAGTCTTGGGTCTTGGATTCTGGCGCATCATTCCATTCTTTTGGTAATATTAGTATTATGCAAGATTACATTTCTGGTGATTTTGGACAGGTATATATGGCGGATGATAAACTCCTGAAAATCATGGGAAAGAGAAACGTAAAGGTTAAGACATCAAAAGAATCGAAGTTGATATTGAATGGAGTGAGACATATCCCTGGATTGAAGAGAAATTTACTTTCAGTTGGACAACTTGACAAGGAAAGTTACGTGGTAACGTTCGGCTATAGCAATTTGGAAAATTACCAAGGGGGCTATGGTGGTAGCTTGGGGTAAGAAGGAAGGAACGCTGTACATGACTAGTAATTCGCAGGATTCCCTTGACCTTGCGAATGGTAATGGTGATGTGGATTTATGGCACTATCGACTGGGTCACATGAGCGAGAAATGGATGAAACTGATGTGTTCGAAGGATAGATTGCCCGGCTTACAAACTGCGAAAGTTGGTCCGTGTGAAGACCGTGTCTTCGGGAAACAAAGGCGCGTGAGTTTCTCGAGGAGTGGCAAGGCCCTGAAGAAACAGAAGTTGGAGTTTGTCCATAGCTATCTACGGGGACCAGCGCCAGTGGCATCTATTGGAGGATTGTATTACTACATGACGTTCATCGACGATTCGACCCGAAAGGTATGGATTTATTTCTTGAAAAGTAAATCTAATGCATTTGATGTTTTCAAAAGGTGGAAACCCTTGGTTGAGAATGAGGCGGGGTTGAAGGTAAAGTGTTTACGTTCCGACAATAGAGGTGAATATGAACTCATGGAATTCAAGGATTATTGTGCTGAGCATGGGATTCGTACGGAGAAGACCGTACGTGGAACACCCCAGCAGAATGGTGTGCCCGAGAGAATGAACAGAACACTGAATGAGCGGGCAAGGTGTATGAGATTGAAGAGCGGCTTGCCTAAGTCATTTTGGGCGGATGCAGTGAGTACAATTGCGTTCTTGATCAACCGAGGTCCATCGGTTCCTTTGGATAATTGGATACCCGAGGAGGAATGGACTGAAAAAGAGGTAAACTTATCTTACTTACGTATTTTCGATTGTGTTGCTTATGCTCTTGTGAATTCTGTTGATAGAAGCAAGTTAGATGCTAAATCCATCATCAAGTGTACGTTTATTGGGTATGGAGGTGATGAGTTCGACTATAGGCTATGAGATGAGCAAAGCCGAAAGGTAATTTGCAGCCGGGATGTTATATTTAATGAACATGTTATGTACAAGGACAGGTTGAAGGATTTGGGCACTAATACAGCAAAGCCCCGCACTGTCGAGTTAGATGATCTAGAATCGAGTGGGAGTAAGGGGAGTCCATTCGATGAGGAGGTTCTTAATGATGAGCCAAGAACACCACCACCACCTCAAAGACCAGTTACAGATTGAGGGCCACCAGATAAGTATTCACCCTCTAATTATTGCTTATTGTTGATTGATAGTGGTGAACCTGAGAGCTTTGTAGAGGCAGAGCAGGTTAGTGATATACGAAGATGGAAGGCTGCCATGGAAGATGAAATGGCGTCTTTTCGTGTGAATGACACTTGGGAATTGACTGAATTTCCTAAGGGCATGAAGGCATTGAACAACAAGTGGGTCTACCGAATCAAGAATGAGGCGTATGATAGCAAGCGCTACAAGGCAAGGTTAGTTGTGAAAGGGTTCGAACAATGGTACAATATTGATTATATGGACATATTTACTCCTGTTGTGAAGTTGACAACAATTCGCATGGTGTTGAGTATGGTGGTTGCAGAGAACCTGTATTACATCAGATGGATATGAAGACGGCTTTCCTTCATGGTGATCTAGCGGAGGAGTTGTACATGGTACAGCCGGAGGGATTCGTGGTATATGGAAGGGAAAATCTTGTGTGCAAGTTGAAGAAGAGCTTGTATGGATTGAAGCAAGCTCCGAAGCAGTGGTACATGAAGTTCGACAATTTCATCATGGAGATTGGTTACCATAGATGTCATGCCGATCATTGTTGCTACTATAAAAGGTTTGACAAAAGCTATCTTATCCTATTACTATACGTTGATGATATGTTGATTGTAGGAGCTGATACAAGGAGTTAGAAAAGGTTGAAGAAGTACTTGTCTGAGAGGTTCTCCATGAAGGATCTTGGAGAAGCGAGGCAAATTTTGGGTATGAGAATTGAGAGGAATAGGGTGGCAAATTTGTTGTATCTTTCGCTGGCGGATTATGTCCAGAAGGTCCTGGTAAGGTTTAACATGGAGGATTCGAAGCCGGTTAATATACCCTTGGGGGGTCACTTTAAGCTGTCGAAGAAGGAGTCGCTGAGTACTAAGGAGGAACATACCAAAATGATGAATGTTCCATATGCATCGGCAATTGGCATTATCATGTATTGCGCATGCAGTGGGAGTAGTGAGCCAGTTCATGGGTGATCCAGGGGAAACAACATTGGGAGGCGGTGATGTGGATTCTAAGGTAATTGCGAGGTACCACAAATAAAGCATTGTGCTTTGACAGAAGAAATTCTGAGTTAGTTGGTTTCGTTGATGCGGACCTAACATTGAACGATCTTGATGGGAGAAAGAGTAACACCAGGTATATCTTTACTTATGGTGGTACGACGATTTCTTGGACATCAAAGTTTCAAAAGGTGGTTGCACTGTCCACCACGGAGGCGGAGTACCTAGCCATGACAGAGGCAAGTAAGGAGATGGTGTGGTTGTAAAGTTTCTTGGTGAACTTGGGAAGGAGCGTGAAAATAGTGTACTCTACAGCGATAGTCAGAGTGCAATTTTCTTGGCTAGTAATCTGGTGTTTCATTCGAGAACGAAGACGTTGAATTGAAGTATCATCTCATCCGGCACATATTGGAAAAGAAAGCCTTGCAACTTGTGAAAATTCTCGATAGTGAGAATCCAGCTGACATGTTTACTAAGGTAGTGACCTTAGAGAAATTGAAGTTGTGCACAACTTCAATTGGCCTCGGAACTTGAAGAAGAAGAGGAGATGGTGATACCGAGCAAAAACAGGAAGGAGAAAAGAGGAGAATGATCGCTTTGAAGGTGTTTTAGTCTCCAAGTGAGAGATTGTTATAAAATGGAGCCTAAAACCCGCCTGGAGTGACGCGGCCGCGTCAGGGAAGGATGCGGTCGCATCAGAAGTGTTGCCGTTCAGCGATTTGGTGCTGTGGAGCGGGCGCGGCCGAGCCAGTTGGGCTCGGGCGAGATAGGTTGGCGGAGAGTTTTGTTCTCGGTCGAGACCTATTACGCGGAACAGGTTGCGTGGGCCTCAAGTTGAGGTCGTTTTTGGGCCCATAGAGCTTTTATAAATAGTTCCTTTCCTTCATTGTATCATGCATTCCGAAAATTCATCATATTAGTGCATATCCTGGCTTGGTATCGTCCCCAGACGTACTTACACATCGTAACAAACTGGGTAATCAAATTGTTGTGTTATTGTGAAATTATTTATTGCTTTCTCTATTCGATTATCTTGTCGTTTCGTGGTTGTAAGTGGGTCGAATTCCCAACAGTGTCGTGGTGATACTAACTTATTATTAAGATACGGATAAACATTGTACATAAGCTCTAAGAATATCACACTGTCCTCACAAAGAAAAAAAAAAAAAACAAATTATAAACTTCTAACTTTTTATCTTCTAATATAATAATATATATTTTTGTAGAAGAAGTTTGCGAAACACTCAATTTGCAAATCAAAACTAAATTTCGATATGAATACGCATCAAAATTAATTAGTGGTACTTTTCAACTGGGGTACTATATTGCAGAGTGTAGACCACCCCCTCCCCCTCCCCCTCCCCGGGAAAAGAAAAGTCTCGTTATATAAATAGTAGATCATCTTGTAAGAATAAAAGATGAATACTAGACTTCATTTCAATTTATTCCATGCACAGACACCTGTTTAGAGCAATATGCATGGCTGAAGCTGAATATATCTTTAGCTTTATTTATTAAAGAAGCATATTGATAGGGATGACCCGGTTACTTCGGGCCAGGGCCGGGTTAACCCTGACTTCGGGCCGGGTTAACCCTGAGCCCATTTACCAGCTCAGCGAACGCGCCAGCAAGCGCGAAGGCCCAGGCCCAACAGGCCCAGCAACGCGCATTCGATTCAGCGAATCAAATCGGTTCCGTGAATCAAGGCCCATGATCTTTTCCCAACTGCCATGCAGATTTGGGGGGCAAGATTATAGGGATTTAGTTAGGGTTTGAGTTTAGTAGTATAAGTAGATGAAAAGAACTCTGAATTAGGGTTCGGACTTTGTTTTCTGTAACACGCACTGTAAACTAAACATTCGAGTGAAAGAAACACCTCGGCGATTGCCGTTTTCTCCCCGTGGACGTAGATCTCCGGATCGAACCACGTAATTTCTGTGTTTTCATATTTTGTTCTTGTTGATTACTGTTCGATTGGGTGATTACTGGATTGCGCATTATCAAATTGGCGCCGTCTGTGGGAACGACAAGGCAGTTTTTTGAACGCATTAACCGGTAATCTTTGACGTTTACATTGCATTCAAGAATCATGGTGACGACTCATTTGAATCAAGCCCGCCGTGGAGACCATTCCGATCAAGATCCACCCGTGGATCAAGTTGCACCGCCGAGGCAATGGCCGGAAGCGAGTGCATCCAATCATCAGGGTAATCAAAACCCTCCACCCCCTCAAGATCAGCAAGCCCCTAATATTGCTGTTGCTCAGCCACCGGGGAACATTCAAATCACCCCAGAACTGCTCCAAGATTTCTTACAGGAGCATGCGCATGTCCTACAAGATTGGGCAGTTAATCGCCTACGCCCAGCGGGGCCTGCCGCAGAACCTGTTAGCCATAATGATAATCCTGGGGTGCCCCCACCTCGCCCGCGCGGACAGCGGGAACCGGGCTATCGCGGGCGTCAGGATCGACGACGGGAACGACCTGGTTCTTCCGAGGACCTTGGGAGTTCAAACGGATCACGGCCTCGCAATGAGGAACCAGCTGATGTGGATCGCCGTCGTCCACTTAATGCGGCTAAAAAAGTTCGCTACGCTGACTCTCATGCTCAGGATCTCCAAGAGTATGAGCGGGTTCAATGCAACGTTGAACTGGACAGAATCCTAGGCCTTGATGCCAATGGAGAGATTATCACGCCGTTCTCCTCCGAAATCATGGCCATCACCCTTCCCGAAGGGTTCAAACGACCAGCTATATCACCTTACAACGGCACGGGAGATCCGGCCAATTTTCTTGGCGCTTTTAGGCACAGTATGCTTAGTCATGATAACATCACATCCCTTCAGTACTGTAGGATTTTCCCGGAGTACTTACAGGATGAAGCTCGGGTCTGGTTTGATTCTCTCCCGCGAGACAGCATATCCTCATTCAGAGAACTCGCCGAGCACTTCTGGGCAAGGTTCGAAGCCCGAGCGAAGCCCATGGCCACTCTGGCCGACGTCATGAGTATGGAACAACGGGACGGTGAAACTGTTACTCAATTTCTGGACCGTTTCACAGCGGTAAGTCTCAAGGTGGGAAATTGCCCCGACGATGTGGCCATCAACGCCTTCATGAATGGACTCCGCCCTGGAGCACTCCACACCGAGTTAGCTCGGAACACCCCGGTCACAACTCGAGCACTGTTCAAAACAGTGTGCAAATTTGCTAAGGCCGAGGAACAGACACGGCAGAAGCGTGAGAAGCACGCAATCAAGCGACAGGCCGACAAAGCACAAACTGGTCCTAGTACGCGAACTAGCGCATTTTCACGCTTGACACCGGGGCATTCAGAATCCCGAAGTGCAATTCCGCAATTGACTCCACTGACGAAGTCGCGGGCTGAAATTCTTTCACTCCACAAAAACGATTTCCGACCTTGTCCGCGGATGACAGCGCCTCCTGAAAAGAGGAACCGTGGAAAGTGGTGCGCATACCACCGAGATCACGGACATGAGACAGAGGAGTGCCGAGAACTCGGCAAGGAGATTGAGGAATGCCTCAAGAAAGGGTTTTTGCGGCAATACGTTGCGCGAACCGGAGACCAACCTCGGGCAAACCACAATGGGGGCTCGTCTCATCACCGCGGAGGTTACCACGATCGAGATAATCAACAAAATCGGCCACATTGGCAGAATAATCGGCAGGGGCCCAATAACTACGCGCGACAAGATTCTGGCAATCGCCAGCCGTCACGTCTCCCACTTCCACCTCCTCCTCCGGGAGGACCCGGGGACAACGCACCCCCTCACGTGATAAACGTGATATATGGAGCCCTACCCACCGGGGCTTCACGACATGCCTTGAAGGCAGAGGCTCGACGTCCTCCTCCCGAGGAGCCACGCCACAAACGCCTCCATCAGTCCGAAACTGTCAACTTCACGGATAGGGATCCGGTTCCAGAGATAACACCCCACACTGACGCTATTGTCATTGACATGACTGTAGCTAATATAACAATACGGCGGGTCTTCGTGGACAATGGTGCTGCAGTAAGCATCATATTTGCGGACTGTTTCGGGAGGATGGGGATCTCCCGAGACCAACTTCGACCGGCCCCCGGGCCATTACAGACATTCACCCAGGGTGAAGTCCGGCCGGAAGGTATCATTACTCTCCCAGCGTCTTTGGGGACTTATCCGAAGATAAAAACTATCTTCGTGGACTTTTATGTGGTGAATTCTCCCTCACCATATAACATGATATTGGGCCGAGATTGGCTCACCCCGGCAAAAGCCATATGCTCCACGTATCACCTCGCGCTAAAGTTTCCCACTTCGCATGGTGAAGTGACCATCCGTGGCAGTCAACGGGTCTCAAAAGAGTGCATGTATGTGGCGCTCAAGAAGACTGCTAAGGTCTCTCCCAAACAGCAGCTTCAGGTAACATCACAGGTTCTAGAACCTCGGGACCGTACCCCATTGGGGGATGCCACTGCTCAAATCCCGCTAGATCCGTCTAAGCCGGAGCAGACAGTAACAGTAGGGGCCGTGGACGTGCCATGGCTACATCAGGCCATTATCCAGACCCTGCGAGAATATTCCGATGTTTTCGCATGGTCTCCTCTGGACATGCCCGGAGTCTCTCCCGAGGTGATTACCCACAAGCTGAATATCGATCCTAGTGTCAAGCCAATCCAACAGAAGCAGAGGAAATTCGCTCCGGAGCGAAATGAAGCCATTCGAATTGAGGTGAAGCAACTCCTAGATGCGGACATCTTGTTCGAGGTATTCTACCCCTCCTGGTTGTCCAATCCAGTAATGGTAACAAAAAGCAGTGGGGCATGGCGGATGTGTGTTGATTTTTCCGATCTCAATAAGCACTGTCCCAAGGACTGCTATCCTCTGCCCTCCATCGATCAAAAGGCCGAAGCCATTACGGGGTACGTGGCACTTTGTTTCTTAGACCTGTACAAAGGCTATCATCAGATCTTTATGGATCCACAGGATGCTATCAAAACGGCGTTTATCACTGCCTTTGGATGCTACGCTTTCAAGAAACTGCCCTTCGGGCTCAAGAATGCTGGGGCCACCTATCAGCGTCTAATGGACTTTGTCTTCCACGACCAGATAGGTCGCAATGTTGAGGTTTACGTCGATGACTTGGTCATCAAAAGCTCCTCCCATCCTTCATGTTTGCAGGATATCGCCGAAACATTGCGCACCCTGCGACGCTATAACTTGCGACTCAATCTGGCAAAATGCACTTTCGGTGTTGGCTCCGGGAAGTTCCTCGGATACATGGTTTCACAAAACGGCTTGCAAGCCAATCCAGCTAAACTCCGTGATGTATTAGATTTGCAGCCCCCAAAAACATTCAGGGAAGTTCAACGCCTTACAGGTGGCCTAGCGGCTTTAAACAGATTCTTATCGAAAGCAGCGGAGCGCCAGCTCCCATTTTTTAAGATCCTAAGGCAAGCGAAGTCCTTTGAGTGGACTCCAGAGTGCACCGAGGCTTTTGAAGCCTTGAAACGTCATATACAGCAGCTGCCTACTTTGTCAGTTCCTCTCCCCGGAGAGCCACTGTACTTATATCTGGCATCCGCCGAAGAAGCTGTCAGCGCCGCTCTTGTGCGCGAAGTGGAGGGGGTTCAACATCCCGTATATTTTGCAAGCCGGGTGCTCCATGGAGCCGAGACGCGATATTCAGAACTTGAAAAAACCGCTTTGGCTCTTGTTATGGCAGCTCGGCGTCTTCGGCCATACTTCCAGGGGCTTGAAATACGAGTCCTACCCAATCACCCTATACGCCAGATCCTTGTGAAACCCGAGGTGTCCGGGCGCCTCGCTAAGTGGGCAATTGAGTTAGGTGAGTATGATATCCAGTTCCTCCCCCGCCGAGCAATTAAAGGTCAAGCACTTGCTGACTTCCTGGCCGAAACCCCGGCAGAAAATCATGAGTCCCCCGCAGACAATGATACACCACACCGCGTCACACCCGCTCCTCCACCACGGATGTGGCAACTATTTGTAGATGGAGCATCCACAGTCCGAGGAAGTGGTGCGGGGCTGCTTCTCATCGACCCCGAGGAGGTCGAGGTCAAATATGTCATCCGATTCAAATTTAAGGTGACTAACAATGTAGCAGAATACGAGGCAGTCCTCGCCGGGCTCCGGCTCGCTCAATCTTTAGGTGTTCGTCACTTAGAGCTTTTCACGGACTCCGAGATCGTGTCTAAGCAAATTCAGGGGACTTATGTCGCCAAAGAAGAAACAATGGTCAGGTACCGCGCTCTAGCACTCAAATTCATATCAACTTTTGATACAGTTATTATCCGGAAAATCCCGCGTGCTCAAAATTCCAGGGCAGACACACTCAGCAAGTTGGCCTCCGTGGTCCAAACTAATATATCTCCGGATATCAAGGTTGAAGACCTTTCCCATCCAGCAATTCATGAGGCTACAGTCTCGGCACTGACCGACAGTGATCCGAACTGGATGACTCCGATCATTCAGTATCTCCAAGATGGGATTCTACCCACTGACAAGCTACGAGCTCGGCAAGTTGTGCTCAAAGCCCCCAAATACTCCCTTCATAATGGAGTTCTATACCGACAATCGTACCTACAACCGAATCTTCGGTGCCTCGCCCCTGCCGAGGCTATTCAAGTTCTGCGAGAGGTTCATGAAGGGGCCTGTGCAAGCCATATCGGTTCCCGGACTCTAGCAAAAAAAGTTCTCCGTTGGGGATACTATTGGCCTACCCTATTCAACGATGCTCACGACTTAGTGACTAGATGCAGCAAGTGTCAGCTACACTCCAGGGTGAAGCATTTGCCACAGACCGAGCTCACCGGAATCCAAGGAGCATGGCCGTTCATCCAATGGGGCATTGATATTGTTGGGCCTTTCCCTGTCGCTCCGGGAGGGTTGAAATTCCTGGTCGTCGCCGTAGACTACTTCACTAAGTGGGTCGAAGCCGAACCACTTACGGCTATCACCGGACAAAACATTTTAAAGTTTGTATGGCGCAATATTGTTTGTCGCTTCGGCATCCCGAGCACTATCATCTCGGACAACGGTAAACAGTTTGCCAATGATCCATTCCGCTCATGGTGTGAAGAACTCCACATCAAACAGATTTTCACTTCGGTGGCTCACCCTCAAGCAAACGGGCAGGTTGAGGTCACCAACCGGACCCTTCTCACGGGAATAAAAAAGCGCCTGGATAATGCCAAAGGTCTTTGGGCTTAAAACCTTCCACAAGTCTTATGGGCCATTCGCACAACGCCGCACACCTCCACCGGGGAGACTCCTTACAGCCTTACTTACGGCTCCGAAGCCGTTATCCCCGCTGAGATCAGTGTGCCGAGTCCTCGCCTCCTCACATTAGTTCCAGATAATAATGACGAGGCTCTTCGCGCAAATCTGGATGAGCTCGAGAATCGCCGAGAGCAATCGTTCATTCAGCAGGCTAAGTACAAACAGAGAGCTGCTCAGTATTACAACCTCCGGGTTCGAGGTACACAGTTCAATGTCGGGGACTTAGTCCTTCGACTTAACTCGGCCAGCAAAGCTGCCCCCGAGGGCAAACTGTATGCTTCTTGGGAAGGCCCCTACCGAGTCGTTGCTGTACATGACTCCGGATCTTATCAGCTTGAACAAATCAACGGGACCCCGATCCCCCGAAGTTGGCACGTCACAAATTTGAGGCGTTTCTATTTGTGAAGGCTACATTGCAAGTACCATCTTTCCTTTAATTTCCTTTTAGTTGTTATTTCGCTTTGTACTTTCGAGTTTGCTCCGGCACTTATCATTGAATAAAAATTCTTTGCTTGCATAACTTACTGTGTTATTCTTTATGTTACGGGGACGCCCTAACACAATCACACTATCATTATTAGTCTCCGGACAATTAAGTCTCTCTCTCGGTCCGTCCGAGGAGGTTTGCATATCAGTCCCCGGACTTACACCCCTTTCTCGTCTGTTTAATCGGAGAAATGCCCACTCCCGCCTGATCCGTCCGGGGAGGTATTTTTACTCCTGCCTGATCCGTCCGGGGAGGTATTTTTACTCCTGCCTGATCCGTCCGGGGAGATTGGATTTATCCATACCGTGTTCCCGAACACCTATTTAAAACAGTTAACAAGTTCTCTATTATGTTCCCGAACACCCGATTAAAATGATTTGTAACGAGTTACTTTCATTACACCAGCTTGTACACATTACAACAGTTATCATCTTTTGAATATTACATATCAAATGGTTTTTTACATAAAACTCCAAAATAAAAAAAAAAAAAAAAACAAATAACAACAAGGCAACAGATAAACCTACTGTCTAGGGCCCCCGAGCCAATACTGCGCGCTCCGGCGCTGGGACCCGCTCCCCGGTCTGTGTTGAGTCCTCCGGGATCTTGAAGATCTTTGACCTCGGGCTCCGGCTCTATTACCCTATTGGGCTCTGGCTCGGTCATCCCTTCGCGGTTCCCTTCGCCGAGGACTTTCTCTAGGCACTGGCCTAGGAGCTTCATCTCTGGTCCGCTCTCGGCTGGTTCGTTGTGACGTGGACCTCGGGGTTTGAGCCCATTGCTCAGGGTCCCACTCCTCCGGGACCATCGCCTCAATCTCTTGAGTCAGCTCATCGACTACCTGTTCGGCAATCGTCATGGGCTCCTCTTCAGTTATAGTCACCGGAGTTGGCTCTTGGATGACTGTGCCTTTGCTCCGCTCAGAGGGCTTTTTCTTGCCTTTGGTCTTCTTTTCCTTCCGAGGAGCTTTTTGCGTACTTCGGTCCTGGCTTGTGCTCGCAATAAACTCTTCAGCAGCGGGCCTTCGCCTGATTCGGCCCTTTAGCCCTTCGTACATACTAAGCAGCAATTCCAGGACTTCTCTTTTTCTCACCAGCTCCGCGGACTCGACCGAGCTCCTCGACATCAACGCCGCAATGTCACTCTGGATTTCAACAGTCCGCTCTTCTACTTCTTCAAAAGTTAGAAGACCGAACTCGGACAAAATCCGTTCATATTCCTTGTGGTGAACGCGGACGCGGCTCATCTCGGCAGCTGTGGTTCGATACTTCATCTCGAAGTCTTTGGCTCTTTCGTTGGCCTCGACCACTTTCTCCTCTGCCGAGGCTATCTGCTTCTTCAGCTTCGGCACTACGTGCATTTCCAGACGGTTCTTCTCTCCGCGGAACCACTCAAGTGATTTCATTAACTTCTTTATTGTCTCGTGCAGCTCCGCGGTGTTCTAGACACATAATAAGAGTCAACCAGAACGATTACTCACCAACATATTATAGTTGAATACAGTTCGGCAACAACAAAATGGATGGCGTAAATAAACAAATGACAAGAGTCCAAGAAAAGGGAATTGTATTTCAAGTTGCAAAAGTACAATTGTTCAATTACATCATCCCTAACATTTCTACAAATTTACAAGTTTAAATTTGCGGGGATCTACTGACCTCCCGCTCAATTGCCTCAGTCTCCTCGGGCAACTCTTCTTGCTGGCCCTCAGGCACTTCGGCATTTCCCCCTTCGGCTGCTACGACGGCCTCGGTTTCAGCGGGGACTTCGGCTTCCATCGGTGGGAGGGGCTCGGTGTTTTGGGGGGCTGGGACCAGTTCACCCCTGCAGAAGGCCAGGAATTCAGCGTCCTGGTCCACTTCGCAGTTCGCGACTTCTGCGGCAGTTAGGAGCTGCTTCTTCTCCCCGAGTGCATTCACCAACGGCCACTCCGGCAGCTCCGTTAGAGAGGCGTAGTACGCCTTTTCCACCTCGGCCGCTGCCTCAGGGTCATACCCGAATTCTGGACGGGTAATGTCCACATCCGGGTATGCCTCCTTCACCTCCTCCAGCACCATGGCTCGGGTGGCTTTGTCCCCTATTGCCACGAACTTCGTCTGAAAGTCGAGGAAGGTCGTGGTCTTGAACAGCTTCTCAGCGAAGGTCTTCAGCAGAGCTCCCTGCCCTCCAACCACGGCTGCTTCCCTCGCCTTCATCTCCGCTCGCAGCTGCATCAGCTCACCCCGGAGACCGTGGTTCTCCGTCTCTACACCGCGCAGACGCGCGATCTCGGACTCAACCAAGGCAGCCCTCTTGCGTGCCTGGGTCAAGTCGTATGACAGTTTGTCATTTCGGGCGCGAAGGTCCCGCGCCGTCGCGGCTAGACCCTCCCTGGCCTCCACTTCGCTCTTCAGGCCGACCTCTATAATCCCTTTGGCCAGCCGAAGAATTTTCTCAGCATCCGTGCTGTCAAACCCCAACATACTGGGGATCGCCTGCTCTCCCTGGGTAATTTAAACACAACGCGGCACAGGGATTAGACCTCGGTTATACACCTCGCGTAAGTTCACGTAATTAGCAGCGTTTTTGGGTGTTACCTGCGAGCTCTCCCCCGTCCGGGGCCTCTTGGATGGGGCCTGTGGCATCCCAGTAGGCTCCGGCCTCTTCTTTGACAACGCCGGAGACCCCGCCGGCGTCACTCTTTCCTCCGATCCCGTCGACGGACGCGCACCGGTTTGTATCTTCCCCCGGGAAGATACTTCCACAGCTTTCCCCTTCTTCTTGGCCGCTTCAGCCTTGGCGGGGCTCCCCGATGCCGGTTGCTTTCCGAAGCGTCCCACTGCAAATATATATCTAAGGTCAGTTCTGCGCCAAACGGCAAAATTAAAAAACAGGACGAAAGAACTCCTACCCTCTTCGGCATCTCCGTTTCCTGAATAATATGGGCTAAGCCCAGCCTTCTCCAGTTCCTCCTCGGAACAGAGGGTTTGGAAAGTCCCCACTTGCAGGAATATGTGCCTCACTTCGGCCCCCGGATTCTCCACAGGGGCGGAATCCTGCACCTCGTCACTCCTCCACTTCGGGAGAGCTATCTTATTCCTGACAAATATGAACCTCTCCTTCCACCCCTCTACTTTGCTCGGGTTTTGGACCTTAAACCCTCCTCGGGCTCGGGGACTAAAAGAATACCACCCCTTGGACTTCCCGAAGTTCTTCAGCTGGTAGAAAAACCTAAAAAGCTCTACAGTTGGCTCTACCCCGGCCTGCTTACTAACTACTGTGAATCCTACCAACTGCCTCACCGCGTTCGGCGCTAACTGGCAGAGGGCAATGCCGTAGTATCTTAACAACTCTACAACTATGCCCCACAGCGGCAGTCTCAACCCTACTCTGAGGGGGTCAATATATACGGTCATAAACCCCTGCGGTGGGCAACAGGCCCTATCCTCGGGGGTAGGAATTATGTAATCAAGGTCGAAAGGAAGATAAAATGATGGGAGTTCCCTTTCAAGTTGCCCCCGCGACATCCGTAAACCTATGGAGGATACCTCAAGATCAACCGCCGGACATTCGTAAAACGATACCATCATGGTATTACACTCTAAACCATCGACTCTGTCTATGGTTCTAATCACATCCTTCTCCGGAAGGATATATGATGGGGGGGGACATCTAACGGTTTATCCGAACCTCCTACTACTTTGATCGAGACCGAAGATGGGGCAGAAGATGAAGAAGATGAAGAGGATGACATACTTACTTGATTTGAATTCGAAAGGACGGATTTGAGAAATTTTTGATCTCTGATGAATCACAAACGCAAAGTTCCTCTTTTTCCCGCTTTCTATAACAGATGAATCACAATGGAGAAGATGAAAAGTTACTGTGCAGTTATTCCTAATATAAATGCAAAAAGCCGACGGCTCGGATGCAGCCTTTTCAAATTCAGTGATGGAGATTCATGCGTGCTTCTCACGCGCTTTACAGTTACCAAGGCGCGTGGGGAACAGATGTCTTGGAACTCGCAGAGCGTGTCACTTCACGCCTCTCTCTCTCATTATGGCGCCGCCAATCACATCAGCCTTACTCTTCGCCAGGAAGATTGAAATCACACTCCGGTATTCCTTTCATTTTGGCCAGCTTACCGCACTCCGGTGTCCTCTTTACCTCGGTTATACTGCCACACTCCGGTGATCCCTCCATTTTGGCCAAACAACTCGCTCCGGCGTACCTTCACCTCGGCCAGGTTGTTATAAACTCCCAACGCGTTTCTTGCTTCTGGGAAACTCGATCTCTCGACAAATGCCCCGTGCACTTCGGCTCAGCTCGACTCCGAGTCTACAGACTGCTCCGCGGAGTGCCCAGGGACGCGGATAGATTTAGTCCTCCATGAACGCTTCGGCCCGCCAGCGACCACGGTTCCTCCTACTTACGATTCCACCCCGGTGACAACCGAAGCTCCCTCCTCACTTCGGCTGGGGGGGGGCATCTGATAGGGATGACCCGGTTACTTCGGGCCAGGGCCGGGTTAACCCTGACTTCGGGCCGGGTTAACCCTGAGCCCATTTACCAGCTCAGCGAACGCGCCAGCAAGCGCGAAGGCCCAGGCCCAACAGGCCCAGCAACGCGCATTCGATTCAGCGAATCAAATCGGTTCCGTGAATCAAGGCCCATGATCTTTTCCCAACTGCCATGCAGATTTGGGGGGCAAGATTATAGGGATTTAGTTAGGGTTTGAGTTTAGTAGTATAAGTAGATGAAATGAACTCTGAATTAGGGTTCGGACTTTGTTTTCTGTAACACGCACTGTAAACTAAACATTCGAGTGAAAGAAACACCTCGGCGATTGCCGTTTTCTCCCCGTGGACGTAGATCTCCGGATCGAACCACGTAAATTCTGTGTTTTCATATTTTGTTCTTGTTGATTACTGTTCGATTGGGTGATTACTGGATTGCGCATTATCACATATATATATATATATATATATATATGTGTTGTTAGTAATTGTACAAGGCCCTAATCCCCTGAATATAATCAGCTTGAATATTTTCAGTAGTTCCAGATGAAATGCTAGGACACATAATTGCATCACGAACTTGGCTATGTCCTAGCCCAAGAAGATGTCTGTTTCTAACTCAAAATAATACTGCCTTGCCCCAACGGACCAACGCTCATCTGCATCATAATGGAACCTCCCATCCCTTGGAGAGTATGCGTGGGCCAGGGCGAACGACGAATTATCTCCATGCGCACCTCGATAAAACTCTACACTTAGATCCAATAAGCTACTTATAAGAAAGTTGCTTCTTAGGAGGGGCCTACCTCGGGTTCCCTGGGAAGAAGCTATAGTGAGACACTACATGAAACAAATTTGAGGCTTTACTATTACTGATAGTATTAGATTGCATGAAATTAGTGTCATTGATGATGTCAGCCACCCTACAACGAGGGGCGATCATTGTGGATACTGCCTTTGAATCTAATATTCCTGTAGGTTTAATATGAAAATTTCGTTGGTATATTTTGAGGCTGGATTCTAGGGCATCGTCGTTGGGTTTGGTTTGGTGTAGGTAACCAAATTCATGGAGGTAGGATTTGAGGAGGTGGATCCCTTTTCAGATTTGTTACCCTTGTGGCATCCTTGTAATTATTTGATGAAATCGAAAACTGATGTATTTTTGTTGGGTTTTTATGTTGTCCTTTTTAGCATTGGTAATAGCCGAAAGAGATAACAAGACGAGGAAATATATGGACAAGAAATGGAAATGTTTATAAGCCATGATATGCAACACTTTGGGAATTAAAGTGAGATTGGAGAAAGGAGTATGTGTCTATTTATATACATGCACTATAACAAAAGTCGTTTAACACTACGGTAAAAAACCGTAGTTAAAGGCATTCAGCGATCGTAGTGGTACATACTATAGTTGTAGACCCTCTACATATCACTACGGTTCAAAATCGTAGTGGTTCATACTAAAGACCACGGTTTTAAATCGTAATTGTTCTAGTAGCATATCCGCACGACATATGACAACGGTTGGAAAACTTACTTTGACTACGGTTTAAACCGTAGTAATATAGAGTTACCACTACGGTACACAACCGTAGTTGTAAATCTAACATCTACCACTACGGTATGTATAACCACGGTGCAAAATTTCATTTCACTAGGGTCGGAACCGTAGTACTCCATCCGTCCCAGCTTATCTTGCAGGGGGGAGGGGGAGGGTCTGCGCGAATATTAAGAAAATTTGCTTTTTGGGTGTATGTTGACTTTTCAAAGTTACTTTATAAGTTATTTGCTGAAAATTAGGAAGATGATTAATTCTGCTAATTTCTTCTCTATTTTCAGCAAACAACCCAAATCCAAACCTGCTACTGTTACAAAACCACCTAAATTAATTTAAACTGAAAAATTACACAACATAAAAAAATGGGAGTAAATCTGTACGAAATCAGAAATTTCAGATAACTGAGAAATTTTCCCTCCAATTAACTCTGCAGTTTTGGGATTACACCTAATATGTCCAAAATAACAAAAAATTCAAATTTCCTCCAAAATTTAAATCTGACCTAACAGCCTATTTATTGAGCATTGAATGTGAAACAGACGCATTCAATGCTCAAATTACAGCAGTTATAACAGCATAAATTTTTTATAGCAGTAGTATGGTTTGCAACAAGCAAGGTTGGAAGAATTTGTCCCCGTCAGACCGCTCCTTGATCGCTCAGATCGATAACAACACGAATCAGGTGGTTCATCATGAAAAAATCAGAGACGGCAACGTCATTCGGGGTTAGTCGTCAAACCATTCATAACATTTGGGCGGCTACAAGGCAACAAATGACAGCAAATGTTCTTATCAGTTTCAATACTAAAAGACATAATAAAGTTTTAATATCCCAAAATTTTAGTCTATTATTTAATTCTAAAATATTATTTTACGTACTCGTATAGGAAATTAGATATTATATAATTTATTACGTCTTTCTAAAAATTGTTCCTTGATATTTCTGTGTAACACAAAAAGTGAAACAAAAATATTAATATATATAAATTTAGCGAAAAATCTTATTTATAATATTTTCATTCCAGGCTAGTTATAAAATTAAGATTTTATATTCGACCATCGTTTTGATTAAATAACGCCCGGTATTATTATTATTATTATTATCATCATCATCATCATCATCATCATCATCATCATCATCATCATCATCATCATCATCATCATTGTTATTGTTATTGTTATTATTATTATTATTATTATTATTATTATTATTATTAGTATCATTATCATTATTATTAAACCCAATTTCATTCGTGACATGTTCATAAGCATGATTAGATGTGATGATTAAATTAATTGGTCTAGTAAAGCATTCCTGAGTGAACTTATCGCACCTCCATTTATTCATTTATTTGGTCTAGTAAAGGGTGAATTAACTCCTCAAACTAGTAATTGCTTCCTCAAGTTCCTATAAGCTGCATAATTATCTCCTCCATTGCCCAATTTCTTCCCGGCTAACATTCTTCTGTTACACAGTCTCAATACATCTCAATTCCGTCCCTTCTTCTAATTATCCTTTAAGTTCCATTAATTTCTACCCTTTCTAATAAACTCCAGTAACAATGTAACAATAAAACACGTGCTTTGTACGTGTAGGTTGTACATAATTTTGGATCACGGGCTTAGCACATTGCATGACATTTTACCAATTTTACTCAAGACAAAATCAGGTGGGGGTTTATTGTTTATCGCTTTAATTATATTTACTTGACTGCCTACGTGTGTTTTTATTTTCAAGTTGTTACTTGCCAATACAAGTAATTATTCAATTTGCTACTTGCCAATACAAGTTTAGCTTATTGTCATTATGCTACTTGTCAATACAAGTTTAGTCCATTACCAGTATGCGACTTGCCAATACAAGTTAGCTCTATGTGTCTTGCCAATACAAGCACATCATTATGATAATTGTTACATTGTATGCCTCTTGTACTTGTAATTATTGTGATAAGTTGTAATCCTCCACGAGTTAAAGGAAGCTTACCCCAACCCACTATTGATCCTTTCAGGTTACCTCGGTGTGGGTCGGTGGAGTTGAGGCGAGGCTCGAAGCATATGATAGTCACTAAAATTTTAGTAAATAATTTACTATTTATATGTAGCTACTTGAAATTATTGAATTATGTGGAGGTATTGAAATGGCTTGTTGTGACTAGATTAATAGGTAAAATATTAATAAAGTTACATGACTATTTACTTAATTATCTTCGAAATATGTGATATTTACATAAATTACTTGCTTGAATGTCTATCTAGGTTTCATGAGTGAATTATTATATGATCTCTTATTGAAATAAAAGAAGTAATATGCTTATGTGCTTGTACTATGACTTGATTGTACCTTGATGTGATGATTAAATTATATTTTTGTTGGAGGTGCGATAAGTTTATCTTAATAATTTTATTCGTGACATGTTTATTAATATTATGTTCCTATAATTTAACTAATAAATAAATTATTTCGTGATAACTTAGTTGCTGATTTGCAAAATCCCGAGCATGCTTTAATTATAAACTTTACTTGTATCTATGTTGTTACGGTTGAATCTAGGTTGTGTAGGTACTTATTTAATGACTTATGACTTGTGTCCCCGTTGTTACACATGATTTGTATTTATTTAGGTAATAAATAATAGAAAATTGTGATACAAGTTTATATATGTTCTAAATTAATTTTTATAAGCATGTCAATGTATGATACTAAATAATCCCTTATTGAAGATAATTGTGCTCTCAAATAAATTTGATACAACTAGCATGTATATAACTAGTGAAATATTTTGATGAGGGTATTTCTTTTAGGGATAATACAAGCTTATTTGGAATATTTTCTTAGTGTCGTGTTAAGTAAAATTATGTTTAATTGTGTTATTTGTAATATTTTTTTAGTATTAAAGTATTGACTAGAATATTGTTTAGTTGTTGATTTTTGACCAATTATGATGACATAATACGTTCTAGATGTTGCTAGTAACTATTTAAAAATCTTTGAATAGTTAATATTATTAAATGTGTCTTAGATAAAAGCATGATTCTTATGTGCAGTTGATTTGTCAGGGAAATGTTTAGGAATAATTCTATGTTACTATTTTAGTGTGAATTTTTTTTTTTTTTTTATCACTTATTGCTAATAAATAATATGGGATTGACGACTAATTGTTTATTTATTTATATATTTTTTTTGTTTGTTACATGTGTTACGAAGTTATATAATTTTCAAGTGCATAATGCAGTTAGTTGATATGGGATATTGATCGGGATTTAAATTTTGAATTCAATATTACTTGAAATAATTTTAGGGGCATGTCCATTCGGTTCTTTTAACGGTCTGAATAATAATTATCTTTCGTATGGAAAAAAAAACTCATGATATTGATTATTGCCTATTTTAAATGCTTTAAATTTTTTTATGAAAATCGGGTCGTTACAAAAGTAGTTGTTAGTAAAGAGCTCGACATAAGCCGTCTGAAGGCTATTCCGTTCAACAATGGGGCCACAATAAGACGACTTGCATAAGAAATGGAAGTGAGCAAAAGTGTAGTGGGGAGATGGGTAAAAGCTGGGAAAATAAACCCACATACAAATGCGATTAAACCAACACTCACACAAGCCAATCAGGTACAAAGGCTCAAATTCAGCCTCTCTTCTCTACATTTTGATAGTCTAACAAACAAGATTAAGTATGAAACGATGCACAATGTGGTCCACATCGACGAGAAATTGTTTTATATGCAAAGGGACAGTGAAAGAACATACAAGCTGCAAGAGGAAACAAACCCATATAGGTGCTGCAAAAGCAAATGGTACATCACGAAAGTGATGTTTATGTGTGTTGTTGCAAGGCCTAGGTACTCAAGCCAAGGCTTAATTGAATTTGATGGGAAAATTGGGTGTTTTCCATTTACAATTCAACTGGCTACGAGAAATAGCATTAACAGACAAAGAGGCACACTTGTGACAAAACCAATAGAGTTAATCACAAAGGATCATGAAGACGTGCATATTGCAGCATGTATGTTGTTGCTATCAAATTATAATTTCATCATTTAGCCATCACACTACATAAGTCTCCAAAAATCATCCATATCAGCTTGTGATAAGCTGTTGGGAATCATTTGGTGACATTACAGCTTCTAAATAACCCCAAACATGCAGATTATACCAGGAATTAAATCCAAGTGGCCAGAAAATGCAAGCAAGCATACCATCATACAGCAAGACAATGCCAAACCACACATTAAAGACACTGATATTGAATTCAGAGAGGCTGTCACAGATGGTTTTGAGATTAAGATTGTTTGTCAACCACCCAATTCACCAGACACTAATGTGCTGGACCTCGGGTATTTCAGAGCTATCCAGTTCCTACAACAAGAAAGACCTTCGAAAATGGTTGAGCAACTTGTGCAGAATGTGATTCAATCATATCATAATCTAGAGGTAAGGAAACTAGACCATGTATTCTTAAGTTTGCAGGGCTGCATGAATGTAATAATAAAGTGTAAGGGGCACAATAGCTGCAGATTACCTCATTTGGGTAAGGCAGCACTAGAAAGGGCTGGTAATTTGCCACAAAGTTTGGAGGCTGATGAGGCTGCAGTTAGGGAAGAGATTGAATGCCTAATGGAGATTGAAGAAACTGTTGGGACATACCAAATTGGTGGGCTCAAGGCTGCATTAGGTTACATATAGGGTTATGTTTAGGAAATTTTTTGGAAAGCTTCTTCTGGTATAATGTTTATGGCATAAACACTATTGTGTGTACGTTTTTCTTAAGTCATTAACAATGTAAAAGGAGCAATTTTTGTGATATGATTTGATATTTTCAAATTAATCCCCTCAGAATACAAGTCATCATAGGGGTATCAAATCATTGTATGACATCTGCCACCTTTTTAAAGAGCAAAAGAAACAAAAATTCATTCAATTTAAGAACAGTAGCAAATTAGAACAGTTTGCAGGGCCTATCAGCAACACAAGAAGTCAAGAATCATTTAGGCACAAGAAGACAACAACAACACAAAACAAGCATCACTTAGGCACAAGAAGTCAACAGCAACACAAAACAGCACAAGAAACACAATCATACGACCTAATTAGCCCCATTAACTTGGTCACAACCAAATCAATTGCATAATTAAGACAGTTTGCAGGGCCTATTAGTAACACAAAACAAGCATCATTTAGGCACAATAAGGCAACAACAACACAACAACAGCAGAAACACAAGCATACGGCCTAATTAGCCCCATTAATTTGATCAAAACCAAATCAATTGCATAATTAGGACAGTTTGCAGGGCCTATCAGCAACACAAAACAAGCATCATTTAGGCACAAGAAGACAGCAGCAACACAACAGTCTAACATCACCAAATCAGTCTAACATCAACATGCAACCAACAAGCATACAAAATTGCATAATTAGGACAGTTTGCAGGGCTTATCAGCAAACCAAAAAACATGCATCATTTAGGCTCAAAATCCTAGCCAAATCAGTCTAACATCAACATGCAACCATCAAGCCCCATTAACAGATTCACCTAGCCAAGAAAGCCAAAATCACCAAAAATCCTAAATCGGGGAACAAGCAACATAAACGAAGCCTAATAGGGCAGAAATTCATAACCTGTCCGAGAATGGGGAACCATAAGGTCAGCAAATCTTTGAAATTTTGGCATTTATCCCTCGAATCCAGACACGGACTCGTGTATATAACCGGCGTAGGGATATTGGAGCCAACCTCGTAGATTCATCCAATTTCGGACGAGAATCCCAGATCTACGACCAAATCTGGATTCTTCTAGCCCACATCACGGACAACTTCAGTCAGAAACTGGGTCTCCTCCACGATGGTATCGTCGGAATCATAGCAAATCTGAGAAAATTCTGGAGAATCCTCCATTAAAATGAAGGGGAAATTCTGGATAGTCCTCCGATGTAAGAGAAGACCGGAGCACCAGCGAAAGGGTGGTGACTGAGGGGGTTTGGGAGACAAATGCGAAGATGGGGACAAGAAGCGGCTAGGGTTTTCTGGTATAGAGGAAGAACACTAAGGGATAGGGAGAGAGGTAGAATGGATTCGTTAGGTTTAGAAATGAATTGGGTTGGGCTGGTTTTGGGTATTAGGGAGGTGGGTTTGGATTACCAATGTTGAATTATTTTAGTAATTATTGATTGTTAATGAATAGACATGTTTCAGAGAATGAGTTATAATTCATTGTCTAATTAATTTCTCTTTTTTTATTACGTAAAATGTTGATCGTATGTTTAATTATATATTAATTTCATTAATATAATAAAAAAATATAATTTATAGTTTCCAAATAGCATCAACAACTATTTTTTTTTTATTGTTAAAAATCTACGACAACGGTTGAAAATCATAGTAAATGAATAACTATAAATCGTGGTCTTTCTTCATTTTTTACTACATTTTAAACCATGGTCAATTAGAACAAAAAAAGGTAGTTATTTCAATATACGACTACGGTTATCAAAATCAATATATTACTTCATCCGTCCCACCTTATCTTGCACACTTTCCTTAAATGGCCGTCCCACCTTATCTTGCACATCCCAAAAAAGAAAATTCTTTTACCCGATTATACCCTCTATACTTACGAAACTAACAAAAATGCCATTACTAAAATCATTAACAAAAATTAATTAAATATCCTAATTTTAACTAAATCATCCCTTTTTAAATTAACCCAATCCTTTTCTTTGAGCCAGAGTTTCGCACTTGACCTGATGCTAAATCATAAAATAATTATGAGTAAAAATCACATCAAGTAGTAAATCAATAGTCGATTTTCTTATGGATAACAAGTTTTAGTGAGTCCTGAAACAACCAACACCTCTAAAAATTTAATTTTTTTTTAACGAATGTATAAATTTAATTTAGACGGATTACAATAAAAAATGTGCAAGCTGATTGAGGACGGAGTAATATGTTGATCGTATTCAAAAAAGAAATGGGGTAAGTAGCGGGACCCTTTATTTACTTTGCCTTTTGTCATTCTGCGGTACCAACCGCCGTGAGCCGCCGTGTTAGAACTCAGGCTCCAGATCGTTGACCCGATATTTACATATGCACATCGAAGTTCCAGTTGCAATCTGCTCCCTAACTTCTTCTTAAGATTCACTGCTTGAAACGTTGACATCGAAACGTCAAGGATGGGTTTGTTCACCTACATATTCGCCGGCGGTGCTCTAATTCTAATCGGCGCGTGGGAATCACTCTCCTCTGCCTCCGATTCACTCAATCAACCATCATCTCTTTCATCGCCGCAGTTACCGCAAAATATTAACAGACCCACGCCCAAGACTGCATCGTATCCATCGACGGTAACGTTTCTGTTGGTCTCTGTACTGTCTGTCCTCTTCATTGTCAACTCTATAATCTCGTTATCCGATGCCGTTAGTTCCAAGGATAACATGGGTTTCGCCTTACAACTGGAAATAATCGCAATTGCGTTTCTTTTTCTTCTCTATTCTAGTTTAGGCATTTCGACAAACACAAAGGAGTCTTTTCGATTTCCTTCAAAATTACTGAATGTAATCTATGTGTTCGCTTTTGGAGAGGAATTTTTGTTGTTCTACACGCAAAATAAGGATCCGAGTGGAATTGAGAATCGTTATTATGATTTGATTTTAGTACCAATTGCTATATGTCTATTTTCCACCATTCTTGAGTTAAAGAGCTCGAAATCAACTTATCCAAAGTTGGGCCGTGGCATTGGATTAGTCTTACAAGGAATGTGGACAGTGCAAATGGGTTTTTCGTTTTACTCGAATCTGATAGCTAGTGGGTGTACCTTGCATGAGAGGAGCAGGGGAAATTACACCATTAAATGCAAAGGGCATCCTGAGTATCATCGAGGGCGTGCAATCGCCACACTACAATTTAACTGTCATTTGGCACTTTTAATTACTATCGCTGTTGTGCTGTACTCCTTTTTCTGTAAGATTCATGGGATTAATCAAGAGTATATGCGGTATAAGCCCCTTGGAATCGGAGTAGGGGGAGAAATGCAGATGGATAACCTGGGACAGTTCACTTTGGAATCAGATGATGAGGATGATGCAAATGGGATTAAGGAGAGGAGGAGTGTAGAAATGCAAAAGTCTAGTGCAGTGGTTCCTGAGTCGACGGTTAATGGTCATGATTCTCATCCTTGATGAGTTAATTAGAGGAATATTTCTCAAGCTAAGAGTTTGACTATTCTTTTTTATATGCAGTCAATGTTGTGTAATTTTGTTCTTGTTTTTGTGCATAAACTAATGGAGAGGAGATCTTTATAGTTATATGTTCAGCAACTTGGTGGTGTATTTAACATCTCATGAGCCTTTTTGTATTGTTCATTATCATTCTTGCTAGCATTTGACATTTGAATTTTAAATTCTATTAGCGGTAAGGTTTTTGTATCACCTTGTCCAATTTTGAGTTAAGTGATTAGGTTTCTGTATCAAACTTGATGCCATGACATTTGCTCTTTTTTTGCTCTAATTTCATGATTTGGTTGTCCTCTTTGAAACTGTGCAGTATTGAGCTGACAAACTAACAGTATAGGATAGCAGTCTGAATGCATGCAAAAACACCATTGGCTCTAGCATTTGTATGTTACACACTTGCGTTCCGAGTAGTTTGCCACCATCCCTTACAATTTATTTATTTTTGTGTATTGATTAAATGTTGTCCCGTTCAATTAGAAACATTATAGTTTGAATTACCTTACTGATTAAGCTACAGTGCTTCTGCATCTGCAGAATGACAAGATGGATATAATGAAAATAAATGTTTGAGTTTTTCACGGATTAGATGGAGCTGTTATGAATAAAGATGACTAATTTCAAGCTGCTGATAACTAGAGATCAGAATATTGCTAGTACTCAGTTATGGGAAAGGACTATGCCTTATTTCTCTGTGATCTTGTTGTTCTGCAGTGTAGTGTAGCTACTGAATCTTCTGGTAATGACATCATGTGCTACTTCGGGTTATAGATTATAGGATCGTGATTCCCTTTCTCCCCTATCTACTAGGGCCCGCCTGGGTATGTTTATAGAAAGGGAAGGCGGAGACAGAAAGATAATTTTCTAAAATACTATATATATGATCACAGCAAGATTCACTAGCTTTATGAGGCTTTTAACCACTTTCTGATCGCTTTACTTGTGGCTAAACTCTAAAGTTATACTTTGTTAAGGAAACTAGTTTCTTCAATAGGAGTCTTAACAAAATTTGGAATGCTGGTGTCTTCCTTGTGTTCTTGCTAGTGAGGCCCAACAGTACACATATTTCACACATTTTACACACTAAACAATTCACACACTACATACATTTCATACACTACAGACGTCACACGCACTTCACATACTACACACACTTCACACACCACACACACTTCACACACTTCACAAATTACACACACTTCACATACTTCACACACTACACACATTACTACACACACTTCACACACTACACATACTACACACATTACACACATTACATATACTTAACACACTACACACACATTTCACACACTTCACACACTACATACATTTCACACACTTCACACACTACATACATTTCACATACTACACACACTTCATACATTTCCCACACTACACACACATTTCCCACACTACACACACTACACACACTTCATACATTTCCCACACTACACACACTACACACACATTTCCCACACTTCACACACTACATACATTTCCCACACTTCACACACTACATATACTTCACACACCACACACACTTCACACACTACACACACTTCACACACTACTACACACACTTCACACACTTCACACATTACACACACTTCACACACTACTACACACACTTCACACACTTCACACACTACACATTACACATACTTCACACACTACACACACATTTCACACACTACACACTTCACACACCATACACATACTACACATATTACATACACTATACATATTACACACATTACATACACTACACATATTTCACACATTTCACACACTTCATAGATTACTCACATTTCACATACTTCACACATTTCACACACTTCACAGATTTCACACACTATACACACTACACACATTTCACACACCACACACTTCACACACTACACATACTACCCACATTTCACATATTTCACACACTTCACATACTATGCACACTACACACATTTCCTTCACATACTACACACACTTCATACATTTCACACTCTACACACTACACACAGTACACACTAGACACACTAGACATACTTCACACACTACACACACTTCACACACTACACACATTACACACACTTCACACACCTCACATACTACACACATTTCACACATTCACTTCACACACATTTCACACACTACAAACTTCACATACTACACGTACTTCACACATTTCACATACTACACACATTACACACACTACACACTTCACACACTAAACACATTACACACATTTCACACTATACACTACACACAATTCACCACACTACACACATTTCACACTCTACGCAACTACACACACTTCACATATTTCACACACTTCACATACTACACAAACTTCACACATTTCACACACTTCACATACTACACACTTCAACCATTTCACACACTACACAAACTACACACACTTCACGCACTACACACTACACACACTATAAATTTACACAACACACACTTCACACACTTCACACACTTCGCACATTTCGCACAGTTCACATACTACACACAATTCACACACTATGCACATTCACACCCTTCACATACTACACACACTCACATATTTCGCACACTTCACATATTACACACACTTCACACATTTTACACACTACACACACTTCATACATTACACAGCTCACACACTACACAAACTACACACACTACACACACTACGCACTACACACATTATAAATTCACACACTACACATACTTCATACACTTGTCTCTAGAACTTGCCTTGCGTCTGCTTAAAAATTGTAAAGTGCATGGTGTGGACTTAGAAAGTGATTTTAGGAAAAAAAATTCTTTAGCATATTATTTGAGCCAAATTGGACCTTTTTACTGAATGTTATAAAAATCTCTAGCCAACCATTTTGACCTTTTAGCTTTGTTTTTCATAGTCATATATTACAAGCCTATTACCCGTTTAGTTAGCTTTTGTCTCGTAACTTGGACTAGTTGAGTGTGAGGGAGGTGGATTGGAAGGTAGTAGTGAGGAAAAAAAACACAAGGTTGAGTGGAAAGGATGTTTGGAAAAGTTTGGTAAAGAGAATGGATTGATTATGGGCAAAAGATTGGAAAAATTAGCCCCTCTAGTTGATAATATATTTTTTTTCATATTTAGTTTTAAGAATAATATATATATAAAAAAAAAAAAAAAAAAAGAGGTGTGTTTATTTCTTTATTCTACTTTATTGTTTTATATAAGGGGTTAAGTAGAAACATTGTTTGAAGTTGTCTTTGTTTGATAAGATTGATTAGTCCCAAAGTGGTACTCAAATATTATTGGCATTGAGAGCAATTGGCTAATGTAATCCCTTGATTGCAAAATAGGGTGAAGAAGCTATATTTTTAGCTTACTAGATTGGAAAAGTAAGGTAAGAGTGAACATCATTTGAGGGGTAGTTAAGTTAGGAATAACTTGATTAGTCCAAGTATGAGTTACTTTGATCCAAAGATTTATCTCACCTTACCGTAAGCCTACATTCAACCAAGACAATGACCTTTCTAATTCTTTGTTCACACATGTCAAGTACGAGGCATAGATTAGAAAATAGTCAAGCATATGGTAGACTGTGCATGTGATTCAACTTGAGCGAAACACATCTCATTTCATACACTTGAGAGATGAGCGGTACACTTGAGGATCATTTTTTGAAGTGTACTGTCTTGAAAGTAGTTGATGTGTTGTCATATCGTATATGCTCATTGCCTATGTTGTCTATTTTTAAAATCATTATGAGGCTAGATTCATCGCCTAAATTGCCCTAATGCTTATGTTCTTGTTTTTGTCTACTATGTTGTTCGGGAAGGAACAACAATCTAAGTTTTATGGATTTTGATACATGTAGTGTATGTGCATTTAGGTCGATTTACAGAATCGTTTGATAGTGTTTGCATACAAATTCGGTTGATTTATGTTCATATTTTATATCTTGAACCGAATGACGTGCTTTCTTGTTTTGTAGTGAAATTCTTATATTTTAGGACCAAAATCCATTGGAAATGAGGTCCGGGAGAAAGAACAAGGTTATTATGGGTAACGGCGAGCAAGAAAGAGGTGAAACACTGAAAAGAGTGGAATACAACGTCAAATCCTATCATGACACATCTTTAGTATTTTTCTCATATCTTGAGATGTACATGTTAAAATAAGGTGAAATAAGTGGCATTGGAAAGCTAAGTTAAATGGCTACAACTTTGTTAGAAATAACAAAAGCCAAATTCGGACCGGAAGACCTCCAAATATGGCTTTGAAGTTGAACAAGCAGTGTAGTTTCGGTCCATTACTTGGCCCGCAAGTCAATAGACACAATTTTAGTGGATTTTTCTATCCCACATCAGATTTTCTCCCAATTTCTCCTAGTTATGTACTCCTATAAAAACCTAAGGCTCTATACATCAAGAAGAAAAGTTAGACATCATTCATCATACTAGAGAGCTTGGGAGCTTGAAATAGAGAGCAAGAAACATGAGGCAGAGATCAAGATTCAAGATTCCGGGTTTTGTCTTTATAGTTTATTTTAATTTCTTTTCTATGTTTCTTTATGAACATATGTTGGATTTTATTAGAGACATGAGTAGCTAAACTCTATTATATTCTAGGACTAGAAAGTAGATTTCGATCGACTATGTTTTGATTCAAACTCTAGGATACGTTGTTAATATTAGGATAATTGAATATAGGAGATCGTAACTGGAATCGAACCCTAGTATACATCATTAATATTTAATTTCTTCCCTATCGTTATATGTTTCCCATCACTTGAGCATTCTAATTGGTTATTTATTTTATTTCCAATTTTTGTTTTAGTTTAATCACAATAATCATCTTTATTCGTGAGTCTAGGTAGAACTGCAGTATTCTGTTCGGAGTACTAAATTAACCTAAGTAATAATGAGGTCATTCCATTATACTTTGCCAAGATTCCAAGTCCATGGAGAGAAATGCTTCTCAGAGAATATCAGTTACCTCCAGAGAGTCTACTAGATACCGTGGCAAGGAGAATGTCAGTTCTCAAAATAAAGCTTGTTGATTGGTGTGATCAAGTGATGCTCCACAAGAATTATAAGAGCCTGAAAGGAATAAACAAAAGCATTCCTAGATGTAGTATTTAAAATGATATTCCTACTATAATTGGAGGCCAACCATTCAGGTAAGAAGGGATAAAAATGAGAAGTCATTCTTATTCCAGAAGAGGTGAAAGCAAAGAAAAATGGATCTTCATGGAGACCCAAAAAGTTTTGGTCTAAACAAAAGTCCGAAGTTACAAAACAGGGCAGAGGTCAAAAACTAAGCAGAAGCGGAGCTTCTTCCTCTGGCTCAAATAAAAGGAGCACTGGAAGATCATCGTCAACAAGAAGAACTTAGCTCATATAAGGGCAAATGAAAGTTTTAAAGACTGCAATTGCAAAACGTGTTGTGCTAAAGAGCACATATCAACCGATTGTCTAGACAATAAAAAATGAGCAATAAGAAAGTCTGAGACAACTCCAGAAATGGAGAAGGTTGTCTACTTTCAGGATCTAATTCAAATACATCAGTCCGAAGAAGAAGACGAGTCTTCAGGATCAAAATTAGACTGAAGAAGAAGACGTCTTCTGATAAGAGACACACAAGGATCTCTTTGGATTCTTCATACAAATGTCAATTTCTTATAAGACTCTTATAGAAATTAAGAGAGAAGATCCAAAACTCCAAATCTATGATGGGTTTTCCCGTTAGGAGATTGGACTACACTTTGGGACATTTCCTAAAGAAGAGAAAGCATAATATCATCTACAAAGTCACAGTAGGAGAAATTGCAATTCCCATGGAGTTAACAAGCAATGTGATGGAGATGCTAGTTCCTTTCAGAGAAATCAGAGAGGAACTCAGTGGAATCAATGAATTCATATGGAGCTACCAGAATTCTGATCACATCAACGTTCAAAGAAGGAATTGATTGTCCGATTGATATTGCTATCTTCGACAAAAGAATAAAGAATCTACGAAATGAATGTTTGGAAGAAATCTCAGGCAATTTGTATGCTGGGAAATTGGCGTCCTATATTTATCCAAAGATTGCCTATAACTTGGCAGATTGAGATTTAAATAAAGTTCTAAACTTTCATCAAGATTTCAAGAACAAGGAACTGGTTAAAGAGGGAATAGACCATACGCTATTACCTACAGTATTTCATATGCACTTTCTGATACTCATCATTCAGAGTTATTCGTGGGAAAAGAGTTCATCGAAATATCATATATCTTTGAGAAGAATGCATATGTTGGCCGTCTCGAGATTATGGAATTACCATTAATCCATGAAATAGATATGCGGATAAACCTATCTTGACAAGAGCACTAAGTCAGAGGTTCAAAATAAGAAAATTCTCTTTTCATGATGTAGAATCATGAGTTAAAGTTAGGAAAAGAGACCCATCTCACAAGAGAAGCTAGAACCCGAAAAATTCACAACCAAAGGTGAATGAAAAAAGTCTAGAAGGTTGGAGAGAAGTGGAGATATAAAGGACTCCTCCAGCTAGGCGAGAATGAGTTGATAATCCGAGGAAGGTCAAGACGAGATAATGGTCGTCTAAGTCTTGGATTAGAATTTCTCGAGGATCACAAACCTTGGAAAAGGCTACTACATAGAATGGTATTCACTGTGGCGCATATACAATATCGTATTCAATGATGTGCTCGAAGCTCTTTACAAGCTATGATGGCCACTAGTCCATTGTCCATATACATCTCTATCGGGATGTTATATGAAAAGTATCGAGCAGAATATTTCGCAGCTTACATTGATTTAGGCGCATAAATATACACAGCAGCCAAGACAGAAGTTTTTCCTACAAAAAGTGGAGAAGATTTACCGGCTATCGTAGGAAGAGATTTCTCGAAGAGGATTCTTATTTATGATCAGAGGAGTAGGAGATACCCCAAGGTATAAAGTGAAGACTAACAATTTATTCTTATGATACCAGTGCAGATGTTCTATTAGGGAATAATTTCCTACAGACGTTTAAGCGGTTCACCCAAGACAATGAAACAAGAAGGTGTTAGGAAATGAAACTCTTACAACACCCACACAAACAATGCTCAAACCAAGAAAGAATAAAAACCAATCAAGAATTCGGCCAAAATGAAACCGAATGCAAAACCAGAAACAAAAATGAAGAACACAAGGATTTTACGTGGTTCGATCAATGTGATCTACATCCACGGAGGCTCTATACACCTCAATTCACTCCACTAAACAATCAATTACAAGAATTAACCCAGAAAACTAGAAACCCCCAATTCACAGACCGAATTGAGCTTAAGAACCCTAGCTATCTAATTCTAATGATTGAGTAGTGTTTACAGAGGGAAAATAACGTGTATCAACTCGCATCTACAAGTGGATTCAATGTATATAAAGGTCGAAGCTCGAATCAGGAAGTATCAGTAGTTGTAACCAATTCAGTTTCCAACTGCACAAAGCTGTTAGACGGACCTTTCACAACGGTTTTACACTCAATGGTTCTAAACCGTTGCATAAGTCTGTTATAACCGTCTTGACTCCGGTTCCCTCTTAACCTTCAAAACTGATCCGGCTAAAACCCGGTTCTCTAGCCCGGTTCTTCCCAACATGAACCCGGTTCCTGATTCCTCAAAACCTCTACTACAAACTATGATCACTTGATGACATTGAACTGATATCTACAAATCTCCACCTCAATGAACTCAAGTGTACTTCATCACCTCATTCTGCATTTGGTGTTTAGGTCTAATCACATTGTTCAAGCCTTATCAGGCTTGAGCAATGAACCATCTTGCTTCCCGGAACTGCCTTGGTTAGAAAAAAAATCAGTTGCATTATCCATAGTATGCACCTTCTTCACCTCAACAGATCCTGCTTCAATCACATCTCTTGCAAAATGAAGTCTAACATCAATATGCTTAGACCTCTCATGAAAAGCTTGATGTTTCACCAAGTGAAGAGCACTCTGATTATCACACTGAATGGTAACACACCCTTGTTTGATCCCTAGGTCTTTGAGAATTCCTTTGAGCCACAAAGCTTCCTTGATTGCCTCAGTTAAGGCAATGTATTCTGCCTCAGTTGTTGACAAAGCAACCACAGACTGTTGCACACTTTTCCAGCTTACAGCTGTTCCATACAAAGTAAAAACATATCCTGTAATAGATTTCCTTGTATCCAGGTTCCCAGCAAAATCTGCATCAGCATATCCAACAAGAGGTATAGCACCAGCTTCTTGTTTCTGAAACTTTAGACCTACACTGACTGAGCCTTTCAGATATCTCAAGACTTGCTTCAAAGCTTCCCAATGTGTCTCTCCAGGATTTGACATGTACCTGCTTACCAGAGATACACTATAGGCCAAATCTGGCCTGCTGCATATCATTCCATACATCAAACTGCCAACACCACTGGCATATGGAATATTCTTCATGTGAATCTCCTCAGCTTCTGTCTTTGGGCACTGATCCTTGGACAACTTGGTTTGTTGGTTAACTGGAATACTTAATGGCCTTGACTCATGCATGTGAAATCTCTCCACAACCTTTTGCAAATACTGCTTCTGTGAGAGCCAAAGTGTTCCAGTCTTCCTTCTTCTAATGATGTCCATTCCCAGAATCTTCCTTGCTTCCCCAAGATCCTTCATGTCAAATTCTGAACTCAATCTTTCCTTTAGCTGTTGTATCTTATCCATACTCTTACTGGCAATGAGCATATCATCCACATATAACAACAGAAATACTTGTTCAAACCTTGAACCTTTGTTAAAGTATACACAGTTGTCATATAAGCTTCTTATAAAACCTGCATTGATCATGAACTCATTGAACTTCTTGTTCCACTGCCTTGGACTCTGCTTCAATCCATAAAGTGATTTCCTGAGAAAATTGACCTTCTCCTCATTTCCTGGAATCACAAAGCCCTCAGGTTGCTTCATGTATATCCTTTCAATGAGATCGCCATGCAGGAATGCTGTCTTAACATCTAACTGTTGTAGTTCCATATCTTCTTGAGTAACCTTTGATAAGAGTAGCCTAATAGAGCAATGCTTCACCACTGGAGAGAATACCTCATTATAATCAATGCCTTCTCTTTGTGTAAAGCCCCTAGCCACCAGCCTTGCCTTGTATCTGATTTATCAGCCTTTCCAGCCTCCATCTTCTTCTTGTAGATCCATTTTGAGCTGACTAGCTTCTGCCCCTTTGGTTTGTCTACAAGCTTCCAGGTTTGGTTCCTCTCCAGAGATTCCATTTCCTCCATCATGGCCCCTATCCAGTGTTCACTTTCACTACAATTTATTGCTTCCTTGAAACTGCTTGGCTCTTGAAACTCCAGGTCTTCTGCTACACTTAATGCATATTAGACACTTCCATCTTGTCCATAGAAATCAGGCCTGTGGATTTGTCTTCTTGGTCTGTCTCTACCAATGCTATAAGTTCTGAGATTTGAGATCTCAGGTTGGTCTTCATCATCTTCTGATGAACTGTCATCTTCTGGTTGAGCTTGAGCATTTTTCTCTGGTGATTTCTTTTCCTCAGTAGGCTCCACTTGAATGGAAATTCTTTCAGATTCCACAGCACCATCAGCTTCTTCTTGACTTCCAGTAGAGTTGTATCCCATCACATCCTCATTGAATCTTACATCTCTACTTATCAAGAGTTTCTGGTTTCCCTGTTCCAAGCACCATAACCTGTAGCCTTTTATGCCCTCAGGATATCCTAGGAATACACACCTCTGTGCCCTTGCATCAAGTTTGTCTTGCCTAATGTGAGCATAGGCCAGACAACCAAACACTCTCAAGTCATTGTAGTTTGGTACCTTTCCACTCCAAACTTCTTCTGGAGTCTTAAATCCTAGAGTTGATGATGGTGATCTGTTTATCAAATAACATGCAGTGTTCAGTGTTTCTCCCCAGAAGGATTTGGGTAATTCAGCATCAATCAGCATACATCTAACTCTCTCAAGCACAGTCCTGTTAAACCTTTCAGCAACCCCATTTTGTTGAGGGTTCAATGGGACAGTTCTGTGCCTTGTGATGCCCTTATCTTCACAAAACCCTGTGAACTCAGTAGATAGATATTCCAAGCCATTATCAGTCCTAAGATGTTTCAATTTCTTCCCTCTTAGATTTTCCACCTGGCTCAACCATGTTTTAAACTTAAGGAATGTATCACTCTTGTTCCTTAAGACATATACCCGTATTTTTCTACTGTAATCATCAATGATGGACATGAAATACCTTCCTCCTCCATGTGTCTCTGTTCTTGAAGGCCCCCATATATCAGAGTGTACATAATCAAGTGGTTCTTGAGTAGAATGTATCCCTTTAGCATAAGGCAGTTTCTTGGCCTTTCCCAGAGCACATTTGTCACAGAACTCAAGTGTTCTATTTCCTATTTCACCAATTATGCCCCTCTTGGATAGCTCCTTCAATCCTTTCTCTCCAATATGACCCAGTCTTTTATGCCACTTCATGAAATCCTCTCTACTTATCACAGATTCAGCAGGAGATCCAATCAGAATAAACAGGCCATTGTGTTGCCTTCCCTTGATTACCAGCTTGTTGTGTTTAGTGATATGAAGATAACCATCTGTGGAGTTGAACTGATAGCCATTTGCCACAAGAGATCCAAGGGATAGGAGGATTGTTTTAAGGCCAGGAACATACCTCACTTGAGAAATGGTCCTGATGACTCCATCATACATTTTTATCTGAACTGATCCTGTGCCTTTAACTCTACAGGAGTGATCATTTCCCAGTAGTACACATCCACCATCTTCTTTCTGTAAATCCTTGAACCAGGATTCATTAGGACACATGTGGAATGGACAACCTGTATCAAGAACCCATTCCTTTTCTATCTTTGTGTCTATGATGTTTAGAACTTCAGGGGTGTCATCTTGATGCTCAGTCACAGCCACTTATGCCCTCTGATTTTCCTGTTTCTTCTTCTTTTGTGTGCAGTCCTTCTTCAAATGTCCAGCATGCTTGCATTTGAAACACTTTCTAGTTTCAACCCATTCTCCCTGCTTCTTTGCATTCTGAGTTCCAGATTTGTTATCTTTGAATCCCCGGAACTTCTTCTTTTGATAGCTCTTTTTGAACTTAATGTTCAAGCCTTCTCCAGCCTGTGTAGAGCCCTTTTCTCCTTGATTTTGAAAACACTTTGTCTTCAATGCTGAGAGGATAGATTCATAACTGATTTTTCCATCCCTCCCAAACATTAATGCATCCTTGAAGCTTTCCATAGACTTTGGAAGAACATTCAATACCATCAGAACCTTATCATCATCCTCCAAGTTCACCCCCAGGTCTTCTAACTCTTCAATCATCTTGACAAACTCATCAAGTTGATCAGAAATGGCCTTATCATCAGTGATCTTAAAAGACATCAATTTCTGCTTCAGAAATTGTTTGTTTGATATTGACTTTGATTGATAAAGTTCTTCTAGTTTTCCTCATGCCTCCATTGCATTCTTACACCTTGATATCTCCCTCATGGGTTTATCACCCAAACAAAGGAATATAAGGCTCAAAGCCTTCTTATCCACTTCTGGGAACTTTGATTTCTCAGCATCAGACCATTGATCAACAGGAAGAAGTGCAGAGTCTAACCCATTTTGAACTAATACAACATTCATCTTGATTTTCCAAAGTGAGAAGTCATTCTTACCTGAAAACTTCTCCACATCCATCTTCACTCTAGCCATTCTCTCTTCCTCTTTGAGTGTGTGTGCAAGTTTCCCACAGACGGCGCCACTTGTTAGGAAATGAAACTCTTACAACACACACACAAACAATGCTCAAACCAAGAAAGAATGAAAACCAATCAAGAATTCGGCCAAAATGAAACCGAACGCAAAACCAGAAACAAAAATGAAGAACACAAGGATTTTACGTGGTTCGATCAATGTGCTACATCCACGAAGGCTCTATACACCTCAATTCACTCCACTAAACAATCAATTACAAGAATTAACCCAGAAAACTAGAAACCCCCAATTCACAGACCGAATTGAGCTTAAGAACTCTAGCTATATAATTCTAATGATTGAGTAGTGTTCACAGAGGGAAAATAACGTGTATCAACTCGCATCTACAAGTTGATTCAATGTATATAAAGGTCGAAGCTCGAATCAGGAAGTATCAGTAGTTGTAACCAATTCAGTTTCCAACTGCACAAAGCTGTTAGACGGACCTTTCACAACGGTTTTACACTCAACGGTTCTAAACCGTTGCATAAGTCAGTTATAACTGTCTTGACTCCGGTTCCCTCTTAACCTTCAAAATTGATCCGGCTAAAACCCGATTCTCTAGCCCGGTTCTTCCCAACCTGAACCCGGTTCCTGATTCCTCAAAACCTCTACTACAAACTATGATCACTTGATGACATTGAACTGATATCTACAGAAGGCTTATTTCACAATGCTATGTGATCATAAGATAATTGTTCAGCGATTAATGGAGGAATTTTAAAGTAAAAGGTCTATTATTTTTCGCATAAGCATGGTGATGAAGGAAAATTGAGTCACTGAAAGATGAAAGATCATCAAAGATATGAAAATGCACTCCTATAATATCGAGCCGAAACATTAGGAGGAAAGGTGGATAAACAAATGTTTAATGAAATAATACAGTTCCTCAAGGTTTCTGTAGATGTTGGTCCACAATTTGATATCACCATTGAAGAGCAAATAACTTTGGAAGATGTCAAGAATAATATACAGAGGAATTTTGAAGAAGATCCTCTAGCATGGTGGAACAAGAATGAACTCAAGGCATCTTTGAATGTGAAAGTCAGGAAAGAAAACGAGTTCATTTGATACAAACCAATCATTATGAATCAAGAAGATCGTGATGATATTAAGATGATAACTAAGGAACATTTGGACCTTAAATTAATACCAATAGGAGTCTCTCCATATAGTAACCAGTATTTCTGGTAAGAAACCATGGAGAAATGAAGATAGGAAAGCCAAAGTTGGTGATCAATTACAAATGAATCAACAACATCTTGGAGTTTGATCGATACTATATTCCGAGAAGAGAACACCTAAAGAACTATATCAAGGATGTGAATGTATTCTCTAAATTTGATTGTAAATTTGGTTTTATTAGATTAAGATGGAAGATTCCAGCAAGATGTACGCAACATTTTCTACCCCACAAGGACATTATATCTGAACGTGATATCGATGGGATTAGCAAATACACCCCAGATGTATCAAAGGAAGATGGATAATCTTTTTAAAGCTCATTTCAAATTCATGTTTGTTTATGTCGATGATATACTCATTGCCTCAATGAATATGAAGGAGCACATCACACATCTAGAAATCTTTTCAGAAATTTGTCATAAAGAATTATCGGTACTATCAGAAAAGAAAACAGTGATTGATTAGACGGATCGAGTTCCTCGGGACCAAGATTGAATGAGTTCAGAATTACCCTTCAAAAACATATTGTAGAGAAGGTGCAAGGATTTCTGGAGGATCTCAAAGACAAGAAACAACTTCAAAGTTTTCTTGGAGTTGATAGTTTTTCTCGAATGTCCATAAAATATCTACCAAAATATAGGAAAGTGTTCAGCCCATTGTTAAAGAAAGATAATGATTTCAAATGGGAAAAAGAAACACAAAGAATTGGTGTTACAACTTAAAGAAATATGTAAAGAACTTCAAAAGCTTACAATACCGAATGGCAAAGATGAATTGGTGCTCTACACAGATGTTAGTGATCATTGGTGGGCAGCAGTGCTAGCTAAAGCTTCCCCAAATGATGAAGTGTCATGTCGATATTGCAGTGGTCTCTGTGAAGAAAATAAAGCAGCAAGATGGCATATCAATGAAAATGAATTATTTGCAGTCCAAAAGACTTTTAGAAAATGGCTTTTATTCCTACTGCGTAAGAAGTTCATTCTAAAAATTGATACCATGAAAAGTTTCTTACAGATTTTCTGACGAGAGATAGAGTTCAATGAAGTAAACTCCATCCTAACAAGATACAAGCATCTCCATAACCACTTGGAGGAGCTTGAAAAGAGGATCAATGACCTGGAGATGAGTATCACGTCGGGGGTTGAGTTGAACAAGAGGTTCTGTTAAAAGTCCATAACGTGCTAAATGCTCCCAGAGTTGCTAGTTCATGCCTCTAGGACAACCTGATTATTCCTATCTGACGTGAAGCTTCTTCATCGAAGCAAAAGGTCGAGTTTCGAGAACGCATCCCTAACCCAGTCGCCACAGATTCAAGTACTGTGAGCATAAATTTAAAGTTGGATCCCTACAATGGATCTAGCTGAGGAAAAAGTTGAGCAAACGAAGATACTCCTACTGTTGTCTGAAGCCAACCCAGCACCTCTAGGGTAAAAGAGAGAGAGAGATCAATCTGAGGCCAATGGATGACACTTCTAAGATTGGTACTAACGAGTTTAAAAGTTTCTTCTTCCTAGGATTATTAAATAACATTGGAGAAAATTGCCACATGAGCTGGTGTCAACCTAGCAAAATACAAGATTGATCGATATGGTAAATATCCAAGGATGTGGATGTTTCCATGAGCCAATCCACAAGAAGTAAGTAAATTGCATGAGTTTAGATCTCTAACTTCAACTCATACTATGTCACTAAGTTTTTCGAAAATCTCAAAACTTCCAATATGGATATGCAAGGCCTTAACAGAGGCGTTGGAAAATAAGCTACCGAAAAGTTTAGAAACCCTCAATTTATATTGCAACATGGCCAATAATGGACAGGGGACGAGCCAGAATTATCCCAAGTGCCCAGAAAAGAAATATGGCACTATGTGGGCAATTGTTCCTTGTCACAAATGATAAGGGGAAAAGAAACGAGAAAGATCTATCAAGAAATAAAAAGATGCCAAGTGGACAACTAGAAAAAAGATATTAAAGAAATCCCCGACAGACCTTGTTGGGCTGAGTCAAGAAAGCATTATCCACCGAAAACAACAGAAAATTGTAAATTAATGATAAGTGTGGTGGGACCATCTAATATGCACACCCTGTGAAGGAAATCCCACAACAATGTGATCCCGATAAGAGAAGCATCCAGAAGTCTATGACAACCAATGAGAGGATGACAAATGAATGCAATAATTCAAGGATAGAGAGTCTCAAAACCTCTATAAAAAATGGGTAGAAGGAAGCGGAAGACATCGAATATTCCCCTTTATTTTCTTACAAAAAGAATATTGTAATAGTTAGTCTATAGTTTTCTCCCATTCTAGCTTTCACTCGAGTGTATGTGCACTGAGAGCATAGCTACCATGGGTAGCTAAATAAGTCGTCTCCTCTCAAAAAGAGATGTACTACTGTAATAAATAAGTTCTTGATTTCTGAATAAAAGTTGGACTTTGTTCATCATCTTCCCAAGAGTTTATATGTTCGTTCCTCAACCAAGTAGATACTATACGCCTCGAGGTAGAAAACAAGATGAGGTTGTGCTGATTGTTGTTGAAGAAATCTACCCGTCTGAAACCATTGTTTGCGATCTAGTTATTAGGCTATGAGGAGCAGCTTGTAAAACCAGTAGCCCCGACTGCGATTTGGTCAAAGATATGAAACTTAGTTTATGTCTTAAGAATTTAGTTTATGGAAGCATGATGAGTCTGATATGATCGTAATGATCTATTTCCATTAATAGAATTGTTAATAAATTAGGGTTCTATGTTAGTTAAAATTTTGTATTATGTTCATGCCATGTTGAGTGCCGGGATAAAATTTTGTGCTAGGATTTAACTTCATGCCACGAGTTTTATTACGTGTCATATGTTCGTGTAATAGTACTATTGTCTTACCGCAATAATATTTTTTATCATTTTGCTACACTACTTGTCGGGAAAATAGTAAAAAACAAAAAGAGCAATATAAATATAGAGTGCTAGACTTCATATATTTTTAGAAAGTTGACATATTCAATATATCTGTTAAATGTGCTTTATATAAATTTCTCACTATAAAATTTATTTGGGCTATTCCCTAACTTTAGAGCGGTTTGTGCCCTTGTCACCAATTCGGATCCCCTGTCCCATATTTATCTTATCTCAATCATGTCACACTCCAAAATCGAACCATACAATCACTACAAGAAATACTATTTATAGTGACCGATTTTAGTGACGAACAATTTCTGTCACAATTTAATTACGGATTGTTGACGGAATAACTACGGATAGGGACAATAAGACTGTTTGAGTTTTAGCAACGATTTAGTGACAGAATTACCACATAATTTAGTGACGAAAAAAAAAAAAATCATTATTAAATCGTAGTAACAAAGGGCACCAAGTACGTGGGAATAAAATACTATAAGGTTGTAACTTAAATTATCCGTCATTAAACTCGCATTGACGGATTAGTGACGAAATTTATCCGTCGCTAAATAGTGAAAGAAATATACCGTCATTACCTCTAAAAAAATAAAAGAAGTCTTATAAAATAATAAAAGAAGTCGATTAGTGACTGAATTAACCTGTCCCTACATAGTGACGGAATATTCCGTCATTACTTCTAAAAAATAAAAGAAGTCGATTAGTGACTGAATTGATCCATCCATAAATAGTGACGGAAATATTCCATCATTACCTCTAAAAAATAAAAGAAGTCTTATATACGAGTAAAAGAAGTCGATTAGTGACCGTCCTCAAATAGCGTCAGAAATATCCCGTCATTACCTCTACAAAAATAAAAGAAGTTTTACATACGAATAAAAGAAGTTGATTAGTAACGAAATTAATCCGTCCCTAAATAATGATGAAAATATTCTATCATTACCTCTAACAAAATAAAAAAGTCTTATATACGAATAAAAGAAGTCGATTAGTAACAAAATTAATTCGTCCCTAAATAGTGAAGAAAATATTATGTCATTTACATGTAAAAAATAAAAGAAGTCTTATATACGAGTAAAATTATGGTTCAAACCCATGATAGGACTTGTAAAGAAGTTCCTTACCACAACGACAACTAATGTTATCACACTACTAGAAATCTGGCCTCTTAGGATGCAGTTATTAGGACACTTGTTCATAAAATGTCCTATCATATATGTAATAGGACACTTATAAAAAATAGGTCTATTAGGTAAGAGATAAAATGAGAGAATGGAGAAGGTTATTTGGCTACTAATTATCAATTATTCAATAATTAAAAATAAAACCCCTAAATCCCAAAACCAACCCTCATTTTCTCATAGACTCCGACACTCCCTCTCCGTTCTACTTCGCGCTCTGTCGCCGTTTCTGTTTGTGCTCAATGGATCTCCGTCATTCCCCTCCCTGCTCTTTGGCCCTCCTACATTCCCCTCAGGTCTCAACGATATCAACCGATCTCCGGGCTTTACTCTCGTGTCTTACGTTTATACTGCCGGTGATGACAGCCATTGGTAAATAGTTGAAAGAGAAGGCATAAACCGTCGATCTTCCTTTTCGATTCTCTCCACGTTCTGATTTGATCTTCTTGTTGTTGTAGGAATTCAATATCGAGAAGTGACAATTGGTTGAAGCAGGTAAGAAGAAGATTAAACAAGAGTATGAGCGAAAGGAAAAGCAAGTTGAAAAGTAGGGAAGAAGATATAAGCGTTTTACTTCGTTTCCTGTTTTGTGTTTTCTGCCAGTGATTGTTTTTATGATGTGCTTCTGTCGCAGTAAAATGGTTTAGCATTTTCTGGCAAAATCATTTGTAATTTTAAAATCAATATGATTATTTTAAAAGATTAATTCATACATGAGGGATCAATTCGGTGTTGACTAGTTAATGTGGTTGCGTTAATTTGCCGAGAAAGTTCTTTATTCTCCAATTTAACTTAGATATCTTTGATAAACTGCATCTAGACACTTTTTTATAGTCGATTCTCATGTTCATGATTATAAACCCTAATTAGTCGTTACTTGGTGATGTGTTGCTCACTATCAGGTGTGGCTCAGAGAGGTAGGCGACTAAGACGACCGGCTTAGGCCCCCAAAATATATATGTATGAGTATATATTATATAAAATATTCATTTTCTAGCTTAAAATTAAAATTAAAAAAAATATATCATTCAACTAGTTTTGCATTTGATCCTAATAATAATTAAAATTTAATTATACTAGTTATTCATTAACATAAAAAAGAAGTAACATAATTTAATTTTTTATCAACATAATTTACATACCTAATAAGTATTATTTATATTCCTAAATTCTAGTAAGACATATCAACAAAATATACAAGAAAAATACTTTTAATTCTTCCAAAGATTTCTACGGCTTTTTAATTCTCAAAAAGATTGAAACGATAAAAAATTTTACTGCTCCATTTCTCGCTCATCATTCCAAGATAAATATGCATGTTGCTACTTATCCTCAAATCCTCATATCGTGAATAAATTCTTCTTGAGGAGAACTCAAGAAGTACCATAATATTTTTTAAAGTTTATTATACTTGTTATTCATTAACATAAAAAAGAAGTACCATAATTTAATTTGTTTATCAACATAATTTACATACCTAATAAGTATTATTTATCTTTCTAAATTCTAGTAAGATATATCAACAACATATACTAGAAAAAAGACTTTTTATTCTTCCAGAGATTTCTACGGCTTTTTAATTCTCAAAAAGATTGAAACGATAAAAAATTTTACTGCTCCATTTCTCGTTCATCATTCCAAAATAAATATGTTGCTCTACTTATCCTCAAATCCTCATATCTTGAATAAATTCTTTTGGAGGAGAACTCAAGCACTCAACTTCTCTGGTTGGATTTTATCAAAGTTTTGATGAGAGATAAAGAACTTAAGAAGGTTTTGGTTTAATATGCTATCAAGGATCTACTACTTCAGATTTAAGAAATATTGGGTTCTCCAAATTCTATTGTTATATAACTTAATTTTATTTATTTTAATTTTTACAATATTGGTGCTTTTGTTCAATTATATATATATATATATATATATATATATATATATATATATTATCTATTTATCCGAAAATGACTAGTAGAATAAGAAATAAAAGTCTAGATTGAAAAACTAAAGCAAAAAGGAAAATGATTTAATAATAATTAATTAATATTTTTTCATTAAAAGGCCCAATTTTCTTATTCTGCCTAGGGCCCCCGATAATATTGAGCAGCCCCTGCTCACTACATCGATATGTCGATGTTGTTAATATTTATTTTTTTGGCAACTACTATCTGCAACCCATAAAATTTCTCAACACAGCCCACTGCTTAATGCAGTCCACTTATGTTTAAAAATGGAGAATATATTTCATAATACAACCCACTTATTACCAAGTGTGTCCTTATGCATTAAATTACATTATGTTAAACAAAATATTATAATTAAATAACCAAACATTAAAAAAAAAAAGAAGAAAAATTAAAAAAGGATAAGAGAATTATCGAAACAAACAAAAAGAAGAGAGTAAAAAAAAAAAAAAAGAAGGGCTGAGGAAGAAGAAAGAAAGTAGAAGTAATTCATTAATTTTGAACAACAATCCCTAACAATCATTCATAAGTTTGACAAATTTCGTACGTAATGAATTTTATTACTCTGCAAGTTCTACAAATGAAAATTTTTCATTCTTCTTCGCAAAGAAATTGCAGCAGATCTCTGCTAATAAATGGACGGAGTGTTGTACAACTTCTACGAGAGTATTCGAATTTTGAATTGGGTAAATTTCAAGAGCCCTCCCAGAGAACCCTGGATCTAAGAAGCAATAATTCTTTCAGAAAATTGGAATCCGCATTTCAATAGAGGAAAAAAATCTCATAAGAAAAATGTGGGTTTGGAATAACCTAATCATGGCCGAACACGTAATAACCATATAATTAATGAAAAAAGTAAGAGCTAACTTTGTTGATATTAAGTGATTTTTCGATGTTTATGTCTTCCGTCAGTGAAACCTTGAAAAATTTAGTGTTTATGATGTTCTAGAGAAAAAAAGATACGGCGGTGTTGAAGATAACAAAAAGAAAAAAAAATATATATTTTTTATAGTTTCAAATTATATTTATATATATATAATTGTTTATTTATTATGTTTTCTTGTGATTAAGGACGTTGTAGTCTTTTACTAATAGCATTATAATTTATTAAATTAGTGGGCTGAGTTAAGATATTTTGTGGGTTGCGAATAGCCGCAGCCTTATTTTTAAACCTTTTGCTCATCAAGAGATGAACTCTAGTCGAGTGTGTATACATAGATTGCCATCATCTTATTCAAATTTTATATGCTTCTGGGTTGTTGTAGTGAGTACTCAATCCAACTGAATGCTTCTCGAATCAAGGTTCTTCAAGCTCAAGATGATTTGGTCAGTGCCATGAAGGATGCAACATCAAAGGAACTTCTGAGTGTTAGTCATGACCATCATAACTATAAACGTCTTCTGAAAGATCTCATAGTTCTGGTTGGGCAAACTTAGTCCTAATATTGTGTTTATCCGCCATGTACATCTTAAATTTTTCACTTCTTCTCTCTTTAGGCGACTAATGTTGTTGATGCCCTGATTCTAGTTGCCTATTCAAAGTGTCAGACAACTATTTAGCAACGGCGTCATAAGTAATTCTTCCACCTCCCTTCTTTGTTCATACTGGTTTAACTGATTGTATATTGAACATTTGTAGGTGTATTGGCTTCAGGTTGGCAGATATTTTACAAAAGGGTTTATTGTGAGTCTTTGTTCCTGAATTCCTTGAGAACACAAAATTGTGAAAGGAAAAAAATTATGGGAATGTATGTGAGAATGTACTCTTCTTTTTCTTTTGTGTGTATGCGCATGAATTGGAATTTGTAGATAAATGGGTACATTTAACGTGTTTTAATTTTCAAACAACGGAAAGGATTTCAATCAACAATCAAATATTGGTGATATTAGAGAAGTTCAATCAGCAGGCAACAAACATCCATATGGAGACCTAGGTAGTAAATTGGCTTTGTGGGAGCTGAGCCAGAATTAGATGAGAAAATCATAACCTTTTAGAATTGCATGATCGATAATTTTCATACTCGAAGAACACAAATTCCACAAAATCGATCAATAATGAGTTTGCAATCAGCCAAGAAGTTACTCGGATGATTTTCATACAACGAGGAATGCAAATTCATTCGTTGTGGTAACTAATGCACCTACATTCTAATCGTTATCTGGAAAATATTTGAATGAAATGGTAATTTAGGTGTAGTGTTGAATATTGTCTTGTTAGTCTATGAAAATTGACAAAGAAAAAATATTTATTCAGATGTAATTGATTTTCGGTCTATATGGAAACATGAGGTGAAGCTCCAGCTACAACCGATGAGTCAGCTCCTCACCCGCTTAAAGGTCACCTTCCTAATGTATCTTACTGCATTACCAGCACTCCCATGGATTTAGTATCTGCCGAATTTGCTAATAATTGTTCACAATTTTGCAATATATATGTGATATTGATTTAGTGTAATAAAAAAGGAAAAATAATTTGTGTCTGATTTTAGTATTTTCACGAATCTTCATGTATCAATTTTTCGCCAATTATTTTACAAGTTTTGCAGAAAGTTGATGAATCCTATGCTTCTGATATACGGAGCAGAGAATGTGTTCTTTTTATTTCACCAAAAAAAATCTGTTTACAAAGTGAGATGTGAGCTCCTTTTATAGGAGTGAATACACGTAGCAGAAGTCAAGGAAAAATATCTAAGAGTGACTGCCACATCAGCAATCTAGATGCTTCTAAATTGTACACCTTACTCCAATACCCCCCCCCCCCCCCAAGCTGGAGACTGAAGAAAATCGCGCAATCCCAGCTTGAACAACAGCTCACGGAAACGATCGCTACAGATGATCTTTGTAAACAAATCAGCAAGTTGCAGATGAGTAGGAACATATTTCGGAAGAACGAACCCCACTTTGAATTTATCGCGGACGAGATGACAATCTATTTCTAGATGTTTCGTCCGCTCATGAAAGACGGGATTAGCCGTAATGTGAAGAGCAGCCCTGTTGTCGTATAATTGGTTCAGGAACAGATATGCGAAAATCCTGAGTAATGTAATCAACCCATTGAAGTTCACACACAGCAGCAGCTAAAGCATGATACTCTGCCTCCGCGGATGAGCGAGATACAGTATCTTGCTTCTTGGTTTTCCAAGAAATGAGACAGGAACCAAAAAAAACGCAATAACCAGTTATACTACGACGAGTATCCTTACAGGATGCCCAATCGGCATCACAATAGCCAGTGACATGAAGAGGTCCGGCAGCAGGGTAAAACAAACCAAGAGATGGAACGCCTTTCAAGTAACGAAGAACGTGCAAAGCAGCACGCCAATGAGACAATGTAGGCGTGCTGACGAATTGACTTAATTGTTGAACCACATAAGTCACATCTGGCCGAGTTAAGTTCAAGTATAATAAGCGGTCAATAAGAAGACGATAGGATTGGGGATGATCAAGAGGCGTGCCATCAGTAGCTGTTAACTTGCAGCCAAGAGGAAGTGGAGTAGCCGCCGGCTTACAACCTGCGAGGCCCATATCTGTGAGCAAATGAAGAATATATTTCCATTGGCATAGGTAGGATCCTGTAGAACTCCGAGAGATTTCCATACCCAAGAAATAACGAGCACAGCCAAGGTCCTTAATTGTGAATTTGGCATCCAAAAATAGCTTCAATTGATTAATCAAATGGATGCTGGACCCAGTGATAGGAACGTCATCGACGTAAACAAGAAGAGCAAGAAAATCCTCTTTATCAGCCTTGAGAAACAAACAGTGGTCATGCTTAGATTGGATTAGCCCAAATTGAAAGAGAGTAGAACAGAGCTCGTTATTCCACTCCCGGGAGGCTTGCTTCAAACCATAAAGACTACGCTTAAGTTCGCAAACTTCAGCGGGAAGACCCTTGGTGTAACCCGAAGGAGGCTTCATGTACACTTCTTCATGTAAATATCCGTGCAAGAAGGCATTATTAACGTCAAGTTGGTGTAAGGGCCATCGGAACATAGTAACGAGAGCAATGAGCATTCGCACTGTCACTAACTTGGCCACGGGAGAGAAGCTATCGTAATAATCGACCCCATATTTTTTATTGTAGCCTTTCGCAACCAAACAGGCCTTACACTGGTCCAAACTACCATCAGCCTTCCGTTTAATTTTGAAAACCCACTTTGAACCAATGGCTTTCTTGCCCGGTGGAAGAGAAGTCATCTCCCATGTATTGTTTCGTTCCAAAGCATCAAGCTCTTGCTGCATAACCTTAACCCACCCTTCCTGTGTACTAGCTTCCTCGTAAGAGGTGGGCTCATGAGAATCAGAAAGCTTGGCAAGAAAGGCCATATAATTACTGCTGAAGTTAGAAGCCGAATAATAAGAGAATGTAGTAATGGGGTAAGGCTTACCAGGTGATGCATTGGCAACAGCAGTGCAAGCAGTAGCATATGGAGGGGGAGAAGAACAGGTAGCAACAAAGTCACAAATGAAATCAGAAAGTTTAACAGATTTTGTCCTCGGTCGGGTGCTTCGGCAAAGGGCTGGAGTAGAAGAGAACTGCTCTGAGGCTCTAGGAAGGGCAGAAAAATCTGGAGCTCGAGAGGAAGACGAACACTCTGAAGCACGAGAGAGGTCCAAAGAATCTGAAGCCCGAGGGGATTCGTTATAAGCATAAGCAGGCCATTCGGGAAATAAAGTAGTAGCATCATAATTCAGAGGAGAAGCAACAAAATATGGAAATTAGTTTTCAAAAAACACCACATCACGGGAAACAAAAACCTCATGGTGCTCAATATCATAAAGGTAATACCCTTTTTGAGCAAAAGCATAACCTAAGAAAATACATTTATGAGACCTGCTGTCGAATTTATGCTTATGAGGTTTAGTATTGGCAGCAAAAATAAGACACCCAAACGGTTTTAAAGACATGTAATCAGGAGGTTTATGATAAAGGAGTTCATATGGTGTCTTCCACTTCAAAACGGAACTAGGAAGAACATTAATAATGTGAGCAGCGGTTAATATAGAGTAGGGCCAGAATTTTAGTAGTAAGTGAGCCCAAAACATTATGGCCCGACCAATTTCAAGGAGTTGACGATGTCGCCTCTCCACTACCCCGTTTTGTTGGGGAGTATAAACACAAGTTTTCTGATGTATGATGCCAAGAGAAGCAAAAAGATGTTGACAATTCTTGCTAAGAAACTCAAGGCCATTATCACTCCTTAGTTTCTTAACATGAAGACCAAATTGCGTTTGGACAAGTTTAAAGAAAGATTTCAGAATTGAAAAGGTTTCGGACTTATGATTCATGAGAAACACCCAAGTAACCTGTGTATGATCGTCTACTATGGTAAAAAAATAAGAAGTAGATGTAATAGTCTCCCCGGCACAAGGTCCCCATATATCAACATGTAAAAGTTCAAAAGGGGCATCCATATGAATGGTGCTAAGAGGAAAAGGCTGACGATGTTGCTTCGCTTTAAAACAAGAAGCACAAGATTTTATATCATCCAATAATTCCTCAGAACACAATGGTTTAAGAAAATCAATATGTTTTATGGTACTAACAGAGGCATGACCAAGACAGTGGTGCCAAGTATCTAGAGCATAAGTACAAGAAAGGGAAACATAATCATTATACGGAGTCGGAGAAGGAGCAGGTGTTTTAAGAATGTAGAGTCGGCCACAGAGCTCCCCCCTCAACTATCTGCTTGTCACTCTGAAGGCCCTGCAAAGAACAATATGTGCCAGTAAACACACAACGAATATTATAGGCAGAGCACAGCTGATGAACTGATAACAAATTGTACTTGAAAGATGGAATGTATAAGACATCAAGTAGAATGATATCAGGACTGATGTGGACTTGGCCAATATGAGATACCGCTTTTGTTGTTCCATCAGGAAGGAAAACTTTCACATGTGGTTGCACTTGCTTCACATGAGTCATCCAGTGCAGATTAGAACACATGTGGCGGCTCGCACCGGTATCAATAATCCATCTACTAGCAATAGACGAATCGGAAGAGTTTAAAGCATAAGCAATAGGTGAGAAGGAAGAGAAACCTGCAAAGTGGACGAATTGAGCATAGTCCAAGGCAGAATCAGAGGCAACCGAATCTGAGGAAATTTTGGCACTCAGAATTTTTGCCACTTCTTTTGCGAGAGAGGAGAGGTCAGAGAGATGAGAAATCTTTTTATCAGCTTCCAATTGAGTCTTCGTCTCAGAACTCTCAGCAATGTTGGCATAGGTCCGCCGCTTTTGGTCCTTAAAATTCCTATGCCACTCAGGATAACCTTTGAGTTCAAAACAATAGTCAATTTCATGCCCGTGGGCACCACAGTGCTTACATAACAGTTTAGCCTTCTCTTCCTTAGTAAGAAATTTCCTCTGAGATCCTTTATGCGTGGAATTGTTCCAGTTGGAATTAGGCCGTGGTGAAGTGGTTCTAGCAGTGCCGGCAGATTTAGCAACCAAAGCGGTTCCATGTAAAGGATCAGGAAAGGCATCCTGAAGAAATCTATGTTTCTCAGCAGTGAGAAGCATAGAATATGCTCTGTTCAAATCAGGAAGGGGATCCATGAATAATAATTGACTAGTAAGAGGAGCATAACTTTCATTCAGTCCTTGCAGAAACTGAACGAGTTTCATCTTCATATCAAACTCTTGGACAGCCTTAGCTAAATCACAACCAGAGCCAGATGGTAGAGGCGCAACACAAGCGAATTCATCCCAAAGACGCTTCAATTTTGTGAAATATACCACAATAGAATCGGTACCTTGTCTGATTGAGGTGATTTCATGTTGTAGATGAAAAATCATTGGACCATTGCTTTGACCAAAGCGCTGGCATATGTCCTTCCATAAGTCAGCAGCAGTTTCGGCAAAAATAAATGCATCCGAAATCTCCGGAGATAATGAATTTAAGATCCACGATTCCACCATTAGGTCAACCTTCTTCCACTGATCAAAGCTTGGAGAATCCTCTGCCGGCTTTCTGATTTTACCGTTAATGAAACCAAGCTATGTCTTCGCTCCTAGAGCAATAGTCATCGATCTCTTCCATGAGAGGAAATTATTTTCAGTGAGCTTGCTGGAAACAAGGAGGAGACCTGGATGATCCGATCCATGGAGAAAAAATGGATCATCGTCTTTCGCAGGCATCGGAACAGCGGGAACAGAGGTATTAACATCCAGAGAGGTAGCAGAAGAAAACGATCCACCAGTACCAGCCATGAGAGCTGGCCAATCACGATCACGATTCTTCCATGGAGAGACCATAATTCGCACCGATTAATCGGAGGAGAAACTCAAGTAAGAGTATAATAACACCGTAAAATTATCACACCGGAAAATTCAAGCGGAAGCAAGCCATCGGATTCAGCGCACAACTGATACCATGATGAATCCTATGCTTCTGATATAGGGAGCAGAGAATGTGTTCTTTTTATTTCACCATAAAAAATCTATTTACAAAGTGAGATGTGAACTCCTTTTATAGGAGTGAATACACGTAGCAGAAGTCAAGGAAAAATATCAAAGAGTGACTGCCACATCAGCAATCTAGATGCTTTTAAAATGTACACCTTACTCCAAAAAAGTAAGTGGAGAATATTAACCATGCGGAGCCAATTATTTGTAAATTATTATTTTTGTTGCTATATGATTGCATTCTTAAATCATGTGTGTCAGCTAGCATCAAATATATTCTGATTCTTGTGAGTGAGGCTTTTGTTGAAGTAGAAAATTGGCAAAAATGATAAGTTAATACTAATTTCGCACTATATTGATTCTTGCAGCGGTAAATTGAAGTAGTTTGATCTTGTTTACATCTGAATACAGTAAGATCAATATATTGAAGATCTTATTTGTTGCTCTATTGCTATTTGGCGACATTATTTACGGTTCTGTAACTTATTTATCATCAGTCCCTGTGAAAATCTTATGGCCTCTCGCAGATTTTTTTAGCTTCCATTTGTTGTAGAGTAACATCTGAATAAGACTATCTTCCACATGTTGGAAGTTAATTTGATCATAAAAAATGTTACTTTTGATTTGGAAAAGGTTCCTTCTATCATAGAAAACTGTTACTTTCTAAAAATTGTTGTTATTGTGAAAAGTTTAATATCAAATTCATACTTTTCACATCCATAATTCAATATTTTATGATGAAAGTAACTCTTATCTTACGAAAAAACATCCCTAAAATTGCTTTATTCAAGTGTTCTCCTTAGTTTATATGGAACTTACTTTCTCTGGTGGTGTTTGCGTCTTATTATATTCTTTCGTTATCAAAGGTTGACGAATTAACTTATAAACTCGAGAAACACCCTCCACCCTAAAATCGTTTTATTTAAGTGTTAGCCTTATTTATATGGAGCTTACTTCCTCTAAGGTGTCTTGATCAAATTATGTGGTCATTGATGGTTGTCGAATTGACCTATAAATTCGAGAACCACGCTCCCCCCTAAAATCGTTTTATTTAAGTGTTTGCGTTGTTTTGTATGGAGCTTGCTTCCTCTGCGATGTTTGTCTTACACACTTTCTTTGGTCATTGAAGGTTGATGAATTGACTTACAAATTCATCTTGCTATATTTTCTTGATTGACGCTAGATGTCATCCTTATTGCTTCATCTTCTCCAATTAGTCAAAATTGGTTTTACTAAAGTTGCAAAGATATTGGACGGTATTTATGCACGTCTCTGCGCAATAAAAATTACTGTTGTTGATGTAAAAGCAGGTGCTAACTTTGTCCAACTTCAGTTTTGTGATTTTACTATCGTATCCTGTTCCCTTCCATTTATTTTTGGGATTACACATTTCTATAGCGAGATCAATCCCTTTCCTACATCTCATGTTTCTCATATCTTTCATTTCCTCTAGACGATACTCTATCCAAGGAGAAGATTTGGCAGTTGTTATTGCAGAATGAATGTACAATAATTCCAATTTCATTGGTAAATATTCATTGTTTCTTCAAGATGTAATTAGCAACTTGTTGCAAACCTTAGTTATCCCGTTTTTTACCTCTTCCGAATTTTTTTAAATTAACTTTGTTTTTTTTTTTTTACCTTTTTTTTGTAGGCATCAAAATTATCAGTTGAAGACTTGATGGTTTGCGTAGACCTTATTGAGGTCCTACTAGTTGATTATCCTCAAAGGTCTGCATTACCACTACTTGATAATAGTATGCACCTTATTGAGATAAGATGTGCATATTTATAATATATTTGAATTACTCATTATTCAACTCTTTCTCTTTGCAATCAATTAGAATCTATTCTCCTTCTCTTGTGGCCTATAGAGAAACATTCATTTAAGCTGAAATGGGTGTTCCCTTACATATATTCTCCAGAAAAAAAAATATGCACAGTTGGTTGCTAAATCTTTTGAATTACATGAATTTGAGTTCCATCCAGAAAGAAATGGATATTTTTGCTTTTGTTTCCTATAATTCGATTACAAATGCTTATGTTTTGGGGTTGGATATGTGTTAGCCTTAAGTTAAAAGTTCTAGGCCTGTAATCCATGCAAATAGCTTTGCAGTATGATGTTACAAGATTTAGGATAGTTGATAATGACTTGTACACTGTTCGTACGCTACAGGATATTGGAGAAATTTTCTATCAGAGGAATCTTGCAGGTGATTAGCGTGACACTAGATTGTTAATATGTTGCAATTATTTTTTGTTATTAATTGATTGAGTATATGTTTCAGTTTATATTTTTTTTTTTTTTTTTTTGTGCCATCCAAATTGGGAGATAAGGAAAGCAGTTTTTCGAAATTACCAAGAAGATTCTTGTTGCATCTCCTCAAATATCTGAAGCTATTTTGATTGAGGAGCAAGTGCGCGTATGGCTGCTTGAATGCGTCGCTGGAGCTGAGGACGCCGGTGGGGAAGTTTTTTAGCGGTGTGTTCATGGACGATAGGGACAGGTTTCAAATTGTCGCAAGGAAGGAGTTGGAGCGGCTGGTGGCTAGTAGAGATGCGGCGACAACATGGCTGCAGCTCAGCATCGTCTTCGATGAAGCTTACCCTCATAGGTTTGTGCTTTACTATACCCTTGTTTGTTGGTTTGTTCAAATTACTTCATCATACACTAGTAATTTTGCACGATTATTGATATTTCACTGATTAAATTTGACTATAATCTATTAGCATTAAATTTGATGTCTAAATCCTAATCTAAAGAGGATTTTAACCCGATATATCCCAAGATTAGTCCCCAACTCATAAAAAGAGGCCCAAGCTCAAGATTTTAGAGGAAGATTATAAGGAACTCATAATTTTACATATTTTCAAGTACGAGGCTCGGGAGAGAGGATCAACGAGCAAGAAACGACGATGATCGGCGACTCAAGATTCGAGTTTGTCTATGAATTATTATTTTCTTCGATTATAAACATGAGTAGCTAAAACACCGTTGTGTTCTAAGGATAGAAAGTAGGATTTTACAATGATGTTTTGAATCTTACTTTTAAATTATAGACTCTATTTTAATATATTTATCTATGTGTTTGGTTTCATCCTTATGATTGAATTTTAATCTGGCCAACTAGGTTTAATTTACTTGTCTAGCAATTTCGCTTTGAGAGAAGGGAATTGTTAATAGACGATAACGCATAGCACGATTGTCTATGATCGTGTGGGTAAAGGGTTAAGGGGTTGTTAGGAGTTGTTAGGATAGGGTTAAGGGGTTGTTAGGAGTTGTTAGGATCAATTGACTCGAGAGAGTAATTATTCTAATCAATCTACAATTTAGTCACTTCGAGAGAAGGATTAGGTTAAATTAGTGTCGTCCAATAAATATAAAATTGGTTTAAAAGTCTATAGTTTTTAGGTTAATCATTCATCAAAGTAATATCTTAAATCGACATCCTAGACTACATTCTCTTCGATTGGAAATCAGTTCTCGTTAATTAATTAGTTTAATAGATTATATGCAATACATTTTAGTTATAAACAATCTTTCTCAATTCGAGTATCTAGTTAGGGTAATCCTAGATATTAAGGGTATCAAACTATCTAACCTCATTTCCTATGGATCAACCTTGACTTCCACTATATACATCTACACCCGTACACTTGCGGTAATTAAGGGTTAGATATAGTACATGTCAAGTTTTTGTCGTCGTTGCCGAGGAATAGGTTAAGCGTCTTCATTTTTATCCTGAGTAATAGGAGGATACTAGACTAGATTTTTTTCTGCAATTTCAGTTTTGTTATTTAATTTTCATTTTTATATATTTAATTAATTTTTTCATATTACGTGGTATTTGTTTTTGGTGGTGTTTTCAGGTTTCGCATACAACCCAGGTCAAAAGGGAAAGAACATTTTGTTCCTTTAGATCCTAAAATTGAAGCGACTACCCACAGACATCGAACGGGAAGAAATCACACAACTGAGATAGACAATATTCCGCAAAATCTGAACCAAGAGGAGGCGTTGAATCGCATATTGGGGGCCTTAGCTCATCTGGAGCAACAACAACCTCCACTACCACAGGAGAGACGTGTTTAGGTCGTGCAAGGTGAGTTAGATGAGGACAACACATCCATAAGTGATTGTCTTCGCCCTACGCCAAATCAGCAGTTCGGAGGAGTGCAACCACCACCACTGAATGCCAACAACTTCGAGTTGAAGCCCACTCTGATAAATAATTTTCAACAGAACCAGTTCGGTGGGAGCGGATTAAAAGATCTAAACGTGCATCTAAATAAGTTCTGCAGGTTGGTTGAAACAATTAAGATGGACCATGTGCCACATGAGCAAGTGAAGATGAGGTTGTTTCCGTTCTCACTAAAAGACAAAGCACTTCAGTGGTTTAACTCGCTAGATGATGTAACAGAATGGGAAGACTTAAGCAAGAGATTTCTATTGAAATACTTTCGGTCGAGCAAGATGTTAGATTTGCAGAATAAGATCAATCAGTTTAAGCAGATGGATCAAGAACAATTCGGCGAAGCTTGGGAGCGATTTCTGGATCTTATCCGGAGTTGCCCCCAACATGGGTTTTCAAAGAAGTAGCAAGTGTGTAAGTTCTACAATGGATTTCTCTACAATGGATTGCTTGCTCCAGCACGGAACCAGGTAGATGCAGCGGCAGGGGTAGCTTGATGGAAAAGAACATCAAGGATGTATTCTCAGTTTTGGATGTAATAGCCAGAACTAGTTATCAGTGGCCTAATGAGAGAAATTAGCCAAGAAGAGTGGCTAGTGTCAAAGAAGCAGAGCTCGTCAAGAATGAGCCGATTGAAACTCTTACATCTCAGTTGACCGTTCTGACGAATTAAGTAAGTTTGCTAACTAGTCTGACATTAGCACAACATAATGACACTACTTCGCAGCAGTTAGTGGGCCAGGACGAGGTTGAAGATGTTAACTTTGTAAACCAGAGGAACTTCAACAACTTCCAAAATAATCGACCGAGACACAATCAGTATCCACCTAATCGGAATAACCAAAACACCTCTTATGGAAACATGAAAAATTCACTCAATCCACCGCCAGGTTTTGCTGTTAAGAATGGCATAATCCACGATGGCCAAAATCCAACAAAATAGGAGATAGTACAGTCACAGTTCGCAAAGTATGATGAAAAATTAGCTCAACTACAGAGAAAGATGGATGGAAGATTTATTGAGCTAAACAAGCAAGTGACTAGCCAATGAGCGGAGATTAAATAGTTGGGAGAGAATATGAAATAAATATCCAACAACCTAAGTCAATTGATAAATATTGTTGGGGGCTCAACACAAGCAGGGACAATTTCCCAGTAACACCATCATCAATCCAAGGGAGCAGTGTAATGCTATCCACTCAATGGGCGAGACTGAACAAGAGAGTCAAGAGCTGAAAGAAGTTGAAAAGAGGATTGAACAGAGCTAAGAGGAAGTGGTCAAATCTGAGTTTGCACTACCGAAAAGAAGAGTTGTCCCCGAATACATACCTCTCATTCCATTTAATCTAGCAGCTGTTAAAAAAAAAAAAGGAATGAATAGCTCCGCATCGAACATGCCAAGCTTTTGGAAGAACGTGAAGCTAAGAAGAAGTTGGCAAGAGAGAAAGTGGAACATCAAAAGAAAGAAAGCGGCGACGGCAAAGATAAGAAAATACTACTTTCTTATTTTAATGATTCTTCTTAATTCAATTTACATGATAATATCTCTGCTAATCAAGTTTCTTTACAAAGTTCTAGTACATTTTATATAGTGCAGGACAAACCCGAGGAAGAAAGTGAGAAAACGGGGGTCATGAAATATTTTCCGGTTAGGAGTGTCATGAACGCTGATTGTGAGCCAAAGGACTCAAAGACAATGCATGCTGAGAAAGAGGCAACAATGAAGAAAAACATGAGTCTCATGAAGAACACAAATACTTGCATAAGAAGGGCTACCAAAAAGAAAGATCCAGGGAGTTTTTCCATAGCATGTTCTATTGGTAGTCTAGTGTTAAAAAATGTGTTGTGTGATTTAGGATCAAATGTCAACTTAATGCCTCTTAAAATGTATGCACAATTAGGACTAAGGGTAGTCAAGAAAGCCTTTACTACTATCTAATTGGCTGATGGATCAATACTAACGCCATTGAGAGCAGTAGAGGACGTGCTTATTCAAGTTGAAAGTTTTAAATTCCTTAGTGATTTTCCAATTGTTGACATGCAAAGAAATATAGATGTTCCATTCATTTTAGGTCGACCACTCTTGGCAACAAGTCAAGCGGTGATAGACATGCCTAAATGGAAGTTGACATTTCGTATTCAAAATGAAGTAATCACATTTCCCATTTATAATAGGGCGAGCCTAAAAGAAAAGAACAATTGTTGTGTCATTTATACTATTGTGAAGAGTTCAAAATTGCTAAATAAAATCTTAATTAACCCAAGAGCAAGTGAAGATAGTTGGTTGGGTTTTGGTTAGTAAAAAATGGGGGTCGTCGAGCCGAAGACGTAAAATTTAGCGCTTATCGGGAGGCAACCAGATGTTTACTATTTTTTTTTTTGTAATTTTTGTTGTTTTTATTTTTATGTTTATTTATATTATATGTTACTCGTGTTTTAGTGTTTTTTTTTTTTTTAATTTAGGAACCAACGTTGACGAACAAAGAGTGAAAGAAAGGGATAGCAAGAAGTAGGGGTAAAAAAGACGGAAAACTGGCCTGGCTTACGCAGGAAAGCAACGCGGTCGTGCCATGAATGAATGCGGTCACGTCCAAATGGATCCAAAAACACAGAGACAGAGAGCTCAACGAGGTTGCGCCAAAATTTCGACGCGGTCGCGTCATTTTGCGATTCTAGATTAAAATGGTCGCATCAGGTTCACTGATGACTTCATGAAAAGCTAACACTAACATAAGCACAAAGAAATAAAAGCTTGAAATTGGAGACAGCACCGAGATGACTGTTGGGATGTGATGGCTTAATTTATGAGCCAACATAGATTCCAACCACCACCACCACAATGAGTTGTGAGTTGAGCATCAAGATGTACCACTGTTTTTCCACAAACTTGGCCTTTGACCAAGTTTGCAGGAGGGGGTGAATAGTGGGATGACTTGGCAGCTATTTACATTTTTGCATATATCTGTTGTGTCTATTTTGCTTATTTATGTATTTGATTTGTGCTTTGATGAGCCTGAGTGCTCGTGTGTGTTGGTATTTTTGTATTAAAGTCATTGGGTCTGTGAGCCCATTTGTGCATTTAAATTAATAAGTCATGTTGGTCGTAGTATTTGTTTTTAATTTTTATGTTTTAGTTGTTTATTTTGTCAATTTGAGTCTAGAAGTAATAAACCTGAGTAGTAGTCAGTAGAATCGTGCAAAAAGAAGAATTTAGGTAAACGATAGGTGATGGTGTGTTAATGATGAAGTGATTTTGAGTAAAACATCGATAATTAGCACACAGTAGAGCATGAGAGGTAATTTGAGACGAAATTGAGCTTGAACTTAGAATATTTGCTCAAAATTAACCTTGTGAGAATTTGAGCCTAATTGTACTCCTATTTTTGGAGTAATATGATTCCTTTCGGTGTGAATTTTGATTGAATATATGTATTAGTCTCTAGAACTTGCCTTGAACCTTTACTAAGAATGTGTGAAGCATGTGTTGTGACTTAGGAAATGATCATAGAAAATTCTTGTTTTTAGCCTATTTTTTAGCCTTGAAAAGATGCCCTTTGTACCAAATATGTTATCCCTAGTTAGCCATTTGAGCTTAATAGCCTATTATTTCATAAGCCCGACATTACAAGCTAAAAATCTTTCGATTTAAGTTTTTGGTCTTAACTGTATTAATCAAGTAAGAGGGGGAAGGATTGGAAGGTAGTTGGGTAAAAGTTTTGTGAGAAAAGGAAAAACTAGTGGATAGTCAAAAAATCAAGGGAAGAACAGAATGATAGGTGAAAAGACGATAAGAATAGTCTCTCCTAATTCGAAAAGAAAAAAAAAAGAAAAGAAAAAGAAGAAACAAATTGGAAAAGGAAAAGAAAGAGTTTGTGTTCGTAAATTTGAGGAGAGGTTAGAAAATAAAGTGTTAAGTTGTTGATTTGACTAAAAAATTCGGGTAGTCCCAAGATGTGGTGCCCATATAAATGAAAAGCACTTAAGTTGTAAAGACTTCTGAAGGTAAAGAAGTCACTTTCTGAGTTGATTTGTTGAGATTTGAAGAGTGAGATTGAATGATTTTATTGAGGGGTAGTCGGGTTAGGAGTAACTTGATTAGTCCAAAAGTAATCACTTTTATCCAAATATATCTCACCTTACCTTAAGCCTACATTACAACCAAAATAAAAGACCTTTTTGCTACTTTGTCACATATATCAAGTACGAGGTCTAGTTTAGATGATTGACAAGCATATGGTAGGCTTTGCATATAGTTCAATGTGAGAGAAAATATATTTAACCTAAACACTTGAGGGATGAGAGAAACACTTACCCGATGAGGATTGAATAATTCGAAAGTTCAAAGTCTTGAAAGTAGTTGATTTTTGTGTTATCACATAGGCTCAATTACACTGTGTTGCTTAGTTTTTTTAGAAAATCAATCTGAAACTAGATTCATCGTCTAATCGCCCTAAATACATGTAAACTTGTCCTATTTATTCTATATGTTGTTCAGGACGAACAACAATTTGAGTTTGGGGGGGGGGGGGGGGGTTTGGTACATGTTGTGTTTGCATGCATTTAGGTTTGTTTACGAATATATTTTGTAACATTTGCATGTATAATTGGTCGAGAATCATTCATATTTGATAGATTAGACCGTTTGACGTGTATTGGTTTGTTTTGTAGTGTTTCCATGATTTTCAAGCTAAAAAAGGAGTTTTATGAGATTACATGAAGAAACAAGTCAAAGAAGGGACAAGATGGGCAATTTGCGCCAAAAGTGGACGGATTCAAGCGTGTGCAGCAGAAAATTGGGCGCCGTCGCACCGCATCTCGAAGCGATCATGCCAGAAAGTTCTTCGAAAGTGAAGTTTCCTATCAGCTTGACACACCTCTGGTATTTTAGCCATATCTTGAGACCTAATTGAGATGCAATTTTGCCTGAAAGAGACAAAGGGCTACAACTATGCCTGAAAGAGACAAATCTAAAAAATAAATGGAAGACCCTAAGAAATAGCTTGGAAGACAGACCTGAAAACTCGCCTGGACATGAACGCACATGGTCGCGTCAAAACCGGCGCGGTCGCACCAAAATCACTCGTTTTAAGCATTTTTTGGGTTAGGTTCAGCGTGACCGCGCCACACATGTGCGCGGCCGCGTTTCTTTATCGATTTTGATGTCCAAATCCTAATCTAAAGAGGTTTTTAGCCCGATATCTCCCAAGATTCGTTCCCAACTTATGAAAAGAGGCCCAAGCTCAAGATTTTAGAGGAGGATTATAAGGAACTCATCATTTTACATATTTTCAAGTACGAGGCTTGGAAGAGAGGATCAACGAGCAAGACACGACGAAGATCGGTGACTCAAGATTCGGGTTTATTCTTTCTTTGTTTATTTTATCGTTGAACAATGTTTGTCTATGAATTATTGTTTCCTTCGATTATAAACATGAGTAGCTAAAACACCGTTTTGTTCTAAGGATAGAAAGTAGGATTTTACAATAATGTTTTGAATCTTACTTTTAAATTATAAACTCTATTTTAATATATTTATCTATGTGTTTGGTTTCATCCTTATGATTGAATTTAATCTGGCCAACTAAGTTTAATTTACTTGTCTAGCAATTCCGCTTCGAGAGAAGGGAATTATTAATAGACGATAACGAATAGCATGATTGTCTATGATCGTGTGGCCAAAGGGTTAAGGGGTTGTTAGGAGTTGTTAGGATCAATTGACTTGAGAGAGTAATTATTCTAATCAATCTACGATTTAGTCGCTTGGAAAGAAGGATTAGGTTAAATTATTGTCATTCAATAAATATAAAACTGGTTTAAAAGTCAATAGTTTTTAGGTTAATCATTCATCAAAGTAATATCTGAAATCGACACCCTAGAATATATTCTCTTCGATTGGAAATCAGTTCTTGTTAATTAGTTCGTTTAATAGATTATATGCAATATATTTTAGTTATAAACCATCTTTCTCAATTCGAGTATCTAGTTAGGGTAATCCTAGATAATTAGGGTATCAAACAACCTAACCTCATTCCCTATGGATCGACCTTGACTTCCACTATACACATCTACACCTGTACACTTGCGGTAATTAAAGGTTAGAAATAGGACCTGTCAATGAGCCCACTTGGGGCCTTGACTCGACCACGGCCCAACGAATCTTGAACACAGTCAAAGGACTAGCTATTGGAGGTCGAACTGTTATAACCACCGTCCATCAGCCTTCTAGCCGCCTCTACTATATGTTTGAGAAGGTATTCTTGCTCTCTAAAGGTTGCCCAATATACTATGGTCTAGCGTCAACTGGCATGGAATACTTCTTTTTCATTGGATTCTCGTCATCCATCACTATCAATCCTGCTGATCTTTTGCTCGATCTTGCTAACGATAAATAGAATCTCAACTTTCTACATGACTTTCTTTACATGAGCATAATTTCTGATTGTTGGACAGAAAAGGGACTTAAAAAATATTTTTCTAATATCCTTTCTCAAGCGACAGTTAAATATCACTTAGAGCACTTGCATTAGTTATCTTTAGAATTTTGATGGAGTTTACGTGGCCCCACCCTCATAATTTTCCAAATTTGAGCTTATATTAATCCATTTCAATTAGTGGAATTTCACATTACCTAAAAACAACTCTTTTCTAATTGCAGATTCAAAGTAATCATTTGAGACTATTAAAAATGATGAATTATTTGTTTTTCATTGACATCCTATGTATGTGTTCTAGGAATTGCACCTGATTTCCAACATGCCACTGAACATAGTGACATCACCTACCAAGACCCGACTTCTGTCAGAGAATTTCTCATCTCTGCCTATGACAAGAACATTTCTAGGCTGAAAACTAAGCTATTCAGTTTAGCAGCTACAGTTACACAAAAGACAACTTAGTATTCATCAGATGTAGGATATAGAAAATTTCTGAGCATATTGTTACAATACTCAATGTCTATCATTCCTATTTAGTGTTGTTTGTATCCTTTATTCTCATGTTGACTCTTATATAAAATTCGACCTAGCTCACTTAAGCATGAATATGATAGTGAACGGATAGCGTCCACCAGCTGGGGACTTATTAACTTGTGGTGGCCACTGATGGTCAGCTGAGATTTCAGCTCGAATGAAATTGAAAAGTAATCTATTAAAGTTGAGGCGTCATCAAGTAGTTTATTTTTTCGAAAGACAACTCTATTGCATGTTAATATTTATTCAATGTATGATGTTTTCTAGCAGATATATGTCTTCTATAAAGAAGCAATTGCTATTATAGTTTATTCTATATTTAGCAATGTGGTAAGAAGCAACAACCAGTTTGTTATGTGATGTGTACATGAATCTTGACTTGTTCGTGTTGTCTTCATCTTAGGTTGTTCTTGCATTTACAGTTTCTTTTATTACCGTACACAACAATCTAAAAATAAACTATGCTATACTGGGCATTGACGATACTTGGATTTATAAGAAGTTGTTTCTCGAATTACTTTATTATTCTGATCCTCTTCTTTAGACCTTTTTGTTCTACTGGAATAGGTGTTGATGTAGCCGGAGAGGTGGTAGAGGTTGGACCTGGAGTTACAAACTCCAAACCTGGTGACAAAGTAGTTGCTGCTATGAATCATGTAGTAAGTTTCTAAAGTTGTTTTTGCTCTATTTTATGTTTTTGATTTTGCAAAGTTTTTATTGCCTTATTCAAATTTATTAGGTGAAATCAGCGATCAATTACTCTAAGTGCACTGAATCTCGAAAGATTTACACACGTCTCTCAAATTGATGCCCATCTATGCATTCAACTGAGTTTCACACTCTCTTAACACATAAATGTAATTCTTAATGAAACAGAAAGGAGAGAAGTTTAACAGAGTGTGCAGTGGCCACATAAACCTTGACCATTCGCAGGCCACCTGAAGTATCAGTTTGCTGAAAGTGCAACTCTCCTTGTAGCCGGTCTTACGACCCACATGACCCTGTCCCAATCAGCCGGGCGTATGCTTAAACTATATGTTTTGATGCTTATTAGACATTTGATGATAAAAATATATTTTATATTGAACGTGTACTTTGGTAAATTGGCACGTACGTTTATCGTATTATATAATGTTTCCTATGAATTTTAAAGTTTATTAAGTGTAAATTAATTGACATAACATGTTCTACGTTAAATATAAATAAAATTATAGAAAGAAAATCAGATAGCATAGTGACGGAATAGAAACGAATATTTTTTTTCTTTTTGTAACGGAATAATTATGTTAGTAACATAGGCAAGATAATGACGGTAAATTCCGTCATTAATTTGTGGTGGAAATATCCCGTTGTTAATCATGTATTGATGGACTAGTGACGGAATTTTAGTCGTTGCTATATATTTCCGTCACAATTTTATGACGAATTTTTTTAAAATTGTGACAGGATTTCCGTCACTAAACTAGTGACGGAATGAAAAATTCGTCATTATCGCTGACAAAGATTTTTATAACTGAAAAGTGAAATGAAGGATCCATTTGCATTTGTCACCTTATCTAAATCGAAGAAGTAGAGAGAAACTTTAGATCAAAGAAGTAGAGAAAAGCAGTGCGGGGTGTTTTGTATTCCTTGTATACACAGTTACCACTTTTCTCTCCCGAAAGCAATCATCAATATGTTGCTTCCGCCACATCCTCTCCCACCACCAAAACCACCTCCCCCTCCGCCATCATTACACCCACAACTTTATCATCATTTCTCACACGTGTCAGATGACCCTAATGATTATGATGAAGAAGTTGGAGCGTCTTAGCTGATAAAAGGGGTCCATCTTTTTACCCAAAAAGTTAGATCAGCCCTTTTCTTACTACTTCTTCTTCTTCTTCAAGGGGGAATTAAGCATCATGGTCCGATTACTTATAGATCAAACTCGTGTCGTCGCTTATCTTTTTGGCTCTTTCGAAGCTCAAAAGGTTGTCCGTTGATTTCACCAATAAAAGTTTTAGATTTTGGAATTCATAATCAGACAGCTGCTACAGGTTTGTGGCTTTGTGTGTACTGTATGTATTTCTCTCCCTTGGATTCTAGGTGTTCCATTTTTGGTTGTATTATCATAACTATCTTTGCAATTTTATTGATTAAGTTTAATTAGGGTTTCACAGAAGTAGAGTATTGGAGTTTGATCTTTTCTTTTTTCTTCTTCTCATTTACAATCTGATGTGCATGTGTGAGTAGATCATGAAACAAATTGAAGTGAATTCAAACTATTTCTCCATCAGGATCAACAAGTAATTCTTTGTACTTTGCCATTTATTCCGAGTATGACTAATAATGAAATGTGTCTTCAGTTCATTTCTCTCTCTGCCTTTTAATACTTCAACTTCTTCGTATTGTTATGTTTTGGTAACTTAAATCTCTATATTCCTACTTCTTTCAGTTGTTATAATTTTGCAGCATTACTACTAGCATATTATAATCACAAAATTAAATACAATATGTGAATGTCTGTGTAGGGTACAATATTGTAGTTCATCTGTTTGGGTTATTATACTCTTCCGTTCCATATTATTTGTCGTTTTAGAAAAAAATAAAAGAATTAAGGATGAAATATTTTGAAGTATACATTCCGCTAATATTAAGGGATAAAAAATTGACCAAATAAAATATTTGTGATAGGTTGAAAAGTTGAGAGATATTCTAGAATGGAGCACAGAGAGAAAATTGGTAAAATTCATGAAAAATATCTAAAACTGTTTAAGGTGACGTGAAGCAGAAAAGTAAAGAAGAAAGATAGGCACGAAATAATTAGGGTTCTCTTATTCATCAGATTTCCTTTATATAGGGTGTCAAATACAAAGATTTCACAGTTACATATTATTTTTGTAAATACCTAAATTTTTTTTTCATCAATTACTTTTGAAAAAGGCATACTAATTGTATTTTTTCTTCAATGTTCCTCCTTGTGCCAAGTCAAAGGGGAATTGGTGCATAACTTGTTGTCTCGTTAAAAACCTTGTCAAGTAACAAAACTCAGTGAAAAAAAAAATAAACCTTGGTCTAAGGGAAAAAGAACGCAACGCATTTTTATTGAGACTCCCCCTGAAGTCTATATCTCTCCCTTAATATGTACATCTATCAAGAGAGCTCCGAAAATCTCTTCATCCTCAATTTACATAAATCATGAGGATATTATGTGGTTGGTGGTTATAGAAAAAAGTTGGCGGTACATGTTTGGTCTCGTCACCTTTGATGTGTAGCACAATCCATCAGTTTGTTGCAAATAATTTCATCTTCATAACTTCGGGTAGGTTCAGTCGTACAATTCTAAGTCACTAATACTTTGACCATATAAGTTAACGAACTTCTTGAGATATCATCCATGAGTGATGTGATGAGGTAACTAGAGTAGTTGTGATTGGTTTATCTTCAAGATTTCGTTGTATTTCTCATGGTAATACATAAACGGTTTGATAATGACCTTTACATTGGCCACTAAGATAACTAACATATAAACCAACCAAAATAGTATTTAGTATTTCGTAGTAGGGGTTAGCTCCAACATTTATTTAGGAGTTACATATTCTTTTGTAATCCTTTTATCTCTTTATATGAGAACATTCGACATCTCCTTTAGAGTTTACAATTTGATTTGTAATCTCTCTTGTCTCTAATATGGGAAGAACAAATATGTGTCAATGGTTTCTTTTAGATGTCAAAATATTTTTTGATATCACTCCATTGATATTGCGTTATCCTGAGTAAAATATAACCAACATATTCTTTGAGAAAGTAATATATGGTTGAATGCATTAAGCTTTTTGTACTAATGCGCACATTGCAATTAAGTAGGGAATTTCATCTCCTAATAGCTCTTTCATCATTTCCTTTAGACTCAAATGGATTTATCCTTATGTCCATACTTCAACCAATCATAAGAGTGCTAACAGATTGCACTTTATCCATGTTAAATCGCCTGATAATCTTTTCGATATATGCAAACTGAGGAATTAATATTCCACAAACTCGGTCTTCTAGTTCAAGACATAGACAATACCGAGTTTTCTCATGATCCTTTATCTCAATTTAGATTTCAAATAAATCACAGTATCTCTTATTTCTGTAAGAGTGTCTATTATGCCCTTAACATCGACATAAGCTGCTATAGTTGCAAATATCGGTTTCTTTGTAAATGCATAGGGGCAATACTATTTATTCTTTCCCTTCCTAATCAAGTACTCACTTAGACGGGTATACTATTTCCGTCTAGATTTATTTCAATTAAAGTGAGCATTTCAATCTAATATTGTAAATGTATTCTGTGGTCTAGAGTCACTTGAGTTGGGTAATATACTATTTGTTGATATCTTACAATAGAGCATGGTTCGATATTATTGTGCTCTATAATTTATTGAGCAGCAATGTATACATCATCAATGAATGTGAAAGATTTTTCCATTAACTCTCATGCACTCTCATTATCTTTAGAATCATATTAAACTTCGAAGCATCTCCAGTGATGATTCATGGACATAATTAATTAGAGATAATTTGAGAGTATTTCTTTTCATTGATAATTCAAATTATGCCACATTTGTCTCCTTCCTTGAGCAGGTGTTCATCGAACCACGTGGCATCTCCCATTTCACTTTGAGAGTCACGACCTCAATCACACCTCCACTAAGTATGGTTGCAACACCTTTATCTGCGGTGTTGTGTCCCTTCCCGAGGCCTTTTAATCTTACAGGCACACTTGCAGCTGATATATATGATCTTGTCACTTTATCGATTTTAGCAAATGCATCAACAATCAAATCTTTCATACTTTGAAGATCAATAATTCGTTTTACTTCACTTTATATTATGAAGTGTGAGGATTCTAATGAGACATGCTAGGAAACACTTCCTGTCGTTCCCTTCGAAAATTCTTTTTCTTATCTTCCCCTAACGAAGAGAAGACTGTTTCATTAAAGTGACAATCCGTCAATCTAACGGTAAATAGATCTCGCTTGTCAAAAGTTTCAAATAGCGGGTAATAGTTGAAAATTCATATCCAACATAAATATTTAATTGTCTTTAAAGACTCATTTTGATGCGTTGTGGGGACGCAGTAGGCACATATACTGCATAATCAATTATGCGAAAATATAAAAATATCAGGCTTAATTCATTTAACACTGATACGCATAAATTATCGATTAGCAGTGGATTTGAGACAAATAAAGTAAACTTGCAGCTATATTGCATAAGCCCATGGCAGATAGGCATTTAAGTGCGCATTTCATATGGCCTGATCCTCCATTTATATCCTTTTGATGGTGACATATATGAGATCATTTTTATGTATGCACATGGGTTAAAGGATGTTATACATTGATCTTGACAGATATTCAATAATCATCAAATCCTTATGATGAGATCTCTATGGAGTTAATAAGTCTTATAGACTCTATGAAGTGAGGGTGGTGAGCCCTTATATAATATTTTCTAGGAGCTTCAAATGCAACATTTCTTGTGAACAATAATGTGATGATCAGTTAGTGTGCCAAAGCATTTACCAGAATCATAGATACTTTAATAGCCCGCTTTTTGGTTTGATAGGTCCACATATATTATATTATGTTCTTTTGTAAGACTGGATCTTACTTATATATAGGAAGGTCTCAATCCTACGTATTGCTCAATAGTAGGCTTGGCAGAACGAGTGATGTGCCTTAAAATAGTTAATGATGTAGAGTGGGATGTTGGTCGTGCTTCTAGTACTTTAGAAAACATCGATTGTGTTATGATAAAATTAGCACTAACACTGAACACCGTATCAGATTTTTATTCCTTTTGTATTTCACTCGAAAGGAAGAATGTTCATATAATTTCTTAAATATGGATCATCATGTCATGACTTGAATGTCTAAATCCCTTGTACCAAAACCTACACGAGTCAGCGTTTTAAAGTCCATTATTGATAGCAACATTTGATCCAACGATCATCATAGTGGTGGAGTACATACCACTAGATTGACTTATTAATTTCTCTTAGATGTGCTTCCTTTCACATTTATTATAAGTATTATCATTTATTTAATTTCATTCTCACAAATTGTTTCTAAATGATAGTCTTTGACGCAAATATCTTTACTTAATAACATTTTAATAGCTCTTGGTGTATATAGAGCGTTTTGTGACTATAATTGTTATGTCATTAGGCATCTAGAGAATTCGATGATTCTTCGTCCTTTTAGTACTTGTGATTCAATGATGGTCATTATTCAGTGATGCAGTGAGTCTCTGTTCTTTAGACTTCCTGTATCTCTTATAGTTAACTGCTCTAGCAGTTTTTATACAAAAATATAATTATTTAAAAGTTCATTATCAACTCTATCCCTTTTGTTTAGAGGTTCTGGTGTGTCTTTTGCATATTGTCTCCATAACCACCATGCCCATTTGGGGTAGGCACATCGGAAGGCCTCCAGGGCTTCTATGTCCCCTACTTTGTGGTGTACCACAACTGTAGAGACATACACATTCATTCCCTTTACTTTGGGGTTAATTTTCACTATTTAATTCATCATAGTTAGGCTATGGAATTTTATTTATCTCAGCGCATTTGGTATTATTTTTTCAGAAGAAAATGATCAAGCCTCTCAACTACTTGCATCGGTTGATTAGCTAATTGAGTATTGTAATTGTTTTATTTCATACTCCAGCCTATACAGGTTCGTTAGTATAAGCATTGGAGTAGGAAAGAAAAGAGATTTTATGTATCATATCATCTTTTGTGATTTCTTTACACATAAAGAGTGATGTGTTTTCGGTCACAACGCTTACTGAGGCTATTGACCCTTTTGTACTCTAGTGAGTGGTTTTCTTTCCACTAGATAGTTAATATTGGAAGTAGAGATTCATCTACATCTTTAATATTTCGTTTATTGCATTCCGCAGCTCATCCGGTGTTTTTGAACTAAACAATACTCCTAGTGTAAGCAAGGATTAATGTGTCATCTCAAATTTATTAGAGCATTGATTGTAACTTCTATTATGTTAGACAGTGCTTTGTCATTGGGGTCGGTTGATGATATGATTGTAAGAGAGTTCTTATAGGGTGTTATTTTTCATGGAAATAGTTTCCTATTAGGAATATCAATTGTGGTAACTCAATTTCTTCTGAGTCTAATATCAAATTTGGATCGAGTTGGTTTAATCATTTTCTTTTGAATTAGATTTTGGGACCATATATCACAAGTTTTTCGATTCTTTGTGAAAATACTTTATCATGCAGTTGATCTGTATTGATTAATGCCCATGAATTTTCATTATCATGGGAATATTCAATTTACCAAGCATAACTCACTTCGTAGGAAAATCAATTGTAAAATTATCATATAGTCATGCAAATAAACTTACTATCGACAGATAATTATCAAATCTCTAAGAGCAAATAAATTAAGTCACAACTTTCAATTTCGTGAGAAAGTATTTAATTGGACCATAACGGTGGAGAGCTCCATGAGTATCATTTAAAACCAAACAAAATTTCATTATTGCCAAAATTATACCTAATAATATTCACGTGCACATACAAATTCATTCTCATTTTGTATAAATCACAAAAGCTATAATTGCAATAAACCATAGAAGATATACACACATGCTCTTCTTTTACATGCTTACACTTGAGCAAAATACTTAAATCATCAAGCATAGAATAGTTGTGTTGCAGGGACCACATTATGTCACTATAAGCAAAAAAATATTCATTTTACAAAATAGAGACTTCGAATTACCTTGCGGGAAAGACACGATTCTTTCCTATGTCACTTTCCAAACTTTCCAAATAGCGATTTGATAGTCCTAGGAACCATGATTTTGGGTCTTACTTCCATTCCAATTGAAACTAGACAGCGCTCACCAAAACCAACAAAATTTATGTATAAGAAACAATAGTCCATAAATTATGGAGAAGAGAAATCGAAAAACAAAATTCCGATCTTAAACAGTTTATGTTGATCATAAATTATGGAGAAGAGAAATAAATTTTAGAAATAAGTTTTTTAATTTTTTGAATTTTCGAATTTCAGAAATGAATTTTAGAATTTTAATAATAAGAATTTTCAAAATTATCTTGTGATTTTTTATATTTATTTTTTGATTTTTTATATAAAATTATCTAGAAATAATTTTTTGAAATTCATGTTTTTTATATAAAAATACAAATTATATTTTATTAAGAATAATTTTTTTATTTTCTGGAATTATTTTATATTCTTATTTTCTGTAACTTTGTAAATTTTTTATTTTTGAAAATATATTTTTGTATATTATTTTCCTGGTTTTTGTTTATATTTTTAAGTATCTAAAATTAAATTTCAATTTTTTTAAATTCTTAAAATAAGTGAAAATAAAAATAATTCTGAAATATATTATATATAACATTAAGTCAATAAAAGAAAATGAGAAAATAGAAAAATTCGGTCATGTGCATGGCACATGGCCTATATAGCCGGAAATATGACCGGAGTTTAGGGCTTCAAACTAGCCGAGCCGAGCTTGTTGTGTTCATGTATTGTTCATTTATTTTTAATCGAAGCTGAGCCGAGCCAAGCTGAACTATATTTGAGAATGTTCAATTATGTTCACTAAACGTGTTCATGAATATTTTTTACCATGCTCATGAACATTTTGTGATCGTAAACAACTAATTATTTTATTCACGAACATCAAATAAACTCACATTTTCTAAATCTCCATACAAATAAACAAATTTTAAAAAATGATTATTATAACAAGAGGTAATATAAGAATATTATATTATATGTAGTATAAAGAACACAACTTTTTTGTTGTTATTTTTCTTCTTATTATTGTTATTATTAATTGAGCTCCAAACAAGTTTGTTAGCGAGCTTTTAATGAACGAGTCATTCATGTTCAGGCTCTGTTCGTTTATAAAACGAGCTCAAAAATTTATTCGTTTGTTCAAATAAATGAGCTCGTTAACAAACTGTTCAACAAAAACTCTGTTCATTTTCAGTCCTATCGGAGTTGCATACTGTAACAAAAACGTATTTTACAGGTTGTAATCGAAATTTTTTGTTTAGGTGAGAAACTGAAAAATACCTGATAGTACAGGCTACATTTTGAAATTAACCTTGATATTATTTGCTTCCATTAATAATAGTCCATATGAGCAGCTAGGTCCATTTCAGCTTAAAAAGAACGTCACATCATGAAAAATGGTCCATAGTAGCAGCACTGATTGTTTAACCTACTGCTTACAGTAAAAGGGTCTTTTTTTTAAGAATTAATACAAGCTTTATGAACATTTTAATTTTGTGACAATATATAAGACGTTTAGGTAATGGTTGTAAAGTTATAAGACGTTTAGACTAATTTTCCCTTTATTTAAAGGATGATATTAATGAAGTGTGTGTAGTGTTTTTAAAATATGGGTGTGAAGTGTGTTTAGTATATGTTGTGCGACTATTAATATGTGTCTAGTGAAGTGTGCATGTGTACATATTTAAAAATTAAACGTGTAGTGTATGAAGTGTGTTTGTGTATGTGCCGCTATTAATGTGTGTGTAGTGTGTGGAATGTATTTAGTATGTGTTGTGCGGCTATATATATAGCCAAACTGTCGTGGATTAACTAAAAAATAATACATATTTAAAAATCAAAAGTGAATTTATTTTTAAAAAATTCAAGGCCAAAAAACTAGAGGGCCTAAAAATATTAATATTTCTTTAAAATTAACTATAATTCGTTTTATCACAGTTTCAAGCATGTCAATATATGGAGAGGCCCTTGACAAATGAAAAATATGAATATATCGAGACCCTTGGCCAATGCAATATATGAATATAGGGAGACTCTTGGTCAATGCAATATATGGAGAGAGTCGGAGAGATCCTCAATCATCAAGGAGCTTCCATCTATTCCATTTGAAATCCTATAAGCTTCCATCTATTCCATCTAAAATCCCTTAATCATTAAGTGAGTTTTCATCTATTCCATCTAACATTTGCCTCATCTATTCCATCTAAAATTGGCCAGTGCAATATGTGGAGAGACTCTTAACCTGGCCAGTACAATATATGGAGAGACCCTTACCATCAATGATTGTTGTAATATTTGGAGAGATCCTTTGGCGAGAGACCCTTAGCCAAGTGAACTTCCATCTAAAATAATGGATGATAGGATAAGTGGTTCACTAAATTATAAGGGGTTATTTATTTTTTACTACTTTATCAACTAGTTGTCCATGCATGCAATGCACGCGTAAGACGATTTTTTATGAGATGTAGATAAATTCAATTATGATGTACACTTTTATTGGCGATGAAAATTCAAACATATATTATCATAAAACATACTAAAAAATTGTAAGTAAAGTTTGCATAAATGTATAAATTACATAGTGACAATTAAATATATACTTACAGATCTCGAAATACTTTCCTATATACAATATTTACAGTTGTGTTTTTATGTTTCTTCTCATGATCACAAATCAAGACTTTTAAGCCTTTTTAATTCATTACTCTTGAAAAGGCAGCATACAACTAATCATGACTAAAAACAGGCTTACGCAAGTATAGACCAACATTAGTTGATGATTGAACCTGACTTTTGTTTATTGTCATGGCATAAGATACTATAATAAGGAACTGCCTGCATTTTAAATGGTACATTTTAGTCCGACGGAGTCATAGAAAAATTGAGGGATCAACATCATTTGACTAGCACTTGCTCCAGTCATTATCTTTGCTTCTAGCACGTGGTCTCCTAGCCTGGTTAGTAATAGTCTCGTTCCATTATACAAACCTTTACTTAGATCTATGTTCCTAAGCAACATAACCGGAGTTCCGACTTATGATTGGGAACACCAGAGCATTTGATTGAATTAAGGAATTTTGAAGCATGGACGTGTGTCATAACATCTACAGTGAGGTCTGATTTACTTGCACTATCAGAACAAAAGTATGGACGACTATATCCAGTATTCTTTTCGATCATATATATTGATTTATAGAGTCAACCACATCCAATGTAGAAGCTAGTATAGCTCTTTGTTGAAGGTATTCCAGATCATGTATTCCTTCTTATAGATTAGGATATATGCTATCAACAATCATCGAAATAGGATCACCACCATTATGAAGAAGCATATCATTGGGAATTTCAATAATGGAAGAGCTATCATCTTCTTCACCAATAACTCTGCCTCCTATGTTTTGTAGCCATTCAGAGAATTTTGACAACTCTGATGCCTCGCCTCCATCACCAACACTTGGAGCCTCATGTTTTTTGTAAGTTGAAGTACCTAGCAAGAGTTCCATATATAGGAAGAGTTAACTGTAGCATTAACAATATTTTTCCTTCGCCCTTTTGGAAATCTACCGAAAATCTCCTCCAAAGACAACTTTCTTTCCATCTAATGGTTTAGTAGATTTTCCTTGTCAACAATTTTCATCACATCCTTTAGGCTCTTACTTAAGGCTTGGAAGCAAAATTTGTGAATCATCGGAGCTTCATCCCATATAAAGAGTTTAGCCTTGACAACTAATTCAGCTAACTCTGTATCTGGCTTGATACTGCATATTGATTTTTTCATGTGGAGTAAGTGGAATCTTGAACCGTGAGTGTGCAGTTCTTTCTCCTGGAAGCAACAAAGAAGCAATACTGCACAAAGCAACATTGAACATAACTTGACCCTTTGATCTTATTGCAGCTAACAACATCCTCCAAACAAATATTTTTCCGGCTCCACCATAACCAAAAAGGAAGAAAATCCTACATTTTTCTCCTTCTACAGAATCACACACTTTGCCGAATACAATTTGTTGTTCGTCTGTTTACTTTGTCGTAAGATGTTCAAACTCTATCAACAATGTTGTTTTGTCATATTGTAATTCATCATGCAACAATCTATTTCGACACATTGAGAAATCATCAAAATTTGGAAGGGGCATTGTGTCAAATCGTCTAAGGCTACGACCGCACCTACGAAGCATGTTCTCGATTTCGATTAGAGCAAGATTCTTTATCTAGTCTTCAAATAGTTTCAGCTCTGTTTATACGTAAGTAGATTTTTAAATATGTGCAAAAAACATACTCCCTCCGTCCCGGCCTAATTGGCCAAGTTGCCATATTTGTTTGTCCTAACCTAATTGTCTTAACCCATAAATGGCAAGTTCTTTCACAATCTCCACTCTTAATCTCCACCTTTAAAAAAAATCAAAGATTCCACAAAATCTGATTTTCCTTAGTCTCCGTGCCTGGTCAAGGGTGATCATTTAGGCCCGGGACGGAGGAAGTATAACTTAAGACATCTAGTATTACAAATAATAAATAAAAATTAAACAAATAAAATATTATACTAAGAACTAATCAAGTAAATAAAATTAAAGTAATGAATTGAAATCTAACCTTGATGTGATAAAATTGGCGTGCCTGTATAGAATATCGTCTGGCATATATTTTCAAAGGATCCGGATCCTCTGTAGTTGAGAGCTGTGCATTTTTATGAAACTCCCTCTTTACTATGTAATTATTTACATTTTTTCTCTACTAAGTTATTCACACTATAGAGAGAGAATATAGTACATAGAAAATATGAGAAAATTACACCGAAATATACAGCCTCAACTACAGAGGATCTAGATCCATTCCCAACACCTTTCCCGAACGAATTCTGGTATGCTCATACAGTTCTTAGTGAGCAGAGTGGCAAACATAGTTCCTAGAGATTTACTTGCCCAAAAACTAGCTTCAGTTATTCCATCTATATCCTCCAGAATTCCTTAATTATCAAGTGAGTTTTCATGTGTTGTATCTAAAATTAGTCTCGTCCATTCCATTTAATTCATTAATCATCAAGTGAGCTTCCATCTATTTTATCTAATATTTCAAACACTATTTGGCTTCAGGAGGGGCTCTGTAAATTTGACCCTTGATATTGTGAACGTGTGGTGCTCCCCAACTTCAAATTTTCAATCAATTTTTCTAATTTTACCAAATTTTATACATTACCGCAGATAGATATTTCAGTGGCGACTAGACAGTTACTTGCAGAGCGCCATGAGAGCTCTCCAAGCTTCCACTTCTTACGGCGTCGGCTTCAGCAAATCATCCGCCGCTCCACCGCCGCCACCTTCGCGTCACCGTTACGTCGTCTTTGCTGCAGGTAACTTTGTGTCAACCCTAAAATTAGCCGATTTTAGTTTTTATTTGGTATATTATGCTAAAGCCTTGGAATTGTTCGCGATCAGTTGAACCAACGGAGAAATCAGTCGAAATAATGAGGAAGTTCTCGGAGCAGTATGCTCGGAGGTCTGGTTCATATTTCTGTGTCGATAAAAGCGTGACCTCCGTTGTCATCAAGGTACTCCATCGATTACTCTGGTTTTTGTCCTTTCTGCATTTCTATGTGAAATTAGGATATTAACACATTCTTCAGCTGTTGGTTTAGAAAAATTGAGCTGGCAAACTATTGATTTCACTTGCCAAGTCTGGTGCTTCATGCTTGTTATTTTCGAATAACTTTTTAAACGGAATTTCCATTTGAGCATTGGAGTGGTAGTGGACTGTTAATTATCCGCTGAACAAGATAGTATAATTTAGAAGCAACTTCGGTGATACAGCTCATCCTAATATTATGTGAGAAACTATACTTGTGCAAACAAAAGTTTGTGTGGATCACGAATTTAGGTGAAAATTAAATTTCAATTTTTGTTAGAAACATATGTTGGAACGGATAGCGATTGATCAAACTAAAATGATGAGGCAGTTCACTGATTACTTCTAATCACTGAGGTGTTTAATAGAAGATTTTCTTCATCTTGACGTACAATTATATATATTTCGGTGAATTTTCTAGGAGAAATATGACTTTATAATAAAAAATTGTTTCGTTGCCTAATCATTCATGAGAAATGGCTGATGATTATTGTAACTATACTGTCATATTCTCCCTTCCTTTACAGGGGTTGGCCGAACACAAGGATACATTGGGGGCACCCCTCTGCCCTTGTAGGTAATTGCTAATTTCAAACAAGTATGTGAAATTTGAATCATGTGTGTTTTCCTTTTCTTTCTTCTATTATTCCTGTTACATTCCAAACGTCAAATTTCCAGAGTTCAGTGAGGGACAAGATTTATGTATGTCGCTTTGATATCAGGCACTATGATGATAAAGCTGCTGAGGCACAGCAGGGTTTCTGGAATTGTCCCTGTGTTCCTATGAGAGAAAGGTAATGCTCCCAGAACTTGGGCACAATCCTCAATATCTGTCTTCATGGTCATTGTTAATTTGAAATTTATAAATATGCCAAAACCTTATTAATGTGTTGAGGATGGTAATGCTCCCAGAACTTGGGCACAATCCTCAATATCTGTCTTCATAGTCATTGTTAATTTGAAATTTATAAATATGTCAAAACCTTATTAATGTGTTGAGGATGAAAGGCAGACTAACAACGTACATTATATATTGTTGATTTGCCAGAAATTGAGTAATGAATTCAGTCCAAAAATGATTTTACATGTTTTATCTGATTTCTCGTTCAAACTTTAATATTATGCTTGAGTGTGGTTGATTGTAAGTTACTCATGCTCAAAAGCTCAGTTCGGCTTTTCGAGTAGCTTGGTCCGTTTAAAACATATTTTTTACTAATCGAGTCAAGTTTGAGCCAAACATACTTCTTAAATGATAAAATGTGCTCAAGTTGATTCTCAAGGATTGACAAACTCAGACTTTATTTTCTAGCTGCACTTTGAATTGTTTGGAACGGCCTATACAAGGCAGTGAACTCTAACAATTAAGAATCTTGATAATTGGTCTCATAAAGAACTTTGTCCCTATATCCCATTGTGATAGTGACATTGTTGGGTACTTGAACACAGAGTAATTCACCCCTTCAGGGATTTTCAGCTCACATCATATCTAGAATATTTTACGGTTCTTAGGTTTACCCATCCATTTCTTCCTCTATCTTTCTGTCCAGCTTGATCTGTCACAGGTCATCATACCTGCATTTTGATTATGGTTTTAGTTCTCAAGACAAAAATATTATCCATAGTATGAGTATGACTGGTATACAGAATTGGCACTTTTCTATCCTAATGTTCAAGTTTCTGTATGTGCAGTTTCTTTATGACAGAAATATAAATGATGTAGTTCTTTTCCATGTCGAAATATTGTATGATGAGTTTGTTACCTTTGGAGCCTTAAGTCTCTATTTGGATTGTTTGAGATTCATAGAATGCTGTAATTTGGTTATCGTACTTATCTTATTTGCTATTGGATCGGCAGAAAGGAGTGCCACTGCATGCTCTTTCTCACCCCGGAGAACGATTTTGCTGGCCAGGACCAGGTATGTGTATTATCTGATGCTTTTTAATTTCATTGAAGGGGATCTGAAGGCTGTTCTCAATGTGACCATTGCGTATTCGAATTCCCCATTTACGATTCCGCTTTTGCTTGTGGATATCTTTGAAGACGTGTCTTCTATTGTTTTCGACTTGATTGAAACTAGGTCTGCAATGCAAGAGGCTTGCTACATTTTGGGTCCTTTGCTGTAAAATTTGTCGGAGTGTTTGGTATCTGTTATTGCCTTCTCATCATATCTTCCATCTGCAGGCTATTACATTGGAAGAGATCAGAGAAACTACAGCAAATATGTGAAGCTTTAGCCTCATATTCATTGGTTTGATTAACTGCCTATATAAATTTGTATTTCATTTTCAAGAGAATTATAGTTCTCTTATTCCACATAACCATAACAGCAATTATCTTAATTCATTTTCCTTCATTAATTTGACATGTCGTTGTTTGTGAAGCGCTTGTGGATTTGTATACGACTGAGATGCTTCATCAATCTTCATGGCTTTCTTGCTTAGCTTCATGTTCATCTTCAACAGCTAGAAAGCACTATAGGGTCTTGGTGATTCATTAATCCCTGTTTTGAGGTTCATCCTACTCATGTACAATCATCTCTTCCAATTTTGTACTGGGGCAGGAACTGGTTTAATGATCTTTGCCCTGAAGGTTCAATTTGAGGATGAATTTGAAATCCTTAAAGTAAATCATGTGTAGTTTTTTGGATTGTCATGTATATAAAATCTATCAATTTCATTTTGCACTAAATTTCTCGGGTTAGGTGGATACTCCGACTTGGATGGATTTGAAATCCTGTAAAATTCATCTTTCAAGTAAGTTCAAATCAAGAGGTGTAAGTTTAGACCCTTTAAAATCTGGATTTTGCTCGTTGGACCCACCCCAAATTATTGAGCCACATTCTATAGTTTAGTTATCCTAATGGTCAGTATTTTATCCAGAGTGAAGGAACCATAGGTATAATGCCAATTTGTAAAGACGAAATACTCTTTCTTTTGTAAAGTTCCAAAGCATATCTAAATGTTTCTTGTGTTCTTACTTTGCTGTCAAGGGCCACCCTTTCCATTCCATACCCTCCACTCCATAAGAGGATATTTGTTTTGGCATGTATACATGAGTCATCCTCAACGTATTTTGTTTTACATCGAATGGTTCATTCCTTCACATCCACATCCTATTACCTACATCATCTTTTACAATTTTTAATATACATCATACCATACTATATCCTTAAACTAAAATATCTTTTTGGATGTCCTATTCATGGATGTGCTCCATCGGACGTGACACGTCATTACATCCCAAACCAAGTATCCAACCTGATTGAAACGATTTATTGTCCCAAAGAATTATGTTTAAAAAATTAATATCTTGTTTTACTAGTTTACGTGAAAATTAAATTTAATTTTATAAATTAGTTAGATATGATTAAATAAATTAAAGAAAAAATATTGTTATTTACTCCCTCCGTCCCGGCTTAAGTTTCCTACTTTGACCGGACACGGAGGTTAAGAAAAAGCAGATTTTGTGGAATCTTTGACTTTTTTAAAGGTGGAGATTGAGGGTGAAGATTTTGAGGGTGGAGATTGTGAGAGAAGTTTGCCATTTATGGGTTGGAAAGTTAAGTTGGGACAAACAAAAAAGGAAAGTAGAAAAGTTAGAGTGGGACGGAGGTAGTATGAATTTTGGAGAGTTGCATATTCCCTAGATTGATGAAAATAATAAGTTTCGTATTTTTCAAATTTTACTTTTTTGTCGGATGGAAAGAGTAGTGTATACACATATATAGGGTGTGTTTGGTTATGACTTAGAGCCCAATCTTTTAAGTTGAGGGCTTCATATTTCTCCTTCCTACTTTATTCACTACATCTGCCTCTCCCACCTTAAAACCACTGGGTAAAACCTCTCTTACCTTAAAACAACATAGCCATAGTCTTTTAGGTGGATTTCACATTTTCAATGGTTGTAGACTTGTAGTATCCGTATCGGCTTACATGTATCTATTGCGGGTACACAAATGAATGCAATTAGACAATTGAAAAATAGCGCAAGGAAAAATGGTTGGAGGAAAAGCTAGAAGGAGGGAAGATATATTAGGGGATAACTGTGCTGGGATGTAGTGGAATGTATTCCGTTGACTGTGACATGTTCTGGGATGGTACATTCACTTAAATAGTGAAAAGTATTTTTTTATTTAAGGGATGTGCAAGGTAGGATGTTTACTGTAGATGTCACATCAGTAAATTTTAGGGTGATTGATTGTATTAAAATATTATGATAGATGATGTGGATAATGATTGGTTGATTGAGCAACGTAATAATTTTATAGGGTGCGATGTGAGTGAATGAGTTACATCCGTCTAAAGTAAAATTATTTACAAATGAGTCATCCCACATTCGAATGAATCCATTCCCGTCCAATAATCCCCTCGAGTCGCTATTTATTTCAGAGTAGAATATTAACATCCAATTCTGAAAAGCTGTTCCACTTCCAATAGGGTTCCTTCCTGGAAGAACTTTTTTTTTTTTTTCATTCTTTCTTTCTTTTTTCAATTTGAAATTCCTGGAAGACTGTTAGTGACTTAGTGCTACGGTGATAACCATCATTAATTAATTTATTTATCTTAATAGTTTTTGTAAAAATAATTCTCATAATATAAAAACATTATTATCATGATACATGTCGACTGAATAATTAATTCCATTACCTTTATGTTTTTTGCGCACTACGAGGAGATGCAAACAATCAAGACCTCAGTTTTATGTGAAATATTTTCTATTGCTCATTTTCGAGGTTATGTTGTTGTTGTGACTTGTGGCGGCGGCGGTGTGGTACTAGTGGTGGTGGTGTTGTTTTTGTTATCGTTTTAACGTATTGACTAGCTCAATTTGACATTACTGTTCATTTCATATTTAAAAAATAGTAAGAAACTTACTAACAACTAAGTTCAGAGTAGTTTTGTTGAACACTAGTTACATAATTTGTTATGGACAAATTTGTGAGTGTGCAATCTTCCAAAAATAAATGTAATAGTGAAAATACATGAAAAGAGGTTAATATCATCAAAGTAATATGTCATCAAGTGTAATTTGGGTCAAGGTTCTCAGAACCAGAGTCAGAAGGAAGAAAATCGGGTCAGACAGAATAACCGGAGGAATAACAGAAGAGAACCGGCAGTTAAGAATCTGTTTTAACTAACAGGTCTTCCACAACGGTTTATCAGATCTTTTACAACGATTTTGGCAGTTTTGATTTTAGCTCATTTTCTGATTCGTTTTCTGGAAGTTTCTAAGTCCAATTCTTGATCTCATGGTCTCGCCTTGTTGATATATATATATCTTGTAACAGTTTCTCCGTTCAATTAACAACTTAGAAGAGTGAATTGGAGAATTAGGGTTCTTATTCCAAGATTGAGTGATATTTTGGGGATTTTGAGAATTCCTTGTATTTCTTGTAAATTGACTCTGAGTTTTAGTGGATTGAGGTCTTATGATCCTCCATGGATGTAGGTCACATTGACTGAACCACATTAAGAGTGTTTGTTGCTTGATTGTTTGATCAGTTTTGCTTGAAGTGTGTGTATTCTTCATTTTTTTTTTTTTTTTTTTTTGCATTTCATTTTTCATTCTTGAGTGTTGTGGTGAGTTGTGAGTTCATTGATCTATCAAGTGGCGCCGTCTGTGGGAAACGGACAAGAAGATGGCATCAATGAAGCTGGATGTGGACAAGTTCACAAGGAAGAATGACTTTGGTCTCTGGAAATTGAAGATGAAGGTTGTTCTTACACAGCATGGACTGGCTGTGGCTCTGAAGCCTGAGGAGAAATGGTCTGCTGCTGAAACAGCTAAGAAGGATGAATTGATTGAGAAAGCACATAGTGCGATTATTCTCTGTCTTGGTGATAAGCCATTAAGGGAAGTAGCAAAGACCACTACTGCAGCTCAAGCCTGGAAGAAATTGGAAGAGCTATACCAGGCCAAGCCTGTCACAAACAAGTTGTTCCTCAAACAGAAATTTCTTAGGTTTAAAATGACAGATGATAAAGGATTACTGGAGCAGTTAGATGAATTCAATAGACTTGTAGATGATTTGGAGGATCTTGAGGTAAAAATGGAGAAGGATGACAAGGCTTTGATGCTGTTAAATGCATTGCCTAAATCATTTGAACACTTCAAGGACACCTTGCTGTTTGGAAGGCAGGATAAGTTGAGTCTTGATTTGATTCAAACATCCCTGAAAACTAAGTTTCTCCAAATATCTGGAGACAAGAAACCACAAGTTGTTGCTGAAGGACTGAATATCAGGTTTAATAAAAACAAGTTCCAAAAGAAGTCTCAAGGAAATCAAAGTAAAATCCAGAAGCAGAACCAAGATGGAGGAAAGAAAGGCACTAAATGGGTTAAGAAGAGGAGATGCTTCTCATGTAAACAAGTTGGACACCTTAAGACGAATTGCCCAACCAGAAAACCAAAGAATGAAGCAAAAGAGGCAGATGCAGCAGTAGCAGAGGAAGGATATGACACTGCAGAGGTGTTGACTGTTTCAGATGGAAAAATCAAGAAAGAGTGGGTACTTGATTCTGGCTGTTCTTTCCACATGTGTCCTCATAAGTCATGTTTTCAAGAAATACAAGAATATGATAGAGGATCTGTCCTATTGGGAAATGACCATGTTTGCAAAGTTCAAGGAAGTGGATCTCTAAAGATCATGATGTATGATGGTGTGGAAAGACTTCTCAGAAATGTAAGGTATGTCCCTGCCTTAAAGAGGAATCTTATCTCTCTTGGATCTTTAAACGCTGCTCGATGTGAGTTCAATACTGAGGGGGGTTATATACATGTTACCAAATATGGGAAAACTATAATAAAAGGCAGAAAGATCAATGGTTTGTATATCCTCATAGGAAATTCAATTACTGGGTCTGTTGATAATGTAATGAGGGCCTCTGATGCATTGTTGTGGCATAAAAGGCTGGGCCACATTGGACAGAAAGGAATGACTGAGTTAGCTAAGAAGAGAGCGCTAGGAAATTCAGAAGTTGTTAAACTGGAATTCTGTGATCACTGTGTCTTAGGAAAGGCAAAGAAACATCCCTATGGAAAGGGTGTACACTCAACAAAGGAAACTCTGGATTATGTACATTCTGATATATGGGGACCAGCCAAAGTTGAGACACATGGAGGTGGGAGATATTTCATGACTATAATAGATGATCACAGCAGAAAGGTCTGGGTATTTGTCTTAAAACATAAGAGTGATGCTTTTGAGAACTTCAAGAACTGGCTGATTCAGATAGAAAATGAAAGAGGGAAGAAACTTAAACATCTCAGAACAGATAATGGTCTGGAGTATCTATCTGAGGAGTTTAATAAATTTTGCAGAGACAAAGGTATAGCTAGGCACAAAACTGTGCCACTAAATCCTCAACAAAATGGTTCGGCTGAGAGGATGAATAGAACCATTTTGGAGAAGGTAAGATGCATGTAGCAGATGCCAAACTGCCAAAATCATTCTGGGGAGAAGCTGTTAACACAACTTGTTTTCTGATAAAAAAACACCCTCATCAGCAATAAATTTTCAAACTCCTGATGAGATCTGGTATGGGAGATTATCAGATTATGCTGAGTTAAAAGTATTTGGATGTACAGCTTTTGCACATATCAGGCAAGACAAACTTGAGCCAAGAGCCCTGAAATGTATTTTTATTGGATACCCAAAGGGTGTGAAAAGATACAAGCTATGGTGTCTAGAGAGTGGTCACCAGAGGGTAATAATCAGCAGAGATGTTACATTCAAAGAACAAGAAATGGGATATAAACATACTGGATCTAACTCAGAAGTAGATGGAAATATTTCAATAGAAAATAGTCCAGTTGAGGTGGAGCTTGAAGGGCAAAACACAGAAACTGAAAATGGACAGAATGATGAAGTGGTACAGGAGGATTCAGAAACTGAACAAGATGATGATAATCAAGGTCTGAGAGATTATCATTTGGCCAGAGACAGAGTAAGGAGGGTGATTCATCCACCAAACAGATTTGGCCAAGCAGATATGGTGTCATATGCTCTAGCTGTTGCTGAGTCAGTGGAATATCAGGAACCTCAGAGCTTCAAAGAGGCAGTGTCAGGTCTAGAAAGTGAGCATTGGATAAATGCCATGACTGAAGAATTACTATCACTTGAGAAGAACCCAACATGGATTCTGGTGGAGAAACCAAGGAACCAGAAATTAGTTAGTTCTAAGTGGATTTTCAAGAAGAAGTTTGATACAATTGGACCTGAGAAAGTAAGATATAAAGCCAGACTTGTTGCTAGAGGTTTCACACAAAGAGAAGGGATTGATTTTAATGAGGTATTCTCTCTTGTAGTGAAACACTGTTCCATCAGACTACTTCTAGCAAAGGTTGTTCAAGAAGACATGGAATTACAGTAGTTAGATGTCAAAACTGCCTTCTTACATGGGGATTTGGTAGAAAGCATTTACATGCAGCAACCAGAAGGTTTTGTACTTCCTGGAAATGAGAATAAGGTTTGTCATTTGAAGAAATCACTGTATGGTCTCAAACAGAGCCCAAGACAAATGGAACAGGAAGTTCAATGAATTCATGTAAGGAGCTGGTTTTGACAGATGCAAGTATGATGGTTGTGTTTATCTTGAAAGACAAGGAAAGGCTGTGCTTACCTATCTATTACTCTATGTAGATGACATGTTAATTGCCAGTAAAAGCAAATTCAGAATTGAACAGTTAAAACAGAAGCTAAGTTCAGAGATTGAAATGAAGGATCTTGCCAGTGCAATGAAAATTCTAGGCATGGATATTTTGAGAGACAAAAACAGTGGAAGGTTATGGTTATCTCAGTATGAGTACTTAAGAAAAGTACTTAGAATATATAAAATGCATGAATCTAGAGCAGTAGTAACACCATTTGCTCAGCAGTTCAAACTATCTAATGTTCAGTGTCCAAAGACAGAAAAAGAGCTCAGGGATATGAACAAAATCCCTTATGCAAGTGGTGTTGGGAGCTTGATGTATGCTGGTACACGTGTTCCGTGCACGGACTTTAGGGCACTTTTAGTGTCATTTTAGTGTCAATAATGTGCATAATTACGTGTATCTAGTGTTTTTATATTCTCATGGGCAAAATAATGCGTTTGTACTATTTTTGTGTTAAGACAGGTGAAAAAGAATCGAAAAAGAACATCAAACGACCGCGGAGTCGAGGGATCGATCGAGGCAACAAAAGGAAGGGCCAACTGAAGATCTCGGCCGAGACAGGATGCAAATCTCGGCCGAGATGAGTCTCCAGGGGATTTCATGAAGAATTGCAAAATTGAAGATCTCGGCCGAGATGCAATCCAATCTCGGCCGAGATGAGTCTCCAGGGGATTTCTTGAAGAATCTTAAAAATTGAAGATCTCGGCCGAGATGCAATCCAATCTCGGCCGAGATGAGTCAAATCCTAAAAAGCCCTAATTTCCTCTTTTCACGTCTCGGCCGAGATCCAACGCAATCTCGGCCGAGATCAGCCTTCGACCCAAAATTCTTGAAAGCCTTTTTCACGTCTCGAGATTCACTACCCTGTTTTGAAATCCTGAATACGTTTTTGCCTATTTTTGACTAGCACTTTCTCTCCTTATATATATATATATATATATATATCATCCCATTCGAATTTAACCTAACTTTTTGGATAACTTTTGATACCTTTTTTATACTTGGAGAGCACTATTCAGCCACCAAGGAAGGAGATTGGACTAGAGATTGAAAGATCATCTTCTCCAATTGACATCTTTGGATTCATCCATATTAGTATCATGTTTCTTTATTTTTCCATCTATTTTTTTATTGTATTAGTTAATATGGGTGGCTAGCACCCTTAGTTCATCCTTGATCATTGTGGAACCTTGAGTCGAGACATTGATGTGATTATTACGGTTAATGTTACCGAGATGATTGTGTATTTAAGTGTTTTGTGTTATTTGCTCTTATTGACTTTATGAATTGATTATTGGATTGATTACCCTTTAAGAGATTTGTGAATGTGTTGCTAGAATAGGAGATTACTATCCGTAATTGTAGGATTTCCGATTCCCGTGTAGCAAACAATAGTTATTTATTGGGGATAACACAAAGTTCAACCACTAAAACCAAGCTTTCGAGTTTTATGTTGAATTTATCTCGTTGTCCTAGTGTTTAATGCATTTGATGATTGAATCTAAGAGAGCTTGTTCGAGGATTCGGTTAAACTGAATAGGGTTAGTCGAAGAGCTTATTTTGATTAACTAAGATTAAGGGACAACAAGGCTATTAGAGCTTGTTAATAGTCTCGAGATAAGGGCTTGAATCACAATTTAATCGGGCATTAACAATAGTTGCATCAATTGTCTAAGACCAAGGGGAAGCATGATCAAGGATGACTTGTTTTACTATTTGAAAACTAAAACCGAAAAAGATCTCTTCTATTGTCTTTGATTATTTGTTTCTTTTAATTGTGTTTAGTTGCTTTTAATTGTCACTAGTAGATTGTTAGTTCCTTATCATCCCCCATCTTTATTTCTTTCTTAAATATTTATTTCTTGAATACTTAATCATAAACTGCTTGACATCAGAATCAAAACTGTTCGGTCGTTCCCTGTGGGATCGACCCTTATTTACCATTCTCCTCAGTAGGATAGTTAGTAAGGTTTAAGTGTATTCTTCATACACATTTAATTTGGTAGTAAGAAACGACGCTACCAAATTTTGGCGCCGTTGCCGGGGAACGGTGATTAGAATAGAGTTGATTTGTTGATCAAGCATTATGATTAATTACGTATATAGTTATCTTCTGGTTTAGATTAGTAATTTCACAATCTTTGTTTCTTTATTTTGTTTACTTGTAGTGAATGTTATTGCGTTCGCAAGGAGAAAAATGATTGCTATTTGAACCAGATATTAAGGAACGTGAACGTGAATTGAGAAGGAGAGCTCGAGATTTGGAGCAAGTCCGAGAAAGAATCAAAGTATTGAATCTAGGGGGTGAAAACATCATTAACTTGGAAGAAATGACTGAGGATCAAGGTCAAGAAAGAACAATGAAGGAGTTGGCTAACACAAGGGTTGCTCAAGAGCCCTTGTGCATCACCTTCCCAGCTATAGGAAACGACACTGCGTTCGAGTTGAAATCCGGACTCATCCACCTACTACCTTCCTTTCATGGGCTGTCCGGAGAGGACCCTCATAAACATCTTAAAGAGTTTCATGTGGTTTGTTCAAGTATGAAGCCATCGAGGGTGACGGAAGAACAGATCAAACTTCGAGCATTCCCGTTTTCCCTGAAGGATCTTGCTCGGGATTGGCTATACTACCTTCCATCCGGATCAATCACCACTGGGAGCAAATGGAAACCCAATTCCTTGAAAAATTCTTCCCAGCTTCTCGAGCCACCACCATTCGAAAGGAGATCAGTGGAGTGAGGCAGATGCAAGGGGAAACACTATATGAGTACTGGGAACGTTTTAAGAGACTTGTCGGAAGTTGCCCTCCACATCAAATCACTCCACAACTGCTAATTCAGTACTGGTACGAAGGACTGTGCCTGACGGATCGAAATATGATAGACTCGGCGAGTGGAGGAGTTCTATCTGATAAGACACCTTCCGAGGCTCGAGCACTGATATCCAAAATGGCAGCCAATACTCAACAGTTTGGATGTAGAGAGCCGGTGAGACGAGTCAAGGATGTGATAGACTCAACTGTGGAAGAGAGGTTGGACCAGCTCACCGACTTGGTGAAGAAAGTAATCTCGGGTGGCACGTCTACTCCAAAGCCTTGCAGAATTTGCCAAGTCACTGAGCATTCCACTGACACTTGCCCAGATCTCGGAGAAGAAATGGAGGCCCATGACAATGCGGTTCACAACTTTAATCCCAACCCATCTGGGAGAAAGTATAATCCTTATTCACAATCATACAACCCGGGTTGGAGGGACCATCCAAATTTCAAATATGGAAATCAGAATCCGAGCAATAATCAACAAGGTGATCACAGTGGGCAAAACCGACCCCCTTTTCCTAGGGGAATGTTCCAGCAAAGACAGCCACCCAAGCAGGTACCCTGTGATCCATCTCTCTCGGACATTGTTAAAAGCTTAGCCATTAGCACGCTCCAATTACAAAAGGAATCGAGTTCGAGATTTCAGAACATCGAGAATCAATTCAGTAAGATAGCTTCGGCAGTATCAAGGCTTGAAAGTGCACAAGGAGGAAGACTACCGGCTCAACCAGAAGTCAACTCGAAAAACGTGAGTGCCATTTTTGTTATGAATGAGGAGTTACTTGGAGAGCCTGAAAAGCCTGGGTACACTCCACAAGGAACGACTGAGGACGTGGCTGATAGTCCGAGGAAAGAAGAGACATCAACTCCCCATGTGGCTGAAATTAAAATTCGGATATCTAAGTGGAAGATTAGCAAAGAGTTGCGAAAACAAAAAGAGGCATTAGCTGCATGCTTCCCCGACCACCTATTGCCTTTTCCTACCATGAAATACTTCTCATCCAAGGAAACCGAGATGGTGAAAGACAAGGGAGAGGAGACAGAGTCCCTTCGAGAGGTAGAGACTAAAGTTGAGAATGTTAGTGTAAGTACCTTGAGGAGCGAAAAGGTGCTCGAAAAGCCACCTAAGAGTCTCCCTCACATGGAAGATGAAGAAGGAAAGAGAAGAGAAAGAGAATCTGTCGAAGAAAGAACCATGCCAATCCCCATTGAGGATCCGAAGCTCTACACTCCAACGTTGACTGTACCCCCACAACTTCCATTCCCGTGCCTAATCAAGAAAGCTGTAGACAAAGACAAAGAACGGGAAATGCAAAATTTGTGAAGGGTCTATGCACAAATAAAAGGAGGCCTCAGGGAAATAACAAGGTACTCAGGAGGGAAAGCGTGTCTGCCATATTCCAAAAGAAACTCCCTCCAAAGTGCAAGGACCCGGGAATGTTCACCATCCCGTGTAAGATTGTCTAATTGAGAAAGCGATGCTTGATTTGGGGGCATCAATCAATGTGATGCCCCGTTCGATGTTTCAGAGCCTAAACTTAGGAACGTTGAAAGAAACTAAGGTTGTTATCCAACTCGCCAATCGAACTACCTCATTCCCGGATGGGGTGGTTGAAAATGTGCTTGTTGAGGTTAATAATCTTATTTTCCCGACCGACTTCTATATATTAGATATGCAAGGTGACACAACAAACTCCACACCTATTTTTTTTTGGGAAGGCCATTCATGAACACCTCCCAAACAAAAATAGATGTGCGTGAGGGGACTCTCACCTTGGAGTTTGAGGGTCAAATTGCGAAATTTAATATATTCAAGTCCAAGAAACATGCTGAAGATATACATGATGTTTTCTCTATTGATTTCATTGACTTGCTTCAGAAAGATAGTGTTGTTTTGAACAGTAAGAAAGTTAGAAAAAGGTTGCATGGAAGGAAGACAAAGGATGTGGAAGAAATAAGTTTGGGGATCCAAGAGGATCTGGGTGAACTTTACCCGGAAATTAAGTTGCCAGAAGACGGTGAAGAAGAGCGGGAGGCCCGTAAGGACCCGCAAGGATTGAATGAAGCACGGAAGGAAAGGAGCAAGGAACCTTTCCCGGTCAATTGAACTGAAAGAGTTTTCGTCGAGCCAACGACGTTAAACAAAGGCGCTTGTCGGGAGGCAACCCGGCGGTTACTCATTTTCTCGTATTTTAAATTCATAGTTTAGTAGTTTTACTATTATTTAAGTATTTTGAATTGTTTCGGTTAAAACGTGTATAGGTACCAACCAAGCAAATCAAAGACAAGACATGGTGTGGAATGGGGGTGAAGAACACCAAAAAGGTGGAAAAATGCAGGGGGGACAATCTCGGCCGAGACACTGAAGAAATCTCGGCCGAGACTCCATGTGGGTGAAAAGTGCAAATCTTCCCTGGAAGCATTTCTCGGCCGAGACACATGCATCATCTCGGCCGAGATTCAAATAGGCCAAAAAATAGAAAATTTGCTGGAAGATAATCTCGCCGAGACACTACATTATCTCGGTCGAGATTCAGAAGGGCCCAAAATGGAGAAATTTCGCTGGAAGCGCATCTCGGCCGAGACACTACAGCATCTCGGCCGAGACGGGTTTGAATGGAAATTGAGCCAAATTTGCTAGAGGATAATCTCGGCCGAGACACACATGCATCTCGGCCGAGAACCACTTATCCAGAATGGGTGTAAAATTGCTGAGACCTCGTCTCGGCCGAGATACTACAGAATCTCGGCCGAGATCCACGGCCGGGCCAAGTTGTCCTGAAAGAGAAGAAGGCGTCTCAACCGAGACACTGAGCCCAAATTCGAATCTCGGCCGAGACGCAGAACAGGTATAAATACCCATTCTCGCAGAATTAGGTCAGTTCTTCCCCAAAACTTGCGATTTTCACACACTCACGCACACACTCCTCCAACAATCACCCTTACACTCTCTTTCCACCCATCAAACTCACACCACACCTCACTTACATCACCACACCCACTCCTCTTCGAAAATATTTGGATTTGGAGCAGACTTGAGGTCGAGTAAAAAAGGGCGCGAACAATCTAAATTCAAATTTTTTCGATTAAACTCAACTGGTAAGAACGGCTATCTCATTCTTTTAATCTATTATTGCGTATTATTGAATCCATTGTTGAGATTGGGGGTTAATTTTATGTTTATTTGCATGTTTATTGAAATTGGTTATACATACAACTACTTGTATTGATTTTTTTTTGCCAATTGATAAGTGTTTATGCATTTACATGATAGAATTGACATGATATTTCGTATAATTTCTTGATGGTTGAGTGGGTGGATTGTTCAGTATAGTTTTGTGAGTTTTGAAAAAGCTAAATTCGCTGTGGCATATCATCAAACATGTGCTAGGCGTTAAATTGTTGTGCCTAAGTTAGCTAAATTCGACTATATTCTCTAGTTTTTAAGACTAATTGTTGATATTATCGTAATGTATAACCTCATTTGAGTGTGAATTGGTTGTCATTGCATGGTTGATACATTTTGCCTTATTTTTGTTGCATATATAGTCGGACTCAAGTGAACCTAGGCATCTCCTACTTGCACTTGAACTCGTTGTTTTGCCACTAGTTTGATGATTGAATTGTTGATGCCACTAGTTTTGATGATTGAATTGTTAATTTTAGGTACCCATGGCACCTCCAAAAATCACAAAAGGCAACACTAAAGAAGGCACTTCTGGCAGAAGAGTCACACAAAAAATCAGAAGAAGCCAAGCTAAGGGCAAGGAGAAAGCTGTTGAGCCTACTCCGGAGGTTCCTCCGCCGGAAGTTCCACCGACTTCCACTGACAAGTCCACGATACCCATTGATTTTGATATAGTGCTGGAAACGGAGGATCAAAGAAAACGATTTGACAAATTGATGAAGAGGGGGGTGTCAGCTACCCGCTATGGCGATCCCAAGATCTTGGACGCCATGGGAATCCGGCAAAACGTTCTGGAGCTGTTAGACACAGCAGGTCTAGTTCAGTGCCTTGCACCCCGCCCAACTTTTCTCAAATTTGTGCTCGAGTTTTTCAGCATACTCGAAATCGAGGAGGAGGTCATTTTCGGCTCAACTACAATTCACCATTTCAAATTTCAGCTTCTAAACGAAGAGAAGATACTACGCCACGACAGTTTGCAAAGCATTTATGGCTTCAAGAGTCCAGCTGTTTATGATAGCCGTGTGTCGAGAGAGTTCAACGTGCAACAATTCTGGGGGCAAATCACTGCCGCCCCTGGAATAGTTGCACCTCAAGCATATGATCCAAGGAGCTCCAGGCTCACCGCCATTCGAAGCCCCGTCGTGAAGTATCTACAGAAGCTGTTGAGCTCCACCATATGTGGACGGAAAGAGATCAGCTCTCCCCGGTTATACGAGATGGAGATTCTTTGGGCCATCGTGGATCGGAAGAAGAGGGACTTCAAACAAGACCTGGTTTCAAGCTTTCAGAAGATAGTAAAAGAACTGAGGACAGAGAGGAAAAGAGAAACGAAGATGCCCGACCCGATCTACTGTGGGGCGTTGATAACCCCTATACTCGAGCATTACAATATCCCCCTTCCGGAGTACACACCTATCACTGTTGATTACTACTTGGATTGGGAGGAGATGGAGAACATGCGTATCGCCATGCTCGGGTACAAAGAAGGAATATCGGATCCGGCTGTCCCTTACGTTCTCCAAAACGAGGGACCTTACCTCCGCCTACCCAACCCCGGACTGACATACATCACAAACTTGGAAAGCAAGCTAAACTTGGAACTGAGCTCCGAGGCACACCTCAATGCCTCCTTGGAGCCAAACCGTGAAGAATTGACCAAGTTCAAGCGAGCTAAAAAGCCACGTCCGGTGGCACGGGTTCGGAGCATGGGGGTTGAAGGGGAAGGCAGTAGCCAGCCAGAGCAACCGTCAAGGAAGAGATTATCCACGGCCATTCTATCTCAATTCGAGTTCCAGGAACGGCAAGAGGGCTTGATGGCGGCTATGGGGGATGAAATCAAAGGCATCAGAGCCGAGTTGGTGGAGATGCGGGCATCCATGGAGCTGAGCTGAGAGGGATCAAGGAGACTATCCACGAAAATCAGACAAAACTCCTCGATCTCTTCAAGTCCATCAAGGGATGTTTCACCGGCTCGAACCTCGGACCTTCCCGCTCTCTGTGAGTAGAGTACCGAGAAGTCTTACCTTTTTGTCCCAAACTTAGTTGAAAAACTAAGTTTGGGGGAAAACAAAGAGATAAGACCATTTCGGCCGCTCGAAACCCCTACCCCTCGTTTTTCTTCTTTCACTATCTTTACTGTTGGCCTGTGAGCCACTTGGCATGACTTATTTGATGGATTTCATGTGATGGCTTGTGTGCCAATACTGATTTGTATATTGATTGCCTTTTTTATATGTGTCCATTTTGATTGTTGGTAATATTGCCGGCCTGTGAGCCAATTGTCATTTTCTATTAGTCTTGGTAGGTGATATTATTCATATACATTTGGATGTTTCGGGTTTTTGGATAATCATTGGGTGCCTTTAAGTCAAATTATTTGTTTGTGTTGATAAGTACACACACATTTTCCCTTTATTGTTATAGGAGTAGGATTCTTATTAAATTAGTTCATTTAGTTAATGTTTGCGAATAATGGTGCAATAAAATGGTTAAGTTCGGCGAGCCACCAAATTGTACTCCTCTTTTTCCACAAATCGAGTTTGCAACTAAGTTTGGGGAGGGGGTGGGATTCGTACAAATTGGCAGCTCGAGAAAGCAATTGGATGAGTTTAGGATGGAAAAATGTGGCATTGATTAATGATTAAAAATTTTGACAAATATTTTTGAAAGAAGCACATGGTAGAGCATGATAGACTTTTTGAAGCAAAATCGAACTTACACTCAAAACCTTTGATAAAAAATTTTGCCTTGTGAGTTTTTGAGCCTTAAAAGATACTCCCACAATTGGAGTAATTTAAACTTTCTTTCGGTGTGAAATTCATTGAATGCATTTAGTTGTCTCTAGAACTTGCCTTGTTTCTCTATTTTGAATGATTCGGTGTGTGACTTAGAAAATGATCTTAGGCAATTCTTGAAAAAAATTTAGCCTATTTGTAAACTTGAAAATGTCACACCTTTTCACCAAAAATTTGAAAATTTCCCCTAATTACCCCCTTGAGCTTTGAACCTCTTGTTTGACAGCCCAACTCTACAAGCCAAGTACCTTTCAACTTAGCCTTTGACCTTAATTGGACTATTTGAGTATGAGGGAGACGGTTGGAAGGTAGTCGGGTAATTTGGGATTGAAAGGGGTAGTCTATGGGGAATATTGAAGGGTGAAAGGAGATGAAACAATAGGAAAAGAGTCAAGAATACTAGTCCTCTCCAATTTTTGTTTACAAAAAAAAAAAAAAAAAAAAAAGGGTCGAAAATCGAAAAAAGTCAAAAAATCAGAAAAACAAAAGAAAAAGTTAGTTGTATATACTCAATTGTTATTTTTGATTTGGAGAGGATAGTAATACTCAAAGTGGTAGAAATTCAAAAGAAAATACACTCCAAGGGAGAAGTGAGAAAGCATTTAGGTTGTAGACTTTGTGGTAAGGAGAAGAAATCAATTTTTGGGATTGATTTACCAAGGAAGTAAAGAGTGAGGTTGAGTGACCATTGTTTGAGGGGCAGATGGGTAGTGCACGACTCATTTAGTCCGTTTTATAGTCACTTATACCAGAAATTTTCCCACCTTACCCCAAGCCAACATCACAACCTATTAAAGACCTTTTTGATTCTTTGTCACACATGTCGGTATACATCAAAGTTTAGATGATTGGCAAGCCTATGGTAGTCATTTTATGCATTTCAATGTGAGCGTATACACTTCCTTTTTGATACACTTGAGAGTTGAGAGTTGCACTCACCATGTGAGGATCTTAAGTTGAGAGTGTTTTGTCTCGAGAGTAGTGGATCTAGTCTATCACACATGCTCACTTTTATCATGATCTCTAACTCTTTTTCATGAAAATTCTGAAATCAAATGCCACTAAACTTTGCCCTAAACACGTGTCCTTTTATCTTTCTCTTTATTGTTCGGGACGAACAAGTTTTAAGTTTGGGGAGATTTGATACACGTGTTCCGTGCACGCACTTTAGGGCACTTTTAGTGTCATTTTAGTGTCAATAATGTGCATAATTACGTGTATCTAGTGCTTTTATATTCTCATGGGCAAAATAATGCGTTTGTGTTGTTTTTGTGTTAAGACAGGTGAAAAATGATCGGAAAAGAACATCAAACGACCGCGGAGTCGAGGGATCGATCGAGGCAACAAAAGGAAGGGACAACTGAAGATCTCGGCCGAGACAGGATGCAAATCTCGGCCGAGATGAGTCTCCAGGGGATTTCATGAAGAATTGCAAAATTGAAGATCTCAGCCGAGATGCAATCCAATCTCGGCCGAGATGAGTCAGATCCTAAAAAGCCCTAATTTCCTCTTTTCACGTCTCGGCCGAGATACAACCCAATCTCGGCCGAGATCAGCCTTCGACCCAAAATTCTTGAAAGCCTTTTTCACGTCTCGGCCGAGACACACTTCCGTCTCGGCCGAGATTCACTACCCTGTTTTGAAATCCTGAATACGTTTTTGCCTATTTTTTACTAGCACTTTCTCTCCTTATATATGTATCATCCCATTCGAATTTAACCTAACTTTTGGATAACTTTTGATACCTTTTTTATACTTGGAGAGCACTATTCAGCCACCAAGGAAGGAGATTGGACTAGAGATTGAAGGATCATCTTCTCCAATTGACATCTTTGGATTCATCCATATCAGTATCATGTTTCTTTATTTTTCCATCTATTTTCTGATATTATTAGTTAATATAGATGGCTAGCACCCTTAGTTCATCCTTGATCATTGTGGAACCTTGAGTCGAGATATTGATGTGATTATTACGGTTAATGTTACCGAGATTATTGTGTATTTAAGTGTTTTGTATTATTTGCTCTTATAGACTCACATTTATGAATTGATTATTGGATTGATCACCCTTTAAGGGATTTGTGAATGTGTTGCTAGAATAGGAGATTACTATCCGTAACTGTAGGATTTCCGATTCCCGTGTAGCAAACAATAGTTATTTATTAGGGATAACACAAAGTTCAACCACTAAAACAGCTTTCGAGTTTTATGTTGAATTTATCTCGTTGTCCTAGTGTTTAATGCATTTGGTGATTGAATCTAAGAGAGCTTGTTCAAGGATTCGGTTAAACTGAATAGGGTTAGTCGAAGAGCTTATTTTGATTAACTAAGATTAAGGGACAACAAGGCTATTGGAGCTTGTTAATAGTCTTGAGATAAGGGCTTGAATCACAATTTAATCAGGCATTAACAATAGTTGCATCAATTGTCTAAGACCAAGGGGAAGCATGATCAAGGGTGACTTGTTTTACTATTTGAAAACTAAAACCGAAAAAGATCTCTTCTATTGTCTTTGATGATTTGTTTCTTTTAATTGTGTTTAGTTGATTTTAATTGTCACTAGTAGATTGTTAGTTCCTTATCAATCCCCCCATCTTTATTTCTTTCTTAAATATTTATTTCTTGAATACTTAATCATAAAATGCTTGACATCAGAATCAAAACTGTTCGGCCGTTCCCTGTGGGATCGACCCTTATTTACCATTCTCCTCAGTAGGATAGTTAGTAAGGTTTAAGTGTATTCTTCATACACATTTAATTTGGTAGTAAGAAACGACGCTACCATATGCCATGATCTGCAGTAGACCAGATCTAGCTTATGGTGTGGCAATGGTAAGCAGGTTTATGTCAAATCCTGGAAAGCCACACTGGGAGGCATTAAAATACATACTGAGGTACTTAAGAGGTTCACAAAAACTGGCACTGATGTTTGAAAAGAAAGATCACACAGAAGAACCAATTCAAGGCTTTGTAGATTCTGATTTTGCAGGAAACTTAGACAATAGAAAGTCTATTACTGGATATGTTTTCACCTTTTTATGGTACAGCTGTGTATTGGAGAGCAGTTCACCAATCTGTTGTGGCTCTTTCCACAATAGAAGTTGAATACTTAGCTATAACTGAAGCAGAAAGAAGCTATGTGGCTTAAGGGAATTGCAAGAGACTTTGGTGTGCAGCAAAAGTCAGTAACAGTATATTGTGATAACCAAAGCAAAATTCACTTGGTAATACATCAGGTGTTCCATGAAAGGTCAAAACATATAGATGTAAGGATGTCCTTTGTTAGGGGTGAGGTGGAAAAGGGAGTATAGTTTATGTGAAGAGGATAACAACTGAAGAAAATCCAGCAGATATGTTTACCAAGTCTCTTCCTGGAACCAAGTTTCATCATTGTACGGGCTTGATTCAACTTGTGCAGTGTGTTTAAGTTCAGCATATTTAGTGAAAAATTTGAGGGTGTGATTAAGAACTTTGATTCATTAAGGTGGAGAATTTAAAAGAGGTTAATATCATCAAAGTAATATGTCATCAAGTGTAATTTGGGTCAAGGATCTCAGAACCAGAGTCAGAAGGAAGAAAACCGGGTCAGACAGAAGAACTGGAGGAATAACAGAAGACAATCGGCAGCTAAGAATCTGTTTTAACTAACAGGTCTTCCACAACGGTTTTATCAGATCTTTTACAACGGTTTTGGCAGTTTTGATTTTAGTTCATTTTCTGATTCGTTTTCTGGAAGTTTCTAAGTCCAGTTCTTGATCTCATGGTCTTGCCTTGTTGATATATATATATATATATCTTGTAACAGTTTCTCCGTTCAATTAACAGCTTAGAAGAGTTAATTGGAGAATTAGGGTTCTTATTCCAAGATTGAGTGATATTTTGGGGGTTTTGAGAATTCCTTGTATTTCTTGTAGATTGACTCTGAGTTTTAGTGGATTGAGGTCTTATGATCCTCCGTGGATGTAGGTCACATTGACTGAACCACGTTAAGAGTGTTTGTTGCTTGATTGTTTGATCAGTTTTGCTTGAAGTGTGTGTGTTCTTCAATTTTTCTTTTTTTTTTTTTTTTTTTTTTTTTTTTTTGCATTTCATTTTTCATTCTTGAGTGTTCTGGTGAGTTGTGAGTTCATTGATCTATCAATACATTAGTATTTATTCTAAATGATATTACTTGTTTTTGAAGACATGTCTTACCTTTATTTACACAATACTTTTCTTAAGTATAGATATTATACATTTCGTATGCATAGTGATATCTTTTCATGAAAAATTCACACAATTTATGAAATTGTCCACAATACGATTTGTACAGGCCTGGATCGATACGTTTAGTATTCATAAAAATTTACGCTAAGTAAAAAATGCTAGAAATAGGGTAAAAAAAGAGAGAAATGAATGAAGGTCCGAATTTGGCAATCTTAGAGCAACTTTAATGATAAGTGCAACCAATCATGTACAATGCCATTATTACAAGTGAGTAGTTGGTGGTTATTTTTTTCTGAAAAGTAAAATTAAAAAAAATTCTACTATAAATAGATGAGAAGAGTTTCATTCCTTTATCAATAGATGTGTTATATCTAAAAGAAAAAAGGAAAACAGAATGGAAAAGAAATTTGCGGAGATTACATGTTGGTCATTCACAAAGGAACAAAAACAGAAAAAAAAAAACATACTTTCCATGTCACAAGCCGAACAAATAAATGGATAAGAAAACATAAATAAGAGAATAAACGGTGCAAATCATAGATGAGCATGAAGAGCCAAGATCAAATGAAAGCCAAATAGAGGTGCCATCAACATCTAACATTGCTTGCACCAGATGAACTGCAGAAGTTGTCCTCTCTGCCCAATGTCGCAAAATGTAAGCGTGGAGGAATCTGGCGCTCTCACCAACATGTGAGTCCAATATCCCTGGGAGACTTCAATGCATTAGCTCGAAATGAAACAAATCAGAGAACCCAGCGAAGCAGTAAATAACGTGATGGCATACTCTATAGCCACTAATCCCCACTGGGGATGCAGCAGTGAGCGCCGACTGAGCAAGGACCCAATCTACCTAGAAAGGAGAATGGAGACGATGAGAGACATAATGCATAGTTGGAAGTGAGGGTGCCACATCCACCGCCGTAGCCATGTAGAACCCGTACGAAAGATAATAGGCGAGAAAGAAAAGAGAAATGAATTCCAAAGAGATCAATGTAGAAGCTGGTGTACGATTTATATCTATTATAATACTCTTGTAGAAAGTAATATAATTAATCCCTTTCCCTAGGACCCTTCTTGGTTGTCATAATTTGTATCTTTATTAATTAACCCTAGAGATGGATCTATAAATTTATATAAACCCTAACATGCGCCTATAAATTTGTATCTTGTTGTTTACATAAGAGGTCGATTTCTGATTGAATGATTTCTGACTCCCGTCTTAACCTTCTGGACTGTATCCCCTACTCAATCCTCAACGCCGGATGGACGACGAACTTTGAAGAATTCCAAGTGGGAATGAACACCTTAAACCGCCGCCGCCTACTCTCTCTTTCTCTCTATTCAGTGATCTTTTTGAGTGTTAATTCTTCTTTTTTTCACAGAATGAGAGACCATGTATTTATAATACATGGTTGAGTGTGGGCCAAGCCTGGTAGCTTAATTCCTTCTAGGATTAGGAATTTAATTCCTTATTAGGAATTTAATTCTCTATTCCTACTTGGACTAGGAGTCTATATGGGCCAGTTCAGGGATCAAATACAAGAAATAAAGATGGGCCTAACTATGAATTAATTCTTCCTTGTTCAGCCCAGAACATAATTAATTCATAAATATTAATTCATTCCACTAGAGAATTAATACTAACTTACCCCTTTATTCCCGAGTTGAGTCGGGGCTTGAATTAGACTTAATTAATCCCCGTATTTAAGATATCGAATATCCATTAATTAATTAAAGCCTCTGACATCTTAAATAAATTAATTTCTTATTTATTCCTTAAGTAGTACCACTCAACCTTATTATTGTACCTGAACTTAATCAACCTGCAGGATTTAGTACAATAAACCTTTTGAGCTCCTTAAGGGGATATCATCATCCTAAATGGATACGGTTACTTAAATACAAATTACCAATTACTATATGCAAGTTGCTGTCACCCAAAATACATAGTATAAAAGTTATATCTTAACTCTTGCCCATAGTAAATCAAAGTGACACACAAACAAGCATTCATAACTGTAATCTTATTTAGGCTTTAGATTATTATAAGTCACCGAGATCTCTAGTTCTTCACTAAGGTCAGGCAGAAGAACATATCTCACTGTGATCCTATCAATACATTTATACGTACCAGTATAAGTAAATAGTCAAGATAAACTATTTCTACTTAATACTGCAACCTAAACCAACAACTCGTCCTCAAGTTGTCTAAGCTGTGATTTACATTTTATATCTCTTCAAGTTTAACCAATTATATGATCTTCTGTGATCTTCAACACACCATAGGATCTACTTATTTGCAAGAGATATGGGGACACATACATAGTGAAAATGCAAATATAATCAGATAGGAGATAAACAGTGAATAACTGGAAACATTGTATATAAAAAGTTTTGCTTTCAGTATACAAATCCAACAGCTGGACATCGGTAGCGCGTCCCATTTAGGGAAGTGGATCTGTAGTGACCCGAGGGTTGCAAACCCTAGCCACACAAATCAATCTTCATGAAGGACCGTGGAGAAAACACTGGCAAGACCTGAGACACGGACATGGATACACTGGTGAATTGGTTGTGTATCTCTGGGAAAAGAAAGCCCTAACAAGGCGTAGAACCGTCATGCCGCAACACCCCAATCAGTGCGAACCTTAGCTATGGAGATTCAGAGCAAAGTGCCACAACTTGGGGCTTACAAAACTTGAAAGTCGCGATCTCTTATAGTAGGGCAAGAGTCGCAGCCCTCCCCTGCCATGGAGAGCGGGAAGACTCGCTTGAATAAACCCGTGATAAATGAAAAAGAGAAGCTAATGAAAATAGGCGGTATGGTCGGCGACTAATTGAGAGGAAAATCCTAGGCGCTCACGTCATTCCACTAAACAACTCTCAAAATTTATCAACTAGCATCTCTACTATACTATTTGCAATTATTATTCTTATAACGGATGAAATATATTGGATGAGTTGGTTTAATAATTCTTCTATTTTGGAAGAAAAATTCAATTCCCATCCTCAAAATTCTATAATTCGTCCCCAAAACTCCATAATTTGTCACAACATTCATCCATCAATTTTTTTTGGATTTATCCAAACTCTCAAATGAATGTTATCAAATTCCTTTCACGTTATTAACTTCTTATAGATTTTCTCCTCAAAGCGAAACATTAGTTCAAACTTGTCAAAAAGAATTAGTATAGATGGAAAGAGCATTGATAAGGAGTGTATGATTTTATCTTTGGGGGCAAGCTCTCATTTTTCACAACATTCATCTTTGCTAGGGATGCAGAATATTAATCTTGAGCAACGGAGCAAGATATTACATGTTGTATGAAACACTCCCCCCTAACCCCCCTCCCCCCCCCCCCAAAAAAAAAGAAAAGGAAAAATGTAATATATTAGTTTAAATATAGTATGCAAATCTATTTGATTAATAATGTGGATGAGAATTATATATAAATACTTAATGAGTGATTAGAAAGTAAAATCGTAAAGGATATTATTTGTAGCGTAGATGATTAGAAAAAAAAAATACTAATATAGTATTTATTAAGTTTTGACATGCCAATTATATGCAGTGATGTAAAACTAAATTTTACTCCTCCGTTTCATATTAATTGACGTTTTAGGATGTTTTTTCCTTTTTTAATTGATTGATGTTTTACATATTTTTCACCAATTCTACCAATTTCTCTCTGGACTCAATTCTAAAATATCTTTACTTTTCAATCTATCAAAGATATTTTGATTTGGTCAAATCTTTAGCTGATGATATATCTATCAAAATATGCAATCCTTATTTCTTCCCTTTTATCTTAAAACGTCAACTAATATGAAACGGAGGAAGTATATCATAGTAGATATACTGTATACCATTAGATATGGGTGGATCTATTAAGGACCAATATCGAGCTCCAGCCCCGTATAACCTCATTTCCAGTACTTTGATTTTTAATATTTTGATGATCATTCGATCTACAATTTTAAATAAGCTAACCACATTTAATTTTTTATTTTACATTCTTGTCATTATCCCACTTATAAGAAAATACCTCAAACCAAAAATCATGCCAGTGAACTTTCTATTTAATTTATTAGTTATTTTAAGTAATTTTTTTTATAAAAAATCAATTTTCGAGTTAATTCTATAATGAAACCTTTTTTGTTTTCTTGTAAAGCAAGATGCATCTTTTTTCAATACTGGAAACAAGCACGTGTATTGCACGTGATTGGTATTTTTTTTATTATCATGATTGCACAAAATAAATTAAAACGAAGTAATACTTTATGTCGTTCTGTTAAAAGCAACATGTAGTCATTTATCATGATGGTTTATTAATTTCAAATGACCATCCTAATTTCCACCGCTCTTACTAATTCTAATATTACTTATGAAAAACTGAAGCATGATATAATGTAACAATAGTTGATCATATAAATTATCGATACCTATAACTTCAATCAATCAAGTAAAAGATATATTTGCAACATGCTATAATTTATCAAATTTAAATCCTAACAAAATATCAAATACTCAAAATCAGAGTGATAATACATCTCCGGGGCAAAAAAAAAAAAAAAAAAGAGGAAAGATGATTTTCAGGTTTTTCTCTTGATTGATATTCAATATAGAATTATTTTGTAGATCTTTGATGTGTTAAGGATATCGTAATAAATTAATTAGAAATCAACTAAATTATTTATATTTTTTCATGTTCTTTCACTATTATATATTAACTTGTGTCTATTGCAAATAAAGAGCAGTAGAAAAAATAGAAACATTCAATTATTTTTTAAGAAACATTCAATTATTGCATCTTAGTTTTTCGCTTAGATTTTGTGTATGAAGGATTTCTTGCAATATGTTTGTGTGTTTGGTATTGTTGTATATAATAAATTTTAACAACTTATAATCTTACTTATTTTATTTCTAGATATTTGAAGTTAAAAAATTTAGGTATAGATAGAACTGAATTTAAATTTCAAGTCTTTATAATTTTTTCATAGGAAAAATCAACAATAATTTTTGTCAAATGATTTTATAAACGTGAGCTACATTAATATCATATTAAAGTTGCCTTAAGTATTCAATATTCTATTTTTATTTTGAATTATATTATTTATTTTTACACGAAGATAAGTTAAGATTATCATAGAAATATATCTATTAATTTTTTTTTCCTGAAATTTAAAAAACAAACATTTAAAATACTTTAAGTAATATGAATGCCATGACTAATATATTATGTAAACTGATAGAATTATTAGATATAATATTATACTTAGTTTCTTTAATAAATTAATAATTAAATTTCTTATGAAAAATTTACATAACCAAAATATTTGTCAGATGATTTTTATTAGTTATTCGAAATATAACATGATATACATGCTAAAAGTATAATAAATCATAAAGGTTTACTTTTTGAGAAAGAAGTCGCACCGTTAATAAAACATGTCTCAGACAACTCTAAATTATTAAACCGACAAAATAAAACACAACATTATGATATTATTTATATTTACTTTCTATTATATGTTTCATTTTACAAATCCTAAAAGAAATCATACTTTTAATATACCGACTTAAATGATTTTCAGACATTTCATACTTAAACAACTTTTTAATATTTTTTAATTATCTTTTGATAACTTCAGTGTTATAGTTTTTAGTTTTTTTATAGGAATTTTATGTAAAGTGATAAATTAAATCTCTTATATGATAGACTATAGCAGTTTTCTTAATATTTTTTTATTATAATTAGTGAAAAAAGTATACAGATAATGTAGTTGCAAAACTTAAAAAGATACAAAAAAAAAATGCATATATGTTTTTTTTTTTTTTTTTGTTTCTCGAGAATGAGGAGAAACAAAATTAGTAAGGAATTTGAATTTTAATGTACATTGTTTTGATCTTTAATTATATGTTTTATGTTATTAATACCAAAAAAATTATACTTTTTATTCACTACAGAAACACCCGATGTAATTAGATTTTCTGGCATTCAATATCTAAATAATAAAAGAGAAAAGAAATATTTGATATATTATAATAAAATAAAACATAATAAAAGGAAAAATATAATAACGGGTCAATCGTTCTCCATTTTCTACAATCATAAAATAATTTGATCATAAAATGGAGTATAAGATAACATAAAAAATGAAACAGGATAAAAGAAAAATATAATGTATTTTACTAAAAAAGAAGAAAAATATAATATCTTACCAATATTTAGTTTTAAGTTACATTACTAGGTGAACTAAATATCTTATCAAATGGAATAAAAACTTCCATCAAATAGAGAATGAATTTAAACTATAAAAGGACTTTTACCAAACAAATACAATAACTTAAAAATAAGATTACTAGGTCAATCTTAAAAATGAAACTTATTAATGATATAATCGCTAGATTAAAATTTATGAAAAACTAAATACTTTTATAATAGTAGTAGTAAATTAATTTTCTTAATATATTTAAACTTCATATTGTAATCCATCCCAACACTAAATCTTAAATCCAACCCTATTGATATGCTCTTAAAGAAATTCAAATTTCTAGGAAAACCAGAACCGGTTAATTCTACCCTACCCCCTTGGGTATTACCCGCATGTGTTATACACCATTGGATTGGTGTATAAATACAAAGTGGAGGGTTGATATTATTTTCATCCTGCATCTATACACTAATTCAATGATGTATAACACATGTGGGTAATACCCACGGGGGTAGGGTAGAAAAAACCAACCAGAACCTACTGCCATATCATATTAGAAATATCATGATTGGCTAATACAAGAATATTTATATTAAATGGCTCTAGTTTAGTTGGTGGATAATCTTATAATCAGAGTAATTAATTGGGATCAATTTCTACCGATCTTCCATGAGGCTAGGTTTATTGGTGACTTTCAAGTGGTGATCATGGGATAAGACAAAAAGGAAAAAAAAAAAAGAAAAAAAAATGGAAATGAAAATAATTCTCATGAGAGGTTGTGGGGTTGGGTTAGTTGACAAACCCACTCCACAATCCAAATCATCCTAAAACCTGCCACATGTCACTTTTTAATTGGTTGTATTAAATTTTTTATTGTATATATTTTCAATGATAAATTCGGTTCCGATAATTAAATATATAATTTGTATCTTTTATAAACGAATTAGTATTTCAGACATGTATTTATAGCTTAATTAATTTTTTTCAATTTCGTAATTCAACTTTTGCAATTTTAATTTAGTTATTATATATTTTAGCATGTTATTTTAAGTGCATGGAAAAAAAATACTTTATTATAATTGTGAAATTAATTTTTTTTCTTGAAATATATTAGAAAAAATACTAAAAATAATATGCAATTATTAAACCATCATAAAAATATTGGTTTTAGTGGGAAATAATTTATGTATTTGGATAAAAGAAATTAATATTTATTAAAATGTTGGGTTGTGTTAGGTTGTTGATAAAGTATGAAAATATATTTCTTAGATTGTAGAGTAGGTTGTGTATGTGCATGAGAGAGAAATTAATATTTTATTAAAAAAAAATTCTCCTAATCTAAGAAACAAAGGAAAATCCCTCGAAAACCAAATGTTTAGGTAGTAAATGCTCTGTCACTTGAGCTATCCAATTTCGTCAGAAATTAATATTTTATTAATAAATTAGATTGTAGAGGATTGTTGATACACATGGTGTCACAATCAAAATTTGTAGTAAAAAGACAAAAAGAAATATATATCAAATGGTTCTACGAGATGATTCAATCCAATTTTCAATTAGATCCGAAATCTCATAGTAAAACCATAGCAGGATCTATATATGGAAGAGGAGCAAGGACAGAAAAAAAAAATGATTAGATAATAAATAACAATAGTTTGAGCCCAATGTCATGAAAAGAACATCCACCATTTCCGTAAATCAGAACAGAAAAGTCATCCCAAATCATGAAATCAAATAATAATTTACTTTTGTTATTGACCTCAATTTCCTCATCAACGCGTCTCTGCTGGATTCCTTCCAATTCTGTACAGTAGCACTCTGTGACCTCTAATGGAATCAATGGATATCCTCCTAATCCTATGTTCGTCTCTCCGTCGCCCTTACAAGTAGCACGCCCGATTCCGAGAATTCTTCTCATGGGGAGTGGGAAGCAGAGGTGGAAGATTTCCTTCCACAAATCACCACCCCATAAAAACCAAACTGAAATTCAGCAACCCTCTGCTATTCCACTTGAATTCTTGTGCCCAATTTCGGGCACCATCATGGCGGACCCTGTAATTGTATCGTCGGGCCATACCTTCGAACGAAACTGCGTTCAGGCCTGCGTTACTCTCTCTTTCAAACCCACTCTCCCTGACGGTGGCGCCGCCGTTTTCTCCACCGTAATACCTAACCTCGCCCTTAAGTCCGCCATTCTCAACTGGTGCCGCCAGCACCTCATCGACCCGCCAAAACCCATGGACTACTCCTCCGCCGAAAAAATCGTTTCTAAGCTAATGCCTCACCTGCCGCAGACTGAGTTGACTCGGGCGCCGAGCGAAGTCTCCATCTCCAGTTCAGATGATCGGCCCATCACGCCTCTGCTTTTTACGACTCGGCCGTTGTGTTATTCTTCTTCCTCGTCGTGTGAAATCGAATCTTCAAGCTCGAATTCATCGGAAGAAGAATTCATTGGCAGGCTGAGAAGCTCTCAGATTTGCGATCAGGAAGATGCTGTAATTTCTATCAGGAAACTTACACGAACTGAGGAAGAAACTCGGTCGAGTCTCTGCACCCCACGGTTGCTTTCAGCCCTGAAATCTTTGATATCCTCGAGATATTCAACTCTTCAAACCAACGCCACCGCAGCGTTGGTGAATATCTCTCTGGAGAAAGAAAACAAGGTGAAGATCGTACGGTCAGGAATCGTTCTGCCGTTGATCGACGTTCTAAGAGGCGGATGCGCCGAGTCTCAGGAACACGCCGCCGGTGCACTATTCAGCTTGTCACTTGACGATCAGAACAAGACAGCTATCGGCGTTTTAGGCGCCTTGCCTCCCCTCCTGCACGCACTCCGGTCAGACTCGGAGCGGACTCGCCATGACTCGGCTCTGGCTTTATACCACCTGTCTTTAGTACATAGCAACCGAGTTAAGATGATCAAACTCGGTTCCATCCAGATTTTGCTGGGCATGGTGAAATTGGGGCACATGTCTGGTCGGGTAACATTGATACTGTGTAACTTCGCTGCCAGCGTTGAGGGAAGAGCAGCGATGTTGAATGGGGGTGCGGTGGAGTGTCTTGTGAGTTATCTTAGTCAGTGCGATTCTGACTCGGTGGCGACTCGGGAGAGCTGCTTGGCGGCGATTTATGGGCTGAGTTACGGTGGGTTGAGGTTTAAGGGGTTGGCGAAGGAGGCAGGGGCGGCGGAGGTGCTGACGAAGGTGGAGGAAACGGTTAGCGATCGGGCGAAAGAGAAGGTTCGGAGGATACTAGAAGTGATGAATGAGAAGGATGAAGAAGATGAAGAAATTGATTGGGAGGAGTTGCTGAACTCGGAAGATGATCTGAGCAGAACGCAAAGTGGGAAGAATGGGTCTAACTCGTGCTGAGTTACAGGTTTTTGGGTAAATTGAATTGATTACATTTTGGGTGGTGTTTGTTCTTGTGTAAGGATTGTAAATTGTTGACATAGCTTCTATGCTTATTTTAGACATTGTTGCTGTGTTGAGTTTCAAGATTGGTTTTGCGAAGAAGATGATTGGTGAAGTTGTAAAAATGAAGAATTTTGGTGATTGTATATTTGATTTTAACTTGTGGATTTTTATCAGCTTGTGATGATTATTTGTTGGGTTTGGTCTGTCTTTATTATGGTAGAAACTGCTGAAAGTAAATGTGAATTCTTTTTTATTTAGTGGTGGACAACATAACATTATTTGCAATAAATTGTAAGCAAGGACAAGACAACTTAACGCTTAAATAGAAAAGAGATTAATTGTGCCACCCCTCCAAAGGGTGATAAAAAGTGAAATTACAACTTCCCTTCCCTGTGTTTGGTAGACTGCATAAATCAAGAGTTTTATAAATGCGAGTGCTTGGTAAAGTACTATTACTAATTACTAATGTAAAACTACATTACAATCCAAAATGTCCTAGCCAGAAAAAAAAACATTAAAAGAACAATATCTGCAGAGCTTCTATACTGGAGTAGTTCTCATAATCATCAGTTTAAAGAATCGACTGAATCCAACAAAGATTCATTCAAATTTGCTTCCCAAGTTTGATATAAGATCCAAGCAGTTGACTATTCTATTTCAGCAGCTTTACCCACAAGCAGTTGGTCATATTGTAATGAATCTTAATAACGACACCAAATGGCCTTGAAAATAGATTGAATGAATAGAAAATAGGATAACTTGAGAGTATATTTCCACAAAAGGGAAACACCATTACAATCCTCATCCCAGGGTTTCTTCAATCATAATTTCATACAATTGGACTTTTGCTTCCCCATGGCCTATAATGGGTCCTATTCATTGGCCTCGCAACGTCCAATTACCTGTTACACATATCACATAATATACTTGAAATAAAAAACAAATCATTATTTAAAGTAGAGGACCTCAAACCATTAAGTCAATAGGAAAACTACTTAACTATATGTAAATCAAATCAATTACAACACAGCAGAAGTTGTCTAATTTATTACAGAGGAATAACAACAAGTAGTCATAAGTTCAAGTATTATGACAAACTCACCCAACAACACACACAGACAGTGTTACAATATTGAGAGTGAGAAAAGACATGGTAGCAGCAGCAGCACATCCAAGAACCACAGTTCCAAGTGAAGCCATCCCACCACTTGCACCATCCTTTGTGGTATTTCCAGGTATCATGCTCGGTGACGGTGACGGGCCCCAATAGTCCGCGCTCGCTGTCAGCACCATCCAAATGGTGGTAACAATAACTCTAGAGACGGCCATTTTTTTCTTATCCTCCTCGTCTTGGTTTTTTGTAATGCTCTTGTTTTGGTTAGGCACAATCAATAATCTTCCGCAACTATATATACATGCTAGTCTGTGGTTTGATGTATCGAAAAATGATATGTAAGAAACAATGGTTACAGATTGTTCCGTTGGTTTTTATGAATTTGGTGATAAATAGAGGTGATCAGTTGATGAGAGACTATGAAATGGGCTGGCCTGGTGGTGAGTTTTAAGCATTTTATTTTCTTTAAAATACATGACTTTTGATTAGATAGGTACACTTTTGTCTGTTTATTTTCAGTCACTTCTGAAACATATATTTGTCTGATCCTATCCAATAAACATGTCCAGCTACCATTTTACCTCTTCATAGAACTCAAATAATCAAACCAGACAAAAAAATCAACATATTAGTACTTCATCTTTTGTCCATGTTTTTTTGTTTTTGCTTTGCTTTTGTAGCATACGTATCTCACCAAAAACATTAAATAATTTTACTTACTTTTATGTGAGTGCCCTTATAATTAATGGTTAATGTTTATGTTCAAGTATCAGGTCCAGGTCTAGGGTTTAGATTTAAGGTATTATGGTATATACTTTGTTCATGTTCATAATTTCACAATATATTCACAAGTTCAATATTCATGTTTCATGTCTTCAATTTTTTGGAAGAAAAAATAATCTGAAGTAGATATTTAGGCATCAACCTGGTCTAAATATCATGTTCGAATCAGACCCAACTGGCTACTAGTATTAATCTACTTGTAAGGTGTAACTTGTAGTAGGATTGGGTGTATCATTTTATTTCAGAAGAATCTATTGCTTCATATTAAAATAAAAAAAGTATGTGTAGCTAGTTGTATAATTTCTGTATATTGTTTGAGTTGTTGGGTCCCGTTTCAGAATGTAGCATATAATATACTAACATGAAGAAGGCCGATTTGTTTTGAATTTAGTGATGAGATCTCTAGATAACAAGAATGAAGAAATTAAGTTGCATTAATTCTGCTGATGGACAACACTGAAAATAAGTCTAGATGGATGGGATGTTAATCATGGACACTTGAGCTTGCCGCCACGAGTGGTCATGGTAGCGTAGCATTTTCCGCATTTCTCTGTGTTGCCGTACTGCCCTGGAGGTACACATTTGCATCTCTCACAGCACGCCAAGCATGCCCGACAGCAGATGTTCTTTCGAGAGTGCTTCTTGCATCTCTCGTCACACAGTGGTTTGCACTCTGCATTCACATTTTATTACTCGACATATTTATTAAAATTATGTAGCTAGCTAGGCTGTGTTGTGTTGTGTTGAGTTACCTTCTCTGTTCCTTGGTGGTTGCACAGGAGGTGGAGCTGCAACTGGTGATGGTGGTGGTGTTTTGATAGCTGGAGGTGGCGGGGGTGGGACTACTTTCACTACCGGAGACGGAGACGGAGCCTTGGGTGGCGATTGCGGTGGTGGTGAAGCCTTGTATACTGGACTTCCCAGTGTGCTGCCCTGAATAATACAATTTATAAAATAACATCTAAGATAAATTCAAAGAATACAGATTAGTTTATACTAGTCCTCCTACAATTAATTAGTTTAGATTTAGGATAGAAAAGGTCAGTAGGGTGGTTAAGTGTGTAGATACAGAAGAAATGAAGTAAGAATGAAGGGCTAAAATTTCTACAAAGTGAGCATATTGAAGTTGGAGTTTGGTGAATATGAAGTTGAAAAGTCCATATTGTGTATACAGCAAAAGACATACCTCAGCAAGTATTTGTTGTTGTTCTTCCCATTGTGATGAGGCCTACAGAACAAAAAGAATATTAAAGGGTTAGGAAAAGAAGAGAGAGAGAGAGAGAGAAAAGGAGCAGGCAGACCTTGGTGTTGATGAGAACAAAAGAAGCAAGCAGAAGAAGCAGAGATTTTGAAGCCATTTTGTTAATTATATGATTCAAGTCTCTTGGATGTATATATAGAGTCACCAATGAGGCATACCCCATCCCTATGCTCGATACTTGTCATCATATTTATAATGTAGTGTAATGTTTCATTGATGATCTGTGTAACAGTTAGTTAGAGGATCTTGAATGATGTATTACTGGGGGCAATATATTGCCAACAATTCATAACCAAATACGGCCTACGTGGAGACGACTTATAAAAAACAATGTTTTTTTCTATTATTACTTGATCAGGTTTTCCTAAATTTCAAATAATTTAAAGGTAGTACTCCCTTCATCCCAAATGAACTTGCATACTTTCTATTTTGATTTGTCCAAGATTTTTGCACATTTTCTTAGAAAGGAAACAAATCTTCTAAATTCTACTCCATAATATATTTTTATTTACCAAATAAAGCAAAAAAATAGATTTGAAAAGTTAACATAACCCAATTTTTTTAATATGTGTGCACATTTATCAATGCAAGTTCATTTGGGATGAAGTAAGTATTATACTAAGAGGGTTTTGGGTAAGCTTATTTAACATCTTATAAGCTTTAACATCTTATAATTTGTTCAAAGAGTTTATAAGATACTCCCTCCGTCCCACCTTATCTTGCACACTTTTCTTAAACGGTCGTCCCACCTTATCTTGCACAGCCTAAAAAAGGAAAGTTATAACATAATCTCCACCCTCAAAATCTTCACCCCCAATCTCTACCCTCAATTTACCTTTGAAAAGTCAACAAACAACCAAAAAGCAACTTTTCTTAATACCCGTGCCGCCCCCCCCCTCCCCTCCCCCGTGCAAGATAAGCCGGGACGGAGGGAGTACAATTTTTCTTAAGAGTTTATAAGTTAATAAAGTATTGGGATTAAAGAGTTTATAAACTTGCAATTGAATGCAGTGATTTAACTATATGTAGTGTGTGAAATATGTGAAGTGTATGTAGTGTGTGCAGTGCGTGTATAATGTGTATGTAGTGGGTGTATTGTGTGAAATTTGAGTGTAAAATTTATAAAATCTTAAAAAATAAGATGGACTAAAGGTACTTATTATTTTTGGAGCTTATTTTTACATCTTATAAGTTGTCTAACATCTTATTTTATCAAATATATTTGAAGAATTTATAAACTCTCAAACATTTTATAAAATATTTTAAGGAAACCAAACATCCTCGAAAATAAGGCTTTGTGGTCTGTACTGTACACATATTTATGGGACGATATACATATGGTCAATGTTGATACCACGTGCGACGGTCTCGGTTCGCTTAAACAAAACCAAACCTATATCCCACTCAAACATCCACTTGTTTAACTTCTACACGAGACTGGTGTTTTTTGAAACTTGTGATCTTGGCTTCAACGTCCACTTCTTTCTTGCTCAATTAACTCATTCCAAATCACCTCATTCAGCTTCATTGTATTTTATCCGGTGTCCGATACATATATAAAATAGATTAAGATTATTAGCAGGTTTAATTTTTTCAATTTACTTTGTAAAATGAATGGTTGGATTACACCAATCCCAACTTAATACTGTAGAATCCTTCCTTGACTTGTAGAAATAATCCTTGTACAGTTCGCAACAAATATATCGAAAGATAATGGTATATAACATGAAAAGGAAAAGAAGATTTTTTCTATCTTTTCCATGCCAAGTGCTCATAGCCAGCTGGGCCTCGATTCAACCAACGTATAAACAGTGAAAAACTGATGAGGTATTAAATAGTCCCTCATTCCCCGTTAATTTATCACAGTTAATCAGGCACGGATGTTAAAAAAATAAAAAATTATTGAATCTTTGACTTTTTTAAAAGTGGAGATTGAATGTGGATATTTTGAGTATAGAGATTGTTACCTTTAATTATTATTTATGGGTATGATAAATTAAATGAGACGAATCGAAATGAAAAATAGAACAAATTAACTGGGACGGATGAAGTAATTCCAATCTGAAACGGAATAGAATATGTGCATCAATTGATATCATTTTCAAAAGAGCCTTTAATGCATCAAATGAGCGCGAGTCCCTACAAGATCTCAGCCATTTTTAGTGTTTGAAAGGGACTGGACCTGGGATAGAAAGGACATGGCCTTAGATTATTAGGATAATCTTATTTTAAACATTTTATAACTATCAATATTTTTATAGGATGTTTTAAGAAGACTATAAGATGTTTTGAAACTTTATAAATTGTTGAAGTGTTAGTATAATTAAGCTTGTAAATTATTTTAGGAATTTATAAGATGATGAAATGTTTGACATTATTAAAATTTTTCATTGTGAAAGAAAAAAAAAAAAACATCACTTTCTCCCGCTCAAAATTCCTGTCCCCTAGCCTTCAGGGGCCCCGACCCCCTCTCCACCCTGGAGGATCCGACCACGCACCGCTCTATTGTAAATCAAATTATATTAAAATGATAGTATTTGTATTTTGGTAAATTAAGTATTGTTTATAAATGAACTTATATTTTTGGAGCTTATATGATTTTTAAGCTTATTTTCAAATTTTATAAGTTATTTAGAATCTTACTTTATAAGATTTTCCAATACATATTGGCCCTGTTTGTTTAGGGTTAAGTTAATTGGTTGTGGATTGAGTTCAATCCATTACGTGTTTGTTCATCGAATTGTGCACATCATCAAACCACTAACTAACTCTTATATATATCATAAATCAAACATTATTTCCAATACACACTTTAATCACTAATCAATCATTCACGAACGAACTCTTACACATAACAAATCAACTTTAACACATTTTATATTATAATCACCCCACAACTCAATCTTCAATCAACATAAATAAACACTTACTTATTTACCTCAACTTTTATATTTTACTATATGTCCCACAACCTATAGTACTCCTGTCATTCACGGCCATAAACAAATAGAGCCATTGCAATGAGATTATTTGGTTTGTGCAGTTTTGGCAACGTCTGTAAAGTGATTATAAAGGGAAGCACGTTTGGTTGTGTTAGAGTGTTGTATAGTATAGTGTAGTCGGTGTCTGATAATAAAGATACTATAATAGAAGCAGCTGGAAGTGAGATATGTCTTGCATGTGATACCCACATGACAATGAACATTAGTCAAACTTGTATTTGCTGTAGATTCAACCTACCTCTTACACAATTGCACATGATCTGTTTCCTGCAACTTGCACAAACTAACAATAAACCTTCTTTCTACTTGTACTCTACACACTTGCTTTATGCTTTTCTTGCCCTTTCCAGTTCCTTTGGACATCCCAATTCTCAACGTCTTTGGGCCTGCAGCGTACCACTACTTGCTCCGGCTCTACTCGGCCCAAGTCCTTAAAAGCCTTGATGTTATAAGGACTTTAAAAATTTAGGTCCAGCCCTAGTTCTGAAGGGCTAGAGTCGGGTCAGAACCAGGCCCTTTAAGTTCATGAATTTTAATTTCTTTATTATCGTTCTCAAATTTCATAATTAATATGTTTAAATTTTTACTGACAAAAAGATTAATTACTTTTTTTTCAAAAAACAGGCATGTCATTCTCTTTTAATATATATGTTGGGATTTCTATACGACACGTTATATTTAAGAATCTCACTACAACAAATAAGGGAATTATGGACGATTTATTTTGAGACGATTTTTAAATCGTCTCAAATAGGTTGCTTTTTGGGACATTTTTCATATATTGTCCCAAATAAATTATTGTGTGACATTTTTTAAAAAACATCTCTAAATGGTAACTATATGTGACGTTTTCTTAGAAACGTCTCAAAATGAGGCATCATTTTGTGACCTTTTTCTAAATACGTCTCAAAATGGTGTATATTACTGACGTTTTTCTTAAACGTCTCAAAATGTAACATTATTTTGTGACATTTCTCAAGAACGTCTCAAAAAGATGAATATTAGTGACGTTTTCTTAGAAACGTCTCAAAATGAGGCATTATTTTGTGACCTTTTTCTAAATATGTTTCAAAATCGTATATAATAGTGACGTTTTTCTAAGAACGTCTCAAAATGTTACATTATTTTGTGACATTTCTCAAGAACGCCTCAAAATGATTGATATTAATGACGTTTTCTTAGAAACGTCTCAAAATGAGACATTATTTTGTGACCTTTTCCTAAATACGTCTCAAAATCGTATACATTAGTGACGTTGTTCTAAGGACGTCTCAAAATGTTACATTATTTTGTGACATTTCTCAAGATCGTCTCAAAAGGATTGATATTAGTGACGTTTTCTTATAAACGTCTCAAAATGAGACATTATTTTGTGACCTTTTCCTAAATACGTCTCAAAATCGTGTACATTAGTGACGTTGTTCTAAGGACGTCTCAAAATGTTACATTATTTTGTGACATTTCTCAAGACCGTCTCAAAAGGATTGATATTAGTGACGTTTTTTTTATAAATGTCTCAAATGAGACATTATTTTGTGACCTCTTCCTAAATACGTCTCAAAATCGTGTATATTAGTGACGTTGTTCTAAGGACGTCTCAAAATGTCACAATATCATTTTCTTTTAATTTTAGAATTACTTATAAAACATTTTGTGACGTTTTCCCCTAAAATGTCACAATATCATTTTCTTTTAATTTTAAAATTACTTCATTACATTTTGTGACGTTTTTCCCTAAAACGTCACAATGTCATTTTCTTTTAATTTTAGAATTACTTATAACACATTTTGTGACGTTTTTCCCTAAAACGTCACAATATCATTTTCTTTTAATTTTAAAATTACTTTATTACATTTTGTGTTGTTTTTCCTAAAACATCACAAAATCATGTTATTTTAATTTTAGAATTACTTACAACTCATTTTGTGACATTTTCCCCTAAAACGTCACAATATCATTTTGTTTTTAATTTGAAAATTACTTTATCACATTTTATGACGTTTTTCCCTAAAACGTCACAATATCATTTTCTTTTAATTTTAGAATTATTTAAACACATTTTGTGACATTTTCCCTAAAACGTCACAATACCATTTTCTTTTAATTTTAAAATTACTTTTAGTATAATTTGTGATATTTTTTCTAAAACGTTACAATATCATTTTATTTTAATTTTTAATTTTTTTATAGTACATTTTGTGATGTTTTCTCTGAAACATCACAATATCATTTTTTTTAATTTTAAAATTACGTTATTACATTTTGTGACCTTTTTTCCTAAAACGTCACAATATTATTTTCTTTTAATTTTAAAATTACTTAATTACATTTGCGATGTTTTTATATAATTTAAAATTAATAAATAACAAATTGTATAAGCTATAAGCAAAACTTTTAGTTTTTTATTCTTTGGAAATACATTTTTTCCTTTAATTACCCTCCAAATTATACTTATTTTCTTTATAAAAAGAGGTCACATAAATAAAAAGAGACCCATATGTGACCTTTTTTTAAATTGTCACCAAATATTTTGTTTTAATTATCCCTAGGACAGTTTTTCCCTTTAGTTAATCTAAAGATACAAAGATGCAAGTCTCATTTGGGACGTTTCCGAAAACGTCACCAAAATATTTTGATTTAATTTCTTTTTTGAGAACTCAAAAGTGAAAGCATAACCCTTTTTCATGTTTTATTATTATTATTATTATTATTATTTTATTCTTAGCCATTTCAGATTTTCCCCAAAACCTCCCCCATCACTCTTCATCGCGCGAGCTCTCCCTCCTCGCTGATCGGCGCGAGCTCTGTGGCAGTAACCGTACCCATCGCCGCCCTGGTTGTTAGTATAAAGCTTCCGCCGCTGTTCTCTAACAGTAATCGCTTCTCCTTTGTCTAGAATATACTTCAAATACCGCTCGTTGATCGCTTCGCGGTGGCGTCTATGCCGGTAATAGTAAAAAGGTGGGTGATGAGGCTAGCGGTACAGTCAAGGAAGAAGATCAGCAAGAGTGCAATCGTGGATACTAAAGCAATTGAGGTAATAATATGCTCTGCTCTGTTTGATTGACGAAGAAGGTTTATTGTTTGAAGATAAATGAAGTTATTACAATTGTAATTTGGTCAATTGATTGGGAATGCAGTGTTGAACTTATGATTTTCTGGTTGTCAGTCTTAGAGACATTATTAAATTGGTTCTTAGTGGTAAATTCTGATCATCACATCTCACTTGAAGTTCGTTACATATTGTGTTATATTTGTTTCTTGTAAAGCAGAAAGCTTAAGCTCAAGCTAAAGATGCAAAAAATGAGGGAGTGTGTATAAACTGAATGCATGAGTAAGAAACATTGTACTTCTTTAGAAATTAATGAAAATTTTCATATTAATGGGAATGTTTAATTCATGGCAGCTTCAATCACCTGGTGTTTTGGCTATTGGAAGTAGCAAGAAGGAGAAAATTCATACTCACATCACTTGGACTCTGATGTAAGACTAATATTTTGTTGGTGTCCCTGAATATGATAGTGTATTGATCTCTGGGACATTTCACATTACTGTTATCCTTACTTCCTCCTTTGTAGATCATATTATTGGTCTTATATTTTTAATATTTGGTTGCAGGTTGGTGTCTCTGTTATAGATCGGTTTACATTTTATACTCTTGCCTTCTTTGAGAGGTTAAATATGTATGACAATGCCTCATTGAGCAGGTACATGGAAGGACTTTCTTTATGTTTTTATGGTTTGATATATCACAGATTTGTTTCTGTTTTATGTCTTTTCCATTCTATGATTGCATTACATTCAGAGTTCACATAATAGGCTCGCTGTGTAATTCTGATTTTTCTGTTTTTTAAATGTATAATATATACTTATATAATATTTATTTAATAGCTTTTAATAAAAAACTAAAAAGGCATATGAAATATTATTTGTTTTTAATCAATCACTAATCTTCTAAAATTAGTCTGTGCAGGATGAAGAAGATTCAGATTCTGGCCTGAAATGTTATCAGGGAAATCAGATGAAGATCAGATTCATGCGATAAACCTTATCATTTAAAGGTGAGAATCCATATAACTCTAAATTTTGTTTCATGAATTGAAGTTTTGTATAATGATTATTAGAAGGAATTAATTTTCTATTTTGCAATGTAAATATGTGATTGTTGATGTATATCTAGTTTATTCTTATGATGAGGATAAAACTACTGTGCTTAAATTTGGAAATTGTGTATCAGATAGATGTGTTAGTTGATTTAAAATGTGCTTAAAAGTTTGCCATGCATATTGTATGTTTAATTATAATCTTTGGAATAAAGTAATATGTTTTGTTTCTGAGGGTAATTTGTTGTATGTTTGCTTGCAATAGGGCTGCTGCCTTTTATTGAGATTAAAGATATATTTTTTTGTGAAAAGCTTGCTATGTACATGGTTTTATTAATCTCGAAGCCTTATTTAAAGTCAAAATATTAGAATCAAGTAACATACTTTGTCTCTTGAGTATAATATGATTTATGTTTTGATTGCAATAGAACTGCTTTACTTTCAAGACAAAGAACCATTTCTTGATAAGATTTAAATTTCTGAATGCATATAATCCTTGTATATTTTCCAATATAAGATTGATAACAATCAGCTTTCTGACTTAACTCCAAGTTACAAACAAGGCTTCTTCTTTTCTTTTTTCTCCCAGGGGGCGTAAATTTAAGTGAGATCAATATAAAAAACACAACGCTTTAACAGGGAAAGTGAGATCAATTCTCTGTATGAGTTTCTGGGACTGACACCAGAAACTGAGCATCCGAATTTCAGTCAGGTGGCAAGCAGCATTATACAGCCTGACTGATGAAATTACTTTTACATAGTGATAAAAGAATACCTGATATGAAGGATCAACAAAAACATCCCAGATTGTTGCATTGAAAGCATGGTCTGATGTAGCCCGGGCCATTCCTATCAATGTTTTTTGCTGCTCAATTCTCTCTGCCAAGTAACTTGCCAAAGCACACTAAGATTTGGAGTCACCCTTCTTTAGATCATCTTTTGCTTTATTGTCATATTCTGTTATATCACCTTCAGATATCATTCCCTTGTTTGCCTGACTCTCGATTACAAGCCCCTCATCGTCATTTGCTTTAGGAACACATCAAAATGCAAGTACATCACAAAAAAAGCAGGCATCAAATCAAAGCAAAAAACTAGAATCATCTCGAAGGGTCAGTATCTAGATAATTGAAGTTCAGAAGACAATAATAATAGATTAAGCAGAATTATGATATTTCATGTAAAGATGAAATAAACGCCACACACTTACCTGGCAATATAATTGCTTGTATCTACTGATTTTACCACATAATTATATGCAACCTGCGAATAGCAAATAAATTTTGTTTTACTACTTCTCATAACCTGTACATGAAGCAGTAGAAAATGTACATAAAAGTAAATACTCCATGATAAAATGATAATCATGAAAATAAATTTTCAATAACCCTTTCGCTAGTATAAAATTTTAGGTTGTCTTCTTCTTTGACTTTTTGTATTTCAGCCTCGTCTGCAGCTGCCATTGACAAAACAGCTCATATGTATTAGCATCAGAGGATCACTATCATGTCTAGATCACTTTCCACTTTTACTAATATGTATCATTATGCAAGCAATGACATTGTTGGTCAGTGTAGGATTGTTTATTTCAATGACAGTAGTTTCTTTGACATCCATTATATTGAGAATTAATATCATGTGGCATTAGGGATGAGGTAATCTATGCACATCTACACCTACACATACATGATTGATTAATGACTAGGAAATTAGTACACAGATACATAAATACATAGCCTTGATATGTACATACCCTAAGCATGTCCATTGAAGTACAAACAGTAAGTAGGTGATTTGGCCTTCCATTTCTATTCATTGAGTGATGATAATTGTCATTACTGAACAAGTATTAGTTAAAGCTTTATTTCCTTAGTTTTGAGTAAATTTTTCTATTCTACTTTAGAATAAACTTGAGCCATTTAATCAGACATTGAGACAGTGCGCTACTATATTGTATTATATAACCAAAGAATTGATAAATCAAGTTTGAACTTTGAAGAGAGAATGATTGAAGAGAATTAATTGTAATTTAGTTGGTTGAGTCGTATATAATTGAGACTAGTGGTTAGCTAGAGATCAACCCACTAAACACTTTCCCAATAAGATTTGTAATTAGAAAAGGAAATAGTGAAGTGAAAAAATGAAAAACAAAGCAAAACAGGAAAAAGGTTCAGAGCTAATAGATGGTGAAAATTTGAGTTTAATAAACTTAAGACTAATTAAAACTCCAGACTAGTATATGTGGTATTGGATACTAAAATCATTATAGTTTACGTTTGTCTACTCATAAAACTCATGTGATAATTTTTTTTCTACTATATAAAAGTAGAATCATACAAATTGTTCTAATGACACATGTTGATAAGAATATTTTGTTTAAAGAAAAAGTTCAAACAAAAAATCTGTTAGGCAAAAGAAGGGCAGAGTTGAAGCTTTTCATTGACTACACATTCAAATGCTGATTGGTATTTGATTTTGCAAAAAAGATGCAATTTAAAACTATAAAAAGGGCCACACACACTCACAACTATATCCAACAAGAATGTACTATTTAATATTTTTTTGATGCTTTTATTAATATTTCAAAATAAGAAAATATATGAATTTACTTATTAGCGATGTTAATGGTTACTCAGTTGTGATGGCTGAACAATATCTATATATTTCTCTGTGTGTGTTTGTGTATTATGGGTGCACTTTACGTAATTTATGATTTGATCCTTTGCTTACATTATTTTAGTTCTAATTTGATATGGCTCTCCCTTGATTACAGGGTCGGGATTGACCATTTTTTCGTTGTTGTGAGCTCGACCTGAGGATAGGAAATATTATACAACAATAATAATTGTCGTTTTATCAGCTTTTTGTTCACGAGTTGCTAGCTTACGATTTATTGTTCCTACTGAATTACATATTCATTGTATTTTGAATTAAATTGCTTTGTTTTTGGATGGATTAAGTTCAGAACAATCGTCATCTACATGCAAATTGTTATTGAAGATTCACTTGTGTGTTGGTTATTGTTCTCTATCTTATTATGTTGTTCTGTTATTAATCAGGTATTGTAATATATAATATTGAGGCAATATAATTTATGCGTTACCACAAAAGATCTTTTGAGACAAATAAAGAAAACGTCACTAAAAAAGATCTTTTAAACTATTAAAAAAAACGTCGCAGAAGATATTTTTTTAAGACAATTACAAGAAAAAGTCACTAAAAATGATCTTTTGTGACATAAAAGAATGTCACTAAAAGAACTCTTTTTGAGACAATTAAAAAAATCATCACTAAAAGAACTCTATTGAGACAACTAAAAAAACGTAACTAGATCTTTTTTTAGACAATAAAAAAATTGTCGCTAAATGAACTATTTTGAGACAATTAATAAAAACGTCACTAAAAAAACTCTTTTGAGACAATTAAAAAAGCGTCACTAAAAGAATTTTTTTTGAGACAATTAAAAAAACGTCCCTAAAGAAATCTTTTGAGACAAATATAAAACGTCACTAAACAAAATCTTTTGAGACAATTAAAAAAACGTCGCTAAAAATAATCTTTTGAGACAATTAAGAAACGTCACTAAAAAAATGTTTTAGAGACGTTTTGAAAAATTCGTCTCTAAATACTATTAGCGACTAGGATATTGTGACGTTTGATGTGACGAAATAATTTCGTCCCACATAACTATTAGTGACATTTTCATCACTTTTAGTGACGTTTTCCATTCGTCCCTAATTCCCTTATTTGTTGTAGTGTCTCAACATATATATTCAAAGGCTAGCAGAAATACTAGTGAACATGAATGCAATATTATAGAAGAGAATGTAAACTCTAGAGTAGTAGAGCCGAAAGAATAAATAAAACGTGAAAACTCATTCATGGCATGAAACTCTAAATTTATTTATGAGATATTACATATAATATACACATATACATTATATATCATATATAAATAAGAGCCCTCAGGGCCACCTCTACCCTAGCCCGACCCAAGTCTTATTAGGTCCGAGAGCCAAAAAGGGCTGGACTTAAAGTCCTTAAGCTATAAGGGCATGTAAAATTGAGATTCAGCCTTATATTTTTAAGGTCGGACCAGGACCAACCCTAAGGACGGGGAAAGTTTTGACATCTCACTTCATATTCATACTACTCAATACGCTTTATAAGGCATATATATGCCAAATTAAATTAATCTTTTTGTTTATGAATTTGTCACATCTAAACCAACCCAATAATTCTTGAAATTGATTATTTCGGAGTTATTGAAATTGACTAAAATCTATATATTGATATAAGTAGAATCCTCTATTATTTTTATCCTAAACTTATTTTTTTCGCTCATTACACATTTTCATAATCGCAACGGCTTGATCACATCTACTTATTAGATTAATGCACTAATTTTTTTTTAGTTTGCCGGCTTTATAGCACTTATTGTCATACTTTCCGTCTATTTTGATATATCATTATGCGAATTATATTTATGTTTGAATTATACCATATTTAAAAGTTTTATCATTCGTCCAACTAGCAATCTCCCCTATTTAAATTTTTCAAAATTGTCAAAAGCTTCCTAGAATTATCATCAACCAAAAAGATTAATTATTGAACAATAAATATATAATCATGTTCAAGACGAATTCCCCCAATTGTTGCAGTCTCTTTTCTTCGCTCGTCATATTCTTCTCCACTTTCTTACGATATTCATGAAATTCTTACAAATCAGTTGCATTAAATTTCATATATTCTACAATATTTACGTATATATTAATAATAGTTTGTGTGTGTATTTAAGTTTGTATATCTAATTGTTTTCGTTTAAGTTTGTATGTTTAGTTCGTGCATCTTCTTCCGATTTACCTTCTTTTGGTTTTTGGTTTTTATTATTCATCTTATGTTGCAGATCTTGAAGATTCGTGTGTTTTGAAGAACAATAAGGTATTTGAAATAATAAATTATTATATGTTTAGTTATTCACCAGCAAATAGTTTAGTTCAAGGTTTTGTGATTCACTCACAATTTTCCGTGTTTGTTATTGTATCATAATATATAGTAGTTTGTTTGTGTTATCATTTGTATTTTATTATGTTGATTAACCCTTATTTTTTCATCGTCGGCTTGTAGTCATTGTTAAGTTGCAGATCTTGAGGAAGCGTGATTATTCAACATTAAGGTATTTGAATCATCGCTTATTCTTTGTTTTTCTCTCTTTACATTCGATTCTTAATGTGCAAAATTTTTTAGTTTAGGTTTCGTGGTTTGTAGAACTTACATGACTTTAGAATAATCTTTGGCCTTGTTTTTTTTCAATATTTTGTTCTTCTTTTCTAGTTAATCACATTTTTTTTTAATAATATTCATCGTTATATCCTAATCGGCAATATGATTTGCTAAATCTTTCACCTAAATTATGAGTTTATTAATATTTTATCTTTGTTGACATTATAGTTAAGAAGATCTTTGTTGGTGATCTTTGTTTTCTGCTTTAGATATTGGTTAAAAAATAAATCCGATTTCTATTTTGCAATTTTAATTTTTTATGGAAAACAAATGAAATCGTCCCATTACTTTTTAATTTTTCGGATTTGGTCCCACAGTTTATTACTTTTTCAATTTAGTCCCACATCTCTAATAGTTCCTCAATTTTAGCCCAATTTTGACCAACTCCCTGGAAAAGGGCACGTGTCCCTCATGTGCCGGCGCAAATTTGGGGCTTCTGGCAACTTTTGACATGTGTCGCCGAAACTATGAGGTGGCTTCCCTCCCCTCCCCCCCTCCCCCTTTTCTTATTATAAGAAACATCAACTTCAACTTTATTGAAATAACACATCAGATTTATAAAAAAATGCAAAAGAGAATAAGAAATCTCTCAGCTCTAATACAGAAAAATGTAAAAAAGGAAATCCTTCTTCTACAGACTACATTACGCGTTCCGGTTCTTCTCCAAGAAAAGAACCCAAATTTTTCTATCCCTAATCTTCCTCTCCCAAATTCGTGGCTTCAACTCCCCAAAATCTGGAGAACCCATAAAAAAGAAGAACAATGTCTCTATCTAGCAGCAGCTTGCAAAATAGCCCTATTGGCGATTGTGGTTTCATTGCCGCCATTAAAACCTCCTTGAAAGAAGAAAATGATTGGGCGAAGGTTCTATGGTTGCCCGCGATATCGGGTATATTTTTGGATCTTGTCTCAATTTTATTGGTTATTCAAGGTTGAATTGAATTTAATTGAAACATACTTGGGTATACTTTTACAAGGATGAAGGTCATTGTTTGAGTTTTAAGTGGATAGATCCACCTCTATGTGATAAAAACAGACACATTCAGAGGGCTCCTACAAAGGCTTAACGAGAAGAACACTGAAATTGAGGCCCTGCACAATCCGCAAATTAATCTATAAGAAATTTTTTCTGTTACGGAGATAGAAAATGAGCTAATCGCCGAAGAAAAAAGAAGATGGAATTAAAGAACAAAGAAGTTGGAGTCCATCAACAATGAGTTGACAAAAAAATAGGGTGTTGAAGGTGCAGTCGGCTCAAAGATGTTTCAACCTTACATTTATTCTGTCTATAATATTCTGCTGCTGTTTTGTAATTTTCCTTTTTGGAGATTATCGATTTAGAATTGAAACCGAGAGCAAAGTGAAGATGTTGTGTTAATTGACAAAAACTAGACTTTGTTCCATAGGTATGTGTCTGTACGTGTTAGTTTGAAGGAACTGAGTAGTAGTGCCACTTTGGAGGAGCTCGAATGACCATGTATCGAGTGTTAAGTTTGAGTGATATTTGCGTATCTGATGTTATTGCCTGTACTACTTTTTAGTGCATCTTAGTTACTGATGCGAGTTTGCCTAATTTTTATGTTAAATTTTTTTGTAACTTGAATAAATTAAGGAGGCTCCAAGAATTAGGGGCTCCAAAACTAGTTTAAAAAAAAAACAAATTATTCAGTATTTTACAGAATATTCTTTTTGACAAAAGAAGAAGGATTGTTAAATATTTGGTTCCAATATTCCAATGATTTATTAGTCCCTTTTATCATGAGGTGTAAACATCAAAGTTGTCTCCCATAAACAGAAGATAAAATCCGGTCCTGTGAATGTTAGAAACAGCGCAAAGTTCCCACAACTCAATATTTTGCTACCTTTGCTATCTACAGGTGAGATGCCACGATAGATTAGCTAATTAAAAATAGGTAGACAAAAATCAAATTTTAGGGGCTGCAACATTTAAATTGGCAATTTGCGTTTGCATATGTATTAATCATACTCATTCCATAACGTTTACAATATCCATAAAAAAGAGTGCAAACACACACTTCAGCCAATAGTCATAAAAGTGCATACAAGCACTACAAAAGTAACTGTCACAATGCAATTACACCATTGCATTCAATACGCCATATCCGCAAAATAGATAATTTGTTCATTGTGTGAAATTGACAAAAAACTATTTAAATAACGATTCCATTGTCTTGAGCTCTGCTTGAGTTAGCCGATAGATCCAAGAACTTTTGGCCTCCTTCCACCACAATTTGACCATCCTTTTCCCTTGTCACTTGACCAATACTTGTGAAACTGAACGACCCTCATGCGAGTGGAGGTGGAGCCCTAAACTGCACTTTTTGATGAAGTTGTGGCTGGCCCATTCACAATCGTTGGTACATGGTTGGTCCTAGGATTGGTGCCGATTGAGGCGGGTTAAGCCATGATGGATTTGTCATCTGGCTTTCTTGAGTAGCTTGTACCTCTAGGGAAATAACAATATTCTTAGCTTGTGGATCAGATTGCGTTTCAGTGGGAATCCTTGGAGGTGAAATCTGCACAAAATTGGAAGAAATGTAAAATAATATGGCGATCAAGACAGACAAAACAATAAAAAAATAAGCCAATCAATTTGTATGTTTAATTCGGCAAGCGTCAAATATTAACCTCAAAGAAGCATAATCCATCAACATTTACCGAACTATAGAAACAACCAAATTAGCAACAATCACCAACTTTAATTAAATGTGCATATCCAGACAACAAATTATAGGCTACTAAAGGTGTTAGAAAAATCCTTCATAAACATCAATTATACCATACAGACACAAACCATATCATATTAGAAAAATCCTTCATAAACATCAATTATACCATACAGACACAAACCATATCATACAGACATAAAAACTGCCCCAGTGTTATAGTTTCACAAACAAAAACACATACCTACAACATGGTTGCAGAAGGCGGAAAGCGGAGGCGGAGCGGTTTCTGGCCGCCTAGGAATTAATTTTTTTTTTTTTGCATTTTTTATTAATTATTTTATTCAAATATTACATAATATATATATAGAAGATAATCATGATATAGCACTACAATCAATTTGTTTAGTATTTTAAAAAAGCTTCTAATATTTCTGCTATGAAGAATTTATATTAAAAAAGAAAATTCAAATACATAAACTTTATTATAAGAAACCAACGTAAAATTAAAATAAAAAGAGGTCAATATAAGTCAATTACTAAGTCCAAAATAATTAAATAAGACAATAATGTCGGCAAGACATAACAATAAGTTAATAACATAATAAACTAAATGGAAACGACGTCGTTTCGAGCCTTTTTTTAAAATAAAAAATAAAAAAATTTGAAAAACGCCCAGACCGCCCATGCCAAAAAATGCTCAGAGCAACCGCCCAAACCTTAATTAGGGCGGCTAGGGCCGTCTAGCGCCTAGGTGGCCACCTAGACCGTCTTTTACATCCATGACCGAGACATACATACACAATAAAGCTAGTCATTGATCATTTAAGCAAAATAGGGCTAAATCTCAAGCTTTATTTCTTATTCTTAAGAAATAATATAATTCAAGTCGAAGAGGCCAAAATCATACCTCAGTTGTAAACCTTGAAATTACAACAAATAAATAAAAAAACAACAAAACTAATTCATTTAGTCCATTTATATTTACTTACAGGATAACGGAAAATCTGATTCATTCAAGCTCATTGTTATTATTTTATGGGACTGGCATGTTTTCCGTACTAGCTTGCTCAACATCATCACCTTATACAAACAACGGCTCATATATGAGTTACAAATTCTAAAATCAGCAAAACAGAAAAACTAATTTTGTAATTCAAAGAGAAAAAAACTTGGGGAGATATTTGTACAAGTGGCAGAATTGTGGCCTTTTCCACCACACTTTCTCCGACTGATGGTCCTTGCTTCCCCATCTTCTGCAGCCTCACCCGATTCGTTCATTTCTTTGTATTCTTCTCTTTCTCACCTTCTTCAATTCGTTTATTTTTTCTGGCCTACCCCTGGGTCATTTAATACCAAAATCTGGTGGGAGTGGAGGGATATATAGGTTGTCCCCCTACAAAGTGTCATAACTTAGAGACGTAATGGCGTGCTCATAAGCCATTTTGTAGGTCTTCACTTTGCAATATGGATGAACAAAGTCTTATTTTTACTTATACGACAATAATTGAAAAATATTCTTTTTCAAATCCTTGATTGATTGATAGGATTATGAAGATTAGAGCAAAATAAAGGAAAAAGGACAAGAAGAATCTTTGAAGATTGAAGAAGATGGCTTTATTCCTTAAATCAAGTAATCAATCAAAGATCTAGACAAGAATGGAAAGTCAAAACTTCCCACATTACATCCAATCATCCATAATTGCTGGTGGAACATTCAAAGAGAAGTGGGAAGAATGCAGTATAAAGAGAGAAGATCAAACATAAAGATGAATCGAGTTTTTGAGTTTGTACTTGGTATATTTCGTCTAACACTTGTAATAGCACTATTGTTGTTCATACTGTGAAGGAAAGAGTCTTGAGTGCATCCCTACTAGTTGGTAGGACACGAATCCACTACAAGAAAAATGCACAACAACAACGCCTCTAAGACAACAGTTTTAGTTCAAAACCGTTGTCTATTTACGAGTATACGTTGTTGTTTGAAAAACCGTTGTTGTTTACTAAATGAATTCGCTCAACAACAACGGTTAAACTATACCGTTGTTGTCAGCCGTTGTTGTTTAGGGCTTGACTTTTTTTTTTTTTTTATTTAAATCATTTTTAAAATCAAAACGTTTTTCTTAAATAATGACTATTCTTGTTTAACTCGTAGCGTAACACATAACACAATTCAGCAAAACCACTTCCATGCTAGAAATTTCCCCAAACCCTAGCGGCGCCCTCCTTGGCCTCGCCATCCCGCCCCTACCCTCGCGCCCCCGCCGTCTCCGCGCCCCGGCCAGCGCTGTCCTTCCCCCGGCATCTCCCCGACCCCACCGTTTCCTCGCGGTCTCTACCTATCCATACAAAGACAGAGCTAAGTTTCTAACCGTTGGAAGAGAGGTCGATTTTCCATTTTGCATTCCCAGGTTAGCGAAATAGTTCTTCTATTGTAATCAATTATCAGTTTGATTGTCCTCATGAACTAACAGATTATTGATTGTGCCTTTATTGCTCTCAATTCTGTAATTAATTTGAATTTATAGGATTATTTGTGTCTCTATTTTGTGCGTCTCTGTTTGAAGTATCACAATCTGACGGGAAATACTATTGTTGCTGATTTGACCGATTTATATTTTCCGACGGGAAAGGTATTTGCTGGTTCCAATCGATTATATAATTATTTATTTTTTTAGAAGGTATTAACTTATATCTCCTTTTGTGATTTTTACATATCATAATTAGGGAATATATGTTGAAATTCCTCATCAGGTAGTCTCTGTTTCTTATTTATACAACTACTAAAGTAGATGAGTTTGCTAGTTGGCATTTCTTTATGTCTTATTGGTGTCAAAAACCTCAAATCAATGTTTGCGGCGGTCAAATCTTCGGCGGTCGCACTGATATTCGGATCATCGTCGTCGATGACAGCGGTACCGGAAATCCAGCCTTATCTTCACCGCTATTTTCGGAAACTTTGTGCTCAGGAAGGCTAGTTTTTGGTTCCCTCACCTTCAGGTTCACATTCGTCACCCAAACAACTATTATCACGATTTTGTGCCCTACGTTATTGATACGTCCTGCAGGTGCACACTAAATCATATTTCTGATTTGGATTTTGAAATTCTTCCCTCCTATTTATTTATGCATACAATAGGCGATTCGCCATAAGGTAACGCGCCAAAGGCGGTTTGTGTTTGCTTCACTGATATTGAATTATTCTTTCTCTTACATTTAGCATGCTGATAATATTACAATCTGGAAATGGTTACTAGTTCACTCAGTATTGTTCATCAGAAGGTTGTACTAACTCCAAATACTATTCTTATGTTTAACTTTTAGATTTCCTTAATTGTGGAGACTGGAGAGCTTTCCAGCTTTTTTTGCCTCTCGATTCTACTTCTTATATTTGTTGGTTGAAGCTCTGTGCTAACTAACTGAATATGTTTCTAATTGCATCAGGCTCTCCGGAGACTTGATATATCTGGATGTGGTAACACTGGAAGAAAATAAATTTTGTATTACAGGAACAATAGAACGGTTCTATGTTAACTCCAGCACTGATCCAAGGCCCAAACAAAATGCTTCTGAAGCAACAACCCTCGTTGCACTTTTGCAGAATATAAGTTCTAAGTTCAAGAAAGGTAACAAAATGAGACCAAAATAATATATTTGGTTGTCAAATGCCATAATTGTCTTAATTGTTATAAATGACTTTGTTTTCTGTTCTTGAAGCTTTTCGTGATATTTTGGAGCGCAAGCCTTCCGCACATCCCTTTGAAAATGTTCAATCTCTATTGCCACCAAATACCTGGCTTGGCCTGTATCCTCTTCCAGGTAAGGAACTTATTCGATGAGATTTAGTAAGATGGGCCTGTTCTTTGCTGTCTCCAGTCATCATAAGATCCTTCATGAAGTATTCTCTTAATTAAATTTAAGTGAATTAATATCTCATTCTGTTCAACTCTAAGATATATAGAAAATTCTTATTCTGAAGGATATTTGCTTATTCTTTTTTATTACCTCATCTGAATTCTTATGTGGAAAATATTTCTGAATTTTGTGTATTCTTTGCCCTAAGCATGCATTGGTTAATAATTTGTACCACTGGCTTAGTACAATTACGTAGAGATATGTTGTTTTAAAAAAAAGATATTACTGTCTCCAATAGATTAGTTTGACTGTAATATCTGTATTTTCTGACGGTACTTTTACTTATCTTAATTAGAAAATACATGTTGAAATTCAGCAAAATACCTGTGAAAGGAAAATGGGAAAGCAGGAAGTCGAAGAAATGAATGGAATCACCAAAAGCTATGACGTAATATCCGATGGTAACCCATATCTGAAGAAAATGAAGAGGAAGATATTTGTAAATATTTGATTGCACGTATTTGTTGGTCATACTTGTTCATCTGCATTGCCATATACAGCTTTCAGAAACTCATACATGGTGCCTATTTTGAAACAGAAGCAATGTAATCAACTGGTGATCATCACGTGAAATAATAATAATAAAAGAATACAAACTTGTAAAACATGGAAAAGGGATTATGATATCAATCGTTTTCCATATAGATTTTTCAAAAGATGAAAACATTATTTGCTTTTTCAGAAATCATTATCACTGCAGATACATAACAGAAGTACAAACATAAAGAAATTATGGAAATCAATGCTGCATACATAAAAAAAAAAGTGACAACTGATTTTGTTGAAGCTGCAACAAGTGGTGCGATTGGAGTGATTAACAGATGCATTCCACCTATTAATCCAACTGATCCAGAGTGCTTTCATATGTGAGTAATATTCAAAAACAAAAAAAAGAAAAAGAAAAACAATAACAAACACTATTGATGTTCATTTTGGTCATTACTCTGTCAGGTCATTTTTTTCCATGAAATTCATGCCTTCTTTTTTCTTTTTCTTGAAATGCTTGTTCATGTGTTTCTTGTTTTGCTAGGTTTTAGGGTAATCGTAAATTGCACATTTTTTTAAATGTATAATTAAAAAAAAGGATTAATTCTCCATTGGGCTTTTTCCTTTTTATGTGTGGCTCCATTGAAATGTACATGCTAATCTACATTTATATGCATGCTTTCTTTGTTGGCTCATACATAAAAGCTTATTGCCATTTCTGATTCATAAGAAAAGCTATATTTTTTCAAAGCAGAAGTTTTGTGAAGTCTTCTTTTGCAAATTTTTAGTGATTGTGTATCTAGCTTTCCACACGTCTGGGTTCCACTGGTTTCTTTACCCCCTATACTTTTGCCATGTCTCCATGCATACCTTTTAATCAATTTTATATTTGTTGTTATTGCTTTCCAGGTATGTCCATAAAAACATATTCTTCAGTTTTGCTGTTGATATGGAACTTGAGCAATTTCTCCAAAGGCAGGCTTCAAAAGGGCTCTCTAACGGGAGGCTACAGACTCATCACTGAATTCTCCTGAGGGTAAAGAAGTAGCTGTCTCAGAAGGATCTTTCAGAGTTTGTACAGTAGATGCATCTTCTGCTTCAGATACAGAAAAAAAATGATGGCATTGAGGCATCGACCCCTGATTTGCCTGTGGAGGCTCAGTTAGCTGTAAATGAGCAAGCCTCATATGCAAGTGGTGGAAAAGGGGCAAAGGAGATTCAGTTAGGAATTTAGCAATCCGCTAGATAGTCTGATTCACGGTTAATTTCAAGCTCAAGAAGATTTGATTGCGTAATTCATTTTTTACATTATTTTTGGAAGCATATTTGTGGATCTTTTTGCTAAAACAATGTAGTATTAAAACTATCAAATTAATTGATTTTTTTTTTGTCCTCTTATGTGATGTATTTTATTGAATTATTTATTAGTTATTATTTGAAAATATTTAAAAAAATTAAAACAGGCAAATAATACCTAATAACAGGTACCACAAACCCCTGTTATAAAGGTTAAACGACAACGGTAAAAAACCGTTGTCTTCACGTTGTTGTATAAATTAAAACTACAACGGTGGAAAACCCTTGTGGTGACTGTTGTTGTAAAGGCCCAAACGACAACAGTTTATAACTGTGGTTAACAATAAGCGTTGTGATACAAATGACAACGGTTACACTGCATTGTAACAGGCATTGTGGTAAATGTAAACCACAACGGTGAAAAACTGTTGTGGCATAGGCATTCGACAACGGTCAGAAACCGTTGTGGTAGATAGGGGTCTACCACAACGCCAGGTACGACAATGCTGATTTATTGCAAACGACAACGGTTTTCCACCGTTGTCGTTTTGCAGAATTGTTGTAGTGATCGAATCGGTGTTGTTGGTAGCACTATTGTTGTTCACACGAATCGAATCGGTATAATTTGATTTGACTTTCATCCCTACTAGTTGGTAGTACATACTTCGGGAGATTTGTGTCTTATTAAGTTCGGGAGAACTTGTTAGAGTTCGGGAGAATTTTGGTTGTGCAGTAAGAAGGGATTCCCTACACACTTAAGTCAAACCGGGGGACCAGAAGGCTGGGCTCATTGTTAGGGGGAGCAATTACAACATAGGCTGTTTAGGAGAGAGTCTTGAGTGCCTTGTAAGTTCATATTGTAACACTTCTCTAATAGCCTGAGAGGAAGAAATGATTCTTCCTCGAAATTTTTAATCATTGAAAGTGTACCTCTGTTCTCACTAAAGTTCATGCTTTACTAGAACACACACTCACACAATTTTTACTTATTCCTTTACTAGTCGTTATGCTTTAGAACACATCACACACACAAAAAGCTCTGACATTTCAATTGGCACCAGAGCAGGTTCCAGTTTTTTAAACAAGCAAATCAACGGACCTGGAATGGCTTTTGTTGATCAAGCATCGTTGCGACCCTCGTATCTAGATGGGGCAAATTATTCATACTAGACATCCATGATGATGGTGTATCTTCATTCAAAGAATTATTGGCATGTCGTTATGAAAAGATGAGAATGGCCACAAATCGAAGATGAAGAAAAAAAATGATCCCAAAACCAGATGAGTCTTTCAGTGACAAGGAGAGGCAAGAGGAAGAGGCAAACTATACTGCGCTATTTGCACTACTTGCCTCAGTAGATCAAATACGTCACAAAATGATCGTGAAATGCACTACGACCAAAGAAGCCTGTAAAATATTGCAGAGCCAGTTCAAAGGAAATGCATAAGTCAATACCTCCAAACTTCAAAGACTGTCTCTACAATTTGACAACATTCACATGAATGAAGAAGAAAACATTGATGTTTTCTACACTCGTTTCTGTGATGTTGTGAATGAGTGTTGCATTCTTGGCGAAACCATCTCTAAAGAGAGGCAAATCTAAAAAATTATGAGAACTCTACCGAGATGGTTTCGAGAAAATATTACGGTGCTAGAATCTTTTATGAAAGTCAAGGAAATAACTTTGGATAACCTTATGGGAGAATTCCGAACATTGGAAATCAACAATGACTATGATTTAATCAAAGCCAAATAAATTGCACTAAAAGCTGAAGTATCTCAAAAGCCAGAAGAAGAAGCTGGAGATCCGGATATGGTTAGTTTTGCGAATACTATGGCACTTCTAGCAAAAAACTATGGAAAAATGTTGAAGCGGTTTAACAAACCCAAAGGACCTGGAAAGAACTTCCTAGGAAATACCAGCAAGAACAAGACTGGAGGCAAGAATATGCCTTCAAAATTAGTGGGGAACAAAAAGGAAAATGGCTAGTGTAGGGAATGCAAAGGGTTTAGTCATTATCAAACTGAATGCCCAAATTTTCCTAGGAAGAGCAAAACATACAAAGCCACCTGGAGTGACTCAGAATTCGATGAAGAAACACAACTTGAAGAGCATGCTCAATGACAGACCTAATTTCTAACCCTAAAATATCGCAAGTGTACGAGTGTAGATGCGTATAGGATAAGTCAAGGTCGATTATCAGGGAATAGGTTGACGTAGTTCGATACCCCAATTTGTAAGATTACCCTAACTATACACGGGAAAAGTCACCTTCAGGGACATATATAAAGTTCAGCCAAGATACTTTCAAAAACCAAATCCTAAAACAAAAGTTGACTTGAGTAATCATAAACAAACCAAAATTTGGGTTCAAAAGGGAAATAAATGTTTCACTTCCATTCTTGCTCTGAAGTCGAACTTTGAAAGAACACGATATTTTGATAGTGGATGTTCAAGGCACATGACAGGTGTACGAACAAATCTTACATATATCTCTCCTGTGAATGATAAATTTGTTACTTTCGAAGATGGTGTGAGAAACAAAGTAATTGGAATAGGGACCTTGAATGTCAGTGGTATACCCAATTTAGATAATGCTTGTTAAGAATCTAACTGCCAATCTAATAAGCATCAGCCAACTCTGTGATCAAGGGTTTGAATGTTAGATTTACACAATACAAATGTTGAGAACTTGATGAAAATGATGGTTGTATTCTTACTGGTACCAAGACATCAGATCATTGTTACATTCTGGAACTTGATAACACATGTCACTTTAGTTCCTGAAGTGAAACTGAAATCTGGCACGAAAAACTTGGGCACATTAACTATGATCATTTGGTAAAATTGTCTAACTTTTATGTTGTTTGTGGTTTACCCAAACTAAGGAAGAAAGTCCCTGTCACGTGCAAACCGTGTCAATTTGGAAAACAGAAACATACTTCTCATAAGGTTATACACGATGTTCTTACTAAACAGGTACTTGAGTTACTACACATGGATCTGATGGGTCCAACTCAAACTGAAAGTATCAGTGGTAAGAAGTTTATCTTTGTGTGTGTTGATAACTTTTCTCGATATACATGGGTTTATTTCATTAAAGAAAAGTATGAGATTTTTGAAATATTCTTTGTGTTTAAAATTGGAAATTGAGAAGAAATGTGATATTTCCAAAATTAGATCTGATTATGGTTGTGAATTTGAAAATTCCTTGTTTAGTGATTTTTGTGTCTCTAAAGGCATTGCTCATGAATTTTATGCACCTAAGACTCCCCAGCAGAAGGGGGTCGTTGAGAGGAAGAACATAACACTTCAGGAAATGGCTAGAGCCGTGCTTGCATCCAAAGGAATTTCTCAAAGATGATGGCAGAAGCTATAAATACAACTTGTTATCTCATAAATTGGGTGTACTTGAGGAAAGGTATGAGAATCACGCCATATAAAATTTGGAAAGGTAAAACACCAAACCTAAGTCACATTCATGTATTCAAATGTAAGTGCTACATCTATAAAGATAGAGAACCTCTTGGTTAATTCGACGCTAAAAGTGATCTTGGACAACCATTCCAGAACCTATGTTGATCATGACACCTTGGAGTCCATTTAGATTGACTTGAGCACTCCTGAAGTTCCTTCTCCAAAGGAACTAGATACAGGAAACCCTGATGAAAGTGAACTTTTGCAGAATGAATTTGATCCTAAAAGGGATCCACCAGTCAAGATCCAAAAAGACCATCCAAGTGATCTGGTTATAGGGCAACTGAATGAAGGTATGAAAACCAGATGTAATCCTAAACCTAATTACCAGAAATTTATGGGATACTCTTATTTTGCTTGTTATGCCTCTGTCATTGAGCTGGAAAATGTTAAAGAAGAACTAACTGATGAATGCTGGATCAAGGCAATGTAGGAAGAACTAGAGCAATTTGAGAGAAATGACATTTAGTGGCTCACTCCTAGAACAAAAAATTCTAATGTTATCGGAAACAAATGGATTTTTTGTAACAAATCTGAGTTTGGTAACATTACTAGGAACAAGGCCAGACTAGTTGCCCAAGGATACACTCAAGTGGAGGGCATTGATTTTGAAGAAACCTTTGCTCTTGTGGCACGATTAGAGTTTGTCAGGATGTTACTTTCCATTGCTTGTATAAAAAAATTCACTCTTTATCAAATGGACGTCAAGAGTGCTTTCTTAAATGGTTTTCCGAAAGAAGTCACCTTTGTCGAATAACACAAGGGATTTGAAGATCCTTTTTATCCTGGTCATGTTTACATACTCAAAAAGGCTCTTATGGACTCAAACAGGCTCCTATCCTTGATCAAGGTTACAAACGTGGCAGAGTTGACAAAACTTTGTTCATTTAAAGGACGAACAAAGACATTATCATAGCATAAATCTATGTGGATGATATTGTCTTTGGGTCTACTTCCAAAGCCAAGGTCAATGAGTTTTTACACAATATGTCTAGGGAGTTCGAGATGAGTATGGTAGGAAAACTGTCTTATTTCTTAGGATTGCAGCTCAAATAGAGTAAGAACGGAATCTTCGTTCATCAAGCTAAATATGCCAAGAATCTGGTAAAAAAATTCGGTCTTGAAGGGGCGAAACACCCAGACACTTATGGGGAAAATGTTAAATTGTCCAGAGATTCCTCTGGAACTATTGTGATCCTACTCTATATAGGAGCATGATAGGTAGTTTATTATATTTAACTGCCCGTTGTCCTAACATTTGTTTTAGTGTAGGAATGTGTGCCAGGTATCAAGCCAATGCCAAGGAGTCACATTTAAAGGCTTCTAAATGTATTATAAAATACGTTGAAGGAACATCTAATTTTGGCATTCATTAATCTCATAAGACTAACGTAAGCTTAGTTGGATATTCTGATGCAGATTAGGCTGGCGACATTGATGATCACAAAAGTACATCAGGAGGGTTTTTTGTTGTAGGTGACAACCTTGTGTCCTAGATGAGCAAAAAAAAAACAGTATATCCTTATCGACATCCGAGGTCGAATATATTGCAGCGGATAGTTGCAGCGCTCAACTCATCTGGATGAAGCAAATGCTTCTAGATTATGGGTTTGATCTTAATTCCGTAAATCTATTTTATGATAATACCAATGCTATCAACATTTCCAAAAATCCAGTTCAACATTCTCGAATTAAGCATATTGATATTCAATGTCACTTCATTCGAGAATTAGTTTAAGAGAGAACATTAATTTTGGAACATTTTTCTACACAAGAACAACTGGCCGATATTTTTACCATGACACTTGACTCAAATAGATTCTTAACATTAAGGAAGTCTCTAGGAATTTGCATTGCATAATTTATCTTCTTGTTTAATAATAATTAAAAAAAAAAACAAAACGTTTACATTGCATTTAGGACTTTTTGTATTAGGCATCTGTGAGATTCATGCATATACTTCAAGATTTTGGTTCTTACTGCCCATTGTTTTGCAGTCCAAAAGGTAGCAAATAAGATTTTCCCTAAATTCATAACTTCCCTTGTATCCAGTATATTGTCACAAAAAGCTACCTTCGAGAAATGATGTAGGAGCAAACAAGGTCTCACGCATAGAAAATGACCGAGTGTGTGAAAGCTAATGACAGACACTGTATCTAGTGCAGTGATGTTCTTGAAGAGTTCCTTTTTTTCTTGAGTTGCACATTCAATATCAAGAAGTAGTGGGGTAGCTTTGGCGAGAAAATTCTGATAGCTCTAAGTGAAAGGTGATGTTGATAATTATGGAGTAGTGGGGTAGCTTTTGGGCAAAACTTTTGATAGCTCTAAGTGAAACATGATTCGTCATCTAGGAAATCCCAAAGTAATGGGGTAGACTTTAGACGAAAATATTTCTGATGTCTCTAAGTGAAAAGTGGCTTCCAATACAACTCAGATAATATAAAATAAAAATGAAGAAGAAAAAGAAAAAGAAGAAGAAAAAAGAAAAAAAAGGGGGAGTCATAAGGTGTTGTTCCTTCTCAGTTCCTTGTTTCGGGTATGTGATCTTCATTGAAAATTAATAATTTATCTACTGGACTGGATCTTTGCCAAATATGTGGTGCAACAAGGATAGATCTTAAAAATCTTATTTTAGAATATAATTGCATATTTAGGCATTAGGGGTGGCAATGGGCGGGTTCGGGGATGGTATTGAGCATCCCATCCCCATCCCGATCTCACATCCCAAATACCATCCCCTCAAAATTCCCCACTTAGAAAATCTGGGTCGGGAATGGGGATTTCCCGTTCGGGGAATGGGTTTCCCGCGGAGAGTTGGGTGCTCCACATATTTTTTCTTTAGGTAAAACTTTCTTATTTTTTATACAATTTTATGATAAAATATTCATTTCTACTAACTTCAGAAATCTTTGAATCGATTACTACTTACAATAAATAAATAACACGGACCTTATATGTTATTTCAATTTATTTAAATATTGAAAATATGGTGGGATTTTATACAAAAGTAATGAAGAACATAGATTAATCCCTAAATAATATACGAATTATACATATTACAAAATGAAAATTGCTAAAATAAATCATTAAGAATTAGGGTATGAAAATTTCCATTTTAATTAAGCAGGGAGGGGGCGGGGACGGGGATGGGGCGGGGAGCATTGATCCCATTCTCATACCATCCCCGCTTTTTCTAAAGCAGGGAATCCCCATCCCTGCTCCCACATCCACTATCATCGGGGAATCACCTACCCAATAACTTCGGGTCCCAATGGGGATGGATCCCCACTGGGATTTTGCCACCCCTATTAGGCATATATTACATCCACTATCTTCTTTATTGTTAAAAAAATCTTATCCGAAAATCTCTTTGGAAAGTTGTTAAGTGTTCCTTAAATAAATAAAGGCCTAAATATATATGCCTCCAAACTTTTTACACCATACAATTGGTAATTTTTTCTTATTTTTAGTAGGGTAATAACTTTCTTTTATTTTTTTTAAATACAATAATCTTTTCATTTTTTGTTCGATTTTTATGCATAATATACTAAATTATTCATCTTTTCCCGATCTTCGATTTGACATCCATATCACATGTATTATAATGAGATATTTAATTTGAATAAATGGATCATTTGTTGGTTAATTATTTGTGCTATAATTGATGTTATTGTGAATTTGACAATAATATTTTGATTTTAGTTGCAACTAAAATTAATAGAATAATTTATTTTATAAAAAATATGAGTATTTTTTTTAAATACAACTAATCAATTTATTTTATTTGACATGAATTTTAAAATGTTTTTGTTATTTAAGTTATTTAGGGAGATAAACCATTGTTTAGATAATGAAAGTCCTACTTTATCAAATTGAAGGAAAAAAAAAATCAATATCTATTTTATAATCAACTTAGTAAATCATGAAATTGGCTAATATATTTTTTTTATCACGAAAGTATAGAAGCTTTGAGCATATGTATAATTATGTATTAAAATTGTTATTGAAATTTTACTTTAATTACCTATTTATATTTTTAGTAATGTGTATTTAAAATTACTCTTTTAAGGAAGTTTATTCTTTCCAGCCTAAATTATGACGTTTGTTATATTTTGCACAAAAAAATAATAATTAATTTTGTACTTTTACTAAAACTTCAGTTATATATTTTTACACTTTATAACCTAAATAATACTTTGTTGCATTAATCAACATCAAATGTATTTTTTACTCATAACAATCTAAATAACTCAGTTTTCATTAATCAATGTTTATCTTCAAACAAATAAACTATTTATAATAAAATATAACATTTATATAATTTACAATACCAAATAAAATACGGTAATATTCAAATATTTTAAAGAACTCACATACTTTAATTTGTTGTTCGAATTATTAAATAATTTTTTAATTTTATTTTGTTAAAATAAGAATTTATTAAATAAAAATATTTAAGTATATTTAAAATCACAAAATGAATTGTTAAAAGTTGCAAATGAAAATCTAGCTTTAGAAAGAGAAAATTAAATATTTATAATTAGAACTTGAAAGTTTATTTAGATAAAATAAAAAAATATAAAATAAAAGCAGCGACATAAGGAAGAAAGTATTAAACTTTATATTACATATGAATTATTCAAATAAAATATCATTGTTTCTTTTATTATATATTTTATGATTATTTTTAATAATTTACAGTTAGAATTTAAAAATTATTTTATAAATTAAAAAAGGAATATACATACACACACACACATATATATATAAAGCCACATTAGGGATAATTCTTTAAGTAACACTATTGAAGCTAAAATTTTAGATTGTGATTGATAGGTTATTGTCACATTTGGTAAGAATAAAATTTTATGTAACTTTCTAAAGTTGCAAATATCTTTTTTCATTTCTAATCTATTTATTATGTATACTATATCAAATTAATCATCTGATTTTACAATGTTTGATTTGACATCCGTATGAGATATATATATATATATATATATATATATAATAACTATATGATATTTTATTTAAAACATTATTGTTTTTGTTCGTTGATTATTTGAGTAAGATTTCAGTGTTTATTGTGGATTGTACAGTAAATATAGTAATGGTTTGGAATATAGTAAGAATTCATTCAAATAATTCTCTTTTACAAATTATTTTACTTGATTATTTCATCAAAACCATAACTAATCAATTTGTTTATCTGACATGAATTGTCTCAAGAATTCTTCATTTATTACATTGAAAGAAAATCAATGTATACATAATTGAACACATACATTATCCAATTAAAAACGATAGTTAATATTTAATTTATAATCAGCTTATTAAATTATTAAATTTGCTAATGTTTATTAGTTATAATAATTATTTTTGTTGATAAACCACAAAATTATGACTTTTGAATATATATTACCTAATATATGATAATTAATTTGATCTTTTTACCTTTTATATTTTACATATATTAATATTTTTTTTTTAAATAATTACAATTTGCAACCTAAAATATGATATTATACAAGTTGCAACTAAACTTCTTTTAAACAAGCAAAATTTACCAACTTGAACTATATGCTTTTTTAGACTTTGCAACCTAAGCAATTTTTTTTACATTAACCAATGTGTATCTTTATATGAATCTACTATTTACAATAAAAATGTATAGTTTAATTGAAACTTTTCAACATATCTATGAAAGTATTGAGAAACGTTGAAGAACTCATTGTTTTTTTTTTTTTTTTTTGGTTATTCCAACTATTGAATAACTTTTGAATTTTATTTTGTTATTTTGTTATTCTTTGTATATCTGAAATACTAAGTAATATATTAAAACTTACAAATAAGATTTTTTAAAAGTAAATAGTTATAGTTAGAATTTAAAACTTTAATTAGATAAATTTAAATATTTAAAGTAAAATTGAAAAAATTAAAGCAAAATTATTTTCTTATAACTTTATTCAGTTTATTTTATTTAATACTATGAGTTGATATTTAGATATTTATGAGTTGTAAATCAATTATTATTTTCTCCTGTTGTAATGTTTACAAATGTTACTTATGAAGTATATCGATTTCATTCTTCTAAATAATTGAAAATAAATATAATATACAACCACATTTCCTACAAGCATAATAATTGGATTTATATTTACCTTTTAATGCTCATACAAAGATATTTATCGTGTAAACATATATATTGCTAGTTTAATCTAAATTTGAATAGTAAGACTAAATATATGACTAGTTTTAATCTAAGTTTCGAAATACTACATTGTAATAACTTGTATGTTTCTATTATACTTATGAAGTATATCGATATACTTATGAAGTATATTGATTTCATTCTTCTAAATAATTGAAAATAAATATAATATACAATCACATTTCCTACAAGCATAATAATTGGATTTATATTTACGTTTTAATGCTCATACAAAGAAATTTATCGTGTAAATATATATATTGCTAGTTTAATCTAAATTTGAACAGTAAGATTAAATGTATGCCTAGTTTTAATCTAAGTTTCGAAATACTACATTGTACTAACTTGTATGTTTCTATTATATTACCTAGACTCGTCTATTATAATTTATTTATTTTTTAATGAAAATTCACTTAGACCCTTTAATATTGATATTTTTGCATTATTTTTTTTTATAATTTTGTTCATTATGTTAATAAAGTTTCTCTACTAATAATAAAGTCAATTCATAAGTTTGTGTTATCTTTCTTCACAATACATTTTCTCACTTCTTTTCAATTTATCTTCATATAATTCTTATTCAATTATTCACATTATTTTCTATTGTTGGACTTTGGTAAAGTCATTTCGTTCTTTTAGCGTGATTTTAGTATGTGCTTCAAGCTTCTTATAATGAATTTTGAGTTACTATTTGCATTAAGCTCTAACCCTTGATCAATTTAATAGTTTATACTTTAATCTGAAAATCCTAGATTCATAATTTATTTTTCATTAGATAACTTATATAAATTCTATTTTATTTCTCAATGTACTCCGATAATTTAGAAAATTAGGGAGATTATTGCAAGTAGTCAAAAATTTAGACAAATAAATTATTACTATTAGTTAAGTATTATTCTAATTAATATTTATAATAAGAATTGACTGTTATATTGATGACCAAACCCTATGTAGGAATTTGTCAATAATTTATACATAGTAATATAAATCATTATGAATCATTTACATATTGTTTTGACATATAATATTTACAAAGTTTAAATAGACTAAAATATTTTAATTTAATCTCATCTATTTTTTTTCTCCGAAAACTTTTTCATGGCATTTTTTTAATTTAACTTTATATCATTTATATATAATAAAAAAATTAAGTACGATCATATGTTAACAACAACACTTCAGACTAAGTGATACAATTTTTTTAAAATTAAGAAATAGTCAAGAGCTAAAACTAAGGTATAAGTTTTTGTTCTAGCATGAATTTCTACTAAAAGTTGGACTAAGACATAATGTCAAGTTTAATATTTAACTCTTCATATAATAACTTTCATATTTGTTAGATATAAATAGTAAATATTAATAATATCACGTATTGATGTTATAATTTAGTATTCTTCGAGATATTTTATATTGACACTATGTGACTTATTAGTGAAAGTCAAATAAGAGATTCATGGGTGTGGGCAATGAATCAATAGTAAACGAGCAAGTTTTTTAGCTTGTTCTCCTTTTAAATACTTATTATAAATGTTGAGTCAGTCATACATTATGTAACATATGCATGAAGTGGTAAAAACATATTATATATGATACGTTATAGGTGTCTCGTCAATGTTTTTAAGTGAAATGAGTACAAAAATATTGTAGTTGTAAAACTTTAAATATACAAACGAAAGAAATCTCTTGTTTTGTCTCTCGAAAATGAAAGGTGGAAATAAAAAGGGTAAGGTACAAATAGACACCTTATTTACATTTCCAAGTACAAATAAATCCCTCCAAGTTTTCAATGTACTATAAATAAGAACTTGTGTTAAATTTAAAACGCATGACATCAATTTGCAGTTAAATTAGACGGTGGCCCCTATCATCCTCATCTCACCTTAGTAGAATAACACACACTCAATGCATAAATATGTTGATCCTAAAAAACATAAATATGCTGGAAAGACAAACTGGATGGTATAACCACATGAGATACTCATGAGCACAAATTAAGATCCAAGACAAATCAAATATCAGCACAACAATCCAAGGTCTTGATTAGCTGCACAAATTCACGATTTCAGAAAGACTTCCATTGAAAATGGAGGACCTCAGAAACCACCGTTAATGGAGGACCTCAACCAATAAGTGGTGATTTAGAGAGATTCTATATCAAATCGAAGTGGATTGTAGAAGTACCGAATCAAACTGGGCATGATGACATGAATTACTGCAAGTCGGCGGTGCCATAGCGATGGAACCCTAGCGACAAAACCAAGTAGCGACGCGGAAGGAGCTCCAACGATCATAAGGTGTATTTTTTGGAACGTCCGCCTTCATTAGAATTGATCAAAATTCATGTTCCCAATATGAATAATGATTTAATAAAATATTAATTGATAATCTCGTATTACAATGGAAGAATGATTCACAAGAAAATTCGTAGGAACAAAAGAATTAACGTGTGTTAAAAATTTGACGGAAGTGTAAAAAGTTTGTGTCTATGTGTGCAATTTTAAGAATTAAAATTTTGTATTGTACAAAAAAAATAAAAATTGAAGAGTTTATTTGTACTTGACGATATAATTGAGGTGTCTAGTTACACTTTATCCCAAACACAAAAAAAAAAAAAAAAAAAAAAAAAACTAACTTTGAAGACCTAAGCTTAATTGTATTTCAAATATCCAATACTTAAATAATCCTCTTGTACTTCCAACCTAAAATAAGGATCTTGTATCTATTACTCGACTATGAAGTCAAACTTATAATTATTGAAAATCATATTAAACTATTACATTTTACATAATTCATGTAGGCGGTGACTATTCGTAGCCCACACAATTTCTTAACACGGTCCAATAATTTAATAATTAAAATATCATTGTAAAATAACTAGTACACCCTTAATAATAATAAAATATAAATAATTTTAAACCATAAATACATATTTTTTGAAAAAATAAAAAGTAAAACTTTTAAATTTTCTTCTTGCGTGTATCAACTCCCTCTTTCTCAAAACTTCATAAAATCATAGTGTTTTTGAGGTTCATCAATGGAGGGTCTTACAACGAAAAATCAGATAATATGGACAAACTAATTTTCTTTCCCAAAACTATATAAAACCCCAGTTTGTTCGAGATTTTACAATTAACATGGACAAACTAATTTTTTTTCCAAAACTTCAACAAGCACTAGTTTCTTCTTCAAAGTTTCATCAATGGAGGATCTTATAACAAAAAAATAGTTATTATTTATTTTTATTATTTTCATCTCCTTCACACCGTGCAAGTAGATACAACAAGAGGAGATGTATTTAAATTAAATACAGGGGACACTATTCTTATTATTCTACTTTCACGAAATAAAACATGCGCAATACATTTAATTTATAATATTTATTTAAATAATCTAATATAATAAAGAACATAAAGATGGTATAGTTGGTGAGTGAGTTGTATTAAGAATTTTGTATTTATTTTGAAATATAAGTGGACTACGTTAAAAAAAATTTGTGGGCTGCGAATAGTCGCCACCTTTATATATTTTATCATGTAAGTACCATTAATCTTGAGTCATTCATATATTATGCTAACTTAGATATTATATAATACACAACAGGTGTGTTGTCAACATGTTTTTTGTTGTAGTTAGTGAAATGAGTATATAGATGTTATAGCTACGTACTATACCTAAATTAGAAAAAAAAGTAAACTAAAAAGTTATCTCTAAAAAATTAAAGATGATAAATAAAATCGATAAAAGCTTTCACTATTATTCATTGTTCTAATTTTTTATGTATATGGTTTTTTCTTTTAGTTGCTAATCCTAAAATCTATTAGTACTTTTTCACCATGAAAACACAAAAACTTAATATAACATTCAATACCTAAATACTTTTATTGTATACCACTATGGGAAGTTAAGTTAAGATTCTTGCGGTCATTATCCTAATAAAGAAGTTAAACATTGTAGCAACTAAACTCCTATTAAACTTGTTTAATTTTCTATAAAAAAAATTTAATAAAGACATAAATATCTTTTGTATAAATTTTAATTATTTAATATTTTGAGAATCATAAACTAAAATACTTTAATATTCATAATATTTTATATTCTTATTCCTTTTTAGTAAAATATATTATATTATTTTTTATTTCTTTTATATACTTTCTTCAATTCTTCATAAATTTCTTATAGTTCTTCTAATTGTATTCGTTTACAATTGTACAGAAAGGAGAAAGATCGATTAACAAAAACTAAGAGAAAACAAAAAGTAATATAATACACTATAGTGTCCTGTCAATATGTTTTTGGTGTGGTAAGTAGGATGAGTGTGTGTATATATATATATATATATATATATATTATAACTATGTACCTAAATTAAAATCTACTATACATTGTTCCAATTTTTATATGTGTATGGTTTTTTTCTTGTTGTTGCTAATCGTATAACCTTTTAGTATATTTTTTAACAATGAAAACACCAAAACTTAATAGTTTTGCAAACATTTAATATCTAAATAACTCTACAGTACCACTATTCAAAATTAAAAGTCTTGGAATCATTATCCTAGTAAAAAATTTCAAACTTTGGAGTTACTAAAGTCCTATTAAATTATAAGATGTTTAATTTTCTATAATATTTTGTAAATACATAAATAATTTTTGTGTAAATTTCAATTATTTAATATCCCGAGAATCATATACTAAAGTACTTGTCCGTTTCTTTCGACTATAAAAAAGCCGCTTTACTTTTTGTAAGTACATTTTTGCTAATCGGTTTTCTCCTTCTCTTCCACTATAGAAGAAACCAATTAGAAATACTATCAGAAATTTATGAAGAACTGAATAAAATAAAAATAAAATAAAATAAAACGAATAATATAATGTATTTTATTAAAATTAAATAAAATAAAATGAATAATGTATTTTACTAATAATAATAATAATAATAATAATAATAATAATAATAATGATGTAACATCCCGATTTTCATAAAATAATTTAAAGTAGTTTTAAATAGCAATAATCAATATCCAGACGTTTTATATAATAATAAAATAATTTCTAATCAGGGCATTAGATGAACCAAATAAAACGCATCTAAATTTATTTGCGAACACAATTATCTTCAATAAGGGATTATTTAGTATTATACATTGACATGCTTATAATATAATTAATTAACAACACATAATATAACATTGATCGTATGGAAAGAGATCCATACGAGTGTACTACATTGACCGTATGGAAGGAGACACATACGAGTGTACTTACATTGACCGTATGGAAGGAGACTCATACGAGTGCACTTTAATTTGTCCTATTAAGTATAAGTGTCTGTGTGTATGAATGTACAAGCATACCTAATGTACAAGCCTATATAAAATGCAAAATAACATTCACAACCAAAATAACTTCACAAACTTTAACTAAATTTCATAAGTACCACAATCGAAGAAAGAACTTGAATCATTTAAATAATATATATATATATATATATACATATTGTTTCCAACTCATAACAATTAGCAAAATCTAACTTTTAAAAAAATAATGTATCAGACTAACTTGCAAATAAAATACCAAAAATAGGAAAAATTCAATTTATATTTGGAGCATATGCTTTCACCGTACCCCATCTCCTCTACGTCCAGCCCCTTGACCTGAAATATTAAAAGTAGTGGGGGTGAGCTACATCCAGCTCGTGCTTGTCAAAACTAATTACACCCTTGATAGTATAACATGTAATAATAATTATAAACATGACATAAAACTTGAGGGTAAGTAATAAATACTTACATGACTTATAACTTGAGGGTGGGTAACGAGTATCCACATAACTTATAACTTAGGGGCATGTAGCAAAGTAGCATGCAAAACTTGAGGGATTGAACTAATCAATCATACTTAGGGGTGCAAAGCACAAATCATATAATAAAAGTTAAACATGTACACATATCATACAGACATAATTAATAATGACAAACAAGTAAGAAACCCTCACCTTAGAAAAACAATTCTGATAAAACCTTGAAAACCTTGCGTAAATGATTAACCACCGTGTTCTTGATCAGAAAACCCTGTTGTTGCTCGAGAAAAATATAAGAACGGCTGACTCCGTTTTCTTTCTTTTCAGCGTATAAAGATGGCGTGTGTTAGGTGTGAATATAATGGTGTATTTATAGTTAGGGATTAATAGGTCTTCTAGGTTTCATATCTTATTAGATAAGGCTATATTCTGACAGGATGAGGATTAGGGAATCAATATTTAAGTGTATATCTTAAAAGATAGGAATGCTAATTCTTGTATATATCGGGATCTGATCAAGAAACACTGTAATCTACGACACTTTACGGATATGTAACAAGAAAATAAATTAAATAAGTAATAATTATTAAATGGAAATATGATGCATATTTTGGGCTTGATAAAATGAATGATTTATGATGCATGTATGTACTTGGACTTGAAAAATTCGAATGGTCTTGCTTAACAACTAGTCGGGCCTTATGCTGCCACTAGGTGATTTGAGACTAAACCTCATAATTGGCCAAAATAAATAATATTTTTATTAAATATATAATATAGTTGTAAATAAATAATATGCAGAAAAATGTGGGGTATTACAAATAATAATAATAATAATAATAATAATAATAATAATAATAATAATAATAATAATAATAATAATAATAATAATAATAATAATAATAATAATAATAATAATAATAATAATAATAATAATAATAATAATAATGTAAGATATTATGAATATTTAGGTTCAGCTTATGTCATCAGTTGAACTACATATTATATGAAATATGATAGATAATTTCATGAGTTAAGACTTAAGAGATGAATTTGAATTATAAAATGAATGTTACTAAATAAATAAAACTTTAAAAAATAAAGTTCCTAAATTAGCCTTTAAATTTATTAATGATTTTTTTTCTTTTTCTATAATTTCCTTTTTTGATAGTTATATAATAGAATTTCATTATAAAAAAGATAAGAAACTTAAAAAGAAACTTAAAAATAAAAATAATAATGTTATGTATATCATTAAAAAATAAAGAAAGATATAAAATATTATCAATAAGTAGGTTCAACTTATGCCATTAGATGAATTAAATATCATATTCATGAATTGATATATGATATTTGAACTATATAGGGCCTAACCAAATAAACAAAAATTTAAAGATATAGTTACTAAACTAACCTTAAAAATTAAAATTCATTAAGGATATAATGGGCAAATCAAGTTTTGTAAGAAACAACTCATACTTTTATTATATATATATATATATAATATAATATAATATAATATATATGTTAATATAATTATATAATGTATAACTAGTAGTATTCCCGTGCGATGCACGGTTTGTAAATGTAAATGAATAAATAATAAAATTTTTATATGTTTATATATTTTTAATATAATAAAATATTATAATCAATATATAATAAGAGCGGAAAAAGTATATGTTAATGAAAAAATAGTCAATGAAAAGTATTAAAGATTAAAAATATATAAATTTGAGTAAGTTATAGAATATTCATATTTATTTTTCTTAATATATGAATATCTCTATCATCCTTGTATGGAGTTGGTAATGTTGATCATCTTGTATAAAGGATGAGTGTATATATATATTTATAATTTTATGATAAACGTTTATATTTATCGAAAATATCTATATATTTTTTTTTCAAATATAATGTTAAATAAATTTTCAAAAGCTTTTAATGAGTACCAATAACACTACATTCTGATTTTATGAATTTTTATTTGTAGCACAACACACTAATAATTAACTCACATAATCAACCAACAAAAAATATATTTGTCTTTAATTTAATTTAATTTATTTATGCAATATGGTGTCAAACTATAGATCGATAATAATAGATGACTAATTTAATTTATTATACAGGAAAATAACATTATGAATGGAAAAAAAAAAAATCAAAAAAATAGATAATTTTTTTGATAAAAAATAAAATGTTGAAATTATAATTTTTTTACTAAATAATTCAATTTTTATATTTTTATATGATTATAAAAATTAATAAGAAAAATAATTAATAAAAAAGATGAAGCAAAATTCAAAGTAACATTAAATATAAAAAAGACTATTAGAGGTTTATTTGATAAAATCGTACTAAATCTATTTTTTGGTTTTAATTTCTTTTCTTTCTTTATTTATTTTCTCTTTCTAGATTAGAATATATTTGACCATAAATTTTTGTATGCATAATTGATACTATAAAAATTATAGGACATATTAAGTGACATACAATTAAATTGAAGAATAATAGGTACTCCAAACATAATACATAGGATTTTAGGAAAAAAAATAGTAATTTTGCTTTTGCCGACAAAGTTACTCCCATCCCACCCCCTCCCCCCATTTTAGATTCTAGATAATTGATTTCGCTCATACAATTTCGGTCAGACTCTCTCTCACAATGTCGGCCTCTCTGTGTTACTCTGGTGGGTGGTGATGTCGCATTCCTTCTGCCTGAGTTACTTTGGATCTCTTAATCTTCACAGCAAATAAAATTTGGAAGTGGACACAAAATTTGGCTGAATCAACGGTTTGATTTATGTCGATTTCAATGAAAAATAAATTGATTATGCGGCACATATTCTGTGAGATAAGTGTGCCTTTTTTCTTTTTTTTTTGGAAGGTTGCGCGGGTGTCTCCTTTTATAAACTTGGACAAATTAAGCTAATTGTGGGGGACTTAGGTAGTGTTTTCCTTTGCTTAACTTTTGAAGAAGTGATTAAAAATAGACATTGAGGTAAAATTACTTAAAATCAAAAGTAGATAGTGTTTGAGAATAAAAATAATTTTGCTCAAATAAAAAAGGTGGAGTGTTTGATGATTAAGTAACTTGTAGATTATTAATGAGAGAAAAAAACATCAATTTATTTACCAAAATACCAACAAGTTGAAAAAAACAACTTTTTTTACTTTTATCTTTTGGCCTGAAATAACTTTTATTAAAGCTGAAACAGTTTTTACAAACACTCCAAAATAACTTTTCCAAGCTATATAAGCTTAAAAACACTTGAGAAAAGTACTTGCAAACACCCTCCTTGCTATTGATTTGTGATGATTGTGCCTAAATATATCTTAGAATGTACGTAGATTTATCTCCAAATAAAATATTTTATACCAAAAATAATATTTTACAGAAATAGCAATAGGAATTTGGGCGGGAAAATTCTTAAGTTACTATTTTGGGTGGATTTTGTTATTATATAGATGTAGATATAGATATATAATATATAATAATATAGGGTCCTTCTATAATACACCTGGTGTATTAATACACCTGAAATCTTGATTGTTGGATTATACTACTTTAAATCATAGCCATTAAAATTGACAAGATAAAATTGACCGCCTAAGGATGAAACAGGTTACTAAATCCTAACAATTTACCCCGAACCTGTTAGGCCGGTTTGTAACCAGCAATTAAGCATTGAATGAATCCCTTTCACTGTTCATTCGACATATCTAAATTTACAATTCAGTTTCTTCTTCTTATTTTTTATTTACTTTTGCTTTCAATTATCTTTCTTTATTTATGTTTGACAATTATATATGTTTAAAATTTAATCATTCGGTCGGTAAATGATAATCAAATTCAAATAATTTTATTAACTACTTCCTCCGTCTCGCTTTAATTTGCATATATTTCTTTTTCGGTCGTCCCACCTCATTTTACATATCCCCAAAATGGAAAGAAATATTACAATCTTCACCCTTAAAATCTCCACCCTCAATCTCCACCTTTAAAAAAGTCAACTAAATTGCAAAAATCAAATTTTTCTTAATATACGACCTGAAACAAGTGTGCAAATTAGGCGGGACGGAGAGAGTATTATTTAATTATTTTATACAATTTGATCACTTGTAACTTGTAAGGACGATTTGACAATATTATATATTCTATGACGTGATGTCACAAATAAACATTAGATCTAACATTTATATAATTAAAATTTGCATATCTTAATTGTCTATGAACTACTCCATCCGTAAACAAACATACAATTGACTTTTTATTAGCGCTTTTGAATATTATTGTGTCTCTTCTTATTACTTTTTTGTTATTTCAACTATTAAATAACTTTTGAATTTTATTTCGTTAATATAATTGATTTACTTTAAACATATAAAGTATTTTAGTATATCTAAAATCACCAAGTAAAATATTATTTAGATAAATTAAAGTATTCAAAATAAAATGCGAAAATAAAAAATAATAATGTTCTTATAACATTATTTAATTAATTTAATTCAGTATATTTCAGTGAGTTGTATAATATTTAGATATTTATGTTTGTTTAATTAATTAACTTAGTTGTTAGGTGTTCACATAGGTTAAGAATGATATAGACACGTTAACTATGTATTTTAATTTCAAAAACAAATATTTTTTACTTTAATATTTTATTATAGTGTAATCTATAAAATAACATTTTTATAAAAAGTAGTTATATTAAATCTATGTATCACATGGGACAAACTTATATTTACACTACTTACAATTTCTCTATGTTTAATTTAAAATTTTCAAATATTTATTTCATTTGGATACAACATTCCGCTAATCAATGTTCAACAACACAAATAAACATTAAATAAAGAATATGAAATCAATTTAAAAAAAAAAAGAATTTGAAATACAAATGTATATGTCTAACTTAATAGAATTATACTTAATTTAAATTAAAAAAGGAACCTTAGTAGAATTATAGGTAGAATGGTTGAAGAGTATAAATAATGGGACCCATACAACCTGTTAACTTGAATAACAAGTAAAAGTTATGGTGAATGTGACCTACTATAATAGGTAAAAGTTTCAAGTGTATTGATACACTAGGTGTATCATAGCAATACCCAATAATATAATGTATAATATATATATATATATATATATATATATATATATATATATATATATAAAAGTAGATTAAGCCCCTCAACAGTTTGATAGTAAATAATATTTACTAGCAAGTAGATTAATCTTGTTGTAATAGTGAAGAAAGATTGATCCACTTATCTTTATGCATCTTGTTGAAGATGATTTGGTAGTAAATATTAAGAAAATTTGAAAATTGTAATCATTTTAAAGTATGATTAATAAGAGAAAATTGTTATTATCTTTATCTAAGACAATATGCATATAAATGTGATTCTCTTGTTCCTTTTGTTAATATTTAAACTATTCTAGTTCATTTTTCACTGCTGGTTGATTGATTATCATATTTTCATGATTCTAAATGAAGTAGGAAAATGAGTTATATTGCGAAACTTGTAAAAGTAGTTTGATAATTAATGGTACCTATAGTTATCACAACTTTAAATATTACTGTATTGATATATTTAGTCGACCCATCATTTTAGCAAATTGTCATAAAAGATGATTACATAGAAGATAGATGTGAGCCGAAAAATAAGAGGGATAAGTTTTAACAATAGTAACATTGATATACGATGTGAATTAAAAGAGACAATACATAGTTTTGAACGTTCATAAGTAGAGTATTAGAAATAAACACCCCCATGCCACATGAGAGAAGAATATAATAATTGAAGTTTTGATCACAAATTGACGACCACATCAAGAAAGAAGTGGTTTTATTTGACAGATATATAGTGAAATTACAAAACAAAGAAACACGTAGGGAGTGTATATTCCTAACAAGTTTAGGTGGTTATCATCATATGATGTTAGCCCTGTGACTCGAGTTTATTACATTACATATATAATTGAACTTGAACTGAAACAACACACAGATACAAGAAAACAGATAGATGATTTCAAGGGCACTTGACGGATCTCCCTTTGACTGTGACAGAAGTCCATTCGCAGCCGCATTTAGAGAAGTTGGGTACACATCGGACGTTAAGACAGCACGCGGTGCAAGCCCTCTGGCATGCCCTGAACGGCCGGTTTAGCATCGGCTTGCACCGGACAGCACACATTGCTGTGCAAGCTGTACCTGTACATCGTACAACCAATTCATTCACGTGTCAGAAAAAAAAACAAAATTAAAACAGTATCTATATAGTATGAATAATAGATTCATACCAAATCCGTATGGTAAGGGATAGGATGGTCCACCCGCAGGTGGCATTGGAGACGTACTTGGAGCAGACAGAAGTACCTGTAAAAACACATGCAAATCAGGAAATCAAGAATATGCATGGTTAGTCAGATATATAATTAAAGCTTTTGTGACCTCAGTTACATCGCTGAATTCTTGGACTGATGAACCCTGCAATGAACAAAATCACGAGTTAGCTGAGAATCCAAAAAAAGGGAACATGCAGCAGGTTGAAGATGACGTACGATTGTTGTAGCAACAAGCACGAATGCTAAGAGAAAGAAGGCGAATTTAGGAGCCATTTGCAAAGAAGTCAGGAGGGAAGTTAATTAAGTGAGGTAGGGTGTGGGTGTTTCTCTGCTAACAACAATCATCTTTATATAGAGAGAAGAAAGCTTAAAGCATAAGATTACAGCTAGCTTGCTGCTTTAAATTTTAGCTGCAAACTAAGTTACTTACTTCACTACCCTCGATGAAATTTATTGTCCATTACTCCTCATCTTATTAATTCTCCACTAATCTCATAGTCACATCTACAATTTCAATTTTTTATTAACTAAACTAAAACTTGAGGTTTCATTGAACAAGTTAAATTAACTAGTAAACCACATCATATAAATGTCTTCTTTTAGAAGATTCTACATTCATCTAATTAACCCACATTTGAAAATTCATATATCTTTTGGTAATAAAGTTTTTCTCTTTAAGAATGAAATGAGACCATATCCTACATGTTCACCCAAGGGAAACCTGTGTAAATAGATGGATCTACATTAAATATCAACATAACTATATACAGGGTGGATCTAGGGGCGGGGGAGGCAATCATCCCCCTCGACTTCTAAAAACAAAATTACATGTAATTTTATCTAGTAATTTTTATGAATACTTTTTACATATAAGAGTTCGACCCCCTTAATTCGTCAAAATTTGCTCTCCTTAAATATAAAAATTCGTCTTAATACTCTATAATATAGTTGAAATTTTTTTGCCCCTTGAAATAAATTTCTAGATCTCGCCAAATTCTCATATTCACACTCATATGCATGCAGCCAGGTTCTGCATAATTTAAATTACGGAACAAGAAACGAGCCGCTCATGATTCAGTTAAACCTAATCGATGTATATTAATCCTACGTACTACCAAGGTTGTGTTTGAATTTAATCATTTAAATCAGAAGAAGAAGACCCTATCTGTGATTCAAATGGCTTTAAATTAAAGAGATTAATGTCAAAATTTGTATTTTAGATCTTCAGAATGAATTCATCCAAACAACCATCATGACAATAATTTAATAAGCGATTGGAACTGGACATATTCATCTATTTCATTTTTAGTTTTTCACTGTATTTCCCACCTTATAAGCCTATACTATTTTTTTTGAGGGAACCTTAAATACTTATTCTTTGCATAGTGAACGTTGAACCCATAAACCATTAGTTAATCTTAAATCAATGAAACATTAACCATGAACCGTCAATCATTAATTCATGAATCATGATGAAAAATATAGCAAAACCACAAAACTTAAACCCTAGATTCTAAATATTTGAATACAAACATTAATTATGATTATGAATTGAACTATGAATCCTCAACGAAATTGTCCAAACAAAATAAAAAATGGTAAATTATATAGAAGAAGATGATGTTATTCCGATTGCGATGGAGTGGGGTGAATAGATTGAATTTTGTTTATGTATAGAGTTTAGGGGGAAGAGGTTGTGAGCAGTTCCCGATTCCTCGTTGTTACAATCTGATCACGTGACGCAACATGTTGTCCTTAATTATCTAACGATTGAGTAAATATTGGACAATACTTAATGATGATATGTGAACTTCGAAACTATTGGAAATTAAATACTCCTAACTAACTGTTATGCGCAAAAAAAGTCAAAATAAGCAATCAAATCCAGATAATAACTCCTATTAATTTTTCCACCAATACCCTTCATTTGGTTTAAACATCATTCTAACAAAAAACAAACTTCCACATTTTTACTTTCTCCCTCCAAAATAACTATAATTTTAAACTTTATATAAAAACACAAAGAACTGTTGGTAGGGACGCGTCGATGTTGGGGCCAACGGGACACTGAGCCTCTTGGTCCCGTTGCCATTATATATGTGCGTAATATTGGTCTTATCATAACGTGTTATTATATATGTGTATTTTAATCGACTTTAATATAATTTAATTGAATAAACTAAATAATTCTATTGTTTAACTTGAACAAGATGAATGTATTGTTATGTATAAACAATAGAGGTAAAGATGTTAGAAAATGTAATGAATATAGTAACACTGTATCTTGATTTTTTCTTTTTCTTTTTGTGATTAAATTAATTTATTGATCTTATCTAAATTGTTAATACTTTTCTAATTTTATTTATACAGCTGATTATATTTAGGGGTACACAATGGTAGTCCTCTAATTTTCTAAGATATTATCGTATGATTTATCCAATATTTTAAGTTTTATGGCCTAATTATATAAAAGAATTTGATTTCTAACATACTCAGAATATGACCCTATTTGGTAAAAAATTGTCATATGAGCATAGATAAAAAAAATTATTACGTAAGACAAACTCCTAGATCCGTCTGCAATTCCCATGTCCCCTCTCCCCCTCCTAAATTTCTGGGTCCGTCATTAACAGTTGGAATAGAAAAATATAACTGCATACAATCTATCTATTTCACCGGAAATCTCTATTTTTCATGTTATTAAATATTTCATTACTTGTAGTTTTACTCCCCCTCTCCTCTTATATCAGATTGGGTGTTAGCGATAATTTTAAGGTAATGTCATAATTATGAATTTTTTTAAGAAAATTTGTTGAAATATTTCTAGGGGTAACATTGAGAGAATTTTTATTTTAAATGACTTGTTTTAAATAAAATTATTTTCTCTAAAAAGACGCTTATTTTGGGCATGAAGGAATATGATTATAATAATTTAGGAAAGAATGATATCTAAATCATCAAGTTCATTTTGTTAATGGATTTATATTAGTGAAAATTATTTGGCATACCTTTTGTGATAAGATTATTAAGAAGGATATATTTGTGTGTTTAAAACAACTAAAAATGGCATTAGTACTAATCTATATATATATAATAAGCCAAGTCATTCGGAAATAGTAAGTTGCAAATTTTCCCGTCCATTTTTTAGTTACTTTAAATAGACGTGAATTTGAAATTTGAATTTTGAAAAATCCTATTTTATTAGTGTGATTAAAATTTCGAATTATTTTTTTACATCTAAAATTCAGTAACAACAAATCCGTAGATATATTTATAACAGAATTTGTTACATATTTTCTAAAATTTTAAAATTTGAATTAAAAAAAAAAAAAAAAACCTTATCCAGTTACATAAATTCTCCTATAAATTCACAAAGTCTTCCGTAAATGAGAATCAAGTTTGCAGCTGGGTATTTTTTATTTCTTATTCATTTTGCAATAGCTTTATTTCGCAATTATTTCCCCTGTTTCTATTCACGATTCAAATTTCTATTATTGTTATTCCTTTATCCATCTTTCATTCAGTGTCAACTTTGATAGGTAATTCACAATGGATGCTCCAAAAGGACTACCTGCAAATCAGAATAAAGAAAAAATCAGCAACACTGAATCTTAATTTTGGCGTAAAGAACTTTGATGATTGTAGAATTCAAGTCTATCTACCATCATCGTTTTCTACGGTAATATTTAATCATCAAAACAAATTTGATTTTTTCATTTTCTGTTATATAGATTATCTATATTATTGTTCATATATTGTGCTAAACTTTTCATTTTGTTTATAACATAAATACAACCAATATGTTTACAATATTGGGAAAAGATTAGAGATAGTCAACTCATTCGAGGTTCTACCGAAATCGAAGAATAATTCTGATTTTATTGTCGTAGAATTCAATTTTTTATTTTCTATACAAAACAATATGTATCAGCTTCAATTGAAATTCTAATTTTGTTCCCCCTTTTTTTTTCTTCTGTTATTACAATATATGTTTACAATAAAATGACGTTGACAAAACTCGGGCAACAACGTTTACTATATGCAGTATATTTAAGAAGAAACACCCCATATACATAATATCAGGTTAAATTGATTACTTCATCTATTGCAGAAAAATTTATATAATATATTGATCTATTGCACAAATGAAATCACACATAAATTTGAACTAATATATATTTTGAATGATCAGCAAAATCAAAACTCGAAATACACGTGATTTTAAAATTATAGGAATATGAATTACAATTATGATGTGCATATTAATACAAGAATTAATATTTTACCAAAAACTGGATCTGTTTTATTAATCTTTTGATATACAATAATATGTAATGTTCAATTGAATATTTTACAAATCATTCCAAATCTTTTAGATATGATTTCTGATTTCTTAATCTACCTATAAAATAGACTCCAAATCTTTTAAATATGATTTCTGATTTCTTAATCTACCTATAAAATCGTCACCCACGTAACAATATTCAGAAACATAAATCAGTTTTTAGTTTTCTACTATGTCTCCCGATACCTACATATGTTTTTATTCCTTCCTCGCCTCTTATTCCACAAAATTAGTTTATATTGTGAATTATTTATATTATTGTCTATATATTGTGCTAAATTTTATATTTTGTTTATAATATGTACAGTCTCAATCCGTTCAAAATACTGGCAAAAGATTAGAGACAATCAACTCTTCGAGGCAGCTGAGATTAAATATTAGAGACAATCAACTTTTCGAGTCTTCTGAGATTGAAGACTAATTCTGATTTTATTGTAGCAGAATTCAATTTTTTAATTTCTGCAAAAATAAGTTCATGTATCAACTTCAATTGAAATTCTAATTTTATCGCAGTATTTCATTTTTGTCATTACAATATGTTTACAATTAGACTTTGAGTTTTTTTGTCATTACAATATGTTTACAATTAAACTTTGATAAAACTCAGTCGACTATACGCAGTACTTTTAAGAAGAAATATATCCCATTTAACAACTATCATGAACTATTGCAGAAAAATTTGCAAAATATTATCTTATAAACAAAATAAATTTAATATACGATTAGTGGATAACAAATATCACATATAAATTTAGAACTATCACATAGATTAGCGAAATCAATACTCATTATAGACCGATTTTTATTTTAATATGAACTAGATAGGTACCCACGCGATGCGTGGGAAGACGTTTTAATTGATTGTACGTATCTATAGTAATATAAATTTTACATGCATACTTCATACATCATTGGATTGGTGCATGTGTAGAGATAAAATCAAAGATTAATATTACTTGATTCACATCTACACATGGACTAATCCAATGGTTCATAGTGTATACGGGTATTACTCACGGGAGTAGGGTAAAATTAACCGTTATTTTATATTGTTTGTGCATCTTGATCAAAATATCATTTGCGTACTCCACACAAAAAGAAAATCACTTGCGTACTCACTATTAAGCTTTTGTCTAGTAAATAGAATCATGATATGTTATTTCACATCCAAACATATACTTTAGTTATCTCATGCATTAATTTGAAAAGATTTGAAGTTTATATCTTTCTGTTTTTTGTTTGAAACCGTCATAACTTTTTATTAACTTAGAATGTTAAAGTGCTGCGAAAAAGTGGGTATGTCATTGTTTCCAAGAAATCTAGTCAAAATCTAAAACTTCTCTAGTGTTTGGGCGGAAAAAATGGAGGGAAATCTTTTTTTTTTTCCTGGTGATTTTTATTTCCCAAATTGGCAAGCCATATGGGAGATAAAATGATTTATAAAAAAAAATGTCATTTGTTATTATATATATATATATAGATATAAAATATAGAATATAGATAGTAAATATGTTTGTAGTTTATATAAAGTAATAGATCATAAATAATATGTTTAAATTTAACTTACTTTTTAGTCAAATTTGCCAATAAAATTTATTATATCTAATAGTTCATTATTAAAATATATAAAGGTAGAATTCATAAACATGAACTCTAACGCTTCTTGTTCTCCATTTTTTTTGGTGAAATCTCATATTTCTTTTTAAGTTAATTATGATTTCACCATAGTTAGTCATATTAAGCTATTTATAACTAAAAGAGAACGAAAACTCATGTATGAGGCAAATTTTATTGTAAGGTATACGAAAAAGAGGTTTATTAACCAAAGCTAACAACTTTATAATTTAGTGTTATTCTTTTTTAGATGAGTCATTTACTTTACTAACTTGTAAAGTTTATTTTTATAAGCTTAGGTTTAGGAGTTGTTGTAAGATATAACTTAGATACTATATTTTAAGATACTATTGTACAATATTTTTTATAGAGAATATAGTTTTATCTTAGATACAACAATACAATAATCATTTCATGTAGTTTTTTCAAATAATAATATTTATTTTAAATTAAAAATTCAAAAATCACTGATTACTCGAAGCAAATAGATCCCATCTGCAGAAGGAACTGATAGGTGGAGTGATTATGGAGATTTTATTAGAAATCTCCGGATATTTTTGAATTTTAGTTTGGTTCCGAAAAATTTCGAATTTCCGAACCGCTACGCACGGTACTCACCCTAGCTCCTAGTCACTATTCTGAATTTTTTTTTTTTTTTTTCTATATTGTAGAATCCTTTGGTATCACTATATATAATAGTATACATTATTAAATCCTCTAAAGAATATAAATTATTAACCCGGAGGATTAGTTGGAGAGGTTACAGTTTTGTTGATAAACTCACATATACATCTTTCTAATTTTTTATTTTTTTTTAAAAAAAAAATTGTATAATTTAGTGGTAATTTATTTAGCCCTTGGTTTTCTTACCCTTATTGTAGTCTGAAAATTTTATTCTAACTTGATAGGAAGATTTTTCTAAAAACAACTTGATAGCTCATACGGGAAAAATAAATTGATGAAGAAAGAGAAGTGCATAAAATTTGCAGAATTGCATTTAACCCATATCAACTGAAGAGAAAATGGAATGAATAAAAATGTGATGCATGTTAGTTTTTGATGCTATTATATAGAAATGTAATCGAATCAATGTATATGCTCGAGTTTGATGACTGAAAAACTGAAAGATTGAGTCTCGATTTGAACTCGATCATCCTCAATTTATTGGTGTCGAGAAGGAAAATTTATAGTCTAACATCTATTGTTAATTCAATTAGAAAAGATTAAAATAAAATTATATATACATGTAAATAACTAAATATACATGTACAGTGGTCAGAGCATTATTAGTCCAGAAAGCTCTAAAGGAAAGGAAAGAAAAATAGATTGCTTGGGTTAAAGCTTCTTCCGAGCCTCGTCCAGATACCACATCAGCAACTGCGAATTCGTGCCTCTAAGATGATGACAGACCTCCTGCACTCATATCTTCTGCTCGTGTTACTTCTCGCGAGCATGGTGAACCATTGCATTCTTCTTCTAATGATTAACCAAAGACTTTGTCGGATGAAAGCAAGAAGAGTAGCCATAGGATTCGGGTCGATTCGACCGAGAGTATATGGAGTTATGGAAGTGTGTTTTAGGGAAAAAGTGATCTAGTATTTAAACTAACAGCTAGGGTTTGATGTTAGTTTTTTGCACCCTAATTATGTGCAATTATATTTATTTAGAATCTTTTGATATTGTTGAGGTTTGAATGTGTTCTCAAGACCCCTATTTTTTTGCTAACAAATCTTTATAGATTTTTTTTTAAGAAAATGATTTGTTTATTAACATAGATGAATGTAGACACATTGTAGTTACTATATTATGAATTGATTTTTTCAGTTTTTAAAATAGAGGGAATATCTCAACAAATTTATTTTGGAATAAAATTAATTATGTTTTAGGTTAAATGTATAAAAAGATTAATTTGTTAAAATTAAGAGATTTCTCCAGATACATCAAACTGGTTGCCAATTAAATTGGATTGTTCTGTTTTGCACAATTTTTTGTTTCCCAATTACGTATGTAAAATGAGCGGGGGAAAAAATATTTTTTTAATTGTGGAAACAATACATTTTGTTATTATATATATAGATATAGATATAGATATAAATTAATTCATTTTAATTAAAATTGATACTCTTTCGATATCAACAAAGAGTGAAAATCTCAACCATATATTTTATAGGGGGAAATTGATTTTATTCTCAAACTAATGTATAAAATTGTAACAAATTACCAAATAAAAGAGATTTTGTCGGCTATTTTAAGGGATCATCAAATCAGTACGATTTCATTGTTTTTACATGTTTTCTTTCCCAAATAAGTAATGATAAATGGGCGGGAAAAACACTTTTTTTCCAAAAGTAGTATAAATCCATTTTGTTTTTATATATATATAGATTATAATTATGATGTGGATATTTTAATATGATTTTTTTAATATGTAATCTTTAATTGGAGATATCTGATAACAGAATATCCAGATAATTACAAATCAGATATGATTTTTGATTTTCTATACTCCCTATAAAAAGGGCAAAAGGATGGTCGCTTGCTCGATCTCAAGAATTTCTAAATTGTAAAAATCAATGTATCAAACTATATATTGTAAAAATCAATGTATCAAACTATATATAGATCATTGTATATCAATACTGATATGATATTGTATATCAATAATGATATGGAACCACCGGTGAATTTTCTTATAGAGCCCACTCATAATGTGTTCGGTCAGCTAACACACTCCACCAAAAAACACGCTAAATATATTTTTTATTTCTTCCTCGCCTCTTATTCCACAAATCAGTTTTTTTAGTATTTTTCCACTGTACAATATATTTTTTTTCCCAAAATTATTTTATCCGTTTTATTTCTTCTCTCAAAAGCTAAATATATTTTTTATTTCTTCCTCGCCTCTTATTCCACGAAATCAGTTTTTTTAGTATTTTTCCACTGTACAATATATTTTTTTTTCCAAAATTATTTTATCCGTTTTATTTCTTCTCTCAAAAATAATTTCATTTGTTTTTTTCTGCTCTCATCTCTCTTCCAAAATTTTAATATTACATTATAATAAATTTTGAAATAGATCATACTGATTAATAATAATAAACGAACAACGAAGATATACAATCCAAAATTGTAATACAATTTTATAAGATTGAGAAAAGAATATATTTTCTTAATGATTATTCTTATATAAAGTATTTTATTAGTTTAGTTCATTAATTTTCTAAATCAAAATCCAACTTTATTTATATTAATGAGTTCATCTTATGGATATAGGAGATTATTCGATAAAAAAATTAAAAGATTTGAGGTCATCTATGTCTTTTAAAATTCTAAATCCAATTCCAACTCTATTTATATGAATGAGCTCATGATATGGACTACGGAGATTCAATTCATCCTAAAATAAAATTGTATTTTCTATGTCTTTCTTAAAATTTATTTCCAATAGAGGATATTTTGTAGGTAAACTAATAAAATATTTTATATAAGAATAATCCTTAAAAAAATATTTTTATTTCTAATAGAAGATGTTTTGTACGTAAACTAATAAAATATTTTATATAAGAATAATCCTTTAGATTATTTGTTTCTCAATTCTATTAACTGATATCAGATTCTATAAACTGATATCAGATTCTGGATTATGTATGTTCGCTTTATTTATTATTATCAATCAGTGTAATCTATTCAAAATTTATCATAATTTAATATGAATGTTTTGATAGAGACAAGATAAAAAAAAAAATCTGGAATAAGATACGAGTAACAAAAATTCGTGAAAAAATTAAAATGTGTTTTTATTAGTGGAAATTACTGATTTTCCGGAGTAAGAGGTAAGGAATGAATAACACTGCAAAAGAACACAAAAGTTTTATTTGTAAAAAATTTTAACCATTTCTTTTTTTGTTATATATTATCAAATAAAAATGCGTTTTCAATAAAAAGTATTGTTCATGTTAATATTGATTTACTGTTTAAAAAATAGCACGTACATCGCACGGGAGCATTTACTAGTTGAAATCATAGACGCGTAGTGAAAATAAATTTGATACTAATAAGAGATTCTATAAACTATAAAGGTGGGTGTCGAATTCAGCGTAAACTGAATAGATGTTATTATTTATAAAAGGAAAAATAAAAAATAGAACAATTTAAACTATCTTTATATGTTGGAAATTAGTAATAATTAAAGTGTGAATAAGACACTTTAATGATATAACTAAGTGGTCGGAAGTTTAATTTTGTAGGAATTAAACTTCACCCGATTAATCTATGGAGAAAGTAGATGATCGTAGGGTTTTAATTTACTCAAAACCGATAAGTGGTGAGTGAGAAATTAATACATAAAGTTTACCACTTGATTATGTATTAAATGTAGGATTAATAACTAAGAGTAGTTATTATCCCACATTGGTTTAAATACTCTTTAAGTTAGTATATATATATATATGAAAGCTCATCATTAAAGTGTATCAATTATACATGTGAGGGAATCCAAAGGAAGCCCACACGCTCGCTTGGCTCGGCTCGGCACGGCCACGCCTCGCCTCGGGCTCGGGCCGGGCCTTGGGGAATGCCTCGGCCGAGGCCCAAGTAACTTTTTGGAAGCCCAAAATCAATTGGGCTGACGGATGAGCTTCAGGAGCCCAAAATATGGATGAGTTTGAATTTAAATTCAAACCTTAAGGAGGATTTAATTGGGCCGTTACTAAGCCCGTAACAACCAACAATTAAGTGACAGAATTAATTCTGTTCCCCAGCTGTACCTATAAATACCTGCTCCCTGCATGCAAACAAACACTCATTTTTTTCCACCTGAATCTTCATATCATTCTCTGCATTTTGCTCCAGTTCAGAACTCGAATATCTAAGTTCGCCGGAGCCTTTTCTGTTAGTGGTGCTACTACAGAAAAGGACGTAAATCGTTATATCTTTGGGGTCTATTACTTCGTTCCGTGAGCACTAGCCGGGAAGTAATTTGTCCTAAGGACAGTTGTCTTCCACATCTCAATTTTTTTACTTTCATTTGTTTCTGTTAGCTTTTGTTTTTCCAGAACATTGTAATAACAAGTTATGATCAAGCTAGAAACTATCTATTCATAAAAATTAAATTCCAATAATGTCATACGTCTACAAGTAATGGGAACACAAACAAATTATGCCCAAGAGGGTGTAACTGGAAAAAAATATTGTTAACTTATCTTTTTAGAATTTTATAAGAATGTCGAATTTACAGCTATCTTTTTTCAAAAACCTTTAGTTTGCAGTAATTAGTGAAAATATATCCTGATGTCTTTTTTTGTCATTACAAAATGTAAAACACATAATCTATAAGAATTTAGAAAATTATAAGCTTTTGAACTACCCATGAACAATTGGCCATCTTACCACAAGTATTTATATTGTAATAATAAAATATTGTATTGACCTTGATTTGAATGCAAGACAAACTTATATTTAATTAAATGTTTAGAAGTAATTAATTATATATACGAAGAGAAGGGAGGATTGGATGGTAGATAACACTTCCTGATTTGTCGTTGCCAAAAGCTTAACACATAATTAATGTAATATTTTAAAATTATTGAGTAAATTTTCAATAAGATTTAATAATTCCCTAACCAAAGGTGAATTTCAACACTGCAGAAAAGAAGTTAAGTAAATTAACCGCCACCACACTTTTAAGTTTTAATGCAAATGCAAAACAAAGTTAAAAGTCAAAGCTACATGAATGATCACTAAGCACCTTTAAAACAATAAATTGTTTAAACCAAAAAGAGTTTCTTTTTCTTTCTCTAACTTAGATATATGTATGTAAAGTGGAATGAAGATTACTAGATCGCTTAATTAATTGAAGATCCCATTAGAAAGAGTTATATGTTACTCCATGATATCATATACAGCCACGTCGCTACACTTGGGATCCTATCTTACATTTACTGCGGTATCTAGAATTTTAAAATTAGAACACGATATATAATTTGTTTTTAGAAGAAGAATATGATATCATTGAAAATATATAAAAATATTGTTCAATACTTAAAGCCGTAGGATCCAAAAATCGAAAATAAAAATTAGAAAATACACAACATTCTAATAGGAACGGGAAAAAAATTACTTTTGGTTCCATAATTATCTGCTTTTCCACTTTTAGTTCCACAATTAGTTGCTTTTTTTAATTTAGTCCCACGGCTTAAAAAATTGTCTAATTTTGGCCCAATTTTGGCTGGAGGTTGCCAAATTGACCGGAAATTGGCACGTGACTGCCACATGCCGGTCAATTTTGGGACTTTCCGACCACTTAACTAATGTGGCGACAAAAATGCGAGGTGGCATTCTTTTTCGATTTTTTTTTTTTTTTTTTATGTTGTCATCTCATTTTCAATTTTTATGTCATTTAATTCCAAATAACAAATAACAATTAATTAAAAAACACAAACAAAAGATTAAAACAAGAAATGGAATCAATTCCAACACCTATATTCCCCGTGACAGACCCATTTATTCTCCAACCTTTCTTCCACGAAATTGAACGCAGGTGCAAACCCTGATTAATTTGAGCACCCAAAGAACCGCCATCAACATTCTCCTCCTTCCAAGAGGTATCGACGACGACTAGAATTCGACAACGACAAAGGATACCATTTTGAGAGCTCTCACTTGAATCTGACATATTTCAATTGAGTGATAAGCGAATTTTATTATGTCAGATTCAAGTGGGAGCTCTCAAAATGGTACCCTTTGTCGTTGCCAAATTTCAGCCGCCATCGTTACCTCTTGGAAGGAGGAAAATGTTAGGCGGTTCTTTAGGTTCTCAAATTAGGGTTTGCACCTGCATCCAATTTCGGGGAGAAAAGGTCGGAGAAGAAATGGGTCTGTTATAGGAATTTAGATGTTGGAATTGATTTCATTTCATGTTTTAATCTTTCGTTCGTATTTTTTAACTAATTATTATTTGTTATTTGAGATTAAATGACATGGAAAATTGAAAATGAGATGGAACATAAAAATAAATAAATTAAAAAAAAAAAAAAAAGTGGTTGGAGAGCCCCCAAAATTGATCGGCATGTGCAAGTCACATGCCAGTTTTCGGTCAATTTGGCAACCTCCAGCTAAAACTGGGCCAAAACTGGACAATTTTTTGAGTTGTGGGACTAAACTGAAAAAACAATTAATTGTAGGACTAAAAGTGAAAACGCAGATAGTTATGGGACCAAAATTGATTTTTTCCCGAATAGAAACTATTATTCCCAATTAGTATTTAGCTGTACATTTATAATTTTATTGAGGTACAATTTTTTTAATACACGATAATTGTTTTTATTTTTTTCCAAATTAGGGGTACAACTATATCCAACAGACCTTAATAGTTCTGCCACTGCATTACATTACATCAACATAACAAAAGAGGTCTTTTGTATAACACTTTTTGAGACCATAATTGTGGTCACTATAATAAGTTAGTTGTGACCACTTGTTGTCACAAATCTCTCTACAAATCATTTGAGATCATTTTAAGGCTACTTTTAGAGACAACTAGTTGTTGCAAAAAATATTTGAGTCGCATTTGAGACCACTTTTTCATCATAAATATATTATTTGCATCCGAGTGACTGAGTCGACTAATTAGTGAACACATGTTATCTCTAATAATGAAGTTGTGATAAATACTCATAAATTGTGCAAATTATTTAAGACCACTTTTTGTTGTTTCAAAAGACTACTTTTGTAATGCATGTTTTATATTCTCTTGTATATATGATGCATGTTTATTGGTGGCATAATTTAATATACATAGCAATTTGGGAACATCATAAAACAAAAATAAAAATAAAAAATAACAAACTAATATACAATGATCTCATGTAGGTTTGCAAAACTTTATGTTGAAATGGTAGCAAGTGTAACATATTACGATTAATAGAAGCTGGTTCATGTCATTATTGTATTGACCGTAGGCTTGGACCTTAAATTTTGGGTTCAATTCTCCACGTAATATAGATATTTCCCCCACATTCGAATCTAAGATATGTACGCATAAATCTCAAGTTCTCTCTGATCAAGTTGGTTGGTACTCATACTTAGAGAAGTTGAGATATATAACAGGGAGTGTAGGGTAAAGAGAAAGAATCCCACTTTCCAGATGTGAGGATAACCCTATGAGTAAAGGGTCATACAAATTTCATCAGATTAGGACATCTCCTAGTCTTGTGTGGTTTAGGGACGAACTACGCAAAATCTGGTGGGCATGTGACATCTGAGACCAACAAGAATGACTGTGTGGTTTGAGGACACCAAGGACCAACGAGGGGAGCATGTGGTTTTAGGACGAACGTGGTAGAAGCTAATAGGCATGTGACTCCCGGGACCAATGAGGCGGAGAGTGATTGTCAGTGCAATGAGAAGAACGCATGGATAATGAGCGGCTCTAAGCAAGAACTCTCCTTATACGGTGTGTTTTGAGGATGATCCAGGCGGAAGTTGGTGGGCATGTGAAGCTGGGATGGATGAGGGCAGTGGTGTGGTTCGAGAACGCCCGGGGCCGACGAGAGAAACGTGTGGTTTAAGGATGAACCATGAAGAAGCTGGTGGGCACGTGACATCCGGGACCACCTAGGGCGGGGAGTAATCGTCTGTGCAATAGGAAGAAGGCACAGACAATGAGCGGATCCTGACAGGCTTCTAGGTTAAGGGAGAAATGATATCCTGAGGCTATGCGGGTATGGAACCATATGGTCGAGTTTTGAGGGGCATTCCAAGATTGTGTATAGGTAAAGAGAGCTTAAAGAATTGACTAGTGTTAGTCATACCATAAAGTGCATCTTCTTTTATGTCGTCCATTTTGTGAAAAATCTAAGGTTAAATGAGTTTGGTTTGGAGCAATTTCAGGGTGGGTGACCCTCTAAAAAGTTTCTTAGAATTCATGTGAATAAGGATAAAGTGCTGGAAAAAACTTGTATTTGTTTGTAGAGATAATTCGTCAAATCTAGAAGTGGACCGTTATAATTATCATATTTTATTATTTAAATCAAGTTTGGGTTAGTTTTACTCGAACAAAAATGAGTCAATTTTGAATAGTATAAGTCAACCTCATCTTCAAATATTATGTGTAAATGAACTTTCATATACATCTATTCATAAAATGCATTTACTATTATAAATTACAAGAATGACCATGTATTTCATAGACACCTTAATCCATTACTTACCGTGAAAGTGGGTCAGAAGCATAGTAGCGTCAGAAGCACGACAAAGAAAAAATACGACAGTGCATGAAGCACGACAATGCGGAAGAACGACGGTGATAAAAGCACAACAATGTGGAAGCACGACAATGCAGAAGCACGAAAATGCAAGAAGTACGACAATGCGGAAGCTCAAAAATGAAAGAAGCACGACAATGTAAAAGCACGACAATGCTTTAGTAATTTTTTCTATAAATAGGCCTCACATGTTGAATGAAAATAAGATGATTTCCTTTAAGAATTTCTCTCTTCTACTTACATATTCTAATTTCTTGTTCTAGTCTTGTTATATGTTTCATTACAAACGAGTATTCTTACACGTTATTAGCACGAGTTGTACTGGAGAAGGTAGGAGAAACTAAACTCAATATTTTTTCCCCATTTCTCTTCTTCCCTGAAGAAAATAACAGGTGTTATAAATAAAAAGTCTCAAATCCTTTATATTACCAGCAGTAATTATTTGACACGGTGTGTTGATGTTAAACTGCACCTTAGAAGTACACCAATTGTTGAAAGTTTGAATTATATAGATATAAAATAGGCAAACCAAACTTAAGAGATGGGGCAAATGTGTTCACATCCATTTGTCACACCTTTTAGAAGACCTAAACATTGAGTATGTGCAAAATGAAAGACTGTGTGAAATATGTGAAATACTTAGAAGGACATTCGAGCACACCAGAAATGTGATACTATCACAAGTCCAATATGGATGAACAATTTAGGTTGCAAGATTATGTTTATGTTACTAATTACAACTCAAAGTTATTCAATCTATTCGTGGGATAAAGTTATCAAAGATAAGTTAAAGAAAATTTTCTCTACTATTTATGTCTCGAATATGTACTCCAGCATTAGCAGCGACAAAGATAACATAAAACATACAATGAGTACTAAACTTACAGTTGGACAAACTAATGTTTTACAGAAATTATGATTTATGCCCTACAAGATCTATCGGTGTGCCTGAAGCACATGTCAATTCTAGCAAAATTATGGGGCAATCGAGAGTTCATGAGTACAAATCTATTTACGGGGCCTACAAGGATAGACGTGATGGTACTCATAGATATGATCAAATTTATTCTAGATATAATAATTATCAAATTAAACAAGCACAATCTACATCTAAAAATCATAATCAGATTAAAATGCCCACAAGGGAATCTGATGAAAATACTTGTTACAGATATGGGATGATCGGACATTGGCCAAGAATCTGTTGCACAGCCCACACTTGGTAGAAATGCATCAAGTCTCGAAATTTGATAAAAGAAAAGGCATTCAAGCACAAGTGACTGAGGTTGTTGAGCCATTTGCTATTGTAGATGTCAGTACATCTAAAATTATACGTGAACATATCCCAATTCAAGATTGGAAATTATTAGATGTGTTAGATTTCTTGATAGAACCTGATCCTAAAGTACATGATTTTGATTGGTGGAAAATTGTTCAAACTTAAGTCTACTTTATCCGAAAAGTAATAGATTGTATACATATCATGTTTCATAACTCCTTTGGACGGTTTGTCCTCTCGAGGTTGAGATCGTTTTGTCTTAAGGTTATGTAAATAGTTAGCCAATTCAGATGATACATTCCCGAGCATGAGTTAATGATTCAAATGGAAAACATAAAAGAGAAAGTACATTGGCTAATTGATAGCGTAACGACGCGCAATATTATTTGACAAGAAATATTTCTATTTTATTTTTTAATTCAATTATAAAAAGCCACACTTATATGATTGTAATGATAACATGGTTGATATCTCTGTACTACGTCCTACAATAAGAGTTTAGCTAAAAATGTACAATTTTTTTTTTTTTCCTTTTTAATCAAATTCATGAAGGTACAACTCAATAAAAACCATCAATACACACTTGTAAGATAATCTAAAATAGTCTTTTATACAATTTTTAGAGTAATTCAAACAACCTTGTAAACTTAATATAATTTCAGGATTTCCCTATTCTTCTTGGATAACCAACAAAGTAAACCACTTATAAAATCTATATCCCTTCTCCAATCTATATCCACTCGAATCCCCTCACCCCCATATTACAACCCCATCCCCCCTTCCTCACGTCCCCCAACCCCCCAGCTTGCCCCTTGCCTCAACCCGCCCCATTAGCCTCAAGCCAATTTTTTATAGTTTTTTTTCTTGTTTTATGTTGTTATTTTGAGGGGGTTTTTTTTCTTTATTTTTCCGATTTTTTTCTATTTTTTTCAAATTTTTTTTATCCGAAAACCCCAACTCACGATAAACACTTGTTACAAAATCGTGTTATAACACACACTTCCCACGAAATCGTGTTACAATACACAATTACCACGAATTATCATTAACATGATACACACTTGCCACGAATCGTGTCGCAACACACACTTGTCACGAATTTACACCACGACATAATGACCACGATTCGTCATTTGCCACGATACACATTTTCCACAAATCGTGTCACGACACACACTTATTGTGAATTGTGCCACGACGCACTTGTCACAAATCGTCATTTGAGATGATACACATTTGCCACGAATTTGTATAATTTTACCATTTCTTACTGTCTTGTTACTATTGCCATGGATCTGACACATGTGCCACGATACACACTTACCACGAATTATAGTACATTTGTCACGACTTTGTATAGTTTTAATCTTTCTTACTGTCGTGGCAATATTACCACGAATTGTGCCACAACACATATCTACCATATACATTTGACAATATATGCAGTTTCACGATTTCGTAAAATTTTAGCTTTTCTTACTGTCATGTCAATATCGCCATGAAATGTGTCACGACGCACACCTTCCACATACATTTGATAAGATACGCACTTACCACAAATCTCTACAATATTAGTATTCTTATTGTTGTGACAGTATTGCCACGATTCGTGGCAAATGTGCATCATGGCACATGTGTCACAATTCGTTGTAATAGTGTCACGATGATAATAAAGGATAAAATTATATAGATTCGTAAAAAGTGCATACCGTGACATATGTGACACGATTCGTGGCATTAAGAAAGATTAAAAGAATATATTTGTAGCAAGTGCATAATGTGACAAATATGGTATGATTCATTGCAAGTGCATGTCGTACGTTGGGGTTTTAGAAAAAAAATTGATTTTAATTTTGGGCTTGGGGTGGGTGGGTAGAGGGTTAGGAGGGGTTTCGAGGTGGGTGGTTGTGGTTGAAGCAATAATAAACATTTTTTTTTTTTTGGCTTGGGGTTTGGGGTGAGGACGAGGTAGGGAGTTCGGGGATCATTGGGTGGAAGTATTAAGAAAAAAAAAATAACTATTTTTATTTTTCTGGCTTGGGGTAGATGAGGGCTGGAGGCCAGGAATGAGGTTGGTGGTGGATGCATTAAAACAAAAGAAAAAAAACTAATATTTATCTTTTTGACATAGGAGATGAGGGTGGGGGCAGAGAAGTCTGCGAGCCAGGGGTGGGAGCATAAAAAAGGAAAAAAAAACCTAATTTTTTAGGCTAGGGGTGGGGGGGCAGCGGGTGCGAGCGTAAACAAAATTAGCTAAGAGGTAGGGTGGTGGGTGGGTGGGTGGCGACTGGTGTACAGGTGGGGTTGGGGACAGGGTTGGGAGGTGTTGGGGTGGAGGAAGCACGTGGGGTAGTGTAGGGTGGTAATAATAAAGTATATTTTTTATATTTTTTAAGTATAGTATAAGGGTAAATTAGTAAAAGTACTTTGTAGTTTTCCTAGGAAAATGATAAGGAATGCATAATTATATAAGAAAATTTAAAATTATACTGTATTTACAAGTAGGTTAGAATTATACTAAAAGTAATAAAAAAAATGTTATTTCCACCACTTTTGACGTCATATGTAACTGTTTGTATACTAATTATTTTTTTTTTTTTTTTTTTTGCTTTAGCTAGGAAAATAATTAAGACATTGATTTTCCAAAAGGAATTCTTATTCTCAAATAATTTATTTTTTTCCAAATAAGATTCTTATTATATAAAGAATGAAATACTTAGTTTCACCATCAAATAACACAAGGAAAGATGTATATTAGGTTAGTTTTCTTTACCTTTCTCCTTTTTTCTCTTTCTTTTTCGTCCATATACTGTTGACCAGTCAGAATTATGTTCTTGTGGATGTATGTTGATTTTCATCTTAGTTCAATTTAAAATCATCTACATATGTATAAAGTAAATGGAGGGGTATTATGTATTTTAACGTTTTCGCTCAAAGTTTAGACAATAATTTTGTATATTTTTGAGAATTTTGATAAATTCATTATTTTCTTTCTATTTTTATAATAAAAATAACTTTATATTTCTAATCCATTTTTTTATGTATAATACATCAAATAATTCATATTTTTATGATCTTCAATTTAACATCCATATCACATATATTATGATGAGATATTTAATTTGAGAAAATAAATTGTTTATTGATTAATTATTCGGGGGTAGATTTGAGTGTTTATTTGTGAATTGGGCTATAGCATTGGGTCTAGGCTACAACTAAATATTAATACGATAATTTTCTTATAAATAATATTAGTTGAGTTTATATATATATATATATATATATATATATATATATATATATATAAATACAACAAATCAAATTTATTTTATTTCATATAAAGTTTCAGATGTTTTTACTTAGTTTACGTCCGGGGGAAAATTTCTTGTTTAAATAATGAAACTCCTATTTTTTTTTTAAAATTAAAGGCAAAAGATTAATATTTAATTTTATAAATAGTTTATAAATCACTAAATTTGTGCGTGTATATATATATATATATATATGTATATGTATATATGTATGTATGTATATACATATGTGTGTATATATATATATATGTATATATATATATATATATATATATTGCAATGCCTGATTTTCATAAAATAATTTAATTTAATTAAACAACAAGTTTTATTTTATTTTCTTAAAAAAATAATAATAAGAGCTAATTCATAGTTAGACATTAAGAAACTAAGACTCCCTATCACATGTAGGAGCGGAAATAAGTCAATAAATAAACTTTAGCCATATCTGAAATATTTATTAGCCAATAAATTATTCTAAGAAATTAATTTAAAACTAATCCCACCAGTAAAAATTATCCATAAACATGCCTCTTGTAAAAGTAAAACAGAATGAATAAAGATTACATAAAAAAAAAAAAAAAAAAAGCAGAAATAGATGGAAAGCGTCGTATATTATTTCACAAGAAATGTCTCTTATATAGGTATACATTATAAAGTTTTAGGTATACATGTTATAATGAAACGCCTAAAATGTCCCTTTATCAATTACTTTTGATGAAGACACATTAATGTATTTTTCCTTCAACACCTCTCTAGAAATATAAATACTACCACATGAATCCAACAATTAATTCTAAAAAGTACACCTAACCATAATTTACAAAGTAATAAAATCCAGCGAAATAATTTTAAAAAGGAACCCTTTCATATAGCAACTTCCAATTGGTAAATCCCAACTAATTACCCCCTTATCACGTAGATATTCAATAATATTCCAAGGACTAAAATCTTTATAATCTTACAACACTAGTCAAGTAAGTTTAACCAATAAAGTTGTAACACCCGTAAAATGTTAATTCCTCCGTTCCAATTTAATTTGTCTACTTGTTTTTTTTGTTTGTTCTAAATAACTTTATTAGCCTAGAAAAGAAAATTTCTCTCACAATCTCTACCCTCAAAATCTCCACTCTCAATCTCGACCTTTATAAAAGTCAAAGATTCCACAAAATTTGTTTTTTCTTAACCTCCGTGCCCGATCAGAGTATGCAAATTAAGCCGGGACGGAGGTAGTACTATTACTAAATTGAGCTCCATATTATTTTAAAGTCTAATTATAACTTTTGAATTCTTTTATAGTTTATAGTTAGAGTTGATGTTCTAGAATCAAAGCCCAAGCCCATGATTTTACTTAGGAAACAAGCAAACATTTTTCTAGTTTAATTAGGAGTGCTGAAACCCCATTAATATATATATATATATAATATATATATATATATATATATATATATATTATATGGGTGGCGAAGTTGGATAGCTCAAGTGGCAGAACATCTACTACCTAGGCCATTGATCTCGGGTTCGAGTCATCGTGGGGGGAAGGGGAGGGTTTTTTCTTTATTCTTAGATTAGAAGTAAAAAATATATATATTATATATGGGATTACCTCATAAATCAAAATCACAACCCCTCAAATCATCTGATATTTCTCAAAATTTCCGTCTATATTATTCAAGAGCTTTTTATTATGCCACTTTCATCTTCAATCGCTTCTCCCTTCCAAGAGACAGGCAACATATTACGCTCACATTCTATGCTACGCTACGCTATGTGATGTGATATGCTATGCTCAACAGGCATCAAGTTATATGTTATGTTATGCTACGTGTTGTGCTATGCTAACATCTATTTTTTACAGCGTGTTGTATGCATTCGTTAATTATTACATGATTTATTTGAGATTGACAAACATGTCTCCACTGAGTCTGTGGCCTGCTCACTCTATTCTACATTTCAGTTTCTACTGGTCATTGAAGTTTGACTGTGATACGAGGAAGCGGTGGATGTTATTGGTTAAAGGTAATCTATTTGAGTAAAAAAAATTCATTAAAAAAAATTCATATGGATGTTTGAATTAAAAAAGGCCTTAATAAAGTTTTAGTATTCACATTTCAAGTCAAATTATGGAGTTTCTTTAAATTACGATTTCGCCAAAATATTCTATTCTAAGATGTTTCAGATTGGGTATTTTTCAATATTTATGTTATTTTACATTCAAGTTGTATTTTCAATCGAGCAATAAACTCTTATCTATGCGATGTATCTCACATCCCTCCAAAATGTCTTTCATTTTAAATAAACTTAACTCATCTCGATAAACATAATGAACAAATAATTTAGCTAATTAAATAATCATCTCATATAATTGTAAAAAAAATTTGCATCGTACTCCACCCGCTCGCTCCAAGTACATGAAAAGCTCAATAAAGGATTGGAGAAATCTTCCTTCAACTCGTAGAGGATCACAATTTATATCAAATATATACAAAATCAAAGGCATATCATATAAACAATTATAACTTGTAACATGTAATTATGAAACTTGAAATTTGTATATCCAATAAATTGAAATACACTTGGAATTTGAAAATTAAAGTTATACATATGCAGTTCAATTAAGCACATAACCAAAATAAAAAGTAAAGCCCCACCTGAATTGTCTTAATAAAAACGCTAAGCCCGTGATCCTTGTTCCGTGCAACCTATACATACGAGACACGTGTATTTTAATAATGTTTTGTTATTATGTTTTAATTAAAAGAAAGTAAAAGGGAGTGAAACAATCCGTAAATAATTAAAAAGGGTTGGGCCTGACCAACTATTTAAGAAGCTGAGGGACTGGATTGATATTTGAAAAACATTAGGTAAAGAATGGGACATAATATGGATTTGTTTGGAAATTGTGGAGCTATTTTGAAAAGTTGTAAAAGTTGAAATGGAAACTCATTTTCCAATTTGGTTCCCCAGACTCGTACACCCATCCCCTCAAATTAAACCTCCCTCTCCACTCTTGTAAGTAATACACCATCACACACCCCTTATCTCAACACATGCCATAAATACAACCCTGCCTGCAGTGACGAACTTAGAAATTTAGGTGGGGAGACTCGTTTATATACGAATTCAGGAGTTCATCTCACGAAATAATATCTTTTCTTAACTATGCTAATGTTGAGATTCTAAGTAGTATTGAATTAATCCAACTGAATTTCTTATTGATAAGTGAGAAGGAGATTACAATATATAGAGGGTAGAGTTGGCTCATTAATGAGAACTAACCCTAACTAACTTCTAGCTATCTAACTAACCTCTAACCTCTAACCTCTAACTTACTCTTTAACTAACTCTTATATATATATAATGTATATATATATCTAATATGCTCCCTTAAAGCTGGAGAGCTATATTTTATACTAACTACAGCAAGTTACAATACAAAACAAAATAGTAATAATAATCGGACAAACAATAATAAGTCATATACTCTAATATTCCCCCATGTGGTTGAATTCATGGCTCTTCTGCTCGTGGAAATCCTGTGTTTCTTCAATTGATTTGCACACATTTATCTTTGCTGTTAAATATCTAAATCTGGTTACTGGAAGTGGTTTTGTGAGGATATCCGCAACTTGTTCTTCGGAGGTAACATATCTTACTTCTACAGCCTGTTTCTGAATCAGCTCCCTAATATAGTGCACATCTATCTCTATGTGCTTGGTTCTGGCATGGTGAAAGGGATTCGATGCTAGTGTGATAGCACTGTTGTTATCACACCATATAATCGATCGTTTTCTGACTTGAATTCCTAACTCAGTAAACAACGAATCTACCCACACTATCTCTGTGGAACCATTAGCTAGAGACCGGTATTCTGATTCTGCTGAACTTCTAGCTACCACATCCTGCTTTTTGGCATTCCAAGTGATCAGATTCTTCCCTAGGAATACACAGTGGCCACCTGTCGACCTCCTGTCATCTTGAGAGCTAGCCCAATCTGCATCAGAGTATGCTATAAGTCTGTCTGTTGTAGAAGGTACAAAGGACAGCCCTTGATCAATCGTGCCCTTGAGATATCTTAGGACCCTTTTACATGCTTGCCATTGTTTTACCGTGGGATTGGAGAGAAACTGACTAAGTTTATTAACAATGTAGCTGATATCTGGCCTGGACATAGTGAGATATTGTAGAGCTCCTACTGTACTCCTGTATATTGTTGGGATATCGAAGAGTTCTGAATCTTGTTGTGACAGCTTTGTGCTGATACAGTATGGACTATCAGCTGGCTTGCTCTCAAGCATGCTGGTCTTCTTGAGTAAGTCATTGATGTACTTGGATTGTGTGAGCAGAATCCCACTAGTTGTTCTTTTGACCTCCAAGCCAAGAAAGTAGTGAACTTCCCCCAAGTGTTTTAATGCAAACTTGTTATTGAGAAGTTGTATAAGTTTCTGAACTTCCTTAGAATCATCTCCTGTAACTAAGATGTCATCTACATAAACCAGAACCATTAGTAATTTTCCATTATTGTGTTGATAAAATAAAGAAGTATCAGAAATAGAAGATTTAAAATTGAGAGAAAATAATGCACTCTTGAGCTTATCATTCCACGATTTTGGTGCCTGTTTCAGGCCGTATAGTGATTTAGTCAATCGACAGACATGATTTGGTTTATGTGGATCTTCAAAACCTGTAGGCTGGATCATATATACCTCTTCCTTGAGTTCTCCATTTAGGAAGGCATTGTTTACATCAATCTGATGTATGGCCCAGCCCTTCGATACTGCCATTGATAGCATTATCCTGATTGAAATAGGTTTAACTACTGGACTAAAAGTCTCAAAGTAGTCAATTCCTGGTACCTGCTGAAACCCTTTGGCCACTAGTCTGGCTTTTAATCTATCTAACGACCCATCTGCTTTTTGTTTAACTTTGAAACACCACTTATGCCCTATGACCTTCATATCAGCAGAGAATGGAACCAGCTCCCACGTTTTGTTTCTGAGAAGAGCCTGATGTTCTTCTTGCATTGCTTTCCTCCACTGATCATCTGCAAGTGCTTCTGAAACACTACTTGGTTCAGTGATGTTGAGACTCTGCTTTGAGTCATCATGACCATCTTTTTGAAGTAACTCAGATATATAAACCTTGGGTTTATGTATCCCCCTTTTTGACCTTGTGAGCATAGGATGTTTTGAGCTATTTGAATGAATGCTGCCTGTGGTAGAAGACATTTTGTCTGTAGAGCTGTCTGCCTTTCCTAAAGAACACTTAGCAGGAAGATATGAAGTATCATTTGTATTCTGAAATAAACTATCAGTTAACAATTCATCAGAGATTGGTAACAAGTATGGTCCAGAATTCTGACTTACATCACTAGTCTTATTTAGGTGAAATAAATCTGGAAAGGGGAACTCTAGCTCATTAAAAGATACTGCCCTTGCTATGTATGTTTTTCCTGATGGATGTAAACACTTGTACCCCTTATGACAGTTGCTATAGCCTATGAATACACATTTACTGGACCTAAATTTTAGTTTACTGCTATTATAAGGTCTTAAGTAAGGGAAACGTGTACATCCAAAAGGTTTCATGAAGCTATAGTCAGGAGACACGTTATACATTTTCTGAAAAGGACTGCTATTATTAAGAACTGGTGTTGGCAATCTGTTAATTATGTAGACAGCAGACTCAAACGAATCCCACCAGAAAGTAGAAGGTAGTTTTGAGTGTGCTAACATAGTCAAACCCATCTCAATAACATGTTGATGTTTCCTTTCAGCCTTACCGTTCTGTTGATGAACATAGGGACACGAGTATCTAACGTGAGTTCCTTCAGCAGTGAGAAACTGAGCTATTTGACTATACTCAGATCCCATATCAGTTTGAAAATTTTTTATATTAGTTTGAAATTGAGTTTGAACACTCTTATAAAACTGTTTAAACATTTTTAATGCTTCTGATTTCGTTTGCAGTGGATATAGCCATGTGAACCTTGTATATTCATCCAGAAATAATATATAATACTTGAAACCAGATGATGATACAGCAGAAGCAGGACCCCATATATCAGAAGAGACAATATCAAAAGGCTTATGAGCTTTATCATTAACAGTGTGAAATGTAATGTTATGCATCTTACCTATCTTACAAGGCTCACAAAACAACAATAACCTATTCCGATCAGGCTTTACAGATAGGAAATTCATAACAGTCTTTACAGTAGAATGACAAGAATGGCCAAGCCTATAATGCCATAGATTTACATCATTGTTCTCACAAACAAAAATAGGAAAATTTTGTGTTAAGCAAGAACTCTGACACTTATTTTGTTTAGCAGGGAGTTCCTTCCTAGTAACACCACTCAGCTGAGTTAAATCCAGTTGATATAACCCATCTTTAAGAGCTCCTTTCAACAACACCTTGTGTGTTTTGGCATCCTTCACAAAACAAGTGTTAGAATGAAACTGAACATATACATTATTATCTTGAGTGATTTTAGAAATGCTTAACAAATTCCTTGTTATATCAGGTACACACAAAACATTCCTTAGTAATATAGAACAAGATTTATCATCTGTGAAATAAGAACTTGTGCCTGTGTGTGTAATGTGCAATTGTTCTCCATTACCAATAATCACTTTACCTGACCCATTGTAGACATTTTGAGTCTGAAGTTGTGCAGCATCTGATGTGATATGGCTGGATGCACCGGAGTCCACACACCATTGTGTGTTCCTTCCACTTTCTTGATGATTCTGTTGAGCAGAAAATTGTGTACCATAGAAAGCACTTTCTGGATTTTGGGATAAGTCAGATTCAGAAGGAAGATAACCAACAGGATTCTCCTCTTCAGCAAGATTAGCCTGGTGATTGAAATTACCCCCCTGATAATTCTCATCAAACCTATAGAAACATTTTGCAGCAAGATGATTTGTTTTTCCACATATCTGGCATGGATTTTTAAATTTGGTAAATCTGCCTCTGCCTCTATTTCCTCTAGAAGGAGGCCTACCACCCCTAGTGGTCACATTACTATTTCCTCCTCTACCATAACTGGTATTTCCAGAATTCTTTTGATACTGACCCTGGGCATAATTAGCTATTCCCTAAACATTCTCAGTATTAGAATAATAGCCCTGAGTTTGAGATACTTGAAGAAGTCTCATCTCATGAGTTTGAAGAGCAAACTGAACCTCCTGTAAAGTAACAGTTTCAGACCTAGTAGACAAGTTAACAACAATGGACTCAAATTCAGGCCCAAAACCACTCAAAATGTAAACAATGAGCTCATCGTCTGAAATTATTTGCCCAGCATCAGTAAGACTATCCGCGACTCCACGCATCGCCAGAATATATTGATCCACAGTCATACTACCCTTTTTCATGGTTTGTAACTGAAAACGTAAATTCATAGCCCTTGCTTTCGAAGAAGACCGAAAAAGAGACTCTAATACACGCCATGCTTCATTAGAAGATGTACATCTATTAACATGCCCCAACATACCTTCTGAGATTGACGCAAGAAGCCAACCAAGAAGAAGTTGATCCTTACGAAGCCATGCAGTGTATTGAGGATTCATCTGGGGGACTGAATTTTGACCAGCAGTTGTGGATTCAAGAAATTTATCTGGAATTGGCACCGTTCCAAGCAGCAAGCCATCATACCCATGCGCTCGGGCCACCACCAGCACTTGATTCTTCCAGAAAGAATAGTTCATACGCTCAAGACGCAATGCAATCGGAGCTAACACAGTATGAACAGGCAATTCTGCCATGGCCATTGCTATACGCAAAGAAGAAAAAGAAAAGAAAAACAGAGAGAAAGAAAGAATGACGAGAGAGAGAGTATTGGATCTTGTATGGATCTTGTATGGCTTAAACTGATACCATATTGAATTAATCCAACTGAATTTCTTATTGATAAGTGAGAAGGAGATTACAATATATAGAGGGTAGAGTTAGCTCATTAATGAGAACTAACCCTAACTAACTTCTAGCTATCTAACTAACCTCTAACCTCTAACCTCTAACTTACTCTTTAACTAACTCTTATATATATATAATGTATATATATATCTAATAAGTAGGCTAGAAATCAAATTCTTTTATATAATTAGGCTCTAAATTTTGAAACGTTGGATAAATTATATTACATAATAATATCTTAGAAAGTTAAAGGAGGACTATCGTTGTGCGCCCCCTAAATATAATCAATTGTATAAATAAAACTAAAAAAGTATTAACAATTTAGATAATATCAATAAATTGATTTAATCACAAAAAGAAAAAAAAATCAAGATATAATGTTTCTATATTCATTATATTTTCTAACATGTGTATCTCTATTAACAATATATTTATCTACTTCAAGTTAGACGATATAATTATTTATTTTATTTAATTAAGTTAATTAAAATCTACTAAAATACACATATATTATAACACATTATGACTAGGTCAGAGACATGCATATATAATAGGACAGCATGACGGGGGCAAGGGGGTCATTGCCTGCCTGGTTTATTTCATGCACAACTTCACATACACACAACAATTGTATAACACACGTTAACACCTCCACACATACATATTCACACACACACCCAAATCACGCACCATAGCGCACACACTAACCCACAAACTCACAAGACCACATACACACAGGTAATCACACAGACCAATACCATAATATAGGAACACACACATGCACCATAATGCACACCAAATATGACTTCTTCACAGCAGCACTAAACACAGTTTGGTTACGCACACACATACTGATTACCACACTGGAAGGGGCAGATCCAGAAATTAACATTGGGGTGAACTAAAATATAATAAATTCTAGCATTATAAATTTATATATTTTTCAATGCTCAAGGAAGTTGTGCCCAACGAGGCTTTAAACTATAGAACTCCTCTATAATTGAATCTATATCTAATTTAGGAACAAAGCCACGTCCAATATAGAGCATTAAACAATCCGCAAGAAAAGCATTCCCCGTTTTGCTTCGAAGTATCGTTTTTACATGCTTCATTGCTGAAACTGCATGGTCGGTTGTTGCAGTAGAAACAGGCAGGGTTAAAATAAGATGAATCAATCTAGTTCGCATAACATAAGTCTTTGACCTTCCACTCTTAGTTAGCTGCCGGCACAAATCGACAAGTGTATAAACCTGCAACTCATTTATCACATCATGCTTATAATGTACCAACTCGAAATCCTAAGAAACAATATCTTGGTTTTTAAAATTTTCTGGATAGAATTTCCTTGCAAGCCACGCTAAGAGAAAGAAGTTCCACAAATGCATCATTGAACCTTGTGTCTAACTCCATCAAGATAAAATCAATGGCTTCATTGAAAACATCAAAATGGTAGTGATGCTCAATTGTAGTTTGCCCACAAGAACAACTAATCTTTTATGAACAATCCAACTTTGGAACACCAATACAAGTTGTTGAGCAAAAAAACTGAACTTCTTCAAGAAGTTCTTTCCAACCACTGTCTCTCAATTCTCGACGGATATGTTTAGTGGGTGGAGACAAACACAATAGCACTTAAAATATCATGGGGTTTCCTTTGAAAGACTTGATAAAGAGTATCAGTAACTCTCATAGTTTTGTACATCAAATGTAAAGTGAACACAAATTCAAAGCTTGCCAGGTACCTGTAATCCCCTCGAACTTCAGCCCCTAGATGTTGCATTTGGAGAATGCTCAATAAGATGCTCAAACACTTTGCAAGTTGCAACATACATATCTATCAAGCTCTTCACTGAGTTATAATGAGAACTCCGACGGGTAGTGCTAGATCGCTGCAACTTACCAATTTGATTGGCACCACGACTAGATTCAAATTCCCCACTAGCCAATAAAGTATCAATTACACATTTTTGGGAAGCATGTAACTCAGAGACACGCTTAGGTGAAGAAGTGGTAATATAAACAATATTGTCCAAGTGAGAAAATAACTCCCAAACGACAGACATCCTTGGCTGCAGATACCAACGCCAACTGCAAACGATGTGCAAAACAATTAATGAACATAATAGGCATATGGACACTCTCTAAGATATAATGTCTAGAGACTATTCCATGAACCACGCATATTACTAGCACCGTCATATCCTTGGCCTCTTATTTTCTTCACTTGTAGATCATGATGGGCAAGAATATCAGTTATCTCCTTTTCAAAGTTGCAGAAGTAGTGTCACTTACACTTTTAATTGCAAAGAAACGTTCTATCAAATTTCCTCATCGTTCAAGAACCTCAAGATAATTGACATTTGCTCTTGTTTGGATATATCTTGTGCTTCATCAACAAAGAATACAAAAGCATTTATCCCCAACTTCTTCACGAATCATTCAGTGTACTCTATTGGTAATAATATTCGGAATCTCCTTCTAAATGTCTGGCGAAATGTATTGAGCATTTTTAGGAGCATTCCCTGTTAGAAAAAGCCTATTTTGGGCAGTCCGGTTTAGGCATGTTTAGGGTACGACCCGATAACGATACGTGGAATTTTAAGTTGGTATCATGCTCTCCTCCGGAAGAGGTTCGAGAAGATATATTATTTGCCTAAGTCGAAGTTTGGATGAATGAGAAATTGAAGCTCAAAGTAAAGCGCTTGAAGTTAGTTTTGGGCTTTGTCCCACATTGGAAAATTGAAAAAATTTAGCTAGTATATATATAATTCTCCTTCTAAAGAGTATGTGAATATGTAGCATAAAGGCTCTCTAGCGCGCACAGGCACGAGGGGGTGCAAATCAAGGGCCAATTTGAGCCTCGGACCAAGGCACTTGTGTGTGACTACGATCTGCATACACGAATGTTGGTTCAATCGAGGGGCGGCCCCACGAGCCAATTTTAATTTTTTTTTTCAATTCTGCATGGCTTTTCAACTTCATGAGTTAAACACTCCACGTTTTCACCTTAAGTAGCCTTAATTTTGTAATTTTTGGAGTTAATTTGAATATAAATTCAGAAGTAGTGGCTCAACCAACAGTCAGTTTCAGCCTATTGGTAGTGGCTCTTTCCAGTCCATTTGATACAGCTTCAAAAATACCTTCTGCAATTGCAATTCCTCTCTTAAAAATTATATTAAGCTTCATTGGCTCTCTGTTGTTTGGTGATACAGTTCAGGCATATCTTTTAGTTCGTTATAAAGCTGAAACTGTGTGCTACGGTTTCTGCTAAATCCATTGTATCCTGGGAAACTAACGTCCTATTGTTCTCTTAGCACTAGTGAAGAGAAGATGAATTAGTTTTAAGTTTGTAGGAAGAAAATAAAGTTGATGGCTTTGAAATCGAACAAACCGAGGCGTGTGAGTTTTTATGCTACACATTCACATACTCCTTAGAAGGAGATTTATATGTGTGACAAAGCCCCAAAACCATCTTCAAGTGCTCTACTTTGAGCTCCAATTTCTCATTCACCCAAACTCTGATTTAGGCAAATAATATATCATCTCGAACCTCTTTCGGAGGAGAGCACGATACCAACTTAAAATTCTATGTTTTGTTATCGGGTCGTATGCGAAACATGCCCAAATCGGGCTGCCCCAAAATAGACTTTTTCCAACAGTCCCCCACATGAATGAAAATTGACACAGACTTAACAATGCCCGATAATATAAATCAACATTTGAATCTTGCATAGGACAGATAGGCGTTACCCTTTGAACCTTCCCTTGTGAAAACACATTTACTTTACTAGCTAACAGTAGACATGATATCTTTGAACTGATCTGCCATTTATGTAAATGATGATGTGCTTCACACAAGATTCTCCCTAAAAAAATTCAGTTCTCATGGTTATGTTCGATTTGGCTATGAACATGGTTCTGCAAGAGTTTCTAGGAATTGAGCCTTTCACAATTCCCTTTGAAGTGGCCCCACTTCTCTCTTACATAGCTGATTTTCAACTAAGAGTAACCCACATTACCCCGCTCCAACCGATGCATAAGAATTATTAAAAGCCTCAAGCTTAACCTTATATACACAAGCATCACCATTTCATCCTAGGAATGGGCTTGGTACAGAGCCCATAGTGGTCTCAGAGTCTTAACAATTAGGTTGTCCCGTTGAACTAAGATCTTGGGATCTCCAGTCAACTAAGTTCGGTTTCCATTGCCTTAACTCTTTCTTTCAAAGGCTTTAGCCCCATTCCTCTTGATGATTTCACAAATAACTCTCTATTTAACCCTTTGGTTAATGGATCCACTATATTATCTTTAGATTTTACATAATCGATAGAAAAAATTACACCGGTTGAGAGTAGTTGTCTAATGGTATTATATCTATGGCATATTTGTCTAAACTTACCATTGTACATGTTGCTCTGTACTCTCCCAATCGCCGATTGACTATCACAATGTATACAAATTGCGGGCACAGGCTTAGGCCCCATTGGAATATCTTCTAAGAACTGGCGTAGCCATTCGGCTTCTTTTTCGCACTTGTCTAGAGCAATAAACTCCAACTTCATTGTCGACCTTGCAATTACCGTTTGCTTAGAAGATTTTCATGATACTGCTATACCACCTAAAGTGAATACGTATCCACTTTTTGACTCAGAGGCCTTCATATCCAACATTCAGTTTGCATCACTGTAACCTTCAACTACAGCTGGATACCTTGTATAGTGCAGTCTGTAATCACGAGTATATCTCAAGTACCTGAGTATTTTCACAATCGCTTTCCAGTGATTATCTCTTGGATTGCTTGTGTATCTACTCAACTTACTCATAGTGAAAGCTATGTCAGGTCTTGTACAACTCATTAAGTACATTAGACTCCCAATTATCCTTAAGTACTCGACTTGAGAAACACTTTCTCCTCTATCTTTCGATAGATGTTGACTCGTATATATCGGGATTCTAGCGTAGGAAGTGTCATCCTTGTTGAACTTCTCAAGGATTTTATCAATGTAATGAGATTGACTAAAAACAAGTCCTTCAGGTGATCTATGGATTTTTCTTCCAATAATAACATCGGCTAGACCCGTATCTTTCATGTCGAATCTCGAATTCAACATATCGTTTGTGGATTTGACCATCTTGGCATTGCTACCAATGATTAGCATGTCATCTACGTAAAGACATAGGATAACATACCCATTCTTCGTGCTTTTCACGTAGACTTATCAGAATCATTGATCCTAAGTCCACAACTCATCAAGGTATTATCAATTTTTTCATGCCATTATTTTGGTGCTTGTTTCAAGCCATATAATGACTTCACCAATTTACAAACTTTATTCTCTTTCCCGGGAGAAGAAAAACCCTTAGGTTATTCTATATAAATTTCTTCCTCTAAATTTCCATTAAGAAAAGCAGTTTTGACATCCATTTGATGTACTTCAAGATTTCTCAAGGCAGCAATGGCTGCAACTATTTGTATGGAGGTTATTCTTGTCATAGGAGAATAAGTGTCAAAGCAGTCAAGACCTTCTCTTTGCCTATAACCTTTTATCACAAGTCTCGCCTTGTACTTATCGGTTGACCCATCCGCTTTCATTTTCCTTTTGAAAATCCATTTGTATCCTAGTGGTTTACTTCCCAGAGGAAGATCCACTAGCTCCCAAGTATGATTTTGCAAAACAGAATGAATCTCACTTTGGATGGCCTCTTTCCAAAGAGGTCCTTCTGACGAATTTATGGCTTCTAAGAAACTTTGAGGTTCGTTTTCAAGCATATAGGAAAGGAAATCTAGACTAAAAGTCTTTTCAATCCTTGCCTTTTTAGTTCGTCTAGGCTCAACCTCAATCTCTTTGACTTGCTATTCGTCCACTATTTCCACAGTCTTACTTGTGGAGGCTATTTCCACTTGAGTTTTATAAGGAAACACATGTTCAAAGAATGATGCATTTTGAGACTCCATCATCGTGTTCTTGTGTATGTCATCAATCTTAGATTCATGCATAAGAAATCGAAAAGCACTACTGTTATGTGCATATCTAATGAATACACAATCAACAGTTTTTGGTCCAACTTTCATCTTCTTGGGTAAAGGTATGGCCACCTTAGAAAGACACCCCCCACAATCTCAAGTATTTGTAGGATAATGGTCTCCCGTGCCATAGCTCATCTGGTCTTTTGTCCATCTTTTTCTGAGAGACCTTATTTAAAAGGTAGTTAGCTGATACCACAACTTCCCCTCCACATGTTCTGGGGAAACCAAGAACTCAACAACAATGCATTCATCATTTCCTTTAAAGTCATATTCTTTTGTTTGACAATGCCATTTCTGTAAGGTAAATAAGGTGTAGTGGTTTCATGCTAGATTCCATGTTGAGCACAAAAATCAGCAAATGAAGATATGAACAAAGACTACGGTTTAATAGCTACCACCACGGTATGTATGACTGCGGTTAGGAACTTCAGTAACCATAGTCGTAGATTTAAATGACTACGGTGGTTATTTCTAATGACTATATTTTGGAATGTAGTAAATATGAACAAAGACTACGGTTTACGGTTATTCATTGACAACGGTCGTAAACCGTTGTCGTAGATGTTTCTCAATTTAAAAAAAAAATGGTTGTTGTTTGAAAATTGTAATTTACATTTTTTTTATTATATTACTGAAATTAATGTACAATTAAACATACGATCAACATTTTGCGTAATAAAAAAAGATAAATGAATAGATAATGAATTATAACTCCTTCTCTTAAGCATCTCAAATAATTTACAATCAACAATTACTAAAATAATGGAATATAGACACTATTCCTAAATTAAGCAATCAACATTGGACTTGAAGCAGCTCCCACTCGAAATGCCGATGAAGTTCCACATCGATATCCCCATAAATTATATCATGATGTTCGTCTTTCTTGGATAGTCTTTTGCCGAAAAGTGAAAGCATCATGTATTTAATTTTTAAAGAAAGAATAAAACAAAATTCTCATTAATAACTGTGATGGCTAATATGATTCATTTAAGTTTAACAAAATAAATCTAAATTATGTCTCCATATTATGTATAGAAAGAACAATCACGAAAATTTCTTAATACCTAGGTGGCCAATGAAGCAAGCCGTTGGGATAATTTCAGGTGTATATTTTTCACTTTAGTTGGACAGGATGTGTATCTGCTAAGTGTAAGTTGAAAATACATTAGTGAAAATTTCTCTTCAATCAAAAGTTCAAAAAAGAAATAAGTGTTACCAATAATTTATTTTATAATAGACATGCATATAATGAACAAAAATTTGAGTGAGAAACCGTGCCTATAGGATAGATGAATAGATAACCTTGAGAAATAGTCATAGAATGTAATTCTCAAATGACAACATGACATGACATAAGGAGTGGATAGAGATAAGTTAGAGCATGATTAAAAGTTTTTCAAATGAGCAAGTATGTCCAAACACATTAAGTGTTAATTCCTAAACAAAAATAGTTATCTCAGCTAATTAATTTGATGAGATGGTAATAAAACTATTCCTCAAGAAATGAATGTAGTAACATTAATATTTCTATGTAAGAGTAAACAATAAAATACACAAATTTTCAGATGTTCTCAATTTTTTTCACATTCATAATGTTTAAAATTATTTCAATATAAAATCAGTACTTTACAGAGAATAAATAGGTATTAATTTTTCAATATGAAATATTGAGTGGAATTGGGGCAGGAAACTACTACTGATCTTCTAACTAGGTCCATGTCAGGCGATGACTCTTCTACATAAAATGTAACTCAGCTTCGCATAGTTGATAGACAAAAAGTACCTTCTACCTTCTCCCAACGTTCCACGAAGCACGTGTTCTGCACATGGCAAATAAAATCAAGTAATTTCTACCTCAAGCAAGAGAATTGAAGGTGTTGTATGCATGTGGGGAGAAGGTGGGGGTTTGAGGTGGGGAGGGAGAGAATTTACCTCCCAATGAATAAATAGCTAATTGGTCACTCTTAATATTCAAATTTTAGAGTGGCCTGCACATCAGCAACGTCTTGACTAGCTCCTAATATTCCAACCGAAGCACCAACTGTGTTGGTGGAACCTATAGAAACTCTATCAGTGATATCTTGTCTATGCATTTACCTAACAAACTTGGAGGTATAATCTTAAAAAGTTTATGGCGCATGATGGTGCTACTTTTCACATCCACCAACTTATCTACAAAAGGTTAAATTAAAAATATTTAGTGCAATTAGAAATCTATGTACATGTAAATAAAAGTAATCATAGATAAGAAAATTACACCAGCCTAAAGATCAGGAAAAAATCAGCAGAAAAATCAGCAAAAATTGTCGAACAAAAAAAAAAACAACAAATGACCAGCCTAAAAATCAGCAAAAAATCAGCAAGTCCAGAAAACATAAAAAATTAGCAAGCATATAAAAACAGCGAAAATAAAAAATCAGCAAACATAAAGAAGAAAAAATCAGTAAACATGAAAAGATCAACAAACATAAAAAACAGCAAATCCATTCAAAAATAATTCAAAATTACATTTCAAATCAGAATTGATTTGCTATAATGGACTTCAAATCAGCATATGAGTTTCATTACATATATCAGCATTCCATTTCAAAAACAATTCGAAACTACAGTGATGAATTTTAAAACCAATTACTCAAATCCTTCGATCTACACAACAACCAATGAATTTGCTATAGGGGTTTTCAAATTCATTCTCAAATTTTTCAATCCATATACATCTTTAGAAAAATAAACTTCATTATCAACGTAGTCAATAACAATCATGACAATCCACTATATTAAAATGTCACTATATGAGATTTTCTTTTAACATAAGTTAAAAAAAAAAAAAAAAAAAAAAAAAAAAAAAAAAAAACATCATGAATGTAAAATAAGAACGAATAAAAAGCTAATGCAAGACCTCTAAATCTAAACCTCTAAATATCTAGGAGAAAAATTGTTATTACAATGTTCTGGAAAAACTAAATGATAACAGAAACAAACGAAAGCAAAAACCAAGACGTGGAAGACCACTGTCCTTAGGACAAATTACTTCCCGGCTAGTGCTCACGGAACGAAGTAATAGACCCCAAAGATATAACGGTTTACGTCATTTTCTGTAGTAGCACCACGAACAGAAAAGGCTCCGGCGAACTTAGATGTTCGAGTTCTGAAACTGGAGAAAAATGAAATGCAGAGAATGATATGAAGATGAAGATTCAGGTTAAAAAATTTGAGTGAATGTTTGCATGCAGGGAGCATGTATTTATAGGTGCAGCTTGGGGAACAGAATTAATTCTGTCATTGAATTGTTGGTTGTTACGGGCTTAGTAACGGCCCAATTATTTATTACTCTTTAACAGCCCATAATAGCCCAATCGATTTTGGACTCATCTGTCGGCCCAATTGATTTTGGGCTTCCAAAAAGTTACTTGGGCCTCGGCCGAGGCATTCCCCAAGGCCCAAGGCCCAAGGCGAGGCGTGGCCGTGGCCGTGCCATGCCGAGCCGAGCGAGCGTGTGGACTTCCCTTGGATTCCCTCACATGTATAATTGATACATCTTAATGATGAGCTTTCATATATATATATATACTAACTTAAAGAGCATTTAAACCAATGTGGGATAATAACTACTCTTAGTTATTTAATCCTACACTTAATACATAATCAAGTGGTAAACTTTATGTATTAATTTCTCACTCACCACATATCGGTTTTGAGTAAATTAAAACTCTACGATCATCTACTTTCTCCATAGATTAATCGTGTGAAGTTTAATTCCTACAAAATTAAACTTCCGACCACTTAATTATAACATTAAAGTGTCTTATCCACACTTTAATTATTACTAATTTCCAACAAAAATCACTCATCAACAAAAGTACTCTAGCCAACAAAAGATGCAATTACCAATAGTTCCCTTAGTATCAATCATTCAACTTGTTTCCACAATAAAACAATGGCTTCATATAACATATAATAGAGTTGAATCCAATACCTTCTCCCGATAATCAACTACCCTCAACCATATCATCCAAAAAGAAAAATAAATACATAAACACACAGTGACTTAAACATAAGGGATAATTTATTTGTAGTTGTAGAGAGAATGTCACTAATGTGACACAATAATATCCTTAGATCTAATAAAAGTTAAGGGTTTAGTTTTGTCAAAATCCACTGAAATACACCAATCTCAACTCTAGAGATCCGGATCCAGAGGGAAAGAGGAAGAGAGAGAGAAAGTCGACGAGGAATGAGGGAGAGGAAGAGAGAGAGGGCGGTACGAAGAGAGTCGAAGGGGAGAGATAGATGAAGAGAGAGTATCTGCGTCAACTTGAGGGTGTGACTTGTGAGGGGGATGAATTCGCAAATGACTACCTTTATCTAAGGATTTGAAATTCCCAAAAAACATAGTGTAAAATAGCTAATTTCAAATCTTGCATTTTTTAATGACAATTTTAAAAACCAGAATTTATAAATCTACTCATTTCGTATTTTATCCAAACACATGTAGTGAATTTAACAATAAATTTATAAATTCACAACACAAATTCCTGCTTCCAAATGAGACCTTAGCCAATTTCATTTCATAGGTCTAAGTGTCTAACCAACAAATCTATAGTCCTTATTACAAAGCTAGATCTTCTATTCAATTACAGTGGCCTCTTCCCCTACCATTTTCCATTCTACTACTATCTAAAGTATACAAGATAGATATCGTATCTGCCTAAATTCACACACGCAGATTATACCAACAATAGTTTTTAAAGTTTCGACTTTTAAATTCTTAAATTAAAAAAAAAAAAAAAAAAAAAAAAAAAAAAAAAAAAAAAAGTATTTCCAAAAACATTAGCAGCAGCCTTCAAAAAGTATTTCCTAAATCTCTGTCAAAAAGAGAAAAGGGGAAAGAAAAAAGTATTTTCCAATGAAAAGAAGATAAAAATAAACACGCCTACAAAAGTCTAACAATTTTATTTCTTTAGCTTCATTCTCTGCGGCTGCTACTTTCCAGAAAACTCCTTCTCTCTTCTAATGGCACAGGTATTTCTTCTAATTTAGGAAATTATGTTCCCCCTCCACACATACACATGCAATAAGGGGATTTCATCTGTGATTTTATTGACAATAGCAGAAGATAGTGTTGAGGGTGTTGACCATGACCGATGAGAAGAAGAAGCAGAAAGCCATAGAAGCAGCTGCTGATTTCCAAGGTAAAATGAAGGATTAAATAAGCAAAGTATCCCTTTGGGGACACAAAGACGCAGCAGGGTACGTAAAGCCCTGTTAACCATTTGAATCAAAACTGGAAATACAAACTTTGATTATCTGCATACAACGATTTCAAATTTCTGAATTCCAATATCCAGCCCGTCAATTCAAAAATTCAACCATAAAAATGACCAATTTATATTACCACCATAATTTTCAGTAGCAAATAAAGTCAATTTATTATCCTCTTAAGCTCCATAGTAATATCAAAATTACCGCCCACGGTTAGTACAACAATTTGTAATTCATATACTGCAAGAAAGAGTTTCTTCTAGCCTTAACACAACCTATTCAAATATTTTGCCCAAAACACTCAAAGATTTCGGAGAAACAAAAAGGTAAAGAACATAAAAGCTTTTACCATGTTGAAGAGCTTGAAAGAGGCCAGCAGAGTAAGAAAGCACAAACTCAGAGAAGATAGATCCGTCAGAATTCTCAAAGTCGCCGCTGGTGATCGAGGAGATCTGAAGTTAAGCGCCAATTTATCCTCTTCTTCACTGCTACACTACCAAATCCTTCGAAATTCAGTTAGGGTCTTCTATTTGGGTCTCACTACATGTTAGGATCAGACTCACAGTTAAGAGAAGAAAAAGAAGGAAGGAGGTTTCTGAGAGAGGGAGAAATGAGGTCTCTAACAATGGGAGAGATGGAGATATATGGAGGACATTGATGGGGATTCGAGAGATGAAGACGATAGCACAAGCGAGGAGCGAGGAAATATGATTGATAAAGCACAATCCGGTACCCAATCAATTCAGCCTAAATCAGTGCAAGAAATATAAAAACACACAAGATATACGTGGTTCGATCCGGAGATCTACGTCCACGGGCAGAAAATCACTCTTGCCGAGGTGTTTCTTTCACTAGAACTTTGAGCTTACAAGCAATAATTCAGAATACAGAATGCGAACCCTAATTCCGAGTTCTTTTTTCATATTTATACTTAACTTTTCATAAACCCTAGCTGAACCCTAACTAACTCCCTATTCTCACGCCTATTTCCCGCTGCATGGCAGTTGGGAACGGATCATGAGCCTTGATTCGCGGAACAAACCATCTGTTGGGCCGACGCGTGTTCCTGGGCCTGCTGGGCCTACGCGTGCTGGGCCTACGCGTGCTTGTTGGGCCTACGCGTGCTGGGCCGGTCAGTGCGCTTAGGTATTAACCCGACCCGAAGTGATCGGGTTATCCCTATCAGATGCCCCTCCCCCCCAGCCGAAGCGAGGGAGGAGCTTCGGTTGTCACCGGGGTGGAACCGTAAGCAAGAAAGGCTGTGGTCGCGGGCGCGCCGTAGTGTTTATGGATGACTAAGTCTGTCCGCGTCCCCGGGGACTCCGCGGAGCAGTCTACGGATGCGGAGTCAAACTAGGCCGAAGTGCACAGGACATATAGCGAGATACCGAATTTCCCAAAAGCAAGAAACGCGTTGGAAGTATATAACAACCTGGCCGAGGTGGAGGGTACACCGGAGTGTAGTAGTCCGGCCAAAATGAAGGAAGCACCGGAGTGTGGTGGTATGACCGAGGTAATTGAATCACCGGAGTGTAGTTTGAATCTTCCTGACGAAGGGTGAGGTTGATGTGACTGGCGACGCCATCATGAGAGAGAGGGATGTGAAGTGACACGCTCTGCGATTTCCAAGAAACCTGTTCCCCACGCGCCTTGGGAACTGTAAAGCGCGTGAAGAGCACGTTTAAATCTCCCTCATTGAATTTGAATAGGTTGTATCAGAGCCGTTGTTTTTTTGCGTATATATTTGGAGTAACTGCACAGTAACTCTTCATCTTCTTCATTGCGATTTACCAGTTTAGAAAGCGGGAAAAATAGGGGATTCGGTGCCTGTGATTCATCTCAAATCAAAACTTCTCAAATTCAACCCACTCAAATTCAACCCAAGTAAGTATGTCTTCCTCTTCACCTTCTGCCTCATCTTCTGCCTCTATTCAAGAAGTAGGGACTACGGATGCTCCGTTAGATATCCCCCCCCCCCCTTCGATACCTCATTCCGGAGAGGAATGAGATTAGGACCGTAGACAGGGCCGATGGGCTGGAAAGCAACGTTATGATGGTTGCCTTCTATCCATGCGCGGAGGAGGGTTTGGAGGTGGCCTCTGTAGCGTTACGGATGACGCGGGAGCAAATTGAGAGAGAAATCCCTTTATTTTTCTTTCCCTTCAACCTAGAGTATATAATACCGAACCCCGAGGATAGGGCCTGCTGCCCACCGCAGGGGTTTATTAGTGTGTACATAGATCCCCTTAGAATAGGCCTGAGACTGCCCCTGTGGGACATTGTGATCCGGTTGCTGCAATACTACGGTATTGCCCTGAGCCAACTAGCGCCGAACGCGGTGAGGCAGGTAGTGGGATTCACCGTGGTGTGTAAAAACGCCGGATTAGAACCGACCGTAGAGCTTTTTAGGTTTTTTTACCAACTAAAAAACTTCGGGAAGTCCAAGGGGTGGTACTCCTTCAATCCCCGAGCCCGAGGTGGGTTCAAGGTTCAAAACCCAAGTAAGGTAGAGGGGTGGAAGGAGAGGTTTATATTTATAAAAAACAAAGTGGCCCTCCCGAAGTGGAGGAGGGATGAAGTACTGGATACCGCTCCGGTGGAGGACCCGGAGCCCGAAGTCTTACATGTATTCCGGTCAGTGGGGACTTTCAAAACCCTCTGCACCGAGGAAGAACTGGAGGAGGCAGGACTGAGCCCGTATTATTCGGGCAATGCGGGCGCCGAAGAGGGTAGGAGTCCTTCTATCTTGCTTTTTACAGCTGTTGACTGTGTATATAACTAATTTTACCTTCTGTGTGCAGTGGGACGCTTCGGGAAGGAGCCTGCCGGAAGCCCCGCGGCTGTTGCCGCAGCAAAAAAGAAGGGGAAGGCCACTGAGGTTTCTCCCCGGGGGAAGACAGTGCCCAGTCCACGACCGTCGGCGGGGTCGGAAGAACGGGTTATGCCGGCGGGGTCAATTCCCGGAACGAAGAAGAGGCCGGAGCCTACTGGGACTCCGCTAGCACCATCCAAAAGACCCCGGGTAGGGGAGAGCACGGAGGTAAACTGGAAACGCTGCTCATAATTTTACGTGCACGAAGTGTGTGTTATGGAGGCTGAGTTTGATATCATTTTTCGTGTAATTGTCCAGGTAGAACAAGTGGCCCCGGGTCTGCTGGGGTTGGAAGGCGCGGACGCTGAAGAACTTCTGCGCTTGGCGCGAGGTATCCTGGACCTCGGCCGTAAGAGCGAGAAGGAAGGGAAGGAGGAACTGGCCGAAGTGGCAAGGGAGCTTCGGGCGCGCAATGACCGGTTGACCCACAACCTAACTGAGGCGCGAAAGAGGGCTGCCCTGGTCGAAAATGAAGCGGCGCGTCTGCGCGGGGTGGAGGCGGAGAGCAATGTCCTCCGAGGTGAGGTACTACGGCTGCGGGCAGAGATGGAGGCTCGGGAAGCTGCCGTGGTCGAGGGGCAAGGAGCGATGCTGAAGGCATTCGCCGATAAATTATTCCAAACCAACACGTTCCTCGACTTCCAGACGGAGTTCGTGGCAATAGGGGACCAGACCACACGATCCGCGCTGCTGGAGCAGGTGAAGGAGGTCTACCCGAATGTGGATGTATATCGTCCAGAATTCGGGTATGACTTTGAGGCAGTGGCCGGAGTGGAAAAGGCCTACTATGCAGCTCTAGCAAATCTGCCGGAGTGGCCCCTGGTGAAGGCTCTCGGGGAGAAGAAACAGCTGCTGACGGCCGCGGAGGTCGCCAACTGTGAGGTGGACCAGGACCAAGAGTTCATGGCGTTCCGCCAAGGTAAACTGGTCTCCGCACCCCGAAGCAGAGATCCCCCTCCACGGATGGAGGTCGAAGCCACAACTGCGGTCGAAGCTGTCGCAGCAAATGAGGAGGGAGAAGCCGAAGTGTCAGAAGGCCGGCGAGTGGTGATGCCCGGAGATACGGAGGCAACTGAGCGGGAGGTCAGTCGATCCCCGCAAATTTAAAAACTATAGATGATAGGATTATATGCAAACATTGTACGAATCATGGATATTGTACTCTCATTTTGTGAAATATAATTCTTTGTTTCTCAGACTCTTCATCTTCTCTTTGCTTGCATGATCAATTTGTGTTTGTTTTCGAACTGAACTCCAACTCTTGACATACTTTAAATTGATCGATCTGGTTGACTCTTGTTTCTGTTTAGAATCCGCGGAACTACACGAAACAATAAAGAAACTCATGCGATCACTTGAGTGGTTCCGCGAAGAAAAGAACAACCTGCAAATGCACGTAGTGCCGAAGCTAGAGAAGCAGGTGGCCTCGGCAGAGAGGAAAGTGGTTGAAGCCGAAGAGAGAGCCAAAGATTTCGAGATGAAATACCGGTCTACAGCTGCCGAAATGAGCCGTGTCCTTGTTCATCAGAGGGAGTATGATCGGATACTGTCGGAGTTCGGTCTTCTGACCTTTGAGGAAGTGGAGGAGCGGGTCGTAGAGATCCAGAGCGAAATCTCAACGCTTACGGCAAATAACCCCGCGGAGGCCTCGGAGCTCGTAAGAAAGCGAGAAGTTCTAGAGTTGCTTCTGAGCATGTATGAAGGGCTAAAGGGCCGAGGCAGGTGGAGGCCTTCTGCGAGGAATTCATCGCGAGTTCAAGCCGGAGACAAGGTACCCCGAAAGCGCTCCGGAAGGATAAAAAGAAACCCTCTGGAAAGAGCCAAGGCATTGTTATTCGGGAGCCAGCTCCAGTGACCACGATCGAAGAAGAGCCCGCTGTGGTTGCCGAAGAAGTAGTCGAGGAGCTGGCCAGAGAAATTGAAGTGATGGCTCCGGAGGAGTGGGACCCTGTGCAGTGGGCCCAAACCCCGAGGTCCGCTCCACAACCAAGTAGCCGAGCTCGGACTAGAGACGAAGTCCCCAGGCAAACGCCCAGAGCAAGTCCTCGGCGTCGGGAAGCTCGCGGTGGAGAAAGAGCCGGAGCCCGAGGTCGAGGATCTACAAGATCCCGGAGGACACAGCGCAGATCGAGGAGCAGGCCGCAATGCCGGGGCGCTGAATATTGGCTCGGGGGCCGTAGATAATGACTTATCATTTTTTTTTTTTTTTTTTGAAGTTTTATGTAAAGGACTTTTCGGTGTTGTATCATTTAGAAGATAATAGAATCGTTTTGATGTGCACAAATGTGTTAAGGAAAACAACAAGTGATTAACTGTTTTAGTTAGGTGTCCGGGAACATAATTCGAATAACTCTAATGTACATCTCCCCGGACGGATCAGGCAGGAGTAAAGTAAGTCTCCCCGGACGGATCAGGCGGGAGTAAAGTAAGTCTCCCCGGACGAATCAGGCAGGAGTAAACACTTCCCCGGTTAAGCAGGCGAGATAGTGATATAAGTCCGGGGACGAAATGCGAATCTCCTCGGACGGACCGAGGGAGAGATTTAATTGTCCGGAGACTAATAACGATAATATGATTGCGTTAGGGCGTCCCCGTAACGTAAAGGAAAACACAGCAAGATGCATAAGCAAAGAATTTTTATTTAACGATGAGTGCCAGAGCAAACTAATGAGTACAAAGAGAGATAACAATTATAAAAGAAATTAAAGATAAGATGGTACTTGAGATTTGGCATTCACAAATAGAAGCGCCTCAAGTTGGTAACGTGCCAGCTTCGGGGGATCGAGGTCCCATTGAGATGCTCTAACTGATAGGATCCGGAATCGTGCGCGGCAACGACGCGGTAGGGACCTTCCCAAGAAGCGTGTAATTTCCCCTCGGGGGCAGCTTTGCTGGCTGAGTTGAGCCGAAGAACTAGGTCCCCGACATTGAACTGAGTGCCTCGGACCCGGAGGTTATGATACTGGGATGCTCGTTGTTTACACCTGGCCTGTTGAATGAATGATTGGTCACGACGATTTTCGAGCTCGTCCAAATTCGCTCGGAGAGCCTCGTCATTATCCTCTGGAACCAATGTGAGGAGGCGGGGGCTTGGTATACTGATTTCTGCAGGAATAACGGCTTCGGAACCATAAGTAAGGCTGTAAGGAGTCTCCCCGGTAGAGGTATGCGGTGTCGTGCGATAAGCCCATAGGACTTGTGGAAGGTTTTCAGCCCAGAGACCTTTGGCATTATCCAGGCGCTTCTTTATTCCCGTGAGCAATGTCCTATTGGTGACTTCAACTTGACCGTTGGCTTGAGGGTGAGCAACCGAGGTGAAAATTTGTTTGTTGTGAAGCTCTTCGCACCATGACCGAAAGGGATCATTGGCAAATTGTTTACCATTGTCCGAGATAATAGTACTCGGGATGCCGAAGCGACAAACAATATTGCGCCACACAAACTTCAAGATATTCTGACCAGTGATGGCCGTAAGTGGTTCGGCTTCGACCCACTTAGTGAAGTAGTCTACGGCAACGACCAGGAACTTCAATCCTCCCGGAGCAACGGGGAATGGGCCAACAATGTCGATACCCCACTGAATAAACGGCCACGCACTCTGGATTCCAGTGAGCTCGGTCTGCGGCAGATGCTTCACACGGTAGTGCAGCTGGCACTTGCTGCATTTGGTCACTAAGTCGTGGGCATCGTTAAACAAAGTTGGCCAATAATATCCCCAGCGGAGAACTTTCTTGGCCAATGTCCGGGAGCCGATATGGCTGGCATAGGCCCCTTCGTGAACCTCCCGTAAAACTTGAGTAGCTTCGGCAGGAGTGAGACACCGGAGACTCGGTTGCAGGTACGACCGCCGGTACAAGACTCCATCATGAAAGGAGTATTTGGGGGCTTTGAGGACAACTTGCCGAGCTCGTAGCTTGTCAGTGGGCAGGATTCCATCTCGGAGATATTGAATGATAGGAGTCATCCAATTCGGATCACTATCGGTCAATACCGAAACTGTGGCCTCATGAATTGCTGGATGTGATAAGTCTTCGACCATGATATCCGGAGATATATTGGTTCGGACCGCGGAGGCCAACTTGCTGAGCGCGTCTGCTCTTGCATTCTGGGCACGTGGTATTTTCTGGATAACAACTGTATCAAGAGTTGACATGAGATTGAGTGTTAGAGCACGATACCTGATCATTGTTTCATCCTTGGCGACATAAGTCCCGTGGATTTGCTTGGACACGACCTCAGAGTCCGTGAAGAGCTCAAGATGACGAACGCCTAAGGATTGAGCGAGCCGGAGCCCGGCGAGAACTGCCTCGTACTCCGCTTCATTATTAGTCACCTTAAACTTGAATCGGATGACGTATTTAACTTCAACCTCCTCGGGGTCGATGAGAAGCACCCCGGCACCACTTCCTCGAGTCGTGGATGCTCCATCCACATATAGTTGCCATTTCCGAGGTGAGGATACGAGGGTAGCGGGGTGATGTGTATCACTGTCTGTCGGAGACTCATGATTGTCTCCCGGGATTTCAGCCAGAAAGTCGGCGAGTGCTCGGCGGGGAAGGTATTGAATATCATATTCGCCTAACTCGACAGCCCACTTTGCAAGGCGCCCAGACACCTCGGGTTTGATAAGAATCTGGCGGATAGGATGATTGGTCAGAACCCGTATTTCACGTCCTTGGAAATATGGCCGTAGACGCCGAGCTGCCATAACAAGGGCCAAAGCGGTTTTTTCTAACACGGAGTACCGTGTCTCTGCCCCGTGGAGAACACGACTTGCGAAATACACGGGATGTTGAACCCCATTGACTTCGCGCACAAGTGCAGCGCTTATAGCTTCCTCGGCGGAAGCCAAATATAAGTAAAGCGGCTCTCCGGGGAGAGGAACTGACAAAGTAGGCAGCTGCTGTATATGACGTTTCAAAGCCTCGAAGGCCTCGGTGCACTCCGGAGTCCACTCAAAGGACTTCGCCTGTCTCAAGATTTTGAAGAATGGGAGCTGGCGCTCCGCCGCTTTAGATAAGAATCGATTTAAGGCCGCCAAACCACCTGTGAGGCGTTGAACGTCCCTGAATGTCTTGGGTGGCTGCAGTTCTAGCACATCCCGAAGTTTGGCCGGGTTGGCCTGCAAACCGTGTTGTGAAACCATATAACCCAGAAACTTGCCGGAGCCGATGCCGAAAGTGCATTTTGCTGGATTAAGGCGCAAATTGTAGCTTCGCAGGGTGCGCAACGTTTCGGCAATGTCTTGCACACATGAAGAATGGGAGATACTCTTTATAACAAGGTCATCAACGTAAACCTCGACGTTGCGGCCAATCTGGCCGTGGAAAACCCGGTCCATGAGACGCTGGTATGTGGCTCCGGCGTTCTTGAGCCCGAAGGGCATTTTCTTAAAAGCATAGCACCCAAAAGCAGTGATGAATGCCGTTTTGATGGCATCTTGCGGATCCATAAAGATCTGGTGGTATCCCTTATACAGATCTAAGAAACAAAGTGCCTCATACCCAGTAATGGCCTCGGCATTTTGATCTATGGAAGGTAGGGGATAACAGTCCTTCGGACAATGTTTGTTGAGGTCGGAGAAGTCGACGCACATCCGCCATGCCCCACTGGACTTAATCACCATTACTGGATTCGATAGCCAGGAGGGGTAATATACTTCGAATAGGATGTCCGCATCCAAGAGTTGTTGCACCTCGATTCAAATTGCGTCATTTCGCTCCGGGGCGAACTTCCTCTGCTTTTGCTGGATTGGCTTTATGCTGGGATCGATGTTCAGCTTGTGCGTTATTATGTCGGGAGAAACCCCGGGCATATCTAGAGGAGACCATGCGAAGACATCGGAATATTCTCGCAAGGTCTGAATTATAGCCTGGTGTAGCCATGGCACATCCACGGCTCCGACGGTTACAGTCTGTTCCGGCTTGGACGGATCAAGCGGTACTTGAGCGGTGGCATCCCCCAACGAGGTACATTCCCGAGGTTCCAGAACCGATGATGCTACCTGAAGCTGCTGTTTGGGAGGAACTTTAGTAGTCTTTTTGAGTGCCACGTACATACACTCCTTTGAAACCCGCTGACTCCCGCGGATAGCCACTTCGCCATGCGAAGTGGGGAACTTTAGTGCGAGGTGATAGGTGGAGCATATGGCTTTGGCGGGGGTAAGCCAGTCCCGGCCCAAGATCATGTTGTACGGTGATGGGGAATTCACCACATAAAAATCCACAAAAATGGTTTTTATTGCCGGATAAGTCCCCAAAGACGCCGAGAGAGTGATGACACCCTCTAGCTAGACTTCACCCTGAGTGAAAGTCTGCAGTGGCCTGGGGGCCGGCCGAAGTTGTTCCCGAGGAATCCCCATCCTTTGGAAACAGTCGGCAAATATAACACTCACCGCGGCCCCATTATCCACGAAGACCCGCCTTATTGTTATGTTGGCTACAGTCATGTCGATGACAATAGCGTCAGTATGAGGTGTTATCTCCGGAACCGGGTCTCTATCCGTGAAGCTGACAGTCTCGGATTGATGGAGGCGTTTATGACGTGGCTCATCGGGAGGAGGACGTCGAGCCTCTGCCTTCAAGGCATGTCGCGAAGCCCCGGTGGGGAGGGCCCCATATATCACGTTTATTACGTGAGGGGGTGCGTTGTCTCCGGGTCCTCCCGGAGGAGGAGGTGGTGGCGGAAGACGTGGTTGTTGGCGATTGCCAGAATCTTGCCGTGCGTAATTACTAGGCCCCGGCCGATTATTATGCCACGGCGGTCGATTTTGCAGTGTACCGCGGTCATGATAACCTCCACGATTATGGGACGACCCCCCATTCTGACCTGTCCGAGGCTTGTCATCGGTCCACGCAATGTATTGGCGCAGGAAACCTTTCCTCAGGTACTCCTCGATTTCCTTGCTGAGTTCTCGACACTCCTCTGTCTCGTGCCCATGATCTCGGTGGTACGCACACCACTTTCCACGATTCCTCTTCTCAGGCGGAGCAGTCATCCGCGGACAAGGTCGCAGATCGTTCTTGTGAATAGAAAGGATTTCGGCTCGTGACTTCGTCAACGGAGTCAATTGTGGAATATCGCCTCGAGATTCTGAACGCCCCGGGTTCAGGCGGAAAAAGGCACTAGGTCGCGTACTAGGCCCAGTTTGTGCCTTGTCGGACTGCCGCTTGCTAGCATGTTTCTCACGTTTCCGGCGAGTCTGCTCCTCGGCCTTAGCAAATTTGCACACCGTTTTGAACAGTGCTCGGGTTGTGACCGGTGTATTTCGAACCAACTCGGTGTAAAGTGTTCCAGGACGGAGTCCATTCATGAATGCGTTGATGACTACGTCTTCGGAGCAACTTCCCACCTTGAGGCTTTCCGCTGTAAAGCGGTCAAGAAATTGGGTAACGGTTTCACCGTCCCGCTGTTCCATATTCATGAGGTCGGCCAAAGTGGCCATGGGCTTCGCCCGTGCTTCGAACCGCGCCCAAAAGTGCTCGGCGAGTTCTCTGAAAGAGGATACGCTGTTGCGCGGGAGAGAATCAAACCAAACTCGTGCCTCATCCTGTAAGTACTCGGGGAAAATTTTACAGTAATGGAGGGATGTAGTGTTATCGCGGCTAAGCATGTTGTGCCGGAAAGCTCCAAGAAAATTGGCCGGATCTCCGGTGCCATCGTAAGGTGGTATGGCTGGCCGTTTGAACCCTTCGGGAAGGGAGGTGGCCATGATTTCTTGGGAGAACGATGTGATGATATCTCCATTGGCATCAAGGCCCAAGATTCTGTCAAGTTCAACATTGCGTTGGACTCGCTCATACTCTTGAAGATCTAGAGTATGAGGATTGGCATAACGAACTCTCTTAGCAGCGTTGAGTGGACGGCGGCGATCGACATCGGTAAATTCATCGTTGCGTTGTCGTGATTCGTTAGAACTCCCATGGTCCTCGGAAGAACCAGGTCGTTCCCGTCGCCGATCTTGACGCCCGCGATGCCCCGGGTCTTGCTGATCACGCGAGTGCTGACGTTGTGGAGGCACCACGGGATTAGCATCATGTCCGGCATGCCCCGCGGGGTGTTGGCGATTAGCCGCCCAGTCTTGAAGAACATGGGCGTGCTCTTGTAGGAAAGCATGGAGCAATTCTGGTGTGATTTGAATGTTAACCGGTGGTTGGGCAGCAGCGGGATTAGGGTTTTGCACGTCTTGAGGGGGTGGAGGTAAATACTGATTGTCTGGATTCGCAACCGGGCCTTGATTGCCCTGATGATGAGATGTACTCCTTGCCGGCAATTGCCTCGGCGGCAAAACTTGATCCACGGGTGGATCTTGGTTGGATTGATCACCGTGGCGAGATTGATTCAAACGAGTCGTCACCATGATCTTTGAATACGCTGTGAATGTAAAAAATTGCTTTACGTTCCCACAGACGGCGCCAACTGATAAAGCACAATCCGGTACCCAATCAATTCAGCCTAAATCAGTGCAAGAAATATAAAACCACACAAGATATACGTGGTTCGATCCGGAGATCTACGTCCACGGGCAGAAAATCACTCTTGCCGAGGTGTTTCTTTCACTAGAACTTTGAGCTTACAAGCAATAATTCAGAATACAGAATGCGAACCCTAATTCCGAGTTCTTTTTTCATATTTATACTTAACTTTTCCTAAACCCTAGCTGAACCCTAACTAACTCCCTATTCTCACGCCTCTTTCCCGCTGCATGGCAGTTGGGAACGGATCATGAGCCTTGATTCGCGGAACAAACAATCTGTTGGGCCGACGCGTGTTCCTGGGCGTGCTGGGCCTACGCGTGCTGGGCCTACGCGTGCTGGGCCGGTCAGTGGGCTTAGGTATTAACCCGACCCGAAGTGATCGGGTTATCCCTATCAATGATAGAATATGAATTTTTTAATCTGAACGTTTTCTTAAATAGGGTTTGTATTAACTTTAAATGAAATTACTTTTTTTTATATCTTAACTTTGACGTTCACTTGTAAAATAAACTATGCTAATAAATAATTATATATTGTCATTCATTTTCATTTGCAGATATTAAAATAAAAGGGAAAACTACTTTTCTTATCATTTACATTTTCGATGTTCGACTGTTTTAGGCCGAACACCCTTTACAATATTCGGCTCCTATTCCAGCCGTACACCTTTTACATTGTGCAGTTTTGTTAGGCCGAAGATCTTTCACATAGATTTTGAAAAACATATTAAAGGAACTAATATTTATTATAAATTTTAAAATTTTTTAATATATTAATATATGCATAAATTAAATATATAGCTAGTAACGAATATAAAATAAAAATCTACTAATATTGTATACATAGAAAAAAATTGTACAACTAAATTCGAAATACTAGATAGGCAAATAAAAGACATCAAGAAAAGAACATTTGAAAAACTTAATAATAAATATTTTTTTAATTGTAAAACATTAAAAAGTATTTTTGAATCTTCTAAATACGTATTTAAAAAGGTAAAAGGAAATTAAAAAGGGTAATGACAACGGTTAAACCACAACGGTTTTGCGAACGTCTTATAGCGAAAAATAGGTATACGACTACGATTAAACCACAACGGTTTTGCGAAACCGTAGTCTTTTAGCCAAAAAAAAATGTAAAACACTACGGTTTGTACAATGACCACGGTTGAGCTCTAAAAGACTACGGTTATTGCGTAAAACTGTTGTCTTTTGGGCGTTGTAATTGACAATTTTTTTTGTAGTGTGTAATCATCTAAAAAAGTAAGGAAATATTTATTTCCACCACAAGTTTGCATGACTTTTAAATCACACACATTAACATCAATTGTGCCTAGCGGTTCACTATTTCTTTCAATAGTTTGAAAGATGAACAGGTGAATTTTGCCTCAACACAAGTTTCACACTTGTATTTCGTATCAATATGGAATGCAGGTATGCTTTTTAAGTTCATCGATCTACGCAATCTATCAAAATTGGCATGTTCTAGTCTACCATGCCACACAATGGAAGGACTCTAAGTCAACAAGTGGATATGTGTTCACTTTAGGTGGTGCAGCAGTATCATGGAAATTTTCTAAGCAAACGGTAATTGCAAGGTCCACAACGGAGTCTGAGTTTATTGCTCTAGATAAGTGTGGAGAAGAAGTCGAATGGCTATGTCAGTTCTTAGAAGATATTCCAATGTGGCCTAAGCTTATGCCCGCAATTTGTATACATTGTGATAGTCAATCAGCGATTGGGAGAGAACACAGCAATATGTACAATGGTAAGTCTAGGCACATACGTCGTAGACATAATACCATTAGACAAGTACTCTCAACTAGCGTAATTTCTATCGTTTATGTTAAATCTAATGATAATATAGCGGATTCGTTAATCAAAGGGTTAAATAGAGAAGTTAGTTGTGAAATCATCAAGGGGAATGGGGCTAAAGTCTTTGAAAAAAAGGGTTAAGACAATGGAAACCCAACCTAGTTAACTAGGGATCCCAAGACCTTGGTTCAATGGGGCAACCTAATTGTTAAACTCTAAGATCACCATGGGGTCAGTACCAAGCCCATTCCTAGGATGAAATGGTGATGCCCATGTGTATAAGGTTAAGATTGAGGTTTTAAAGGATTCTTACGCATCGGTTTAAGCGGGGTAATGCGAGTTACTCTTAGTTAAGAATCAGTTATGTAAGAGAGAAGTGGGGCCGCTTCAAAGGGAATTGTGAAAGGCTCTATTCCTAGAAACTCTTGCAGATAAGGAAGATGTTCATGGCCAAAACGAACATAACCATGAGAACTGAAATGTGTTAGGGAGAATCTTTGTGTGAAGCACATCATCATTTACATAAATGGCAGATCAGTTCAAAGACGTCATGTCTATTGTTAGCTAGTAAAGTAAATGTGTTTTCACAAGGGAAGGTTCAAAGGGTAACACCTACTTGTCATATGCAAGATTCAACTGTTGATTGGTATCACCGAGCATTTTTAAGTCTGTGTCAATTTCCATTCATGATGGGCACTGTTGGAAAAAGTCTATTTTGGGCAGCCCGGTTTGGGCATGTTTCGCTTCCGACCTGGTAACGGAACGTGGAATTTTAAGTTGGTATTGTGCTCTTCTCCGAAAGAGATTCGAGATGATATATTATTTGCCCAAATCGGAGTTTGGGTAAATGAGAAATTGAAGCTCAAAGTAGAGCACTTGAAGTTGGTTTTGGGGCTTTATCCCACATTAGAAAATTGGAAAAATTGTCTAGTATATATATAATTCTCCTTCTAACGAGTATGTGAATATGTAGCATAAAGACTCTCTCGCGCGCACCCAGGCGCAGGGGGGTGCAAATCAAGGGCCGATTAGAGCCTCAGACCAAGGGATTTGTGTGCAAGCGAGACTTGCGTACACAAGTGTCGGTTTGGTCGATGGGTGGCCCCGCGACATAATTTTTGCTATTTTTTTTTCAATTTTGCATGGCTTTTCAATTTCATGGTTGTTAAACACTCCACATTGTTCAACTTAAGCCTTTATTTTGGTAACTTCTGAAGTTAATCTGAATATTAATTCAGAAGTAGTGGCTCAACCAACAGTCAGTTTGAGCCTATTTATAGCAGCTCTTTCCAACCCATTTGATACAACTTCGAAAAAATCTTCTGCAATTGCAATTTCTCTCTTACAATTTCCAATAAACTTCGTTGGCCCTCCGTGTTTGGTGATACAATTCAGGCATATCTTTCAGTCTGTTGTAGAGTCGAAACTATGTGGTCGATTTCTGCTAAATTTGTTGTATCCTTGGAAACTAACGTCGTGCTGTCCTCTTAGCACCAGCGAAGAGAGGACGAATTAGTTTTAAGGAAACTGTGTTAATCATAGGCCTCGGTTTGTTCGATTTCATAGCCATCAACTTTATTTTCTTCCTACATTCTCAAGAACAACTTCATCAACATCCTTGTTCATATTTGAAAAAGCCCTCACTAATTCAATGAAATTCCCACGATTGGATGAAGAGGGAGATTCATCATGCCCTTTAAAATCACATCCTTGAAGTAAGAAATGCACACTTATCTCCTTGACTAATCCTCTTCCAATTGCCAAATCCTTCCTTGACTAAAGCAGAAGTACTAGACATACTAACATCACTCATGAAAAGAAAGTAGTAAAAGCAATAGGCTTTATCTTTAGACGGTGAATACTCTAAAAAATGAAACTTGTCAAACCATTTTTTTTGGAAACTACAATTCTGAGTACCAAACTTTGTGACTAGATGCCCTTCCATCTTTGGTTGATAAGGTACATCTCTTAGGTAAACTCGTCTTATCTCATCCCGTACATTTACAGGATATATTCACATAATTGCTTTCTTTTTCTCGGATCTCGTTCAATAAAAGTCGATGGTTGAAAATTTGAACTTGAGGAGACTTGCTCTATACATATTGCAGGGGCTTTAATAGATTGGTTTTTCACTACAATTAATATCGATTCTAAGTTACTCCCACTAGCTTGCCCATCTTATTTTGGGAAGAAAAATGATATAAGTCCTTTAGGGCCTTTTCCTTTCTTCGCTGATGGTTGATGCTCCAAATAAGACATCTTGTTATGTATGAAAGGGAACAAAGATTAATTTAGTAAAAATTCAGAATAAAAATTAAATAATTATAACCTTATAATGTAGTATAATTAATAATATATTCGTTTTCGTGGCCCAATTGAGTTTGTCTACGGAAGCATACACACAATATAATTAATTTTCTTTTCATTTATTTTTTCTTCTAACTAGAATCCAAATGGATTGAGTCCATTATTTTCCATCACAATTTTACGATTTCTCCTAAATAAAAGAAGAAAGTAATATTAAAAGGCATTTAATGTAATTTGCCTCCAATATCAAATATGAATATTAAAGAGGATAACAAAATAAATTACTAGTGCCTATTAAAATAAAAGAAATTTAATCTAAAATTATCTCAAAGAACAATATATCTCAAGTTAATCATGAACTGAAATGCATTATAAATATAAGGGTACCTTGTTGACTGATTCTATCAAAGTCAGCTTATGGAAAAGGAATTTAATTAGAAAGTCCAACTTCCCGCTAGTGCCTTCAGATGGTCGGCCATTTTCTTCTATTTTCCAACTTTCAGTGGTCTGTGGTCCTGCTCCCTTTCTTCAAAATCCGTCGGCCACTTGGTTATATTCTAAGGCGTGATGAATTTGGGTAGTGGACTGAGCTTGTTTTTATTTTGGACTGGGCTAAGTCTATTAAAAATACTAGTAGCGTTGGCGGGAGCCCAGTACGAGCCCAAGCTCCCTCCACCCTTGCACACCAGTTTAGGAACTTGTAAAAGTTGGTCGAGATAAATAAAAGAAAAAAAAAATCATATGAGATACAATTGCTTACCTTGGTGATAGAAGAAGTCGTGTGAAAGAAAATAAAAATAAAGTTGAAAAATTATTGTTTTGCAGGTAGTTTAGACGTGAATATATATCATTAGGGCTAGGAGTATTGTGATAGGAATTTAAATCTCTTATAGATAAGGATTAGGATTTTGAGATTTTTATCCTAATCTTTTATGTATCTTCAAATTTCAATTATGCAGGAATTTGGATTCTCTCAGGCTCAAGATGTGGGCCCGTTAGAAATTAATTGATTATACTTGAGTTATTGAGCTCAAAAGTTTAGGCTTAGTAATGAAATAAATAATATAATAAATTATTTTCCTACACAATATTATGTCTAAAATTAATAAATAAATATATGACACCATAAATGGTTTGAAAATAATTAAATAATGATTCACAATATAATTGGGCGTGAAAATATTAAACGGGACTACTATTGACTTATCTTGGACTTGAAAGTTCAAATGGAAAATAATTTACAACGGTGTGTGATATGTGCGTGGTTCTATGAGACTGTCGGCTTAAACTTAAATATATTGTAAATGTGACTTATTGTCATTTGATTGGACTTAAAATAATTAATTGGGCTATTGTGACTTGAAATTGTGCCAAGTGCCAAATCTTTGATTTATATACATATTTGGTCCAAATTAATTAACTGAACTTAACTAAATAACAATAAAATTAAATAATCTTATAATACTAAAATAAAAGGCGTTCATATATATTTATTTATAACAGTCGTGGAGGTACAATCTTTGAGTATATGTATATGTGTGTGTGTGTATATATATATATCGTAATTACTATTGAGATTATTATTTATTACTTATTCATATTTTTATATAATATGTATTTTGTTAGAATTGTTGTACTAAGTAAGTGTACACTTTGCAATCTAAATTATAACATTTCTTACACTTTCCAGTTGTTTTTTCCTTTTTTACCTTTACGTGAAGCAACCTTATTTATATGGTTTTCACACTTTGCAAGCTAAAAATACTGTATCACACTACCTAACTTCAATAGTCTCTTTTTTACTCTCGCAAGCTAGCAATTTCATTCACATTAATCAATTTTATCTTTAAATAAATATCATATATATTAAAAGTATAAAATTTAGTTTGAATAAATTATAATACCAAATAAAATATTCAAATATTCAAATATTTTGAAGAACTCACATACTTTAAATTGTCATTCAAATCATTGAATAAATTTTGAATTTTATTTTTCTATTTTAAAATTTATTTGAAAATAAGAAGTACTTGAGTATTGTATATATATAATTAAATACAAATATATATATATACATATGTATGTATGTATATATATATATATATATATATATATATTTGTGTGTGTATTTATGTAATATTTGATTTTATTTGACTTTTCTGATACATTTTTGTTATTTTCTTAGTACATATAAGAATTGTACATTGCATAGGAGGACTATTATTGAAATATAAATACAAATTAACAAAGCAAATCAAATAAGAAATAAATGTCAAAGACCCTCCTAAGAAGTGAATAAAACTTCTTGCTCACAATCTCTATAATTCATGTTCTACCATAAAAACTATGTCGTTCTGCCAACAATAATTAATCTCTCAGATTTTAATTGGCTCGTAATTGTTGTTCTGGGTAGAGATTTCTATCAAATTCTATACATAAAACAAATATGAACCAGTCAAGATGTAGTGCATGCAACCATTCGTTATCTGTAAATATAGAGATTGTATGATATTGATGCTTTAAAAAGTCATGCAGCTTCAGGGTACATAATTTAGATTCAAATCCTTAAAATTATTAGTTAAATTTATTTGTGGATAGATTTAACGTATACGAGATGTGACACTTGGAAGGTAGAATGATGGTATAAAATAAATTACTGTTTGAGATGACATATTTTTTAACGTTATAGTTGACGCTTGGAGATATGATATTTTATAAGGTGTAACAAAAAGTCTAGTTTAATTATTAATTTTGTATTTTTCAATCTAGTTTTTTTAAAGATTTATTTTACTAACATAATAATAATCAAATAATTTAAATATAAAAATGCTCACAGAGTATGTAGCATATTATACTTGTTTTGTATTATATAGATATAAGTATTTAATAAATATTACTATATGGTAAATATAATTCCACGCATCGTACGGGTCGACTATTAATTTTGTTAAAAAAATAAAATAAAACATGCACTATCTAAAACCATAGTAACAATATATTGAATACTTAAATCTTTCTTGTAATTATCGCGCTAAAATGAAACTAGTACTCGAGATTTTCAAAATATAGCAGTATATACAAATATATCATGAATAATCCGTATAATTTCCATGAAATATTTCATTGTCTTTAGTAATTATCTTTGATCACTACTTTCACTTTTATTCTTTAGACATGTTCTTTTAGTTTCCAATTTCATAGTACTATATCCTAAAAATTCATAAACATAGATAGGAACTAAGAATTATAAGTTTGTAAAATAAAATAAATTTCAATATATTTTAAAGCATATTTTTAAAACAGTCAATAGTAATACTGATATATTGATAAAAGAATTCTACAGTTACTAGAGTCAAAACATTTTTTTAAAAGAAAGAGAACATAATTATTATACACTAATAAGCATTATACAAAATGATGATCTAATAAGAATCAAATCTTGGGCATTCTAACAAAAATTACAATATTTATAAGTGTTGAAAGAAAAACACAATTAATGTGCGTTCGTTATAAGTGACAGATGAAGGACAATTTAGGTATTCACTAAACATTATGTATTTGTCAAACCCTTGTATTTGACACCCTATATAAAGGGGATATGATGAATAAGAAAACCGTAATATTGATGTGTCTCTCCTTCTTCTTTAGTTTTTCACTTTTCTTAAAACAATTATCATCACGATGTTCTACCTATCTCCCATGTCAACGATTATATTCACCATATAAAGGAAAAGCCAAAGAATTGGACGAATATTTCAAGAAAAAGAATCTGCAATGCCTGCACGTTAAAAATCTTCAAAGACCGCAAGATTTATTGGAATTAAATCAAGAAATATATTATACATAGCAGTACACTCCATGAAGGCAGATTTCACAGCAGACATATGCAACAATATAAACCAGGTGTTGTTTACTCCTTTTTTTATTAATTAACTACTTTATACTATGAGACTTTGTGTTAATTAGAAGATGTCTTTATTGTCATTGATATCAATTTACGAATTTTTTTATTATTCTAATTGAGTTTTCTTTTCGAAGAATGATTTCATCAGCTTGAAAAAAAAAATTGGTACCTCTCTCCTATATAATTGGTTGCATTCATATAATTCTGCTTGATTTAAATTAACTATAACATAATTTATGTTAATTCATATTGAGGTGTAATGATCCTACATGTATCCAATGACCAGTATATGCATTATGGCTATATTCAATATCTATTTTGATACATATTCTGGTAAGTATATGGCATTACGTGATCAATAGGAGATTTAGCTGTGTACTCTCTTTGTTGAATTGGTTATTGATGTAACACGTGATATATATTCATGTTCTAGTACTCAATTTGAAGAAATTAAACTGTGATTTTATTATTTGATATATTCTCGTAATCATTGTTTTCTTTCTGATGACTTTTATTTGTATTTTCGCGTATAATGTCATTTTCATTGGAACGGAGCTTGGGATTAGAAAGTTACAATTCTTAAACCACAAGTTATTTCTAGAAAAGTTTGAGAAGTGTCATCGGAAAGAATCGTGTCTTTCCTACAAGGTAAATCGATTTACCCTATTTCGTGAATAAAGAAATAAAGAATTTTTGCTCATAATAACATGATGTTTGCCTGTAATACAAGTTATCTCATACTTCATGATTTAATATTTCGTTGGAAGAAAAGAATGAGATAGAGTTGGAGTATATATCTCATATAATTAATTACAATTGTTGCTTTTGGGCTTCACGCAAATTGAGAAGGATTTATTTGTGCCTTCAACTATATTATGTACAATTTTGACAACAATGAAATTTTTCTTGGTTTTAATAGTACTCATGAGACATTTAAGTTAAAAGAATTACAATATTCAATTAGTTAATCAATCAGTGCAAGTAGTTGAGAGGCATGATCATTTTCTTCTGAAAAATAACACCAAACGCGCTAAGATAAAGAAAATTCCTCAGCCTAACTAAGGTGAATTAAATAGTGGAAATAACCCCCCCCCCCCCCCCCCCCAGGCAAAGAAACTAGGATGTATCTATTCCTACAGACGTGGTAATTATACACCAAAATATAAGGGATATAGGAGTCGTGGAGGTTTTCCAATGTGTCTACCCAAATTGAACATGGTGGTCATGACACTAAGGTACAAAAGACACCTTAAAATCCTATGTGCAAAAGGAAAATAGTTGATAATAAACTTTACTTGAGTGGCAAAATACTACACATTTGTATAAAAATTGTTGAGCAAATAACATAAGAGATATAGGATGTCCAAAGAACAGAAACTTACTATAAAAGACGGAGATCCTTATGTCTACCTCATGATTGTCGTTTCAAGTGGCAATAAGTATTTTGCTTAATTGATGAAAATACATTTCTCAATGTTTCAAGAACGTTGTGAACGTACACATATTCGTCTGTGAGTATAATGATTAGACCATCAATCACAAGTACTAAAATGACGAGGAAATGCCAAATTCTAAATGCTTAATGGCATAATGGTTAAAGTCACAAAAGCTTGTATGCGTCAAGAGCTATTTGAACTTTGTTAAATAAAGACATTTGTGTCAACGATTATCATTTATAAACTAACTAGTGAGAATGTAATTGAATATATTATGATCCTTCTAATGAATGTGAAGGAAGCACATCTTAGAGAAAATAATCAGTCAATCTAGTGGTATGTATTCCACTACTATGATGATCGTTAGATCAAATATTGTCACCCAAAATGGACTTTGGGACGCAAAATTATATATTATTACCCATAATGGACTTTGGGACACATAATTATATGTTGTTACCCAAAATGGACTTTGGGACATAGACTAATATGTTGTCACCCACAATGAACTTTGGAATGCAGACTCATATGTTATTACCAATAATGGACTTTGGGATGCTAACTCATGTAGACTTTAGTACAAGAGCTTTAGATATTCAAGTCATGACATAATGATCCATATTTAAGAAATTAAATGGACATTCTTTCTTTCGGTGAAATACAAAAGGGATGAAAATATTATATGATGTACAATGTAAGTGCTAATTTTATTATAACAGAGTCAATGTTGTCTAAAATACTAAAAGCCTACTATTTAGCAATAAGTAGGACCGAGACCTTATGCCAGATATATAAGCAAGATATTCTACTCTTACAAAAGAACACAATATAATATATGTGGGCCAACCAAATCAGAACGCGGGCCACTAAAATATCTATGGTTTTGGTAAATGTTTTGACACACTAACTGATCATCACATTATTGTCCACAAGAAATATTGCATTTGAAAAACTCCTAGAAAATATTATATAAGGGTTCACCACTCTGACTTCATAAAGTCTATAAGACTTGTTTTTTTTAACGGTAGAGAATTTCCATCGAAAGGATTTGATGATTATTGCATATATAGCAGGATCAATGTAATGCATCATTTAACCCATGTACATACACAAAAATGTCTCACATATGCCACCATCAAAAGAATATAGATGGAGGATTAGACATTGACGCATTAAAATGCCTATCAGATATGGGGTTATGCAATATCGTTGCAACTTTACTTTATTTGTCTTGGACCCACTGCTAACCAATAATTAATGTGTACCAGTTGGTAACTGGATTTAGCCTGATATTTATATTTACACAAATTTGGTTATGCAGTATATGTGTCTATTGCGTCCCCCACAACACACTAAAATGGATCTTTAAAGATGATTAAGTATTTATGTTGGATATGGATTCTCAACTATTACCCGCTATTTGGAACCTTTAGCAGGCGAGATCTTTTTACCGCGAGATTAATAGATTGTCACTTTAATGAGACAGCCTTCCCATCGTTAGGGGGAGTTAAAAAAAATAAAAAAAAAATAAAAAAAAAAAATCAAGGGGAACGATAGGAAGTATTTCCAAGTATGTCTGATTAATATCCCCACACTTCATAATGTAAGGTGAAGTACAACGAATTATCGATCTTGAAGGTATGAAAGATTTGATTGCTGACGCATTTGCTAAAATTGCTAAAGTGACAAGATCATATAAAGGTATTGCAACCACACTTAGTGGAGGTGTGGTTGAGGTTGTGGCTGCCAAAAGGAAATGGGAGAAGTCACGTGGTTCGATAAACATCTGTCCAAGGAAGGTGGCAGGTATGACACAATTCGAATCATCAATAAAAAGAACTACTCTCAAATTATCTCTGATTAATTATGTCCATGAATCATCACTAGAGGACGCTCTGAAGTGTAATATGATTCTAGAGATAAAGAGTGTGCATGTGAGTTAATGGAAAATATTTCACATATGATGTATATATTGTTGCTTAATGAATTATAGAGTACAATAATATCGAACCACACTCTATTGTAAGATCTCAACAAAGAGCATATTGGCCTATATGGAATCAATCCAGGTAGAACTTGATTCTATGGCAAAACGACACGTATTTGGTTTGATAGTGCTACTGTCACCAAGTGTAAAGCCTGTAGGACATAAACTATGTTTTGTCAGTAAGTATAGTGAGAAGAATAAAGTCCTGAAATACAAAAATTACCTTAAACAACAAGGTTTTCTCACAAAGCCCTGAAATTGACTAGGAGGAGACATATTCTCCTGCAAGGGACATCATAACGTCTTATTGATAAGTTTTCAAAGGATTGAAAATGCAGCATATTAATGTAGTTACGACATATCTCTTTAGGGATCTTGTTGTTGAGATATGTGAAAGTATCAGATGGACTTGCATTGCCTAACTCAAGTGACTTTAGACCACGGAGTATATTTACAATATTAGATTGAAATGCTCACTTTATTTGAAATAACTCTGGACGGAAATGATATACCCGTCTAAGTGAATACTTAATTGGGAAGGGAAAGCACAATTAACATTTCCCCTATGCATTTATAAAGAAAACACGTTATATATTTGCAACTATAGCAGCTTATGTCGATGTTAAGGACATAATAGGTACTCTTAAAGAAATAAGAGAAATCGTGAGATATTTGATATCCGAATTTGAGATAAAGAATCATGAAAAATGTCAAATATTGTCTATTGAACTAGAAGACCGAGTTTGTGGAATAATAATTCCTCAGTTTGAATATATCCAAAATAATATCAGGTGCTTTAACAAGGATAAAGTGCAATGTTAGCACTCCTATGATTGGTTGAAGTGTGGACATAAGTGAACTTGTTGCGAAAGCCACTTCAAATCGCTAGGATTGGAACAACCTTTCTCAAACCGCAAGCGTACGATTTGTGACAGAGATGGTATAAAAGATATCGAATCCACAGGGAGGATTTTCCATGAGAATCAGCTTTAGCACTTTCGAATTAATTAGGTCAAATGAAAAATGAGAGTGATGATTAATCTAACAATTTAAAGCAAAAAAATAAAGTAAGAAGGGAACCGATCGATGGAGAGATATTTCCGAGGTTGGTGTCACACAAGCAAGATGAAATTAACAATTTGAAGTCGATTAAAGGAAACTAGTATGAGTTCTATGTGATTGAATTATCAATCCAATCAACATCTTAATATGGTGATAATTCCGAAATACGGTTGAGGTGTCATATTCCCCTATGATAGGTAAGTAATCAGGGTTCAATGTAGCCTACCTACACGAATGAGATTTACAAATTTAACCTCGGGCCCCGGGTTACTAACTACGTAAGACTAGAAGATGTTAGCCCCACTTCTCTTACGCTAAAGACCGGCGTAGGGGTATAGTTTCTACACACGCGACTAAACCTGATTTCGTCCATCCTAGCTAACACCCCCTAGACTCTACTTCCCCATTTGGTAGGACTTTTCCTACATATGTCTCCCTCCTACCAATTGGGTTTTGGTTTAATTTAATTATTTGAGGCTAATTTCTCACCCGACTGAACTAAGGCGTAGACTTTAACCTCTAGACTCAATCAAGATCTAGTTGATACAATCCTCGAAAATGTAGCTATCCCTAGCCTAGGGAGCCAACCATCATCTTATAATTACACGATTAACTGAAGTGATCATAAGCCACCGAAAGCCGGAGTGACCGTGAAGCAAGTATGTGGTCGAATGATCAATTCCAATTAACCACTATTGTAAATTAACTAAATCATAACCTTAGGTTACCACAACCCACAACAAATCAATAAGCAATCAACTAATCATCAGCTTCGGAAAATAAGGAAATTACCCACAACTCATCAAAGCAATAACAAACATCATCAACAATCAAGCAATAAAATTAATAAAAACCGAAAATAAAGAGAAGGGATAAGAAAATGCTCAATCGATTGAAGAATCCTCTTAAATCTTTGATAAACTTGACGGGCGTCACAAGTCCGAGAGAAATTCTCGAGTTCTCCTCCAAAGACGGCTTTCTCCTTAAAGAGGAGGAAGAAAAATCCTAGCTCCTGAGACTAAAAATCTGCGAAAATGAAGAAGAAAGGATAAAAGAGTGTTTGGGAAGCTTTTACAAAAGGAGGCAATAGTTGAATTCTCCCAAATGAAGAAAAAAAAAGGGAGGGGGTATATATAGATCATCAATCCTAACTATGCTAAAAGACTAAAATCAGCTGAAAATAATCCTTTAGTAAGGGAAGAAAAGTAAAAATACAAAAGGGAGTGCTTGGCCCCTTAAGTAGTTGAGCGAGCCCTTGGTGCGCACTCGACTCGGACTTGTCATGATTTTTGGGAACAGTAACTAGAGAATCAGCTCTTGGCCCGAACACAAAAGTTGTAGATTTTTGTCTCGCAATCGTGTAACATCTTGAATTGCTCGATTTGGAGTCTGTATGAGAAAGTTATGGCTGAAATGCGGAGACAACATGCTGAAAGCGGGGCAACCGCGCTGACTGCCGGACTGCCGGCAGCAGTTGGGGAGCTGGGGGACCTTCTGGACTGACTGCCGGACTCGGCAGCCGGCAGTAGTTGGTTGGTCCTTCCCCCCTTTCTTCGCGCGTCTTCATCTTTCGTCGCCATTTTTGATGCCTTCCTCTCGTCTTCTCGACCCGACTCCTTCACGATTTTTATTCGCGATTCGATAAACTTCGAGTTGGGCTTTTGTAGGGTCTTATTCAGGCCCGTTTGGGCTTCGCTTTTTGGGTCGGAATAGAAAAACACGTGTGATTGACCTCTTCTTTCGTCTTTTGTCGTTTTGAATCTTTCCACCAATTTTCTCAGCTCGACTCATTCACAACTTTTATTTGATCCTGACCTCGGCCCAGTTTGGGCCCGTTTGGACCTCGAAATATGGGTCGAAGTGAGAAAATGGGTGTAATCGATCTTCTTGATCTCTCAGATCTTTCTAACCTTCAAAACATGACTCAAAAATACCCAAAAGTGCATCAAATCATATCAAAAAGAAAAATCAACCCAAAAACACAATTAAACACGAAATCGCACTTATACATGTCAAATACTCGCAATTCTCATCAAAATATGGACGAAAAATATGCAAGAAAAATGATATTTTTCACGTTCATCAATAAGGAAAGATTCATTTTAGTCTAAAGAAAATGACGAAAGAGCTATTGGGAGATGAAATTCCCTGCTTAACTAAAATGTGCACATTATTTGTACAAAAAACTCAATGCACTCAATCATGTATTACTTTCTCAAAGAACTTGTTGGTTATATTTTACTCAGGACAACGCAATATCAGTGGAATGATATCTAAAGGAAATGTCAAATGCTCTCATATAGAGAAATAAAATGATTACAAAAGAATATGTAACTCATAAATAAATGTTGAAGCTACCCCGTACTACGAAATACTAAATACTACTTTGGTTGGTTTGAATGTTGGTTATCTTATTGGCCAATATAAATGTTATTATCAAACTGGTTATGTATTACCATGTGGAACACATCGAAATCTTAAAGATAAATCAATCACTACTATTCTAGCTACCTCATCACATCACTCATGGATGATATCTCAAGAAGTTCATTAACCTATATGGTCATATTAGTGACTTGAGTTACACCACTGAAGAGTCTACCCGAAATTATGAAGATGAAGTTATTTGCAACAAACAGATGGGTTATGCTACACATCGAGCATGTATCGACAATGCTTTTCTAATAACTAGCAACCACATAATATCCTCATGATTTATGTAAAATTGAGGATGAAGAGATTTTTGAAACTCTCTTGATAGATGTACGTATCAAGGGAGATATGTGTGTGTCAACAAAGGTGCGTTGCACTCTTTTTTCCTTCGACCAAGGTTTATTTTTTCCACTGAGTTTTGTTACTTGGCAAGGTTTTTAATGAGCAACAAGTTATGCACTAGTTCCTTTTTGACTTGGCACAATGGGGAGTATTGAAGAAAAAACATAATTAGTGTGTCTTTATTAAAAGTAATTGATGAAGGACAATTTAGGTATTCACTAAACATTATGTAATTGTGAAACTCTTGTATTTGACACCCTATATAAAGGGGATCTAATAAATAAAAGAACCCTCATATTGATGTGTCTCTCCTTCTTGTTTACTTTTCCACTTTTCCTAAAACAATAAGGATTTTTATACTAATTATGGTTGAAAGAAATTCTATTAAATGAACTTAAAATAAATATTATAAAATCATAGCAATTATATTACATTTATGGTTATTAACTTAAAAGAATTAAATAAAAAATAATATAATTAAACATGACATAATAAATAAAATAAGAAAATTGTTCACGATTTTCAAATTTTTTATTTAACGTATTAAAGTCAATTTATTAACAATAAATGGATCAAAATTAGTTGATTTGCCGCTATTTTTTTTATTTTATTTATTTTATTTTAGAAAAAAATTCGAAACGTGAACAATTGACAAAGTCAAATACACTAGCCGAGTTAATTACTATTCTGAAATTGTTTAAAGTTAAAATGTTGGAATTTAAGCCTAAAAACATGAAGCTATTTAATTAAATCCGAGAATCTGAATATAAATGGATAAAGTTGGACAATTCAAGTGGCAGAGTATCTAAACCTACATCATTGGTCCTGAGTTCAAGTCATCTTAAAGAAAGGAGGAATTTTTTTTGTTCTTAGATTAAGAAAAATAAAAAAAAAAAAAATAGAATCTGAATATAAATGCAAAACTAAACTAAAATCTTAACAAAAAAAGTGAAAACATATAATAATCTAAAATCATTGAAGACAGCGAACCACGGCCCTTGTGCATTATCCTTCTGGGAATTTCTTCGACATTTTATATTTCTTTGAAAAAAGAAAAAAGGCTTTTAGTACATTACACATGATCGAATATCAGTACATTACCGTGATCGAATATAATCATAAGAAATGAGCTACATACGTCGTGACATAATAATATTACAATACTCAAATCCATGACAGCTACAATTTTCCCAAGTTCCTATTTCATTTTAATTAATACAGACAGGACTACGACGGCATCACTTTCTCGAAACCTTCCTTCCACTTGGCAGAACCAAACAAATTCAAATCAAATACCATCAACTTTACGACCACTTCATTTCACGTCACACTCTACTTGAACGTCACCGCCTGCATAAACATATTAGAACCACCTTCATAAACACAAATGCCAATGCCAAACAACAATCAACCATGGGAAGAAATATTACTCGTTAGATGTACTCCTAGATTTGCTTGAGCATCAGCTTCCGTGTTGTACTCCTGATACCAACATTCAAAAACAGATACACTTATACAGGACAGTCCACAAAATCAACACCTAATAAGTAAATACACATAGAGAGCACATAAATACTGAGTTAAACTTGTACTTAGATCCAACATCGTCCTGAAATATTTCATGCAATTTTGGAAGAAATAACCAATGATCAATCAAACTAACATCTCCATTCTCCATAGACTTTGTTTAATCAAGAAAGCAAGGTAGTATGTATATTGATAACATTTTCAACTTACTCTTTCTACATGACAGATCTGAAAAGACATAAATTGATCTTTGAGTTCTTTGGCCACCTTGCACAGTTGAGCCATGTTCTGAGTTTTGGTTTTCCACAAGCCCTGAACCTGGCCGTCAAATGAAAGCCAAAAAGATCAATTCTCCCGGAAACCAGATGAACAAATATTACGTTTCAATTCGAGGTATTAACACCTCAAATTCTGTCCAACCACTCTTGGTTGATTATATTGATGCTTGTTCAACCAGGAGTCATTGAGATTATCATCGGGGTGCATTTATTATTTCAATGGGTACAAAATAGCACCGCCCTTGTTTGAGAGATACTATGATAAATAAAATACATACATAAAATATAAGAAGAATGAGGTAGGCACTAGAAACCTGCATGCACACAAGTTTAGAGTCTCCTTGCAAACGTATATATTTGAATCCTTTCTGAAGTGCATAGTTTAAGCCTAAAATGGCACCTCGATATTCAGCAACATTATTAGTCGCAACACCCACACCTTCACGCAATCGAATCACCTACAGAAATTGAAGGTAAAGATCAAATTTAGGTGTTCTCAACTTGGGGAAAAAAACTTAAGGACACTTGGGGATGCAAATCATTCTGACATTTATCCCGAGATTGATTGAGTTCTGAGGCAAGCTAAGCCTCATTTTCAACCTTTACAGGATGGTTGCACCAAATAGCACGAGAAGTCTCAAGATACAGAAGCACTATATTGAACACATGACTTCAGAGAAAAGCATAAAGAGTTGGATGAAGAGACAGAGGTGACAATTAAATGAATGTACCATTCTCCCATCTGCAGGTCGCAGCACCGCCCCTGCACCAGCTGGTCCAGGGTTTCCTTTTGAAGCGCCATCAAATTCGATAACACAGGAACTCTGTACATAAGTGGAAAGGGAGATGGTGAATGGAAGTATGCATGGGAAGAGCTACACCTTACCAACAAAAAGTGAATACTCAGTATATCATGGAAAAATAAAGACAAAAGAATGAATAAACTTCTGACAGGGAAGAAATCTATAATCTATAATGATATAAAAGCAGGACGGTAAGAGGAAATTATAGGAGTGCCATTTTCCCGCCAAAACGGCACCATGGGAATCTGCCAAATACGCGGTGGGCAGCATTGCAGCATAATTCCGGGCGTCGCTTTCAGCAGCCCATTACATCCAGCAAGAAGTTTGCAATTTTGTTTTCTTTTTCTTTTTCACACAAGATTTCAAACATCTATAACATTTTAATCTCAACTCGATTTCTATGAATGTCATATTGAATTAATCATCTTTTTTTATGATCTACAATTTAACATCCATATTGCCTATACAAAAATAAATAACAATTTATAAATATAGGATACTCTTTGTTGATTAATTGAAATATACTTTTAAATTTAAAATGCTTTGTAACAAACAAAAAGATGAAGATTACTCAAGAAGTAAATATGTTTCTTTTAATAAAAACTTTTTTTTTTTTTTTTGTTATATTTTTTATATCTTGATAATTTTTGGATTTGATTGAATTTATTTGTTGTAAAGAGAAATAAATAAAAATGATATAAATTTTCCGGATGTAAATTTATGCTCGATCGAGGAAATGTATATTAGTCAAAATAAACATCAATATCACTAGGTTGTTTCTTTCTGTTTCATGAAATAAAAGATTATGTTAGCTACAAAATTACAAGCCCAAAAAGAATGTGGTTATTATTATTTATTTGTCGAGGTGGATTTATTAATAACAAATAGATATATTAAATTAAAATAATATAATTACAACAAATGTGATATATAATATCCAAAAAATAATTGTTTTCCTCTCATGAAATATAATTACAGAATAGTCCATTTGATAATAATGATAATAATCCTTCATTCCAATTGAACTTATTTCGTTTGTAGAAAACAAAAAGTGGAATACCAAAAAAAAAAACACAAAGAAGTCAAAGTTAACAATGGAAAAAGAGTCAAAATACTTTATTTAATAATAATAATGATGATTATAATAATAATAATAATAATAATAATAATAATAATAATAATGATAATAATAATCCTGTGTTTAAATTTCTTATAAATTATTTAATTTGAAACTTGTGTATTGATTATCAAAATACATTGTAAATGCAATAAAACTTAATATATATCATTATAAAAATGGGTCGTCAATATCGTTAAAATTAAAAATAGCTAAAGATATGGTTTTTTTTTTTTTCTTAATTAATTTATTGATAACAAATAAATTCTGTTAATTAAAATACAATGATTTACTTAAATATGTATGATATGGTTTCAATAAAAAATGATTTATTTCTTAGGCTTGAAAAAAATTACATTATAAGTTGTTTAATCTGAACTCTATAAGATATTGATTGATTCGTTAATGTAAATAATCAACACATTGGCTATATACCAATGAAATTTATATTATGTGCACATTATAAATCAATGTATTATTTATTTTTAGAAACAAAATCTAGACTAGTTTAGTGCAATAGATTATAATGGTCATTTTTATTTTTCTGTTTATATTGATCATGTATAATATGTTTATATACATATATTAATATTTGGCATCCAATATGCTATCCAAATGCTAAATTTATATTATATTGATATTAATTATTGAAATATTTGTTTGGTACAAACACATGTCCAAGAGTATGTATATCTTAATTTTTATATTCAATGATTTTGTGAATAAGATCTTGAATATCAATTTATTCTTTTACTTTCTATAATATTGAGTCAATTTTATGTTTACATTAATAAAGCCTTTCTTTTTTTGCATTTGTATATTAAATTTAAATAGCATATATTTCATAATTTATAATTATGATTGGTATATTATGCAGCTATAGGGGTTCTATCTTTTTAGCCTATCCACAAATGCTCATAGGTGTTCTATAAATTACCCAAATTTGTATTATTAATCACTTTTATGTATATTTTATTGATTACTGAATTTTTTTAACTTATCTATTAGTGGTGAGTGTGTTAGCTTTATATTTGGAACTTTCTTATATTCCTATTTTATAAGATCACTAACTTCTTTCCATAAAAAAACAAGAAAAAATAAAACTTTATTAGATCTTAGGTGACAACAATACCTACGCCAGTGGATATAGTTTACATCACGATACACAGCCAAAACGATATGATTAGTACGGTTCAATAATATTGTATAATAGCAAAACTATTAAATTAAATTAAAATTATTCTTACTTTTGCATTTATAGTAAAATAAAGATAATACGAGAATACAATAACATGATTTACCACTTCTATTCTTACGAGACCAAATATTATTGCTACTGCTCATGTTAATACTATTGATTTCGTTATATGTTAAATCATTATTAAAACAATTTAATATTGTTTTTCCTATACACAAATAAATAATTATTATATTATCATAAAAATCATAAATAGTCCACGCATGTAAATGGAAAGCATAGTCAATGGTAAAGCACAACAGACCCACCCGCACCCCCCACCCCACTCACCCACACCAAGAAGAAGTAGGAGAAAAAAATTGATGCACGCACTTACACAGATTAAAGAATTCTTTTTTGCTAAGACCTCTAGTAATGTATTCAAAGATTAATCCCTCCCATTAGCTAGTCAAACCAGATGCATGTATCAGATCGAACAACAAGTGTTGCCCTCCAAACGCATACTTTAAAACTGGAAGGTCAATTTACATGATAAGTCTATCCGAACTAAAACATTTACTTGGAAGTTAGCATATGTTACTGATGTTGCAAAATACAATTGACATATGGATAATAATAACTTACACAATAAGAAGAAACTGGTAGACCTTGAAGGAAATTGTCTACTTTGGCGTGCTTTATCTGAGGATTTGCAGCAAAAGAAGCCGAACTAACTAATTCCTGCTGGAGGGAGGGGGAGCGTCACAAGAAACTCAAATTTGAATTGAAGAAAACAGATTACAGTTATCACTATATTATGGAACTCCCTTGCTTTATATCTACAACTTGCTCTGTGCAATTTATACACAAGATAATTCATGACACATGTTTCATGTCAAAGGAAGTCAAATAAAAAAAATTAGGATATCAGGAAGGACAGCTGTTGGATGCATAAATATAGAAGGGGAATACGCATATCCTTAGGATGAATAATAATATCTGATACACTGGCAAGGGTCATATATCAGTTATGAGCACATATAGAGCGATCAGACCAGCACCTTTCTGAGGTATAATGTGAGTATATGATGCGATCACCATTAAAATAGTAACTTTTATAGTGAAGTCTACAACTAGATCTACTATGGTGGTAAAGTGTTGCTACTTGCCAGAAACCACTTGAAACAGAAGGAAAGATATGCTATTCTGGTCCTATTCTCGTGAAAAGTATCAAATAGCCATGTCAGTCACTGAATGAAATAATTAGAGCAGAAGGTAAACTAAATAATTTACATGGTTATCTATAGATAGACTTACATTAGCATCCTTCAACTCCACAAATCCCAAAAATTACCTGTGGCCTTCTCTCTTGATGATTCTTGCTAGATGATTTATTTGTAGAAGAATTTGGTTCCTGTACAGAACAATTTTGCAGCTCTTACAAATTTTGTTTAAAAAAAGGATCTTGCCTTCTTAATACCCCCTCGGTTTCAAAATATTTGTCACCTTAGAGGGAACTTTTAACTTCATTTTATCTGTTACTGTTGGTGTTCCACAAGGAATTAGATTTCTTTCCCGACTTTGTTCTTCTCTTAATATTTTTTATAGATCTCATTGATTGAGATAGAATAAACAAGGATACTGTGTTCATACATAATTATAGCTATTAAATGACTTTTTTAATCTATGTGAAACCCCTAAAAGGATAGATATTTGGAAATGGAGGTAGTAATTTAGTAACACTAAAAAGGCGTACTAAGATATTAAAATGTATAAAATGCAGCTTTAAAAATATAGATTTTGAATATTCAAAGCCATTAAACTTTCACACAAGATAAGAAACTTACACGAAAAGGGCAAATGATAACTCTACCAAAATGATCATCTTGCACATCATTGGCATCAATAGAATACATAGCATTCTTAAGTCCATGGGATGAGAGGTATTCCTCAGCATCTTTAGACAAACCATACCCTTTAAAGACGCTAACAGAACGATCATTCACCTGAAAAAACAATAAAGTACATACTGAATCAACAAGTGTGATACCAAATCCTATTTTTAGAACTTTCACACGGTATGAATCAACAAATATGACACCAACGCTATTTTTAGAACTTTCACACGGTATCCAATATATAATTGGCATCAATCTTCATGTTAGGTACAACCTTGTGAATCCAATGATAGTTAAACAGGAAATCATCCAAGACTCGACAGAAAAGGAAAATACTTCACTCCAGGAAACTAATTCAGCATTTTTTCCAATTATCGCCATATGAAGTCATCTATCAAGAAGCACCTATTTAAAATATAACATGACTTTTTTTTACTATCAAAATTGTGGCTATTTTTAGCTGATATAACCATTCACCATGTGCATAACCATTTTTTACTTGATACTTGCATGTGCCTGACCTTTCACATAACACCATTCAGTCAGGAAGGAATCAAGGAAAGGCTAGATTATAATAGGAAGCAAAAGGGAACCTTTTACCCAGCAAATGGAGCGAACTTTTAGCTACTAAAGGTTTAAACCGAGAATATAGGGGAATTTTTTATATAAAAAAAGAATTATAGAGTTAACAAGGGAGGAGATACCACAAGAAAAAGAAAAACAAAGTCCATCGCTACAATTCACTATGGTCAGATACAGAGTTCATATAATAAGGTGACTATGGAATCTGTCACATGAATTTTCATCATATGGCTGAGGTTAAAATACTTGGCCATACTCAATCACTCATGTTTGAGAGACACAAATATAAATTTATATAACATCTCAAACAGAATCCGGAAAGGCTACTTACGCTAAAACACGATTTGCCACAAATGCCATCGAAAATAAAACGCTACAAGAATTTAAAGTGAAGATGCTTAAGAGAAAATTACACAAGATTGTAGAACGGCCTGAAGATCATTGATGCTTTTGTACACTCCAACATTTTCCCCCTTCCGCACAACATAAAACGCATCCTTGTCATCCCCCATATCTGTAACTTCTTTGAGTTTTAATTGCTGCAGCAAATTACAGAACAAGAACTAAGCACTACTCGGATACCAGTTCTGATTATATCTTACTTGAATCATTCTACAACATGCAATACTCGTAGAATTTAATTAGAAAACCCTACCAAACACCAACCAAATGAAATTGGGATTAAAGATAAACTGGAAACTTCACATAGGGAAGCAAAGAATAGTGATTAAGCCAAAAGAACAGAGAAAGTAGCAGAATACCGAGGAAACGGGGAGAAAATTGTCGCCTTTTGATGCTCAGGATTCAGCTGTTCTGTTTAAGTCAAGAGTGAAAATGTTGCAGGCAAAAAGAACAGCCAGAAATTTACGCCATTTTCGTGTGTATATGTGGGCCTCTTGGCGGGAAATATAAAAGAAAATGGGCTAGAACCTCAGCCCAGCCCATATTACAGAGTGTAGGCCTCATAAACTTGACTACACAGTTATCTATTACTTTTATTCCTCCTGTCCCAGAATAAGTTTTTTGTTAAAAATATTTTCTGTTTTAATATACGGGTCGTGGCTTCTCAATTCGATATCGATATTTCTGTTGATACTCAAAGTTAAACGTCGAAATATTTAACTTACATTTTGATTTAGGAGTGGCTAAGCTTATTTTAAAATTTTGGTTTTAATATTTTATAAGATGGTTTCAATATCTTATAAGTCAATAAAGCAATTGGATAGAAGAGCTTATAAGTTTGCAAATGAATCAAGTGATCTAGCTATAAATTTTGGAAACACACATTTTTATTAGCGTGTTAAAGGTGTGTTATGTGTGTGAAAGAAGTGTGTGAAAAGTGTAGTATGTGTGAAACATGTATAGTGTATGAAATGTGTGAATTGCGTCTAGTGTGTGTGAGATGTATACAGTGTGTATACGTGTATAGTATGTGAAATTTGAGTATAACTAATAAGATCTTAAAAAATAAAATGGATTAGAGGAGTTTTTTTTAGATTATAAGTTCTAGGAGTTTATTTTTACATCTTATAAGTCGTTTAATATATTATTTTGCCTATCGCATCTTAAGAACTTATAAGTAAGATATTTTGAGAAGTTTATAAGCTTAGTCAAACACACGCTGAATAAGTCAACCAGAATGAAGTATAATGGCAAAGGTAAAAAATTACAATCTTTAGAAAGTTTATTATATTTATTTTGGCCCCATTTGGATAGAGGGATGATTTGCCGAGGAATTTAAAATGAATAGATATCAAAATCTTTATATTTGAAATTCATGGACTTGAAATCCCTTATTTGGATTTACGGTGGATTTTGAAAGAATTTTTAAATCAAAAAATTTCAAATCTATTGTTTGGCAAAAAACTGATACAACATTTGTACAATTCAGCTTTTTCTGTGAATTTTAAACTCACAATTTTATATTTTTTATTAAAATAATATTTATGTACATCTAAATTGATCAAACAATTTTTTTTTCCAATTATATATATAGAGAGAGATTTTTATATTTTATATCCCAAAAAATTATTGGGAACATTTCTTTCGGGATAAAATAAAAAAGAACAAAAGAATAAAAAAATATTTGGACCATTTCATTGGAGGAGAGGGAGAGATAGCGATGAGGAGAAGAGAAGAACAAATTTTGGATTTCTAATTGGGCTGATTTAAAAATCTGAATTTACGAATTCACTCATTTAGTATTTTATCCGAACATATGGAGTGGATTTGACAATGGATCTATAAATTCATAGCACAAAACCCTCTATCCAAATGGGACCTTAAGGAATCTTGCTATGGACGGAATCGGCCGGGGAGACAAAAAAATTTGTGTTTTTTTTCATTTTTTTCGACTATCTTCTATTTAAAATTATAAATATAATTGATAATTATCACAAACTGAAATATTAAAAAAATTTATTACCGCTTTTACAAATAATTCTTCATTAATATTTGTAAATACATTTATTAAAAAATGAATTTGAAAAAAAAAAATTGTCTCCCTTTATTTAATCGACTATAATAAGACTCGGTGTCAACATCAAAGGACTTGAGTCAAAAAATCCATGGACTCAGAACAATCGTCTTATTCTAGAAATACTATTATGGCTCTGCTGGTTAGATATATAAAACCATCTTTATTGGTGACCTTTATGTTGTGGTCATAGCTAAAGGATATTTTAATAAAATAAATTAGAAATGAATATAAATCTCATAAACGCCTGTGGTTTAAGGTTGGTCAACCAACTCATTTCATAACCCAATTTCTTTCCACAATCTGTTACATGTCTACTCCTCAGTGGTTATGCTAAATTATTTATTGGATATATTTTTTATGATAAATAAATGACATGTATTTATTTTTAAAAAATTAAAAATATTATAAAAATTATTATTTTTTTCTCTATAAATAGAGCCTAATGTTGACATATTTTGAATTTAAATTTGAAGCTCTGTATTTTTTTTTTTTTTCTCTATTAATAGACTCTAATGTTCTCTCTTTTATCACATAATTTATGTCATTTTTTATTATGGATCAAAACCATCCAAGTTATTTTTCAAACTCCCAAAATTATCCAAACTCCCAAGGTTATCCAAATTTTGATTTTTTTTATAAATTCTGAAGATTACCAAAACTCTCAATATCATCAAAACTCTCAATTTTCTTTGCATCTCATAACGCTCTTAAATACAACTTGATTTAGCATATATGACGAAAATTTGGTCTCCATAATTAAATATATAATTTGTACCTTTTATATTTTGTAATTTAGTATTTCAAACATGTATTTGTAGCTTAATTCATTTTTCTCAATTCCGTACTTCAACTATTGCAATTTTAATTTAGTTATGTGTTAGTATGTTATTTTAAGTGCATAGTAAAAAAATCACCTTATTGTAATTGCGGGATTAAAATATTAGTTTTTTTCTTGAAATATATTAGAAAATGCTCCCAAAATAATATGCAATTATTAAACTGTAGCTCAAAAATTTTGGCTTGGTTGGGAAATAGGTTATGTTTGTGGATGAAAGAAATTGATATTTTATTAAAAGGGAAAAATTCATTTTTAGTCCACTATGTTAGGCCTTGTCCAGTAAAAGTCTTGTATGTTAGAAAATTTCAATTTTAGTCCTGTATGTTTCCAAAGTTATCCAATTTAAGGACACTGACCATCAGAAATGACCAATTTGACCATAATTAATCACGTGCGATGCACGTCACCAATAAATTCGAGAAAGATGAAGAAAGCAAGAAAAATAAAATAAAAAATACAATGAAATGCACCTCATATTAAAATTAGGGGTTACCTTTTTCTTTTCTTTTTTGGTCAAGCTACTAAAGTAATTTAATGATTTGACATGTTATCTGGACAAATACTTGATACATAAGCATTAGCACTCAAAAGCCCTAAATTTATTAGTCTAATTCCGGCTAAATTGGTCGTTGGTGATGGTTAGTGTCCTTAAATTGGACAACTTTTGGAACATACAGGACTAAAATTGAAATTTTCTAACATACAGGACTTTTACTGAACAAGGCCTAACATACTGGACTAAAAATGAATTTTTCACTTTATTAAAATGTTGGGTTGAATTGGGTTGTTGATAAAGTATAAAAATATTGGAGTTGGATTGTGGAGTATGTTGTGTATGTAGATGAGAGAGAAATGAATATTTTATTGGTAAGTTGAGTTGTTGTGGATTGTCGATAAAGATGGTCTTAGGGGATATAAGGATAGTATTAGGACATAGTACCCGCTAACACTGTTTGGAAAACTACAAAAATTATGCCTCTAGCCCTGTATAAAACTCAATTTCGCTCCTAATTCACTGTTTCTACACGTACAAAGGGTGTGTTTGCCTATAGTTTTTCCTTCAGTGGATTGAGATGATCAAATTTTAATAAAGCACACTCATTAACTCACTCAGTCAAGTTTAACCCAGCACTCCTCAGCCTTAAGCAAACACACCCTAATAATCAATCCAAATTTGGAAGTGATTGTTATGCATCTCCGACAGTGTCCCATATTAGGGTTTGAGGGACTAAGCGAGTTGGGTTTAGCAACAGCCTTAAAAAAACTTGGAAACAGCGTGATTGCGCTAAGCCAGTGAGAATCTTTGTCACTACTATGAACCCTATTTGCTTTATATCCCTATTTTTTTTCCTACCATATGTTCTAGAATGTGCAACCACAACAAAGCGACCACCGTAGAACTTCATTGATGACAAAGGATATACACCAGCTGGGACAGAACAAGGGGAGCCGCCCCCTTTCAATTTTTATTTTTAAAAAAAAAAAAATCAAAGAGTACATATTTGTATAATGTAATATTAAAAAAAAAAATTGAATTTTGCCCTCCCCCTCCCGCCACCCCCCAAAGATTCTGCAATCTCGTCTCCCCTTTCAAAACTATTAAATACATCAATTAATCCTACAAACAAGAAACTAAAATTTAATATTGTTTTAAAAAAAAAAATTATCGGCCCCCTTAGCTAAAATTCTGATTCTGCTATGAACCTACTTGAGTTATTTAATATTAAAGTGTAAGGGATGTATATGAAGCCATCTTTTCCTGTTCGATTCACAATTCGAATTCAGGTAACCTGATTCTATTCGAAAATTCAAATTTAAATCCAAATATGGATCAATTTTCATATTCATATTTATATATTTTTTATTCTTATTTCGGGTATTAGGTCCAAATTTTATATATATATATATATGTGTGTGTGTGTGTGTGTGTATGAAATTTGAAGATAGAAGTATAATGTTTAAGAGTCAATAACAGAATTCAACCTGTACTATTCGCGTGTCGATACTATGGAATCTAAACTTTTTTCTAACCGATTGCAATCTATATTTTACGTTTTTTGAATTTCAGCAATGTTTTCTGGCAAGAAAAAATTAAAAAAATATTTAAAAATAAGAAAATTATTTTTTTTCAAAAAAAAAATGAAATTTATGTATAAAACTATTAAAATTCATTTAAAATATCTTAAAATTATTTTGAAATGGTGGGATTATTTTTAAAAGTTTCAATTTTATTTACATTTTTTAAAATAATTTATAAAAATAATTTAAATTTAAAAATAATTTAACTTTCCGGCTAGAAAATTTAAAAATTATTAAAAATATTTAAATCCACAAAATTATATAAAAAATCTGAAATTATTGCTAAAATATAAAAATTTATACAAAATATCTTAAAATTAACTTGAAATAGTGGAATTATTTTTAAAATTTTCAATTTATTTAAAAAGTTTAAAATAATTTATAAATTAACTAACATTTTATAACCTAGAAATTAACTAAACATGTTAATCGTAATTATTCTAGGTTGTGTAAATTAGTTTGATTAACTTTTTTCATAGTGCATTATAATTTTTTCAAAGTTATTGGTGAAGCTACTGTAATTCTTCAACCTCAATAAAAGAAATTCAAACGCACTAGAAAATATTAAATTTAAATAAAAAAATTATATAAATTAAATGGTGTAATTTTATTTATTATAAAAATTATTTGATATTTTTTTATTTGTAGTTCAAACTTATATAAGAAATTAACCCACTATCTATTTAAAATTTGATACCTGTAACGAAATCAAAATAAATTATTCAACACATTAATAATTGTATTCCATGTTGGAAACCGAAGACCTCACATTTATGTTCTAAACTTTTAAATAGGTCTTTATTTTTATTTAGTTCGAAGACAAAAACCTTGAATAAAAGGTGTATATATATAGGAAACCAGAAACTAATTACACTCATTCACACAACCTGCAAATTATAAATTATTTTAAACTTTTAAATAAAATTGAAAATTTAAAAAATAACTCCACAATTTCAAGTTAATTTTAAGACATTCTAAATGAATTTTAGTTTTAGAAATAATTTAAGATTTTTTTAAAATAATTTTATAATTTCTAAATATTTTTTATTTTTCTAGCTATAAAATCAAATTACTTTTAAATTTAAATTATTGTTTTATTTTTTTATAAATAAATTTACATTTTAAAAATAAAATTAAAATTTTAAAAATAATTCCATCATTTCAAATTAATTTTAAGATATTTTAAATGAATTTTTATAGTTTTAAAAATAATTTCATAATTTTCTAATTTTTAAATATTTTTTAATAATTTTTTAATTTTCTCATAGGGAAATATTGCCGGAAGTTGAAAAACGTAAAGTACATGCTGTAATCAGTAAAAAAAAAGTTTAGGTTCCAAAGTGTCAAAACGTGAATAGTTATTGACTCAATGTTTAATGTGGTTGGGGGAAAATATTTAGTGGAATACAAATACAAAAGTTGGAATTTAGTACAATATCTTTTAGTACTCTTCTTGAATCGAAATTGAATTTAAATTAATACTCTTTCGAAATAGATACTGGTCAGATATTCGAATTATATCAAATTATTCAGATTTTTTAACCGACTAAATTTGAATAATAAATAAGATTCAAAGACAATTCGAGTAAGAATATGAATACTCTTTAATAATTACAAACATGAATCAAATATGTTGGTATTTGTGCATCAATGTCGAGCATATTATACATATATTGTAGCATTTTGCTCTCTGCACACAATAATTACTTCGATTTATGTGACCTATCTTGTTATACTAAAATGTGAATGAATTTGAAGGTTGTATAGACATAAGTATTTTCTAATTTGACTGATAAATAAATGCCAAAAAAGCAGCTTCATAGGGTGCGTTCCTAAGAAAAAAGCCTTGGTCATTTACCTATGCAATGAAGTGTGATTACTGACATTGATATGATAATTATAACATTAGGGGAGGGATTGGTTGCCCTTAATAGGAGGGTTAAGACCCACTAACCCAACGTTTAACAAGATTGGTTCAGTTTAGGCCCAATCTTCTTATCACTTGGGCCCGTTTTTTTAAAACCAATTCCCATGCTAATACATCCGCGGGGGCAGACTGAATAAGGTATCCATCCGCTTTTCAAAATAATTAACTGTTCATTTCATTCTATTTACGATCACGCCCTTTTCCCTCTCAAATACGAAACCCTACCACTTTGTTGAAGTCTTCACAACATAAATTATTCAGCCACAGCTGCAGCGACTAGGGTTTGCCAAAGAATCGTCCAAAAAAACATGGGAGAAGATAAATTAGGAATCCACTAAATTCCTCATGGCGGAAATCGGGTCGCCGTTCAATCCGCCGGAGCAAAAGGCCGCACCACATGGGTTATACTTGCTGGGCGGCAGAAATTTGCTCTTCCTGCAAGATGATGTGAACAGTGAAACTTTATTCGTTTTGTGTTCAAAACACTTAACTCTAAAATCATGAAATAAGGGTATTTTTTGTAAATTATATTATGTGTGAAGGGTATAAGAGTCATCCTCCCTTAACAAAACCCACATGTAAACTCCAACCAAATGATTTAGTAGTTGTTGTCCTTATCAAAATACCACATGTATTCTAGTTACCAATCACCTTATTAAAAAACTAATGGCACCCCAACATTCCTAATAACTAAGGGAAATATAATCACCCGCTTTACTATAAAGGCAACCAATCCCTCCCTAGATGTTATTAAAGAGTTGTAGGGGGTAACGTGTTTGAAGGAGATCATATAGAATGATAGGTAGAATTTTTGAAGAGAACACGACTGACTTAGCTGAAGCAATATGGGTGTCGTTCCTAGATGTTGCATCTCTAATTTTGTTCGATTCGTAGCATTGCACTTCTTATTTCAAATAAAATATTGGGACTGATAACATGGACTTGCTATAGTAGATATTTTGATTGCAAAGGAAGGAAAACTTTCTGTTACTCCTTATTTCATTGATATATCTTTATTTATTATACATTGTAGATACACATTGGAATCTACAATGTATAATGGTTGTAGCTGTGGTCGTGCAGTGAAAATATAACACTAGGAGAGTGTGATCTGATGAAGAAAATAGAATGTTGGTCGTCTGCATCAGAGAGTTGGTTGCTAATGGAATGAAAGGGGTAAACAACATTGCCAGTTCCCCCAAGAAGGTTTACAACATGCTTGCAACCGTTCCCGGTCGATATGACACTAGTGAAGAATGTTAAAAAACTTGAGATGTTTACATGATTATGTGTTCCCTGCGAAAGCTCCACTGATCATTCATGGAGTGACTGCAGTTTTGAGTTAGCTTATCATGCGGGAATGGGGTATGAAGACATCATAATATATTCTTTTTTTTTTTAAGAAGATATATATGTGACTAGCTAACTACATACTGTAATCATCGTGAACACCAACATTGAGCACCGCCTCCCCAAGCTCTGTGAGCCTCTATTTTTGTCATTCCCATGAACAACGTGAAGAATGATACGCCCTATCCAACTGTTTAAATTAAAGTTGCATAGGTAGGATTTGTATTGTTGCACACAAGTATATATGGAAGTACAAATTTCTTATCCCTAGTAAGCCCAAACGAGGAAATACTAAATTAGCAAATTTAACATGTCGGCATTAATTTATCACCTGCACTGTTAATGATCTTTAAAACTTAACGAGTTCACGCCAAATCAAGATACAAAAGCAACATTCTGAGCTACTCACAGAAAACAAAAAATTGCCAAAAACTAAAAGTAATTGAGAGTGAACAAGAATTGTATCATATAAGAGAAGGATCAATGATCATATAAGGAAATATGGATCTTTATTGATAATAAGGTCTTTTGCAAGTTAGCTTAAGGTGGGTTTGACCCAAAGTGGACAATATTATACCAATATAGAGACCATGAGCCCAATCAGGACCCAACACAAAGAACACTTCTTTTTTCTAATCCAAAGGAAAAGATATAGACTTTGTTTAGACTATAATTATATTCCTTATCTAATTCAGAAAATTAAATTAATATTCATTACTTAATGCTGAATCCAAATTTCTTTTAATTCACAAATTTAGAATTGATTAAAGTTTTTTTTTTTGTATTATCTGTGCTTACGAAAAAATTTACTTTTATTATGCAATTTATGATCTATTTTCATTTAGTTGAAATTATAAATTGATTATTTATGTTTTGAGTGAAGTATATTTGGGTTATTTTTACATTATCAATTATTAATTTTTTATTTATTGGTCAAACCGTCCAATCCGACCAATCTAAACGGAATCCAAAGAGCTTTGGTTTTGATATTTTATGTATTAGTTGATTTTGTTTAAAATATCTAGAAATCGACTTTAATGATTTGACATTAAAATTAAAATAGACCAAACTGGACTATAAATACCCCCTAAGTTATGGAAATCACCTTTGAGGTTGGACTTGTTCCACAAGAAAAACAATAAAGTTTCTAAATTAGAAATATCTTTCCGGTTGCAACACTTGAGACGATAAACAAAAATATGAACTCATTTTTCCTAAACCAGAAAAATATAAATTTGAGCGTGTGCTTGGGTAATTTTATATAGTAACCTTTCTTTTCTCAGATAGGCAAAATATATCTTCTGTTTTTTTTCGGGGGGGTAATTTTCCAATATTTAATGGGTGAGACTGTATATATATTTTAATTACAGGTAGTGAAAAGGGTTTTAATTTGTCTGATTCACTAATGCATTTTAAAAAGATACACTCCATTTGTTTTTCTTCTCTAAATGCACGTATTCAAATTATGGTTGTGAGCAGATGAATTGGACAGAAAAAATAGAACGTGCACGCGTCTCATTGCTTGTGATATCCAAGATATAGACTCAACTGCCCGTCTAAGGATGAATCATACCAAAGATTGTTGTATGCTCTCTCAACAATAAACATGACAACTTAAAACAACAGAAGTAGCTTGGAAAAAAATGCAATTATTATTCATGGACCAAGTTTGATTTCATGTTTACCAGACAATCACATATACATCATCTTTGCTTATTAGCATAACAAGCCTCTGCTGGCTGAAACTTGTTTCAATAACTTGGCAAGATCATATGACTTGAAATCTTTTCCGTAGCATATGCTAATATCCAGAGCTGTATTCCCATCCTGTACCAAATGTCAATCAATTTAATCGTCAAATAAATTGCAAAGACTAGAGTTTCCAACAGCTTCTCCAATGAAAACTAAAGAATTTCTCGTAAACAAGGTAACTATATATTATAGAATCTGTCTACAGACTATACTTTTATCACCAGTATCAAATTGGATATAGAGCTTCATATCAAAATGGGTACTGAGTTAATGTAATTTCGTCTCTGATGGTTCCAGCTCGAACTTCATTCTAATTAAATCATACCCAACAATTGGTTTAGCCCCTCTGTAGATAAACTTTTATTACCAATTGGATTATTTGAGAAATTGGTTTTAAACTTTGAGATGTATATGAATATAACTTTGTTTTCATTTAGACTGGTCTTCATCTTCGAATGCGCATCAGTTTTTTGGTAGAAATTTATGTTAAGTATCCATTTGATTCAAAAGCAAAAGATTAAACAGCATTCCGATACCTTAATATCCAATTTAATACAATTGGCATAGTTTTGTGACAGTTCGACCAGTTAACCCAACAATGTAGCTAAAGCTTCACGTTGATGTCAGCTTCTCCCTAACCTCAATATTAAAGGTTATTAACAAAATTATTTTCTTGCTAAATTGTCCATTAAAATTATAGAACTTTCGCCAACTTATCTAAGCAAGTGAAAATCTGATAGAGAATAAGTACAAGAAATACATTGTTACCTTATTTCTTCTGGTTGTGTCAGCCCCATTAACTAACAAAATCTTTGCTATATCTCTGTTTCTTGTTTGCATGGCCACATGCAATGGTGTCCATCCATCCTATAAGAACACAAGACATGAACTAGTCACTGCTAGAAGTCCAAACTTGAACAATCACGTCCACAATATGTCCAAAAATAAAATCAGATGCTCACATTATCAGCAATATTCACATCAACATTGTATTTTATCAATAATTTGACCGTTTGCATAGCCCCTACTTGAGCTGCGTAATGAAGCGGGGTAGCGCCATCCTGTAAAAGGAAGGAACCTCTGTTTAAATCCAATAAATTGAAGGCGAACAGCCTGACGGTAGAAAGCACATAGTAAATTGTTATACCTGATCCTGTACTTGAGGATTTGCTCCTTTTCGTAAGAGATGACTAATCACAGCTTCCCTTTTACCAATGACTGCTAGATGCAGGGCAGTCAACCCATCCTACTTCACCAATTTTATAATTTATTTTAATGTTCCAGGCCAGCAAAAATGCATTAGTTGTACGAGAATATAAACTCTACAGAAACAGGCGTACCTTATCAACCAGTTCAATATTATACCCTTTCTGAAGCAGCCCATCCATGAACTTTATTTGACCTGCTAGTGCATAAGTATGGAGAGGCTTCCATTTTGCCTGTGATGTATAAAATAATGTAATCACTAACTTGTTTCTGATCATATTCTCATTGACTGAATTATCGGATAAACGGTCATATAGTTGCAGAAGGATAATAGACATGAACCGTATAACTCACAGTTGACAATTTCTCAAGGTCAGGGGCTTCATTCCACTCAAGAATTGCTCTTTCTTCGGGTGTCAACATCTGTTCAACCTCTGAAAGAAAGAAAAAATTGTATATATGTGGTTCATTTCCTAATTCCAAATTTATAATGTCAGATTTGTATAGACCACAGAATACTGTATTTTCTTAATCTCAATCTATTTCCAGTAAATCACAAGCATAAAACTAAAATCCATGACCCAAAATATCAAAACAACAGACAAGAACATTAGTAAAAAATCAATGGAATAATGTGACCGTGAAAATTACAGACCTTTAACAAGCTCCTCCTCGTACTTTCTTACAGACGACTCGTCTGCATTACTCACAACAGCTCTCTCATTTCCATTAGCTTCCCAATCGCTTTCGTAATCCAAGTCATTCTCCTCCATTTCTTCGTCTTCTTGATCAGAATCATCCTCATATTCACTGTCATCACTGCCATCATCTGGGCCTTCCCACAATCCCTCATTTTGCACAGAGTAGACCATTCTTTTCGACTTCCCAATTGCAAAACGAACCGGGAACTGGGCCCCTCTACTCAAACACCTAATCGCTCCCCTGTTACAGAGGCGCCAACCAAAAACTGGCCAAGAAACTTTGGCTGCAGAACCTAATTGTTGCTGTGGAATAACGATTGCATTGCTCAACGAAACTATCATTTGTAGCCGCTGCTCAATCTTCACCTGCCAACAACAACTTATGAATGGGAAAAACAAATCAGTGAAAAAAGGAATTGTGTCAGCGGTGCATATGTTCAAACACTTGGTAGGCATGATGAAGATATAAAAACGTGTTAAGTATGAACTGTGAACACGACAACAGAAAACGGTAATAGGACAAGTGTAAGTGTCCTGTTGAGCATACAAGGGGTAAACATGAACGAGGACTGGAATAAACCAGAAACATGAACGACCAGCAACACTTGCTTTGCCAAACACCAAAATAGAAAGAGTAAGAAAGTATGGGCAGTGGTGGATGTTATAAAGGCTAATAAGTAATAGTGTAGCAGAAGATGAACGTAGAGTTGATTCTGAAGCTGAAGCCGACTAAATAATTAATTAATTTTCCAAATGTGGAATTAAATCTGAAAAAATAAAGCCATAACTTACTTGGAAGATTCAGAATTTGGCAGTGGAGGACGTCGGCGTCGTTCTTGTTGGAGATGGCCGGCTGGAGTGGTGAGAGATGGAGTCCCGCCTTTCCCCGCTGGTTCTTCTATAGGGATAGAGACGGACGGTTACCAAATTGCCTGGCAATTACAAGAATGGGAATCAGTGCGCCTTTTTTTTTTTTTTTTTCCTTCCTTCTTCCTCTCTTTTTTCTTTTTCTATTGTTATAGAAGGGTGAAACTACGGATGGGGAAAAATATTGGAATGTTCACATACTCCCTCCATCCCAGGTTAATTTGCACACTTTCCTTTTCGGGGTGTTCCGAGTTAATTTACACAACCCCGAAAAGAAAAGTGTTTTTTACCAAATTGTCCTAATTATGTTACAGAAATTACAAATCTGCCATTGCCTAAACTAATTAATTCCACCCTAATTTAAACATAAACCACCCCTAAATTCTTAACCCAGCCCCATTTATTACCCAGCCCAAAATGAACCCACCCCAGCCCATTATCTAATCTAACCCTAAGATTCATTTCCTGAAGCCTCTCTCTCTCGTCTCCTCATAACCCAGCCGCTGTTCTTGTTGTTCTTCCATGAACTCAAGTTCCGATCTTGACTTCTTGCTTTCTATTCTTAACTTCGCTTTGGACGTGTCTCGGTGCCGAGTTTCCCTCTCGTAAAGTACCGATTGGCATCCCTTAATGCTTCCCTTTTGTAAGGGTTTTCTTATTTGAGATCTGTCTTCGAATTAATGGCCGATTTGGGTGAATTTTTGGATGATTCCCCGGAGATATCTGAAATCGCTTATGATTCGGAGGATAGCTACGTCGCCGACACTCAGTTGCCGGAGCCGGTTGAGATCGAAGCCAATGAGGAGTTGCATGACTATGATAAGCCAAGTTTGACAGTTTCTGAGGCTGGATCGGCGGCTACCGGTGGCGAGCTCGAGATGAGTCCCGAGATCCGATCGTGGTGCCTTGATTTTCTAGCGATCTGGGTTCCATCTATAAAAAAGGTCCATGTTTTCTATCCCCTCTCTCTTGGGAATGTTATTTTTGCCATGATTTGGGCTTCGTGTGTTCCCGTGATATGTTGACGGAATTTTTAGGGTTTCTGGTGAATTTTTTTGCTCCTGTGTGAGCTGAATGTGTTGATGAAATATGCTGCCATATTTGTGATATTGCTGCTCCTGTGAGGGCTGATTCTGTGGGTGGAAGAATTAATTGATTGTGCTTTTTTTTGCTCCTGTGTGAGCTGAATGTGTTGCTGAAATTTGCTGCCATATTAGTGTTATTGCTGCTCCTGTGTGGGCTGATTTTGTTGGTGGAAAATTTTTGTCCAGTTTTGTGAATTGTTTTGTTTCTGATAACAGCTGAATCTGTAGCTGAAAATTTGTGCCTATTCAAAATTTGTTCCTGTTGGTTACTTGAATTAGCAAATTCATCTGTTGATTCAATGTTGCCCTTGAACTTCAGTGAAAGCCCAATGATGAAAATTTTCTGAGGGCCAATTGTTATTAACAATAATTTGTTAATAATGCTTACACTTCATGAAGTTCAGTAAATTCTAAATCCCAGCTGTTTATGGCCTAAGCAAAACACACCTAGTAGATGTTTATGCCATAAACAATGGATTAAGTACAAAAAGTCCCGCCTAACTTATTCCTAATTGTACCCTGAAGCAGCCAATATACCCCCAATCTCGTAGCTCACATTAGTCTGTCCTGTTGCCACAAGATGGTCTATTGCCTGCCTTACAATTCCTTCATCAACTTCTAGGGTATTTGGCAGTGTACCCTCTCTTGTTAGGTGACATTTTCCCAAATGTGGCAGCTTATAGTTGTTGTGTCCCAGTTGCTTCATCTGCGTTGGCCAATCTACCGACTGAGCTCTTACTTACCTCTAACTCTTTTGCCAATCTGCGTATGCTGCCCCGTCTACAAAACGGGATTGCCTTGAAACTGCTTGTATCCAATTCTGCCTTTTTTGGTCTTATTGTTCGTGTTTGCTGCAAAAATACCACCGGTAACCCCTGTTCGATTTGTTTCTTTGCAGCTGCCCAAATGTAGTGGACCGTCCGGGGGCTAACTCCAAATGATGTAGCCGTGGATCGGATCTTGCCATTGTGGACCACCCCGTTGGTGCTGTTGGCCAACAGATACTGCGCAATCCGATTCCGGTCTGATGAAGCCAAGTTCGACTCCTTTCTATTGTTTGTCATTTTTATGTAATTTCTGATTTGGTTGTTGTTGCATTTATGTGCAAATTTAATGCTGTAAAGTTAGGCATTTATAGGAATTAGGATGTTTGATTTCTGAATTTTTAGGAGGGAATTTTGAAAGAATTCAGATTTAGGGCTGCTTTTGAATTTTTGTAATATTGCTGTAAAAAACTGGAGGGAACTGAAATTTTCAGATTTTGAAGTTATTGTGCTTGTTTTGTTGTAAGTGAGTATGGATTTTTTATTTATTTTTTCATTTCTGGAAAATCTTGGTTCTGGAAATTTTTTATATTCTGGCAAATTACTAATAAAAAAAAAAATCTGGATAATTTCTTGATACTCTAGAAAAAATCATTTTCCCGAAATTTCAAGATCCGTAATTTTTCCGGATTTTGAAAGTAGTTTGAAATTTTTATTCACAAATCTTTTGTTTTCAGAATTTACATTTTCTTTTTTAAGATAGCTGAATTAGGATTAATAATTAAGCATTCTCCTTAATCACTAATAATTTTGTTGACTTTTCAACTCAAAAAGTAAAAAGCAATTTTTTCTTATTCCACATGCCCGGAGAGGGCTGCAAATTAACCTGGGACGGAGGGAGTATATTGTAGTATCAAAAAATTATCGAAAATATCAAATTTTTTGATATATCGCATCGGTAATTTTCGGGTCGGTAATGGTATGATAATCTAAAAATTTTGGGATTTCGATATATACCGAAAAAAATTCGGTATTTTCGGTATATACTGGTATAACGATTTTTTTTTTAGTAGTTCGGTATACCAAATTTCTAACAGTATACCGTAAAATTTCGGTATACCAAAATCAACGGTATGGATCGGTATCATGGTTGCAGAAGACGGAAAGCAGAGGCGGAACGGTTTGGGGCCACCTAGCGCCTAGACCGCCGCCTAAGCGGCTCGAAGGCGGTGTTTAGAGAATTCCTTCTTTTTTCTTTCAAATTTAATTTTACATATCTAATTTAAATGTTTTAAATGTTTATACTTAAAGTAGATCAAATTTTAATATAAAGGTTCATATAGTTAATATATAGTTAATTAATTATGGAAGATGGAATGAAAAGAGAGGCGACAGAGGAACTCGAATTGTGGGGGAGAGAGTTTTAACTTTTGTTTCTTTTTTTCTACCATTGGAATGAGAGGAGAGAGTTTTAACTATTAACTTTTATCTTTTTAATTTAATAAATTACTTTAAATTTAAAAAAAACGACGACGTTTTCAATAAAAAATAATATAAAAAAAGAAAAAAATAAAAAAAATAGGCCCGCCTAGCCCGACGTAACCCCGCCTAGGCCTAATAATGTCCAGGGAGGGCAAAAGCGGAACGAATTTGAAGCGTCTAGCGCCTAGACCGCCTTTTACATCCATGATCGGTATATTCTGATACCGATATAAAATTTGATATACCAAATTTTCTATACAGTATCGGTATTTACTGATATCATATCAAATTTTTGGTATGCCAATTTCGGTATATCAAAAATTTCGATAAGATAACCTTAAGAATTTTCGGTGTACAAAATTTTTTTGCACTGATACATGCTAGTTTTACATGTATATTAGGTCAATTAAAGGTCGTAATATGGGACATATGCATGTGTATTTGGACGAAAAGGGATTAAAATCCATCTTTTGAGCTAGATGACGTGTTTCTACTTGTTTTAGTGTTATTCAGGTATAAAAAGGCCAAAAAGTCCGTTTGGGCTAGGTTCGGATGAAAAACGAGTAAGAAAAGTCGGGAATAACAAAGAGAAGTTGAAGCATGATCAGAAAATCTGACTCGGGTGAGTTGTTTAGCAACTCAGTCGAGTGAGAAATGAAGAGCAAAATGTGAAATTGGTCAGAGACTCCAACTCGGTCGAGGGCGATTCTGACTCGGTCGAGGCAGGTTTCCGAGTCCAAAACAAAATGTGCGCGTTTTATGATTTTGAGCCCATCTTGGGCCCAATTTGACCTTAACTATATAAGAAGGTTCCCAAACTCGAAAAAGAGAGTTAGAGATCATTAGAAGGCATATTGAAAAGGAAAGCAACATCAAAGAATCAAGATCAAGACGGCGATTAGGGTGCTTATTCATTGTCTCATTTTTCTATTACAAATCATGTTTGTCTATGAACATATTTGTGTTATGAATATGAACATGAGTGAGTAGTTCTTTATTATTCTAGGGTTTTGAAAGTAGGTTTTAACGATGTTTGATTAATTGAAGTTTTTCTATTCTAGTTAATGATTGTTATTCGTTATCAATGTGTTGTGATTTATTTTCATGAATAGTTAAATTGATCACTTAACTACTTCTACATAATTCATAAGTTTGCTTTGAAAGGAGGAGTTTGTGAATGGAAAGGCAACATATAGCGTATTTGTTGAGCGCTTTGAAAGGAAGTGAGATAAGTACGTAGGCATTGGTCTAAGATCGATTGGGAGTTCGTTAGGTCTAGTCGACTTGAAAGGGTGGCTAGGGATAATGAATCTACAAGTTAATTGCTTCGAAAGGAGAGTTAATATATATAAGTGCCGTCTAATAACGATAATAATTATTGCTAGTTTAGAATAATTAGATTGTCATACTTAGTTAATTCTGAAATCAATTCTCTAGAATTTGTCTTCCAATCTTGAGTATTTGATAAATTGTTTTCTTATTCTTAATTTTAAGTGTTAAGTAATAGTTTAGTAAAATTAATTTGATACTAAAATCAATCCAATTGAGAGCCTAGTTAGGAGTGTTTTAGGATATTTAGAGTATCAAACTAGTCATTAAGTCAGTCCTTGTGGGATCGACCTTGCTTGCCGTTATATACACCTGCACCCGTACACTTGCGGATCGTTAGGTTATAAAATAGGCGAACAGGCACGAAAACGATATGGACAATTCGGTACAATATACCTACCGGACCATCCCTAGGTGAAACTGTGGGATTCAGATCCCCTCCTGGGGAAATAAACTAGCAAATTTAGCTAGGGTACACAACGTTGCGTTTCTGGCCAAATCATTTTCCTTTTTTTTTTTTTTTTTTTTTTTTTCCTTTTCTCTTTTTCTTTGACCTGTTTATTTTCGGAGCTCAGGTGATGAAATTTACCAACTCTTTCTCTCAATTGGCTACTGACTCATGCTCCTCAAAGTTTTACATATCTTTTTTCACATTTTTTTTCAAGACAATTTACTACATTCTTTTATAATTCTCCTAACATATTATAATATGATATATCAACAATAAAGATACAAAAAGTTAAATAGTTGAAATTGCAATAAGATATCAAGTGTCACATACATTTAAAACACAAAAAAATAACACTACTAATCGAGAAAATTAATTCGATGTATCTCTATTGAAACCAACGCCTTCAAGATTATACCGGGAATGATCAAGCGGCGCCTGCAAAAAAACAATATAGATTTAACATCATATAATTCAATTTATGTTTCTTTTTTAATTTATTTATTGGAAGTTTATATTACATCATACCATCAAAAAAATCGGTGAAATTGAATTCACATCCAGATGTTTGAAGACATCCATGATTCTCTGGAGGTGCTAAACAAGATGCAGGCAGTTCATTGTGCGTTCCAATCTCCTACAATTAGTGCAAAAGTTAAATATATAGATAGTAATTAGAAAAAGTGTCAATAATAATAAATTTATATACCTAGAGTTTTTTTTTTTTTTTTTTTTTTTTTTTTTTTTTTTGTTGAAGTTTCACCCAACTCTTCAGCCACTCGACCTTTTCAAACCACTTTCTTCTTGAATCCCTTTGGTTGCATCATGGAAAACCCAGTCGATGATTTTGTGGCACTGAAGTTATTGTCTTGGCTCTCTTCTGTCAGACACATTTTCATGACTTGTTTGCTTAGATCACATGCCGCCTTATGCACCAAAGGAAAGTTGATGGATGAACGGATGCTTCGGTCGCCAGTCGTACAAACATCATACAAATGTTCCTATATTGTTGTGTACTTAGTAGCTTAGGATCTTCCTCGATTTCATTGGTCATATAATTGTACACCATCCTGCTCCTAGCTTCTATTGTCCACCTCTTGAAAATATAATGCTCAAGAGGATTTTTTACATCCATCACATCATACACTTTCACGACATGACAGCATAATAATCCGACCATCTCAAATTTTCGACAGCTACAAAAAATCATCTTGGTGCTAGGATCAAATTTCATCGTCCATTCACCTATTCTAATCGATTAGCCCAACAACATATTCAAATAAGGATTGCGTTTCATTTTTAGTCTTTATATAGGCAGCTGTGAACAAATCAAACTCTGTCTGAAATAGGTGAAAGATAGTCGGAGTATAAATCCCAGAAAGTTGGTGCAACATAGGAGAACTCTCTAACTTTAATCTTGGCAATTTTTGACGTGTGTCAAATTCACATCATAGCTCATTATACTGCTTGTCCTCCAAGAATCGCTCAAAGTGCTTAAAGAATTGCGATATATCTAAGCTCGGATTCATGCAACTCTTGATATCAGAATTTATGCTCTCACTAAGTTGTGTGCTCCTCATACCAAGAGTGCAAGCATACTTCATGTAAGAGACAACCCATTTCTCCTTTACACTGTAAGTAGATTGCAGCCACTTGTTCTCTTGAACATTAATAGTGCTAGTAAGGCCCGCTATGCTTCCTCAAACTTGGTCTCGTTATCAATACCATACATGCACCTCTTAAAACCAGTTAAGAAGTGTGACCCATCTTTCAACAAGTTTCCCAAGTGCTTGATTCCGTTTTGCATTAAGTGCCATGTGCACAAGCCATGGAATGTCTCAGGCATCACCTCATGTAAGCCCTTTGTCATAACTTGATCTTGGTCGGTGAACATGGTCAGAGGTTTTTTTATTCTTGTGTGCCTCTAAAAAGGTTTCGAACAACCATTTGAAAGATGCGGCAGTCTCATCATATAAAAGTGATGCACCAAAAATCACTGCTCCTCTATGATGATTGAAGCCTAAGAATATAGCAAGGGGCCGATGTGTACGGTTCGTACAATATGTGGTATCTAGTGACACAACATCACCAAAGTACTCAAAATCAATTATCATTCTTGCATCAACCCAAAAAACATTAGTTATATGTTCTTCCATATCCATTTGACATGCATGATAAAAAGATGGATTTCTAGATAACTGTTGTTGAAAATATCGCATTAGGCATCCGACTTCCCTATACTCCATGCTTCTTTGCCTCTTGGACCGGAGATAATTTTTAGCATCTATCCTAGTGTAACAAAGGCCGTCCCCACCCTCCGCCTGCCTACTCATCAACTAGAAATTTGATTTTTGTTTAAGCCCAACATCTTCTGCCAAATCAATTTCATGTGCTTGAACTTCTGTAACTTTCCGTTGGGAAACCAACATATGAATGGTCTCTCGAAGATGGAGTGGGTGATTATGATCTTCGATAAACTCATAAATTTCATACTTACCATCCACATATTTAACTCCCATTCTTACTTTACAATCTGTTCGAGTCTCAAGCCGAGGATTAAGTGACAAAGAATCTCTTTTGTTAAGTCCACGGACATTCTCTTTGCAACAAACATATTTGTATGAAGTTATAAAGCCGGTCTTTCTGTTCTTGTTAGGATAATGTTTTCTTACTCCAAAACCTATTACCCCATCGTACTCAACCCAAAACTTCCATGCCTCATCTAGACTATCAAATTTCATACCAATCTTAGGCTTGTGATAACACGTTACTTATGCATGTATTTAGGTCGATTTAGAATCATATTTTATATCATTTACGTGCATATTTGACCAGCATTTATTTATATTAATAATATTTGGGTCATTTGACGTGTTTCGACTTGTTTTGAAGTTACTTAGGTATTTTTATTCCATTTGGATGAAGTTCGAAGAGGAAACAAGTCAAATAGGGTTAAAACGGATGAAAAGGGAGTTGAAGGAGTCAAAGGGCCAACACGGCCGCGTCAAATATGGACACGGCCGTGTCAAAAGTAGCCTAGAACATGTAAAAATGCACTGCCAACCAACACGGCCGCGTCAATAAACAACACGGCCGCGTCAGAATGTGTCCCGAAAGTGAAGTTTTCTGTCAGCTTGACACACCTCTAGTATTTTGGCCATATCTTGAGATTTATAACTCCGATTGAGGTGCAATTGGTGGCGTTAGAAAACTGATTCAAAGGGCTACAACTTTGCCTGAAATAGACAAATCCCAAAAATGACCGGAAGACCCTCAAATGGCTTGGAAGTCAGACCTAAAAATCTGCCCGGGAAAAGCGGACGCGGCAGCGTCGCAAGGCCAACACGGCCGTGTCAGAAAGGCTTTTCTGCGAGAATTTCCTAATTTTGATAGGATTTTGATCCTATCTTCCCCAAGATTCGTCCCCAACTCTATAAAAAGGACCCCAAGCTCTAGGAATCAAGGAGAAAACATCAAGAAGAACATCAATTACATCATTCTACCTAGAAGAAGTCTTGGAGGACAAAGAAGACGAAGATCATCGAGACGGATCATCCGGGTTTAGTCGTTCTTTCTTAGTTTTATCTTTTACAATGTTTTTCATAGAATTTTGTATTGGATTATTGCTAGGCATGAGTAGCTAAGCTATTCGTGTCCTAGGGTTAGAAAGTAGGGATTATTATAACAATGTTTTGATTTATGGTTTAATTTATTAATTCCGTTCTTTACGTGTTTTATCTCTATGTTTGCGCTTAAAACTGAATTTAGCTTGATCACCTAGATTTGGTAATTTAGTTTAGCAATTCCGCTTCGAGAGGAGGGAATCGTTATCAGACTTAGAATATAGAGCGCAATTGTCTATGACTGTGTAGGCCGTGGCTTAGGATCGTTTGGGAGTTATTAGGTTTAATTGACTCGAGAGGGTAATTAGCTTAATCAATCAACAGTTTAATCGCTTCGAGAGAAGGGTTAGATTATTGTCGTGCCGCCTAATAAACACTAGAATTGGTAAATTAATAGGTTAATCATATTCAACATTGAAGTAATATCCTGAAATCGAAGCCCTAGGATACCTATTCTCCTTGATTGTTAGTTCTTTGTGTTTCCTAAGTTTGAAGCTATATTTAATTGAGTACTTTAATTAGTAAAATCAACCTTTGCTATTTAGTATCTAGTTAGGACATTCCTAGAGTATTGAGGTATCGAACTACCTAAAACTATTCCTTGTGGGATCGACCTTGACAATTGTACTACACCTACATCCGTACACTTGCGGAACACTAGGTTAGAAACCGACGTGTCAGCTTGAAATCATCATTTGACATAGAATCTATCAAGAAACTCCTTATAAATTACATAGACAAAAGATGTTCTTTAAAAATAGATAGCATTGACATAATTTATAATAATGAAAAAAGAACTAGGACATTTCTAGCTCAACAAACAAGTAGATCATTCAACAAACAAATAGATAGCAGTAACACAACTTGTGCATTATTTTAATGATCCTTGATTCACACAACTAATAGAATAAGAGGAATGTACCAATATGAAAGTAACAAACTGTACATATATTACACCAATCATGTGTTATGTATTCAATTTTACCAACTTTTTATTTTTATTTTTTATACCATTCTTTGTGTGGAATTTTTCTTATACATGAACATATCATATATATCCAGAGTAATTAGTCAAGATCAAATAATTAGGTATACTTAATTACCATTTACAGTTAAATAAAAACATTACCATTTAAAGTGACTAGCTTCTACTACATGTGCAATTTTGTTGTGTGTAAAGATCATTTGTAACTGCCTCACTTGAGGATGACTGATGCGAATCTAATTATGCTTTCAAGAGAAAGAATGGTATGAAATAGATATTACCTCGTACGAGAACTGCTGGGGCAAAGTCGATGGTGCTTGCACAAGAACATATGGTTCGTTTCGCACGAGACCAGGCGGTGTGAAGTGATGACTGCTATCATAAGAAGTAGAGCGAAGCAAATGAGACTTGCACGCAAAAGATAAAATGAAGTGAATAATGACCATACCAGGCAAAGGAGCAAAACCAGCTACACATATATCTCAAATTGAGTGAAGTAAAAATGTATTCACTCTCTCAGCACAATCTCAAATCGTGTGAAGGAGAGAAGTATTCACTCATTTGGCGCAATTAGTGCTTGTGCATCCTAACTGTCTAAAGAAAACCTTTCTTAACATATGTGTGAAGTAATAAGTTGCATTGCACAAAGATAAGGGACAAATAAATAGGTTTGCGAAGAGAAAGTTGCATCGGAGATTTAATATGGTCATATGAAGAAAAAGTTGCATCAAAGATTTAATATGAGCCTACGAAGAGAAATACGCATAAGAGATTTAATATGGGTATACGAAGAAAATATATTGGAGATTTAATGTGAGTTTATGGAGAAAAGATGTATTAGAGACATAATATGAGTCTACAAGGAAAAATTGCTTCAAAAATACAATCAAGACTTGTGAAGTAAAAACTGCTTGGAGATATTTTACATAGTTCCAAGTAACATCCGCATTCCTCCGCCATAATAAATGCAAAAGTCATTCAAAAAAGTAAGAAAAGAGTATAATAAATTATTACACTCCTACTACCTATGAGTGAAGCCCAAAGCACTAGGGCAAATTCACAAATGCTTAGAGTGTTTACCTACAAAGTAAAAGTTACAAAACCAATCAAACAAGAAAAAGAGCCAGAGTGAAGATATTGCAAGAAAACCATATATGCACAAACATTATGTGGAACATGAGTTCAATTGAGCCATATGCATTACGTATCACATGCGTGAAGAATGTTTGAAGAAGGAAATAAAAAAAATCAAGATATACTTTCTTTCGGAGCACATGGCTCCACCAAGGCGGTAACTATTCTGAGCAGCTCAGCTAAGTTGTCAAATTTAACTCTCAACTTGCTTAGATGAATCACAACTAAGTTGAGAGTTGAGAGACTTATGATGATATATGAAATTTGGATATTAATTTTTATTTAGGCTGAAAAGATTAAACCCATCCATATTGGATATGCTAAAACCTAAAAAAAGGTCTAGGGTCTGACAAGCCCATGAGGACCCATATATACATATATAATACTCTATTGGGGGGGTTAATGGATAATGACTGATAGTTTTACCGTTTTAAGAAAGGAACAAAAGTTTTTTTTTATTGATACAGAAGAAAAATTAAGACCATTTTTAGTATAATTTTATTTGATATTTCAAAATAAGTATCTAAAATGTGTAAATGTTAAAAATATACAAGTTAAACCGACGAAAGTATGCCAAAATAAATACTTATATATGTGCTTATGAAACCTCTATAAATATCTTATCGAGACAATATGGCAAAATTAAAATAAAAACTTCAAATGATGGTAATAAAAACAGTTCAATATATTTTGTATGTTTCTTCTATTATATTTCTTAAACCTTCACATTTGAAAAGATTATGAAATCGCAACTTATTAACCTAATTTTTTTTCAAAAAATTGTACTCCCTCTGTCCCGGTCTAACTTTCCTACGTTGACCGGGCACGGAGGTTATGAAAAAGTAGTTGACTAGTACTTTTTGCTGACTTTTTATTTTTTCAGCCTTTTAATTAGGAGAGGGATTAGTGTGATCAACTTTCCCTCCATTTTCCTAATTTGATAAGTACAAAAAAAGTAAAATAAAAGAATCAAACAGAATTGGAATCTTTGCCTCAAAACTGATAATCTGAACAGTTAATATCCAAGAGATTACAAGTCCAAAAAAGTTCAAAATTCTTACAAAACAAGGGGAAACTTTCCATCAAAAAGCCACTAAATCAGATTTCCCTCTCCAAAATTTTGGAGGGTTACATACAAATTTTTTTCAGACTTAAACCTGAATTTACAACAATCTAATCCTATAAATATGACAAAAAAATGCATTTTCAACAACATTTTACAAAAGCTTCAGAAATTAAAGTTACAACATGAAATACACTAAACAGGGGAAGAATCTGTCTCCATCAGAACGACTCTACATAGATCAACGCCTTCTCCTAAACAACACCAACGGTGTGCTGAAAAATGACGCCAGTCAGGAGATCGCTACATCATTTGGAGTTTCATCTCGGACAGTTCGGTTCATATGGCAATCTGCAAAATAACAGATTTCAAAGGGGTTGCCCGTTTATTTCCCGAGGTAAGGCCTCGACCACCTTCATCTCATGTTCAAAATTTGGATAAAGAAGCCATGAAGGCACCTTACAATGAGAGAGGCACAATTAGGCGATTAACTAAAGAGCTAGAGGTCAGTAAATCCCAAGTGGGAAGATGGGTAAAAACTACAAGAACTAAGGCTCACACAAATGCAATCAAACCTGCATTAACAGATTCAAACAAACTGCACAGGCTGACACTACAAGAAAATTGCGCATTTGCCGCTAGTCTTTTGCAACTACAAGAGTGGTTACTAAAGTAACCCTTTTTGTAACTATTAGTAGTTGCATTAAGTATTTCATACAATTTTAACCAAAATTGCTACAATATGAGAAGCTCTTTTGCAACTACTTGTAGTTACAAATATATTAGTAACTACAAAATAGTTGCAAAAAATAATTACAAATTCACTAGTAACTACAAAATAGTTGCAAATTTTTTTTTTTTTTTTTGCATCTTATTATAAGTGACTACCCTATGGTAACTACTTTTAGATATTTAGTTACTAAAAGTATTTTTGTAACTGCTCTCCCTTTTTTGTAACTACATTTTGTAGTGGCAAAAAGCCTTATTTCTAGTAGTGTGATATATAGTCTTTCCTACTTGTAACAAGACAACAACAACCAAATCAGTTTTGCAAGCATGCATAACGTTATCCACATAGATGAGAAGTGGTTCTATATGCAAAGAGCATCTGAAATGGCATTTAAACTAGAATCTGAAGTTGACCCATATAGGGCATGTAAGAGTAAGAGGTTCATCCCCAAAGTCATGTTCATGTGTGCTGTGGCAAGGCCACAATACACGGATGAAGGAGATGTCCTCTTTGATGGGAAAATTGACATTTTCCCTTTCATAATACAAGCACCAACCATTATAAACAGTGCAAACAGATCAAGAGGAACGATGGTTACGAAACCAATTGATTCAATAAACAAAGAAGTGATTAAGAGCTATCTTTTGGAGAAGGTAATTCATTCACTATCAGAAAAATTTCATCATTTAGTTAATTGTGTTACTAAGGCTTCTGAAATCATTCGATTGAAACAATCGGGCTGATTTGGTGACATTACTAAAACCATTTTTAGTTCATTTTTTACTATTTGTTTCATCATATGACAACAAAAACCAGACTATTCCAGCAATCAAGGCAAAGTGGCCAGCAAATGTAAGTAAACAGATCATTATTCAACAAGACAATGCAAGACTACATTTAAGCAACTTAGATGCAGATTTCAGGAGGATTACCACATCAGATGGGTTTGCTATTAGGCTAATGTGCCAACCACCTAATTCACCGGAAACAATTTTTTTGGATTTAGGCTTCTTCAGAGCCATTCAATCCTTGCAAGTGGAAACAAGAAGCTACAATGTTGATGATTTGGTAGCAAATGTTCTTCAGTCATTTGAAGAACTTGAACATGCAAAGTTAAACAATAAAGTTCTTAGTTTACAAACATGTATGGTTAAAATCATGAAAGTCAAGAATGGGAGCAATTATAAGCTGCCACACTTAGGGAAGGCAGCCCTAGCAAGGACAGACACATTACCAACAATTATTGAAGTTGAAGAGCAGCTTGTAAGGAATACTATTGAGTTTTTTTATTGCAAATGAAGAAGCAATATAACACTATGACATAGAAGGGATTGTGTCAGATTTAGGGTACATTTGAAACTGTTTTAGAAAGACAATGCTTTTTGTTTTATTGTTTGCAGTGTAAGCACATGTGAAGTGTTCATTTTACTTAAACTACAAACAGTATGAAAACATGACAATTTTATAAATTTCATCATTTTGTGTTTGATTTATTTTTATCCCTCAGAAAATTATCATCACTGGGATTAAGCTTATACCAACCAGATTAAGCTGCCAGCATTAAACTAGCCCTAATAGACTAGTTTAAGCTACTTCAAGCTTAACCTTATCAACCTAATCTAAGTAATTAGGGCTAGATAACAATAATTATGTTACAAGTGCAATCAGCACATACACAACATCATTTTGAATGGCTACTAATTTAACAAAATCACCATTCACATAGCATAGTTCATTCACTTAAACAATATGATCAAATTGGACAAGCACATATTTCAAACTAGGTAGCAACATTCAATCAGGGACAATTCAAAAAACATCACTTTGAATAAGCCATCTACCGTTAATCAAAATGCAACTCAATCAAATTACTGACCCAAAAATCAGAGCTTGCAAACATATTCACACCAGAGCATATGCCAAACAGCTAGTAATATTGAACATATGCCCAAATTAGGGGGTCCAGAAACAGATAACAACATTATACAACCACATATCAGAATTTAGGGCTTTCATAAAAAACCAACAGAATCGAGCCCAAATTAGGGTTTCCAGAAACATATCATACGACAATCAGAAATTAGGGCTTTAACATACAGATCAAAATTTTGAACAACCACATATCAGAAATTAGGGCTTTCAGAAAAATCCATCAGAATCGAGCCCAAATTTGGGTTTTCCAGAAACATATCTTTCGACAATCAGAATTTAGGACTTTCACTTACATATTAGAATTTTGAACAACCAAATATCAGAAATTAGGGTTTTCACCAAAAATCGAAGACTCGAGCCCAAATTAGGGTCTCCAGAAACAAATCATACGACAATCAACAGAAACGAGCAATGTCACACAATAACGTAAACGTAATCAACAAACGTAAGATTCACATATCTTAAAATACCCACAACAAGAGAAAACGAAATAAGGATCCAGGAGCACATAACCTTTTAATCAAAGGAATCTAAACGGCCAGACAATCGAAGAAATGTCTTCGCATTTCTGGGTTGTACAACAAATCGAAAGTGAGAAATGAAACCTCGATCCTAGTTGGGAGAGAGCCATCTTCCACTTCGTCCAGATCAGTTTCCGCAACAAAGGACTCCTCGTAGTCAAACACAAAACTCTCCTCAGATTCAGAGAAACCGATTTCCATCCCAAAGGGCAAATCTCCCGATTTACCAACAAGAGGGATGAAATAAGAATTAGGGCATGCAAGAGAATCGAAATCTGGATGAGACCTAGTAGAAACAGCGAGATGAAGGAGTGAGAGAGAAAAGCGACACAATTGGGTTTAGGGTTTGTAGAGTGAAAAAGAGTGATTGTGAAGTTGAGAGAAAATTCCAAAAATGGAATGGGGAGGGTTGGATAATGAATAGTGGGCTGGGCTACTGAATTTGGGGTGGGGTGAGGGTTTATTAGTTTAGGTTTGTTAATATAGATTAGAGAATTTTGTTTAGGTTCAGGAAAATTAAATTCAGATTTATTAATGACATTTTTGTAATATGAGTAAAGAGTGAGAATTTTTATGCTTGACTTTTTTTGTTATTTATGAATTGGAAAGTTAAATTGTGACGTACCAAAAAGAAAAGTAGAAGGGAGTATCATTTACTTCTCTATAATTAATAATATTAGATGAGGGTATTTTAGTTAAATTGTAAGAACAATCTAACAAGGGATGATTTATGTGAGGTGTCAAAATTTTGATATGAATCAATCTCTCTGTGTTTGTCTCCGGCAGAACTTTCTGGTTGGCCTGTGTTTATCATCCCCATCAAATGTGATGAATTTCGAGCCCAATGTCACCAACAAAGACCAGTTGTCTCCAATTCACCTTTTTCAGACAAATATCCATTCCTTGTGAATTACAATCTCAACAACCTTACATCAAACAAATCTCAACATAGTACACACTCCACGTAAATAAGACTCAGATGTTGGAAAAACAATCTACATCTACATAATAGTAATACCAACATCTGATATACAAGAAATTGAATTTAAAGCTGCTTCCACAATGATCAATTTCTCAACCTACATAATTTTGTTGGATCCATCTGAAACAACAAAAGCTACACAGGTACTCCGTCTTTGACCACCACAGTCGAGCTCATCACCATTAAACGATCCAAATTCTAGGTTTAAAACAAATGTAGCCAATCTAAGGGTAGTCCAAACCTATTTCACATTACGTAGGATCTTCATTTGATGTGTTTCGACTCATACATGAATCACCTAGTATACTTTTCAGCTTGTTCTACTATATAACATACCAGGGAGAGCCATGTAACATCAAAGAGTCTCAAAGTAAGATGACAAAAAATTCAGTTAACGACGATACTAAGATTACAACATAAACCAATCATTCCAAAAACTTATTAAACCAAGGTTTCACAACTACTCTATTTATTATGACATTTTACAAAAGAAATGGAAATAGTAAGCTAATCAGCATTAGTTCCAAGACATCATAAGTAATTAAACTACACAAATTTTGGTATTAAAAACACAAACTCAATATAGTGCAGAGTAATTCATAAATCTGAGCAAAAGTCAAGCAACCTGAAAAACACACATAGTTCTATATATTCTTCAAAGCAATTCTACTGAAACACAGAAGAACTCCTATACGAACAGGGTATTTTATACACTGACAACGCAAGTTGACACGATAGATGAAATCAATATAGCTATCAACTCAAATGAATAATAAGTTGACACCATTAGCACCATTCTTACGATCTACAATCAGTTTTAAGTAAGCACATGATAATCAATATGGGAGCAACCTAATTGGATTCAGCATAACAAAAGAACTGCCTTAAGCCTCAGTAAGATAATGTGTACCCAGCGTCAACGAGAAGAGTTCACGGACAGGTTGGTACTCGACTAACGAAATTTCCGTGGCATATCCGCCAACGGGCAGCTTCAAATCCCGTAAAACAGTAAAGGCCTCAGCCATACGAGTCTTTGGTACGTCTTGAGCCACCAAGCAGTGAGGAATCCACTTATCGGGCTTGTAGTCCTCCCCGATTTCTATGCCTTCTTTCTTCATCGCATCACACAACTGCGAATGGAACTGGAGGAGAGAGCAAGATGGGGTCGGGGTAAGAAACAGAACATTGTTGTCATTGGGGAGGCTTCCGATTGAAGAGAATGCCAAAGACAAAGGGTCTTGCTTTGAACCAACAACTCTTAGGATGCTTTCGAGCTTTGCAATGTCCACGAATTCAGTCGAAAACAAGGTGAGGTGAGGCCTTGATTGAATCTCAATGAGCTGAGTGGTGATTTGCCTTCGAGCCAACACATTCCAGGCCTTTAAGACCTGATTCTCAAGGGCAGGATCGAAGTAAAGCTCGACTGAATAGCCTTGTGACATTGTCTGTAAAATAATTAACAATAAGCTACCAAATTAACCACACAGACAGAAATTGTGGCAAACGAATGAAAAATTCGAAATTATACAAAACCAACCATGAGAATTGAGAAATGCAACGCAAGAATAGTGAAGCAAGAATCAAGAACAAGATCTACAATTAAAGAAACAGAGAGAAATTAAAGAAAGCCCAAAAGATAGTAAACCTAAAAATATCCGAAGAATTAAATTTCAATAAGTAGAGTGGAAATTACAGCCGTAAAGAAATGAAATTTCACGAAATAGGCAAAATTGGAACATACCCTGTTGAAATCAGAGACAGGTGAAGCAGTAGGACCAATTATTGGTTGACAGTTATGGAATTCAGAGAGAGATGAATCGCTTATTACGGGAAGAAAAGAGTGAAAACTTGAAAGGGATGTATAAGAGAGCATGTGAAAAACACTCTGGATTGATGTTAAAGTTTGAAATGGGGATAGTGACAGGGACGGGGGGAATAAATAGTTGAACCCAAAAGGAATTTCTTCACAGAGAAGACCCTAACAATTTCTTGGATTACAACCACAATTTCAAACTGTCAACTATGCTGGGGGTTGAAAACGAAAGGAAAAATCAAAATCAGATTTAGTTTTTTTCTTTAGGGAAAGAAGGTGAAGTTATTAGATACTAGTAATTAATTAGTTTCCAAGGGCCGGCCAATTGATAACAATTATTTAAATAAGTGTTAGATACATAAAATTTGTATCCAAATAAAATGCGCAACGCAATAAAATATGAGTTAAAAATCAATTTTATATTGATTATTTTAATATTATGAGTTAATCAACCTATAATATTAAAATAGAGTCGCGAAAAAAACGCTGATAACACTTGTCGCTCAGATAGAATTTTCGTCAAATTTTCTATTTTTTTTTCGCCAAATTTTTTATTTTCCAGTAGTCTTTGAATAAGTTGATATTATACACATAGCGCATGTTCAATTTCTTACAGGCAGTGCACGTTCCAAAAAACTAATACTACAATTTCTTACATGCCTTTATTTAAATATACAAATAAATAAATATATAATTTTGCCTATTCATTATTTTTATAATCATGATGATGATGATAATGATAGAAATAAAACTACGAAGTGTATTAATATTAATAAAAAATTAATAGTAATAATCATTAATTGAAGAATACAGATAGTAATAATAGTACGAATAGTCTATATAATAAATATTAATATTATATTACCTATGTCAATAATAATAAAGTATAAAACATTAAAAAGGTGGTAATAGTAGTAGTAATAATAATAATAATAATAATAATAATAATAATAATAATAATAATAATAATAATAATAATAATAATAATAATAATAATAATAATAATAATAATAATAATAATAATAATAATAATTCAAAAACTGCATAAGCCCACTACTCCACTTCCAATTAAACTTCCGTAGATCAATTTGTGATTTAGTGGGTATATGCAGTTATTGAATATCATCCATCATATATCTCCTATAAATAGAACTATTACAAGCCACTGCAATTACATTTTCATTACATCATTCACACAAAATTAAGAAAACTATTGCAGAAACAATGGCGTTGTTCTTCAGTTTGGTAAAAGATGTGAGCCCGTCCACCACTCTTTCAGCAATGAAGGTTCGCTTGGTTCGAAGTTATGAGGTCTGCACATTTGGCACTAAAACTGAAGTAGCAAGGTTTGAATACATTTTCGAGGACAGAGAGGTATAATACAACACCATTTAAATACTTCATATTATACATTTTGAGTTTTCATGCATGCATTTAATACAGAACATTATATTTTTTGTTTATTTTGTGTAAGGGCGATCGGATTCATGCATCTGTCCGAGGCCAGACCATTAGGTTTTTCAAAGGAAAAGGTATGGAGGGCCACCTCTATGCTCTGAAAGATTTCATAGTCACTGAAAACCGAATGAAGTATAAAACTACTTCTCATCCAATGAGGTTAATCTTTTTACGTAAGACAAAAATGGAAGAGATTTTCGATGCAAAATTCCCACAAACTGTTCATCAGTTCAAATCATTTGCTGAGCTAGAGATTGCTAATGAAATTTCGCAGTTCAAATTATTCGGTAAGCATACTATACTAATATAAAAATAATGATAATATAATTGCTATGTTGTATTCATTTAATTTTTGTTTTGAATATACTCATCGAATAATTTATAAAATATACTTCAATTTTCAGATGTGATTGGAAGAATGGCCTCATGCAACTTACCATCAGTTACTACTGCAAAGGGGAAACGCATGGAATTCATGCTTGAAGATTGCGAGAAAAAGATGGTCAAGTGTACGCTGTGGGATGAGTATATCGAAAAGCTTCTACCGTTAGTAGAGAGTGAATGTGAGAAAAGCCTGGTAATTTTGATCGAGTTTGGAAGGGTTTCAATTTTTGGAGGTAATACATTAATTTTAGAAAAAATACAATCAATTTGTTAAAAAAATCTGACTTTCTTTTTAATGCACATACAGATCAAGTTAGATTTTGCAACACCTACAATGTCACGAAAATGACTGTTAATGGAAAAACCGATGCATTTAAATCTTTCTATCAACGGTACAGTTCTACAAAATAACAAATTTTCAATTTTATTTCTACTGAAGAAAACAGATATTCAATTTTATCAAATTTGACTATTTTCATAAAAAACAGTCTGGCAGAGTTTGGGATGTCAGTTGGAGTGGTAACAACTATACCAAGTTGTTCTGCACCAACTCTTGCGGATGCTTTTATGAAAAAAGAAGCAAATGTTATGAATTTAGCGGAGACAGTTCATTCTGACTGTGATGGGAACTACTGGGTTGCTGCAACTATTGCACAAGTTGAGACACTAAGGGATTGGTGCTACTTAGCATGCAACAAATCTCTAAGAAGCTTATCAAGGAATCAGACTTTTATTTATGTTCAAAATGCAGGGTCAAAGATACTAGGGACCACTACAGGTTATTTTATTTTTCTAACAACTATATATGTTTCAGTTTTAGTGTGACGAATTATTCTATACTAATTGTTATACTAATTAAAACAAAAATTTCAACCTTAGGTACAAAATTGAAGTGTTGATGCATGATGTAAGTGGAGTAGCAAAATTTATGCTATGGGACAACGAATCTATAGAGCTCATAGGCAAGACTGCAGGAGATGTCATGAAAGCAAATGTATCATTTTCTCCAGAAATTCTATCTAATATTATTTACTAACAAATTTATGCTTTATAATCTCTGTAACTCAAATGTTGTTAATGCAGCCTGAAGCCTTTGATTTCGTTCCAAAAGAAATTGTGGAATCACTGACTGATCGTGTAGGAATTTTCAAAGTCCAAGTGAAGGAGGCAGACCAAAGTCGGCAATCAGTTACTTACAATGTGACTAAGGTTACAACTGATGCAAAGATATTGGATATCTACAATAAAAACTATGTCGAGGAAAAGGTACAACATAGTTTCAAATTACTTTCAGAAAACATGAATCGAAACTCTTTTTATTTTAAAAAACATTTCAATTAGACACATCTAATTTAATTATTTTTCAATAAACAGGTCCCCAATTCTACTCTTTGCATGGAGGATGCTGTGACTGATGATGAGGAATCAGATGATGAAGAGGAATCAGTTGATGAAGAGAATGATAATAATATCGATAAAGGTTACGAGGCAGACGATGAAGGAGATGACGATGTTCCACTGAACAAGTTAGTGAAGGAAGAGAATGGGGACTGTGCCCTAGGAAGAAAGAAGAAGGCAACAATATAAATTTGAAGGGTGGTTGTTTTATCTTGCTACTATTAACATTGTTTAAGTTTTTCAATCTAATTATCTTACAACTACGTTTAGAAACATATGTTTCAACATTTTAGTTTCGGTTCAGTCTGTAAATATCAAGTCCCAGTTTAGGTTTGTTGAAAATCTACAGTTTTCTATTAATGCAATTTCCAGTTTCAGAGACTTAATCTTTATTTGTTGTGTTTCTATTATGCAAGTGAATTTTATGGATGCATGCAAAACAACAAGTTTAATTATGTCTTAAAAAATTATTACACATATGTTTCTGTTGGAAAAATGATAACAAGTTTAAATAATTTATTAAAATACAATATGCATAATATAATTGCTAAAAATTGTCATGCAGTATAGAATTACTTACCTCAAGTTTTTCACTAATTTTACTTCATTATTTGTTCATTTGTTGTTGATGATTGCCTTCATTTCATCATTTGCATGAAGTGCAAAGATATCTTATTTGATAAAAATATAAGAGACATGTCAAAACTTTTACTTTTAGTACATAATAAAAAATAAAAAATATGTTTACATATTTAAACAAGATTTGGTCAACATCAAACTACATACGAATTCAAACAATATCTTTAAAGATTTCAATTTTTACCAGTTTATTTATTTATTTATTTATTTATTTTTTGTAATTATTTCAATAAAAATACTATTCTACGCCAACTGCCAAACATTTGTTGTATTCAGAATTCAGAATTATCATGTAGTTACAGATTGATAATATTAAGGTATCTACAAATAACAAAGAGACATTCCACATCAAATAACCTACAAATGTGAATAAAAGCAAATTGCAACTGAAAAATAAGATTTTTTAAAATGGAAAAACTAAAGAGACCCGTTTATATACTACTACAAACTCATCCTAATCAAGAAAAAAAGGTTAATATACTATAAATAATTTTAAAATAGCAAGTGTAATCTCCTAATACCCAAATTACAATTTTTTTATTATATCAGGTCACTAAATTATCATAAGTTAAAGTATAAAATAATTATATTATACTTAATGTCTTAAAACAAAATAACAAATAAATTCTAACATTTAGTATTACTTTTTTTTGGTGTAATCTTCAATGCTGTTAACATTTAGAACATACCAATTATTTTTGCAAAACATATTATTCCTGCATGAAAAATAAAACCATAAGTTTTCGCTCTTCAACAAAATAATAAAAATAAATAACTTCTACACAACTTACACAATTATTGAAATATGGTTATTTTTAAATACAAAATTTCAATAAAATTATTTCTGATATTAATGTAGTCGTTTATTATTTTAAATGATTATTGAAATGAAATTAAATGACAAGTTTTCCCACTATCCCCATTAACCCACTTTCACATGTTATCCATAAACCCACAACTTATAATTCAATTCATGCCTTATAAATATCAATCTGTAAATCAGTAGCTATACACAGTACGAAAACAAAACAAATAGCGACAATGGAACAATCTATTGCTCTAATCAGGGACTTGACCCCGTTGAAAACAAACTGGTCTATTTATGTTCGTCTGGTGCATTGCTATCATATGCCCGCAAGAAGAAATCCAGAGACAATACTTGCAATTGAGTGTCCTTTTTAAGACAATGAGGTATAACAAACATGATTCTACTATTTTCTTATATTCCAGTTTCATTACAGAAACAAATTTTATATATATCAGGGAGATAATTCACGCCACAATTGATGGTACAGCTATGCAAAACATAAGAATGTCACCAATTGAAGGCTACATATACGCAGTTAGGGATTTCTTAGTTGTTCACGACACAAGTCCCTATAAAACCTTAACAAATCGAAACAAGATTCTGTTCACAGAAAACACAAAAATGCTAGAGCTTATTCCAGCAGATCCTGTTTCTCACATTCGGCAGGTTAGGTAAACATAAGTTATTATTTTGAACTCCGTGATCAATTCTCAGAATGTATTTTTCAACCTTTAATAATTATTCATTATATTATTATTGTATTTTGTAGGATTTAAGGTACACACAACCAGCTATTGTAAAATCAGTTGATGCTCTGAAGTCATGGTTGGATGTTGCATGCATCCAGTGCATGCAATGGTTCGACGTTTCTGGACGTTTCATCGCTTGCACTAAATGTCATCCAAAGAGCCCTTCTGTTCTATTAAGGTATAGTAATCCAATATTTTCTACTTACAATTAAAAAACCCAGAAAACATGTTTAGTTACATTATTCATATAAACAAATTTATTTCAGGGCAAAGCTTGGGGTCATACTTACAGATGAGCATGGCACAAAGAGGCTTACCTTTTGGGAAAAGGAGTGTGTGAAGCTTATTGGATATTGAAGAAAACAAGTTTATTTAGTAGTATTTATTTTAATAGTTACTTATCTTTTTACTCACGATTGTATATAAAATCTATGTCCTTTAAATTTTTATATAACATTGTTACTGTTCCTATTTTAAGATTTAGTGCGACATTTAACAGTAACTACAACAGTTTATCAGTGTGCAAAATATATTTTGATCATAATGTGCATAAAGATATTACCTGATATTATGAGACGTTTATCAATCGCATCCTGCCCAAATAAAAACCATAAATCAATCACATTTAAGAACAGTGTAATTACAAAAAAATAAGTGAAATTCAATTAAAAATACAGAAAGCTTTATTTAAAACATTTAAATGGTAACAATATAAAGAATAACAAAAAAATAAAAAAATAATTAATAAACGTAAAATAAATAATAAATAGATACAAAATTATAGAAATTAAATAATCCTACATTTTTACAAAATGTAAAACAAAATATTATTATAAAAGTCATATATAACTAATTCATAACTTTTGCACGTTTTTGTAAGTTACCTATTTGAAATTCAAATTCTATCTTTTGAAATTTGAAGCACTTCTTTATCGAACAACAGTTTATTTGTTGAATGTTAAACTCCAAAGAACTACCAGAATAATAGATGTTTTTTGTAATCCAGAACAGTCGATCATAAGCAATTATTGCAGAACAAAACAACGGTCTCTCAACAATCTTACACACATACAGGAATGAATATTGCATGAGGTTGGTGTTTATTCTTTCTCTAAAAAATTCTTTCAATGTTAATGGCCTTTATAATATATATGATGTTGTGAATTGGTTGCAATGTTCAATTTTTTTAATAATTATCTGTATGCTCAGTATATTCGTTAATTTGAGTTGTACCAACACTATGAAACATGATTTATCTCTCTGGTTTGTAAAAAAAATTACAGATATGAATATGTTAAATTTGTAGAAAATATTTCTGTTGTGTAGATGTTTTGAACAGGTTTTACTTCTGTAAATTAGTTTGTAATTTATTTAAACGTACTTTAATCAAGGATAATCTTACAACTACATTTTACCCAAATAAAACAAAGTCCTACCATTACATAAGCTAAGACATACCTGATTATTTTAAACAATCATCAAGTTGTTTAAGAAAATATAACATTTTAAAACATAGAAATTTCCAAGTACTAAACGTTTAAATTTTCTAGTACGAGTGTCATTTAATTCAACATATAAATATAAATTTCAGTATCCGTATTGAAATTATAGATAAATCTTAACTTACCTTAAAATTGGAATTTTAAACAAGGATGATCTGAAACTGCAAATAAAAATTACATAACATTAGAGGTAAAAAAATTACATATTATTTGGACTCTACGGTACTGATGTACAAAATTATTATTATAATATTATAAAATAAATTAAAAATATATTTAAAATAATATAATATCTTCATTTTATAACAATATAATAAAATCTGAAATAAAAAAAGTACTAATATGCCTACTTAGTAATTTGATTGAAACTTTAACGCTGCTTGATACATGACAACACTTGCTTTTTAGATCATGTATTTTTTCCAGATCTAGATCATAAGCAAATTGATCACAGAGTCAGATGTGAAAAATATAAAAATGAAAAATTTAAAATACATTTTAGGCGCAGAATAATACTTTAGAACATATATAATGTAGATTTATAATACAACTTAAAAACTATGATTTTCTTCAATTTTTGTTCCCAAAAATACAGTAATATCACCAGTAATATCACCAATCAATCTGTTAACACTGCCATAAATTTTACTTAAAGAAAAAACTAAGATTTAAGCTTCACTAGCAACATGCAAACCAATAATGTACATAGTTGCGAACAGACAAAATATGAACAGTGTGCTCCATCTATTAAACAGATCCAAAAGTAGGACCGAAAAGATGAATACACTCATTTCTGTCAAAATCGCCTTCGACAAAGAAAACAAACAATGAAATAGTTAACCACATATATATAAGACATATATATAAGTATATATACATATGTTAGGAGAAAATTTAAAACATAGTTTTAAGCTATTACTCAGCTTAAAAACTATGATTTTCTTCCCTTTTTGTTCCAAAGATACAGTAATATCACCAATCAACCTGTTGATAGTGACATAAATTATGTTTAATAAAATAATCAGATCTAACCTTCACTAACGACATGCAACCCAACAATGTTTGGAGATACGAACAGACAAAATATGAATATTGTGCTTCATCTATTAAACAGATCCAAACGAGTTGGACCGACAAGATGAATACACTCATATCTGTCAAAATCGCCAACGACGAAGAAAATAAACAGTAAATTTGTGAACCACATACATATAAGGCAGATTAGCTGAATCAGTAAGGATTGTGAGATAGATCTGAAATTTTTAATTATGTATCAATGGAGTAATATAGAGAGAAAGAATTAAGAAGATTGCACCCGACTTAAGAGTAGAGAGAGAAAGTTGTAGAGACATTGTTGAATTGGACAGCAGAAAAGTAGGCATTATATATAGGAGTACCCAGCTGTCATTAGGGTTTCAGCCATTTAACGGAGACGTGACACGTCAAGCAATTTGCGACACATTGGGCTGAATTAACAATGATTTGGGCTGGTATTTTGTATTGGACCAATGTGATTTTCTGATGAATGTAACTAATTTTAACAGGCCTACTTGGATACTTAAATAAATGGGCCGCTGAGTCCAATTTTTCTTACAAACTATCTTTCATATAATATAATTTAGTAGGTGTTTGTTTAGTTAAATCAATAATTTCATTTATATATGATTATTCGTATATTATATACATATATACATATATAGATATATATTCATATTAAATATAATAATTTATTAAATTTATACATATAGATATAGTGGATATATATAAGTGTGTATGTGTATTTGTTGATGATTTTTATCTTAAGCAAGTTACATGTTATATTTTTATATAATCACAACAAAATTGAGCCTTTTTATCAGTGTTCTCATTATATTTTTCATTTCTTTGTTAAATGGGATGCTTTTTAAATTAAAAAAAAAATTATGATAATTAATTACAGTGTTGAAATGGATCCATGGAAAAAATTTTAAGTAACAAGTTATATATGTTTCAATTATAAATCAAGTTTGTTGTCAAACAATGATATAATATGTATTTATATGTATATATATGTCTATGTGTTTGTGTGTTTTTAAATTATTTGCCAAAATTATGTGTTTAGATGTACTCTTTTATTCATTTCTTAGAATTTTGTATTTATTTATTTTTTAATTAATTTTTTATTTTTTATTATATTTCTCCATTACAATGTTGCTTTCTCTTTAATTAGTTTTTTAATTGAAAAAAATAAAAAAATATGTGTATATACCTACGAAGACCAATTACTCAATTTTATTTGATTATAAATACGTCTTTTAATTACATACAAAGTTCTTCAACTGAATTTATCAATAATTGATAAATTTTTGAAACTATTTGGATATATGCACACCTCACAAAACATTTTTTTTTTCGTGGTTGTACTTAGAAATCTAATTCACTATTTTTTTTTTAATTTTTTTCTTATCGTAGATTTGCTTTACAATGGATGACTATAATTCAAGAGAAGCTCGAAATATACGAAAGAGTAAAATTAATAACAAACGTCAATGCAACTCCCTTGGTAAGATTTTGAATGTCACAATTCTTTATCTTTATACTTTGTTAAAAAAACTTATAAATTAAATATTTCTCAACCAATTATTTTATACAAGTGAATTAGACTCTACAATAAATAAGTGTGCACGTTCCATAGGAAGTGACACTTCTACTCCATCATCGTCGTCTACATTAAGAAAAATTGATACCAGTGAGTTTATGTTTATAGTAATGTAATAAGGTTTTTGCAAAATTAATTTTCAAGGTATGTAATTCTGTTACATGTTTAACGAGTATCACTATTGTTTTTATTAGGTAAATTGCACGCGGCAAGATTAAAAATATGTAGAGGACAGAGTAGTGATACATCCACTGCAAACCAAACATCATTCAGGAATAACCCAAGTAATTTAGTTTGCGTTATATGTATTTACTACAATTTATTTTAAAAGTATAAAAATACATAATATGTTATTTTATTTATTTACTTATTAATACTTTGACTTTTTTTGCAATTATTCTAAAGTCCGACTCTTTCCTCATTATTTAGGGAACTTTAAAACGTCCTTCGCTACAGGATCAATTACTTTACCGATACCAGTTACAACTGGTATGGAAAAAAAATCTTAATTAAATACTGATGCTTCTCCATTTTATATGTTTTTCGTTTGTTTGATGGGAATTGTTATTACTGAATAGTTAATTCTAATCATGGGCTTCAAAGAAGAGGAAAAACCATAGCTGATACAATGTCTCCTTCAACTTATACTACTGAAGGTATATACTCTAATTTATTTACACTTTTGGTAATCTTTTCTAAATTTATGACACTGACAATGTATTACCACACATAAAAATAATTATGATAAGTAAGTTTTTTTGTATAGTTTTATGTAATAAAATATATATATTTTTTTACTTTATTTTGTTTTCTACAGTTTATGCAAGAACAGAACGTATGACCCATGAAAGTACTAGGTACTATTATTTTATTTATAAATAAGAGTAGGATATTTATTGCATAAGACTAATAATTTTTTTTTTTTTTAGGATCATACAAAATGCAAATGAAATTCCACGTTTATCTATAACATCTGTTGACACTGATGATGGAAACATAATGTACGCGCGAACTAACTATACAGGTGGTACTTTTATTACCCCTTTTATTTTGCATGAAAAATAAAGCTAATACATAATCCATAGATTTAATTATAATTTTTTTAAATTTTTTTTTTACTATATCCAGAATATTGGGATCTAGGAGATGCAGAATACAAATGCGAGTATTGTGGCGCTTTCTTTTGGTATAAGAAGAGGTTGAGGTCAGCTTATGGTGCAAAAAGACCGAAATACTCAAATTGTTGCTTGCAAGGAAAAGTTGAACTTCCAAAGATGAAAAGACCTCCCCAGATGCTGATGGATCTTTTAAGTGGAAACACTCCAAAAGCAACCACTTCATAAAAAACATAAGATCCTACAATAGCATGTTCTCTTTCACATCTATGGGTGGAAAAATTGATAATAGCCCTAACACAGGAACTTCTCCACCTATATTCAAATTGCACGGTCAAAACTACCATCTGATTGTAAGCTTAATGCCGAAGAACAACCTCCTAAGTTTGCTCAGCTGTACATATACGACACCGAAAATGAAGTGGCAAACAGAATTAGATCTGTTAGGTATGTTTTCTATTTTAGTATAAGGAAAGAGTTGATTCAAGTTTATCCTATCCATCACAATATTGAAGATATATTATATTTTTTAAAGGTCTCGCAACAACTTAGATGGACTTTGCACATATATTGTTGAAGATCTTAAGGAAATGCTTGATGAAAACAAAATCTTAGTCCAATGTTTTAGGATGGCAAGAGACAAAATTCAACTATGCAGTGACGCCAATGTTAAGCTCAAGCTAATTGGAAGAAGAGATAATGATGGTAGGATGTACAACCTTCCAACAACTTCTGAAGTTGCAGCTTTAATCGTGGGAGACTTTGACGAAGCATTAGGTAATCGAGATATCATCGTTGAAACACAAGCTGGTTATCTCAAGCGGATAAATGGGTTACATGCTTCTTACCTGGGTTTGCAGTACCCTCTTCTTTTTTCTTACGGAGAAGATGGGTATGGGGAAGATATCTCATTGTAAAAAAATACAAGTACTGCAAAAAAGAGACAGAAACGTGTGACTACTAGACAATTCTTTGCCTACAGATTTCACGATAGAGATGGAGAAGAGTGCGTCATTTTATCTTCAAGAAGACTGACCCAACAAGTAATTGTCGATGGGTACACCATTATAGAATCGGGAAGATTAACATGGGTTAAGCTAAATAAAAAAACTCTCCGTTGTGAAATGTATAAGAGACTAGCTGATGCTTTGTTCAGAGGTCAAACAAATCTAGCAACTCAGGGATTACCAGTGGTTTAGCCATCTTCCTACACCGGAGGACCGAGATATATGATTCAAAATTTTCAAGATGCTATGACAATATGTGGTTGGGCTGGATATCCTGATTTATTTATAACATTAACATGCAATGCAAAATGGCCTGAAATCACTAGATATCTAAGTACAAAGGGTTTGAATCCTGAAGATCGGCCAGATATAGTTTGCAGGGTCTTCAAGATGAAGTTGGATGGTCTAATCAAAGATTTGAAGAAGAATAGGATTTTTGGTCGTGTCAAAGCAGGTGCTCACAATTCCATCTATAATTAATCTACCACATTCATGTTCGTATTTTGGCATGCTCATAAGTCACTATTTGTTATTATTTAATTAGTAAAATTCTTAAAATATATGTTAATTTCGAAAAAAAATTGCAGTTGTCTACACAGTGAATTTCAGAAACGAGGTTTATCGCATGCACATATACTTTTGTTTCTAGCTGCTGAGGATAGATACCCCACTGGTGTTATATAGACAGGATCATTTCAGCTGAAATTCCAGATGTAAATATTTATCCTGCCTACTATTCTGCGGTTGAGACATTTATGATTCATGGTCCGTGCGGAGATACTAACAAGAAATCTCCATGTATGTCTGAAAAGGGTTGTACGAAGTTCTTCCCAAAGGAATTTGTAGATAACACTACTTTCAGTGATGAAGGATATCCAATTTACAAGAGAAGGGATAATGGAAGATATATAATGAAAAATGGAGTACCTGTAGATAACCGATTCATAGTTCCTCACAACCCTTATCTTTTGGTACGCTATGGAGGTCACATGAATATGGAATGGTGCAACCAATCGCGATCCATTAAGTATTTATTCAAATACATTAATAAAGGATGTGATCGAGCAACTACACAGTTTATAAAGAGCAAGAAAGATGCAGAGAATGGCAAAATAATTGATGAGGTACAAATGTACTACGATTGTAGGTAAGTTTCACCATGTGAGTCTATGTGGAGAATTTTTGGGTTCGATATATCATATCGAGATCCACCTGTAGAACGTTTAAGTTTTCACCTTCCTGGAGAGCAAAGTGTCGTTTTTTCAGAAAATCAAGATATTGAATCTGTCATTGATGGTCAACATTTCAACACAAGCAAGTTTGAAGCTTGGTTCAAGGCAAATGTTGATTACCCCCACGGAAATAACCTCACTTACGCTGAATATCCTCAACACTTTGTCTGGAAGCAAGACTCCAAAGCATGGATTCCAAGGAGTCAAGGAATTGCTCTTGGAAGACCATATTATGTGCCACCAGGAGCAGGTGATTCATATTATTTGAGATGCCTCATAAATGTCGTTCGTGGAGCCAAGTGTCATGATGATATGAAAGTAGCACACTTTGTACAATATGATTCTTATAGAGATGCATGCTATGCGTTTGGTCTTTTAGAGGATGATAGTGAGTACATTGATGGACTGACTGAAGCAAGCTTTTGGGCATCTGCACACTCTCTTCGCACTATGTTTGCAACTTTGTTAACAGAAAAGTGTATGGGTAGGCCAGAAATTGTTTGGGACAAATGTTGGGAATATTTATCTGATGATATTCTCTATAAGGAACGACAATTCTATCACAACAAAGGTATGTTTATTATTTTTTATCTTCTATTATAAGTTTGTACTACATATTATTTGCAATACATGAACACTTTACTGAATATATTGTTTTAACTTCCTAGATCTGAAGCTAACAGAGTCTCAGATTAAAAATCTTGCTCTCATTGAGATTGAGAATGTTCTACGCATGTGTGAGAGTAGTTTAAAGTACTTCGACACAATGCCGCTGCCAGACTTAAATGATGTTGCAACATGTCGCAACAGATTATTGCATGAAGAGCTACAGTATGATAAAGACTTAATATCCAAGGAACTTGAAGACTTACTTCCAAAGTTGACGAACGAGCAACGCATTGTGTTTCATAAAATAATTGAGTCAACAGAAGGACACATGGGTAAGACATTCTTTATTATGGGTATGGAGGCACTGGAAAAACGTTTGTTTGGAAAACATTATCTGCAGCAATTAGAAGCAAGGGAGATGTTGTTCTAAATGTTGCTTTGTGTGGAATAACATCTTTGCTTCTACCAGGAGGACGAACTGCACACTCTCGATTCAAGATACCTTTAAAGACCCATGAAAAGTCGATGTGCAGCATAAAGTTAGGAAGTGATTTAGCTGAACTTATCGTGAAAGCAAAGCTCATTATATGGGATGAGGCTCCTATGATGCATAAATTATGCTTTCAAGCTTTAGATAAAAGTCTTAGAGATGTTTTGAAGAGCATTGAGCTTGAAAACGCAAAGAAGCCATTTGGTGGGAAGACAATTGTTTTCGGAGGAGATTTTCGTCAAATACTACCCGTTATACCAAAAGGTCAAAGACAGGATATTGTCAATGCAACGATTAATGCTTCTTATGTATGGGACTCTTGTGAAGTTCTCCACTTGACGAAGAATATGAGGTTGCAAAGTGTGGGATCAGAAAGTGAGACTTCATCTTTAGCAGAATTTTCAGAGTGGTTACAAGAGATTGGTAATGGAACTATTGGAGAAGTTAATGAAGGTTCGTTGGTGATACAAATTCCTGATGATATATTGCTGCGAAATGGTCCTGATCCAATTGCAGTCATTGTTGAAAGTACGTATCCTAACTTATCAGAAATAATTCGTGACCCTGAATATCTACAACAGAGAGCTATACTTGCGCCGACTTTGGATGTTGTTGACTCTATCAACAACTACATGATCGAAAAGAATACTGGAGAGAGTCGTCCGTATTTCAGTTCCGATAGCGTAAGCAAATCTGAAATGACATCAGATGTTGCCACAAATGTCCATACTCCTGAATTCTTTAATGAAATCAAGTGTTCTGGAAATCCGAATCATGAATTACACTTGAAAGTAGGGACTCCAGTGATGTTGTTGAGAAAGATTGACTCAAGCAGAGGTTTGTGTAATGGTACAAGATTACTTCTTACCAGACTAGGAGATCATGTCCTCGAAGCAAAGATAATAACCGACTCAAGTGCAGGTGAATTGGTTTTGATCCCTAGATTATTGATGACTCCATCAGATTCAAAAGTACCATTCAAATTTCAACAACGTCAGTTTCCTATCACAGTTTCCTACGCAATGACAATAAACAAAAGTCAAGGCCAATCATTAACTAATGTTGGTCTTTACTTGCGTAAACCTGTTTTTAGTCATGGGCAACTGTATGTTGATGTGTCTTTATTATTCCATATTTTATATGCATTTTCCCCAATAATTAGTCTACTTTTGCATTTTAATTGGACTAATTGATTCTCTTTGGTTGTAGGAAGAAATATTTTGGGCTTAAGGAGAAATTGGGCTTAAAGTGGATATTTTAGGCTCAAATTATGGAGAATTGGGCCAAGATGGGTCAAGATATCAGACGGGCTGAATTGGAGATTGACAAATGGGCCGAGATACAAAGATCATATCATTGTGGGCCTATTAAGAGTTTTATTTAATAAAAACTCTTATTCTTTTATTGTAATTAATTAGATATTATTTAGATATTTTCCTTTTTATAGATAAGGTTGGATATTGTTAAGATTTGATTAGGAGTAGGAATAGGAAAAATAAAATTTTTAGCGTGATTAAGAGGGAAGAGCCGCGCCAGTTCATTTACACAATTCCAATACGCGCTCTCTCTCTCATACCCAGTACAACTTACCAGTATTTTCTTTTCCGTTAATTCTTATTCCTTCAAGACAATTGTTAGAATACTTTTTATGAAGAACATCAATTCCGGCATGCGTGGCTAAGGTTCTTATTCTAATTCAAAGGCTTTAAATTCAATTATGATATTGTGAGGCATTGTATTTTATTGTTCTTGTTTATTTCAAGTGCTTATGAATTCGAGCGTATTTATACAGAATTTATTTATGATATTGAATTGACGATTCGGTTGATTATATAAATTCTACTGCTATTTAACGTTCTTGATCCGTAATTGTCAAGAACGATTGAACCCTAGTAGCAATAGGTTAAATTGATTGTGCTATCATAATTAGTTCAACCTAATCGAATTCATAGGTTAATTATTTATAGTTGCAGCTATCTCGGCTATAAGTAATTAGATTTAACCATTTTCATAATTCTCTATGCTGTTATTAATGTGGTATGGAATGCTATCGTGCCCAACTCGTTAATAATACGTATTGATCGGTTGCTGGGATTGGTCAATTACATTAGGAAAACATAAGATTTATTACGGCTATCCTAATAAATCTTTGGTTAAATACTAGAACTGCAAGAAATTCATTAGTAAGCCTATGATCAATACGTAATTGAATGTAGACCCTTGGATCAGACTTTTCTTATATTGATTAATTCCTCTACATTTCATTTTGTCTTAGATTATTAAACTGATCTTTAATTTCTTGGTTGTTTAGTTAATTATATTTAGGATTTTAGTTAATAAACCAAATTTCAAAACCCCCTTTTTAATTGCTTTCATATTCAAAAGAATTTAATCACTGTTCCCCGTGGATTCCACCCTACTTGCCATTATACTAGTTTAGTTTGAAAGTAGGTTAATTTGGCGGTTCGACACCTATCAAATTTTGGCGCCGTTGCCGGGGAACAACGTCAAATTAAGTTCTATTGAGTTATTTTATTTTATTTTATTTGTTCGTGGTTTATGCCTCGTTCTTCTCGTACAGGTAAATTGATTTTTGATCCTGAAGTTGAGAAAACAGCTAAAGCATTGTGGAAAACGAGACTGCGATCACAACAGACATCGAATTCTTCGCTTGGTTTGAATTTTATACTTGATTTGCCTGATTCTGAAGGTGAAATTGATTATTATTCAGAAGGAAGTGAAAGTCAAGAGATTAAAATGGCAGATCAGCGTACTCTTAGAGAGCTAGCGAATCCTGATGTGAATCAACAACCACTGTGCATCCATATACCTGCTACTGAGGCGACATTTGAACTGAAGTCCGGCCTTATACATCTGTTGCCTACCTGCCATGGTCTTTCTGGTGAAGACCCTCACAAACATTTGAAGGAATTCCATGTGGTGTGTACTGCAATGAAACCACAGAATGTGACGGAGGAGCAAATATCTTTACTAGCCTTTCCTTTCTCTTTAGCTGATAAAGCTAAGGATTGGCTTTATTATCTTCCTTCCGGATCCATCACTACTTGGAATGAGATGAAGAAGCAGTTCCTAGAGAAATTCTTCCCAGCATCAAGAGCAGCAAATATTAGGAAAGATATATGTGGGATTAGACAGCAGCATGGCGAAACCCTATACGAGTATTGGGAAAGACACAAATTTCTAGTGTCTAGTTGTCCGCAACATCAAATTCTGGAGCAGTTACTCATCCAGTACTTCTATGAAGGTCTGTCAGTCTTCGACAGAAACATGATAGATGCTGCGAGTGGAGGAGCCTTGGTCAGTAAGACTCCCGATGAAGCTAAGAGACTTATTTCTAATATGGCTGCTAATGCACAACAGTTCGGAACGAGAAGTGCTGTCATTCCACAACAAGCCAAGGAAGTGAGTACTAGTTCAACTGATCAGAGGATAGAAGCCTTGACTACCTTAATGGAGAAGTTTGTGGGAGCAAAATTTGCACCTGTTCAAGTTTGTGGAATTTGCTCTATCACTGGGCATGCTACTGATAGTTGTCCAACACTCCAAGGTGATGTCCAACAAGCTAATGCCATGGGAGGATTTACTGGACAACCTCAACACCGATATGATCCATACTCTAGTAGCTACAATCCGGGTTGGAGGGATAATCCAAGGTTAAGCTACAAAAACCAAGAAGGACACCAGGGATTCTCACAACAGAATTATCAAAAACCACCAGCTCCTACTCAACCTTCAAATTCCGGTCTGTCATTGGAGGAAATAGTAAAAGCTCTAGCAACGAGTACACAACAGCTGCAAGAAAACACACAACAGTTTCAGTAAGAAACAAGAGCTAGCATGCAGAGCCTTGGGAACCAAATTAGCCAACTGGCTACGTCTATGAGTAAGCTCGAAGCTAAAAACTCGGGAAAGCTTCCTTCTCAAACTGAGATTAACCCGAGTGAAAATGCAAGTGCAATTGTGCTCCGCAGCGGAAAAGAGATACAATCGGGATCTACTTTGCTTGAGAAAACCGATAAACACCAAGGTGAGAAAGCAGTTGAAGAAACCGAGAAAGGGAGCTCTCAAGACCGAAGTAAGAATAGTTCTTCTCCTTTTTCGCCCAATACTCCTTATGTGGCCGCACCACCGTTCCCTAGTAGGTTGGCTAAGGCAAAGAAGGATGACCATGAGCGAGAAGTGCTAGAGACATTCAGGAAAGTTGAGATCAACATTCTTTTGTTAGATGCCATTAAGCAAATTCCCAAGTATGCCAAATTTTTGAAGGAGCTGTGCACTAATAGGAGGAGACTACGAAGTGATGGGAAGGTCAGTGTGGGGGAGAATGTATCTGCTGTAATAAAGAAGACACTGCCAAACAAATGCAAGGATCCAGGTATTTTTACTATGTCTTGTGTGATTGGAAAAATGAAAATTGAGCGTGCCATGTTAGATTTAGGTGCTTCTATTAATGTCATGCCATAATCAATTTATTGTGCTTTGAATTTGGGTCCTTTGAAGGAGACTAGAGTTGTCATTCAATTGGCTGATCGTTCTAATGCTTACCCGTTAGGGGTTGTTGTTTTGGTGCAGGTTAAGGAATTAATTTTTCCAGCTGATTTTTACATCTTGAAGATGGATGATGACTCCATGGCTAATTCAGCCCCAATCTTGTTGGGAAGGCCATTCATGAAGACAGCCATAACAAAGATTGATGTGGATAAGGGTACTCTCTCTAGAGATTGACGGAGAGATTGTGAAATTTAATATTTTTGATGCTATGAAATACCCAAATGAAAATCATTCTGTTTGTTCTATTGATGCTATTGATTCAGTTTTGCAGGATACCTTCGAGGAAAATCATGGAGCTGAGAAATTCGATATGCAGTCACAACTGGATATTGAAGCGGAGATAGCCGAAGCTTGGGACTTGTCTGACTCTTTGATGGACTCACGAAAAGGGGTAACTGATTCTGAGGTAGAAGGTTCTAGTTGTCATAAGAAATTGTTACCATCTGTTTTGCAGGCACCTAAGTTAGAATTGAAGGTTTTACCTGATCATCTCAAGTACATCTATTTGGGCGACAATGACACTTTACCTGTGATTATCGCGGAGAATCTAACTGAGGATCAAGAAAAAAGGTTAACCAAGGTCTTAAGCGAGCACAAGACTGCAATTGGTTGTACCTTGGCGGATATCAAGGGGATAAGTCTGTCAATTTGTATGCATCGAATTCTTTTAGAAGATAATGTCAAACCAGTGAGAGATGCACAGAGGAAGCTCAATCCAAAGATGAAGGAATTGGTGATGAAAGAGATTATAAAGCTTCTTAATGAAGGGATGATCTATCCAATTTATGATAGTAAGTGGGTGAGTCCGATCCATGTTGTACCTAAGAAAACAGGCATCACAGTGGAGAAATCAAAATAATGAATTGGTGCCTACGAGGGTACAAAATGGATGGCGTATGGTCATTGATTTTAGGAAGCTTAATTTAGCTACTAGAAAGGATCATTTCCCCCTTCCCTTTATTGACCAAATGTTGGAAAGATTAGCTGGTAGAGCTTACTTTTGTTTTCTAGATGGTTTTTCAGGTTATCATCAAATTGCGATTGCTCAAGAAGACCAGGAGAAGACGACGTTCACATGTCCCTTCTGAACATTTGCCTGGAGAAGGATGCCTTTCGGTCTATGCAATGCCCCGGGCACATTTCAGAGGTGTATGCTTAGTATTTTTTCTGAATTCATAGAGAATTTTACTGTACATGGAGATTCCTTTGATAATTTCTTAGGTCATTTGTCTAGAATTCTAAAAAGATGCATTGACACTAATTTGGTCTTGAACTATGAGAAGTGTCATTTTATGATGACTGAGGGCATTGTGTTAGGTCATGTGATTTCTTCTAGAGGTATAGAGGTTGATAAGGCAAAGGTTGATTTGATTATGAATTTACCTTATCCTACTAACGTTAAGAAAATTCGAGCTTTTCTTGGACATGCAGGTTTTTACCGCAGATTTATAAAGGATTTCTCCAAGATTGCCTTACCCATGTCGAGATTACTCCAAAAAGATGTGAAATTTGAGTTTGGAGACGCGTGCAACTTGGCATTTGACAAGCTCAAAAACATGTTGACGATTGCGCCCATTATCCAACCACCTGACTAGAATTTGCCGTTCGAGATCATGTGCGACGCTAGTAACTATGCGGTTGGAGCTGTTTTGGGCCAGCGAATCGATAAGAAGAGCCATGTCATATATTACGCTTCAAGAACATTGAATTCTGCTCAGAGCAACTATACGACTACTGAGAAAGAGCTTTTAGCAATTGTTTTTGCTTTGGATAAATTTCGTTCTTATTTGCTTGGCTCTAAAGTTTATGTTTACTCTGATCATGCAGCTTTGAAATTTCTGTTAGCTAAGAAAGAATCCAAACCGAGATTGATACGGTGGATACTCTTGCTTCAAGAGTTTGACATCGAAATCAAGGATCGAAAAGGAGTTGAAAACCCAGTGGCCGATCACTTGAGTAGGTTGGTGACGGAGGAAGAAGCATTGGCTATCTCTGAGCTCTTTCCTGATGAGCAGCTGTTCCAGATGAAAGGTATGATTCCTTGGTGTGCAGATATAGTCAATTATTTAGTTGCCGAAATTTTACCTGATGAACTTAGTAAATCACGAAAGCAAAAGATTAGATATGAGGCTAAGTACTATGTGTGGGATGAACCTCATCTATGGAAATTCTGTTCTGATCAAATGGTTAGGAGATGTATACCTGAAAATGAACATAAGTCCATTCTAGCCTTTTGTCATAATTATGCTTGTGGTGGTTACTTTGGCCAAAAAAGAACTGCTAGAAAAGTTTTGGATAGTGGTTTGTATTGGGAAACTTTGTTTAAAGATGCTTATCTGTTTTGCAAAACTTGTGAGAGATGTCAAAGAACGGGTTCATTATCACGTAGGAATGAAATGCCTCAAATTCCTATTCTTGTTTGTGAAATTTTCGATGTTTAGGGTATAGACTTTATGGGACCGTTTCCATCGTCGTGTGGGTCTTTATATATTCTTTTGGCTGTTGATTATGTTTCAAAGTGGGTCGAAGCAAAGCCCACTAGGACTGACGATTGTTGCTGTCGTAGGTTTTATCAAGTCTAACATTTTCAGCAGGTTTGGAATACCAAGGGCGATAATAAGTGACCAAGGAAGCCATTTTTGCAATAGAACAGTGAAGGCACTGTTGCAGAAGTATGGGGTGTATCACCGTGTAGCCACTGCCTACCATCCTCAAACGAATGGTCAGGCAGAAGTGTCTAATCGAGAGGTAAAGTCAATTTTGGAGAAAACGGTGAATCCCGGGAGAAAGGATTGGAGCCTTCGCCTTGATGGCGCGCTTTGGGCTTACCGAATGACATTTAAAACTCCTATTGGAATGTCCCCCTATAGGTTAGTTTTTGGTAAGTCTTGCCATTTACCAGTCGAGATTGAGCATCGAGCCTATTGGGCGGTAAAACGCTGCAATATGGAATTGGAAGAAGCCGGTAAGTCGAGGAGGTTGAATTTGCAAGAGTTAGAGGAAATCCGATTAGAAGCCTATGGGAACTCGCGCATCTACAAAGAAAAGACGAAATTGTTTCATGATAGTTCAATCTTGAGAAAGCAATTTGAAGTGGGTAAAAAGGTGTTACTTTTTAACTCTCGTCTTAAACTTATGCCGGGTAAGCTTCGTTCTAAATGGCTTGGTCCTTTTGTTGTTACTAATGTCTTTCCTTATGGTTCAGTGGAGATTAAAAGCTTAGATACATATAAGGTGTTTAAAGTGAACGGGCATCGTCTTAAATTGTTCAATGAAGAAGAGAATGTGTCCTATGTCATTGATTTTGACTTAAGAGACCTCGTTTATTCATCGCCGTAATGGAGTGAAGGACGTCGAGCATAACGACGTTAAAAAATTGCGCTATTGGGAGGCAACCCAAATTTTTATTTTGCTTTGTTTAGTCTAAGTGTGATTTTCGAGTTCCTTAGGTTTTTTGTAGTTCGTTTGATTCACGTAATAAAATAGGTCCGAGAATTACTTTTTATTTGGTGTGATCACGCCAAATAAATAAGTTACATTCCTTTTAAATAGGTTAATTTTCGTAGGGGGGCAGAAGACTAGTCGCGTTTTGGCGTGATCACGCCAAAATCGGACTAGTCAAGTGATTTGAGTCAGTATCAAATTGGGCGTGATCACGCCCAATTCACACAAGTCTTCTGCACAAATTGTTAATGCCCCCTTATTTTAATTATTTTCAGGTTATTATATATATATATTTAAAAAAAAACGAAAATTAAACAAAGAAAACAGATTTGAGAAACCCTAAATCCCTAATCTCTCGTCTTTCTTTCTCCAGTCTAGCAGCCAACCTCACCTCCCTCTCTTCTCTCACTCCGGCGACCACCGTCTGCGTGCACCACGCTCGTCCAGCAGCCAGCCTCGTTGTGAATTTCCGGTGCCTGACGTCTGCTACAGCCTCGCCACCTCCTCCGGCTAATCTTGAGCATCATTGACCTCGTGAGCCAGCGCGGCTCCTGCGAGGCCATTTTCGTCCAACCGCCATCGCACCACTGCGCTCGGCCTGTTCCATCAACATCGTTTCTGCGCTGCGACACCATCTCCGTCGCGGCGGAGCGAACCACAGGCACAGGCAACAACAGCAGCTCGCATTCGCGACGTGTCCAGTCGCGAGCACCGCCTGCGCGTCCATCTTCAGCCGCCGGCGTACGCACGGTATCCACTATATTATTTCTGAAATTCCTATGCTACTGTTGCTACTCGTGCTGTTATCTATGAATAAATTGGGGGATTAGATTCTGTTATACTTGCTCTTTTGATTGATGAAGTCACGAATATTTTAGCTAATTGTAGCTCATAGGTTAGATGTGTGGATTTACACTGAAGTGCACCGATTGCATAGGTCATGCGATTTTCAATTTGCGATATTGTCCTTCTCGAATAAGGTTATTTGCTCTTCGTATTTTTTGAATATTCGGGAATCAATTTCATGTATATGATAGGTCACTATGCTTAGTTACTTACTCTGATTCTTTAAATAGTGATTCATTATACGTGGTCGTAAATTGTTTGAACATTCTGATCAATTCATTGAGTGTGCAGCCTGATTAGTGAGTGGCTTTTGAGTTGTACAATTTTTGTAATGGGAAAATCTAATACACGGTCGCGGACACACCTATCCGCCAAGGCAAGTCTACCAAGGGGGTGAGTTCTAGCAAGATCTCCAAACCTTCTGTCCCTACCAGTAAGCCCACCGGTGCTTCTCGAGCCCCTGCTCGAAGTGCCAAGGCCAAGGCCGTTCTACCTCCCTCAGAAGAGAGTTTACAAGGCAATCTCCAATTCGATACACCGGCCTTACAAGAAAGGTATTCCCAGGTACGTCTGCTTGAGATTATACCATGTAAATGTGTTGACATTCCCACATTGAAAAAATTGAACATTAAGCATGCATTTGATGAGCTAATTGATGGTAGTGGTTGGAACGTACTGTCAGATTTATTGCCCTGCTTTTACTGAGTTGACTCAAGAGTTTTACACCACCTTTCGTTTTGATCCAAAGGCTGTTTATACTTTAGATACACCTAATATTGTGTCCTACCGAGTAATGGGGAAAGAATTCTCTCAGAGTATTACTGAATTCAATCTGGCATTAGGTGTCATTTCTGAGGAGTATGTTCACACTGACTTATATAGGAATTCTTTAGTTCAATTTGATAAAGATTTTCACCCCCAATTTGAATGGAAGAATATGTCGAATGATATCTTTACTTATGATCCAAGTCATTCGAAAAGTACCCATCTTCTGCAACCTGTTTGGCGATATGTACAGCGTTTCTTCGCATTTAGTTTTTCTGGTCGGAAGTTTAGTTCCAATACATGCACTAAAACTGAATTGTTTTTCATTTGGGCTATGTTGCATAACATTAAGGTTAATATAGGTCATTGGCTGGCATCTCAAATGTCCACTGTTGTGAGTCGAAATAAGCCTTTGATTCTTGGGTCTGTTAACCTTGGTCTGCTTGATCTTAGCTGTCCTAACATGCATATAGCCTGCAAGATGGAACCACTCAATGTGGAGTGTTTGGAACAGATGGGCCTGGTTTACACGGTGGGGAATATATGTCACTTTTCGTCCCCCGGGAAACCTATGACCAGAGCAGAACTACGAACTCAGTTGAAATGGAAACGCACTCAGGTATCCAATGATGCTGATGAGGTGGATGATTCAATTCCTCCTACTTCCCCACCTCTTCGTGATATACATGCTCGCCTTGTCCAATTGGAGGATAAAGTTGTGAATGCCATAGAAAAGCAAGAGGCTTTCTACGAGAACATCACTACCAAGCTGGATGCATTCTTTCGCTTCATGAACTTTGAGCCTCCTCCTCCTCCTCCCACATGACTCGACTTTCAGGGACGCTTTCTTTTCCTTTCTTTTTTCAGTTATTTCATTCGTGTGTTATTTTATCTTGTTCTAATTTTTTTTTTTTTTAAAAAAAAAGAGAAAATAAAAAGTTTGGTTTCTGTATTGCTTTACCGTTAGTTTTTTTTTCGTTCCTGTTTAAGAGTTTATTGTGCATACATTGAGGACAATGTAGGATTTAGGTGTGGGGGAGGTGTAATTCTGGTGTACTAAAATTTTGAAAATTCATGTCATTTGGGGACTTTTTCTTGTATTTATATGCTAATTCTATGGACTCGATTGTCATGACTTTGTTGAATTGAGTATGATGGGCATAATAAAAGGGGTCAAGTGTGATTGATGTTTTTCTTGGCACTAAAATAAGTAGCATGTCTCGTTGGTCTTAATAGTGGATAGAATGCAAGTGTACAAGATTCGACACAAAATAGCCTTTTCCGTGAGCTTTTGAGCCTATGAGCAATGCATCAATAAATTGTGCTCTAATTTCTTTGTTGTGTGTGAATCAAGCATATATTGTTTATTCTAGAACTTGCTTTGTTATGCATTTCGAGACCACATTCATGCATTGTGCATTAAAATGATAAGGGCACTTAGTTACACCATTTGATGGCCTTTTCGTTCTGAATAACCTACCGAACATGTTTCCCTAGTTGAACACGTTGAGCTTATAGCCTATTCTTTGATTTTGCCGTGTTTATACATAGCCTATTCCTTTCTCTTGTTTATAACTGTCTACCTGAAAATTTTGAACCTTCTTGTCAAGAAGTGTGGAATTGCATGTCAAAAGGTGGATTTGTATTGTGAATACAAAGGGATGAGAAAGAAGTAGAATAGACGTTGTGGCAATGAAAAACAACAAAAAAGAGAAAAAGAAAATAAAAAAGAGCAAGAACGAAAAAAATAAAAAAAAAAAAAGAAAAAAAAAAGAAGAAGAAAAAGAAAAAATAGACATTGCCATGATGAAGAAATGGTAGAGAAATTGTGAGGTTGTCAATGTTTTGTATTAGGGATAATTACAAAATGGTCGCCGAACTATTAGCACTTTTTCACTTCGGCATATAAACTATTAACAGTGACTAAACCGCCGCCAACCTATTTGAATATTACTACTCGAAAGCTGCCGTCCAGAATACCGCCCAAATTCTGTCCCAAAAGGTGGTTTTCCGAAACCGGGTGTGCAATGAATTTGGGCGGTATTCTGGCCGGCAGCTTTCGAGTAGTAATATTCAAATAGGTTGGCGGCGGTTTAGTCACTGTTAATAGTTTATATGCCGAAGTGAAAAAGTGCTAATAGTTCGGCGGCTATTTTGTAATTATCCCTTTGTATTATTCTCTTCATGTCAAAAATAAAAAGTTTGACATATTATTGCTACTTAAGAGTGACACCTCTAGGCTATTACTTGGTTTTGGTTTGATGATTCTTATGATATAATAAGATTACCAAGTAGTAGGGGTAGGAATGGTCTTGTGATCCAATTCAAAGAAGGTGTGTTTGTTATTAGAGAAAGCGTGCATGTAATTTTCTATTACTTCTTGACTGCTAACCTTCAATTCTCCTTTTATCCTACCTTTAACCAAGGCCCTGTTACAACCAATGAAAAGACCCTTTGATTGATGCATAGTTCATATTCTAGTGGTGGAGATTTGATATATTAGCAAGCATATGGTAATGGCATGCATGTTTTGATGTTGAGTGATTATATATACATACCCTGATCATACACTTTAAAGAGTGAAATGAGTGATATCCTTGGTGAGGTGTTGTTTATTGTCACACTTGAGCTTATTGAAGCTGTTAAGTATTGATGGGACACGTGAATTTCATAAAAAAAAATTGAATTCATGATCACTTACTCTTATAAAAGCCGTCTACTTAATTGCCTCATTGCATGGTGATTTGGGTTGTCATGGAAAGCATTTGAGAGAAAGGGTTGAGAGAACATAGAGAGTTTAATGTTTGTCACCCTGTTCTTATTTGATTTTATGCATACTTGAGGACTAGCATGGTTTAGGTGTGGGGGAATTTGATGTGTCTTTATTATTCCATATTTTATATGCATTTTCCCCAATAATTAGTCTACTTTTGCATTTTAATTGGACTAATTGATTCTCTTTGGTTGTAGGAAGAAATATTTTGGGCTTAAGGAGAAATTGGGCTTAAAGTGGATATTTTGGGCTCAAATTATGGAGAATTGGGCCAAGATGGGTCAAGATATCAGACGGGCTGAATTGGAAATTGACAAATGGGCCGAGATACCAAGATCATATCATTGTGGGCCTATTAAGAGTTTTATTTAATAAAAACTCTTATTCTTTTATTGTAATTAATTAGATATTATTTAGATATTTTCCTTTTTATAGATAAGGTTGGATATTGTTAAGATTTTATTAGGAGTAGGAATAGGAAAAAAACAATTTTTTAGCGTGATTAAGAGGGAAGAGCTGCGCCAGTTCATTTACACAATTCCAATACGCGCTCTCTCTCTCATACCCAGTACAACTTACCGGTATTTTCTTTTCCGTTAATTCTTATTCCTTCAAGACAATTGTTAGAATACTTTTTATGAAGAACATCAATTCTGGCATGCGTGGCTAAGGTTCTTATTCTGATTCAAGGGCTTTAAATTCAATTATGATATTGTGAGGCGTTGTATTTTATTGTTCTTGTTTATTTCAAGTGCTTATGAATTCGAGCGTATTTATATAGAATTTATTTATGATATTGAATTGATGACTCGGTTGATTATATAAATTCTACTGCTATTTAATCGTTCTTGATCCGTAATTGTCAAGAACAGTTGAACCCTTAGGTTAAATTGATTGTGCTATCATAATTAGTTCAACCTAATCGAATTCATAGGTTAATTATCTATAGTTGCAGCTATCTCGGCTATAAGTAATTAGATTTAACCGTTTTCATAATTCTCTATGCTGTTATTAATGTGATATGTAACGCTATCGTGCCCAACTTGTTAATAATACGTATTGATCGGTTGCTGGGATTGGTCAATTACATTAGGAAAACATAAGATTTATTACAGTTATCCTAATAAATCTTTGGTTAAACACTTGAACTGCAAGAAATTCATTAGTAAGCCTATGATCAATACGTAATTGAATGTAGACCCTTGGATCAGACTTTTCTTATATTGATTAATTCCTCTACATTTCATTTTGTCTTAGATTATTAAACTGATCTTTAATTTCTTGGTTGTTTAGTTAATTATATTTAGGATTTTAGTTAATAAACCAAATTTCAAAACCCCCTTTTTAATTGCTTTCATATTCAAAAGAATTTAATCATTGTTCTCCGTGGATTCGACCCTACTTGCCATTATACTAGTTTAGTTTGAAAGTAGGTTATTAATTTGGTGGTTTGACACCTATCAATGTTGCTTTTTCACGAGTCACAAATAGGAAAGTTTTGAAAGTTCTAATTTGTGATGATGAAAAAAAACATATAAACACAACTGTTAATGTCGTGTATAAGGAAGTCTTTAGGAATTTGTAGTTTGTCATTTTTTGTTTCCAGTATAACAAGTATTTTCTGTGTACCTAATATGATGGACTATACATTGTTACTGTTCTTTTTATTGATTTATAATTTTTAAAGTTTAAAATTTGAATACTATGCACATTAAACGTAATTCATGTTATCACGGTAGTAATATAATATATTTATTTTTATTTTTTTAATTTATACAAAAAATACTCATCTCGCACGGGTGGACATCTAGTTAAATAAAATTTCTAAGTTAAATAATCAATTTACTTGGTAATTTACTAAATATTTTATTGGCCAATCAGAAGCCGCCACATGTCAAAGATGATGCAGATATTACTAAATTAAATTAAATTAATTTAGTAATTATCCAAGAAGATGAGGATAAAAATCAAGATATGATGGACCAATCAAAATGCTCCATGTGTCAAGTTGTTGCAGTAATTATTAAATTAAATTAATTTAATTTAATAATTATCTTATGGATAATGATATTATGATGGACCAATCATATCGCTCCGTTCAGACTCAAGGTTTTCTCCATCCTACAACAATAAATAGAGCCTCATTCTCCACCAACATGATCAACAACATAATTCAAGAAGCAAGTGAAGAATTTCGGAGCAAAGTTCTTCTGCATTCTTCAAGCGACTTCAAGCATTCTTCGGCGCTCCTCAAGAAGTCCGTCAAGAATGACGATCTTCGATTCGAGATCAAGGTGCTGAGCCCCTCCAATCGACGTTTCCAAGATAGATAGTCGAAGGTGTTCATCTACACTCATAAAAACCTTCGAAGTAGTTCTTCGAATAATCATTCAAGAAGACCGTTTGATCCAAAATCAAGCTTTTAAGCCTTTGGGTCAACGTTATTCAAGTCAAAGCTCAAAAATCGGGGAAGACCGAAGTCAACTCCGAATTTGAAGACACCAAACAATTAAAGAGAAGAATCAGAGGGATTTTAGGGATTGTACCGCAATATTGTTTGATTTGAGATTTTCCATTTGTACGAATTATTTTGTGTTTATATAGAATATTTGTTGTTACAATAAGTATATCCAAAATTAAGAGTTTATGTATTTATTTATTAAAAAATCAAAACACATTAGGAATAAAGCTTTTGTTCCAACTCAACTCGAGCTTATTCAATTTTTTGTTTGCCTATTTGACCTTAACCCAATATTAAGTTCTACTCCTTTCGTCCTAGCTAACTTATCACATTTTTTATTTCGATCCATCCCAATTAATTTTTTACATCCTTAAAAGTGAAATTTCTCTCACAATCTCCACATTTAAAAAGTAAAAAAAAAAAAAAAAAAAAAAAATTTCTTAATATTCATGCTCGGTCATCTGTGACAAGTTAGCTTGGATGAAGGTAGTATTTTTTATGTTCATTTATTTTATGTTTGTGGGCATGCTAATCTTTAATTTACTAAAAGAATCTCTTGTTAGGTCACAAGGTAGGAGAAAAGTCATCGGAACTTTTTAATTAATAAAATAAAATTAAATGTATATGAATCTCTTGTCAGGTCACAAGTTTGACGTGACATCTAAGTCATCTTCAACTTACACCAAACCATACTCTCTGAGGATTGACAACTTGAAGATGCCTTCCGGTTATCAACCCCCGAAGTTCCAACTCTTCGAAGGTAAAGGCAGCCCGAAACAACATATTGCTCATTTAGTCGAGACATGCAACGATGCTGGGACGTATGTCGATCATTTGGCAAAACAATTTGTCCGCTCATTGAAGGAGAATGCATTCGACTGGTACATAGACTTAGAAGCTAATTCCATTGATAGTTGGGAGCAAATGGAGCAATAATTCCTCAACCGCGTTTACAGCACCAGGAGAACCGTAAGCATGATTGAATTGACCAACACGCGTCAATGGAAAGAGGAGGCCGTATTTGACTACATCAACCGACGGAGGAATCTAAGCGTCAATTGCAAAGATCGTTTGTCTGAAGCTTCCGCGATTGAAATGTGCACCCAAGGAATGCAATGGGGTCTTCGGTACATCCTCCAAGGAATTCGGCCAAGGACATTTGAAGAGCTAGCAACTAGAGCGCATGATATGGAGCTAAGTATGACCGCAAGTGGAGTTGAAGGACCACCGACCCTTGACTTCCCAAAATCCAAAGAAAGACAGGAAACCAAGAAAGGGGGCAAGTCATTTGTCAAACCATCAACCAAAGAATCCATGGCTGTAAATGTTAAATCCATCAAGTTTCGAACAAAGAATGATGATAAAGAAGGTGAAAATAAGAACATTCCTCGAAAGACGGGACAAAGAAAGTTAACCTTGAAGGAAATGCAAAACAAATAATACCCTTTCCTAGATTCGAATGTTCCTGGGATCTTCGATGACCTGCTCAAGGAAGGTTTGATCGAGTTGCAAGAAATGAAGTGACTGGAAGAGGCTGGAAAAATCGACGACCCAAAGTATTGCAAATACCATCGGCTGTTGGGTCACCCAATTCAAGATTGCTTTGTATTTAAAGACAAAGTGTTGCAGTTGTCTCGAGAAGGAAAAATCCTTTTAGAGGAAGATGCTATGACAAATCTCATCACTGTTACATGCTCCACAACAAGTCATCAAAATGAAGAAGTCTGCCTATCCGATATGGAGGATCGCTCTACTGATAGTGATCATACTTCAGCAATCACTTTCACCGATGAGGATTTGCAACTCTGCTCTGATCCACATAATAGGCCGTTATTCATGACCGCATACACTCGTGAGAAAAAGGTGAACAAAATACTCATAGACGGAGGCTCTGCCGTGAACATCATGCCCCTACGAACAATGAAAGAGTTAGGGATTTCCACAGATGAGCTCGTGAGTAGTCGACTGATGATCCAAGGATTTAACCAAGAGGGACAACGAGCTCTTGGAGTTATAATGCTAAACTTGTTGATGGATGAGATGACTTCGATGGCCTTGCTTTATGTGATCGATGCTAGAACAACATATAATATGCTCCTCGGCCGCCCATGGTTGCATGAGAATGGGGTAGTTCCGTCTACTTGGCACCAATGTTTGAAATATTGTGAAAATGGTGTCGTAAGAAGAGTAGTTGCTGACAATAAGCCTTTTTCTGAGGCTGAATCACATTTCGTCGATGCCAAATACTACTTCAAAGACGCAAAAACAACAAAAAGCCAAAAAAGTTCTCTCAAGCAAGAAATCTGAAAAGGGTCAAGCTGCTAAAGACGAGCCATGTAAACCTTCACCTTGTTGCGATGGAAAGATCTCAAAGGGAAACATGCTCCTTTCCCAAGAAGAACCTTTGAAAGAGTTGACCTTGCCACTACACAAACTTGATGCAACAATCCCGTTAAGTCAACCACTTGAAGGATTCGTCCATCTGACATCGGGAACTAGAACTGATCATAGAACACTTCCATTACTTGATGACGACAAGCATTACGGCCCTAAAGCCTTTAAACTTCTTGTCCAAGCCGGGTATAACCCAAAAGAAAGTAGCTTCTATAAATCAGATGTTGTCGCAAATACAGTAAAGAAGGCTGGCCATGGTGGCAAAAGTTCCAAGATAGGTCTCGGTTATACGCCAACAAATCCAGTTCGCATCACCATCAAAAGAGCAACCACTAATTATGTCATTGAGGGAGAAGTCTCGCCAACAGAACACACTTTTGATAGAAATTGAAGGAAAGTACGTCGGGTCTCCGTCTTTGAAAGACGTGGCCCAGTGAAAAGACGTGGGAGAAACATTTGCCAAAGGATAAATGCTGCCAAGTTACAAGGGGGCAATGAACAAAATCCAATCAAAGGATTAGAAGCTTAATCCTGTCCCGTATGAAGAGGCGCACCACTTTAATCGTGTCATGTGATAAAGAGCTAAAGGCTAGAATACAAACAATCATATTCACAAAAACACAAGATGAAGACGATAGAGAAAGTGTGGCTTCTTCATACTATGTCAATAGTGACGCTCATCATGTCCCTCAACGTGCCCCTCAGAGCATTATAGAGAACCTAAGAAGGAAAACCATTCAACTAGTCAGAGGTGGCTACATCAACGAAGGGAATGGTACTATGCACACAATCCAAATAAGGCAAAGGAACGGGCAAATGAGAACATGCGTGGACTTTAGGAAAGATGAAGAGGTAAATGAGGACATTGCTCCACAAATCACATTAAGAGGTCCATGAAGCGGAGGAAGATGCCGAAATTGTACCCCCAGAACTCGAAGAAGGGGTGAAGTCAATAGTCGATGAGTTGAAAGAAGTTGACTTAGGTGATGTCGATGATCCACGACCCATTTACAGCAGCGCCCTATTGACTGCCAAATGAAGAAGAGGCATACATTGAATTGCTGCAAGAATTTAGAGATATATTCGCATGGTCATACAAAGACATGCCTGGATTAGACCCGAAGGTAGCTGTCCACCATTTGGCCATAAAGAAAGGCACTCGACCTGTGAAACAAACTCAACGTCGCTTTAGGGCTGAATTGATCCCTCCGATAGAAGCAGAAGTAAACAAATCGATCGAAGTTGGATTCATTCGAGAAGTCAAATATCCCACATGGATATCCGGCATTATCCCAGTAAGAAAGAAGAATGGACAAATCCAAGTTTGTGTTGACTTCAGAGATCTAAATGTGGCATGCCCAAAAGACGACTTCCCACTGCCGATCACCGAGCTCATGATTGATGCGATTACGGGGCATGAAGCTTTGTCCCTCATGGATGGATCATCGGGATATAATCAAATTCGTATGTCACCCAAGGACGAAGAGTTGACAGCCTTCCGAACTCCTAAAGGGATATACTGCTACAAGGTGATGCCATTTGGATTAAAGAACACTGGAGCTACGTATCAAAGGGCCATGCAGAAGATATTTGATGACATGCTCCATAAGAATATTGAATGCTATGTTGATGATGTGGTCGTGAAGTCTAAAAGGCGAGAAGATCATCCGAAGGACTTAAGGAAAGTGTTTGAACGACTTCGAAGATACCAGCTTAAGATGAATCCCCTCAAGTGCGCATTTGGAGTCGCATCTAGAAAGTTCCTCGGATTTGTCGTCCGCCATCGGGGCATAGAAATTGAGCAAGCTAAAATTAATGCAATTCTGAAGATGCGTGAGCCACGAAATATTCACGAGCTTAAAAGTCTACAAGGAAAGTTGGCATACCTTCAAAGGTTCATATCAAACTTGGCTGGACGATGTCAACCGTTTAGTAGGCTCATGAAGAAAGGCGTTCCATTTGAATGGGACGAATCCTGCACCAATGCTTTCAAAAGCATCAAGGACTACTTGACAAAGCCGCCAGTGCTAGTCGCACCAGTGTCTGGACGTCCCTTGATTCTGTACATCGCTGCACAAGAACGATCTGTTGGAGCTTTGTTGGCACAAGAAAATGACAACGGCAAGGAAAATGCTTTGTACTATCTAAGCAGGACGATGACGCCAAACGGACTAAACTACTCAGCAATAGAGAAGATATGTCTAGCTCTGATCTTTGCAATTCAAAAGTTGAAGCACTACTTCCAAGCTCACACCATTCGCCTTGTCTCAAAAGCAAATCCTTTAAAGTATGTTATGTCAAAACCAGTGCTCTCCGACAGACTTGCAAGATGGTATCTCCAGCTGCAACAATTCGAGATAGTTTATGTTCCCCAAAAGGCAGTGAAGGGACAAGTGTTGGCCGACTTCTTAGCTGATCATCCTATCCCAACTGAATGAGAATTATCGGACGATTTGCCAAATGAATATGCTTTAGCTGTTGAAATTTCTCCTCCTTTGAAGATGTACTTTGATGAAGCAGCTCATAGAGAAGGAGCTGGTGCTAGGGTTGTCTTTATGACACATATGGTGAAGTACTTCCATACTCATTCACTTTAACTCAAAAAATTTCGAACAATATCGCTGAGTATCAGGCACTCATACTTGGGCTGGAAATGGCGGTGGACACAAAACGACTACATCTCAAAGTGTATGGATATTCCAAGTTGGTAATCAACCAGCTAAGTGGAGAATATGAAGTTAAGAAGCCCGAATTGCTACCATATGTCACCTATGCTCGGAAACTTATTGGGTGGCTTGGAGATGTAGAACTTGATCACGTTCCAAGAAAGCACAATAAACAAGCAGATGCACTTGCTAAGCTCGCTTCAACAATTGCTATGTCTGATGTCGAGGTGCGTGTACCAATATGTAAAAGTTGGGTCATTCCACCAATCTTTGAAGATGAAGATGATGATGAGAAGGAGGAAAGTCTCGCCATTGAAGTATTTGAGATTAAAGAAGAAGACTAGCGTCAAGTCTTTGTGGATTACTTAAAATATGAGAAGCTACCGAACGACCCTCGCCAAAGGGTCGATATATGACGTCGTGCATCATGTTTCATTTACTTCAAAGGGACACTCTATAGACGGTCATTTGATGGAGTCTTTTTGCGATGCTTAAGTAATGAAGAATCTGTCCGAGCTATGGAAGAAACTCACTCCGGGATTTGTGGAGCTCATCAATTGGGTCCAAAACTACACTTCCGGATCAAGAGAATGAGTTACTACTGGCCAACTATGGTGAAGGATTGCATAGATTATGCGCAAAGGTGTCAAGCTTGTCAGTTTCATGCAAATCTCATTCATCAACCACCCGAGCCCCTACATCCTACTGTTGCTTCATGGCCCTTTGATGCTTGGGGTTTAAATGTAGTTGGACCAATGACAAAGTCTTCTGGTGGACATTTGTATATCCTGGCAGCGATGGATTATTTCTCCTAGTGGGCTGAAGTTGTGTCTCTGAAAGAAGTAAAGAAGGAAACAGTGGCTGATTTCATCCGTCGTAACATAATCTACCTCTATGGGGTACCAAGATACATCATCACCGATAACGAAAAACCGTTTAGCAATAGCTTGATAGATAATCTCTGTCAGAAGTTTGGATTCAAGCAAATAAAGTCGTCCATGTATTATGCTGCCGCCAATGGTCTTGCCGAGGCATTCAACAAAACTTTATGTAATTTGTTGAAGAAAGTGATTGCAAAGTCAAAACGTGATTGGCATGAAAGAGTGGGAGAAGCTCTATGGGCATAGCGAACTATGCATAGGACCGCTACGCAAGCAACTCCTTACTCGTTGGTCTATGGTGTGGAAGCTGTTCTTCCTCTTGAGCAACAAATTCCATCGTTCAGGATAACAATGCAAGAAGGGCTAACTGTAGAAGAGAATGCGCGGTTGCGTCTCGAGGAGCTGGAGGCTCTTGATGAAAAGAGATTGGAAGCACAACAAAGACTCGAATGCTACCAAGCTCGCATGTCAAAGGCGTTCAACAAAAAGGTACGAACGCGTTCATTTCAAGTAGGTGATTTGGTACTTGCTGTTCGGAGGCCGATCATCACTACTCACCGAGTTGGCAAGTTCACATCGAGGTGGGATGGCCCTTATGTTGTGAAGGAAGTCTACACGAATGGTGCTTACAAGTTGATTTCTGAAGATGGCGTACAGGTAGGGCCCATAAATGGGAAGTTCTTGAAATGCTACTACGCTTGAGCCTGCTGCACAAAAAAAAAAAAAAAAAAAACAAAACAAAAAACAAAAATTAAAAATTAAAAAAAAAGAAAAAAGAAAAAAACAAAAAACTCCTGGCCCGCATGAGGATAAATTGTGCACGGCGACCACCAAAGGTAAAATATGTGGTTAAAATGCTAACTTACCCCACTTTGGCTAAAGTGGTTAAAGAATAGTCACTCCTGGCCCGCATGAGTATAAACTGTGCACGATCCCCCCCCCCCCTCCCAAAAAAAAAAAAAAAACCAAAACACAAAGTGAAATTGAACTACGTTATGACTTGATCCCTTTCACTAGGGTACGTAGACAGCTTAAAATATTCAAAGTTCAGTTATACAAACATATATTGTGTTTTCCTCTTCTAAGTCCCTCCAAGTTAAGAAGATTCAATTTGATGTTAATCGAACTCCAAGAGTCTCTGGCTTTCAGCTGAGTCCATCCAACTGCTAGAGTCCATCAAGACGGATCGTCAAGCTCAGCTCGATCATAGTTGTCGGGGTTCTCTGGGTCATTAGTCTAAGTTGAGTTCATCTCTCCAAGTCTTCGAGATGACTCTGTCTCTCCAAGACAAGTCGAGTATGTTGGGAATGTTTCCTTAAGCCGAGTTCATCTCTCCCAAGTTGAAGTTGCCTCCCGAATCTTCAAGATGAATCCACCTGTCCAAGTCGAGTAAGTTGGATGTCTCTCTTGAAGTCGAGTCTGCTGAATGCGCCTCTTGAAGTTGGAATGTTGGATGTGTCGATTCAAGTCGACACTATCGAATGTCAAGCCGAGTTTATCGAATGTCAAGCCGAGTTCGTCTCTCCCAAGGTGAAGTTGCCTCCCGAATCTTCAAGATGAATCTACTTGTCCAAGTCGAGTAAGCTGGATATCTCTCTTGAAGTCGAGTCTGCTGAATGCGCCTCTTGAAGTTGGAATGTTGGATGTGTCGATTCAAGTCGAGTCTATCGAATGTCAAGCCGAGTTCGTCTCTCATAAGGTGAAGTTGCCTCCCGAATCTTCAAGATGAATCTACTTGTCCAAGTCGAGTAAGTTGGATGTCTCTCTTGGAGTCGAGTCTGCTGAATGCGCCTCTTGAAGTCAGAATGTTGGATATGTCGCTTCAAGTCGAGTCTATCGGATGTCAAGCCGAGTTCGTCTCTCCCAAAGGTGAAGTTGCCTCCCGAATCTTCAAGATGAATCTGCCTATCCAAGTCAAGTAAGTTGGATGTCTCTCTTGAAATCAAGTTTGCCAAATGCGCCTCTTGAAGTCGGAATGTTGGATGTGTCGCTTCAAGTCGAGCCCGCTGGGAGCGTCGCTTCAAGACAAGTCTATCGGATGTGCCTCTGTAAATCAATGACGTCTCTCAAGTATTCAAGATGAGTCTGGCTCTCCAAGTCGAGTATGTCGGATGTGCTTCTCCAAGTGGGTGCCATCTCTCAAGTCTTCAAGATGAGTCTGCCTCTAACTCGAGTATGTCGGATGCGCCTCTCAAAGTCGAGTATGATGATTCCATTGTTTCTTCAAGTCGAGTCTATCTCTCTGTCTTGTCTGGATAAAGCTGCTTCTCGAAGTCTGACTAGCCATCAGAGTTCGTCAATCTGGCCCATCGAGAAGTGGCCTATTTCAGTTGATTCGCAAGAAGTGTTGCTCTGAAGCGACTCTTTGCTTCTTTGATGGTGCTCGTTTGCCTCGACGAAGGTTGGATCATGTCTATGTGCTTTCATTGACCAAGTAACCCAAATTTTGACGGACACGGGAAAGATGCAAGATCTATCAATATATCCTCGAGAAAGTCAGCAACATGTTGATCAAAGGAATTCTTGGATCGTCAAGACGGTATCTTTCTCCTCGGATTGATTTTCATCATTAAGAATCATTAAGCTTTGCATTTCGGAAGAGGAAGTAAATTCGTTGGGGCGAGTTGTTGTAATCACTAAGAAAAAGGGCAAAGGCCTATGAGAAATCAAAGATATAACAGGATACAAGGACAAAAAAAACATACACATATTCATGACAAAGGAAGAAAAGTACATGATACAGGAGGTTGCATGTATATTATGTTGATTACGTAGGGGATGTAACTCAATCAATGGATCACAAAGAGGGTTCAAGCTACAAATTTCAAAAGAGAAATATTCTGCTGATCAACGTGAAAACCTGCGAGAAAAAAAAAAAAAAAATCAAAGAAACGGAAGAATAGGTAAACAATATACCTGCCTAGAAACAATTGAAAATCCGACGAAGATTGATTCGATCCTGGTGGAAATTTCGAGGTGATAAAATACGATCTTCGTAGAGGTAATTCAGAGCGACGACGAATACGACTTTAACACAGACGATCCAAGATGTCCACGATCAAGCAACACTTCGTAGAAGAGAATCGGAAAGCCTACGATGATTATAAAACGATCTTCGCAGAGACGATTCATGATGCCGTGGAGATGATTCGGGATGCCGCCGATCAAGAAGCTCCTTCATGGGATGCCGACGACTAGGAAGCGGCACTGCCGAAAAGGAGAAACGGGAAACCGACGATCAAGAAATTCCTTCGCATAAACTGATCGGAAGCGTCGACGATCAAGAAGTTCGTTTGCAGACATGATTCTGTATGCTAACGACTAAGGAAGATGATTCGGGATGTCGTTGATGTGTTCGACCGCTGCAGAGAATGGTGAAATTGACTGAAGGATAGGGGGTATTTATAACACTATCTTCACGTAACGGACAAGAAACATATCAGAAGATATCTGAAGGGATACGATTCTATACACATAAGGATTCCTAGTACAGTCTGTTGTGTTGAAGATATTGATATAGCAAACATGGAACTCGGAAGCTGATAGGGGTGAATGCATGGCTGTTAGATACAGCTCATATGAGATAAGCGCATATCAGATACTCATTCGCGCAAAAGATGCAGATAAAACCTATATAAACTAGCATATGGTATCTTGAGGATGAGAGAAAGTTGATGGGATAAACATGGAATGCATGTGGGCCTCCAAAATGATAAAATGCATGAATATTGGATTCTGCATATTAAGTAGACACGTCAAGAGAATGTAATTATGGGCTTTGTTGCTCTTGCCTGAGTTATGTCGGCTTCGCAAGTTATGCAATTTTTTGTTGGGTTTGGGCTTGGATTAATTAATTTAAAACATCAGTGTGGATCTTCGTTGGTGTTGCTATTTTTTTTAAAAAGGCCCAATAAATGGTTGCACTTAAGTTCTCCTTGGTACGAGTATAAACTATCATTAAAATTTCAAATTTAAATTGAAGACTCCTAGGTACGAGTATAAAATATCTAACAAATTCAAAAAAATCCAAAATCAAGAACTCCGTGACAAGAGTATAAAATGTCAATATGTTCCAAATAAATTTCAAAAATCAATCCGAGACTCATTCACTTCAAGATGCCTCATCCGTGAACAAGTCTCGAGGGGGCATTTGTTGATACATAAAATTTGTATGCAAATAAAATGCGCCACGTAATAAAATATGAATTGAAGATCAATTTTATATTGATTATTTTAATATTAGGAGTTAATTAAATAAAATTCCTAAGTTAAATAATCAATTTAATTGGTGATTTACTAAATATTTTATTGGCCAATCAGAAGTGCCACATGTCAAAGATGATGCAGATATTACTAAATTAAATTAAATTAATTTAGTAATTATCCAAGAAGATGAGGATAAAAATCAAGATATGATGGACCAATCAAAATGCTCCATGTGTCAAGTTGTTGCAGTAATTATTAAATTAAATTAAATTAATTTAATAATTATCTTATGGATAATGATATTATGACGGACAAATCATACCGCTCCGTTCAGACTCAAACCCATTAGGGTTTTCTCCATCCTACAACTATAAATAGAGTCTCATTCTCCACCAAACTGATCAACAACACAAGTCAAGAAGCAAGTGAAGAATTCCGGAGCAAAGTTCTTCGGCATTCTTCAAGCGACTTCAAGCATTCTTCGGCGTTCCTCAAGAAGTCCGTCAACAAACGATCTTCGATTCGAGATCAAGGTGCTCAGCCCCTCCAATCGACGTTTCTAAGATAGATAGTCGAAGGTGTTCGTCTACACTCATAAAAACCTTCGAAGTAGTTCTTCGAATAATCATTCAAGAAGACCGTTTGATCCAAAATTAAGCTTTTAAGCCTTTGGGTCAACGTTATTCAAGTCAAAGCTCAAAAATCGGGGAAGCCCGAAGTCAACTCCGAATTTAAAGGCACCAAACAATTAAAGAGAATAATCAGAGGGATTTTAGGGATTGTACCGCAATATTGTTTGATTTGAGATTTTCCATTTGTACGAATTATTTTGTGTTTATACACAAAATTTGTTGTTACAAGTATATCCAAAATCAAGAGTTTATGTATTTATTTATTAAAAAATCAAAACACATTAGGAATAAAGCTTTTGTTCAAACTCAGCTCGAGCTCGTTCGATTTTTTGTTTGCCTATTCGACCTTGACCCAAAATTAAGTTTTACTCCTTTCGTCCCAGCTAACTTATCACATTTTTTTATTTCGATCCATCCCAATTAACTTTTTACATCCTCAAAAGTGAAATTTCTCTCACAATCTCCACATTTAAAAAGTAAAAAAAAAAAAAAAAAAAATTTATTTTTCTTAACATTCGTGCTCGGTCATCTGCGACAAGTTAACTTGGATGAAGGTAGTATTTTTATGTTCGTTTATTTTATGTTTGTGGGCATGCTAATCTTTAATTTACAAAAAGAATCTCTTGTTAGGTCACATGGCAGGAGAAGAGTCATCGGAACTTTTTAATTAATAAAATAAAATTAAATGTATATGAAAATCATGATCAAACATGTTTAAAGAAAACTGTTATCCACTCAGCTTTTTTCTAGGATCCTATTTACAACCTCCTTCAATTTCATTTCGAAATTCTTTTATTCAGAAGATAATTATTTAATTATAATTTTATAACAATTAAATGTTAGATAGTACTTTCAAAATAATACCACAATAATATCAAAATAAATAATATTTAAATATATAAGATTCTCAACTTTCTGTAACTAAGTATTGGAGCATTTATACTTTTGAATTTATGTTGCTTAAATACCGTAAAAAGAGGCGATTTTTCACCAAGGATATATTTTTTTTACAATATAAAATAATATATAATTCAAGCAGGATATCATTGCTAAACAATTAGACATGTACAATAGAAGTATTAACTAAATATTTAATAAATATATAATACTTGTAAAATGACATATTTCTGTAGGCTTTTTTAGGCTATGTTTATTTATAAATTAGACCGTCCAGATGGGGATAGACGGATCCAATCTTGATAATTATATCAATTATTACATAATTATTTAATATACTTTGGTCATTTTTTAAGTATGATTTGACAATATGTATAAAGTTACTATATTCTATTGCAAAAATAAATATTAAATATAAAATTTATATAATCATAAATTCCACGTCCACCTTCATCCATACAAAAACATATTCTTATTTATTTGTTTGTTTTTATCTATTTCGATACAAATTCGTATGTTACACAGGTGTTGCACTAATTTCACCTAAATAAGTTTGTTCACGAATACTGAGAAAATAAACAAAGTAACTTTCTTTTTTTGGAGAAGGGAGAAGCAGCCATTATAAAAAAGTTTATATATTTTGCTGTTTATAGATACAACAAAAGTTATCAAGCATATAGAATAACTACAATAAAAATTAATATAAATTCTAATACTAATATTATAAACAGCTAACAATCTTTTCTTGTGAAGGAATAACTAAAAAGCTCTTAGGAATTAAACACACACACGATTATAATATTGAAAGAAATACGAAAGAGAAAGTAACACACAATATTACTTACCCAATTCGTTACGATGTGTAATTACGTCTGGGTGGCGATACCAGACTAGAGATTTCACTAATATTCATATAAAGCAACAGTCTTCATTATACTAAGAGAACAACTATTTTATAATAGCTTAATGGGCAAACTTGAAGCCCAAGCAAAACCCTTGCCGCTCCAACTATCGCGGCCACGACCTAGTCTTGTCGCGACTGCATTCCGTCAACAGCTCCGCATGCTTACCCATGCGTCTTTTGTCGCGGTTGCGCTGCATCCTTATCATAGCCGTAATACCTCGGCAGAGCATATTCCACAAACTAGACTACTTGTGTCACAACCGCGACCAACACCTGTCGCAGCCGCGATACCTTTCTAGTGCCAAACTCACTGACCTGCCATGTCGCGACCGCGATACCTCGGCAGAGCATATTCCACAAACGAGGCCACTTCTTTCGTGACCGCGACCAACACCTGTCGCGGCTGCGATACCTTCTCGGTGCCAAACTTACTAACGCGAACACTTATGTCGCAATCGCGACCTGCCATGTTGCGGCCGCGATACTGAACGACGAATTTAGGCTCCATACTCAACAGAAGCTATATACGGTTACGTAACCATACAGAAATGAGCAGTAACGGCTATTATTCTAAGATAGAATTTTTATGACCCTTTTTCAAGTATTTACTTTTATTTAACATTCATGGTGTTTTTCAATGATAAGGCTTCATACTTTTTCAAATAAAGCCACCATTTACAATAAATAAATGAACTAAGATTTATGGCCATCTGGAAATCATAATATACTCACTAAAAGTTTTTATTTACATTTCCAATCAGCTCTCATATTTTTCAAATTGAAAATATTGATTCAATCAACAATTCTGGTGATTTTAAACTTCTCAAGTGGCATAAAATCCCAACTCAAATTTAACAATATTACAAACTAACAAACTAAGAGGGAAACACAAAAAAACTAATGGACTAGGCAAAAGTCTCATTAGCCTAATAATGTAAGGGCCATCTATACAAACTAGTTTCATCATGAACACTGAACAAGTTCGTAAACAAGCCGAACACATGAGTGTTTATGTTTGGTTCATCTATTAAATGGATACAAAAATGTGATTCATTTATTATTCATTTAATAAATGAACGTACATGAAAAATGTTCTTATAGAACTCTTTCACGAAAGGTTCACGATCATCTAGTTTATTTACAGTCTGTGACAGGATCGTAATCATATTCTTCTCTATATTATTGGAATTTTATTATTATTATTATTATTATTATTATTATTATTATTATTATTATTATTATTATTATTATTATTATTATTGTTATTATTATTATTATTTGGAATACCACGGGAGCTTAGGGGTAGGTGGAGTCATGGTCGGACCTTCCTTTAGGTGGAGAGTTCGTCACCTCGGACCCGAAAATATGGCAACTTTTTGGGGTCCGGATTTATTTTAAATACCTAAAAATAATGTGTAGATATTTAGATTTGTTCTATTAAACAATCAATTGATATAGCACAACCGCCAGTATATTTCTTCTCTAATTTAGAGTCAATGGTTCAAATCTTCTTTTTGACATTTATAGTTTATTGGGGGTATTTTTGTTTCCCTTTGTTCTACTGGTTTACTTTTCCTACCCGAGGTCTATTGATTTTTGTTTTCTACCCTGGGTCTACTGGTTTGCTTCAGCCTTGAAGTAGAGCTTTTGCTATGGTTTGTTTTACATGCCCTAGGTCTACTGCAAACGTCACAAGAAATATTAAATGAATTAGTTATGTAGTCGATTGACACATAAATGATTAAGCAACTTGATATATATACTTGGTAAACATTTATGTAGACAAAACTGTAAAGTGGACAGTTGCATATAAGTAATTATGTCCATTTGCTTGTCTTCTCTTTTCTGCTATGATAATATACCTATGTAATGTGTTGCAAATGCTTCAATGCTTATTGCGTTTTTCTTTAAAGTTTGCACTAGAAAAAAATATAATTTTATGGGTCCATTTAACTAGGCCCAAATATTTTTAGGTGGGGTTGTGGGTGGAGTTCAAAATCAGAGATTCTTATTTCGAACTGAGAATCATGATATTGAACTACAAAACTCTTGGCAATAATTTCATAGTTTGAGGGTTAGAATTTTGACAAAACCATTCATGATAGATTACTTAATAAGTATTTTTCCGTTGGAACAACGTTTGCAAGCTTGAAAGTACATTTATGCACAGGGTTAATTACGTCAATTATATTAAACCATCAATATTTTTGCAAAACATTTTTTTGTTCGATATGTATAAACTACACGAGGTTGATAGATAAACTGATGAACTTATTTTTCAGCCATTTTTTGCTAGAATTCTTCATGTGACTTGCGCGTGATAAGTTGTTAAAGGTATTTTGTCCAAACAATTGAGTGTAAGTTGCAACAATATGCAGCACGGAGAAAAAACAACTCAACTGTGTAGATAACCTTCAAAATTTATCACGTGCAGAATTCCGACAAAAAGTGGTTGAAAAAGGAATTCAGTGGTTTATCCACCAAATTAGTATAGTTTGTATACATCGGTGTTAAAAAGAATTTGTAATTTATGTGCAAAAACACTAATAGTTTAGTGGAGTTGCATGGACCATTTTATAGCTAGTGATGAATTGTATAGTGAGAAAATGTCAAACTAGTCCACATCTGGACTCAAATTTATATGGGCTGATTTGCACATTTTAGTCTTCTAATTCTTTTTTTCTTTCTTTGTATTTGGATGTGAACTGCCATTAAAAAAAGAAGAATCAGACAAAAAAAATAATACATAAAAGTATAAGAACTTATAAAAGAATTTGTTATATATAATGCTATGCCTATCAACCTTCAACTATTATTATTACTTTTTGAAAAAAAAGAAAAAAATTATCTGAGATGGTAGGCTTTCAAATAAGAGAATGATATGGAATAATTTTTGGCAAAAGCATTAATGGGCAATTGACACTAGTAATAAGATATCAAATAGTGAAGAAAGAGGGAACTACATGCCCTATCTTTGAAAAAACCAACACTCAAGCATAAAAGAAGGCACCATATCCAAGAATTAATTAAGTACTGCACAACAATTAAATTATGAGTATGAATTATGTATCCTATATGTATGGATGTTCTTATGTATTTAAATTTCAAATTCTCGCTTAAAAAATCGCATAAAAGCACACAAATTAAGTCATTTTTTTCTGGAAAATGTAATATTTTTTTGGCAAAATTGTAATTTCTTTTTTCTTGAAAACATAATAATTTATGAGTTTTTTTAATAAATTATTTGTTTTTATTAAGTTTATATAAATTTTTAATAACAAGATTTATATAAGTTCTCAATTCATAATTCACAAGTTGTATTCAACTATGTAATCAAATTACTACTAGGGTTAAATTCTTGCCAAAAACTTGCATGTGGCGGTCACACGAATCTCATTCCGTGTGATCGGTCTATTCTATGACTAAATAAATGACCCAAGTCCCATATCCAAGTCTTGACCCTATCCAAAAAATAAAATTTCTCTTGGTCACCGCAATAAGTTCCGTGTGACCGCCACACACAAGACTCACTCTAAATTCTAATGATCACAAATGGGTAAACATTATTTATAATAGGCTAGGTACATAATCCATTATCTGCTATGATTTATGACATCCCAGAAATATGTTTTGCATATTTTTTTAAATATTATTTTATCATTTTATCGAAAAATAATCTTGAATAAATTGTATTATGTAGTAATATTTATTTATATTTAAGTTAGAGATATTTTTTTTTTATTAATTGACACAATTAACTAATGAAATCTTTTCTAGATATGTTTGAAATTGTTTTGTAGGCATATAAATAATAATAAATAAATAAATCATTCTACTACACTCGTCTTCTCCTCATGTATTTGTACTACAAGCTCCCGCATTACTTTTAAGATGCTCAACTCCTACGTTTTCACATAAGTTAGATGATGGCATTAACCACATTAACTGCCACGTAAAAAAACAAAAATAAAAATAAGAAACTGAGATCTAATTATTTATCCTGTACTTTTATATATTTTGTTTTTTTTTTAGTTTTTTAGTTTTTTTTTTTTATGTTTATTGGTTCTTCATTGTTAATTGGAGATCGAATTGGTACCCATGATTCTGCATTTTTCTTATAATTTTCTAATTCTATTTGTTGTTTCTCATTCGCCCGATTGGTCGACGTCTTCCAAGTTTCAATATATAAAACTCTGTAAGTGCTTGCTAAGTTTACCACATAAGCTTTCTTTGTGATGGAGCTTTTAATTTTCATCCATAAATGAATTTTCCATTTATCCCTGTACCACTTGAATAGCGGACACTTGGGTTAAGGGCCATGGACGAAAATAAATAAAATTATATTTATATGTATATGTATATATAATTTTTAATTAATTATGTTAGTTTTTTTTATCAAGGGTGTTGTAATCTTTTAGTAATAGCATTTTAATTTATTACATTAGTGGGTTGCATTGAGAAATTTTGTGGGTTGCGAAAAGCCGTCGCAAAAAATAAATCACTTTGGGGATAAATCACATTCTTCCACATTATCCTCGGATATATCCCTAAAAACCTACTAATTTTATCATTACCAATATTAATCTCTCTTAAAGATAAATTATTTTTCTTTCCTTCACCTATTCCACACATTATGGTAAAGAAAGATCTATTGGAGAAAAAAAAAATGACTTCAGGGGATATAAACGAAAGATTACATGAAGGTATATCCTTCCATCCCATGAACTTTTTATTTCTTCCATAAATGTAAAACGGCTTTTACTTAGAAATGGATGGAGTCGGATAAATTTTACTTTTCCAAAAGCCATAAGAGACGTACACCTTTTTAGTTGTTATTCTTTCTTGAAAAACTAGATGTCCTCCCGTGCAATGCACGTGATAAAATATTGAATATTGTATTATGTTAATAATATGTGATTAAATTTTAATACTGATGTAAAAGCATTATAGAACGTACATAAGTCAATGTATATACGCACCACTATTATTTATGTGTTATAGTTAAGTAAATATAAACATTTATCTTTTTATATAGGGCAATATGAGTCTTAAATCTAATTTAATAAAAAAGTGAATTAAATTATTTTTATTATGCATCAACTTTCATTAAAAACATATAGCCCATATTTTTACTAATATAATTTTTTTTTCTGCAATTGAGAATTAATGTCAATCTAATAAATTCAAGTCATTTTACTATTATTCTTCAAAACAAAATAATTCCGAAAACTCAAATAATTATTAAAATATAAATTTTTTAAAATAAAATAAAAAAATATATGTTTCCTCAATACTCTCGCATTTTTTATATGAAACTGGTTACTTATCTAAGTATAACATAATTAACCTTACAAATATTCTTTTAGATTTAAATTATTCTATTTATATATTTACATGGATATCTAGCTTAAGATCGTAAAATAAGGATTAATTTGATTATTTTTATAAAAAACGGAACTAATACGAAAAAGTCATAATTGTTTAAACTTTTAGGTCAAAGAACAGAAGAATGAAGAGAGAGAGAGATTTTAATTGGAAGATAGGAGTACATGATTTTTAAATTAAAACCATGTAGGAGGGACAGAAGTTTATTTCAGTAAAATCACATCATTATATAGATGACATGCGGAGTGTTAAACTATGAAAGCTTCTACTTTAGTATTAAAGGAGGATGAATAGTTAACCTATAAGTATTAATCTCCGATTCACAATGAATCATTTTGGTGGACGGGAATCCCATTTTGTCATAACCATTTCTTCTATTAGTACTTAACTAGTTCATGCACACGTGCAATGCATGAACTATTTTTTAAGAGCAAATCAGCATTAATGTTAATAGTACATTTATTATTAACATCACATTATTATGGGATAATACATAACAAAAAAGGACGAAATTTGATAAAGAAAAAATATATTGTTTTCTTTTGCGATGTTATTTAACATGAGTTTTTAAAAGTGGAATCAGTGAAATGAAGATAAGGTTGAAATTAGAAATTTGTTACAACATTATAGGGAAAAAATGATTCAAAAAGTTTGAAATATCTCCTTATACACAACATATGTAGTTTTACTACTACATATACAGAAAATCTCCACCACAACTTAAAAATTTCAATCCTCTATGATTGGTTACTTTAGACACTGCAACGTATAGTTGTCCATGATTGGTTATCGATTTCCTAGAAAATATGCCAACATGCGAGAATGACTGACCCTGGCTCTTGTTTACTAGTCATTGCATTAAGAGGAAATAGTCTTCGCTGGAACTTGAATGATAATCTTAGATCAGAAGGTGCCGGAGTCATTCTCGGTATTAAAATGATATCACCCACATTACTTCCTGAAAGCAAACGTGACTGCAGAACGTGATCAACCATCTTAGTAAAAATTATTCGTGTTCCATTGCACAAACCAAGCGAGTGATCAATGTTCCTCAGTAACATTACATAGTACCCACTTTCAAATTCAGTTGATGATTATTTACTGCAAAACACTTGATTGTATTAAAAAAATCCTGGTGCGTGTACATCTTGCAATAAGTCAATCCCAGAATCTGGCTTGCAGTGGCTATTAGAACTCAAATACATCTTGCATTCATGCTTATTTTTGGACACTATATACTCATTTATAGAGTTCACTTCATCTATAGTTGTTGTTAAGATTGCTCTACCCTTTAAGTAGGATGAGTCATCAACTTTTTGGCCGTAATCTGGATAAGCTAGTGCTCTCTACTGTCGCTGCAATAGGATCTCCTGAAGTCTTGAGTGATATGTCATCTGGATTTGAATATCTATAACACCATCATTGGGATCCTCTAGAGTTCCATCACCTATACTTGCAATTCATTGGAAAAATTTCTTCAACTCATCACATTCAACATCCGAAGCAAGATTTTGCAACCGTATGTTTTTTGTTAATCTAAATATGCTACAATCTGACCACAAATTTGATGAGTTGATGCTTGCATGAACAATGTCTTGTCTGCTACCTGTAGGCACAAGCAGTAAAATTGACGGAAATCGCCTCCCAAAATAATTGTCTTTCCACTAAAAATATTATTACACTCTATTATATCCTTCAGAGTCTTATCAGTGTCTTAAAGTAATGTTTGAGCATCCTTGATGCTTTATCCCAAATTATTAGCTGTAACAACCCTAAATTTTAAATCTAATTTTCCAAGGAATTTCTTTTATTTAATGTTTCAATGATTTTTTTTTTATTTTTTTTTCAATATCAACCCAATTACTAATTTCATCCACAAACATTAATTTCGGATCCAATAATTAATTCTCAAATAAAGTATAAAAAATAATTGAACTACTAAAACCTTTAAGTTCATAAACGTAAATAAAACGTAGTTTTAATGCGGAATCACATATTCTAAAAGAATTTATTTAAAAAAAATTTAAAAATAAAATTTGAGACACTAATCCATTCATTTTTCTCCGTCGGCTCCATTCATTTTGTGCGCATAGTGTGCATATCTATGTTACATGAGTAACATTTGTAACATTTGAAACAATTTTCATCATACGTGACATTTGTCAAAATTTGTAAACATATATATCATCAACTGGTTAGGATATCATATTGGGGATCATAAAATAATCACATATTCACATGAATACACAAATACAACAATCATCTAAATATTTAACTTAACAAACTTGGAAAATAAACCCCACCTTAAAACTTGAGTGCGTGAAGGTAAACAATGTCCTAAGCCTCGTAACATCAATAGCCTGATCCTACATTAATAGATATTTAAAATAAATTAGTATTTTATTTTACGTTAATTAATTTGAAAAGTATTTATGCTAGAATAATAAAATTCTAGTAACTATATATAAAATATAAAATTTTAGAATTATATATATATATATATATATATATATATCTTTGGAACTAAAATACTTATTGGAACTAAGGTAAATAATAAAATTCTACATTTAATTTATTTGGATCAGGTAATTAAAAAATGTTTTATTAAAACTTTTGGGTTGGTTTTATATATAAATCATGGGTATAAAAATTATGGGATACAATCTGAAATTTTAGAAGATAGGGGGATTACATTGAAGAAGATATAGAAGTTGGGAGATAAGATCCCCCAATTCCCTTCGCCTCTATTATATTCTTCTCACCCCACACATACACACACTAAAAAATATAAATTCAGATAAGAGAAGCTATAAAGAAATACAAATTGAGTGGACTAGAGGTGCCCCTCCCCCCTTTTTTCTAAATGGTGTGTGAGTATGTGTGTGATAATGACACCCATAGAGGGTGTACCGAGAAATAAAGAAGAGAAGATAACGAAAAGGCTTGTCAGAAAAACAGGCTGGCGGCCAGTGATGGTTAAAGAGAAGAAAAATTTGAAGAGCACCATTTTTTATACCTTAAATCTGAATTTCCTTTTGATTTAGTGAGATGAAAATTGTTTGTGTGTTGAATTTATAGAGTCTTCAAATTTGTATTGAGAGAAAAGGCTAAACTTTTGGCTAATTTAGAGCTTGAATTGGAGCAAAACTTACTCCTTCTTCCATGAATGAAAGAAGGAAGAAGAAGGAGACCTGGTTCATTCACGATAGTTCTGCTTTCTTCCCTTTATAGTTTTTTTTTTAAAATTTATTATTATTTATTTATAAATATATTAGTTAAAAGATGTGTTGGGCTAGTATATATATTGAGCTTATCCTAGAAAATGCCTCTACTTAGACCAAAACTGAATTTTGACTATAATATTTAAAATTTTTGGGCTTTTATCAAATTACAATTAAAATTTTGGCAATTTTAAAAAAATGTGAACAAGACTTATAAAAATTATTTTTTATTAAAGTTGAAATTGTATAATATAAATAATACTTATTAATATGTATATGGATCTCCTATAACAAAAGTGGGCTGTCAAGACCATTACTAAATTGGGCCTTTTAAACAAAAGACTTATCAATTATGGATTGGGCTTATTAATTACGAGACTTAGCCCAATATAGATCGGACTTATCTAAAATGCATGAAAATTAAATAATTTAATATCTAAAATGCTATAAAATTGTCGGGTGTCATATCCTAATCCCGTTGGAAAAAAATTCATCCTAAAAAATTCATGACATACTGTGTGTATAGAATTCCAGATACTTAGCACATAACTCGTCCTGACATTCCCACGTAGCCTCTTCGTGTCCATGCCGACTCCATTGCACTTTAACAGGTGCAATATCTTTATTTCTAAGCTAGTGCACAATCTTATCCAAAATTATTTTGGGTCTTTCCTTGTAGGATAAATCTTTGTTCACGTCGAGATTGGAATAACTAATTACGTGATTAGGATCGTGCACGTACTTATTCAGCATAGATACATGGAACACATCATGTACTACCAAAAACTCTGGTGGCAAGGCAAGACGATAAGCCAAATTCCAAATATGTGCAAGAATCTCTAAAGGTCCTACATACCTCGGTTTTAACTTACCTCGTTTTCCACAACGAACTATTCCTTTAGACGGAGCTACCTTAAAAAACACCTTCTCACCAACACCAAACTCCAAATATTTTCTACATTTATCGGTGTAAGACTTTGCCGATCTTGCGCTACTTTCATTCTCTCTTGCACTAGTTGGCTCCTTTTCAGTCATTCACCGCTTCTACGTCTGCTGGATCAACGTCTATTTCTGGAGCTGTTACCGCATGCCCGAGAAAAACCACCATATCAATCCAAAATTCGCACTTACTGAACTTTGCATACAACTTCTCTTGACGAAGTGTCTCAAGGACTATTCTCAGATGTTGTTCATGTTGCTCCTTCTCTCTTGAATACACTAGTATGTCATCTATAACTACAATGACAAACTGATCCAAGAAAGGATGAAATACACGATTCATCAAATTCATAAAAGCTGTTGGCGTCTTACTCAGTCCGAATGGCATAACTACAAACTCGTAATGACTATATCGGGTTCTGAATGCAGTCTTAAGGATATCACTTTCTCTAATCTTCAATTGATGATTCCCGATCTCAGATTAATTTTGGAGAAAACTCCGGCACCCCTCAGTTAATAAAAAAATATCCCTGGGAGTGGGTACTTATTCTTTATCATGAGTCACTTAAGTTCACGATAATCGATACACATTCTCACAGACCTATCCTTCTTCTTCACAAACAAGACCAGTGCGTCTCACGACGAGACATTGGGTCGAATAAAACCCATGTCAAGTAATTCCTGAATTTTTACTTTCAGCTCTTGTAACTCTTTCGGTGCTATCCGGTATGGAGCTTTAGACACTAGAGCAGCTCCAGGCACCAAATCTATGGTGAACTCCATTTGTTTATCTGGAGCAATTCCAAGTATGTCTTCCGGGAAGACATCTGGAAACTCGTTTACTGTTAGTACGTCAGCCACCGTCAGCTTTTCAGGTGAAGCTCCCATAACATTCACCAAGAACCCTTGACATTGTCCTTTTCTTAGCATCTTCCCTTCATGGCCGTGAGAAAACAGGGTGTTGACTTCAACTTGGCTCCATGAAAGACCAATGAGTGATCTCAGGGTTATCAATCTCTCGGAACATTTAATATCCACTCGATGTTTAGTTAACCAGTCCATACCCAAGATTAGGTCAAAGTCATTCATGTCTAACACATATAGATCAACCTTAAGACTAGTGTGATGCCCTTCTAAACACATGTTCCTTATGATTGAAATAATGACCATTTCTTTACCAAAAGGTATGCTTATTTCAAGTGGTTCAGTAACTAAACTACTCTTTAAACCAGTCATTGCACAAAATTTAGTGGACACAAAAGAGTGTGTGACACCAGTGTAAAAAACTGGCATAGTATTAGGGTCCTTCTCAGCTTCCTTCTGTGCCAGCCCAAACATCCTAGTTCGTCCTTCTGGGCCTAGGTTAGGATCTCTCCTATCAGGTCCTGCTTGATTCTTTGGGTAGTTATGTATGGTATGGCACGCTTCATGGCAGCAGTAGCACTTATTTTGACCTCGAAGGCACTCACCCCGTTTTTTTTTTTTTTTTTCTCTCTAAATTGTGTGTATGTGTGTGTGTGTGTGTGTGATAGTGACACCCTCAGAGGGTGTACCGAGAAATAAAGAAGAGAAGATAGCGAAAAGACTCGCCGAAAAAACAGGCTGGCAACCATTGATGCTTAAAGAGAAGAAAAAATTGAAGAACACCATTTTTTATACCTTAAATTTGAAATTTCTTTTGATTTAGTGAGATGTAAATTATTTGTGTGTTGAATTTATAGAGTTTTGAAATTGGTATTGAGAGAAAATGCAGAAATTTTGGCAAATTTTGAGCTTGAATTGGAGGAAAACTTACTCCTTATTCCATGAACGAAAGAAGTGAAAAGAAGGAAGAAGAAGGAGACTCGATTCTTTCACGCTAATAATGCTTTCTTCCCTTTTTTATTTGTTAATATTTATTTATAAATATATTAGTTAAAAGATGTGTTGGGCCAGTGTGTGTGTGTGTGTGTGTATATTTATACTTAGACCAAAACTCAATTTGGACTATAAAAATTTTGGGCTTTATCAAATTACAAATTAAAATTTTGGCTATTTTAAAAAAAAAAAAGTGAAAAAGAGTTATAAAAATTATTTTTAATAAAGTTGAAATTGTATAATATAAATAATGCTATATATATATATATATATATATATATATATATATATATATATATATATATGGATCTCCTATAACAAAATTGGGCCTTCAAGACCATTACTAAATTGGGCCTTTTAAACTAACGAAATTGGGCATTCAAGACCATTACTAAATTGGGCCTTGTAAACAAAAGACTTATAAATTATGAATTGAGCTTATTAACTACGAGAATCAGCCCAATATAAATCGGGCTTATCTAAAATGCATGAAATTAAATAATTTAATATCTAAAATGCCATAAAATTGTCGGGTGTTACATTAGCCATCACTTCACAAAATGTTCTACTAAAAGAGTTCCTTTCTTGACATAACACATAGAATTAATCCTCATTAAGATTGATCGAGATCTTAAATCTCGAATGACCTGTTCTTCCACCGGGTAGTAAGAGGGATGCAATGCCACTCGATGTAATATTTAGTACTATTTCCCATTTTGACTGGAGTCTGCAGAATGAGTCCTCCTCACAAACGTTTTCTCAGTTCCTCCATATCCATATACAAAAAAGATATCAGCTTTATTAACTTCCACTACATCCATGACTGTCATGTACACATGAAATTGGTCACTATTCATATTTTGGATCAACTCTTGATGTTCCTTATGCAATTCTTCCTTATTATACTGAAACTCATCTACAATGAATTTATTTTATACGTAGAACGTCTCTCAACATCAGGCACGAGCATCGGCGGATAGTCACTCTCACTCAATCTCTTGCCCCGATTTCTTATAGAGATTTATTTGGTATGGTATTAAAGAATTCAAGTATTTTAAAGTCATATTTATTTAAGTAGATTTACCGGTTAGTGCTAAAATATACATGGTGTAAAATTATTATTACTATTAATACACAATCATGAATCTTGTAAAAAATTTATCTTATTCAAATATATATATATATATATGTGTGTGTGTGTGTGTGTGTGATTTGTGCAACAAATTTTGAAATATCACTTTATATACCATTATTTCAGTCGTATTATTACAGTTGCAATCATTATCACATTTATTTTTTTAATCAATCTATTGCGATTGGTGACTCTTGAGATGACATCATACAATTGAGCACGACTGAAATCTAGATTCCTTGAAAAAAATATGAGACATCCATTATCTAATAATATGTATATGTTTGAGTCAAGTAAATATATGATAGTTATTTGAGATCTTATTTCAGATAAGTTTAGAAAATAAAATAAACAATCTAAAAACATGTCAACTTTATTCAAAATGTTTTATGATAAATTTTAAAAAAAAATTCTTTCCATATCTAAAAGTAATATATTATTTTGTTTAAAATAATTCTGATTTGCCATATTTTATCTTAAAAAACTGAATATATGCTAGTGTTTATGTTAGTTAGACTTAATTAAATAACGGTTTGTTTAATTAATGGGCCGCCCATGGGGTGAGCCCAATTGAATATACCCGGATATTACACTAGACAGTCCGTCTAGAATATCCGAATAAGTCCAATAGGAGAATAAGGAAGGTTTGACTCTCAAACGGAAATAATTCCCTTACTCCCTTGAATGAGTGATTTACTCAATCAAGGAAGTGAAAGTCAAATTCCACTCTCCGGTAATATGAGAAAATGAATCACTTTTCATTCTCTCAATTCTAGAATTGCAAGTATTCTCTCATTCACCATTCTCCAAAAAAGAGGCAATGAGAGTTGTAAAAAGTAGGAAAAGTTCATCGTACCTTTGGCTCGATCTGTAGTATCACGGCACGTGGATCAGAACTAAGTTTACGTTAAAGCACGCTTCAACATGTAAGTCATCTATTTCACTTATGTGTTATGGATTTATGTATTTGTTATGATTAACTCCAACATTGATATCAGAGCCATGGTTCTGATCGCGAGCGTGTGGAATGTACGTTTTTTATACTGAATTTCGTACAGATTGATGCACACCCTGTACAACTCAAAAAAAAATTGGAAATTAAGGGCCAAATTTTTTCTGTATGTTCTTTGATTTATATATGGAATAACTATAAAATTTCATAATTTTTGACCTTACGGATTATTTTATAAAATTAAAATAAGATCAATTTTTTGTGTTTTTTGATCTGTAATTCTCGTCTGTACTATGAAAATTTTCGAAATTTGGCATGATGTTAGTACATAATTTTTGGGTTCCATAGCCGCTGGCCTTACATTTTTCTGAATCCGTATGAATACTTTACGAATATTTCCGCAATCTGAGAATTATTATGTGATATTTCAGATTTTTTGTATTATTTTGGGGATTCTGAATTAAACCTTCACTCTCCTTCATTACGTGTGTTGTTCCGTTTTCATATTTTCGTTGGGTAAAATGTAAAATTGAACATACTGTTGGAATCAGGAGGGTTGATTTAGGGGGGGTAGCCGGAACCCGATCACCGGAATCCGCCCCGGTGACGGCGAGTGTGCCACACCCGGCGTCGGGTGAGAGTGGGTGTTGATGTGAGTACTGCTGACTAGTCAGTCGCTGAGTCAGCACACATGGCTCAATGGACAGGTGCCACGTGCGCCACGTCAGCGATGACGTGGCCATCGCCACATCATCAACCAACCGCCGGTCCAGGATCGAATTGGAACCGGTCTAGAACCGAACTGAACCGGTCCGAACCGGAACCAATTTTCCGGACCGTCACCGGTCCATGGTCAAACCGCCGCTGGTGGCGCGTCCTATGTGTTTGAAAGTTCGCAAAAGCTTGTGGTGGGTAGTCGGTCAATGTAGAATCATGTTTTAAAGCTTGAGAGGGGCATAAGTGTGTATAGAAGGACTTGCCAAGTAACTTTAATCTAATTTGTTTCATCTTTTAGGCAAATAGGCCACAAAAGATTACCTAAAATAATTTTTTTTACAAGTCTAAGTGGTTCTTTATTGTTAATGTGGACCTTAAGACAGTGGGAGGTTATTGAACGAGTTTTTATTTTTTTTAACACTTGTGAATACTTAAATATACACATTGAAATTGGGTTTCTTATCTGCGTCATTATTGGTTAAGTGTTCATGTGTTTTACATTAAAAATAACATGTCTTAACCATGTAATCCCATTTTCTATAGGGCTAGAACAAGAAGAACTTTGACTAGAGAGGAACTAAGAGATCCCATTAGCAAGTTGGTAGAGTTCATGTACTATGAGATGAACCCTAGGCATATACTCCCTGAGCACTACTTGGAGATGCTCAAGATGTGGGCACACATACGTCTCCTATCAGATTGGAAACAGATTAACATTCCTGACTCGGAATTAGTTTCTGAAGGCTATTGGTCCTCCCCTTTTTTCCGGTGACTATAAGGAGGGTTGGGCTAGAGTTCATGAGAGGCTTAATAAGATCAATCAGAATGCTGATATAGTTGACCATGTGTTGATTGATGGTCCTTATGTGGTCAAAGAAATGGTCGAGGATTGGAAAATTAACATAGGAAATGTTGCTCAGCTGGGAATGGGTCCCATTTTGAGATCTAATAACCTCAGACTCAGTGAGAGGCTGTCAGGGAACGGTTATACTCTGAAGAGTCAAGTTTCTGATCCTCTAGCCCATGTTAAACATCATGTTGCATCCTAGAGAGATCTTTTTGTTGAGATAGAGAAATATGAGAAGAATCGTAGGCTGCCACTAGATGAGATTAAGTCTAAGTGGTATGGGATTTTGAGTGGATATGATTATTAGATGTTGGACTTGTTTTGTTGGATATTTTATCCGAACATTATTCCTCTGTAATTGATGAACATCATTTTGATGAATGCTTTCCTTATGATGATTTAATTATTTTGTAGTGATGTGATAATTACTGCATGTTCCGAGTTACTTTGTTGTTTTTTTCTCTTATCTTATGTCTTAACTCGGAAAGATTTTTACGTTCATGACCTGAATTCATCATGAGGAAGACATTGAGTTTAGCTGATGATTGATAGCTCTAAGCTATTTTTAGAAGCCAAATCTACGTTGGATCATGATGAATGTCAGTTGGATAAATGTGAAAATCTCAGTACATATTTTACTTGACTAATGTTCATATATGCATTCTAGACCATGGAATCAAGGTCGATAATAGCTGATCTGAATAAGGGAGATAAGATTAATGGCGATAATTATGACACTTGGCGTCATAAGATTTGGTATGTTCTGGACCAGCAAGACACGTTGGACGCGATCAATCATGTTATGGCAGACCCCGGAACTGGAACTGGCCCTCAAGGAAGGAGGGACCAGGAAGCCTATTTAGCGTGGAAAAAGAAAAATTCCACGGCTCGAGGCATCCTGGTTAGCTCGGTCATTGATGACATGATACACGAGTGTGAGCAACACCCGACTGCTAGAGTTATCTGGGCGTATCTCAAAGAAAAGTACGGTGGGACCTCAGTCACTCGTCTGAGACAGCTTACTATCAAGTTTGATACTTATAAGAAACAATCTGATCATTCCATCAGACAACACATACGTGTGATGTCAAACATGATCAGAGAGTTGAAAGATGTCGGTCATGTCCTTTCCGATGAGCAACAGATCCAGGCTTTGATTCGGTCTCTTCCCGACAAGTGGGAGCACTTGAAGGTTAACCTGACACACAAAGAGAGCATCAAGACATTTGAAGATGCTGCTCGTCATGTGGAACTTGAAGATGAGCGGCTAGGAGCTGCCAGATCCAGTTCAAGTGCTCTAGTTGCTGAATCCGGTTCCCATAAGGCCTCGGGCTTCAAACGCAAGAAGAACTGGAAGAAAGGCAACAAAGGGAAAAAGACCGAAGGGAAAGGGGGGAATGCTGGTGATGCTTCTAAGGCTGGTGCTAAGAAGAACAAGAATACAAACAGAAATAAGAAAGATAAGAGCAAGATGAAATGCTTCGACTGTGACACTATTGGTCATTTTGCACGCGAGTGCCCTGAGCCCAGGCGGGACAAGGTTAATCTTTCTTACTCTTCTGTAAGTATTGTAAACATCTCTAGTGCGGTTTTACGTACTGAATCTTATCCTTTGTGGATTGTAGACTCAGGGGCAACTGACCATGTGGCTAGAGATCGTGGAGCATTTGTAGATTATCGTCGAGTTCCAGTGGGAACAAGATGGATTTATGTGGGAAATAACTCTCGAGTTGAAGTCAAGGGAATAGGGACTTGCAAGCTCGAGTTGGCCAATGGGCGGACTTTTATCCTACATGATGTCCTCTACGCTCCAGAGATTCGACGGAATCTAGTTTCTGTTTATGTTCTTCTTAGCTACAATTATACTTTGCTATTTGAGAAAAACAAAGTTTTTATTAATTGTGATGGCAATGTTTGTGCCACTGGACATCTCATGAATGGTTTTATTATTCTGGATTGTGACCGAACAACATTTAATTACTATGAAAATGGTTTTTGTTATAATGTTTGTTCTTCTAGTAATGCAATTGTCGATGATAATGTTTGGCATGCTAGATTAGGTCACATATGGCAAGACAGGATGAATAGACTAGTGAAAGAAGGGCTATTGGGTTCACTTTCTCAAGTCTATTTGTCCACCTGTGAACACTGTCTTGTCGGTAAAATGACTAGGAAACTATTTGGTATAGCTATTAGAGCTCAATTTCCATTACAATTAGTACATTCTGATATATGTGGTCCTATGAGCGTAAGCGCATGGAGCTTACTACTTCATTACTTTCATAGATGATTACTCACGCTTTGGTCATCTCTATTTGATTTCACACAAGTATGATGCATTGGATTGCTTTAGACACTACTTAAAAGAAGTAGAAAATCAAAAGGAGAGAACAGTGAAAGCACTAAGAACTGACCGAGGGCGTGAGTACTTGTCTGATCAGTTCAAGGAATTGCGTAGTGAAAAAGACATTATCTGACAACTTACTATGCCTTATACACCAAAACAAAACGGTGTAGCTGAAAGAGGGAATAGAACATTATTGGAAATGGTGAGATCCATGCTAGCACAAGCAAGTTTACCGATCTCCTTTTAGGGGGATGCGTTGTTAACTGCCACTTATGTGCTAAATCGCGTACCCTCAAAATTAGTATGTTCAACTCCTTATGAACTTTGGAATGGTAGAAAACCAGACCTAAGTAACCTCAGGGCATGGGGGTCAGCAGCTTACGTACCTGACAATCAAAGTCAGTTTGGTAAACTCGGATCTGGAGGCAAGAAATGTATCTTCATAAGATACAGTGAGCAGTCCAAAGGTTATGTGTTCATAGGAGAGCATCAGGATGCCCACATGACTGAAATTGAGTCAAGAAATGCAACATTCTTAGAGGATGAATTTCCTAGTAAAGGCAGTATTAGGAATACAGAACCCTTATTCGAAGTTGAAAATCTCTCAGAAGATCACATTGATCAGAGTCTAGAGGATCACAACCCCTTCGATCCAAGTGGGAGCAATATTACCAGGGATGTGGAACTGAATGGGAGTGATCACATTCCTATTCCTAATGACTCACAACTTCGAAAACCAACTAGGACACGTATCCCTAAACGTCACTTCGGCGTAGAAGGACATGCGTAAGTCGCAACCTCAAGGGACAACGAGGAGTTAGGAACGCTATCTTTTGCATTTCTGACTTCTTTAATGGACGAAGGAGAACCAAAGTCTATATAAGAGGCTTTGTCCTGTCCAACTAAGGACCAATGGAAAAATGCAATGTAAGAAGAGCTTGAGTCAATGAGGTCAAACAAGGTCTGGGAACTTGTAGACTGGTACACGTGTCCCGTACACGCACTTTAGGACACTTTTAGTTTCATTTAGTGTCAATAATGTGCATAATCACGTATATTTAGTGCTTTTGTACTCTCATGGGCAAAATAATACGTTTGTGTTGTTTTTGTGTTAAGACAGGTGAAAAAGGATCGAAAAAGAACATCAAATGACTGCGGAGTCGAGGGATCGATCGAGGCAACAAAAGAAAGGGCTAACTGAAGATCTCGGCTGAGACAGGATGAAAATCTCGGCCGAGATGAGTCTCCAGGGTAAACATGAAGATTTGCAGAACTGAAGATCTCGGCCGAGACAAGCAATGCATCTCGGCCGAGATGAGTTTCTAGAGATTTCAGGATTTTCAAAAGAAACAAGATCTCGGCCGAGATGAAATCCAATCTCGGCCGAGATGAGTGAAACCCTAGCAAGCCCCAATTTCCCGTTATCACGTCTCGGCCGAGATGAAGTTGAATCTCGACCGAGATCAGCCTTCGACCCACCAGCTTAAAAATCTCTTATTCACGTCTCGGACGAGACACACTTCCATCTCGGCCGAGATTCCTTACCCTGTTTTAAAATCCTGAATGCGATTTTGCCTATTTTTTACTAGCACTTTCTCCCCTTATATATATATCATCCCATTCGAACTTGACCTAACCTTTTGATACTTTTGGAAGCACTATTCAGCCACCATCACATCCAAGGAGGAGAGAAGGGCAAGAAGAAGTCACATCATCTTCCCCATTGATCATCCATGGGTTTTATCACTCTATCTTTATGAATTCTTGTATTTTCTGTAATTTCTTGATTGTATTAGGTGTAATGGGTGGCTAGCACCCTAAATTCTACCCTTGATCATGTTGAACCTTGATTGATGATGAGAATGTGATTATTGACTCTTGATGTTACCTTATTTGTGCCATTTAAATGTTTTATAATGCTTGATTGGATTGTCTCATGCCTAGATGCTTGTGTTAGGATTGATCACCCTTTGGGAGGCATTTATTGTATGTTGCTAGAGATTGAACTTCACTTTCCGTGATTGTTGAAGCTTCAACCTCCCTTAGTAGCGAACAATGCTTGATATCATTGGTGGCATTATAGAGTTTGTCCTCTAAACCCGTTCGTGTTGAGGTTTATGCTTTATTTATCCTGTTGTTCTAGCTCGTGACCACCCAATATCAATTAGTGTGAAAAGAGCTTGTTTGGATCACTAATTGACTTGGGTAGGGATACATCGATAAGCGTACCTTCGATTTATCCACAATTAAGGGACAACACAGTCTACATAAGCGGACCTTGTAGATTGTGGGATAAGGGTTTAATTCGCATTGAATTTGGGACATCAATGATAATCATTAGGTAGTCGGATTCAAGGGGATACTAGATCGAGGGTAGACTTTTTATCATATTCTAAATTCGAAAAACATTTGTTATTTGTCTTTCTTTGTTTGATATAAAATACCAAAAAAATATTTATTGCTTATCTAGAACTTTAGTTGATCACTTGTTAGCATTTAGTTGTTAACTCAAATCCAAAACCCCCCCTCGTTTACTTGTTTAAGTTTATTACCATATCCCTCATAAATCATTAGTTGCTTGTAATATCCGAACAACACTAATCCACCGTTCTTTGTGGAATCGACCCTTACTTATCACTCTACTCGTTAGAGTCGTAGGCTAGGTATCGCGTATACATATTCTCATATATATACGTTTAATTTGGTGGTGGGAACGACCTGCTAACAAATTTTGGCGCTGTTGCCGGGGAACGGTGATAAGAATAATGTTGTTTTATTTGTTCAAGCATTATGATTAGTTTATTAGTTGTTTATCTACTTCTTGTTTATCTAGTAGTTTGATATTCTCTTTTTCTTGTGTCTGGATAGGTAGTTAATGTTCTTGTGTTCACAAGGAGAGAGAGGATTATTATTTGAACTGGATATTGTGGAACGTGAACGAGAGTTGAGAAGAAGAGCCCGGAATTTGGAACAAGTCCGAGGAGGATTTGAAGATTTGAACTTAGAGAGTGAAGAGACCGTCGGATTGGAAGAAATGGCTGAGGATCAGGGTCAGGAAAGGACCATGAAGGAACTTGCCAACACAAGGGTTGCTTAAGAACCCTTGTGTATTACATTCCCAGCAATAGGAAATGATACTGCTTTTGAGCATAAATCGGGGATCATATACCTCCTACCATCGTTCCATGGGCTATCCGGGGAGGACCCACATAAACACCTGAAAGAATTCCATTTGGTATGTTCGAGCATGAAGCCATCGAGGGTGATTGAAGAGCAAATTAAGCTTCGAGCATTTCCATTCTCATTAAAAGATCTTGCTAGGGATTGGTTGTACTACTTGCCATCCGGATCAATCACCACTTGGGATCACATGGACACACAGTTTCTTGAAAAGTATTTCCCAGCTTCTCGAGCCACCACCATCCGGAAAGAAATTAGTGGAGTGAGGCAAATACAGGGGGAAAAATTGTATGAGTACTGGGAACGATTTAAGAATCTTGTAGGAAGTTGCCCGCCCCATCAAATCACTCTGCAGTTGTTAATCCAGTATTGGTATGAGGGGTTGTGTCTAACAGATTGAAACATGATTGATTCGGCGAGCGGAGGGGCTCTTGTTGATAAGACACCTACTGAGGCCCGAACATTGATCTCCAAGATGGCTGCCAACACTCAACAGTTCGGTTGTAGAGAACCAGTGAGGCGAGTCAAAGATGCTATTGATTCAACTGTTGAAGAAAGATTGGACCAGCTTACCGATTTTGTGAAGAAAGTGATTTCGCTTGGTACTCCAACTACAAAACCTTGTAGAATCTGCCAAGTAACTGAGCACTCCACTGACACTTGCCCTATTCTCGGAGAAAAAATGGCAGCTCATGCTAATGCATTTCATAATTCTAATCCTAACCAGGCTTGCCGGAAGTATGATCCCTATTCGCAGTCGTACAATCCGGGGTGGAGAGATCACCCCAATTTCAAATATGGGAATCAAGGTCCAAAATGCATCAACAGGGTGATCAAGGTGGAAACAATCGACCCCCCTATCCTAGGGAGATGTTCCAGCAAGGGCAACACACTGAGCCAGTACCCTCTGATACATCCCTTTCTGACATAGTCAAGAGCTCAGCAACAAGTACGCTTCAACAGCAGAAGGAATCAAGTTCGAGGTTCCAGAGTATTGAAAATCAAGTCAGTCAAATAGCATCAGCGGTATCCCGTCTGGGGAGTGCTCAAACTGAAAAGTTACCGGCACAACCTGAAATCAACCCCAAAAATTTAGCTAATGTGAGTGCAATTGGCATCATTAGTAGGGTAATGCCTGAAGAGCTTGAGAAGCCCGGGTAGCCTTCACGTGCACAGACAAACAACCCACATGACATTTTGGATGAAGAAAAGACCTTAACTCCTCAAGTTGCTGAAGTTCAAGTTCGCGTACCTAAGTGGAAGATTGCTAAGGAGTTGCGAAAACAAAAGGAGGCATTAGCTGCATGCTTTCCCAATCACCTACTGCCTTTTCCCACCAAGAAATACTCTCCACAAGGCGAAATTGAAAATATCAGTGTGGGAGTCTTGAGAAGCGGGAAGGTCCTTGAAAAGGGAAAGTCGAGAGATGGAGAAAGGAGAATCGAAAGTGAAAGGGAGTCTGTTGAGAATGAAATCTCGGCCGAGATACATCAAGATCTCGGCCGAGATGGCCCACCTCGTCCAGAAGAGGAAACCCCCTGCACACTTGTCTCGGCCGGGACACAAGATTATCTCGGCCGAGATTCTCAGAAATCCCAAATAAATCTTAAAATTCCACCACTTCCGTTTCCGAGTCAAATGAAGAGGATTCCAGACAGAAATAGAGACAAGGAGACAATGGAGGTATTCAGGAAGGTTGAAATCAGTATCCCCTTGGTGGAGGCCGTAAAACAGATTCCTTGATATGTAAAGTTTCTGAAAGATTTGTGCACTAACAAAAGGCGGCTACGAGGGAATGAGAAGGTCCTAATGGGAGAAAGTGTCTCGGCGGTTTTCTAGAAAAAGATGCCACAGAAGTGCAAGGATCCGGGAATGTTCATCATTCCGTGCAAAATTGGTAACACTAGAATAGAGAAAGCCATGTTGGATCTAGGGGCATCGATCAATGTGATGCCCCGTTCCATTTTCGATAGCTTAAACTTGGGTCCACTGAAGGATACGGGGGTAGTCATCCAACTAGCCGACCGAAGCACCTCGTTTCCGGACGGGGTGATTGAGGACATGATAGTTGAGGTGGATAACCTCATATTTCCAGCGAATTTCTATGTACTGGATATGCATAGAGATTCGTCAAATTCCACTCCAATCTTGCTTGGGAGGCCGTTCTTGAACACCTCCCAAACAAAGATTGACGTGCAAGAGGGAACTCTTAGCATGGAATTTGATGGCCAAGTGGTGCAATTCAACATCTTTAAAAAGATGAAGTATCCTGAAGATTTGCATAGTGTGCATTCTATTGATGTTATTGATGCTATTGATCCCTTTGTAGAGGAAGTGCTTCAGTATTATTGCAGGAACCAAGAAACAATTGAATTGGCGAATGATCTAGAGAAGACAGAGCCAATGGATACCAAGGAAGAGTTGATGGGGACAGTGGAGCAATCACAATTTTCCAAGCCATTCCGAACCAAGTCCTTTCCCAAGTTCATACTATTGCCGGAATCTCAAGAGAAAGTGCTACCCTCTACCATCAAGGCACTCACCAAAGAAGACCCAAGCCTTCAAGAGGTAGAACTCGAATCTAGAAAAATGTTTGAAGTGGTTGATGAATTTGAGAGTGAGGTTAACAACAATGAAAGTGGTCTTAGTGAAGGTTTTGGCATAGTTTACGATGTGGAATATGTTTGCTTTGATGACTTTTTGATGAATGAGTTTTCTTGCAAACATCTTTCAAATGAAATTTTTTCCCTTGATGCATTCATTGAGATGAACCCTTCACTTGTACTTTGGAAAATGATGACATCATCTTTTGGGAAAATTTTCAACTCTTGAGCATTCCTCATTTCCAAAAAGTCTTTGATGAAACACCCCCCCACCCATGCTACTAATCGGTTTTCTGGGGAACCACCCCTATTTGAGAGCGATAATTTTTTTCAAGAAATGGTGAAACCCTTAGACTTGACAACTTGTCTTCGAGGCATTTGAATTGCATCCCCACCCCTTCATATTTACCACAAGATGTCATGGAAGAGTTTTTAGAAATTGCCAAGCATGATTTTGTTGGGACGAAAATTTTCTCCTCCCCAACTAACTTTACTTTCTTCAAAATTGGCATTGTTGTAAAAATTCTTTCAAATTGGGAAGGAAATCTTGTGGTAAAAAATTGAAACACCCTCATTTGCGGAAGGGTATCATGAGAGCTCAATCATATTGGCTAGAATTATCATATATTTGTTGTCTACGCTTAAACACTTTGTTCTTGTTGAGAAACCTTTTTATAAGGAGGGAAGGAAGTCAAAGGAAAGACAAAAGATGGAGAACATATGGGGAATAGTGGAATGGAAATTCCATGGATCAAGAAAAGCGACTCGTTGGAGATTCGCTAAAGGGCAAAGCTGTAAAGGCTCAGACGGGAACTTTTACTTCGACCCCCCTTAACAAACAAGAGGATGATAGGGTCAAGCTAATGACCTTAAAGAAGCGCTTTTCGGGAGGCAACCCGGCGGTCACTCGTTTTCTCTCATTTCAAATTCCTAGTTAGTTGCTTAATAAATGCCTTGTGGCATATTTGATGTTTTTGTTGAGAAATATGCAGGTATAAATTAGAATAATCGAGAGATAGCATGAAGTGGGGGTGAAGAGGACCAAAATGAAGGAAAAATGCAGGGGATGCCATCTCGGCCGAGACACACGAGCAATCTCGGCCGAGACGTTGTGAAGACGCAACAGGGCAAGGAAGCACATCTCGACCGAGACACTACAGCATCTCGGCCGAGATTGATTTGTCTAGAATTGGGGCTGATTTGCTGGAAGCTAATCTCGGCCGAGACACACATTCATCTCGGCCGAGATCCACTTGTCCAGAATGGGGGCAAAACTGCTGGAGCGTTATCTCGGCCGAGACGCACACGCATCTCGGCCGAGACCCACTGTGAGCCAATTGCTATCTTTTATTTATTTTGGTTATGCTGATATTGTCTTTATTAACTTTTGATACCTTGCATATTTTTAGGAGCATGATTGTTTTTATTAAATTAGTTAGTTAGTTGGTCAATAATTGGTTAATTTCGACGAGCACCGACTTGTACTCCTCTTTTTCCACAAACTTAGTTTGCAACTAAGTTTGGGGAGGGGGTGGGATCGTACAAGTCGGCAGCTCGAGAAAGCAATTGGATGAGTTTAGGAAGGAAAAATGTGGCATTGATTAATGATGAAAATTTTTAACAAATATTTTTTAAAGAAGCACATGGTAGAGCATGATAGACTTGTTGAAACAAAATTGAACATGCACTCAAAACTTTTGATCAAAATTGCAACCAAGTGAGTCTTTGAGCCTAATGCGTACTCCCATTTTCGGAGTGAAATTAAATTTCGTTTCGATGCGAAAATTCATTGAACGCATGCATTTTCCTCTATAACTTGCCCCAATTCTCTACTTTTGAATAAGTCAATACATGTTGTGGCTTTGAAAATGATATTAGGCAATTCTTGATCAAAACCTATTTCAAAAGCCTGAAAATATTTCCTTTTTACCGAATTCGATATTGCCTCTAGTTAAGCCCCTTTGAGCTTATGCCTTTTTGTTTCATATCCAACACTACAAGAAAATCTACCTTTCATTTAGCCTTTGATACCCAAACGGACTGTTGAGTATGAGGGAGGCGGTTAGAAGGTAGTTAGTTTGGAAATTGGGATTAAATTTAGGTAAACTAGTGGGAAAACAAAGAAGGGTGAAAGGAAAAATGCGAAATAGGCTGTAATTGAGAATATTAACCTCTCTTAAAAAAAAAAAATTTGGAAAAACCAGAAAAACGAAAGAAAGAGGAAGTGTTTATACCATTCTTTGGGAGAGGTTAATGAAAATCACATCATTTTTTTATTACAATCCCTTGTTTAGAAAACTCTTAAGAAGCATAATTATTGAAGGGATTGATAAATATGGGAAATGTAGGTAGGAATAAGGTGAAGAAGTCGAATCTTAAGTTCGACTTGATTAAGAATTAAAAGAGTGAGGTTGGGTGACCATTGTTTGAGGGGTAGATGGGTAGTGCACGACTCATTTAGTCCGTTTTATAGTCACTTTTACCTAAAATTTTATCCCACCTTACCCCTAGCCAACATTACAACCCACATAAAGACCTAATTGATTCATTGTCACACATGTCAAGTACTATTTCAGGTTTAGATGACTGGCAAGCTTATGTAGGCATTGTGTGCATTTCAATGTGAGTGTAAACACTACCTTTTTTAATGCACTCGAGAGAGAGAGATACACTCACCCGGTGAGGATCTTAAGTTGAGAGTGTTATGTCTCAAGAGTAGTGGATCCAGTCTATCACATATGCTCGCTTTTATCATGCTTGCTTCAATTTTTTTATGGAAACTTTCTGAAATCAAATGCCACTAAAATCTGCCCTAAACACGTGTCCCTTTGTCTTTCTCTTTATTTTTCGGGACGAACAAGTTTTAAGTTTGGGAAGATTTGGTACACGTGTCCCGTGCACACACTTTAGGGCACTTTTAGTGTCATTTTAGTGTCAATAATGTGCATAATCACATGTATTTAGTGCTTTTGTACTCTCATGGGCAAAATAATGCGTTTGTGTTATTTTTGTGTTAAGACAGGTGAAAAAGAATCGAAAAAGAACATCAAACGACCGCGGAGTCGAGGGATCGATCGAGGCAACAAAAGGAAGGGTTAACTGAAGATCTCGGCCGAGATGAGTCTCCAGGGTAAACATGAAGATTTGCAGAACTGAAGATCTCGGCCGAGACAAGCAACGCATCTCGGCCGAGATGAATTTCCAGAGATTTCAGGATTTTCAAAAGATCAAGATCTCGGCCGAGATGAAATCCAATCTCGGCCAAGATGATTCAAACCATAGCCAGCCCCAATTTCCCCTTTTCACGTCTCGGCCAAGATGAAGTTGAATCTCGATCGAGATTAGCCTTCGACCCACCAGCTGAAAAGTCTCTTTTTCACGGCTCGGCCGAGACACACTTGCATCTCGGCCGAGATTCCTTACCCTGTTTTAAAATCCTGAATGCGATTTTGCCTATTTTTTACTAGCACTTTCTCCCCTTATATATATATATATATATCATCTCATTCGAATTTGACCTAACCTTTTGATATTTTTGGAAGCACTATTCAGCCACCATCACATCCAAGGAGGAGAGAAGGGCAAGAAGAAGTCACATCATCTTCCCCATTGATCATTCTTGGGTTTTATCGCTCTATCTTTATGAATTCTTGTATTTTCTGTAATTTCTTGATTGTATTAGGTGTAATGGGTGGCTAGCACCCTAAATTCTACCCTTGACCATGTTGAACCTTGATTGATGATGAGAATGTGATTATTGACTCTTGATGTTACCTTATTTATGCAATTTAAATGTTCTATAATGCTTGATTGGATTGTCTCATGCCTAGATGCTTGTTTTAGGATTGATCACCCTTTGGGAGGCATTTATTGTATGTTGCTAGAGATTGAACTTCACTTTCCATGATTGTTGAAGCTTCAACCTCCCTTAGTAGCGAACAATACTTGATATCATTGGTGACATTATAGAGTTTGGCCTCTAAACCCGATCGTGTCGAGGTTTATGCTTTATTTATCCCGTTGTTCTAGCTCGTGACCACCAATATCAATTAGTGTGAAAAGAGCTTGTTTGGATCACTAATTGATTTGGGTAGGGATAAATCGATAAGCGTACCTTCGATTTATCCACAATTAAGGGACAACACAGTCTACATAAGCGGACCTTGTAGATTGTGGGATAAGGGTTTAAATCGCATTGAATTTGGGACATCAACGATAATAATTAGGTAGTCGGATTCAAGGGGATACTAGATCGAGGGTAGACCTTTTATCATATTCTAAATCTGAAAAACATTTGTTATTTGTCTTTCTTTGTTTGATATAAAATACCAAAAAAAAAAATTATTGCTTATCTAGAACTTTAGTTGATCACTTGTTAGCATTTAGTTGTTAACTAAATCCAAACACCCCCCCCCCCCCCCCCCCCGTTTACTTGTTTAGATTTATTACCCTATCCATTGTAAATCATTAGTTGCTTGTAATATCCGAACAACACTAATCCACCGTTCTCTGTGGGATCGACCCTTACTTACCACTCTACTCTTTAGAGTCGTAGGCTAGGTATCGCGTATACATATTCTTATATATATACATTTAATTTGGTGGTGAGAACGACCCGCTACCATAGACCTCCCAGTAGGACGCAAGGCTATTGGAAACAAATGGGTTCTCAAAATTAAGAAAAAGGCCGATGGGTCTATAGAGAGGTATAAGGCTCGCTTAGTAGCAAAAGGTTACACTCAACAAGAAGGTCTTGATTATGAGGAAACTTTTTCTCCTGTAGTGAGATTTGCCTCAATTCGCCTACTTCTAGCAATAGTAGCAAATATGGATTTAGAATTACATCAAATGGACATTAAAACTGCTTTCCTGAATTGAGGACTAGAAGAAGAAATCTACATGCAACAACCAGTAGTTTTCATTCCGGGCCAAGAAGAAAAGGTCTGTAGATTGAATAGGTCAATTTACAGATTGAAGCAGTCTTTGAGACAATGGTATTTGAGATTTCATAACACGGTTATCTCAAATAACTTCGCCATGATAGATGAAGACCATTGTGTCTACAAGAAACAGTCCAATGTGAATTTTGTAATTTTATCTCTGTATGTAGATGATATACTATTGGCTGGAAATGACAAGGAGTATTTAGATATCATTAAGAAGTGGTTATCTTCAAACTTTGAGATGAAAGACTTGGGTGAGGCAGAATACATACTGGGTGTGAAAATTCATAAAAATCGTTCAAAAAGGTTGCTTGGACTTTCTTAAGAAGGTTACATCAACAAAGTCCTGAAACGATTCAATATGGAAAACTACAAACCTGTGGATACTCCAGTAGTCAAAGGAGAATCACTTAGCTGTGATGTGTGTCCTAAGACTCAACAAGAAAGAGATGAGATGTCATGCACACCATATGCCAATGCAATAGGTAGCCTAATGTATGCCATGACGTGTACACGACCAGACATATCATATGTCGTGGGTCTAGTTGGGAGGTTTCAATTTGATCCGGGAAGAAAGCACTGAATGGCTGTGAAAAGGATTCTAAGATACCTAAAGGGTACTGCAGGTTACCTTCTTTGTTATCAAGGGGATAACTTGTATCTTAAAGGATACACTGATGCTGATTGGGGTGGTGACGTAGACGAACGAAAATCCACCTTAGGTTATGCGTTCTTGCTAAACAATGGCGCCATCTCTTGGTGTAGCAAGAAGCAAACCTGTGTAGCATTGTCCACGATGGAAGCTGAATTTGTGGCATGTGCATCTGCAGTACAAGAGGTTGTTTGGCTGAGAAGGTTCCTGAAACATTTGGGAGTATCGCGCACTCCAAGGGCTGTGGTGATACATTGCGATAACCAAGCTGCGATTGCCTATTCTAAGAATCCCAAGTTTCATGGAAAAGCAAAACACAAAGACACAAAGTTTTGTGAGGGATATCTTAGAAAATAAGGAGATCGCGCTAGAATACATCTCAACGCATCAAATGATAGCCGATCCCTTTACAAAACCCATCCCTAGGGATGTCTTTGCAAGGCATATTAAAATGTTAGGGCTACGTTGTATTTGATGAAGATGTAATTGAACCTCATTTATTTATCATATTTGATCATTAGTGTCATATTATTTATGTACTTGTAACTTGTTTAAATGTTCCACCGAAGATATGTTAACAAGTTATGATTGGCTTACTCACACAAGCAATCACCTCTAACATCTGGGCATGTATGGAGATGAGATTACTAGGTAATCGAAATAAATCTGAAGAGGATTTATTTTAAACATGTAAGAAGCCAAATCAAGGTTTTGAGAGAGCTTAAATGCTTCAAAACTTTAGTCAAGTGTCTAGTAACACTTGGACTACGATTTGTACGATATTACGGAAAGACATTTGCTCTCATGAGAAGAGAAAAATATCGTAACACATGATTCATACCATGTGTGCTTTTTGTGATCAATAAAGATAATGAGAAATGGATCCCTGTTTTCTCATTGAGTGTGTGATCCAGAGACTTAGATGTCTCAAGGATACCTTTAGCCCTTCAAACTAGATCTTGAATCTATTCCTAAGTGTTGCTACTTTAGCATAATACCAATAACCATGAATTCATGCGACAATGCGGTATATGTCTAGGAAAGCAGCTAAGGGGTAGACAAAAGGTGCTAGTGAAAGGGAAGATTATCTTTTGTTTACACATTGTCTCGTATCCTTAGACCGGTCAATTATGTCAAAGACATGATTTGGATACAAGGAGAAAGTACAAGTCTTATATGCTCTCATAAGGGACAAGAGATATAATGATTTGTGTAACTAGAAAGTTATCTGGGGTATCAGACGAGTGATAAGTGGTTTGGGAAGCCGGTTGAGTAGCTATAAAACCTTAACCAGTTGAATAGCAAGAAAAGCTCATATACTCGCAGGATCACACGACCCAGTTGCCTGTATGAAGGGATAATGTATGTTGAGGAGATAAAGCATTGGACCCACCCGGATGTGTGAGTGGGAGATGTTAGTTGGGCTTAGTTAGATAACCATTTATTTAATTAATGGGCCGCCCATGGGGTGAGCCCAAATGAATATACCCGGATATTACACTAGACAATTCATCTAGAATATCCGGATAAGTCCAATAGGAGAATAAGGAAGGTTTGACTCTCAAAAGGGAAAGGATTCCCTTACTCCATTGATTGAGTGATTTACTCAATCAAGGAAGTGAAAGTCAAATTCCACTCTCCGGTAATATGAGAAAATTAATCACTTTTCATTCTCTCAATTCTAGAATTGCAAGTATTCTCTCATTCATCATTCTCCAAAGAAGAGGCAACGAGGGTTGTGAAAAATAGGCAAAGTTCATCGTAACTTTGCCTCGATCCGTATTATCACGGCACGTGGATCAGAACTAGGTTTACGTTAAAGCACGCTTCAACATGCAAGTCATCTATTTTGATTAAGTGTTATGGATTTATGTATTTGTTATGATTAAATCCAACAGTTTACTAAATGACATATTTTCACTAAATTCTATTAATGAAGGAATCATAGTTTTAGCCAATATATATCTCAATAATTTGTATAAGTTATCAAATATGAAAAAGTAACCTCATACATCATTGATATTGCTATTGATTTCACCTTATTCCATTTCTAATACTTTAAACGTTTACTATTTTACAAGTACACTTGAAATTTGATCATATAAATCAAGATGGTAATAATATTTCTTTCAAATAGATATAAAGTCCAAAAAAGAAAAGTAAGATAATAAAATAAGATGCTTCTCATATGAAATTTCAAACTTCCAACTACATTATTTATTATATAATGAGAACAAAAAAGTTTTCCTTTTGATATTACTTGTGCATGACTTGCAAGATAGAGTTATTATTTGATTTTGTAGTCGGAATGTGTTGCTTTAAAGCAGAGCGAAATTATCTGTCACAAATTGTAAATTTAATTCTAAATATTAGAGAATAGATTGTTATTGAATTCTACTTATTATATGTTTAGGAAATATTTGAACTTAATAATAATAAATAAATAATAGAAGATGATTACTTCGATAGGTGAAGAAAATACCTTGTGATCCATTTATGCTATTACTTCATTCATCACTCCCTTGAACCGCTAAAAGGCGTACATCCAACATGTATAATGAATGATAGAGCAAATCACACATGACCGAGCAAATTGATACGGAAAAGTCATAATTGTTTAAACTTTTAAGTTAAAAACTAGAAGAATGAATGGAGAGGGTTTTTGATTGGTAGAAAAGAATACACGATTTTTAAATTAAATAAAAAGTAAATAATTTTTAAATCTGAACCATGAAGGAGGGACACATGTTTCTTAAGTAAAATCACATCATTATACAGATGATATGTGGAGCGTTTAAATATGAACGCTTCTACTTTAGTATTAAAGAAGGACAGAATAATTAACTTCGGGTTTAATCTCTGATTCACATTGAGATCATTTTTGTGGACGGGAATTCCATTTTGTCATAACAATTTCTTATATATTACTCCCTCCGTCCCGGCTTAACTTTAATTCCTACTTTTTTTTTTAGGGAATATAAGGTAAATATTAATATAACTTAAGTGTTGGGTGAAAGCCCCACATCAGATGCCATTATGGCACGTAGAGGGAGTGGAATATCCCCATTCTAACAGTTTCATGAAGAGCTAATTGTAAGTGAGCGATTGTATGCGCTAGTCGATTCGCCGTTCGTGGGGCATATTTGTACTCTTTGCATCCAACCATGTGTGCATAGTGCCAAATATCTTGAAGAATGATGTCAGTATATCCATCAAAGCTGGTATGGTTGGAGAGCGAGAGCATGAGAGTATGATTATCCCCTTCAACTGTGGAGCTGCGTATTCCGGCATCAGTTGCCTGTGTGAGGGCGAATCGCAGTGTGAGTGCTTCAAGAAGAGCTGTAGTCCCTGAGCCTCGTGTGCGGCGAGCCCCAGCAAGCAAAACTGCTCCAGTCTGATTTCGAATGGTGAAGCCAAGGCCGATGCTATTATCGGGGAACGAGGCCATGTCGAAATTTAGTTTTGTTTCGTTGGGGATAGGCCTCCGCCAGCCCTGAGCTGAAGTCGGCGCTGAATGTGTAGCTGCTGTAGGTGTTGCTGCTTCTCTCAGACTTCTAATGTCGAGCTAAAAACGAGTAGCCTTTCGGATAATCTCCCTTGGTTCGCCAATCTCACCATCGAAACATCGTCTATTGCGTGCAAGCCACAATTGCCACCAAATATGAGTCGTCAAATGGAAGCTCTCGTCATCAAGCTTCTCGAGCAGTTCCCAACACGTCACTCGAAAAGGCCACTCATCTTGGGTTACTCTTTCGATTCGGATTGGGCTGAGCCGCCAGACGTGGCAAGCAAGAGTGCACATCATCAAAATGTGTTCTACAGTTTCTTCTCCTTCCCCACATAGAGTGCATATCACATCGGTTGCTATTTTACTCCGGACCAGATTTGCACAAGAAGGGAGCGCATTTCTACATGCTCGCCAAAGAAAGTGGCGTATTTTTGGAATTGTAGAAACATTCCAGGTTTTGATCCATTATTTACCGTTTATACTTGTTACAGGGAGGTCGTTCACCAATTGTGAAAATTAACGAACAGCCAAGTGGTAGGCGGTTCGAACACTAAACTTGCCGGAGCGTGTTAGTGTCCAAACCCTGCGATCTCGAGGGAGGCACGGGCTAAGTGGAATGGCAAGGATAGAATGGGCATCTTCCTCCGAGAAGAAGGATTGGATCTTTGCCTCGTCCCATGTGCTACCAACTGCTTGGATGAAAAACGAGACACATGTGTTAGGGTCTAGAGGTTGTAAGATTGTGCTTGGTGTTGAGGGGTTTTCAGTGCCGATCCATTTGCCCGACAGGGCCTTGATCGAAGTGCCATTTCCGACATGCCAAGCACTTCCATGGTTAACCAGGTCTCGAGCTGCCAGGATGCTACGCCAGATGTAGCTAGGTCGAGAGCCCACCTGTGAGAGGTCAAGAGACGTATTAGCGAAATATCGTGCTTTAAAGATCTGCAATGTCAATGAGTCAGGGGTGGAGAGTAATCGCCAATACTATTTGGCGATCATAGCTAAATTGAAGAAATAAATCTCGCGAAAACCAAGACCGCCAACGGCCTTTGATCTGGTGATTTTTGCCCAGCTGACCCAGTGATGCTTCTTTTCTGTCTCTGTTGATCCCCAATAAAATCGAGCAATTGCTTCCTCCAACTCCTTACACGTAGAGATCGAAAATAGGAAACAACTCATGGCATAGATCGGGATAGCTTGGAGAATTTTCTTGATGAGTATTTCCCGACCCACAATAGTCAGTGTTCACTCTTTCCATGCCTTGATTCGACTGAGAACCCTCTCAACAATCGTTTTGATCACTTGTGTTTTGGATCTCCCTAAAACGGTTGGCAGTCCAAGGTACTTTTCGAAGCTTTGTGCTCCTCGAACACCCAGAATTTTCAAAAAACCATCCTTTGCAATCGGCTCCACATTGCCACTTGAGATCAACTCGGATTTGTCCAAGTTGATTTTTTGGCCTAATGCTCGTTCGTACTGATGGATGATATGCTTAATGTGCTCACACTCTTCCCTGGTTGCCCGGAAGAAGAGAACGTTGTCATCGGCGAAGAAGAGATGAGAGACCGATGAGGTTGTTCTAGCTACCTAGATTCCATGTATACGTCCTTCCCGCTCGGCCTTAGACAACAATCCTGAAAACCCCTTTGCGCAACATAGGAAAAGGTAAGGTGACAGCGGGTCCCCTTGCCGAAGTCCTCTTCCCGGCGAGAAGTCTTCGGTAGGGGAGTCGTTAATAAGAACGGAGTAGGTAACTGAGGTAACACATTTTATGACAAGGGAGACCCAACGATGGTCAAAACCTAGTCGAAGAAGAGTGGTTTGGAGGAAAGACCATTCCACTCTATCGTAGGCTTTGCTCATGTCCAATTTGAGTGAAAGGATACCTTTGTTGCCTCTTTTCTTATTGCGCATGGAATGAAAGATCTCGAAAGCTACCATGGCATTATCAGTAATTAACCGATTTGGTATAAAAGCACTCTGATTGGGGCCTGATAATGCTTGGTAGTAAAGATTTTAGCCTATTAGCTATCACCTTTGTAATGATCCGGAAGATAACATTACAAAGACTAATCGGTCTAAGATCTTTATGGTTTCGGGCTTTTTGATTTTAGGGATTAAAACAATGAAAGTACGGTTCAGTGTACCTGGATCGTGGCCATGGTTAAGAATGTTCAAGCAAGTGGTAATCACATCATTTCCAATAATATGCCAAAACTTTTGGTAAAAAAGTGGGGGCATATCATCCGGTCCGGGGGCGCCTTAATCGGATGCATATGTTTGAGAGCTTTTTGAATCTCAAGTCCCGTGTAAGGTTGAAGAAGCCTTTGGTTCATATCCGGTTTTACTTTGTGCTTAATAGCTTGGATGACACTATCCATTACCAACGGACCCTCTGATGAAAAAATTGAGATAAAGTAGTCCTTCATAGCCATTGCAATCAAGTGATCATCTTCAACCCAGACACCATCATTGTTTCTAATTCATTTCACTGTGTTCCGAGACTTTCGGTTTAAGGCTTTCTGATGAAAAAAGGATGTGTTGTGGTCTCCGGCCTCAAGCCATAACGCTTGTGATCTTTGGCTCCAAAGTACATCCTCTTTTCCTTCGAGGTCGTCTATCTCTTTCTCGATATTTTTCATTCGCTGAAAGTTAGTGTCAGTCGGTTGTTGCTTTTGGATTCGGTCAAGGGACTCTCGAAGTTTACCCAGTTTTCGTCGGACATTACCAAAGACTTTGTCATTCCACTGTTGGAGTGAGCTGGCGCATTCTGCCATTCTTTCTGAGAACGAGTGGTTTCGATCAATCCCAGACCAGCCCCTCTCAACTACACTTTCGCACTGATTGTGAAGTAGCCACATCTTCTCGAATCGGAATATGCATTGACGTCTTCTATTAGGAGGTCCGTGGTTCTGTCCTATTCGCGCATCAAGCTCACAGAGTATCGGGGCTTGGTCGGACCGTATACGGAGGAGATTGTGAATTCTATGGCACTCGAAGTGTGTCTTCCATTCTTGGCTTGCAAGAAACCTATCAAGACGGCATTGGATGTTATGAATACCTCGTTGGCTGTTTGTCCATGTGAATAGGTAGCCATAGAAGCCCAAATCATCCAATCCATTGTCAGAAAGAGAGAATCTGAAATTTCTCATAAGAGAAATAGCTCTCTAATTACCCCCTTGTTTCTCGTTCGAGCAAAGTATTTCATTGAAGTCTCTGAAAACCTACCACGGTATTCCTGGGCCCGGGTTGGTAGATCGCAAGAGGTTCCAAGTGTGCACTCTTCGATGTTGTTCCGGCCATCCGTAAATCCCTGTAATGTGCCATTGCCACTGCGAGTGTTCCACCGTGATTTTTGCTGAGATGTGGTGTTATGAGAAAGACGTAATAGTAACATCTAGGGGCATTTTCCATAGGAGACATAAACCTCCCCTCTGTTGTTGCTGTGTACCTTCACACGAGATAGGTAGGCTACCTGTATAGTGCAATTTTCTCATGTTTATGTGTTCTATTTGGCGAGCAGTCAATTTTGTTTCCATAAGGAAGACGACGCCTGGGTCCTCCTCATGTAGGGTCTTCCGGAGTTCGCGAACTGTCGCCGGGTTCCCAAGCCCGTGACATTTCCAGGATAAGATATTCATGGTTGTCGGCGGCGACTGCGGATTACATCGGGTACACTCTCCACTTTCGTTCCGCATTTTCATCTTCTTATTATCCCGGCTGTTGTCTTGTTGACTCCCTCTCTTCATTCCTATCATATGCATACTGTAGTTCTGTTCCGGGGAGTCCATTTGCTGTCTCTTAGATGTGGTTGCCTTCCGTCTAAACTTTGGGGGGTTGATCGGTTCCTTCTTGGGGATTAACGGGGATTTTGGGGATTTGATGGTAGGTTCGCAGATTTGTCATAGAGTTTCCATGGGAATTAGTGGTTCGGGTGATACAGTGGGTGTGGCCAGTAGGGGGTCAGTGGTTTTGGTGGGTTTGTGTGGGATTTTATGTATTTTAGGTGGGTGGGTTATAGGTTTGTGTGGCTGGATGAGGGGGGGGGGGGGGGGGGGGTTGTGTTTATTTTGGTGTATGTCCATTGAGTGTTGGGATTGAGAGTCAGTGAGGATTTGCATGGGATGTGGTTGTGCATGGGGAGATGGTATAAGGACTGTCGGTGTATGAGAATTGTGGGTGGGAGTAGGTTTGTTTAGTGGGGGGCTGGTAGTATTTAGTTTAGGTTGGGTTTGTGTAGTATGATCCATAATAGTGGGGTCCAGTGGCATCAATAGTGTAGGTGCCCTGTGTGTGCTGAGAGTGAGTTCATGCACCTTAGGATTGGAGTGTGTTGGTAGGCGGACTCTTTCAATTCCTTCTGTGAGATCCATTATTTCCGGATTGAGATTCGCCGTCGAGACATTCGCTTCATACGATTCGTTTGCCTTCTTCATTTTAAATTTTTCGAAGATCTTTCGCCTAGCCGTGGCATTTGTTCGTTGGAAAGATATACCCTCACTTTGGACACAAGCATGTTTCATTGGGGATGCTCTCACCCAATCTCCAAACGGAAGTTTATCATCCGGGATTTTTAGCAGGTCGTCAGAGTCTGTGACAATATCACATTGAGTTTCATATGACCCAACATGCCACAAACGTAGCAAAATGACGGTAATCTCTCGTATTTGAAATCAATCCACGACTTATGGTCTTCACGTAGGCTCACATAGGTACCTTTCTTTTCTGGCTTAGCAAGCTAACTAGCTATCAATGGTAAAACTCCAAAGTTCAAACAGTAAATGCTTTAAATGTATGCAGAGTTCGTAAATTCCTAGCCATAAAGAACATACTGGGTTAGGTAGATAGGGGTTCAATTCTCAAGTATATGTAGTAGTAGTAAATGCGTGCAATAATCAGTGGGTAAGTGGATGATTTTGCATAGCAGAAGCATTAGGCTATCTTGAGTGCAGACAAATTTCTAAAAAGAAACAGACATTAGGGATTTAAATATAGATCTTAGAAAAAGTGGTAAATCTGGACATATAACTTTAGAGAATATTGCTAATTGGGAATTGCACTAAATCAAGCAAGGGAAGTGAAAGGTAGAGGGAAGCGTATTCCGATAAGCGTTGTTGTGCAACTGGGTCTTCCAGCGTCGATTCCGTCTTCCACCAGCGAAAGGGACCGCAATGGGTCACAGATGACCTAAGCAGAAGGCCGTTGGAGCTCCAAAGCCATGGGAGCAGCAGAACCCTAAACTAGAGGGAGATAAGGGGGAGAGAGAGAGTGAGGTAAGGGGGAGAGAGAGAGTGAGGTAACTTTAATTCCTACTTTAACAGGGCACGAAGGTTAAAAAAAAAACAAATTTTGTGGAATCTTTGACTTTTTTAAAGGTGGAGATTGAGGATGGAGATTTTGAGGGTGAACATTGTGGGAGAAATTTGTTATTTATGGACTGGAAAGTTGAGTTGAGACAAACCGAAAAGAAAAATAGAAAAATTAGAGCGGGACGGAGGTAGTAGTACTTAATCAGAGTATCGTAAATTATTTTGTAATAGGCAAAAACTTGTATGTGACCGTCACACAGTGTGACGGGAAAAAGTATCACTTTTTGTGGTAAAATTATCACTTTTATCTGTAAAAGTATCACATTTTTTAAAAAAAAAATATCACTTTTTGTATCAAAAGTATCACATTTATCTGTAAAAGTATTAATGTAGTAAAAGTATCACTTTTTCCTATAAAAGTATCACTTTTTTTTCTGTAAAAATATCAATATTTTATATAGAAATGTATTCCGTCATACGTGTGACCGTTCACACACAAGACTTACTCTTTGTAATATCAGTTTATTTATTTAATACTCTATAAAAGCGAAAAAGTGGAGAGGTAGGTAAATGGGGGCTGATTACAGAGTAAACAAGTGCATACGGCATACCGCGAGCAGAATCTTTCTTTCACAGTTCACTCACTTTTGTCTCAATCCTCAACGCACCACCCTGTAAGCGCGTCACCCATTTTCATTTTAAAAGATATCCGGTTTTCATTTTAATCGGTTATACGAATATACATTACTTATCATATTATACATATCATACACATTACTACCTCGTAACTAATGTATCTTATCATTTTTCACATCAACCTAATATATTTTAATTTATAGCCATAACAGAAAAATAAAGTTTAAATTTAATGTCTTAACAACTGTTCTTGAATAGTGTTAATCAACTATAGAGAAATTTGTAAAACTAAAGAGGGTAATACAAACTAAAAAGAATCTTTTGATCAGTATACACATATAAACTGTATGATAAATTTTGGTATTTAATTTATCTGTTTTATTTGTCAATAATAATAATAATAAAAACTTAATGGAGTAGTTCTGGTGCTCTAGATTGTTCTATTGTGTACCATAATATTACCGCTGTCCCGATTTAATTTGCCTACTTTAACCGGACATGGAGATTAAAAATAAAAAGATTTTGTGGAATCTTTGACTTTTTCAAATGTGAAGATCGAAGGTGGAGATTGTGAGAAAAAATTTATTTTTTGGATTGACAAAGTTATTTAATACAAATAAAAAAGACAAGTAGGCAAATTAAGTCGAAATAGAGAAAGTACTTTTTAAATAAAAATATTTTATTTGAAAGGTATTTTTTTCAGCGTACTGACATTAATCTAAAACACGTGTCTTCTCCAGCTTGTCTTTTCTAATTACTAACTTAAAGACTGGATGTCATGCAGTTGAGCATTGAGTATTTCTAGGCTGCATTTCTCATTTGAACTTCTTATTTTTATATAGTTGAGATAAGATTCAACCCTTTAGGGTAATTTCGATTTTTCAATTATCGGCTAAAATTGGCCCCGAAATTGAGAAGCTTCTTAATATAGAATGAAATTGAAAAATATACGTTTTCCGACAAAGTTCAGAAAAGTAAAAATGTATAGAACGAAAGTAAATTTTGGGCGGCATAAGACATAAGGTGAATTGTTTCCATAACGATATTACAAATCAAACCATTAATCCAGTGATGAGTGAATGGATGACTCATATTTGGATTAAAAGATTTGATCCGATTAATTTCCATTGATCAATTACCACGATCAAATAAAAAAATTCCTTCTTTGCACTGCAATGATAAAGCTTATTTGTAATAACGTTTAAAAAAGAAAGAGAAGTAAGAAAATAATGTTTTTAGAATCCAAAAATGAAAAGAAAATCCTACAAGCATTAATTATTAACATATTGAATTGGCAATATATATATACTATAACAAAAAACAAATTATTCCGCAACGATTCGTGATGCAGTAAAAGGGTCAAACACCTGATTACTGCACAGCACGTTTTGGAACACCAGGTGCACGTTGGTCAACTCACGTCCTTCGATTGACTATTCTGGATCGGAATCGCCGCATATCGCGACGAAAAGTCCCTGAAAACCCTATCATCCTCGAACTGACCGTTTTGCCCCGTTCCTTCATCGAAATTCAACGCGTAACTGAAAGGATCGTACTGGAATTTCCCCGATTTGTGCCGCGCAGGGCTCTTATTGAACCGGCGAATGAACGTCTTCCACTTGGGACCGGCCACGAGTTCGGACCATTCTCTCATCTTTTTCAGTGCCCTTACTCCTTCGCCCAACCAACTCCGGCTAGTGTTCTCTAGTTCTTCCCTCTCCGTAGTTGAGATTCTCTCCCAGTTATCTGATTTCGGCGTGCGATAACACGGGATACTCCAAGCGCAACAACATCTCCGACGGAAGAATGCAGTTTCTTCGAGATCATCGATTGAATCTTCGTCTTTCCTAGTAGATTCCGGCACGATTGCTTTCACTTGTAACGCCATGAATGAGAAAAGAGAGGGAGGCGGAAGGAGACGATTCTCCCCCTGCGAACCCAATTTCCCTTTCTGATGAGACTCTCGCTCTCTCTCTGATGCTTTTGTTTCTTATTATTCGTATTATATAACGGGAATAATTGGTTTACGTTGGAGGACGGATACCGGGAATGGCCGGTGATATAAATCATATTATAACTGGAAAGGAAAATTGATTAACAACTGGAAGCGTTATTGGTGGCTGGAGCCAGTGGGGCCACTTGGAGAACAACAGCCAACGGTCGTGTTAGGTTTGCTTACGTGCCAAATGATTAATATTGTAACCAAACTTCAGTGCTGTACTAGATTATTTTTTTTATATAATTCCAACCAACAAATCTTGTTCTATAATAATCTCGGATCTTTATTCTAAAATTCAACACATTCTGATAATCCAAATTACTAAGAATGCTACTACCTTAAAAGAGATTTAAAAGATAAATGAAACCTTCAAAAGTACTAAAAGTTCTTAAGGGTATGTTTGTTTAAGGTTGGAGAGTGTTGGATTAAATTTGGCTGAAAAATTTAATGAATGTATTTTATTGAAATTTAATCCCCTGAATTTACTAGGCTAAATTATAAACAAACACTTCATAAGTGTATAACTTTGTTAATAATTTTATTAAAAAAAAAAAAAGAAATATTTTTAGTCAACCAAGTGATATTTCTTGACAGAAAAGTAATACTTTTAAAATTAATCGGCCCCACTATATATAAAAAATTGACTAATTACGAAAACAAACACGAACTTTCATTAAATTGCAAATTAACACAACTTTTTAAATTTTGTAAAATAAATCACGAACTTATCATAATTTTGCAATTTCAATCATTAATCATTCTTCAAAGATAAATTGTCAATGTGTATAGCTATTTACGCCATGTAATGCGATATAGGATGTAATGCTAAAATAAAACTAAAAAATAATTAATGAAATTACGGATCAAGTTGTTCTTGATTAGACCAGAAATCGCGACGAACTTTTATCCTCATACCTAATTGTTGGGCCCTGACTAGACCCCATCTCCACATTGGTATGATATTGTCTGCTTTGGGCCAAGCCTGCACGGATTTATTTTTGGGCTAACTCCCAAAAAGCCTCATACCAATAGAGATACTTCAATCCTATTAAACCCTATGATCCTCCCATGTATATCCGATATTGGACTTTGTTGGACAATCCTAACAATACTCCCCTTCAAACAAAGGACCACCGAACCTCCTCTCAAATAAAGCACCGAGCCTCCCCTCAAACGAAGCACCGAGCCATGTCTGCTCCATCCAGTCGACTAGCCAACTCCACTGCATCTGGGCACACGTCTTACGTGGAGTCCATAGTTTACCGCCGCTGGAGAGCCAACCTCTACTCAGGTGTACCTAGCCTAGTTTCAGCACCTGGTTCATAGAGCCGGACCTGTCGTCTTTGCTGGGGAGTTTGCTCTACCTTGATGAGCCTTCGTCTTTTGCTGAGGAGCTCTATCCAGGTGCACCTCACCTGGTCCATAGAGTCTGTTCTACCCAAGTGCACCGTGCTTGGTCTCAACACCTGGTTCGTAAAGCTTGTCGCATCGTCACTATGGCTTTTTTGTTTGGCACTCCGAGGATCTCCACCACATTGGTTCAGTCTGGGACCATGGCTCAGATACCACTTGTTGGGCCATGACTAGACCCCATCTCCACATTGGTATGATATTGTCCGCTTTGGACCAAGCCCGCACGGATTTGTTCTTGGGCTAACTCCCAAAAGGCCTCATACCAATAGAGATACTTCAATCCTATTAAACCCTATGATCCTCCCATGTATATCCGATATGAGGCTTTGTTGGACAATCCTAATACTAATTTCCCATACCTTATGGATTATTTGATACTAAAAATCACTTATCTTAGAGAAAAGAATCACAAATAAAAAATTATGCCATGTTTGTGATAAAGTGAAAACTAATTTTATGACTCACGTATACAACAATTTTTAGTTCATATAATCGTATAATGCTCATTGCATTAGTAAAGAGAAAAAATGATTCGAGTTGACAAGAAAAGTCTATTACGACTTGTTCCATTATGTACCACTTGATCCGAATTCTTATTATTATTTTTTTTAATTTTTATACCAACATGACACCTCACATGGCGTAAATAATCAATATATTGAGAATTTATCACTAAAAATTGGTTGATGATCAAAATTGCAAATATTTGCTATGTTCGTGATTTATTTTACAAAATATGAAATGTTATGTTAAATTTGCAATTTGATGAAAGTTCGTGTTTTATTTTGCAATTAGGCCTAAAATATTCCATACATATGATATGTAACTTTTTGACTTATTATATACTTCCTCTGTCTCATAAAAATAGTCATGTTTTAAAACAAAAGTTTTGTCCTTATAAGAGTTATATTTCAAATGTCAGTGTCTCGTTATTTAATTTATAAGTAAATTTTTTAATTTTTTTACAAATTATTTATATATGATTGAATATGTTTAATTAAAAAATAAGATAAGTCGTGTGAATAAAAATTAATTGTTTTCTAAAACTGTACTTTTATCAAAATTAGTCAAACGGATAAAAGTTATGCCCTTTTCAAATATGAGTTTTTTTTTTTTTTCCTCCGGGAAAGGAGCAAGTATATCAATTGAACTTTAAGTTGACAACTCATATTCTGTAACGTGGTTATGAATTAATTTTAATACAGCGATTGCTAATGTTGTACCAAATGAGAGAGGCTTCTTGTGCATCAGTTGCACGAATTTTAAATTCGTGCAATTCGAGTTATGAGTTAGAAAGTATTATTACTTTCGTTTTGTTTTAATTTCTCTTTTTTTTTTTTGGTTTGTCTCAACTTAATTTGTCACTCCATAGATGATAAATTTCTCTCACAATTTCTACCTTAATCTCCACCTTTGAAAAAGTCAAAGATTTCAAAAAATCCATTTTTTTCTTAATCTCCGTGCCTGAACAAAGTAGACAAATTAGGCCGGGACAGAGGGAGTACTATTTATGACTAAAGATATTATACCTAATGAGTAAAGGTATCATGTTGAAAAGATATCACGATTTATGTTTAAAGGTATTACAATATCTTAGTACGTAATATGTACCTTTAAGTATAAATGATGATATTCAACCTTGATTGCACCGTGCAACTGGTGCACATGAGACTTTATCACCAAATAGATATACCGCGACCAGCACACTAAACTTTTTAATACAATTTATTTTTAAATTTAGAATATTTATATTTTATAAAAAAATCAAACATCGTAATACGTCGTGTTCACCTGAGAGGACCAACCACACAAGACCGAACACAATAAATCATGTTCAATCGCTAACTCCATATGATGTTTACTCTATTTGGTTGTGGTAGTCAAACAACGTTCAATTCTTTTAATCATATTTTAATTTACAGATTCAAACGGTACATTCTGTATCATAATTTTTAACGAACACTAAAACTCAATTCTGCTTCCTCCTCTTCTTCTTCTTCCCTTTATTCTTCTCCATTCGACGCCTTTATTTTCTTTCTTTTATTTTATTTTTCTAATGTTTTAATTATTTTGTTTATAATACTGGTAGGTGTGGCCCACTAACAGTTCAATCGGTCTTAACCAGTCCAGGAGTACAAGCCCAACAGTTCAATCGGCCCAGTTACAGATTTGGTAATTGAGGTGGCGGCAGCGACGCATGGGGGATTGGAGATTCCTCCCACGATCTTCTCTCAATCACGAAGGCAGATTTGATGGCCGGAATTGTAGGGATGTAGTTAGGGTTGTGATTTGTATGATATAAATAGTGGAATTAAGGACGTTTGAGGGGTTTGGACTCTTGGACTCTGAAATTATAGCTTGTAAAACTAACGAAAGAAGAAGAGAAAAGTGCCCGGAAGGGACATTATTCCCCTCGTGGACGTAGATCTCCGGATCGAACCACGTACATCTTGTGTTCTGTTTTCTCTTTGCATAGGACGATCTTTCCAATTGGTTGTTCTTTTGCTTGTATTTTCTTGATAATGGATCGCGCTTTATCAATTGACGCCGTCTGTGGGAAAGAACAAAATATTGATACTGCACTTGTCACACCATGGTGACCACCCGCCTAACTCAATCTCGCCAATGTGATCAAGCCAATCAAGACCCACCCGTGGATCAAACTTTGCCGCCGAGGCAACAGCTGATGAGAAATCCATCTCACCATCAGGGCAATCAAGATCCAGTCGTGAATCCGGACGACCAATTCCTACCCTTGCCTCAGCGAGATGTACAAAATCCTAATCCCGCCGCTACACAGCCGCAGATTAATATTCAAATGACCCCGGAATTGCTCCAGGCCTTTCTCCAAGAACATGCTCATGTCCTCCAGGACTGGGCAGCCAATCGCTCAAACCTCGATGGACCTGCTGGAAATGTTGTCAATCCCGCAGCACATCCACCTCGTCGAAACTCGCCTAACCAACAAGATCATGTACATAATGTGCGACAAGATCGACGTAGAGAGCGACCTGGTTCCCCCGAGGACCATGGGAGTTCTAATGGGTCAAGGCAACGCAATGAAGAACTTGCCGATGCCGATCGACGTCGTCCCCTTAACGCGACTAAAAGAGCTCGCCACGACCATCCCCATACCTTAGATCTCCAGGAGTATGAGCGAGTACAACGCAATGTTGAGCTAGACAAGATTCTAGGTCTTGATATCAACGGAGACATTATCACCCCATTCTCCCAAGAAATACTTGCTACGCCCCTTCCCGAAGGGTTCAAGCGACCTGCCATATCACCCTATGATGGAACTGGAGACCCGGCCAACTTTCTAGGGGCCTTTAGACACAACATGCTCAGTCGAGATCATACCGTGTCTCTTCACTACTGTAAGATTTTCTCTGAATATCTTCAAGATGGGGCCCGGGTTTAGTTTGATTCCCTTCCCCGCAATAGTATATCCTCTTTTAGAGAACTTGCCGAGTAATTTTGGGCGCATTTTGAAGCACGAGAAAAGCCCATGTCCACCTTGACCGATCTGATGAATGTTGAACAAAAAGAAGGAGAAACCATCTCTCAGTTCCTGGAACGCTTTACAACTGAAAGCTTGAAAGTGGGAAGTCAGCCTGACAGCATTATTGTCACGGCCTTCATGAATAGATTACGCGCCGGACCACTGTACACCGAGCTTGCCCATAATACTCCGGCCACTACCCGAGCTCTTTATCATGTGGTTGGTAAGTTCGCTAAGGCAGACGAGCAAACCCGACGTAAGATAGAAAAGTCTATTGCTAAGAAACAGACAGATAAAGGACAATCCGGGTCTCACACTCGCACCAGCGCCTTTAACCGGCTAAGCAGAGGGCGATTAGAACCTCGTAACGACCTACCTCAGCTCACACCTTTGAATCGGTCCCGAACCGAGATACATGCCATCCACAAGGCTGATCTGAGATCTTGCCCTCGTATGACTGCGCCGACAGACAAACGAAATCGCACCAAGTGGTGCGATTATCACCATGACCACGGGCACGATACGGAAGAATGTCGAGAACTCAGCAAAGAAATTGAAGAGTGTATAAAACAGGGATATTTTCGCCAGTATATTGCTCAACCCGATAATCGACAACAGCACAGAGGTGGCAACCAGCAACAAAATTGGGCTGGCTATAACAATTGGGGCCAACAACAAGGTCGGTCACAATGGCCGAATAATCGATCCAGGAACAACAACTACCCTAAGCATGATCAAGGAAATAGGCAGAGTACTCAGCAGCAACAACCTCGCTTATTGCCAGCTCCCCCTCCTCAAGAAGAAGAGAACAATCCTCCAAATCGTGTTGTTAATAGCGTCATTCATATGATTTATGGTGCGCAGCCAGCAGGAATGTCTCGCAAAGCTCTTAATGCAAAAGCTTGTAGGCCTCCTCCCGAGGAGCCCCGTCACAAGCGTTTCCACAAAACTGAAGCAGTTAGCTTCACCGAAGACGACCCAGTACCCGAACGCACACCCCACACTGATGCTATCATCATTGATATGACTGTAGCAAACATTATCATCAAGTGGGTCTATGTTGATAATGGTGTCACTGTGAGTGTTATTTTCTCAGATTGTTTCCAAAAAATGGGTATATCTCATAATCTGCTCCGACCTGCACCGGGACCCCTACAGACATTTACAAAGGGAGAAGTCCGGGCGGAAGGGATCATTAATCTCGCAGCCTCGGTAGGTACTCATCCTGCCATCAAAACTGTTTTTGTTGATTTTTATGTGGTGTCATCTACATCTCCTTATAATATGATCCTTGGGCGAGATTGGCTTACCCCTGTACAAGCTATATGTTCCACGTATCACTTGACGATGAAGTGTCCTTCACCCTATGGGGCAATTGCCATCCGTAGCGACCAGAAGATGGCTAAACAGTGTATGCACATTGCACTCAAACAGCGGACAACACCTGCTGCCAGTCCTCAGTTTCAGATAGATACCCCAGGACTCATTTCGACCCCGACTCAGCCTCTTAGCGACGAGGTAGTTGAGGTACCACTTGATCCGAACAAGCCCGAGCAGACTGTTAAGGTCGGTGCAGTACATTTACCTCTACTTCACAGCGCCATTGTTCAGACATTGCGCGAATATTCCGAGGTCTTCGCCTGGTCACCCTTGGACATGCCCGGTGTCTCGCCAGACTTAATCACCCACAAACTGAATATTAATCCAACAGTCAAACCAGTACAGCAGAAACGTAGACAGTTTGCTGCGGACAGGAAAGCTGCTATCCGCGTAGAGGTTGAAGCGCTTGTGAAGGCAGATATCCTCTTTGAAGTTCATTATCCGACCTGGCTAGCAAATCCTGTCTTGGTTCAGAAGATTGATAATACGTGGAGGATGTGTGTGGACTTTACTGATCTAAACAAATACTGCCCGAAGGACTACTATCCATTACATCCGATTGACCAAAAGGCCGAGGCCATTACCGGACACCCCGCACTCTGCTTCTTGGACCTCTATAAAGGGTACCGCCAGATTTACATGGATCGGAAGGATGCAATTAAAACGGCCTTCATAACGGACTTCGGCATTTTTGCGTACAAGAAAATGCCCTTTGGGCTTAAGAACGCCGGGGCCACTTATCAACGATTGATGGATCACGTCTTCCGGGACCAAATTGGCTGAAATATAGAGGTTTATGTTGATGACCTCGTCATCAAAAGTCGAACTTTTGATACATGTGTTCGGGACATCGCTGAAACATTGGACGTACTCAGACGTCACAATCTCCGATTAAATTCGGCCAAATGCACCTTTGGGGTCGATTCCGGGAAATTTTTGGGATACATGGTTTCCCCTCAGGGGCTCCAAGCCAACCCTTTCAAAATTCGAGATATACTTAATCTCAAGACACCTGGAAAAAAAAGATGTTTAGCACCTTACTGGGCGACTAGCTGCACTGAATCGGTTTTTGTCTAAAGCAGCTGAACGACAACTTATTTTCTTTAAAATTCTGAGGCAGGCTAAAAGATTCGAATGGACTCCCCAATGTGAAGAAGCTTTGATGGCCCTAAAGCAGCACATCAGCCAACTCCCTATTGTCTCTGCACCAATTGCTGGGGAACCCCTATATATATATTTGTCCACGTCCGATGAAGCCATCAGTGCAGCCCTTGTCCGTGAAGACCAAGGGACTCAGAAGGTTGTATATTTTGCTAGCCGAGCCTTACAAGGAGCGGAAACTCAGTACTCCGTCATCGAGAAGACGGTATTAGCACTGGTTATGGCGGCTCGCGGCCTACGTCCCTATTTCCAGGGGCATGTTATTAACGTCCTCACAAACCAACCAATCCGTCAGATCTTAAGTAAACCCGATCATTCCGGCCGACTAGTTAAATGGTCAATTGAGCTGGGAGAGCATGATGTCCAATTTCTTCCCCGCCGAGATATTAAAGGTCAAGCCCTAGCCGTTTTTCTTGCTGAGGCTCCCTTTGACGACTCTGAATCCAACCCAAATCCTGAGGTCATCCCACCTACTGATCTCGACATCGAAACCAAACGATGGCATATACATGTAGATGGCGCATCCGCCACCCGGGGAAGTGGTGCTGGGGTCATTGTCAATGGGCCCGACGCCGTAGAAGTCAAGTATGTTTTGCGCTTCAAATTCAAAGTCACGAATAATGAAGCCGAATATGAGGCGGTTCTTGCTGGCCTCCGCCTTAAAAAGACTCTAGGAGCCTCACACATCCGAATATATACTGACTCAGAGGTAGTCTCTAGCCAAATCAATGGCTCATATGCGGCAAAGGAGGAAACCATGAAAATGTACTTAGCTTTAACCAAAAAACTCTTGCTCACATTTTCCTCCGCTGATATCCACAAGGTTCCCCGAGTAGAGAACACAAAGGCTGGTACTCTCAGTAAGCTGGCCTCCGCGGCCCCTTCAAGCATATCTTCCGACATACTTGTCGAAGAGGCATCCCATCCCATGAGGTCACTCTGGATAACGGCGACCTCCACAACTTGTTCTCGCAGTCTTGCTGCCTCTCTCTCAGCTAGCACAGCTCTGTCTCGGGCCACCTTGGCATTCTTTTGGGCCTCCGCAAACCCAGCCCGTAGTTTGGTGACCTCGGTCTCCAGTTCAGCCACTCTATTTCTGGAAGATTCCTTCTCAAGTCTTCCCACCAACCCGCGAATTGGCTCCAGTAGTTGTTCCAGTTCGGCTCCGGCCGCAGTTATTGCCCTTCCTTGCCCCTGCATTATCTTACTGTCACGTTGAGCTTACGAGACGAGTAACAAAGCACTATTCACGCACATACCTCGTGACAAGGGACCACATGCGCTTTCTTGGGAGGTGGTGTTGTTGGTGGCGATGTCATTCTCCTCTTAGAGCTCGGGGTCAGCCCCGAGAGAGGAACATTGTCCTCGTGATCGTCTCCAAGACCACCCCCCGACGTAGTTTTCTGTAGCTCGGGGGTCTTGGATCTATCACCTCGCCCACCGGAGCTGGTTCCGGTTCCCCTCTTTACGGAACTCTTGAATTTGCCCACTGCACATGACACATAATGCATTCAGTGATATTAAAACTTACTCTTACACAACTTATGCAAAAAATAAAGGTCCTACCCTCTATTTCTGCCCCGGCTTTAGACCCCTCTACCTCAGCTACGCCTGGCGTCTCTTCTGAGTTAGTTTCAGCCGAGGTATCCTCCTTCTGGGATTCCGAAGTCCCAGCTGTCCATCTGGAATAATACGGGCTCAACCCAGCCTCGTCCAGGACTTCTTCTGAAAATTTGGACCCCAGGACACCTGCTTTCCTCAGTACATCTACACCTCTGGGGTCTCCCGCCGGTGCGCTATCTACTACCTCCAACCTCTGCCATTTCGGTAGTACTCTCTCCTGCCTAACATATATAAATTTACCTCTCCATCCTTCTATTTTGCTAGGGTTTTTTACTTTGAACTTTTTACCTGGCCTAGGGTTAAGGTAATACCAGCCCTTATTCCTCCCCATCGTTTTAAGCTGAAAGAAATGTCTAAATAAACTAACACTGGGCTTCAATACCCCCTTACTACATTCAACTAAAAATCTTACCACCTGCCTCATGGCATTGGGTCCCAGTTGCCCCAGGGCTATTCCGTAAAACTCCAACAGGTTTACCAAAAAAATCCCATAGGGGAAACCTCAATCCTACCGCCAGCGGGTCTATATATACGGATATAAATCCTTTAGGAGGGCAACATGCCTTATCTTTGTGTTGGGGAATTATGTATTCTAGGTCGAAGGGTAAGAAGAAATTTGGAATCCATTTTCTGATTTGGGCCTCAGTCACACTGGGCACCACTCCTGCTACTTCGAACTCTTCTACCTCCTCCTCACAATAGGGGAAACTAAATGCCTCCATTCTAACTTCACCCTGATCGCCCCGGTATATCTTCCTAGTTTCACTATTTTCTAGGAAAATCACCCGTATAGGGGCCGCTCTAAAAGGCTCCCCTTCTCTGCCCACTTCCTCAACTCTAGAAGAAGATGAAGACAAGATAGACATACTTACTTGTTTTCTTTGGTCGAAGAGGTGATAATCTTCAAAGTTGGCAAAATCGTTGAACTCCCTGATGCGTGATTCAGTTATCTGCAAGTGAAGAATGTGAAGGGTTTTGATTTCCCTCCTTTTCTTATAATTTCAGTAACGATTCAGATTCAATGGTTTAAAATCAACGATTCTGATACTCGCGTGTCATGCACGCGCCTCGAAACTCACGATATGCGCTGATTCATACGCGCCTACTTGAATTCTGTGCGCATCTGCCAGTCACGCGCCCCAATTTTCTTCAGCACTCGTGTCGGGGAAGTTTTCTCAACTCCGGTTGATTGACCCCGGGGGTTTTGCATTTTTTCCACTCCGGTTGATTGACCCTGGGGGTTTCGCATTTTCTCAACTCCGGTTGATTGACCCCGGGGGTTTCACATTTTCTCAACTCCGACTGATGGACCTCAGGAGTTTCTAGTTGTTTCATCTCGGGATACTAGCGGGTTTTCCTTCACACCACCTCCCACCTACTTCTGTTTACTCCACAAGCCGAAGCCTCTCGCTCCGGCTTTCGGGGAGGGGGGGCGGGGCATCTGGTAGGTGTGGCCCACTAACAATTCAATCGGTCTTAACCAGTCCAGGAGTACAAGCCAACAGTTCAATCGGCCCAGTTGTCCAGGAGTAAAAGCCCAACAGTTCAATCAGCCCAGTTACAGATTTGGTAATTGAGGTGGCGGCAGCGACGCATGGGGGATTGGAGATTCCTCCCACGATCTTCTCTCAATCACGAAGGCAGATTTGATGGCCGGAATTGTAGGGATGTAGTTAGGGTTGTGATTTGTATGATATAAATAGTGGAATTAAGGACGTTTGAGGGGTTCGGACTCTTGTACTCTGAAATTATAGCTTGTAAAACTAACGAAAGAAGAAGAGAAAAGTGCCCGGAAGGGACATTATTTCCCTCGTGGACGTAGATCTCCGGATCGAACCACGTACATCTTGTGTTCTGTTTTCTCTTTGCATAGGACGATCTTTCCAATTGGCTATTCTTTTGCTTGTATTTTCTTGATAACGGATCGCGCTTTATCAAATACTTTAGTGTAATTATAATTTAATAAAAAATGAAAAACAATTGGTACTAAGTGCAAGTGTATTAAGAAATTTGTACTTATTATATATTTAAAATATGTAAATTATATTAATATCTGAGTTGCGTTAAGAAACTTAGCGTATTGCAAATAGTCGTTACAATATAAATATTACACCGAGAAGATACCTTCAAATTGTAGTCCACAATGTATAATTAAATTAGAAAATGAAAGCAATCTTTACAAATATTAAAGGAGTAATTTGACATGCTTGTTTTTTCTTCTTCTAAAGTTTATTGGATACATCTTGGCTGCAGAAACATCAAATTTGAAATACATTGCATTTTTTTTTTTTTTTTTTGTAGAATATTAAGATAACTTGACTCTTTCATAATTTACGGGTACAACAAGTATTGGTATATAGCGATCCTACATGTACATACATTTTGGCCTCATTTCCTTCGCATGATTACGTTAGATTAGGATTGTTTATCCTATACAGTATAACATTTGTATTGTAGGATTTTAAAGTGAAAGTTATCATACGGTCCGAGATTGGAACCATTTTTGGGACGAAACAGTTAGATAACAATTCCACCTATACTCCAGGGATTGTTAATCCTGAATTTTGTACAAGCATGAAAAATGTCATTTTTGCCCTTACTTTTTAATAGGGGGTGCACGGTACGGTGTGAGTAATATTTGAAAATCTTCAAATCCATATTAAACTTCAATTATTTTAAAATTTAGTATCCAAAATCAATATAAAACATGGGAACAATACGGTACAATTTTTTTTTTTTTTCCGGAACGGTTCGGATCGGAACATTTCAATTCGGTATGATTCAATTCAGATAATTGGAGATTTTCTATCTTTTGAATAATAGATTCAATTTGAATAAAATATAATTATATTTAACCAAAATAAAATATTTTTGGAATTTAATTTTATTACATATCGAAATGAATATTAATTTACTTTTAAATTTATAACTTGTAATTTATTCAGTTATTCGGTTCAGTACAATTCAATATGGTTGAAGTAAAGTCAAACGGTCAACATTATAAACATACACATGACATTATACTACAATGCGAGTTTAGTATGCAATAGCGTGCAATTACACAAATACTATAAAAAAAACTTCCTTGGATATTTTGTACGTTTTAGGCACAATATTCAACCTGATAAATTCTAAAACCTAATCAATAGCAAATCGAACTGCTCTATATAAAATAAATCATACTTTGTAGAGTATGTTAATCGCTACAACAAAACAAAACTATGATAACATCGGAGGGTACTTGTTAGCTATAGATAGATAAAAAAAACCAACATAATATAAAATTTCAGAACAAGATGTAGATGAATAAGAACGACGACTTCTACGAAGTAGTATCAAATAATTCACTTAAGATCTCCATTATAATGTTCCCAATTTGGTACTGGTCGTAAGATATAAGTTTCAATTTTGAATTTTTTAGGACATTTTGAATTTTTGGTACCAATCACCTGTAATATCTTGCAAAGTAAACACAGGGATAGTGATATGAGTTACTCCATATGCTTATGTAATTAAGCAAAGTAAATGTATGATAAGAAATCAAAATTAATTAATATCCTACAATTTATCCAAAACTTTATTAATACAATACAATCCTAACAAACAAAGGAAACGAGGCATTTATCCTAAATAAAATAATGTTATTGATAGAATACATTAAACTTGATTGTACAACATTTGATGTTCTTTGTATATAATAGTGTTGCATTTGTGGGTAAATTCAATTATCAATAAAACTTGAACTACATTAATTATTGTGTAAATCATATTAAATCATTTCATTGGAGTTCGCTTTATGTATAAAATATCAACCCTTTTGACAAGTTAAGATAGATGAGATGCATGGAGAGAGAGTAAGAGAATGGTTGCCATTGCTCGTAATTTTTAAAAAGTCATTAAAAATAGAAATAGTTAAAAGACCCCCCAAAGAAAGTTAAAAGACCACTTTAAAGTAAAAGAATAGTGTTCAAAACTAAAAGTGTTTGAGATAATAAAATGGGAAAATTGGTAAAAATGCCCTATATGTTTCCAGTATTTAGGAAAATACCCGCTATGTTTTGAATTGTTTAAAATGCCCAACAACTTAAAAAAAATTGGTAAAAATACCCCGTCACCGGCTATCAGCAGTAATTGATCCGGTGACACGTGACATGTCAATTAAATGCTGATCTGGATCGCTTTCTCGCGTTTTCTTTTACTGAGCTGGAAATTTAGTTAATTAATAACATGAAAAAAGGTTATAGGAGGGAAATAACTCCAACTTCCCTCCAAAACTACCCACACTAAAACCCTAACACATAAATTGGGGGAAAGCTGCAGAACATCCATTCTCCATTGTATTTCAGCCATTAACTTTTGATTTTTACCTGAATTGTGGAAAGGAGAAGATGTCTTACTCCAACTCATCCCCTGAAGGATTTATGCAATGTGATTGTGGGTTAAGAGCTGTTCTACAAACATCAAAGAAAGAAGGTAGTGTGGGAAGAAGATTTTATGGTTGTCGATATTGGAACGTAAGTTTGTTTTCCTCTATCAAATTTTTGCATTCTTTAATTCACATCAAAATGAGTCTTTAGTCTTTCTTCGTTATTTCTAGAGAGGTGGTTGCGAGTTCTTCGAATGGATTGATCCTCCTTCATGGTCTAATTCAAATCCGTTTGTGCGGGATATTCGAGCACAAATGTCGGAACTCTCCGAGAAGATTGATCGTGTGCAAAAATTATTGGAGAGTAACAACAAGGAGATGAAGATGTGGCTTGTAGCGAGTTGGATATTGGCTATAGCAGCCTTGGTAATCTTAGTGAAATGAACATTTGATGTAATGTTCATTTAATTTGGGGAGATGCATATGTAATCATCAAAGCTATTTGGGCACATTGAATCTCACAGCCTTGTTGCCCTGTTTTCCATAATTTGTTTTATGCTATTGTGTATGGGTAGTATGTTGTTATTTTTTACTTGTGGTAATGTTGTGCATTTGTGGTTATTTGCTAATGTGTTTGGTATTTTATGATATGAACCAAGTTCATTTAGTCCGTCAAATATTAACTGATGAATGATTTTTAATTTAGTTGGTTTATGAATCGCACAAAATCAATGCAAAACATAGTCTATGCACACATAATTCTGGACAAAAATATCTTCACAAAATGCTTCCAAAGCTGCATATCTAGACCAAAGGACAAAAAATATTTGAAAGGTTGTATAACTAGACCAAAATAATTGTAGAAACATTTACAAAATAGAATAGCCGATAATACGGTTCTACAAAAGGTACTATATATGACCTGGCACAATATACAATTTGAGGAAATGAGGTCACTAGCCATACTTCACAATCCAAAATGCAATGTAATTGGCTAGTCAAGCTTCACAAAAAATATTCCGTTCATAACGAACTTTACAAAAAACAGCACTATATCCTAAAGTACTACTGAACCCTACATCCACCCGGACCATCACTCCTCAGGTCAATGTTCCGGCCACTCGCCACTTCCTTCAAAGCTGATAGGTGCATGTATTGTTGTCCACCTATTTCAGTAATCGGATTTTGATTAAGTTCTTGGACTTCACCAGGGCATTCATCCATGTTATTCTGTTGTGAGGATGGTGCTTTTGTTGGCACGACACTTGTGTCCTATGAATGTAAATTTATTGGTTATCGATTGAGAAGTTTTCAAAAAATGATGCTAAAGCTTGGAAATTTTACAATACACTTCACAACTTTTACCTTTCCTTTAGTAGATGACTTTGATAATCTTTTGGATCTTCTCTTTTCTAAAACTTTCCCTTGTTCACAGTTTTTGACCTGTCCCAAGAAATGAATATCAAATAACAATAATTAGAAAACTCTGATGTACAATGAAAGGGACATTTAAATTAAACAAATAACATACCACATCGGCCTGTTCTTCATTCAACTGAGTCAATTGACTTACGGGTTCTTGTGTTTGGTCTTCGTTAGTCTCAACCTAACAAAACGGGGAATTATCTTATGGGTAGACTTCATATTGTAAATGATTAGTCTAGAAAAATATAACGGTTGGGTACCCCGTGCGAGTTGTCATTTGCCACATCGTTAAAGATCTCGTCCAAGACTCCATCTTCAGTTATATCTTCAAGCCCGCATTCTTGAAGGATTCTTTGAACCCTTAACCTCTCTTCCTCGTTGTGTCCCTCCTCGTCCTATTAATAAATAGTTAGAAAATGTGAACTAAATAAATCAAAATTCATATATACCTTAGGCAAAAAAAATACTTACGAAGGGGCATACTCTCCTGTTATGACCAGGCACACCACAAATGCCTCATTTAACTGTTGTTTGATTTCGTTTTTTGTGTTGTTCATCTCTGTTGGCTGGTCTCCCTCTCTTTCTGGGTACATGTTTTTGTTGAGGCTCGTCAGGCTCCCTCCTCCTAGCTTTAGGCGGCCTGCCTGCTCTTCTAACAATATTTGGAGGTAGAGGAGGGATTGCCTCAACCTTTGCCCAATCATGTCTCCCATTAATCGGAAGGATTGCTGGACCATAAACTGCACGATATGTCTCAACCTTGTAGCATCTGTGAACGTAATCTTCTGGTGGCTTTTTAAGGGCATTCAGTGCACACAAAACGTGCTTGCATGGTATACCAGTGAGATCCCATTTTCTGCAACCACACGTTCCAATATCGACAACCATAAAATGTTCTTCCCACACTACCTTCTATCTTTGATGTTTGGGGAACAACTCTTAACCCACAATCACATTGCATAAATCCTTCAGGGGATGAGTTGGAGTAAGACATCTTCTCCTTTCCACAATTCAGGTAAAAGTCGAAAGTTAATGGCTGAAATACAATGGAGAATGGCTGTTCTGCAGCTTTCCCCCAATTTATGGGTTAGGGTTTTAGTGTGGGTAGTTTTGGAGGGAAGTTGGAGTTATTTCCCTCCTATAACCTTTTTTCATGTTATTAATTAACTAAATTTCCAGCTCAGTAAAAGAAAACGCGAGAAAGCGATCCAGATCAGCATATAATTGACATGTCACGCGTCACCGGATCAGTTACTGCTGATAGCCGGTGACGGGGTATTTTTACCAATTTTTTGTAAGTTGCTGGGCATTTTCAATAATTCGAAACATAGCGGGTATTTTCCTAAATACTGGAAACATATAGGGCATTTTTACCAATTTTTCCTAATAAAATTTAATTAAATTAGTTGAATCAGTCAGAACTAATTGACAAGAAGAAACACTTAATACAACAAAGAAATATAAAATATATGAAGCACAAAACTACTAGACATATCTAAATGTTGAAGTGGAATGATGTGTCTAAACATAAGCCAAAAAGTTGCCGCAATGCATGTGAAGAATGACACGTCGGTTTCTAACCTAGTGTTCCGCAAGTGTACGGATGTAGGTGTAGTACTATTGTCAAGGTCGATCCCACAAGGAATAGTTTTAGGTAGTTTGATACCCTAATACTCTAGGAATGTCCTAACTAGATACTAAGTTTTAAAGGTTGATTTTACTAATTAAACTACTCAATTAAATATAACTTCAAACTTAGGAAACACGAAAACTAACAATCAAAGAGAAAAGGTATCCTAGGGCTTCGATTTCAGGATATTATTTCAATGTGGAATATGATTAACCTATTAATTTACCAATTCTAGTGTTTATTAGGCGGCACGACAATAATCTAATCCTTCTCTCGAAGCGATTAAACCGTTGATTAATTAAGCTAATTACCCTCTCGAGTCAATTAAACCTAATAACTCCCAAACGATCCTAAGCCACGGCCTACACAGTCATAGACAACTGCGCTCTATGTTCTAAGTCTGATAACAATTCCCTCCTCTCGAAGCGGAATTGTTAAACTAAATTACTAAATCTAGGTGATCAAGCTAAATTCAGTTTAAGCGTAAACATAGAGATAAAACACATAAAGAATGGAATTAATAGATTAAAACATAAATCAAAACATTGTTATAAAAATCCCTACTTTCTAACCCTAGGACACGAATAGCTTAGCTACTCATGCCTAGCAATAATCCAATACAAAATCTTAATAAAAACATTGTAAAGAATTAAACTAGAAAAGAATAAATAAACCCGGATGACTCCGTCTCGATGATCTTCGTCTTCTTAGTCTTCCAAGATGATGTAAATTATGTTCTTGATGATTCCCCCTTTTTCCTAGAGCTTGGGGTCCTTTTTATAGAGTTGGGGACGAATCTTGGGGAAGATAGGCTCAAAATCCTATTAATATATGAAATCCTCGCATAAAAACCCTTCTGACACGGCCGTGTTGCTTAAGTGACACGGCCGTGTTGCTTTGCACAAAATTCACTTTCTGCTCAACATTTGACACGGCCATGTTGCTTGAGTGACACGGCCGTGTTCTGTTCCAGAACCCACAGCGCGTTATGGACCACTTTTGACACGGCCGTGTTGCTTTGTGACGCGGCCGTGTCGGTTCTTGCCCGGTTTTGCTCCTGGACCAGTTCAGACCGGTTCGGACCGGTTTGGACCGGTTCTTCGACGGTTCTCACTCTTTTGGGCCGGTTTTCACTCTTTTCCAACTTGTTTCCTCGTCCGGTAGCCTGAAAATGCTCAAAATACCTTAAAACAAGTCGAAACACGTCAAATGACCCAAATATTATTAATATAAATAAATGCCGGTCAAATATGCACGTAAATGATATAAAATATGATCCTAAATCGACCTAAATACATGCATAAATAACGTGTTATCAAAGAAGCAACTGGAAAATAACTTTAAAGAAGCTGCTAAAGTTTGCATTTAAGAAGCTTAATTCATAAGCGATAGACAACGATTTAACTAACTTAACTATCAAAATCGTTTATGCATTGTCGTTTTGTAGAGAAAACTATTTTCTATTGCTCATCTGTTTCTGCATCAGTTTGTGAGTGGCAAACTTGGTTATTTTAACTAGTTTTTCATCCTAATTTAATTCTCTGATGTATTAGTTGTTAGGATAGTTAGGAATTCAGATTATTTCATTCTTAACACACTAAAGAGAGAAATACTAGAGAGATAGATAGATCAAGAGAGGTTGAAAAGAGCCATGGTTTATATGAGCTCATTCTCTTGATTCTTGCGCTTGTAACTCGAATTTTGTGTTAGTGAAAGATGCTCTTGGCCCGTGGACGTAGGCATCTTGCCGAACCACGTAAAATTGGTGTTGTGGGATTGTTTCTATTTTGTTTTATCTTGATTAGGAGTTGTGAACACAAGGTGTTTGATATTGTATATGAGTGAAGTGATTAAGTGTTCATGAGTGTTATTTTTGCAACACTAAACCTATGCAGATCTAAATACAGTAAACCAGACAAATCGCTAATGCGCAAACAAATCGCATACCCAAAAAATGGATCTTGGATTTATCATTATTTTTCAGGTGAAAGACCAAAAAAGTTAGCAGATCAATGTTGAAATGCTCAATGTTGAATCTTCAGAAAAGACACCACGAACAATGAATCTTCTATTATTTCGGGTACTGATACTCTTACTTTTTGAAGGGAGACAAAAACACTCATAAAAAAAAAAAAAAAAACCGAAAACCCATATAAAGAGAAACGAAAGAGAAAAATAAAATAAAAATTAAAGATGAATCATTCTTACATCCTTCCATGAGGGAAGATGAAGAAAGACAACGGAGGCTAAGTTTAGTGTTGAAGATAGATTTTCATAGAGGATTTATTTTAGATTGAGGGACTAATTTACATATTATAAATGAAAGTTGTTAAAATAGAAGTATTTTGACAACAAAGAATAGGACAAAAGGTAGAAATTAAGGAGAAAACCTATTTTAGGATTTTAGCTTTTAAAATGATTGTTTTAAGCTAAAACCTGATTTTACGAACACCTCAATAAAATTTGTTTCAAGGGAAAATACATAATTTGATTTCAAACACAGCTTAAACCTGCTACTTATTTTCGGCCACTACAAGTCGGGTACCTAACTTTCCTAATAATGATCAACCTATAAGAAATGAAGCACACGATTGTATCGACAATTTGGCATTAGTTCCTTTAATGTTATAAGAAAACATATATAATCGTAATCTTTATATAATAATATCTGTCTGACAGCTAAGTTATAGGTTTAATGATGAAGCCAAGGAAAAGTATGAAAGAATCTTGATGATTGTAATTGATGTTAGTTTTTTGTTGGTATTAGGTGCTGTTGGGGGTTGATTTAATTTAATTACTTGTGTTTCATTTCTTTTTATAGCAACAAACCTCACCTAATATGTTGTCCTAGTTATCATTTCCTTCGACCATAGCTAAGGGGATATTTTTCAATTTATAATTATTAAAATTTGTTCATGTCCAATTTATGTTGCTTAGTTTACGAATGTTTTATAAATGTATCCTAGTTTTCCTTTATATTAATTTATACTCTATTTTGAAAAACTTATCGAAATATGTTAATTTTATCGTCGACATCTAACATCTTGTCATGAGGGCATCCAGCACGCAACTTAAGCTCACGTGGCAATTAAAATTGATAGTATCACGTCATCAACTTTTGGCGAGTTTTTAAAATCCCCGTAAAATTGGTAAGTTGGACAAGATCAAAGATCAAAACTAATTAAGGGACAATTTTTTAGCGAAATTGATCTCCTACTAAAGAGTGTATAACATCTTCTATTGCTTAGGGTTTGGTATCTCATCCGGAGATTGGTCATCCTCGTATGATTGCGGTTTTGGTGCTTTCATGGAAGAAATTCCTCGTTCTAAAGCGATCAGTATCGAATATTGACACTCTTTTCTTATTTTATGATATGTATGATGATTGATTTTTCAGTAGCTTTACGCGGCCCATTGTTTGGACTACGTATAAAAACGATTTGATCTAGGAGTATTGTTTTTAATACATGTATTTCCCTGTTTAATTCTGCGTCGATAAAGACTTTTGAAATCTAGGGTTTTTTAGGATTTGTTTGTTTGGTTCCTTTCTATGCTTGTGTGTGTGATTTGTTGTTTAGCTTCGTTTGCTACATGTCACTAATTCACACAGATACCATACGTATATCATTGGTTGCGTTATCGCAGAAGAGGTGAATGAGGATGATCGGATTATTCGGATTTATGATAATAATGTTGAAGGTGATCATCGATCTACGTTATGTTTGATGGCATCGGTTTTGACTCATAAGCCATTTAATAATTACTAGAATTTGGCATGTGCGTTGCACATGCAACACTTAGTATATTAATTTTAGAAATTAAATTTTGATACTTGTTTTCTGTATTTATGTTTTTTTCATTTGTAGCAACTTCAAAATATTTTCAGTGAAAGGTATTCAGAGAATAAATCATATTATAAAAAATTGTGTAAGTGAATCATAATCTTATCCCAAGTCCAATTTATTCATGTATAATTAAGCGAAACTGATCATATTTCAATAGTAACATTTTTTTAAAAAGTTATTCTACAAATGTTGTCATAAAATTGTGTAATTGTTAAAATGTCAATTTAAGTAAGAGTCGGAACATATTATGTAGAATAAGATCTACAACCTCTTTACTAAATTAACTAATAATAAATAATATAAGTAACCCAGGGAAATTGTAGCATCACAAATTTATCCAAGTATGTATAAATGAATTACTTCAAATTGGTTTATATGAAATTATTCATCTTTCTCAATTAAAACAAAAAAAAAAAAAAACAAAAACAAAAACAAAAACAAAAAGGAAAATAAAAAAATCTATTTATTGTTGAAATTATTTTGAAATGGCGTAAGATGCACTTACTTCTATATTTTCTGTTTCTTGGTCTTCCTTGTTACGATGCCTTTTTTATTGTGACTTGTTAAAAAATTGTTTGAGTGTTTATTCATCATCGCTCTCTATTTGAATGTTGTCTTCTAATTTTTTCTTTGTGTTTCTTCCTTTCTTCTTATCTTCCGTGTTGTAGTTTGTTCGTGTTGTTTTTTCTTCGATATTGTTCTTGTTCTCTTCCCTTCAATTTTCCAAAGTTTTATCCTTCAAAACTGAAGTTGTATTTTTGTCTCCCTCTATTTTTCTTTTTTGATTTCTATCACCTCGTCATCGCTTCCAATTTGAATGCAATCTTCTACTTTTCTTTTTGTGTTCCGTCATTGTTTTCTTCTCTTCCATTCTTGTAGTTTCTTCATCCTCTTGTTTTTTCTTTGTTCTTTGCCTTTTTTTCTTCCCTTCCACTTTTGCATTTTTATCATCAAGTATTGTTGTAGTTGTATCTTTCTTGTTCTCTTCTTTTCTCTCTATGGGTTTTATCATTTCTATTGCCTCTGTTATTGCGTTCAATATTCCTTCGACAACTTTAGTATTTTGATTTTTTGTCATCAGATGGGTGTGCACCCGCGCCAACTACAAAACCGAGGTGGTTTTCGTTTACCAGCACGTAGGTTATTTGCATTTTGTAGGATTAATTTTCTGCAGTATGTGTATTCATTTTGTCCCTATATTAGATTTATCTTAGTAAAATTGCATAAATCTTGTCGTCTCTAATTTTATATACTAAAAAATCAGTAGAAAGAAAAAGAAAACAAAAATATTTAAAAATAATTGAAAAAAGAGACAAACACGATATTTACCTTGATGACCATTAGATAAGACTTTTTTTTAATATTTTGATGTCATCCCACTTCACCTCTATGTAGAAGAAGTGGGTATTGCAATGGATCATAACACCCAAAGTAATGTTTTATGCTATGTTGCTCCCCTAAATGTTTGTGAACTAAAATTTCTCCATATATAGTTTATTCTCATTATTAGCCTCTACCCAAACAACTGCAACTTGATCTACTGTATGAGAATGATAATTATGCAATCCTTGGTCTAAATTGCCATCTTTTAAAATTTGAAGCCGAACATTCTCCATTGTACAATATTCTTCTAATCTTCGAAAAATTCTTGAGTATGGGTTTACTTCAAAGATTCGTATGAATTTCTTCACAAGTTCTTCCATCAAAGATAAATTTTGCAACACATTAAGACTATTTTCAACCTCTTTATGTGTGTCAACAAAATACAATTGAAAATATTCTGGAGATTCTTTAGCTGCTTTCAATCCGGAAGACTGTGATATATCATGTCTTGTGGTCTAAAAGTATAAAATCCACGTCTTCTAGATGCGAGTTGTTTATCGTATTTATCTCCAAATGAAGTAAAAGAGAATATATCATTGTACAATCTAATATTTTTTTCTGAATTCAGTTTCCTCTTCTGAATTTGAAGTAACCAAATTGTATAATTCATCAGGAATTTCAATAGAGGGAAGTTGAATCTTGCCATTATCACAACAAAAGATTGAAGGTTCGTACTCAAATTTTGTAACATCACAATAAATGTAATTGATTTTTTTTCCAATTCGTGTTTTTATGTGCATACAGATTCATAGATTCTTGTTCCTAAAGCAATATAAATTTCATAATAGATAAATTGGAGTTATAAATAAATACAAAACATATTTACTTTAATGCACTATTTTTTTTCTTTAAAAATGTGAAGTGTGGCTTACCATTTGATTGGCATGGAATTTCAGTGACATGTGCTCTTATTTTGTTGTTCCTAACTTTATCTTTATATTTATGTTTTTCAATAGTACTTAAGTTGGCATAATTGTTTTTCCTCTTGCATGTTTTCTTTGTCGGTATACATCTATTGTTGTTGCACTTGTTATTGACATCTAATTTTACAGAAAAAAATAAAAAAAAATAAGAGAGGAATTATATACTTATAAGATATATTCAGTTGACAGGTACCTGATTTTTTTTAACAAATTTTCTCTTATATGAAATGTTTTAATAATAGATAAATTATGATCGTTACTTCGCTATTCAATTCTCTTGACAATAATGCATAAACTATTATTATGTTGATTTTTAATAACCAGTTTTGATAAAGTTTATTTTTTGTAAAATTTAAACTCAAATATTTCCTCAAAATCTCAATACTCAAATCTTTATTCCAATGAAAATAACAAAACTAAAGCGGCATATCGCTTCAAAGGTTTTCTTTGGATGTTGACTTGATGCAGCTTACTTCGGGATGATCCTACCGGATGTAAATTGAGGCTATAATTAATATGGCAAAAATTTATATGAGACCGTCACACGGTGTGACGGGAAAAAAATATCATTTTTTGTGGTAAAAGTATCACGTTTATCTGTAAAAGTATCACTTTTTGTACCAAAAGTATCACATTTATCTGTAAAAGTATCATTATAGTAAAAGTATCACTTTTATCAATAAAAGTATCACTTTTTCCTATAAAAGTATCAAATTTTACTATAAAAGTGTATTCCGTCACACGTGTGACCGTCACACGCAAGACTCACTCAATTAATGTACATAACAAATAGAAAGAGATGAACATAACGTAGACAAATAGTACACTATCTTAGAACATAGGATTTCGTCCGCTAAAGAAATCAATTTTTTAATGTAAAAAATTAGCAGACCTCTTTATACGTTCAATAAACCCGTTCAATCCGTGTCTCGATTTATCTAGGATTAGCCAAAACTCTAGACTGGTCTCCAAGAAATTTCGTTCAATAAGTGATTTTATTCGTTTCTTGATTTCTTCGAGGTTAGTCAAAAATCGAGAATGACAATTCAATTTATTTCCTAATTTATCGGGGTTAGCTAAAAATCGAGAATGCTCTCCAAGAAATCTCGTTAATTAGCAATTTGAGATTGAACTCGTTTCTTTATTTTTCGGGGGTTAGCCAAAAAATCGAGTCTGTTGAAGAAAAATGATTCCAAATCTGAAGTAAGAGCTTGTTTTAGCTATTGAGTTTGTTTCTAATATTACATATTCAAAATTGCCATGCGGCATAGTGGCCTCTGCACTTTACATTCTATCCTCGCTTTAAATTCATGTTTACACGTTCTTTCTTCCTATGTTTTATAGGTTGTTTGTTTTCAATTAAGGTGGGTTGTTGCATAATGTCCAGTTTGATGGAACTATTGCTAACATATCTACATAGTATTGTAAGTTTCAAGTACATGCAATCAGATTTCTACTATTTCCTTTTACATAGTAACTTTCCTAATTCTCCATTTACTTGCACAGAAAAGCAAAAAATATAGATATAAATATACATAGCCCAGTTGGAATTAATTAACAATCAATAAAGGAAATATAATCATTAAAAAATTCAATGTTTATATAATCAAAACTATATTAAAACCAAACATTATCATATAAAATATAGTAGTATAAATCATATAATGCACATATCAACATAACATAGGAAGATAAAAATGTATTAAAAAAAATTAGGAAGACTTATCTTGTTGTTACAATGTTGTTGATGCAATTGAATGTTTAAATCCATGAACTCCTTAAATGCCATGTAACTTCAATATACTCTTTAAAAAGCGTCATAAATTGCAAATGCCATTAAAATTTAAAGAAACAAGAAAATACATTATGACATACCCTCAAATTTCGTTTTCTGAAGGAGATAATAACATTTCATTCTTTTCAAGAAAAGCATCCCTTTGATTTCCATCAATTCAATATTATAATGTTGTGATTCAATTGCAAAAGAATTACCAATAAAAACAACATATCATAAAAAAAAAATAAAAAAAAAACAAAAATAAAAAAAAAAAAAGAAAAAAACAATTAGCTCTGATTTCACACCAAGAAATTTAATGGTGGAAAAAGATTCAACACTCCATTTTTGTTTCCCTTAACATTGGAAGATGAGAATAGAAGGAGGTCTGCATGGGATAATTTGAAAGATTAATGAGAAGTTGGATAAATTGAGAAGAGTTGGTTTGGAATTTTTTTTTGTTTTAATTAAAGCACTTTTTTTCCCATCAGCTAAAAAATGCCCCCTTATTTCTTTCTTCTTCTCCCTTTAGTCATTTTATCTCTCATTCTGCACCAATGTTTTTCTGAAATTATTTTCACATAATAGAGACACCATTTGCAAACACATATATGCAATAATTTCACATACCTCACACGCGCAGACACACACACACACCAAATCTGATGCTCATACTAACAAAATCACACGCACACAGAGTTTTACACAAAACACACACAACCTCAACCCCAGGAATTCTGACTGAAATCCGGCATCTATTGGCGACGGAGAAGGCTGGGAATACACATCTAGACCATTAGATCTAACTTTATTCAACATGCACACACATAAATCAAACACCTACAATGTCAGCGACATAAATTTTTTTGAAAAAAGATGAGCTAATGTTGGAGCTGTATTAGCTTCAAAACTAATGATGGAATCAGAACTTAGATTATATTTATGTATTGCACGAAAAGAAAAATATTGAATAACCTGAGATGGTGAGAAGTTTAGAATGCACTGACGACTAGAACCATTTTATCCCAAAATAGATTTAAATCTACATCTTTCTGGAAGTCGATATACAAAAGTGAAAAACATTTGAAGGTGAGGAGCTGAGAAGGTGAGAAGCTAAATGTATATCTGTTGGGTTTGTTGGCCGAATCATATATTTACTGAAAACCCACTTGCCCAAGCCCAAACCTCTTGGCAGCCCCCCTCTCTCTCTCTCTCTCTATGAATTTTCACTTTCCATCTCTTGGGTTCCTAGTCTGCCTATTTACTAGGTGGTTGTCCCATTCTTTAATCAAGCAATACGAGAGTAAAAATCAGAGTTATAGTGTCTTCTTCTCTTCTCCAACAGTGATTATCTTTGTGATAGTCTGAAATTTGAGTTGCGTGAGTGTGAGAGTGCTTGAGAGGGTGTTACCGGGTTCGGGTTTGGGTGTGAGTCTTTATGACTTCGACAGAAGGCTCTTCCATTACCTACACTGATATTGTGATCAACCGAAGCGAGCTCTGGTGGTCTGAGCCAATCGAAGGGACAACAGGCGATACCCAACAATACCTATGTGTCTTCACAACAACTGATTTAACAGTGGAAGCAGAAAAATATTCTAGGAGTGAAGGCGACAAGACAGAGGGATATTGCTATGTCATGTGGCCATTAGGTGTAAACAACCCAATTTATAATTTTATATTTGATATACATATACCGGCCCATTACCCACTAAGGAGGTGTGTGCAATTGCTTTTACTTTTGAAAAAATGATTAAAATTAGAGATTCTATAAAAATCACTTATGTAAAAAGTAGCTAGTGTTGAAAAAAAAAAAGTAATTTCCAATAAAAGTAGAAGTTGAAGTGTTTGCTATAAAATTACTTATGTAAAATACTCCCTCTGGCCCACCTTATCTTGCACAGGGGAGGTTGGCTCAAGTACTAAGAAAAATTGTTTTTGAGATTTTGTTGACTTTTCAAACTTACTTATTAGCTTAAAATTAAGAGTGAAATCAGTGTTATAATTTCCCCACAATTTTCAGCCAACTTACTTAATCCAAAACCACCTCCTAATTTAGTAAACCAAAACCGAGAAGAAGTAACATAACCTAAAAAAATGCAAGACATGAAAAAAATTGAAAATTCATAAACTGTTCAAAAAGGACAAAAAATTCCCTCCATTTCATTTCACCATTTCAATTGTTTTACAACTCCAACACACAAAATTTACTAATTTTGATTTTCCACCTAAATTTAAACTACAACTACAATCCCTATTTAATGAGCATTGAATGTGATCTAACCACATTCAATGCTCACTTAGCAAAATAAAAAAAAAAAAAAAAAAACAGAAAATAAAAACTCTCATCGTGGTTTGCAACAAGAAGGTTTGGAAGAATATGACTCCATCATACCGCTCGTTGATCGCTCATTTTCTGATCGAGAACAACACGGATAGAGTTGTACATCATGGCAAGGTCAACGAAGCGACTACATCATTTGGAGTCTGTATCGAACCATTCAATACATATGGGAGGCTACAAGACAGCAAATGCATGCAAATGTTCCAATCAGTTTTCAAAATAAGAGGCAGAATTTAGGTGTTGGTAGCACTAAGTTGGACATAAGCAAGCTGAAAACATACCATTCTACAACAGAAGCACCATAAGGAGGCTTGCAACAGAATTAAAAGTCAGCAAGAGTGTGGAAGGGAGATGGGTTAAATCTGGAAAGATAAACCCCCACACAAATGCTATAAAACCTACCTTAACGGAAGCCAACAAGTTACAAAGGCTCAAATACAGCCTTTCATCTTTATATTTTGACATTCAAACAAACAAGATCAGGTACTACACTATGCATAATGTGGTCCACATTGATGAAAAATGGTTCTATATGCAAAGGACCAGTGAGCAAAAATACAAGTTGCAAGAAGAACCGGAGCGATACAGGTCATGTAAAAGCAAACAATACATACCAAAAGTAATGTTCATGTGTGCAGTTGCAAGGCCAAGGTTCTCAAGCCAAGGCTCAATTGAGTTTGATGGGAAAATTGAGATTTTCCCATTCACAAGACAAGAACAGGCTAAGAGAAATAGACGGAACAAAGGTAGAGGTACTCTTGTGACTAAACCAATAGACTCAATCCCTAAAGAGGTTATCAAACAATGCATTTTGCAACAGGTATAGATTTGCTATCAAAATTTATTTTCATCATCTAGCTACTTACTCTAGTAAGCCTTCATAATGGTGTCTAACAGCTTATGCAGCTGTTATACCCCATTGGTGACATTACTATAACTCGTTTTTCATTTCTAGCAGATTATACTAGCTATAAAATCAAAGCGGCCACAAAATGCCAGCAAAAACATCATCATACATCAAGATAATGCAAAGCCACATATCAACAACTTAGATGCAGAATTTAGAGTTGCTGCTTCTCAGATGGATTTCAAATTCAACTGTATGCCAACACCTAACTCCCTAGACACTAATGTGTTGGACCTGGGCTATTTAAGGGCCATACAATCACTACAAGTTGAGAAATCACCCTCTACAGTTGAACAATTAGTCACCAATGTTTTGAAGTCTTTTGAAGACTTAGATGTAAGAAAGTTAAACCAGGTTTTCCTCAGTTTACAAGGCTGCATGGTTGAGGTGATGAAGCTAAAGGGTCACAATAGCTACAGGCTACCTCACATGGGAAAGGCAGCTTTAATGGGAATTTGCCAAATTCATTGGAAGTAGATGAGGGGGTGGTGAGAGAAGGCATTGAACATCTTATTTCATGTGAAGAGGCTGCTGGGACATATGAGATCAGTGGTTTAAAGGCAGCTTTAGGGTACATATAGGGAGGGTTAGGGACTAGTAGAAAAGAAGTATATTTTGAGACAGTGTTTAAAGCATAAACACAATATAGTGTACATTTCACTTACACTATAAACACTGTCAATTGGGTTATGTATTTCAGTAAGGTTAACTAATGGGGTATGTTTATGTGTTCTTTATATTTGACCCCCAAACCTCATAAAGTTTTCATCATTAGGTTTACCAACAATTAACTGTCTTCAGTATTTTAGGGAGCAAAGGTGTATACTAGCAGCAGTCACCATTGCCACAAAGCTATACACTTCCACTTAAACTAAAAATCTAAAGATGCATATAACATTTCAAATCAGCAAGCAACTATCTATTTCACACACAACGAAAAGTTGAAACTAGAGTTTCAACTATCGGCAGTGAAAGCATCATGTAGTTTAAACTAGCATCACAGAGTTTACCAATTCTTCAAACACAGGGATAAAATAATTTAAATTGTCAGCAAATAAAGCATCATGTAGCTTAAACAGTTAATCCACACAAAATCACCCCACATAAGCTGGAACCCTGCCAATCAATTTAGCCAGATGAATGTGTTCTAAGAACACATTGATGACATAATCATGCAAGAAATCACCATATCCCCCAAAAAATCCTCACAGAAATCGAATTTGATAGTATATGAGCACATAGGCACACAAAGCCCCAAATTTTGGGCACAAATACGGATCTAGCAACACATTTTTTTTTTTTTTTTTTTGCAGAAATTCCAGAATAAATAAACGCAGATAATAGATCTAGTAGAAATAGAATAACCTTGGTGAAAATCGGGAATAAAGGATCAATAGCTGCTTGAAATGCTCTCGTTTTTTTCGAATCCAACAACGAGCTCATCTCGGGAATCGGATCCGCCATTTTTTCATCAGGAAGCCAAAAGCCCTCTTGAACATCGAACAGGAAACTTAGATCCAAGTCAAGATCTAGCTTCTTCACGTCTGATGTATGGGGTACATCAGGTGAAAATTGAGTGTCGACGACGATAGTATCCTCAGAATCGGAAAAGAACTGCACGAGATCGTGAGAAAATCTTCAATGGAAATTGTTCAAGCTCACTGGATCTAAAAAATTACGGTTTTTCGAGAGCGAGTGAGTCGATCTGTGTGAAGATCGTGATGAGAAGAAGGTTGGGTTGGAGGGGGATATAGTGATGGATTAGCTAGGGTTTGCAGCAGGAAGAGGGATTCGGCCAGGATTTGTGAGAGAGAAGGTTGAAGAAGATAATAGAGAGAGGTAGGGTTTGTGAGAGAGAGGGGGCTGTTTGGATCAGGAATGATCCAAAACAGATTGAAAGCAAGTAAGGGGTATTGGGTTGGGCTAGGTGGTGGTATTTTGGTTTGGTGGTATTGAATGGGTTGGGTCATTTGGGTTTATAATTAGATTAGGATTTGAGGTTTAGGTTTTAAAAATTAGGGAGTTTAATTAGTGTAGAAATGGGATTTAGTAATGGCATTTTTGTGAATAGAGTAATATTTGGGGGTAGAAATTGTGAGAAATATTTTATTTTTTAAAGGGTGTGCAAGTTCGTCTGGGACGGACAAAAACGGAAAGTATGCAAGATAAGGTGGGATGGAGAGAATATCATATTATTTATAGAATTTCCATTGAGTAGAGAAAATCATTAAATTTCTGCTTTTAGCTTTTACATTGGAAGCATTTCTTTTTAAAGAAGAAGTTGGTTTTGCAAACACTACAAAATAGTTTTTCTCAAGCTATAAGCTAAAAATCACTTAGAAAAAGCAAATGCAAACACCCCCCTAAGTTAGGAGCGTTTGCGATTGCTTTTTTCAAGTGTTTTTCAACTTATAACTTGAGAAAAGCTATTTTGGAGTGTTTGCAAGATCAATCAACTTTAATAAAAGTGATTCTTGATCAAAAGCTAAAAGTAAAAAATAGTTGTTTTTTTTTAAGTTTTTGGCCTTTTGGTAAGTAAATAAAAATTTTATCCCTCACACATAAGCTAAAAATTGCTTAAGTATCAAACACTCCAACTTTTATATTTGACCAAAATCAATTTTATTCTCAAACACTACCTACTATTGATTTTAAATAATTTTACCAGAATGTCTATTTTCAATCAGTTAAGTAAATGAAAACACCTCTGATTCTTTTGTAACATTAATTTGTGTTCCCCACGCTATCTATTTATATTTAATGCAAATATAGGCATCTCAATTTTGATATTTACGCAAAAGGGACTGTTGTTACACATATATGAAAATCATTTTCTTATTTTTTTGTATAGCTCATCTATTACATTATGTGTATCGGGCTTCTTATTATAGTATTGTCAACATGATTGGGCCTATTTTGGTATATAAAAACGGGCTCAGTTTTTATAATGTATTTAGATGTTATAGGTCATACGTTTAGTAGTGGGCCAAACATATTTATTTAAAAGCCCCTTTTACTTTTTACAAATTGAAGTAAATAATTTATTGGAAACTTGACAATGTTAACCTTTTTATCCTATTAAAAAACCATCAATGTTAAAATCTTAAAAGTTATGGTATGTGACGAAGAAAAGAAACATATCAGCACCACACTTAATATTGTGTACAAAAAATTTATAAAAATTGTAGTTGATTTAAATCACTTATTTTTTTATGTTATGTTTATATTGTTCCTTTTCCTATATATATATATATATGGAGTGTGTGTGTTTGTGTGTACAAATACATATATGCAAGATACTCGAGATGCATGCCTACTAGTGCAGTTCATCTTCTTCGGTCCATTGAAGAACCCGACTGATCCCTAGATGCCTCTTCTGCCAAATATTGCTGTCTTGCGCGAATTTGAGGCCAATCCATTTCGTTTTGGTATGTTATGGTCTTAGGTCTCCCACGACGCATTGTCTTTCGCAACTCCGGTTGTGGCATAACGCAAATGATGGTTCATCCCAATAGTATTCGTATGGCAAGGGATTAAATCTGTTGTTGTATGTGTCGACATAAAAGCTTGTGTTGTAGTATGATTTCATGGAAATGCCTGGTTCAACACCGTAATGACTACATGTTTGCATTGCATGAGAACAAGGGATCCCGTCTTGCTTCCATTTTCTGCATATACATTCTCTGGTTGAGAATTTCACAACATCTGTAACTGTATTGCTTGATCATGGTGAAAAAAATCTTCAAAGACGCTGATTATTCTGAAAGATCAACCCTAAAGACGATGTAATGCAAGGCTTTCCTCTGTCTCTGATCATATTGCTTAAATATCTCATCAGGCCATGGTTGGCTTCTTTGTTGCATTTGTCGACCTAATGACAAAAGATCAAAGAAGTACTTAGTGGACCGATACAAAGTGATCTGCACAATTGCACAAATTGGGAGTCGTCTTGCACCCTTCAGAACTCCGTTCATACATTTTGATAAATTTGTTGTTAGTATCCCACGATGCCAATGGTCCATTGAGATTCATCGATGTTCTTCAAGTAGGCGTACCCCTTCTCACTTAATGTTCTTACCTGTTCCATTTCAAGTGTCGTACAGTGAAGTCGATCCAGCCTCCCAGCACAAGGCTTTCAGCTTAACATTTTTAACCAACGTGTTTAAGTTCGAGTATACATGCCTTTAACAAAATAGGTACACTCCTCGAGGTGGCATAAATTGAGCGAATTGTTAAGCAGCTTTAATAAATCCAAGATGTCGATCAAATATAAGACATATGCCCTCCATTCCTCAAACAACATGCTTCGTCAACTTCTTAAGAAACCATTTCCAAGAGGCGAAGGTTTCTTCATCGACAATAGCATACGCCAAAGGCAGTAACTGTTGGTTTGCATCCATTGCTACAACAATCAACATTTTGTGTTTGTACTTAGTGTATAGATGCGATTCATCAACACTGATGAGTTTCCGACACTGTTGGAAACCATCAATGCATGGTTTGAAGGCCCAGAAAACGTACTTCAACATTTTAACTCCAGGCGCTCTGTTGTCCATGTGATACCACTTAACAACCGTGCCAGGATTCCATTTCTGTATGGCTTGGAAACTTTTGTGTAATTTAATGGCTGAGCTTTCCCATGTACCATACACCATACACATTTTCTCTTGCCCGTTTCGAACTGTGTCGCACCTTGTGATACGAGATTTCGTACTGGTATTTATCCTTGACTTGTTGTTGTACCAACTTAACCTCATATTCTAGATCTATCTGAACCATGCCTATGAGCAACATAGGGATCATGTTTTTACACAGGTTTTGATGGTCCACGGACACAGCGTTCATAAGACATGAATGTGGGCCTACGTACTTTGTTATTTGCCACATATCGAACTTGTTCTTCAAGACAGCTTGCAATCCCCATTCACAGTTTATATTCCCTCTGCTATTCTTACACTTGACCTTCCATAACTGAGGGGTGCTTTCGGCCACCAAATACTCACGCCTTGCAACTCGGACAGAAAAATCTTTGACGACCGAGATTTTTTTATCCGTGAACACCATGCCTTTGGACAATATTCCCTCGTTAGCATCATAAAATCTCATTTTCTTTGGCCTGTTGTGCGAATCTACAAAAATTTCTGGGCAAGTAGAGTCGAAAAAAGGAATGACATGTTGCATTGCATATTCTGGCTGGCTGGCTGGAACCGGATTTAGTTACCCAGTTGATGTTTCATGAGTTTGTCAATTATACAAACCATCCTCTATGTTCACATGACCCCCTCCATCATCGTTGCCTGCTTCACTATTATTGGATTCAAAATCTTCAATTTCATCTGGACCAAAATTGTATACCAAAGGATCATTCATCTGATCCCCTGACAAGTTCGCCTCATTGCATCCTGCACCATCGGTTTGGGCTTCATTAATGGGGTTTCAAGGGTGGTTGGAGTATTCCTCGAAAGGAACACTAGAATTGCCATGTGTGACGAATACATGACTGTTTGGGCCATCACCACTAAGATACGCCGCGTATTGGTAGTAGTCATTCGTAAGTGGAACGTCTTGTTCCGTGGTCGTCAATAGTATTGCACTATCAACGTGTAGGTGCATGTAACGATTTCCAGCATCAGGATCAAAGAAGAACCACAGATCTTCGTCATTGTTGATCGGTATTAGCTGTAAAATATTATTTTCACAAAGGGCTGCAGATACCTTCAATATATATCAACCACTATCGGTCCCCAACATTTGGTATAATATCGAAAGTAGTCCCAAATAGTCAATGACACGAGATACCCTAAGACCACCAATAGGTGGAACGTTTGTACCACATCCCCGGTGTATGATAAGTTCAACATTTTCCGAGGGCGCCATTATCTTCAAATGTAAGGATATTAGCGTACATTAAGCTAAATTAGTTTGAAACATATAAAATAATAATATTAAAAAAAACACAAGAATTATGATGGTAAAAATAAATAACAATATTAATTTATTTTTTTATTTTTATTTTTTTTGGGCAAAAACCAACCACAAGGGTGGAAGGATTAAGGCATGATCCCCTACCTGTGTATTAATAAGCTTTCACGTAGTCTTAGACTGTACAAACGAGATCTAGGCTACACAACAGTACAAGCCTTATGAGGAAAATCTGAAACTTGGAAGTCCCAAACCATCAATATAAACAAAACCTTTAAGGTTTGGACAAGTAGAAATATTAACAAGGTCTTCACTTGCTCTTTTTTTCACGGCTAAATTTGCAAGGTAGTCTGTCACCGTATTTCCCTCTCGGTGTATATGTGATACTCTCACCACCATCTCCTTGGAGAGCTTCACAAAATCTGCAAAAAGAGCTTGAAGGGACCAATGACCCCTTGCATTTTTGCTTAACAGTTGGAACAACACAAGGGAGTCTATCTCAAGCCACATCGATTTGATTTCCAATCTAAGACAAAGCTTCAGAGCATGAATTACAGTAGAAAATTTAGCAAATAAAGTGTTACAAGTGCCAAAAAAACTGTAAAATCCAGCAACAAATTTCGCATGTGAATCCCGAATAATGCCACCTGCCCCAGCCAAGCCAGGGTTGCCTTTTGATGCCCCATTTGTATTGATTTTAAAAATGCCATCATTTAGGGGTTTCCATCGGACCAAAAACGGTTTTCTTTCTTTGTTAAGTACCATAGGGATCCTCCAACTTCCAGCCAAATGCCAATAGCCTCTCCAAAAATCCAAAGGGGAGCAGATTAGCATTAGATAGAGCTCTAATTATATCCACTACCATCCTTTGAATTTGGGAAGCAAGAAGCATTTGGTTTTGTAACTTAGATAGATTCCTTGCACACCAAATTTGCCAAAAAACAAGGAAAGGAAGGATAATGCAAATATGATCACGGTTTTGTTTTTTGGCAAACCACAGATTGATGAGCATTTTAACCGAAGCGTTTGGGTGAATCGTCACATGGAATAGAGTAGCAAAGAAATTCCATACTTGCCAGGAGGTGGGACAGTGAATAAAAGTATGGTTGGTCTCTTCACTAGCACAATGACATAAGTGACACCAAGAAGCGGCCTCAAATCCTTTTTGTATGAGGTTGTCATCAAGGGATAAGTAATTATTAACTAACCTCCAAAGAAAGATTGAATGCTTACTGAGAATGGATTTGGGCCACATCATTGACTGCCACACTGTGGATGGCTTAGTCAGTCTCAAGGAGTTCCTAGAAGAAAAAGAGAAGAGACCATTGGAGGAGGGTTTCCAAACAGGTATGCCTTCTACAGATTCATTTATGGGCAGATCAACAAAGGTGCCAACAATATCAGAAGGTAAAATGACATGCAAAGCATTTAAATTCCAGCCTCCTTGATACCAATATGTGCTAACTTTATCAAGTAATTAAACACACTTACATACTGGCATAAAGGAGAAGCGGGACACCAATTATCAAACCAAAAGGATATGTCACCCTTCCCAAGTCTCCAGAAAATATTCTCATCAGTGAAGCTTTGGAATTTAAGAATATTTTTCCAAAAATGGGATTGGTTTGGGCCAACCTCGGCATTATAAGGGTGGGTGGACTTTAAATATTTTTCTTTAAGGAATCTACACCACAAGGCATTAGTAGTTCGCATTTTCCACCAAGCATAGATAGCAAAAGTTTTATTAACATCAAACAGACTTCTAACACCCAATCCTCCCTCTTTTTTGGGAAAACAAATCTTTTCCCAAGCACTCCAATGAATTTGTTTATGATCACTGTTGGAACCCCAAAGAAAGGCATTGAAAAGCCTGTGAAATCTGTTTATAACAGTTCTAGTGGCTCCAACCACTCTTAATGTATACATGGGGATGGAAGAGAGAACACTTTTCATAAGCTCTAATCTTCCACCATGCTTAGGAAACATTTGTCCCACCCCAAAAGCCTAGTGCTGATTTTCTCAAAAATGTCTTCAAACAGGATATTTTTAACTCTACCTTTAAAAAAAGGCATAGCCAAGTAATTGAAAGGCAGTTTCTCCTCAACAAAATGAGATAGTTCCAAAATCCTTCTCTTTCTATAAGAAGAAGTAGTATTACTAAAAATCACAGTGCTTTTAAAATAGTTAACTTTCTGGCCTGTAGCTTTTTCAAATTGTTCCAAGAATTTAATCAATTTTTTAAAAGCAGCTATTTTAGTAGTGGTGAATACAACTGTGTCATCCGCAAAAGAGAGAGAAGTAATCAACATACCTTTCTTATGGTATCTCAAATCTGGGTAGATGTCAAAAAGCTCTATACAACCACAAGTTAAGACATTAGAAAATATAGCAAATAGGTAGGGGAGAGGGGATCACCTTGCCTAATACCCCTACTAGATTTAAAAATTCCGGTGAGGGATCCATTAATAAGCAAAGAATTCCAAGAATTGTAGATTGAATTGGCAATATAAGCAATAAACAATTCAGGAAAGTCAAGCAATCTAAGAATCTTATACAAAACGTGCCACTCAATTCTGTCATAAGCTTTTTGGAGATCAATCTTAAGAATCATCCTCCCATTTTTACTCTTAGTATGAAGATCATACACCATTTCTTGAGCAAGAATATTGTTATCAGCAATGTCCCTAGTAGGGACAAAACCACTTTGAGCCGGGGTTATTAATGTAGGAAGGAGGCAAGACAACCTATTATTCACCATTTTAGTAAGAATCTTGTTGATGACATTACACAAACTTATGGGCCTAAATCTACCCAAACCACATGTTTATTCTTCTTAGGGATAAGAGCTATGGAGGTACAAGTGAAACTTCTAGGCATTGGAACACCTAAAAGGAATTCCCTAGAAGCTTCAAACAAGTCATCCTTAACAAAATCCCAACAGTGCTGAAAAAAATAGGCAGAAAAACCATCAGGACCAACCATACTATCTGTATCTATAGATTGGACAACCTCAAACACTTCTTTCAAAGAAGGTGGTTTGCACAAGGCTAAGGCATCTTCATGAGAAATTAAAGGTTTTATAGTATTAAAAAAAGGGCTGTCCAAGTGCCCCCCCCCCCCCCCCCCCAAGTAGTAAACATTTTTTGAAAAAATTCAGAGGCAGTTTTATTAATGAGTTCAGGCTCAGAAATGCAAATGTCATCAATAAATATCTCATTAATCCTGTTTTTAAATCTTTTCTTTTTTACCAAAGCATGGAAATAAGCAGTATTTTTCTCTCATTCCTTCAACCATTTACAAGTTTATTTTTGTTTCCAAAATGACTCCTCTATAGCCAAAGCAAGAGACAATTCAGCTTGCTTTTGCTTAAGAATTGTTAATTGGGAGTCTGTAGAGTCCCTCAAGTAAGCCTCCTCTTGGTTGATGAGAGATTGCTCAGCTTGTTGGACCCTATCAAATATATTCCCAAAAATATCCTTATTCCAACTCTTTAGACAAGTTTTAAGTCTAAAGAGCTTTTGCTGAACTTTCAGCATACCTCTTTAATCAGTGGGGATATTCCAAGAGCCCTCCACTGTTTTCAAAAAGGTATGATGCTTAATCCAAGCATTCAGGAATCGGAAGGAGGGTTTGGATTTGAATTTATCAGAGGTAAGGTTCACTAAAAGGGGACAGTGATCTGAAGGCCCTTTAACTAGGTGTTTAACTTCCAATTTATTGAACAAATCCAACAACCCAGCAGACACTAAGACTCTATCAAGCCTCTCAAATACATGGTTTGCATGTCATGTAAATGGTAGGCCTGAAAAATCAGCATCTTCACTAATCATATTATTAAAATCATCCATAGATTTCAGTTTAAGCACTTCACCCCCCTTTTTTTCATCAGCCGACCCTATGGTGTTAAAATCACCACTAAGCACCCAAGTGTCACCAGCATGGGAACAAGATCTAAGTTCATTCCATAAACTCAATCTAACAGTCCTAGAACAAGAAGCATATACAAAAGAACATTAAAACTTGCAATCAATCACAGGGTTGCGAATTTCAGTGTCAATAAGCTGATCAGAAGAAAAAATAACATCTATAGAGATGGGATCATTCCACATGACCCACATTTTACCATTAGCATTGGCAACAACATGTTGGAACCCAAGAGTATGGACTAAAAACAAATCCACAGCAGCACATTTAGTCTCCAAGACTGCACACACATCAGGCTTCTTTTTCTTTATCAAGTTTTTTTAGATAATTTCTAGTTTTATTATTACCCATTCCTCTAACATTCCACGTAATCACAATCATTTAAGAGTAGAAGAGATATCTTGAGTGAAAATAGTTCCCCTCCTTGTTTGCATAACAAGAGGGCCAGCACTTTTCTTTTTTCTTTTTTTTTTTTATGCCTTTTCTTACCAGGTTTCTTCCTCTGTTCCATCCCCAAACCTTCATCCCAGGATGTTGTACCTCGTTCTTCCTTCTCATCCTCATCCAGTATTTGATGCAGATGCGGACAACAGAGTTAGTGTCATATGGATCATGTTTACCATCTTCAAAAACACAAGCATCATCATCCACATTAACAGCAAGTTTTGAAAAAGAATTTTCATGCAAATGGAAATCTTCTAAAATGTTCAGCCTATCAGTTTTTGACCCCTCAGCCCTTTCATAAAAATTACCAGCTTGGATTTTAATGGTTTCATTAGGGGTGGAGGCAACTCCTTTCCCTTTTTCAAGGGTCCTAACATTTCCAAAATCATTACTATCACTAACCTTATCTTCCTGCCTTGGGTCACCAATATCCACCCCCATGTCCTTCTCATTCTATCCTCCCAGCCTACATTCATTATTAGAGTCATCATTGGGGTTGACCATAGAGTTAGTGATATCCTTAGGAACCCATTGCTTAGCCGGGACAGTTGATGGATTTGGTCTGGTCACAACAGTTTTAGCAGCTATCTTTTTTTTTTTTTTGTATTTCTCATTAATAAAAGTAGTAGTAGTAGTAGTAGTAGTAGTAGTAGTAGTAGTAGTAGTAGTAATAATAATAATAATAATAATAATAATAATAATAATAATAATAATAATAATAATAATAATAATAATAATAATAATAATAATAATAATAATAATAAAAATAAATAAAAAATAGGGGTGATATCGTAATTAAATTGGTACCTAAACAAGCTAAAAAAAATTGCAAGTAACATACACAATAAAAATGCAACTAAAAGGCACAATAAAAAATGCAACTAATAGGTAAAACTAAGGTGTGATACCCCGAATCTTTGAAATGCAATAGAATACATTCTTTGCATCTTGAATAGTTTTACCAATTTTATTTTAGTCTAAATTGTAAAGCTATTTGATTTTATTTTTAGAAAATAAGTATGTACCAATTCGACTGCACTCTTAGCACCAAAAAGGTAAGAATTAAAAATTTTACAATATAGAAATTTAATATTAACATCGGGCTTAAGAAGTAGCAAATAAAATTAATTTATTTTATATTGTATGTACATGTTGTACCTACCTAAAATAACAACTAAAGTCACAATATATATATATATATATATATATATATACATGATAAAATATAATGATACAATAGTAAAAAAAAAAAAAATATAATAATATATATACATGTTCATGCAAAACGTAAAGTAAAACATAATAATAATAATAATAATAATAATAATAATAATAATAATAATAATAATAATAATAATAATAATAATAATAATAATAATAATAATAATAATAATAATAATAATATGTTAATAATAGTAAAACACATACACATACTATATTTAGTAATATAAACATACTATATTTAGTAATATAAGTATATTATGTACGTGAATGTAGATATCCAAAATTTCATTCAAATGAATTTCATATCACTAATCCCACATCGAAACATTTACGTTAAATTTGTGAAATTTTCACATATAAATACAAGTTTAACACTTCATTACAAAATATAAGAGAATAAGTAAAACAAAAACATTATATTAAATATTGGATTTCCTTTAATTAGGAGGTCCATATCAGTTTATTTTTGACAATGCTCGGACCGGTGTTTTGGGAAGTTGTCGTATAGTATTAAAATCTTTTGAGGTATGTCTTCTTTAATAGTCTTCATCTTATTGTCATTGTCATTTATAGTTTATATAGATTTAGGAATTTAATTATTTTCTTGATTTAAGTAGATTTATAAATTTAGCTATTTTCTTAAGTTTATATTAAATAGTTGTTGTTTAAGATGCATGTTAGTTAGTTTAAAATATTTATCAATGTAGTTAATAATTTAAATTTAATAAAATATTAGGCCTTTTTAATTTAGGGATATAATTTATAATAACTTGGCTTAAGTATTAGAAATTGTAAAAGATAGACATAATCCAAGGATAGTGTACCACACTTAATCAATTTGAAAATACTAAACCCGATAAGTAATACTATTAATTAAACAACATGTGCTAGGTGTAGTGCAGGTCGGGCCTTGGGACGTACACGACTTAACTACTGTAAATCAAGCATAAAAGGTGGGTGGCTGGGCTATTTGTAAGTACATTATGCTATTGAACATGTATTTTGATAAATATGTTTGCCTTCGGGCTTATTGATATGATACCTCTTAAGTCGTAAGATTGGCTTTTGAGAAAGGCTCTTAAGTCGTAAGATTTGCTTTTGAGTAGGGCTTGGGAGTCGTAAGATTGGCCCCTAAGTCTAGCAATATGGCTTTTGAGTCGTAAGATGGGCTCCTAAGTCAAGGATGTATTTATTATTATGCATCTTCATTTAGTATAATTGCTTACAAAGTTCCCACTGAGTTTATACTCATGCCCATAATTACAAATCTTCAGGTTAGTTGAACGAGGTGGCGGGGCTGTTGCGGCAAAGGTCACTGGGTTCCTTCTTCTACCCGCAACTTAAAGATGTTTTTGCCGCTTCTATGTATATAAATAAGTTTGTGTGTCACAAAATCCGGGATTTTCATTTTCTTAGAAACTTTGGAACCACTAGTGTAAATATGTTTTGGCAGTGTCTTATTGTCAATAAAATTTCTACTTTTATCCAATAAGTATTTTATGTCACGCTTTCGCACTTTATCTGATTTATTACTTAATCAAAAGAAAAGAAAAATTTAGTAGCACTTAAATCCCGAGTTAATGGGATTGGGGCGTTACTTAAGGTAACCACAATACTACGGATTTATAAGCACTTAGCACTGTTATGTAGCATATAAGTTTCAATGATTATTGTACTGAGGTAGGAACTACATTACTAACAAGCACGATAAAAAATATTAATCTTTCACACCACATTGGACGATAATCTACAGTTCACGCATCGGACCTATTTATACACAATTGTTCACAAAAATACTGCAGTCATTTCTAATGTGTCATTTACAATCCACACTCATTTAAAAAAAACATAGAATTACATGTACAAATTTTGATACATTAATGACAGTACGTTGAAGTTGTATCTATAAGCCTACTGCAGGGCCGAAAGAAGGGCAGTATTGTGTCCAGTAATTTTTGGCCAAAGAGACTGTGACAATCTACATAATAATTAGAAAAATAAAGCATTAGTTCTATTTAAGTTATGTCATCTATAAAATAATTGCGGAAAATATATATTAAGGCCAGTAAATCAAACAAAAATTATAATATAAATTATGAAAAAAAAAATATAAAAATTTGTACGTTAATAAAGTATCTCCGATTTTATGTGGGTCGTCTGATCCAAAAACTATGATACTTAAACTTCTTCTTGTTGAATCAAGAGATATATACAGATGGAGTGAAAGTTTTGTTATGAGAGAAAGTTTAGAAAGCTTCCATTCTGCAGAAATTTTGGAGTGTAAATTTGTGGTGAAGTAAGGAGGAGGTGTATGTCCTATATGAAGAAAATCATCCAGTAAAAGTTAAAAAAGTTCAAAGTTGATGTAACTTATGAATGCAATTTTAAAAGTCCTTGCCCTCCATTTCCCTCTCTTAAAGAAACTGCCACCCACTTCCCCCTCTCAGCATGAAACGCTAAAACACTGAAATACTGCCACCTCTGAAAACGTTAAGCAAAGTCACCCATAGCACAGGCATCTTTCAAAAAAAAAAATTAAAGTGAAAGTCGCCTATGGGAGAGGCGTCTTTCATTAAAAATAAATAAAAAAATTCTGATTGAAAGTCGTCTATGGGAGAGGTGTCTTTCATTAAAAAAAAAAAAAAAATCTAATTGAAAGTCGCCCCTTGGACAGGCAACACTAGTACTGTTTTGTGAAAGTCGCCTTTGCGCCAGGTGACTTTACTTAGAAAATTAAATACCCAAAAAGAACACTTATTTTTTTAATACCTAAATGAAGAGTACAATATATAGTTAAATTTGCCTGAGAGCCATCTATTGGTTTTTTAAAAAGTTAAATAATTAACTATTGCTATTTTTTTTTTTAAAAAAAAAGGCGAAAATGATATGGGTATGTCCATTGAAATTTATTTTTTGTCAGTTTACATTTTGTATATTTTAACTTTTTTACCGAGTAGGATCCATGAGGTTGGTTGATTTTCTGGCCTATAATAAATAATCAGAAATCTGTTTGGACCCATGTTTGCCCGCTTTTACCCATGTTGAGGTGTTTAGGGCTTTTGGGGTGCCTTTTGATTTTCTGAGCATTTATTATAGTTGACGGATCTTCAACTTGTAATTTGCTCCTCATACGGATTTGTAATTTTTCCCAACAATACGATTTGGGAATACATCCTGACAACACGATCTGAACTACACCCTAACAATACGATCCGAGCCTCTTATGGTATCAGAGCCATGGAATCGGTGATTTTAGCTGGGGATGATATAATTTAACACCTTGATACAAAAATGTTTCGACAAAATAATTCTATAAAAAATAGTTTAAATATGGAGTATGATACACCTCAAAATCTTGAGTTATTAAACAAATGGACAATTCCAAAAATTGATCCTAAAGTAATTTATAAATTAGGAACTTTTGAAAAACTTGGTTTTAAACAAGTTGTTAAAACAACTGAAGAATCTATTTCTATTAATAATGAAGAAGTAATTATAAAATTACTTTCAGAAAAAGATATTTTACCTTATAAAAAAGAATATAAATTTTTACATATTGGTTTAGTGCAAATTGCTTTTAAACCTTTAACCTTAGAAGGACTACCAGAAAGCTTTATTGCAGCTTTAAGAGATGGTAGAAATTTAAATTGGAAAAAATCTTTAATGGGAATAATCCAATCTAGTCTGGCTCATGGTCCAGTTTATTTTGATGTCTATCCAAATTTACAATTATCTTTAACTGATATAAATATTCTTGATGCTTTGACATTAAATGTTAAAATTCATGGTTATGATTATTCTTTAGGTTCTGAAGTTATATGTATATGTTACCGAATATATTATAAACCCTTGTTTACTTTGAATCCTCATTGTAAAATAAAGGATAAGCCTGTTAATGAAACAATTTTGATTGAGACAAATTTCAATAGATCTAATATTATGACAAGAAGATCTATTAAATGGGAAGAAATTGTGTTTCCAGAAAACTGGATTATTGAAAAAGCTGTAAAACCACAGCCAACTATTTCTTCAAAATTATTGAATGTTTTTCAAACTTCTGAAGGAACTGTTAATATACAGTTTGATAATTTTATAAAAGAAAGATCTTTAAAATCTTCTTCTATGAGATCTTATATTTCTCCTATTGATTATACTGTGGAAACTCCTTCAAGAGCTTCTACCTCTCTAATAAAAGAGAATTTGAGAAATAATGATGATGTTATATCTGAAGAAGATAGAATAAATGAATTGCATATTGGCAAAGATAATATTGTTAAAAGTGTCAATAGTAGACACATGGAGACAATGTCTGAAATGAGTTTTCCTTGATTTATGGATTTTAAAGCTCAAAAAATTGATTTTAGCCCTGGTTCAGAAGCCAGAAAAATTATTAGTGAAGAATTCAGACTTCCTAAATGGGAACCATTTAGAACTTGGTTTTTTGAAAATTTCAATAAAATGGAAAAACAAATTATACAAGAAAATTTTTATAACAAATGTGAAGAAACAAATACTTTGATTTTATTTGTTCCATGGTTCATGTCTACCTATGTACATCAATATATTTCTGTTTTAGAAAGAAATTATAGACTAATGAATGGACAAATCATTAATAATGGTTTTCCTCCTCAAGAACCCTTTCAAATAGAAAAAGATAATAATATATGTAATTTTCTTGCTTTTTCAAAATTATTTGAAAATGATGTTTTACAAGTAACTTGTAGTCATATAAATTTATTAATTAAACAAAATAATTATATGAATTTATTTATCAATGTTTTAGGAGAGCACATACTTTCACTTCATAATAAAGTTGATAATGTTATTTCTTTAATAAATAATAAAAAGGAAAAAATAATTTCAAAAATTGATTTTGAAAAAGAATTGATTGCTACTCCTAGTATACAACTTCCACCAGAGATAAAAGATTTTAAATTAGAATCTTTGACAGAGTTAGAAAAATTATTAGAAGAAAAATTTTCAAAATTATCTTTAAATACTTTAGAAAATGATTTTCAAAAAGATTTTGAAAATAGATCTGATTATAAACAGATTATTAATGACCAGATCAACAAAATTGAAAAATGGGCTGATAAGCCTAATCAACGATTTTATTATTATAGGAGACCAACTCCTATGGATGTTCTTAATGAAGAACAAGAATATATTTTGAATAATAGCTATAGTGGAAGAAATATTTATGAATGGAATATTGATGGTTATACTGAAAAACAGATTTATAATACTGTTCATAGAATTCTTATGTATTCTACAGTTTGTAAGAATAATGGTAATACCGATAAAAATATTGCAAAAATGATTATTGCAGGTTTTACTGGCCAACTTAAAGGTTGGTGGGATCATTATTTGACCCAAGAAAATAGAGATTATATTCTCAACAATATAAAACAAGAGAATAATGTTTCTGTTGAAAATGCTGTTTATACTTTGATTATTAATATTATAGAACATTTTACTGGCAGATATTCTGATAATAGTGAACATATTCGTACACTATTACAAAATCTGAGGTGTAAAACACTTACAGATTTTAGATGGTATAAAGATACATTTTTAAGCAGAGTGATGGAACTCCCTGAGAGTAATAGCTCTCATTGGAAATCAAAATTTATTGATGGATTACCTTATTTATTTGCAGAAAGAGTAAGAAATAATTTAAGGGGAAATAATGTTCATGTTCCATATGATAGTTTTACTTATGGTAAATTAATTGGTACTTGTATTCAAGAAGGTTTAAATTTATGTAATGAGATAAAATTAAATAGACAAATAAAAAGACAAAATTTGTCTGAGAAAAAACAATTAGGTCAATTTTGTGAACAATTTGCTATGGATATGCCTAGTACTAGTAAAACTAGTAAGAATAAAAATAAATATGATAAAAATGATTTTCTTAAATATAGAAGAAGAAAAAAGGCTTCTAAAAGAAAAATAGAAAGACATGCTAATAGAAAGCAAGAAAGAGACGAGAGGAAAAAACAGAGAAATAAATTGATAATATGCCATAAATGCCAAAAGGTTGGGCATTATGCAAGAAATTGCTGGGTAAAAAAGAAGATTAATAATCTTCAAATTGATGATAATATCAAGGATATAATATCCAAGATATTGTTAAAATCAGATGATTCAGAATCAGAATCAGTTACAAAATCTGAATTAGATTCAGAAATGTCAGAAATATCTGATATTGAAAATCTCAAAGCATTGGAACAAGAATCAGTAATATCTGATTCAGAATTATCAGATACTAATGAATGTAAATGTCAGGATAATAAGCCTGATGAAACAGATGAAATTTATAGACTTTTATCTCAAATGAAAAATTTGGAGATAAATGTCTTAGACCATAATAATCTTATGGATTTATTAAAATTAATAAAAGATCCTAATTTGAGATCTTCAATAATAGATCAAGTGGGTAATATCCCAAGTTCATCTAGTGATACTGGAAATAAACAAGAAAATAATAATTCTATATATGTTTCAGATGAACCTTATCTTATGAGCAAGGTTTATCAGATGCTTAAAGAAAAACAGAAGGATAAAACTCCTACTTCTTTAAGTGATTTAAGTATTGAAATTGATAATCTTAAAAAAGAAATTAAATTTCTTAAACAAAATAATAATGTTTTGGAAAAAAGAATTGATAAATTAGAAGGGAAAAATGAAATAATTATACCTGATAATAATGATGAAAGCTTTCTTAATAATATTGAAATGTTTATTTCACAAAAATGGTATGTAAAAATTACTCTTTTGATTGATGATTTTTATTCAAAAGAATTTATTGCACTTATTGATAGTGGTGCAGATTTAAATGTTGTACAAGAAGGATTAATTCCTACTAGATATTTTCAGAAAACAACACATTCTTTATCCCATGCTGGTGGGCAAAAACTTGATATTAGTTTTAAACTACCAAAAGCTTATGTTTGTATTGATAAAAAATGTATTTCTACAAGTTTTTTACTTGTGAAAAACATTTCTAACCAAGTTATACTTGGAACCCCCTTTATAAATATGATTTATCCTTTTACAAAAGTTGATAATAATGGTATTATTGGCACATATGAAAATGAGCCTATAGTACTAAAATTTATTACTAAACCTTTTGCAAAAATATTACATAATATTTATGATAATATCAAAGCAAAAGAAAATCAGTTAAATTTCTTAAAACAAGAAATTAATATCCTTTCTATAGAAGATAGTTTGAAAAATCCTAAATTACAGGATAAAATTAAATTACTTCATAATCAAATGAGTATTGATATTTGTAATGATCTTCCAAATGCTTTTTGGAATAGAAAGAAACATATTGTTTCACTTCCTTATGAGGATAGTTTTACAGAGGATAAAATTCCTACTAAAGCTAGGCCTTGTCAGATGAATTCTGAATATTTAGAATTATGTAAAAATGAGATTAAATCTCTTTTAGAAAAAAATATCATTAAGTCATCTGAATCAGCTTGGTCTTGTACAGCTTTTTATGTTAATAAACATTCTGAACAAGAAAGAGGAGTACCTAGATTAGTTATAAATTATAAACCTCTTAATAAGGTTTTAAAATGGATTAGACATCCTATTCCAAACAAGAAGGATCTTCTTGACAGACTTTATAATGCTGTTATATTTTCAAAATTTGATTTAAAATCTGGATTTTGGCAGATTCAAATTAATCCTGCTGATAGATATAAAACTGCCTTTAATGTTCCTTTTGGACATTATGAGTGGAATGTTATGCCCTTTGGGTTGAAAAATGCTCCTTCTGAATTTCAGAAAATAATGAATGATATTTTTACTCCTTATAGTGAATTTATAATTGTATATATTGATGATATTTTAGTATTTTCAAAAAATATTGAGATACATTTCAAACATTTAAATATATTTAAAAATTTAGTAATTCAAAATGGATTAGTTATTTCTAAACCAAAAATGATACTTTTCCAAACAAAAATAAAGTTTTTAGGACATTTTATTGAAAAAGGTAATATTGTACCTATTAATAGAAGTATTGAATTTACTTCAAAATTTCCTGATGAAATTACTGATAAAACTCAGTTACAAAGATTTTTAGGAAGTCTAAATTATATTTCTCCTTACTACAAAAATCTTGCAGAAGATACTGCTATTTTATATGATAGATTAAAGAAAAATCCTATTTCATGGAATAATCAGCACACAGAAGCTGTTAGAAAAATAAAAAATAAGGTTAAATATTTACCTTGTTTATCATTAGCAAATCCTAATTGGGAAAAAATTATTGAAACAGATGCCTCTGATATTGGTTTTGGAGGAATTTTAAAACAAACTGATCCTATTAATAAAAAGGATTATTTGATAAGATTCTATTCTGGTAAATGGAATAATAGTCAAAAGAATTATGCTACTATAGCTAAGGAAATTTTAGCTATTGTTAAATGTGTTTTAAAATTTCAAGATGATTTATATAATCAAAAATTTATTATTAAAACTGATTGCAAAGCTGCTAAATTTATGTTTAATAAAGACTTTAAACATGATGTTTCTAAGCAAATGTTCGCTAGGTGGCAAGCTCATTTAGCACCTTTTGATTTTGAAATAATATATAAAAAAGGTGAAGATAATAATCTTCCTGATTTCCTAACTAGAGAATATTTAAATGAATTCTAAAGATCGCTATAAAATGTACAGGTTACAAAAAATAAATAATGAAAAGGTAATTGCTTTAGAAAGAGAATATAATGCTACAAAAAATTTTCTTTCTAAAGAAGACAAGCAAAAATTAGAAACCAGAATTGCTACATACAATGACATTTTAAGAAGTTGGGCTTTTCAAATTCATAATTATGAATTTAAGAATCTCTAACATTTTTGTTTTCCAGGTATGAGTTTCCGAGGTCGCGGAACTTTCCCTTATAGGGGAAGAGGTGGCAGGGGACCAAATATTTTGGCCCAACATGGCAGACAAAAATTGGTGGCAGCCAATATTACAAATATCTCACAAAATGCATCATATCAGGAGTATCTCCAATGGAAGAATAATAAGGCTTCCCAAAACGAAGAAAGTACTAATAGTACTTCTCAAGCATCATATGCTAATATTGTGAATACGGAAGAAAAGGATCCCAATAAGGATTTCATAAAAAATGATAAAGAAAAAATGATTTTCCTAATCAGTAATACTGATCTAAAATGGGAAGATGATCCATGGAAAATCTTTGATAGATATCTATCTAATCAAGGATTTCCCTATGAGGTTTATAAATCTCGAAAATTTTATGAAAATATACTCATAAGTAATGAATGTGAAATTACTCACATGACAAGTGGAAATCCAGAAGTTTATAACTTCTCGAAAATTATCATTAAGCAATTAATTCCTATTGAAGAATGGGGAATATCTCCATCAAAAGAGAAATCTCTCTGCATAAATAATATTACTGTGAAATACAATTATTGGGATTATATCCAAGCCTTTGAAAAGGTTTTCTATTATAATAATGATAAAAAGAAACATACCTGGTTAATCAAGGTATGTAATAAAGTTTATAACTTTGAAATACCAAATTGGTTCCGAAAATGGTGGCGACTTTTTGGCCCAAAGGAAGAAATTCTTCCAGAAATATTAAAATCAGAATTCCAGAAATGGAAATATTCAAGTCCCATATTGGGAAAGGTATATGAAGAAAATAAATTCTGTCTTTGGGAATCCTCGCTACATTTTTTCATTGAATTTTCCATCCCATGGATTTTCAAATGGGATATTAAAGTGAGTTATACTCACAAAATTCCTTGCCTTAAAAGAATCTTTTTTACAAGATTCTGGGATAAAATGATAAAAATTGATCCCAGTACAAATAAAATGTTTGGAGTCGATACTTTGGATAATATCCAATAAAAGATAAAGACCTATATCCAAGCAAGGAAGAAAAATAAGGAAACAGCCACCAGAGATAATATCTCTAAAAAATTATTCAAAAATGTGGATGATTTATCCAAAGAAGAGATGATTGAATTATATCTTACCCAAATGAAGAAAGAACTGCTAGAAGACTTGGGTGAAGAAGAAGAAGAAGAAATGGCTTCTCTACAAAGTGATAATTCCTCAAAAGACAAATCTGTCAGTATGCAGGATGCTCAAGATCCATATGAGGATGATATTACAGACACTCAAATGGAAAAATGGATTCAAACGATGAAGAATTCTGCATCAAATTCCAGAGAAGAATCTTCCTCGAAATAAAGACAAAATTGGTAGTACTGTTTAAATAGTATTTTTACTATTTGGAATAGTAAATTACTATTCCCTTTCCGCGTTTTTAACAGTAATTTACTGTTCACCAATAGTTTTTATACTTTTTACTGTTCATATGTCGGTTTGAAAGGTCTATATAAAGACCTCATTTGTAAATAAGGGAGGTAGGCGTTAGACAGTCCAGCCTTCTCTCTCTCTCTCCCTTGTGATCTTCTCTATTGTAATATATTTCAGAGAAATAAAAATCATTTCTGTACTGGGGTGTCTTCAAAACTTGTAAGTTTTTCTTTCTTTTCTTTTGTTTATCTAAATTTTATTATAAGGATGAGCCTTATAGGCTAAATCCTTTGTGTTAAATTATATCTGAACCAGATAAAATTGTTCATTCTATGATCTCATATCATGATAAGTTTGGAATCAACACGTGAAGGTGTAATTCTTCGATCAACACGTTAGAATGGAACTCCTGAATCAATAAGTTGGGTAGGATCCATGAGGTTGGTTGATTTTCTGGCCTATAATAAATAATCAGAAATCTGTTTGGACCCATGTTTGCCCGCTTTTACCCATGTTGAGGTGTTTAGGGCTTTTGGGGTGCCTTTTGATTTTCTGAGCATTTATTATAGTTGACGGATCTTCAACTTGTAATTTGCTCCTCATACGGATTTGTAATTTTTCCCAACAATACGATTTGGGAATACATCCTGACAACACGATCTGAACTACACCCTAACAATACGATCCGAGCCTCTTATGGCCATAAGAGGCTCGGATCGTATTGTTAGGGTGTAGTTCAGATCGTGTTGTCAGGATGTATTCCCAAATCGTATTGTTGGGAAAAATTACAAATCCGTATGAGGAGCAAATTACAAGTTGAAGATCCGTCAACTATAATAAATGCTCAGAAAATCAAAAGGCACCCCAAAAGCCCTAAACACCTCAACATGGGTAAAAGCGGGCAAACATGGGTCCAAACAGATTTCTGATTATTTATTATAGGCCAGAAAATCAACCAACCTCATGGATCCTACCCAACTTTTAGCCATGGAATCTGTTTGGACCCATGTTTGCCCGCTTTTACCCATGTTGAGGTGTTTAGGGCTTTTGGGGTGCCTTTTGATTTTCTGAGCATTTATTATAGTTGACGGATCTTCAACTTGTAATTTGCTCCTCATACGGATTTGTAATTTTTCCCAACAATACGATTTGGGAATACATCCTGACAACACGATCTGAACTACACCCTAACAATACGATCCGAGCCTCTTATGGTATCAGAGCCATGGAATCGGTGATTTTAGCTGGGGATGATATAATTTAACACCTTGATACAAAAATGTTTCGACAAAATAATTCTATAAAAAATAGTTTAAATATGGAGTATGATACACCTCAAAATCTTGAGTTATTAAACAAATGGACAATTCCAAAAATTGATCCTAAAGTAATTTATAAATTAGGAACTTTTGAAAAACTTGGTTTTAAACAAGTTGTTAAAACAACTGAAGAATCTATTTCTATTAATAATGAAGAAGTAATTATAAAATTACTTTCAGAAAAAGATATTTTACCTTATAAAAAAGAATATAAATTTTTACATATTGGTTTAGTGCAAATTGCTTTTAAACCTTTAACCTTAGAAGGACTACCAGAAAGCTTTATTGCAGCTTTAAGAGATGGTAGAAATTTAAATTGGAAAAAATCTTTAATGGGAATAATCCAATCTAGTCTGGCTCATGGTCCAGTTTATTTTGATGTCTATCCAAATTTACAATTATCTTTAACTGATATAAATATTCTTGATGCTTTGACATTAAATGTTAAAATTCATGGTTATGATTATTCTTTAGGTTCTGAAGTTATATGTATATGTTACCGAATATATTATAAACCCTTGTTTACTTTGAATCCTCATTGTAAAATAAAGGATAAGCCTGTTAATGAAACAATTTTGATTGAGACAAATTTCAATAGATCTAATATTATGACAAGAAGATCTATTAAATGGGAAGAAATTGTGTTTCCAGAAAACTGGATTATTGAAAAAGCTGTAAAACCACAGCCAACTATTTCTTCAAAATTATTGAATGTTTTTCAAACTTCTGAAGGAACTGTTAATATACAGTTTGATAATTTTATAAAAGAAAGATCTTTAAAATCTTCTTCTATGAGATCTTATATTTCTCCTATTGATTATACTGTGGAAACTCCTTCAAGAGCTTCTACCTCTCTAATAAAAGAGAATTTGAGAAATAATGATGATGTTATATCTGAAGAAGATAGAATAAATGAATTGCATATTGGCAAAGATAATATTGTTAAAAGTGTCAATAGTAGACACATGGAGACAATGTCTGAAATGAGTTTTCCTTGATTTATGGATTTTAAAGCTCAAAAAATTGATTTTAGCCCTGGTTCAGAAGCCAGAAAAATTATTAGTGAAGAATTCAGACTTCCTAAATGGGAACCATTTAGAACTTGGTTTTTTGAAAATTTCAATAAAATGGAAAAACAAATTATACAAGAAAATTTTTATAACAAATGTGAAGAAACAAATACTTTGATTTTATTTGTTCCATGGTTCATGTCTACCTATGTACATCAATATATTTCTGTTTTAGAAAGAAATTATAGACTAATGAATGGACAAATCATTAATAATGGTTTTCCTCCTCAAGAACCCTTTCAAATAGAAAAAGATAATAATATATGTAATTTTCTTGCTTTTTCAAAATTATTTGAAAATGATGTTTTACAAGTAACTTGTAGTCATATAAATTTATTAATTAAACAAAATAATTATATGAATTTATTTATCAATGTTTTAGGAGAGCACATACTTTCACTTCATAATAAAGTTGATAATGTTATTTCTTTAATAAATAATAAAAAGGAAAAAATAATTTCAAAAATTGATTTTGAAAAAGAATTGATTGCTACTCCTAGTATACAACTTCCACCAGAGATAAAAGATTTTAAATTAGAATCTTTGACAGAGTTAGAAAAATTATTAGAAGAAAAATTTTCAAAATTATCTTTAAATACTTTAGAAAATGATTTTCAAAAAGATTTTGAAAATAGATCTGATTATAAACAGATTATTAATGACCAGATCAACAAAATTGAAAAATGGGCTGATAAGCCTAATCAACGATTTTATTATTATAGGAGACCAACTCCTATGGATGTTCTTAATGAAGAACAAGAATATATTTTGAATAATAGCTATAGTGGAAGAAATATTTATGAATGGAATATTGATGGTTATACTGAAAAACAGATTTATAATACTGTTCATAGAATTCTTATGTATTCTACAGTTTGTAAGAATAATGGTAATACCGATAAAAATATTGCAAAAATGATTATTGCAGGTTTTACTGGCCAACTTAAAGGTTGGTGGGATCATTATTTGACCCAAGAAAATAGAGATTATATTCTCAACAATATAAAACAAGAGAATAATGTTTCTGTTGAAAATGCTGTTTATACTTTGATTATTAATATTATAGAACATTTTACTGGCAGATATTCTGATAATAGTGAACATATTCGTACACTATTACAAAATCTGAGGTGTAAAACACTTACAGATTTTAGATGGTATAAAGATACATTTTTAAGCAGAGTGATGGAACTCCCTGAGAGTAATAGCTCTCATTGGAAATCAAAATTTATTGATGGATTACCTTATTTATTTGCAGAAAGAGTAAGAAATAATTTAAGGGGAAATAATGTTCATGTTCCATATGATAGTTTTACTTATGGTAAATTAATTGGTACTTGTATTCAAGAAGGTTTAAATTTATGTAATGAGATAAAATTAAATAGACAAATAAAAAGACAAAATTTGTCTGAGAAAAAACAATTAGGTCAATTTTGTGAACAATTTGCTATGGATATGCCTAGTACTAGTAAAACTAGTAAGAATAAAAATAAATATGATAAAAATGATTTTCTTAAATATAGAAGAAGAAAAAAGGCTTCTAAAAGAAAAATAGAAAGACATGCTAATAGAAAGCAAGAAAGAGACGAGAGGAAAAAACAGAGAAATAAATTGATAATATGCCATAAATGCCAAAAGGTTGGGCATTATGCAAGAAATTGCTGGGTAAAAAAGAAGATTAATAATCTTCAAATTGATGATAATATCAAGGATATAATATCCAAGATATTGTTAAAATCAGATGATTCAGAATCAGAATCAGTTACAAAATCTGAATTAGATTCAGAAATGTCAGAAATATCTGATATTGAAAATCTCAAAGCATTGGAACAAGAATCAGTAATATCTGATTCAGAATTATCAGATACTAATGAATGTAAATGTCAGGATAATAAGCCTGATGAAACAGATGAAATTTATAGACTTTTATCTCAAATGAAAAATTTGGAGATAAATGTCTTAGACCATAATAATCTTATGGATTTATTAAAATTAATAAAAGATCCTAATTTGAGATCTTCAATAATAGATCAAGTGGGTAATATCCCAAGTTCATCTAGTGATACTGGAAATAAACAAGAAAATAATAATTCTATATATGTTTCAGATGAACCTTATCTTATGAGCAAGGTTTATCAGATGCTTAAAGAAAAACAGAAGGATAAAACTCCTACTTCTTTAAGTGATTTAAGTATTGAAATTGATAATCTTAAAAAAGAAATTAAATTTCTTAAACAAAATAATAATGTTTTGGAAAAAAGAATTGATAAATTAGAAGGGAAAAATGAAATAATTATACCTGATAATAATGATGAAAGCTTTCTTAATAATATTGAAATGTTTATTTCACAAAAATGGTATGTAAAAATTACTCTTTTGATTGATGATTTTTATTCAAAAGAATTTATTGCACTTATTGATAGTGGTGCAGATTTAAATGTTGTACAAGAAGGATTAATTCCTACTAGATATTTTCAGAAAACAACACATTCTTTATCCCATGCTGGTGGGCAAAAACTTGATATTAGTTTTAAACTACCAAAAGCTTATGTTTGTATTGATAAAAAATGTATTTCTACAAGTTTTTTACTTGTGAAAAACATTTCTAACCAAGTTATACTTGGAACCCCCTTTATAAATATGATTTATCCTTTTACAAAAGTTGATAATAATGGTATTATTGGCACATATGAAAATGAGCCTATAGTACTAAAATTTATTACTAAACCTTTTGCAAAAATATTACATAATATTTATGATAATATCAAAGCAAAAGAAAATCAGTTAAATTTCTTAAAACAAGAAATTAATATCCTTTCTATAGAAGATAGTTTGAAAAATCCTAAATTACAGGATAAAATTAAATTACTTCATAATCAAATGAGTATTGATATTTGTAATGATCTTCCAAATGCTTTTTGGAATAGAAAGAAACATATTGTTTCACTTCCTTATGAGGATAGTTTTACAGAGGATAAAATTCCTACTAAAGCTAGACCTTGTCAGATGAATTCTGAATATTTAGAATTATGTAAAAATGAGATTAAATCTCTTTTAGAAAAAAATATCATTAAGTCATCTGAATCAGCTTGGTCTTGTACAGCTTTTTATGTTAATAAACATTCTGAACAAGAAAGAGGAGTACCTAGATTAGTTATAAATTATAAACCTCTTAATAAGGTTTTAAAATGGATTAGACATCCTATTCCAAACAAGAAGGATCTTCTTGACAGACTTTATAATGCTGTTATATTTTCAAAATTTGATTTAAAATCTGGATTTTGGCAGATTCAAATTAATCCTGCTGATAGATATAAAACTGCCTTTAATGTTCCTTTTGGACATTATGAGTGGAATGTTATGCCCTTTGGGTTGAAAAATGCTCCTTCTGAATTTCAGAAAATAATGAATGATATTTTTACTCCTTATAGTGAATTTATAATTGTATATATTGATGATATTTTAGTATTTTCAAAAAATATTGAGATACATTTCAAACATTTAAATATATTTAAAAATTTAGTAATTCAAAATGGATTAGTTATTTCTAAACCAAAAATGATACTTTTCCAAACAAAAATAAAGTTTTTAGGACATTTTATTGAAAAAGGTAATATTGTACCTATTAATAGAAGTATTGAATTTACTTCAAAATTTCCTGATGAAATTACTGATAAAACTCAGTTACAAAGATTTTTAGGGAGTCTAAATTATATTTCTCCTTACTACAAAAATCTTGCAGAAGATACTGCTATTTTATATGATAGATTAAAGAAAAATCCTATTTCATGGAATAATCAGCACACAGAAGCTGTTAGAAAAATAAAAAATAAGGTTAAATATTTACCTTGTTTATCATTAGCAAATCCTAATTGGGAAAAAATTATTGAAACAGATGCCTCTGATATTGGTTTTGGAGGAATTTTAAAACAAACTGATCCTATTAATAAAAAGGATTATTTGATAAGATTCTATTCTGGTAAATGGAATAATAGTCAAAAGAATTATGCTACTATAGCTAAGGAAATTTTAGCTATTGTTAAATGTGTTTTAAAATTTCAAGATGATTTATATAATCAAAAATTTATTATTAAAACTGATTGCAAAGCTGCTAAATTTATGTTTAATAAAGACTTTAAACATGATGTTTCTAAGCAAATGTTCGCTAGGTGGCAAGCTCATTTAGCACCTTTTGATTTTGAAATAATATATAAAAAAGGTGAAGATAATAATCTTCCTGATTTCCTAACTAGAGAATATTTAAATGAATTCTAAAGATCGCTATAAAATGTACAGGTTACAAAAAATAAATAATGAAAAGGTAATTGCTTTAGAAAGAGAATATAATGCTACAAAAAATTTTCTTTCTAAAGAAGACAAGCAAAAATTAGAAACCAGAATTGCTACATACAATGACATTTTAAGAAGTTGGGCTTTTCAAATTCATAATTATGAATTTAAGAATCTCTAACATTTTTGTTTTCCAGGTATGAGTTTCCGAGGTCGCGGAACTTTCCCTTATAGGGGAAGAGGTGGCAGGGGACCAAATATTTTGGCCCAACATGGCAGACAAAAATTGGTGGCAGCCAATATTACAAATATCTCACAAAATGCATCATATCAGGAGTATCTCCAATGGAAGAATAATAAGGCTTCCCAAAACGAAGAAAGTACTAATAGTACTTCTCAAGCATCATATGCTAATATTGTGAATACGGAAGAAAAGGATCCCAATAAGGATTTCATAAAAAATGATAAAGAAAAAATGATTTTCCTAATCAGTAATACTGATCTAAAATGGGAAGATGATCCATGGAAAATCTTTGATAGATATCTATCTAATCAAGGATTTCCCTATGAGGTTTATAAATCTCGAAAATTTTATGAAAATATACTCATAAGTAATGAATGTGAAATTACTCACATGACAAGTGGAAATCCAGAAGTTTATAACTTCTCGAAAATTATCATTAAGCAATTAATTCCTATTGAAGAATGGGGAATATCTCCATCAAAAGAGAAATCTCTCTGCATAAATAATATTACTGTGAAATACAATTATTGGGATTATATCCAAGCCTTTGAAAAGGTTTTCTATTATAATAATGATAAAAAGAAACATACCTGGTTAATCAAGGTATGTAATAAAGTTTATAACTTTGAAATACCAAATTGGTTCCGAAAATGGTGGCGACTTTTTGGCCCAAAGGAAGAAATTCTTCCAGAAATATTAAAATCAGAATTCCAGAAATGGAAATATTCAAGTCCCATATTGGGAAAGGTATATGAAGAAAATAAATTCTGTCTTTGGGAATCCTCGCTACATTTTTTCATTGAATTTTCCATCCCATGGATTTTCAAATGGGATATTAAAGTGAGTTATACTCACAAAATTCCTTGCCTTAAAAGAATCTTTTTTACAAGATTCTGGGATAAAATGATAAAAATTGATCCCAGTACAAATAAAATGTTTGGAGTCGATACTTTGGATAATATCCAATAAAAGATAAAGACCTATATCCAAGCAAGGAAGAAAAATAAGGAAACAGCCACCAGAGATAATATCTCTAAAAAATTATTCAAAAATGTGGATGATTTATCCAAAGAAGAGATGATTGAATTATATCTTACCCAAATGAAGAAAGAACTGCTAGAAGACTTGGGTGAAGAAGAAGAAGAAGAAATGGCTTCTCTACAAAGTGATAATTCCTCAAAAGACAAATCTGTCAGTATGCAGGATGCTCAAGATCCATATGAGGATGATATTACAGACACTCAAATGGAAAAATGGATTCAAACGATGAAGAATTCTGCATCAAATTCCAGAGAAGAATCTTCCTCGAAATAAAGACAAAATTGGTAGTACTGTTTAAATAGTATTTTTACTATTTGGAATAGTAAATTACTATTCCCTTTCCGCGTTTTTAACAGTAATTTACTGTTCACCAATAGTTTTTATACTTTTTACTGTTCATATGTCGGTTTGAAAGGTCTATATAAAGACCTCATTTGTAAATAAGGGAGGTAGGCGTTAGACAGTCCAGCCTTCTCTCTCTCTCTCCCTTGTGATCTTCTCTATTGTAATATATTTCAGAGAAATAAAAATCATTTCTGTACTGGGGTGTCTTCAAAACTTGTAAGTTTTTCTTTCTTTTCTTTTGTTTATCTAAATTTTATTATAAGGATGAGCCTTATAGGCTAAATCCTTTGTGTTAAATTATATCTGAACCAGATAAAATTGTTCATTCTATGATCTCATATCATGATAAGTTTGGAATCAACACGTGAAGGTGTAATTCTTCGATCAACACGTTAGAATGGAACTCCTGAATCAATAAGTTGGGTAGGATCCATGAGGTTGGTTGATTTTCTGGCCTATAATAAATAATCAGAAATCTGTTTGGACCCATGTTTGCCCGCTTTTACCCATGTTGAGGTGTTTAGGGCTTTTGGGGTGCCTTTTGATTTTCTGAGCATTTATTATAGTTGACGGATCTTCAACTTGTAATTTGCTCCTCATACGGATTTGTAATTTTTCCCAACAATACGATTTGGGAATACATCCTGACAACACGATCTGAACTACACCCTAACAATACGATCCGAGCCTCTTATGACCATAAGAGGCTCGGATCGTATTGTTAGGGTGTAGTTCAGATCGTGTTGTCAGGATGTATTCCCAAATCGTATTGTTGGGAAAAATTACAAATCCGTATGAGGAGCAAATTACAAGTTGAAGATCCGTCAACTATAATAAATGCTCAGAAAATCAAAAGGCACCCCAAAAGCCCTAAACACCTCAACATGGGTAAAAGCGGGCAAACATGGGTCCAAACAGATTTCTGATTATTTATTATAGGCCAGAAAATCAACCAACCTCATGGATCCTACCCAACTTATTGATTCAGGAGTTCCATTCTAACGTGTTGATCGAAGAATTACACCTTCACGTGTTGATTCCAAACTTATCATGATATGAGATCATAGAATGAACAATTTTATCTGGTTCAGATATAATTTAACACAAAGGATTTAGCCTATAAGGCTCATCCTTATAATAAAATTTAGATAAACAAAAGAAAAGAAAGAAAAACTTACAAGTTTTGAAGACACCCCAGTACAGAAATGATTTTTATTTCTCTGAAATATATTACAATAGAGAAGATCACAAGGGAGAGAGAGAGAGAAGGCTGGACTGTCTAACGCCTACCTCCCTTATTTACAAATGAGGTCTTTATATAGACCTTTCAAACCGACATATGAACAGTAAAAAGTATAAAAACTATTGGTGAACAGTAAATTACTGTTAAAAACGCGGAAAGGGAATAGTAATTTACTATTCCAAATAGTAAAAATACTATTTAAACAGTACTACCAATTTTGTCTTTATTTCGAGGAAGATTCTTCTCTGGAATTTGATGCAGAATTCTTCATCGTTTGAATCCATTTTTCCATTTGAGTGTCTGTAATATCATCCTCATATGGATCTTGAGCATCCTGCATACTGACAGATTTGTCTTTTGAGGAATTATCACTTTGTAGAGAAGCCATTTCTTCTTCTTCTTCTTCACCCAAGTCTTCTAGCAGTTCTTTCTTCATTTGGGTAAGATATAATTCAATCATCTCTTCTTTGGATAAATCATCCACATTTTTGAATAATTTTTTAGAGATATTATCTCTGGTGGCTGTTTCCTTATTTTTCTTCCTTGCTTGGATATAGGTCTTTATCTTTTGTTGGATATTATCCAAAGTATCGACTCCAAACATTTTATTTGTACTGGGATCAATTTTTATCATTTTATCCCAGAATCTTGTAAAAAAGATTCTTTTAAGGCAAGGAATTTTGTGAGTATAACTCACTTTAATATCCCATTTGAAAATCCATGGGATGGAAAATTCAATGAAAAAATGTAGCGGGGATTCCCAAAGACAGAATTTATTTTCTTCATATACCTTTCCCAATATGGGACTTGAATATTTCCATTTCTGGAATTCTGATTTTAATATTTCTGGAAGAATTTCTTCCTTTGGGCCAAAAAGTCGCCACCATTTTCGGAACCAATTTGGTATTTCAAAGTTATAAACTTTATTACATACCTTGATTAACCAGGTATGTTTCTTTTTATCATTATTATAATAGAAAACCTTTTCAAAGGCTTGGATATAATCCCAATAATTGTATTTCACAGTAATATTATTTATGCAGAGAGATTTCTCTTTTGATGGAGATATTCCCCATTCTTCAATAGGAATTAATTGCTTAATGATAATTTTCGAGAAGTTATAAACTTCTGGATTTCCACTTGTCATGTGAGTAATTTCACATTCATTACTTATGAGTATATTTTCATAAAATTTTCGAGATTTATAAACCTCATAGGGAAATCCTTGATTAGATAGATATCTATCAAAGATTTTCCATGGATCATCTTCCCATTTTAGATCAGTATTACTGATTAGGAAAATCATTTTTTCTTTATCATTTTTTATGAAATCCTTATTGGGATCCTTTTCTTCCGTATTCACAATATTAGCATATGATGCTTGAGAAGTACTATTAGTACTTTCTTCGTTTTGGGAAGCCTTATATTATTATAATAATAATAATAATAATAATAATAATAATAATAATAATAATAATAATAATAATAATAATAATAATAATAATAATAATAATAATAATAATAATAATAATAATAATAATAATAATCCCGCTTTACTATTAAAAGAATGGGCGAAAGATTAATTCTGCCTACCTGTCATCTCCAGGTTTCTTCTTAGAAAAAAGCACGCGTCTCTTTATCAATTTTTTCGACTGTTTCCTATTTTCTTTTATCCAATTTCATTTCATTCAGATGCATAGGTGTCACAATTGTGTACAGATGGATGAGGTGAGATGTTTGAGTATTTCTAGGTGACATTTATTATTCACGTGCTTCACGTTGTGTACTATTTTACTCAAATTTCTTTCATTTTGGATATGTAACTCACGCAATCTATCCAAATTCTCTCTCCGCTAAACACATGTAGAGATATCCTAGAAGAAGAAGAGTACATAACAAACCCAGAAGAAGTTTTTAAGGCGTGGTGGAGTACGATGATGAGGGTGGCCTCTTTGTTTGCAGCATGACGATTTTTGGAGATAATTGGTTGTTTAAAACTCTGTAATTCATTCTTCAAGAACATAAACCTTCCATTCAGCCCTTCATGAACCCATAAATTTACAGTCAAATCTGTGACGATAATCGGCTCTTCAAAGAAGCCATCAACCAAAGTAAGGCCCAAATGAAGCTGCACAACAAATATCTTATAACAAATTTCACTTTTATCCTTCCTCAACTTCTCCTAAAACCCCAAAAGTGCAGTACCACACAGAGGTGGAGACTCAGTTGCAGTCATAACCCGATTACTCAATTCTGGAGTTGATAGATCAACTGATTGTAAAATGGATCAATTCCATCAAAAAAGTATGTGTTCAAGTGTAAATCAGCTCAACAAATTCAGAACCGAGTTCAGACAGAGCAAAAAGGGGCTAGTTTAAGAAATCGGATGACCAACTACTTCAAACCGGTGGTTCAGAAATTTGTTATAATCGTCTGGTCTTTTACAACGGTTCTGCAAAGCTTTTCACAACGGTTTTCTGCAACTTGTGTCTAGCTGTAATTTGACCCGATTCAGCTTGATTCGAGACCCGTTTTCGGTACACATTAGTTCGTGATGATGTAGTAAGTCGTTTTGTACAGTTTTCCCATTGGTTAGATTACTCAGAGAGGTCAATTAGAGAGTTAGGGTTCTTAAGCCAAAATAGGGTTTTATTTTGGGCTTTGGTGAATTCTGGTTGTAATCTTATAATTGATTCTGGGAAATTGTGAATTGACTACTCTTGATCCTCCATGGATGTAGATCTTTCAGATCGAACCACATAACTCGTGTGTGCTGCTCATTTTTATTTTAGTTTTGCACTAGTTCAATTTCAATTTCTTGTGTGTTTTGTTTGTGGTAAACGGACAAGAAAATGGCATCAATGAAGTTAGATATGGATAAATTCACTGGAAAAAACAACTTTGGCTTGTGGAAACTGAAAATGAAAGATGTTCTTACACAGCATGGATCGGCGTTGCGTTGAAGCCTGAGGATAAATGGTCAATCGCTGAAAATGCCAAGAAGGATGAACTGGTTGAGAAGGCGCATAGTGCAATCTTTTTGTGCCTTGTTGACAAGTCATTGAGGGAGGTTTCGAAGACTACTACAACAATACAAGCATAGAAGAAACTAGAAGAGCTTTATAAGGCAAACTATGTGACAAACAAATTGTTTCTCAAACAGAACTTGCTTGGATTCAAGATGACAGATGACAGGGGGTTGTTGGAATAGTTGGATGAATTCAATCGTCTTGTAGATTATCTGGAGGATCTTGATGTCAAGTTGGAGGATGATGATAAGGCTTTAATGCTGTTAAATGCACTTCCAAAATCATTTGAGCATCTCAAGGATACCTTGTTGTTTGGAAGGCAAGACAAGTTGAATCTTGACATGCTTCAAACATCTCTCAAGACAAAGTTTCTACAAATTTCTGCAGACAAGAAGCCACAAGTAGTTGCAGAAGGACTGAATGTTAAATTCAATAAAAACAAATTCTTGAAGAAGTCTCAGGGAAATTAATCCAAGTACCTAAACAAACCCAAGATGGTGGCAAGAAAGGCTCGGATTGGACTGAGAAAATGAGATGTTATACTTGCAAACAAGTTGGTCATCTCAAGAAGGATTGCCTAACCAGAAAATAGAAGAATGAAGCAAAGGAAGCTGATACAGCCATAGCAGAAGAAGGGTAGGATACTACAGAAGTATTGATTGTAACAGATGGAAAGATTTGTGAGGAGTGGGTGCTTGATTCTGGTTGTTCTTTCCATATGTGTCCACATGAGTCATGGCTTCAAGAATTACAGAGGTTTGATGGAGGATCTATCTTACTTGGGAATGACCACACCTGCAAAGTTTAAGGGTGTGGATCTTTAAGAATCATGATGAATGATGGTGTGGAAAGGCTTCTCAGAAATGTAAGGTATGTCCCTGCTTTGAAAAGGAATCTTGTCTCTCTTGGCTTATTAACTGCCTTTGGAAGTGAATTCAATACTAAGGGGGGTTACATACATGTTGCTAAGTCTGGAAAAATAGTCATTAAAAACAAGAAATCAAATGGTTTATACATTCTCATAGGGAAGCCTATCATTGGTTCTGCTGATAATGTCACGAGCTCTTCTGATGCATTACTATGGCATAAGAGACTGGGTCATATTGGACCGAAAGGGATGACTGAGTTAGCCAAGAAGAAAGCATTTGGAAATTCAAAATCTGTGACGTTGGAGTTCTGTGATCACTGTGTCTTGGGAAAATCAAATAAACATCCCTACGGAAAGGGAATCCACTCTACAAAGGAAGTGTTGGACTATATAAACCAGCCAAGGTGGAGACACATGGGGATGGAAAATACTTTATGACCATCACAGATGATCATAGTAGGAAAGTATGGGTGTTTATCTTGAAACACAAGAGTGGTGTCTTTGATAATTTCAGAGATTAGCCGACTCAGATAGAAAATGAAAGGGGCAAGAAACTCAAGCATCTAAGAACTGACAATGGTCTTGAATACTTGTCTGAACAATTCAGTAGGTTTTGCAAAGATAGAGGGATAGCAAGACGCAAGACTGTACCTCTTAACCCTCAACAGAATGGCCTAGCTAAGAGAATGAACACATGCTAGCAGATGCCAAACTACCAAAATCATTCTGGGAAGAAGTTGTAAACACCGCATGCTATCAACGAAACACCTTCCTCAGCAATCAATTTTCAAACTCCAGATGAGATCTGGTATGGAAACCTTTCAAATTATGTTGATCTAAAGGTGTTTGGATGCCAAGCTTTTGCACATGTAAGGCAGGATAAGCATGAACCAATGGTCTTAAAATGTATTGTTATTGGATATCCAAAGGGAGTTAAGGGTTACAAGTTAAGGTGTCTTGAAAGTGGTCATCAAAAGGTGATCATAAGCAGAGATGTGACCTTTAATGAATTGGAAATGGGATATAAACATACTGGATCAAACTCAGAAATAGATAAAAAAAAAATTAGCTGAGAATACTCTAGTTGAGGTGGAGCTTGAAGGATAAAATCCAAAAACTGAGAATGAACAAGGTGAGGAGGGTCATGATGATTCAGAAAATGAACCGGATGTGGATAAAAATATATAGAATTAAGGGCATTCGTAATCACATTGCCTCATGCAACAAAGAAAAGGATATAATTATCTTACATTTTGTTACTTGTGTAGTTGCTTCCTTAAATGCTCATGACATTAGCAAATTAAGAGGGTGTTTGACTAAGCTTATTTTGAACATTTTATAAGTTGCAACATCTTATAAGTTGTTTCAAGAGCTTATAAGATGTAATTTTTAAGAAGCTTATAAGTTAACAGAGTGTTGGATAAAAGAGCTTATAAGCTTGCAATTGAATATAATGATTTAGCTAAAGATTTAAGGTCTAATTTGAAGTTAATATTAAACACATATTTTGATTAGTGTGTGAAATGTGTGTAGTGTGTGAAGTATGTGTAATGTGTGAAATGTGTGCAGTGTGTGTAGTGTGTGAAGTGTGTGAAGTGTGCATGGTATGTATAGTGTGTGTGGCGTGTGTTGTGTGTGTGGTGTGTGTGGTGTGTGTAGTGTGTATAGTGTGTTGAGTGTGTGAAGTGTGTGTGTAGTGTGTGTAGTGTGTATTGTGTGTGAAGTGTGTGTAGTGTGCGAAATGTGTATAGTGTGTGAATTGTGTGTACTGTGTGTAATGTGTGAAATGTGTGTAGTATGTGAAGTGTATGAAATGTGTGTAAGTGTGTGAAATTTGAGTGTAATAATTAAGATCTTAAAAAATAAGATGGAAATAAGATGTGGTATTACTTTTTTTAGATCGGATAAACTCTTAGAGCTTATTTTTGTGTCTTATAAGCTCCTAAACATTTATTTTACCAAACACTTTGCAAGAGCTTATAAGCTCTTAAACATTTTATAAGATGTTTTTAGGAGCTTATAAGCTAAGCCAAACACCCTCTGAGTATGTGATTCCATTTTTATGTCTCGCAAAACATGAAACATAAGAATTTTGTATAACTTACTAATTTTGTTATTGATTGTTATCAAATGATATATATACAAAGTGGCAAGTAGAACTTATTGTAAACGACATTTTATCAGTCTCGTACTCCTACACACCGTCATCACTGCAATGAAGTTGTGTATTTTTCATAATTTAGTGTATATATATAACTTTCAAACAAAAAAACTTCCCAAAAATAAAATATAAATTAATTAACTCAATTAAGTTATATATAATATATATGTACACACAATAAAGTAAAATCCTACTAAATATAAAAGTCCATCCGTCAAAACTTAAAATAGATTGTGAGTTAAATTAGACTAAAATATGTATATAAGTTAAGTTTTAACTTATATATTGATAACTTCTTGATTATCGCCATATATATTAACATCAATCACAACAATCACAATAATCAAGAAATATAATGAATATGAATGAGGACTCTATTACTGAAAAATTACATAACAATCACTATTTATATTAATAAAAATTGTGATCGAAAAATGTAATATTTTGTTGGTTAATTTTTTGGGTTGGATTCGAGATATTGATGTTACTTTAGATTAATATGATTTTTCTAAATCTCATAAATTTAATTAATATAAATTTGTTAAAATTAATATATATATATATATATATATATATATATATATATATATATATTAAAAGTTATTAATCTTCAATTGACATGTCAAATCGTAATGCATAACTAATTGGAGCTATCAATATATAGTGAAATCACACATTACATTTTTTTTGTATACATTGTCATGCATTAGAATTTCTTTTCTTTTTCGTCTTTGGAAAATTTGTTAGAAAATTAATGGCGCATGTGTAACACACGCCTCATGTAGCAGACGGATTCTTGGCGGACTTTGCGTAGATGATAAAAATGTCGCAGCTATTAATTATTATCTGCTACTAGAAATTTTTCTTTTCCAACTTCTTAGTACATTTATTATTTTCATAATTTGCTTATGGTTTCTCATCTTAATTATCTTTTTCATGATTTTAATTTGACGCTCAGTTGAATATAATTAAAAGATAAATCATATTAGAAAAATGTAATTTACATTGGTTATTACTTGAGTTAGACTTAAGTATTTATTGTGGACATAACTATACACTTTATATTGTGACTGTCTGCATAATAATCAAATCAATATACTTTATTTTTTATTTATGTTACTTTATAATTTACAATATCGAATATTTTTGTATGAAAAGAGACTGGTGTGTGTAACACATTGCCTGATATGTGGTAAAGTAGCTCTCGATAGTTATTCCGAAGATGATTGAAATTGTTAGTGTAAATTGGTTTATTTATTTATTTAGGAAAACTTTTTCAATTTCTTAAAAACATAATATAATTTTTATTTGTCCATTTCAAATTTTATAAGATTAGTCTTCTTTTCACGATCTTTGATCAGACGCTATGTTGCATATATTAAAATTAAATATTATAGCGGAAAATGTAACTTTTTTATATGTGATTATTTGTATGTTAGACGTAAGTATTTATTGTGACTAACAATTTGTATTGTGTTTGGTAAATAACATTAGTAAGACAGTGATAATCAAATATATATCAAGTGGTGCTTAATTTTGACATAAATAACTTTTATTAGCTTAACTGTTACATGTTTTGATATTTAAAAATATCATTACAAAAAGTAATATTATTCAAGAAAAAATATATATTCTACTTTATGTTATCTAAACATTTTTGGATTGTTTGGAATGTTATGTTAAAAATAAATTAGCAAAAATATCACGAATCCAGTTTACATTAATATCGATTGAAAATAATAGTGAAATTAGTCAAGTGATTTGTTAATCAATTTGTTATTTTTTCTTTGTCTTTTTTTTAGTTTTCCACCCAATAACTATTTCGTGGCAAAATGCATAATTTAATTCTTCAACTATCCACGAGTATTTGATAAGGTTCCCCCAATCCACAAAGATTTCAGAAGGTCCCCCAATTCTAAAAAGTATTTGTAAACTATGTAAATCAACGGGTTGCAAAGTGAAAGCTTCGTGTAGTTCAAGCACTGAAGTATCATTGAAAAATATTTTTTGTATCACATGTTGGGCACGTGATATACTTTTGACCAGAAAAGTCACCGACAAATTGCAAATGACAGTTTCGGAGTGTTCATGCACTGAAATAATAGTAAAAAAAAAATTAAGAACCAACTTGATAATTCGACTATAGTTTTTGCTGAAATTTTTTTAACCCTTAATTTAAATAGTATTTGAATAATATGATTTGATACTATTTATTCTGTTAATTTAATGGAACAATCTAATTTATAATTCTTAATAAGTGTTGTTTATTAGAATTTCTTAGACTGGATTCTTATTAGATCGAAATTCTATATTGCTTATGAATTATGTTCTTTCTTTAAAAAATATTCTTTTAAGCCTAGAGACCGTATAATTACCTATTTATCTATATGCATGTCGATTATTTCTACATTTTTCGGGAATTATGTGGAGACTAGTTGCAAAATATTTGTATATTTTGGGTATTAGTCGGTATTAATCATATTAATATGCGCGTAATAAATGAGAAATTAGAAAATTGGAGAATTGTGTCACTGTAGTTTTATCAACACAAAATAATTCTACGCTCGTTATGTGTGTGTGTGTGTGTATATTTAAGTTTATTTCATCGAATATTTTCTGGAGTTTAAAAATATTAAATTCTTTATTTTGTATGGCTCTCTAATATTGTGTTTATCTTAAAATATTACATGATGTTCTTTTTGTTTTGAAAATAGTAAATAATGATATATTATTTCTCAATGTTCGGAAAAAATCATTAGTACTGATATTATTTAGGATATAATTATTGTTTTGTTGGTGATTTGCTTTAATTTAACAGAGATTTCATTTACAATAATATTATTTTTTTAAAAAGTACATTTATAATATGAAATATTTCGAAATATTTAAATATATTGATTATTTTTCTTATAGTATATTGTTTATATTGTCAAATCTTATTATTGGTATTTCAATTGTTTGCCTTTTATTTCTTAAATAATATTATATTAATTTTCTTATAATATATTGTTTAGTTAAATCATTTACATACTTCTTTTATTATTATTATTATTATTATTATTATTATTATTATTATTATTATTATTATTATTATTATTACTACTACTATTATTATTATAATAATAATAATATTTTTAACAAATAGATAAATAAATATATATATATATATATATAACGTTAATTTATAATTTTTATTATATGGTCACTATTATATTTACAAATCGTGCAGCGCTTGAGTATATTATTAGTAATGAACAAAATTACAAAATACGCTTCCCACCTTAATAGTAAATTTGGACATTTTCTTATCTTATAATTCATATTTTTTGTTCTCAAGGCAAGTTGTATCGTAACCACTCTATTCGATTTTAACTTTTATTTAATTATTTTTATTTTAGCAACTTTTCCAATAAGCCAAAATACCAATAATTTCACATTTCTAATTTGATTTTGATGTATATTAAAATTAATCTTTTTTTTACGATCTTTAATTTAATACTCATATTGCATATTCTGAAATGAGATATTAGAATTTGAGAACATAATTGTTTATTTGACTTAGTTTTGGTTATTTATTGCAAGGTTGGACTATTTACATTGGATTTAAGTTGTAAAAAAGTAGGTAAATATTTTTTTTATTATAAGATATTAAATAATTTTATATTTTTAAATATAAGTAAATTTAGTTTTTCTAATTCCTAAATCTTAATTCTTTGCCACAAATAAATTCACTTCTGTACTAATATAAGAAGAAACCTAATCAATTATATAAATTTCATTTAACTATTTTATTAAGAAAAAATAGTTTCCTAAAAAGGTTATTTAATTTATTTTATTTATTAGTACTTAATATTTTTACTAGTGAATGCTATTTAGATATTTCTATTGGCTTGAATGTTTATACTTAAATGACGATATGTTGTTGTTCACAAAGGTCAACAAGGATACAGACCCACCATGAAATGTTGAGTTGCTAACAAAATTATTTTTTTTTTCTTCTAAAAAGTAGATAATTTTTATTTAAATATTTAAAATGTTATATCAATTTTATAAGCTTTTTAATTTTATATATTGACATATTCAATAACAAATAATGAAAACTATAGTTATTGGGCTCACACTCACAAGGAATGTAGAAGGAACTTAAAGTGAAAGGCACTGAAAATAATCATTATCATAACTTTTAATATAATTCTAATCATCCTGTAAAATTATTATAATTTTAGTTTTCCTTATCCTTTTCTAGGATAAGTAACAATGTAATTTTACAAATTTATCCTCATAATAATTATCTTATTAGATCTCTCTTATGATTATTAATATATTTTTTTTTTATTATTACCACCCTAACCTTATCCTACATACCTGACAACCCTAACCAATAGCTCCAGCCCCACCCTCACTCCATGCCCCCCACCCACCCACCCATCCCTAAGATAATTTTTTGTTTCTTTTTTCACTGTATCATTCCTTGCCCCATCCCACCCGCCCCCCACCCATCACCAAACCAAAATAAATTTTTTTTTTACTCCCACCCCACCCTCCCACCCCTGTCCCCCACTCACCCCCTGGTGTGATTTGTCGATATCACGCCAAATTAATTATGTATATGATTTTATATACTTATCCTGAACTCACTACTCTAGCTAGTAAAGCGACAAGCAAAGGATCGATCCCATGAGGAACGATTGAACAGATCTTGTCTTACGTACTAAACCAATTATTTGACAAAAAATATAAACAAAACAAGAAAACAATAAAGATGGGGGGGAGGGGTTTTAGATGATATCAAACACCTAACCACTAATGTAATTAAGTAAACTAAGCAAAGATTGTAGATGTCAATTCAATTTCATCAAGTGGACATGTTTTGTAGTAGAGATTGAGAAGAATTAGGAACCGGGTTTAGGTTGGGAAGAACCGGGCCAGAAAGTCGGGTTTTAAGTAGTTCAGTTTTGGAGGTTGTTGGAGAACCGGAGTTGTGACGGTTATAACAGAATTATGCAACGGTTTTGAACCGTTGCAAGTGAAACCGTTGTCAAAGGCGCGTAACCAGTTTTAAAGCAGTTGAAACAGAATTGCTTCCAGCTTCTGAAGCTTCTTGATTCGAGCTTAGTTCTATATATACATTTGTTCCACTTGTAAAGACGAGTTGATACACATAGTTTTCCCTCTGTAAACACTACACAATCATTAGAATTAGAGAGTTAGGGTTCTTAAGCTCAATTCGGTCTGTGAATTGGGGCTTCTGGTTTTCTGGGATATTTCTTGTAATTGATTGTTCAGTGGAGTGAATTGAGGTGTATAGAGCCTCCGTGGATGTAGATCACATTGATCGAACCACGTAAAAGCTTTGTGTTCTTCATTTGGTTTCTGGTTTTGCGTTCGGTTTTATTTGGCCGTTTTTCCAGTTCATTTTTCATTCTTTTTCTGGATTGAATTCATTAGTGTGTGTTGTAAGTGATTGAAATCTTAACAAAGATTAAGCAAAAGTACTTAATAAACAAAGCAATAAAATATTTTTTAGTTTTAAGATATTAAAAAGAATCCAACCCTTGATCTAGTATCCCCTTAGCTCGGATTAACTATGTAGTTGATGCTATTACCGATAGATTAGTCCTAAAATCCCTACTCCAAGATTAATAACAAGCTCTATTAACCTTGTTGTCTCTTAATTGTAATTAACCAAAATAAGCTCTCCGATTAATCTACCCAACTTATTGACTCCTAGAATAAGCTCTCTAGTCTTCAATAGTCGAATGCATTACAAATTAAGACAATGGAGTAGAAACGACATAAAATTCACAAGCTCGATTTCATTGGTCGTAAACTATATTGCCCTAGAAGAATGATATTCAATTTGCTAGTTGGGATTAAATCTATAACAATTATGGATTACAAATTCAATCCTAGCAACACATAAATGAACCTCAAAATGGGTGATCAAACAATAAATCAACTCATAAATATGAATCAATAACAGTAAACAACATAGAAGATCCTAAAACATAATCTAATCAGATAATAACAGTAAAAATTACATAATCATCCTAGCTTAAGATTCAATAATTGATCAAGGGTTGAATAAAAGAGTACTAGCCACTCATGGCAACTAATACAAAGATAAAACTACTAGAAATCAGAATAAGAAACAAAAACTAGATAAAATAAACCAAAAGATGATGATCTCTTGATTTGATCTTCACTTCTCTTCAAAACCTTGCTCCAATGGTGAATGTAGGCTGAAAATAGGTCAAAGATACCCTAAATTTGAATTATGGGCCTTATACTGAAATGAGCCTAAAAACGTGTTTTAGGATGAAAATAGGTTACCAGATTGTGGCCACGAAGGTGAGTCACGGCCGCGAACCATTTGGCGTGGCTACTTGGTCACGACCACGAATGTGTTGTTGGGGCTTTAGGCTCATTGGTTCGTCTGGTAATCACGATCGCGACTACTTGCACGAAGCATGTTCAGCCTCTTTTTCATCGTTGGCTCGTTCTTCATTTCGAACTTCTTCGAGACTCGACTTTTGGTCTTAATTTACCTGTATTGTCCTGAAACGATTCCAAACACGTCAATCCACCCAATAAAATAATTATGAACAATAGACGGTTGAAAATGCATGCAAATGTCATTAAAACGACACTTAATTCGACCTAAAATGCATGCATGAACATGTGTATCAAATCTCCCCAAACTTAAATCTTTGTTCGTCCCGAACAAATTGAAACAAAGAAAAAGAAGAAAAGGACACGTGTCAGAGAAGATTAAGTGGCGATTCTAGTTTCAGACTGATTTTACGAAAGTAAGGTAATTACAATAAAATGAGCATATTTGACATAGCAACTTCAACTACTTTTGAGACTTGAGACTCTCAACAAATGATCCTCATCGGGTGAGTGTATCTCGCATCTCTCAAATGTACAAGTAGGTTGCATTTTTCGCTCTCATTGAAGTACATGCATTGACTATCATATGCCTTCTAATCATCTAAATCTGAATTCATACTGAGACATGTGTGACAAAGAATAAAAAAAAAGGTCTTATTTTTTGTTGTAGTGTAGGCTTGAGGTAAGGTGGGGTAGATATGGGCAAAAGTGACTAATTCTTAAACTAATTAAGTTAGCTACTCTCAACTACCCCTCGAATAAAATTCACTATTTCCTCACTCTTTCACTTTTCTAGAAAACCATCCCAAAGTATGAATTTGTCACCCTACAATAGGCTTACAACCGTAGTGCTTTTCAAACATCTAATTGGGTATGTTATTTACCCGACTTTTAAGACAAATAATCAAGACGCATTTAGGAAATCAATAGCCTCTTCCCAACAAAAGAAATGGACTAATTATGACAAAAATATCAAATCTGAATCTTCAAATCAAGTCAAAGCACAAATAATGGCTCACAGGAAACAATCCAAACAAATATAAAGGCACACACGCCATCAATCCAGTACACAAGCATAAGGGGCACAAAGGCCAATAATCTAATCAACCCCAAAAGAAAGTAATGAAGTAGCATATAGAGATAAGCTCACGAGTGACCACGACATCCCATTACCACTCCCTTTCCCAAACTTGGTTGAAAACTAAAGTTTGTGGAAAAGAAAGTGGTACGTCTTGGTGCTCCAACTCACAGTGGGCTACTGTGGTGGTGGAGGAGGTTGACAGTCACTAAGGCCCCAATGCAACCGCATTTGTGCCATAAAGATCTCCATTTGAGTCCACCAGTTGTCCTTAGTTTCACTCCTAGCAGTGATAGCGTCAAGAATATTTTGTTTCTACTCCTTAATAGAAGTGAGACGACTCTACACATCTTCTTGAAAATCCCATTGGGTTTGGACAGCTGAGGTGGGCCTCTTCCTCGATGGTCGGCTCGGTTGGCCACTTCCTCCTACTTCTTCATCTACTCCTTCCTCTTGGTACTCGGGTATCGGACCTCTTTCCACTTGGTATTCTGTAGCTCATTGTTACTGGGAATGGCACTTGGTTCCCAAGAGGCTGCCATGTGTGCATCCGAGACCATATTCAGATTCTCGGTACTCCGAAGGTTGACGATACGTGCCAACTGAGGGTTGGGCAACTGAAGGAACGGGCCCCTATTTTGAATGACATAGGTACTGTCTTGTTCTCTCGGTTGTGGGGTGCTTTGTCCCTATAAGCTAATGTGACAATGTGCATGTGCTCCATATCATCCTAATTGAGCTGGTATGTTGGGGACGCCGGAGGTAAATCGGTCAGCGGAACACCAAAATGTTCGGCAATTGGGGTGATTAGACTCCCTATTAAGATCTGATCCGGCGGACGAGTCACTATCTTTTCGAATTGATCCACGAGAATATATTCAAAGTGCCTCGGAATGCCTTTTAGGATCAACCACAACACTTCCAACTCGTTGACACGGCAGGCTCCTATTTTCCTTTTTTTAAACAATGTCAGTGCAAGGAGCCTTTGGATGTATTTGACCACTGGATTCCAAATCTATGTTACCTTCGAGTTTTTCGCCGAGAAAATTTGAGGCTCGACAATATAGGAGACGGCAGTGATTTGCCCCCAAAAACTTCGGACATCAAATGTCTTGAGCTTTGCTTCATTACCAACAGAGATGCGTTGAGGGAACCCGTATATGTCGGCCAATTCCCTCATCTTCAGAGTCTTGGACTCGCCCAGTAATTGGAATGTGATGCCATGGGGCTTGTTACCACACCTCTCCGAGTCGGACCGAATCTCTAGGGTATTAAAAAACTCCAAGACAATGCGTTTGTATGTCGATTTTGGTGCCATAAGTCCTTGGAGGCACCCCTTGGTCAATAAGATGTTCAAATTATCCAGTATGCCCATGGCCTCCAAAATATGGTGTCGACCATACCGGTTCAGCATGATAGGTCGGTTGTACAACTTGGCAAACCGCTCCTGGTGTGCGGCGTTCTCCAGAACAATGCTAAATTTCCGGCTATCAACATGATGAGCAAGAGGCGCCGGTACTGGAGGTTGCTCAACCTCGGGTTCAACTGCGGGTGCCTTGCCCTTTCTTTTTCGGGAACCTTTTGGAGCCATTGTATGTTCCTACAAGCAATTCCCAACCAATTCAAAAGTGCAAAAAAAAAAAAAACTCGAATAACTCAAAGTAAAGTATAAATTTCCTAAGAGATGCCAAATTTGACCAAATAACTAACAAAAACAAGCAATTTGTATAAAATTTGTAATCACATATATTCCACAATAATATGAAATAATATATCATTTCAAGATTAAGAAATAAGCTCAAGAATTGGCCCAAGCAATCGAAAATGGCTAACTAGACAATGCAATTTCAACGTATATCAAGTGTTCGATGAATTGCCCAAATGAACTTCTAAATCCAAACTTAAAATTTTCATCCAAAACAACATTTTCATATCAATTAACATTCAATTTCACAATCTATCCTAGCAATTTCATAGTTCAAATGCAATAATCAAAACAATTTGCCAAATAATTGCATGTATGACCAAAAATCTACAATAGGCATTCTACCATAATGGACTAAAAGAAAGGGCTAGCCGCACTTACCGGTCAATTTTAGGCAAAGAATTTCAAAGTTGGTAGTTTCGCGCCCTTTTTCACCCGACCAAAAGTATGCTCCAAATCCAAATTTAATCAGATGAGTGTGTGAAATTGACTGGGTAGTGATGTGTGTGTGTTTTGGAGGATTTTAATTCATGAAAATTTGAAAATTGTGGGGTATGGGTGTATGTTCTTGCGCAAAATTGAAGAAAATGGAGGGGATTCTAACCTGAAATCCGCGAATTCAGTATTTAAAGGCTCAGGAAGTTGTGGGCGCGACACTATGTGGCGGTCGCAACGAGGAGCACGAAGGTGAGGCCCTGTTCTGAAATCGCGGCCATGTTTATCAAAAGTGACCCCTGTTTCTGGAGTCGCAGGCGTGACAGGGTTTTGTATAGAATAGCAAACTCAAAAGAAAATCATTAAAATTATACCATTATTACGAGTTACGGCTGCGACGTGTTGTCCAAAACTAAAGCTCCTTCTTGAGTCGCGCCCGCGATTGTTGCTCACGGGCGAGATACTTTTCACGATTCAAAGCCCCTGTTTTGGGCTTCTTCATCCCCATTTGATGCTATCTCTTTGCATTTCATGGCTTGGTTGATTTCTTGTCATCATAGTTCCTGCATACCAAAAGAAAAGAATAAGACAACATCTACAACCATGAAATGACAATAAACTAAGAAAATCGAAAGCAAAATAACGATAATCGCCGGGTTGCCTCCCGACAAGCGCCTTTGTTTAACGTCGTTGGCTCGACGGAGGCTCATTCAATTGATCGGAGGATCCTTCACCCGCTCTTGATCTTTGGGAGTGCATTGGAAATTCTCAAAATATGGCTTGAGGAGGTGCCCGTTCACCTTGAAGATCTCTCTCGTTGCCACTCGCAATTACAATGGCACCATGAGCAAAAACATAGGTGATGATAAACGGTCCAATCCACCTTGAGCGTAGTTTACCCGGGAATAACTTAAGTTGGGAGTGATAAAGAAGAACTTTCTCCCCGACTACAAAGTGTTTCCGGGTGATCCTTGCATCATGGAAAGATTTTGCCTTCTCTTTGTAGATCATAGCATTCTCAAAGGCCTCATTCCGGACCTCTTCAAGTTCTTGCAATTGAAGCTTTCAATGCAAACTGGCTTTATCAAAATTCATGTTGCATTTTCAGACGGCCAATACGCTTTGTATTCGAGTTCAACAGGGAGATAACATGGCTTGCCATAGATAAGCCGGTAAGGAGACATCCCAAATTGGAGTTTTCTAGGTGGTTCTATACGCCCACAAGGCATCATCGAGCCTCAAGCTCCAATCTTTTCGATTTGGTTACGTGGTTTTCTCCAGTACCAAATTAATTTCCCTATTTGATGTCTCGACTTGCCCATTATTTTGCGGGTGGTACGGCGTGGAAAACTTGTGCATCACGGCGTATTTCTTAAGCAATGCCTCAATTGTCCGAATGCAAAAGTGCGTTCCCCGATAGCTAATGATTGCTCTTGGAATTCCAAACCTAGCAAATATGTTGGATTTAACAAAATTTGCAACAATTTTGGAATCATTAGTCCGGGTGGCTTTTGCTTCCACCCACTTAGACACATAATCAATAGTAAGCAATATATACAAATGACCATAGGACGAAGGAAACGGTCCCATAAAGTCCATTCCAAAAAGGTCAAAGATTTCACAGACAACAGTCGGGTTTTGGAGCATTTGATTTCCTTGAGAGATACTACCTGTCTTTTGGCAATTAGGACATCACTTACAAAAGGTGTGAGCTTCCTTAAATAGAGACGGCCAAAATAATCCACTCTCCAACACTTTGTGTGTGGTCCTTTTCGAACCAAAGTGTCCTCCACATGCGTAAGTATGGAAAAATGTGAGTATGGAGTGGAACTCAGATTCTGGGACACACCTCCTAATCACTTGATTGGAACAATGTTTCCAAAGGTAGGGATCATCCCACACGTAATACTTGGCATCACTCCTCAATTTTTCCCTTTGTGCCTTGTTCATCTCGGTGGGAAACACTTTTGCAACAAGAAAGTTCACCAAATCAACATACCAAGGTATCACCGAATCCAAAGCCACAAGCAACTGCTCATCGAGAAAACTTTCCCTCAAGGGTATGTCACTCTCCTCTTGAGTCAGGCGACTCAAATGATCAGCTACCAAGATTTCGGCCCCCTTTTTATCTTTGATCTCTAGATAGAATTCTTGAAGGAGAAGGATCCATCTAATAAGCTTTGGCTTGGTTTTTCTTCTTCGGTAAAAGAAACCGAAGCGATGCATGATCAGAAAAGACAATGATTTTAGTACCACGCAAATAAGATTGAAACTTTTCTAAAGCAAAGACTCTAGAAGCTCTTTTTCTGTTATGGTATAATTTGCTTGTGTCGGGTTTAAGTCCTCGAGATGTAGTAAATCACATGGGCCGTCTTTCCATTCCTTTGCCCCCAAACCGCCCCTACCGCATAGTCGCTAGCATCGCACATTATTTTGAACGATAGCTCCCAATCCAGCGGTTGGATGATAAGTGGTGATGTAAGTGCCTCTTTGAGCTTATCAAAGGCGATCTTGCATTCGGTTGACATCTCAAATTCTAAATCCTTTTGCAACAACCTGCATAAAGGGGCTGAAATCTTCCAAAAAACTTTGATAAACCTCCTTCAAAAACCTGAATGGCCAAGGAACGCACGAACTTCCCGCACAGTTGCGGAGTAAGGCAAGGCAGTTATATGATCAACCTTAGATTTATCAACCTCAATGCCCTTAGATGAAATGATATGTCCTAGAACTATTCCTTGCTCTACCATGAAATGTCATTTTTCCCAATTAAGCACAAGATTTGTTTCCGCATATCTTTTCAAGATTTTCACAAGGTTTTCAAGACATTTTTCAAAGGATTCACCATAAACGCTAAAATCATCCATGAAAACTTCAATAATGTGCCCTACGTACTCGGAAAAAATACTTACCATGCATCTTAGTCGCCGGAGTGTTGCATAGTCCGAGCAACATCCTCCTCCATGCAAATGTATCGAAGGGACATGTAAATGTAGTCTTCTCTTGATCTTTCGGCACTATGGCGATTAGGAAATACCTGGAGAAGCCATCCAAGAAGCAATAAAATGAATGACCCGTCAATCTTTCAAGCATTTGGTCAATGAATGGCAAGGGAAATTGATCTTTTCAGGTCATGGCTTTTAATTTACGGTAGTCAATGCACATCCTCCACCCAGTTTGCAAACGGGTGGGAACCAATTCCCCTTCCTTGGTTTCCACAACTGTCATCCCCGACTTCTTGGGTACCACTTGGATTGGGCTCATGTGTTGGCTGTTGGAAATGGGATATATGATCCCAACATCTAGCAACTTGATTACTTCTTTCTTGACCACCTCCATCATAGGTGGATTCAACCTCCTTTGAGGCTCCCGACTCGACTTTGAATCATCTTCTAGAAGAATTCGATGTATGCAAAGGGAAGGACTAATGCCATTAATGTCGGCTATTGTCCAATCAATTGCCTTCTTATGCTCTTTAATGACCTCGATCAAGGATGTTTCTTGATTTGGAGACAACTTGGATGTGATAATTACCGGAAGTGTATCACTCGCCCTTAAGTAGGCATATTTCAAATGGTCGGGAAGAGACTTGAGATCGAGAGTAGGAGCTTCAACTGTAGAAGGTAACATTTTTTTATGTGAGTCCGGCAGAGGAATGAACTTTTTCTCATATCTTGGTCGAGATGGCTTAGGTGTGTGCATATGTGCCACTAACTTCACCAACTCATCATTTTTTGCCCAAACCTCTTCTTCACCTTTCTCTAATTTAGTAGTATGAAAAACTTCTACCGGATACATGTCAACTCAAATACCTCCTCCACAAGTGGATCAATCACATCAATAGAAAATACGGAATGAACGTCCTCGGAAAACCCCATGGCATAAAAAATGCACGGTTTTTCCATCAAAATCCATCGTGAGTGTACCCTCACAAACGTCTATCTTATTTTTGGAGGTGTTTACAAACGGCTTCCCCAATAAGATAGGTGTGGATATTGATGAATTTTCTTGCATGTCCAAACCATAAAAATCAGCCGAAAACACTAGTTCATCAACTTCAACTAGCACGTCTTCAATTACTCCATTAGGGTATGAAGTGCTTCAATCGGCTAGTTGAATGACGACTCGTGTTTCTTTTAGTTGCCCTAAGTTCAAAGTTCGTAAAATAGAACGAGGCATAACATTGATTGATGCTCCTAAGTCTAGCATAGCACGTTCTATTTTTCGATTATTGATTTTGCAAGGAATGACAAACATACCAGGATCTTTACATTTCAGTGGAATCTTCTTTTGGAAGATTGCGGAGACATTTTCTCCCATGATCACCTTTTCATCTCTCTTTAGCCTTCTTTTGTTGGTACATAAATCCTTGAGGAATTTAGCATACCTCGGGATTTATTTTACGTCATCAATTAATGGGATATTGATCTCCACTTTTTGAAATACTTCCAGCAGCTCTTTATCCTTGTTCTTATCCACTGCTTTTGTGACTCGGCTTTGAAACGGGAGTGGTTGAGTCGAGATAGGAGGTGAAACTTCAAATTATTTAGTAGCAGGGGTCGCGGCTGGGACAGGGGGTCGCAGTTGCGACGAGCTAATCGCAGCTGGAAGTGGGCTTTCGCACACCTAGTCGCGGGCGTGACTAAGTGTCGCAGGCGCGACAGCTTCTTCGAAGCACACTTCAATTTTTCCCTGAATTTCATCCTCCAAAGGATGTCCGGGCTTGTTAGGTTCTCCAAGCATCGCTCCGCTTCTGAAGCTGATGACACTGATATTTCTGGGGTTGATTTTCGACTGAGCCGGCAATTTTCCACTATTGGTATTTTCAAGTCGGTCACGGCGGTTGCAAGTTGGCTCACTTGCGTTTCAAGGTTCTTTATACTTAATTGAGTGTCCTTCTAAAATTGGACTGTGTTGGTGGCCGAACTTTTAACAATATCCTCTAGAGATGAGCTAGACGATGACTCGGTGTTTTGCTTTGGTTGATACATTCCTCGTGGTTGAGGAGGTCGATTTTGGGCTTGATCCCCTTATTGGTCCACTTGATTGCCATATGGAAAATTGGGATGATCCCTCTACCCCGGGTTATATGACTGGGAGTAGGGATCATACCTTCTTTCTTGAAAACTTCCAAGGGCATTGGCATGAGCATCAAGCTCATCCCCAAGTATTTTGCAAGTATCGGTGGTATGATCCGTTGTCTCACATATTTGGCATGACCTTTGGGCTTGATTTTCCCCTGAAGCAACTTTCTTGACCAAGTTAATTAACTGCTCAATTTTATCATCAATGGAAGATTCGGGAACTTCCCTCACAGTCCTCATTAGCTCACGAAAACCAAACTATTGTGAATTCGTAGCCATATTTGAGATCAATGCTCGAGCGACGGTCGGGGTCTTATCTACCAAAGCACCTCCACTCGCCGAATCAATCATATTCCTATCAGATGATGACAAACCCTCATAGAAATATTGAATAGGAGTTGATATGTGATCTAATGTTGAGGGCAACTCGCTACAAGCTTTTTAAACCTCTCCCAATACTCATATAGTGTTTCCCCTTGCATCTGTCGAGCCCCACTAATTTCTTTCCGAATATTCGTGGCTCTAGAGGCCGGGAAATACTTCTCTAGAAATTGTGTTTTCGTTTGTTCCCAAGTGTTAATAGAAGCAAGTCGGAGATAATATAGCAAACCCTTGGCTAAGTCGTTCAAAGAAAATCTCCTTAACTTTATTTGCTCTTCGGTCACCTTCATTGGCTTCATACTTGAACAAACGTTATGAAACTCTTTGAGGTGCTTGTGCTGGTCTTCACCAGAAAGACCGTGAAAGGAAGGCAATAAATGGATGAGGCCGAACCTCAATTCAAAGGCAGTGTCATCTCCAAAGTCGGGAAATATAATGCATAATGGTTGGTGTGTGACCCCGGTATTTATCAACTCTTTCATTGTTCTTTCGACTGTCATTTTTTTACTTGCTCTTCTTCCGGTTCAAGATTAATCTATTCGGTATCAAGGTGTAGACCTTCAAATTCTCCACGAAATTGCTCAATTTCTTTTGCTTGGCTCCTCAAAATTCGTTCTCGAAGAACAATATCGGGTTCAAACAGTAGGACCTTGTGCCCTTGAGCACGTGTGAACATCCGCTGTATCGAGACAAAAATAATAGCAAATCATCATCAAAGCAACAAATGTAGCAAAAACACTTAACTAGAATAAGAAAAATAGGGTTTAACACTAAAATTTGGTGTGATTTGTCGATATCACACCAAATTAATTATGTATATGATTTTATATACTTATCCTAAACTCACTACTCTATCTAGTAGAGCGACAAGTAAAGGGTCGATCCCACGAGGAACGATTGAACAGATCTTGTCTTACGTACTAAACCACTTAATTGACAAAAAATATAAACAAAACAAGAAAACAATAAAGATGGGGGAGGGGTTTTAGATGATATCAAATAACTAACCTCTAATGCAATTAAGTAAACGGTAAGCAAAGATTAATCAAAAGCACTTAATAAACAAAGCAATAAAATACTTTTCGGTTTTAAGATATTAAAAAGAATTCAATCCTCGATCTAGTATCCCCTTAGCTCGGATTAACTATGTAATTGATGCTATTACCTGATATATTAGTCCTAAAATCCCTACTCCAAGATTAATAACAAGTTCTATTAACCTTGTTGTCTCTTAATTGCAATTAACCGAAATAAGCTCTCCGATTAATCAACCCAACTTCTTGACTCCTAGAATAAACTCTCTAATCTTCAATAGTCAAATGCATTACGAATTAAGACAGTAGAGTAGATACGACATAAAATTCACAAGCTCGATTTCATTGGTCGTAAACTATATTACTCTAGAAGAATGATTTTGTATTTGCTATTTGGGATTAAATCTATAACAATTACGGATTACAAATTCAATTCTAGCAACACAAAAATGAACCTAAAAAAGGGTGATCAAACAATAAATCAACTCGTAAATATAAATCAATAACAGAAAACAACATAGAAGATCCTAAAATACAATCTAATCGAATAATAACCGTAAAAATTACATAATCTTCCTAGCTTAAGGTTCAACAATTTATCAAGGGCTGAATAAAAGAGTACTAGCCACTCATGGCACTAATACAAAGATAAAACTACTAGAAATCAGAATAAGAAACAAAAACTAGATAAAATAAACCAAAAGATGATGATCTCTTGATTTGATCTTCACTTCTCTTCAAAACTTTGCTCCAATGGTGGATGTAAGCTGAAAATGGGTCAAAGATACCCTATATTCGAATTATGGATCTTATATATATAGTGGTAAGGGTTTGGACTGAAAATGGACCTAAAAACGTATTTCAGGATGAAAATAGGGTACCGGCCGCGAAGGTGAGTCGCAGCCGTGAATGTGTTGTTGGGGCTTTAGGCTCATTGGTTCGTCTGGTCGTCGCGGTCGCGACATCTTACACGAAGCATGTTCAGCCTCTTTTTCATTATTGGCTCGTTCTTCGTTTCGGACGTCTTCGAGACTCGACTTTTGGTCCTAATTTATCGGTATTGTCTTGAAACGATTTCAAACACGTCAATCTGCCCAATAAAATAATTATGAACAATATACAGTCGAAAATACATGCAAATGTCATTAAAATGACACTTAATTCGACATAAAATGCATGTATGAACACGTGTACCACTCCCCCTCCCCCACCCCACCTCCACCCTCCATCCCCAAGCCCCACCTCCCGTCCCCAACCACCCCCCGAACCCCCACCTCTAATCCAAAAAAATATAAAAAATACGCTTTCATCCCATGGCCTCCCCAAGCACCACCCCACCCCCAAGCCATTTTTGTTACGGTTCCCTAGCCTCCAGTCCCACATAATCCTTGGCATATGTGACATATCTGTGGCACATGTGGCAGATCCGTGTCAGATGTCGCAGATCCGTGGCAATTATAACATGACAGTAAGAAATGATAGAATTAGACAAATTCATGTCAAATGACGATTCGTGGCAAGTGTGTCGTGGCACAAATTCGCGCAACACACGATTCGTGGCACGTGTGTATCGTATCAAATGAAGATTCGTGGTAATTATGTGTCGTGACAAATGCATATCTTGTCAAATGTATGTGGTAAGTGTGTGTCGTGGTAATATTTCCACGACGGTAAGGACTAATTCAAAGTCGTTATAATTGCGTATCTTGGCAAATGTATTAGAATTCGTGGTAAGTGGACATCGTGGCACATCTAGCAGATTCGTGACAATAGTGACATGACCGTAAGAAAGTGTAAAAGTATACAAATCTGTGGCAAGTGTGTATCGTGTCAAATGACGATTCGTAGTAAGTGTGTATTGTGTCAAATGATGATATGTGACAAGTGTATATCGTGTCAAATGAGAATTTGTTGTTATTATGTGTCGTGACACGATTCTTGCGGCAAATGTTTGACGTAAAGTGTGGTTTAAAAAAAATTCTCAAAAGGACAACAGAGAAAAAAAACTTAAAAAAAGAAGACTTGGGGAGTTGGGGGTGAGGGTGGTGGTGGGGACGGGGGCGGGGGTGGGGGAGGCAAGTTTCGAGAGCTGGGGTAGCAATGGGGAAGGGGAGTTGGGGTTGTAATTTGGGGGTGAGGAGATTGGATAAGGATGGATTGAATAAGAGATATGCAATGTATAAGGGATTCACTTTGTTGGTTATCCAAGAAGGATAAGAATAGACTAATATTATACTCCCTCCGTTCCATATTAATTGGCGTTTTATGGTGTTCTTTTTCCAATTAATTGACGTTTTACATATTTTTCACCAATTCTATCAATTTTCTCTCTGAGCTCAGTTCAAAAATATCTCTGTTTTTCAATTTATCAGAGATATTTTGATTTGATCAAATCTTTAACGGAGAGTATATCTGTCAAAAAATTTCTTCCTTAATTTTTCCCGTTCATCCTAAAACATCAATTAGTATAGAACGAAGGGATTACTATTTTTATAGGGTGCTTAGAATTCTACTAAAAATTGTACAAAAGATCATTTTAGATTTACTCCCATTATTTAATGTCAAATAATTATTCAAGCAAATGATATCTACAAGGGCACAAGCCTCCCTAAAAACATCGATCATATTTTTATGATTTCTTCTACCCCTCCGATTTCTTCTACCCTATCTCCATTAATAATACTGTGAGAACTTACATCATTGAATTGATGTATCGATATAAATTAAAATAATACTACCCTTAATTTTACATTTAGGCATGAATCCATACGCGTATAACCCATACGGCTATTACGGGTAGGACATCAAATAGATATATAAGTTAACATACATAAATATATATATATATATATATATATCAAGCCCCCAAAAATCCAATTTTCCTTAATTATTACATTTTCGCAGATCAAAAGAAAACCCAATAAAACATCCAAAGTACATGAAAGATGACACAATTCCATCCACCAAAATTTCTCTCACACCGGAACTAAGCAAAAACTTATCGCAAAATATTTTTTTTTATCGATTTGTACGTCACCAACACCTGCAGTCTCGGAATCATAATATTCATGTTCAGACATTTTAAGCAACACATTTTATCAAAACCAACAACAGTAATATGATCAAACGATCTGAGTGGGAAAATGATAAAAATACTTTTGTTTAGGTTTCAAATTCCCGTGGAACAAGTTAAAAGCAATCACAAACAATTTGGAATGGCACAAAACTAATATGGGCATGTCGCTCCTCTTAAATTTGGACAATCTAGCAGCAAATATGGTCATGTTCTATCCAATATCATCATAAGAACTATAGCAGAATATGTGCTTTACGTGCGCCTCAGCAAACTCCTCAAATTTTCATAGTATATACAAGTATAAACTTTCAAATCAGATGGAACTGGAAAAATTTTACCAATAACGCAACATAAATTGACCTTGTGGTTATGCTACGAGCCCGTTACAAGTCCCTCCCGAGCAGTACTGGTCACACGAAGAACAGCTTGAGCACATAAGGGTGAAAGCTTTGATTGGCAGAAATCCTCCCAAGATTCTCTAACAGGTTCCTCGGATACAACAGTTGACTCTGGTATATGAGATTTTTCGTATGCAGACTGCAACTCCAACAAAAGAGCACGAGCAGCGTCCCTCGACTCAGGAAGCTGGTCACTCAGTTGGGATGCACCTATTTCCATCAGTTTGCCAATACCAAACGATTCAATACCGTCAACTCCCTGCAAAGGTTGCCACATGGAGTTAATTCAGATGCATGCGACAATAAGACAATTGACCATTTTCCTCCATTTTCCTCAGAAAAGCAAACGAAAATGTGTGTGAGTGTGCATGCATGTGAGCAAGTGAGAGTCTAAATGAAAATTGAATCATCAAGATCACATTAGTCAAGATGAGATTACTCTTAAACTGGAGTTGCAAGCCATAATGAATGTTATACACCACAGACAAGTTTCTTCAATATATATAATCTCCCAAGAAAAAGGGGAAAGAAAAACAAAACAAGGAAGAGCACACTTTATAAGAGTTATTACCAGCCGTTGCACACTTCGAGAGATACAAATAGAGGCCTTAGCTCGAATTCGAGGATTCCTGTTTTTAATACAAGGTACCAGCTTGGGCAACAGCAGAAGAGGAGAAAGCCAGCTAGTTAGGGCTACTAATGCACTTTCAGCTGCCTCGCATACGAATCTCTTATCTTGTGAAGATTTGAGAAGAAGTTGAACAAGCTAAACAAAGAATACAAGAAATTATAGTTCAAACTTATAAAGTAAATACTAATCCTAAAATGGAGAAGTTCATCAAAGAACACATGCAGAATAATGGCAATTAGTAAATTTCAAAAATAGTACATTACCAATGGGTCTAATGAATCAATAATTTGGTCATTATATGCTTTGAAAAGGTCGGCAGCAGTCATGATAGCAGTTTTACAAACAGCACTTCTAGGATTCTTTAACGACTTCACAACTAATGAGATGATGTCATCCCTGGTAATAAGAATCGAAGGGTCACTCTCATACGTTCAAAAGTCAGCAAATGCAGCTAAAACAATGATAACACATTCTCTCTGTCAAACGGACCAAATACAGTCTGATACTTACATCATGCTAACAATGGATTCCTTGTGAAACATAGACAATCGGCGCACATTGTTAAGTGCGTCGCATACTGAAACCCAGTCTTTGGAGCCTAGTCCTGATATGAGTGTCTGAAAGCAGAGCACAGAAATGTGTAAGAAATCTGCCCCACTATTTTATCAATAATTTTATCTTGGTGTAGTGTCATCCCAAAGATTCACACCTACATGAGGAATTGTGACAAGTGTTGGTATACCCTATGAAGGTGCAAAGAGGACATTCTTACCTTCAGACAATCCTCCACATCCTCTACATCCTTCAAATCCTCAGGTTCAATGTACTCTACTTCTGGATTTGCCAACACTGCTCCAGTGTTTTCTGTTTCATCTGCTTTAATCGGAGCAACAATGGGTGACGTCATTCCATTTCTTTGCTTATCATCTGTATTTTCATCGACACCTTCAACCTGAGGTTTTATAAGGTTTCCCTTGCTAAAGCTTCCATTCATCTTCTGAGACTCAGATATTTTGTTATCTCCAAGAGCCATATCTGACATTATGGAAACCTAACGCACAAACAGTAAGATCATATATTATAAGTAATTATTCTTCGGAGAAGTTTTTCGCAGATGTGCATAAATTTAAACAATCCAACGCAGAGAAATATTTTCTGTTGATAGCAACAAGAATTGATACAGGAACCAGTAGAGGTGTATCCTAGCAAATTTTACTTCACTTGCAAAATATGGATCCATGAATCACCTGCAAAATTGATTTATATGTGTATAATGATATGGAAATTGGAAATGTCATCCACGTCCCAAACAAAGCTCCGCTCATATAGAGTTCGTAAATTCATTCAAATTCTCATCTGCACTCATTTCTAAGGTTTCTTTTCCAGGGCTCACAAACATAAATTTTTTACAAAATATACAGTGGAACCAAAGACTCAACATGAAAATAATCTAGGCCCTTCAGATTGATTCTTGGGATTCTAAACACAGCATCAATGGTTAAATAAGCTTGCCACAATACTCTAGGAGTTAAAATCTAAATTTCTGCAATTTTTTTAATTACCTGACACCCAATCTCTGAACTTATGCAAATCACCAACGACTTAGTAGGCAGAAAGAATCTAACATAAAATTATTACTGCAGCTGTCTCTTGAAATCGAGGAGGCAAAGTAATTGGGGATGCATTAAGTCGGCTGGGACACTGTAAACCACAGTCATGCTAATATAACGACAAGTTTTAGGACCATGTGCTCCCACCATCTCCAACAAACTCTGAATAATCTATCCACTTCCTATTGGTAATATCTATGCATCATCTTGCTATCAACAAATGTCCAAGATGAGGAAACTCAGGCAGTGGAAGCAAGACATTTAGGTGTGTCTCTCTACTAAAAAATCCACATTGAAACCCTAACTCTCACCAGATTTCCACAAAATCCACATGAACAAATGGAATTGATTATTAGATATAACTCAAGTGACAACAGAACAATTAAATCTGCAGATCACTCGAATTCGAACTCAACCCCACGCCACCAGAAAAGGAAAAAACATTTAAGGGCAAAAAACAAGAGTAAAGCAAATCGACCAAACTATTAAAGGAAACTTCTCACATTGGCAAACACCAATTTCTAATAAGCGCAGTGATCCAGCACTGAAGGTTTAAGAAACAGAAAGTAGAAAACCAAGCAAGAAAGAAACTGTCAATCGAACATGTATATAGACAACTACAAGTCCAATTGCGTTAAGATCTCACTTATTTACTGTCACTAACCTCAAAATTTCAAATTCTATGTGTTTCTAAACAGATTCAAAGCTCTACGCTGTGGAATTTTAGTTATTGAAACTTCAAATGCGTAGATATGGAAGACAAATTACCAAGAGAAAAGGGAACGGAACTATAGAGCCGCAACAACAGGAAAATGGTGAAAATATTTATTGCAGACCTTCTCAGAGAAAAATGTCTCTCTCCTCTCTACACTCTGTCTGCCCTCACACTCCTCTCTCTGTATGACTATGTAACGAAGTATATTGAAATAATGTGAAACTGTAAATGCGAGGATTTATACCTTTAGTTTTGGAAACCGGCAAAGGAGAGGCGGGTAGCAGGAGCCGGCTGGTTTTGCTGCCCGAACCTAGGCCGGCCCCTCAGCACGTGACCGCCGGTCAAATATATGGTATGCCGCGATTGCCCCTAGATTTTCTTCCAATAGTCAAATCTGCCACCACTGGGCCGTTTTTGCTCTTACCTCTTTCTTTCCCAAATGAACTTTGCATACTTTTCTTTTTCGTTCATCTCAAGTAAATTTAAACCCTTTTAGAAGAAAAATTATAATACAATTTCTATCTTCAAAATCTTCACCCTCAATTAACATTTGAAAAATCAGCAAAATTCTAAAAAGCAAATTTTTCCTTGATATGTGTGCCGACCCCCTCGTGCAAATTCATTTAGGACAGAGGGAGTACTTTTCTCCATTCCGTGGATACCCATATTAAGAAAATTTATTTTTTTGGATTATCTTGACTATTCAAAAAAAAATTAAGAAAGTGTGCAAATTAGTTAAGACGAATCTGAATAGAAAGTGTACAAGTTCATTCAGGGCCAGACCCAGTCGTGATCGGACCTGAGTCGAGTTTCTACAAAGGGCTCCTATTTCCCTTTCATTGTAAAAATAAAAAAGAAAAAAATATAAATAAATGAAGCTTTTATAATGCTAAAAATATTTACATCAACACATAGAAAATACAAAAACTTATATGAGACCGTCACATGGTGTAACAGGCAAAAAGTGTTACTTTTTGCATTAAAAGTATCACGCTTATCTGTAAAAATATTACTTTTTTAGAAAAAAAAAAAAAATATCACTTTTTGTTGCCTCTTTCATTAAATTTTTTCGCGAGGGTCTAATTTCTTTCCGCAAGGGTCTAACTATTTATATGAGGAATCGAGAAACATGTATTTATATTAATCAATTTATTTTGTGGACTAAATCTAGGAAAAAGATATTGAGGCCCAACAAAAAAGTCCCCACTTCGCAGCAGATTACAAAATTTCTATTTCTTTCCGCAAGGGTCTAACTATTTATATGAGGAATCGAGAAACATGTATTTATATTAATCAATTTATTTTGTGGACTGAATCTAGAGAAAAGATACTGAGGCCCAACAAAAAAGTCCCCACTTCGCAGCAGATTACAAAATTTCTATAAAAAAAGAACAAGGATTCGATCCCGCGTCTGCAAACCAACTCAAGCATCACCCAACCGCTGGACCACTTACTATCAGTATGTCTAGTTTGGCAAGCAGTATATATAAAAAATGTATGTATATACATATATATACACAAAAATATATTTCAGACCCCTAAAAAATTGTATTTTTTCGGGCCTGAGTCGACGGACTCTTTCGACTAACGGAAGGTCCGGCCCTGAGTTCATTCGGGACGAAGGAAATATTCCTTATTCTGGGAAAGAACAAATAATACTACTTTAGTAGTATTCTATTTCTTATTTGGCAAAAACTTGTGTGCACTCAATGCACAATAGGCTTATTGTACACTCCTCTATTTAATTTGAAATTAAAAATAAATATAAGGGTCTTGTTTGGATGAATTCACAACAATAACATGTGGTGCAGTGGTGAGGCACACGCATGTTAGAATCAGGGGCGTACTGTTTGAACCTTGCTTTCGTTCTATTTTTACCTCTTTTTATGTTGTTCAATAATATATGTTATATCGGGTTTGAACCTTGCTTTCGTTCTATTTTTACCTCTTTTTATGTTGTTCAATAATATATGTTATATTGCGTAATAGTATATGTTATATCGCGTAATAGTATATATCGTAGTTACATGTATAATTTTTTAATAATATATTATGTTGTTTAATAGTATATGTATATTGCGTAATAGTATATGTTATGTTACAGGTTTACACATTTTTTTTGAATAATATATAATTTTTTTACATAATATATTACATTGTCTAAAATAATATAAAAAAATTATATTACATTGTCTAAAATAATATAAAAGGTGCACATATATAGAAAAAATTAGAGAAAATGGGATTCAAACCAATACCCTAATAACCAATAATTTTGAATTTTACCACCTAGACTAGTATCTCTTATGTGCCAATAAACATACATTAATATATATATATATATATATATATATATTATTAATTTGAATTAAAAGAATAATTTTGAATTTTACCACCTAGGCTAGTGTCTCTTATGTGCCAATAAACATACATTAATATATATATATATATATATATATATATAATATTATTAATTTGAATTAAAAGAAAAAAAAAAAAAAGTTGCACGCATTGACTGAGGCTCGAACTCGACACCTCAACGCACGCACATAAGAGCTTGACTACTAGCCCACTAGTGTTTTTGAAAATTTAAACGCAATCCTTAATTTATATATCTAATTTCCAGATTAAATTAAGGAGTGTATAATAAATTTATTGTGTGTTAAATGCACCCAAGACCTACTCTCTTTATTTTATTTTCTTATAAGTACGTTTGCGATCTGATAATATTGATACAGATCTAGATACATCTTAAGGGCTATTATCATCGGTAAATATTTAGTCTTTTTTTAAGAATCGATTTTGGTGCACCTTTAGAGGTTCTATCAGTGGAATTAGATCGGACCGATCGATTCGATCGGTTCAATCGGGATTCGGGCTTAGAATTCATTCGGTAACGTTAAAAAATTGAAAATGATATAAAATCGTTGAAAATCGATCAAAATCGGTGAGAATCAATTCGACCGTCGAACCGGTAGAACCGGCCTCATATTCAATTTTTTTTTTAAAAAATAAAATTGTGTTTAGGCCTATTTTAAGTAAAAAAAAAAAAAAAAATCACATTTATCTCAATTTGCCCTTATTTTTCCCCTCTTATTTTAAATTTGGCACTAGGTTGTTATTAAAAAAATTAGAGTTAGAAGTATCTTTGGATTAATTGATATTGATATATGTTGAATTTTTTTTTTTACAAGTTAAACTTTAGTAACAAATTAGATTGTATTACACAAAAGGAACTATTGAAATCTAAAACTCAACAAATTATCTTTGATCGATTGAACCGGTAATTTGTCTGATTCGATCATTGATCCGATCCCACAAACACTTAGTTCTATGTCAAGTGAAAGCAAAAAAGTGGTGGTCTTTTAGTGAAACTCAGAAACATTGTGGAATATTAGGCACAGTTTTAATAAATAATAAAAAAGGAAAAAACTGACATGTCAAAGTTTCTAAATGTATGGACGAATAAAGACAGCTTTCTTCACCTTGTGATGTTGTGCATAGAGATGTTTAGTTAATAATTGACAACTGCTTTTAAAATAATAATTGAATTCACATTTTTCCAGTGTCACCCTTGGATTTATTCTAATCCTAGTAAAGAAGAATCGCGGGTACGTGTCTCTTTCTCCCCTTAAATTTCGCTTCTTATTTTTATGACGCGTGTCCTTTGTATTTTTCTTTTACTTTTTTTCACGCTGCACGCTGCTTTCTCCTTCAAAGGTGAATACAAAACGGCGGAAGATAGAACGCGGTTTCTCCCTCAAACGCCAGATACAAACAAGAGGAATGATCCTCTCGCAACCCGTCAAAGTTTCACAAATCTACAGGTTCACCATCAAAATTTATTATATTCATTATTTGATTTAATTTCTCTGAAAATCTGTTGCTATGTGAAGATGTTACATTTAAGAATTTCAGAATTTGCGGGAGAAGGGCGCTGGTGATCTTACGGATTCTTTTGATTTTTTTTGTTGGGATCTAGACGAATGTGCGCGTTGCTGGGGATTTCTTCTTTTTTCTTTCCGATCTTATCGGATTTTTCATTTTTAGATTTTTACAACCAGAAAGGAGATTTGTGAAGCAATAAATTTATCTACTCCTCCAAGAAACTGCAAATTAAAAGCAAGGGAAAAGAAACTGCAAGTTAAAAGCAAGGGAAAAGCAAGGGTTTGATGATAACAATCTTCGGCTAATGGTTAACCTTATCTTTACATTCTTTGCCGTATATGATTTTCTTTTTCCAAATTCCGGCAGCTAACAATTAAAGTTTCACAAATCTACGAAATAGAAAATATCAATAGGTTACAATGCTGCCTTTTTTGATTGATTCTTTTATATGTTCATTTAATTTGTTGATGGTAGATCATGGTTGGATCTATTAGAATTGAGGATTATTATTATTACTGTTATTTTTTTGTTGAAGAAGAAGAAAGAAAGAAGCAATTGATGCATTCTGATTTTCAGGATTTTCCGATTTTTAACTTCTTTATATTTATATTATTCTGGTTTTGTTTCTGCAGATATTTCAGTTCTCTTGGCCACCCTTCACACGATAGTGAATGCCATCATACAAATTGGTATATGATGAACTACTACCGAGTAGGGGTTCAAGAAAGATACAAACATCAACCAAAACATAAAGGACTAGCAGGTTGCAAGGATTTTTATGGATCAAGCCATAAGAGATGGTTGGTTGATTTTGTTGCTAATTATTTAATCGAATAATTTCATCTTTTTAACTATTCAATTTTGTAACAACTTTTCAATGGATGAATATGACGAGCAATAATATGTCAATGAGTTTAAATCATTAATATTTCTCATTACTACTTCATAATTGTAATATAATTCCTGTAACATTCTTATTTGTTTTATTTGATTATTTGTATACATTCAGCTACTACACAAAAGTAGAATTGTGAAAATTGTTTCCACCAAGTTTGTCAGTGAAGTTTAAAATTTTATTTGGGAATCACCATCCAAAATTGTAGTACAAAAAGAATTCTAGGGTGTTACAGTTTTTGTTCAACTATATTATGTTATGAGTTGATTCCCCATTCAATCGTAAGGTTGTCTATCTTCATGAAAGAGATGGAGAGTAAGAGGGATATATAACCTCAGAAATTGGAGTGGTGGAAGAAGACTGTCTTTTCTGGAAGGTTGGTCATGATATTTGCATTTTTTTTAGAAATCAATTCTCACTCCTTTAATGTGATTGAAGATTTTCATATGCGGTCAAGATATTGAACATTGTAATTCAACTATGTATATGGTGTATAGGTATTTTAGAACTTTTAGTTTGCAAATTTGTTCAGAAATTTAGTCATTTGTATTATGTACATATTCATTTATAGCATGACCTCTTCTTTGTTATGCTATTATGAGTTTTTAAGATGTTTTCTCCATGGATTTCATAGTTCTTTATGTAGTAGTGCAGTACATTTTATTTTTTCTATTACACTGCACTTTGTCATGATCATCCAATATTATAGAGTGATATTACAAAATTAATGTTTAGATCATATATGGATTATTCAAAGAAAATCGTTATCCCGTGCATCGCACGAGTGGATAACTAGTAAATAAATCATCCTAGAATCTCTAAATTTTATCATTATTTAAACTACTTATTCTCTTACATTGGTACGAGAGGAGAGATGGAGCACTATTAATGTAAAATTTTCTAGAGTAATGTGTAAATTTTCTAGAGAAAAATGAAATTTAGGATAATATGAATAAATTGTATGTGAATTCATTTATTAGTTCAGGAATTCTTAACTTTTCCTCCAAAATTTAAAGGAAAAATTGGTATAAATACTCAGTATGTTTTCACTATTTAGAAACTAGGACACTAAGTATGCCACTTTTTAAAAATGCCTTCTAACTTACGAAATATTGATGAAAATGCCCTGTGACCGGCTATAGGCTGTTAACCAGCCGGTCACCTGTGAGCTGTCTTTTTACTTTCGGGAAAATTTGTACAAATGACCAGTATGTTTCCCTTATTTAAAAACTAGGACATTAAGTATATACTTTTTAAAAATACCTTCTAACTTACCAAAAAAATGGTAAAAATGCCACGTGACTGTCTATAAACTGTGATACAACTGGTCATTAATGAGGTAAATCTCTTTTTCTAACGTAACATTAATTTTTCGTTTTTTTTTTATTTTTTGTCTTGACTCATTTGTTAGCCTGAAAAAAAATATGTCGTCGACTTTGGCGGTGGCAAATTCAACTAGGAGAAGGCGAATAGGCGAAGAATTGGGTGATTGGTCAGATTCCGATCAGTTAATGGATGGGTGGGCTGGGCGAAGCATTGTTGGCTTCTTCTTCGTCTTTCATGTTGGTGTCTTTGTAAGATTGCATAGGGTTTAGTATGCTGTAATTAGGGAAGAAGAATGGAACAATTTAGTTTTTAATTTTTCAAAATAATGATCTAAAATTTATTTATTAATATTTCATATAATTATCCTAATTCATAATTTAAAATAAAATAATAATAACATGAGAAAAGTAAAAAAGAAATTTGAAAATATTAATGAATTTTAGAAATTTAAAAAGAAAATCATAATTTTTTTATTTTTCTGATTTTTAAATAAACTTTAGAACTTTTAAAAAAATATAAGAAATAAATTTTATAATTTTTAAAATAAATTTAGAAATAATTTTTTTATTTTTGAATTTAAAATGAATTTTATAATTTTTTAAATAAATATCAGAAATAAATTTTTAAATCTTTGAATTTTATAATTTTTATAATAAATTTCACAAATAAAATTATTATTTTTCTAAAGTTTAAACAATTTTCTGGGGATTATAATTTTTTATAAATTCAAACTAATATTTTATTTTATTTTTCCACCTAACAAATGAGTCAACAGAAAAGAAAAATAAAAAATTAATGTCACGTCAGAAAAAAAGCCTCACCTCATTAATGATCGGTTGTGTCATAGTCTATATACGTTCACGGGGCATTTTCACCATTTTTTTGTAAGTTAGAAGATATTTTTAAAAAGTTGTTATTTAATGTCCTAGTTTTTAAATAAGGGAAACATACTGGCCATTTCTACCAATTTTCTCGAAAGTAAAAAGACAGCTCATAGGTGACCGGCTGGTTAACAGCCTACAGCCGGTCACAGGGCATTTTCACCAATTTTTTGTAAGTTAGAAGACATTTTTAAGAAGTGGTATATTTAGTGTTCAAGTTTTTAAATAGAGAAAACATACTGGACATTTATACCAATTTTTCCAAATTTAAAATAACTTTCATTTAGAAAAGGAGAAGGGGGATAAAACAAAATAAACAAAGTCACCGCGAAAAGTGCTAACTAAAATTTTGCGTGCCCATTTTTCAGGAAAAGATAATGTTTCCAAGTTTATGGTAAAGAATTAAAAAAAGAAAAAAAAAAAAAAAGTGTCGAACACCATTTTGATAACTCATTTTCTAGTGCATGATACATCAAATAATTTATCTGGTGCGAACTTATTACTTCAGGTAATCTTGATGATCTAGTTACTTGTTTGTTGTGACTTCTCTCTGAGTAGAATTAGTCGTATATATTACAAAGATTTACACAGTTTTTGGAGGTACCTACCTCACAGTCATATATATTACAAAGATTTACATAGTTACTGGGGGCACTAGTTCCTACCTTACGGGAGATTTTGTCATCATCAAAACTAAACATAAATTTCATAACGCTTACTTGTCACATTTACTAGTTAGTAGAGGCAAATAAAGTTATTTAATTTTACATGCCCTGACAAAAAGCGATGGAAATAAATTGATCTCACAAAAAGCGGATGAATTAATTACGTTTTCTCATACTAATCTAACAAAAGTAAATGTGGCGTTGATTTGGATTTATTCTAATAAACTAGATAACTAGAAACAAAAGTAATTGAATGGCAGAAAAAACCCACTTCTATTATAAAAGTGTGAGTTGTTTCATACAAAATTTGATTTGTTTATATCATTAATGAATTTTAGTTTTTATGGTTACTTTAGTAACTACATCTTTAAAGTTTTATTTATATGATTAGACAAAATTTAATTTTCCTATTGTATCCTTAATGAATTTTAATTTTTAAGGTTAGTTTACTAACTATATTTTTAAAGTTTTATTTATTTGGGTATATAGTTCAAATATCATCTATCAATTCATGAATATGATATCCTAAAAAAAATCACGGATATGATATTTAATCTATCTAATGGCATAATTTGAAGCTACATATTGATAATGTTCTATATTTTTCTTTATTTTTAATAATATACATAACATTATTATTTTTATTTATTTTTATTTTTAATATTCTTTATCTAATTGTCAGAAAAAAAAAATTGTAAGAAAAAAAAAAAACAAACCATTAGTAAATCTTGAAGGCTAATTTAGTACTTCATTTTTTAAAGTTTTATTTATTTAGTAAGATTCATTTTATAATTGAAAATTCATCTCAAATCTCAATTTATGAAATTTTCTACTGACTTGCGTATAATATATAATTCAACTGATGACAATGGCATAAGCTGAAATTAAATATTCATAATATCCTATATTATTATTCAATTGTAGTACTATTCTTTTTATTTATTTTTATTTTATTCGATCCTTCATAAATTTCTAATAGTTTTTTTAATTGGTCTCTTCTATAATTGAAGCGAAAGGAGAAAGACCGATTAGCAAAAATGTAATTACAATAAGTGAAATTACTTTAGTATGTTATTCTTAGAATACTAAATAATTGAAGTTTACACAAAAGATATTTATGTATTTAAAAAAACATATATATAGAAAATTAAACATCTTATAGTTTAATAGGACTTTAGTCACTCCAAAGTTTGATTTTTTTACTAGGATATGATTCCAAGACTTTTAATTTTGAATAGTGGTATTGTAGACTTATTTAGATATTAAATGTTTGCAAAACTATTAAGTTTTGGTGTTTTCATAGTGAATGTGGTAACTAATCTCTCCAAATTACCACTTATTGGTTGATGCCCTCCATTGACGATGATTTATGAGGTGAGGCATTTTCAATGGAAGTCTTTCTGAAATCATGATTTTGTGCAGTTAATCGAGACCTTGGTTTGTTTTGCTAATATTTGATTTGTCTTGGGTCTTAATTTGTTCGTGAGTATCTCAGTGGTTATACCATCTTCAGTTCGTCTTTTCAGCATATCTGTGTATTGAGTGTGTGTTATTCTATTGAGGTGGGATGAGGATGATAGGGATCACCGCCCAGTTCAACTTCAAATTAACACCGTGCGTTTTAAATTTAACAGAAGTGTTTATCTATAGTACCTTGAAAAGTTGGAGGGTTCATTTGCATGATTTTAAAAATTAAAGTGTTTACTTGGATTAAAAATATAAGTCAGGGATTTATTTGTACTTGAGAATATAAATAAGGTGTCTATTTGTACCTTATCTCTTTTTATTTCCACCTTTTATATTGGAGAGAAAACAATAGATTATTTCCGTTTGTTTTCTTTAAGTTTTACAACTACAATATTTTTGTACTCATTTCACTTAAAAATATTGACGAGACAACTATTATATATAATATTTATTTACCACTTCATGCATATGTTACATAATGTATGAATGATAAGATTAATAATAAGTATTTAAAAGGAGAACGGGTTAAAAAAGACTTGCTCGTTTAGTATAGATTCATCACTCACACCCATGAATCTCTAATTTAACTTTTAATAATAAGTCACATAGTGTCAATAAAAGATATCCTAAAGTAAATTAAATTAAATTACAATATCAATATGTGATGTTATCAATATTTACTATTTATATCTAAAAAAATATGAAGTTACTATATGAAGAGTCAAATATATAAACTTGACATTATGTCTATAGTCCAACTTTTAGTATAAACTTATGATAGAAAAAAAAAAATTGTACATTAGTTTTAGCTCTTGATTTTTTCTTAATTTCTTATAAAAATGTATCACTTAGTCTTAAGTGAATGAGTGGCTGGATCCATTCTATGGACTACCGAATCTGCCCACAAAGCAAAGTATAGGCTGCGGTCATAGCCAGGTAAGGTTTGTTCACGGCAGGTCTGTCCCATTGTTGTTGACATATGATCATAGTTATATTTTTTATTATATAAAAATGATTGAAAGTTTAATTAAAAAAAATGACATTAAAGAAATTTTTGGAAAAAGAATAGATGAGATTAATTAAAATCTTTTAGTCTATTTAAACAATGTAAACATTATATGTCAAAACAATATGTAAATGATTCACAATGATTTATATTACTATCTATAAATTATTGCCAAATTCTTCCATAGTGTTTGGTCATAAATAAAATAATAAACTCTTATTACAAATATAAATTAGAATAATACTTATCTAATAGTAACATTTTATTTGTCTAAATTTGAATATTATAAATTTGCTACTTGCAATAATCTTTCTAATTTTTTAAATTATTGAAGTATCAATATTACAACATTCAAAAACAAAAATAAAACTTATATAAGTTATCTAATGAAAAATAAAATATGAATATAGGATATTAAGACTAAAGAATAAACTATTGAATTGATCAAGGATTTAATGCGAATAATAACTCAAACTTCATTATAATACAAATTTGAAGCATATACTAAAATCGCGCTAAAAGAATTAAATGACTTGCATGTGGAATCGCTGAGATTATATTTTGAAATTAGATTTTGAGTGAGTAAAAAGACATGATAGAAAATTATATGTTCTTTTGTGTATACCACTTTATTAAAGTACAACAATAGAAAATAATGTCAAAACAGTTGAATAGGAACAACATGATGATAAAATGAATAGAAGTAAGAAAATACATTTTTAACAAAAATAACATAAACTTATTAATAGACTTTATTATTAGTAGATAAAACTTTATTAACATAATGAACAAAATTATAAAAAAACTAATGAAAAACTTATCAATATCAAAGGGACTAAGTGAATTTTATTATAAAAAAATAAATTATAATAGACGAGTATATGCAATATAAGAAAAATCAAAGTATAAACTAATGTGATAGAGTTATATATATTATACTATCAGAAAAGAATACAAAAAAAATTAAATATCTATATTGTAGTCAGATGTACATAGTAGTATTTTAAAATTTAGATTAAACTAGGAGTTCTACTTCTATGCAATTGTTGCATCGATGCAACCATCACTTTTCAGCCGTTGGATCTTTTAAATACCATCATGACCATAGATTCATTTAGGAATATTAAAAATAGAGAAAATGGAAAAATTGATATTTCACGGACTCCCTTCCCCATAAATCATAAGTGTCATTACATCTAATTTAAACTTATCTTTATCACTTTCTCTCAATATGGTTTTCGAAACCAGTATACCAAATTAAAGAGGAACTCCACATTTTTATTAAGACTTGAAAAATCTGGATCCTCTTCTAGTTGTAAATTTGGTGTTGCTGTCTAATTTGAACCCTTAATTAAATTAGTATTTCCATACTCCCCTGCCGTTCTCCTCCCAAAATACACACTTAGACACACAGAGCACTCCCTGAAAATGGGTGTATTTCGTCTCTACACTATCTCTACTAGTCCACTCCACATCCCCATATGCTTCTCTTCGTTTTCTGACTTCAAATCCCTCTCCATGAATCGGAACTTGAGAGAATCTCTCACCGGTGCCGGACGGAATATGTCGTTCAACCACTGTCGGGGTCTTAGTCTCAATGGAGCTCCTAACCGACCCACATTCCCCAGTAACCTTACAAGGAATGGTATGCGGCTTCCTAATTTTGTTACCCAGTAACCTCTCCTCACCGGAATCACCGACAACTTAGCGAATATAATCGCGCCACGTATAATAGTATCCACCTCCGTCGAACATTCACCCTCAATCTGACGTGGTCGTTGTTGTCACCGACGACAACAAATGCCTTGAATCTGGTCCTCTGCTCGGCCCGAGTCTCGACAGGCATGTTTTTCATCACTTCGACCTTCAGAGACGTCCTGACTAACAAATCGATGATTTGTTACTCCTTGATTGGGAGAGAATGGAGGTAGATCTGCTCTAGAGACTTGATTTTACCGTCTCTAACTAATTGCTCAAGCTTCGTCACTGGTACCCAATTCTCCTCATCTATTCCCGGTGGGGGCGGCGACCGCATCCACAACCTCTCCTGTCTCCGCCGTATCCACAACCGCCGAATCCTCGCCCAAAATCACTTTTGTTCTCTCCACTTTCCACCATTGGTGTAGCTCTAAGATATGATGAAAAAGAAAATTGAGGCGAGTGAATTTTTGTGTGATCAAGAGGAGAGCTAGGGGGTGAAGTGAAAGAGTTGTTGTTTGGTTTCTACAACTGTCAATTACTGATAACAAGTAAAATATACATTAATAATATCTATTTAGAAGGGCCCACTAATATATCATAAAATATCAATTCTATCCTTTGGTGGTATTGATACAACCGTTGTATAGTGGAATAACCCTTAAACTAGACATACATTTAGTCTTACTGTTCAAATTTAGATTAAACTAGCAATATATGTTTACATGATAAATTTCTTTGTATGCGCATTGATAAGTAAATATAAATCAAATTATTATGCTTGTAGGAAATGAGATTATATATTATATTTATTTTTAATTATTTAGAAGATTGTAATCGATATTGTAGAATTAGGAAAAGATTAAGTCTTTTTATTCTTTCCTTTTTGTATTAGCTGATTCACAGGAGATCCCCTCAATTAAGGGATCTTGATTCTTTTCTTTATTTAGACATATCATTGTACTATAAATCCTCTTGTACATTGCTTAGAGAAATACAACAGAAACACAATTACAAAAATACAATAATTCTCCCTTCTATTACAGAATATGAATCCTTCTTGTTCTTTCAACATGGTATCAAAGCGGAGTTTCGATCTTCTTTGAAGTCGAACTTTCGTTCTCATCATCTACCATGGCAAACCCGACCGAAACAACACTCTCAAAACCTTCAGAAACAGATATCTCAACCCTTATCTAGTATCTTCAGAAAAATGCCATGAACCAGAACCCGACAATCGAAACATCACCATTGATGGTGAATGTGAAAATGAACGACCGAAATTATGTAATTTGGTCGAAACTGATGGGGATGTTCATCAGAGGAAGAGGACGGGGCAACCACATCACAGGCCATCCTCCGCCCCCTTCCGTCAGTGATCCTGGTTTCTCAACGTGGGACGCCGTCGACAATGCCGTAAAAGGATGGATTATCAATTCCATCGAACAGACTCTAATGCCCAATTTTTTACAGTATCCGACAGCACATACACTATGGGAAGGACTGGAAGCCACATATAACAGTGGCACGAACTACCTGCAGATCTTCGAGTTGATGACTCGAGCAAGTCAAACCAAACAGGGAAATCAAACATTAGAACAATATTATAGCAATCTTCAAGCCATATGGGCTGAAATCGACCAAAGGCAACCCAACAAATTCACGGGAGAGGAAAATATACAACTGTATAATCGCCTAACACAAGAAGGGAGATTGTACCATTTTTTTGTCAGAGTAAATGACAGATTCGATCCCGTTAAATGGGATATCTTGAACTAGGATCCTCTCCCTTCTCTGGCAGCCGCGTACGCTACGATCCATTGGGAAGCACTCCGAATCGGAGTAATGATGTCTTTTGAAGAATGTCAAAACTCAGGGGAGGCGTTCGCCGCAAAAAGGGGTTCCCAGGGGAGAACGGTCAGTCTCTCAGAGATCATCATCCCGCCAATCCGATAAAGATAAGCTTAAGTGCACTCAATGTGGTGGAAACAAGCACACCAGGGAGACGTGCTTCCAGTTGAATGGGTATCCCGAATGGTGGGACGAAAGTCGTCACCGATAGAGGAATAACGACGGAGGAAGGGCGGTGACGGCCACCACCCACGGCAACTCTGAACAGGCCACCAGCGGCGGTGGCAACATCCCATCGGCATCAACCAATGGGGTCGCCGCCTTCATCCATGGCGGAAACCCCGAAGAAGGAAAAAGACACGAAGCGGCGGAAACCAGAGGAGAGAGGAACGAAGGGTTGAATAGAGGTATAAGGGATGGGGGAAGGGTTTATAACCCTAATGGGAGTAAGTTTCCTATTCTGCCCCCATCCCACTTACAAAATTCCAATATGACCTCTAATTCTACTTTTAATACATTACATGTGAAAGTTGAAAATGATAAAAAAATGGATTTTTTTATTGTGACGCGACGGACACTATGACATTTGATCGAAATGATATTATTGATTCGTCAGAACCGAAAAAAACTTTCATTAAAAATGCTAATGGAGGATTTTTTTCCGGTTCAAGGGGCAGGGTCTGTTGAAATCTCTCCGAAAATCAAATTGTCTAATTGTCTCTATGTTCCATCTCTATCCTGCAAATTTTTATCCATCAGCTAAGTGACAAAGGAACTTAACTATGTGGCACTGATCTATCCGAACTTCTGTTTGTTACAGGATATTCGTTCGAGGGAGATAATTGGGCGTGGTTTTGAACAGAATGGACTGTACTATGTTGATGAGCTGTCTGAAGGAGGAACTGCGTATCTAGCTCAAGGATCTCAGAACCGGCAAATATGGTTATGGCATCGTCGTTTAGGTCATCCCTCAGATGATTTTCTTAAACACTTGTTTCCTTCCTTTTTTTTCAAAGAATGATCGTGTTTTATGCGATACTTGTCATTTGACCAAAAGCCACCGAACTTCTTTTTCTTGTACGGATAATAAAAATTTTGTGCCGTTTTCGCTTGTTTATTCTGATGTTTGGGGGCCCGCTCCTAATTCAATAGATACTGATTTTCGGTGGTTTGTTTTATTTATTGATGATTGCACTTGTATGACTTGGGTGTATTTTTTGAACAAAAATCTAAAGTCTATAGTCGGTTTGTTAATTTCTTCAATCTTGTGAAAAATCAGTTTCATAGTACTGTTCAGATCCTCTGATCCGACAATGGGGGGGAGTATGTTAACCATGACTTCAAAACCTTTTTTCAGAAAAATGGGATTGTTCACCAAACCACCTGTCCTTATACACCTCAACAGAACAGGGTAGCTGAACAAAAAAATCGCCATATCTTAGAAATCACCCGTGCTCTGTTACTTGAATCCCAAGTGCCGACCAATTATTGGTTTGAAGCCGTTGCCTCTGTTGTCTATACCCTTAATAGATAATCCACAGGGGTGCTAAAATTCAAAACCCCTCTACAAGTTCTCTCCTCCAAATTTACTCTACCCTCCATCCTTATGCTACAACCTAGGATATTTGGGTGTTCTGTGTATGGCCACATTCCAAAAATCCATCAAAATAATCTTGACTCTTGTGCTGTGAAGTGTGTATGTCTTGGTTATGGGATTCATCAAAAAGGTTATCGGTGTCTCGATCCCATCATCAAGAAACTTTATGTTACGATGGATTGCGAGTTTATCGAAACAGAGTACTATTACGCCTCTAATAAATCAGGTGTTGAGGGGGAGAACACAGGTCAACACTCTGATTGGCTGTTTAAAGAAAACTGGGAACCAAATCATTCTGAAGAAGTACAGTCCACTTCAATGAACCTCAACCCAACATCTCTCTCACCGAATATCTCGGAGGTACAAACTTCTGATTCTGATCCCGAGATTTATGGTTATCCTCCAATTTCTGTATCTTGTCCTAACATCATAGGTCAAGACGAGAACTCTTACTCTCTCCCACCAAGGCAGAACAGAGGGATTCCTCCTCAGAGGTACAGTCCTAAATACAAGCCGAAGAAATCCAGATATTCCATTGTCAACTTTATTTCTGGTGGAAGCGGGAAAGTTCAACTTTTCAGAGAGAATCTATCCACTACATGGATACCCAGAAATGCAGAAGAAGCACATAAATATCCAGAATGGAGGGAGGCAATGAACAACTAAATGATTGCTCTCAACAAAAGTGGAACATGGGATAAAAGCAAGTTACCACCAGGGAAGAAATTAGTTGGTTGTAGATGGGTCTTCACCATCAAATATAACCCAGACGGCGAAGTAGAAAGGTATAAAGCACGACTGGTCGTAGGATACACTCAAGTGTATGGAATTGATTATGCAGAAACCTTTTCCCCTGTGGCAAAATTGGATACAGTAAGAGTTTTGCTCTCAGTAGCAGCAAATCGTGATTGGCCTCTATACCAGTTTGATGTGAAGAATGCGTTTCTCCATGGTGATCTGACCAAAGAAATATAGATGGAAATCCAACCGGGCTTTGAAGGAGAGCTTGAAGAAGGAGAAGTATGTCGTCTAAGAAGGTCTCTTTATGGGCTGAAACAGTCACCCCGGGCCTGGTTTGAAAGGTTCACTTCGGCGATGAAGAAATACGGATATACTCAGAGCAACTCAGATCACACATTGTTCCTGAAGATGAGGTATTCTAAAATCACATGCTTGATCATTTTTGTAGATGACATGATTATTTCAGGAGACAATGAAGAAGAAATCCAACTCCTTCAAAGGAATTTGTTCTCCGAATTTGAAATGAAGAGTCTTGGTGGGCAGAAGTACTTTCTCGGGATAGAAGTGATGAGATCTAAGGAGGGAATATTCCTGTCTCAAAGGAAGTACGTTATGGACCTTCTTGCTGAAACAGGGCTCCTAGATTGTAAACCAGCAGAAACCCCGATCGCCGTCAATCACGGGCTAAGAGGGGACTCGAGCAATAAGCCAACAGATAAGGAACAATATCAGAGGATTGTTGGTAAACGGATTTACCTTTCACACACAAGACCAGACATAGCGTACGTGACAAATGGGTTGTTTAGGGTGAAAAACAGGCTTAAAGTATGTGTTTTTAACATACATTTATAGATTCTAAGCACCCATTTGTTATATTCTTCGCATTTCCTTTCTCTTGTTGGAAAACCTCGTGTTCAAGCATTTTGCAGGTAAAAAAGTGTACAAAGAGGCGACGAGCAGAAGGGAGTCGAAGAAATCGAGAAAAAACCCGAGGAATGAAGAAACGGGCCAAAAATGGGTTGTGCACGGTCACAACCGTGCAAGCCCTCACAAACCGTGCACGACCCGTGCGTGCAAGAGGCAGGGGCAGCCCATACACAGGTGCACGGTCATGACCGTGCAACCATGCACGGTCTTCTAGAGAATAGGCATTTTCAGGGGTTGTGCACGGTCCGTGCAGCCTTGCACGGTCACGACCGTGCACGAACTCCGGAATTTGCCTATTTTTAGCCCATTTATGTCATTTTTTAGCCCAATACTTTGTAAAAGGCCCCAAATGGGGTATATAGAACCTAATTTCCAGATTTTTGATATCATATACACTTTCATTTACTTACTTTTTAGAGAGAGAAAGCTAGGGAGAGCATTTTGGGGGAATTACTTGGAGATCAAGATTTATCTTCCCAATAGGTTTTATCCTTCCATTTTCATTTAAATTTTGTATAAACATGATTATGTCTATATATTTGTGTTTATTTCTTATTATGAGCATGGTTGACTAATTTCCTTAATCTAGGTTTAGAAAGTAGATTATGGGTGATTAGTGATTTTTACTCGATTAATTTAATCCCGTGTTATGCTATTAGTTGATTAATGATTTATTATGCTTGTTGAATGATTTGATCACTTATTTAACATTATTGAGGATTAAATTGAAACCGAGAGGGGAGATTTGATCCGAGATCACATTAATCGACATGATTAAGCAATAAAACCGAGAGGTTTGAGCTAATTGTGGGAACTTTGATCTTAGGACCGATTGGGAGTTGTATTTGATTAATCGACCGGAGACGGCGATTAATCCTATACAATCAACACGTAATTCGCTCCGAGAGGGGATCTTGCATATAATTGTGATCGTTTCCTAATACATAGCATTCAGTTTAAAGGTTGAATTGATCGGGATAATAATTGCTAACTACCCTTAATTGAAATCTAATCCTAGATTATCTTTATTAATCGGTTAATTCCTATAATTTGTTCTCTAGCCTATCTTATTAGTTTTAATTGCTTGTTGATTTAAATTAGTTTTTAAAATATCAAAACCAACCACTCGATTGTCTAGTTAGACACTTAAATGTTTAGATTACTTCATCTTTGCGATATCGAGCCGATTCCTCGTGGGATCAACCTTGTGCTCACTTAGTGCTACTTTGACACCGTATACTTGCGGTTGTTCGATTTAGTTACAAAAACTAAGCGTGTGTCAAGTTTTTGGCGCCGTTGCGGGGGTAGTCGGTAACAATAGCTGGAAAGTGTTGTTCTAGGCATTTAGTGATACTGTAGACACTTTCTTTTTATTAGTAGTTTAGTTTATTTTAATTGTCGATTAATCATTAATTGAGCTTACGGGATCTCTTTTTGATTGATTGTGCAAGGTGTTGATGCACTTGAGGTCACAAGGATTGGAAGGCTTGCTACCTATTGATCCGGAAATCGAGGTAACTTGTAGACACAATTAAGGGAGAAGGAATAGAGAAAGAAGCATGTAAGCCGGAGATAACGACTAAAGAGTCTTCAATCAAGTTGAGAGGAATGCACCGGGTATTCCGCCAGATCAAGCAAACATCTATCATCAAATGATAGAGATGATGCGAAAACAACAAGAAGAGGTGAATGCTCTCCGGAATTGGAGAGAGCAAGTGCTTAACCCGCCACCACAAGATACTATACAAGACTTTCTACGACCGGTAGCAAACCGGAATTTTGGTGGGATGGGTAGAGTACCCGTGAATCCAGTGAATTTCAAACTAAAGCCGGCACTCATTAACATCATTCAACAGAACCAGTTTGGAGGACAAGCTAGTGAAGACCCGAATTTGCATTTGTCAACGTTCTTGGAAGTATGTGGGACGATTCAAACCAACCAAGTCCCGCATGATCAAATTAAGCTCCGCCTTTTCTCATTTTCATTGAGAGATAGGGCAAAGTTGTGGTATAACTCCCTCGCCAACGAAGATATCTGAACATGGGACGATCTCTATCAGAGGTTCCTTCAGAAGTACGTCCTGGCGAGTAAGACCATTAGATTGAGAGGAGAAATCACGCAATTTCGGCAGTTCGATTCTAAATCATTGTGGGAAGCTTGGGAGCGTTTTAAAGACCTACTCCGGAAGTGTCCCCAACACGGGTTGCAAGATAAGGAGAAAATTTGTTACTTCTATAACGGATTATTCAGGTCTACAAGAGAAATCATAGATGCAGCCGCCGGTGGTGCATTGTTGGCAAGAACGACGAGAGATGCAACATCAATTATTGAGGACATGGCCACAAATTCATATCAATGGCCAACCGAATGGAACAAACCAAGAGTGGTTGCAAGTATAGTGGAAAAAGAGGCAAACTCTTCGCTTTCAACTCAAATAGCGGCTTTGTCAAAACAATTGGAGTCACTAACCAAAGCCGCCTCTTCGGTTCAAATGGAACAAAGTGCAAAGGTCGTTGTTGCACAAGAAGACCCCGAGGATTGTAACTTCATTCATCAAAGGGGTTATGGAAACCAAAGGGGACACCAATATCCATATTCGGGGTAAGGTCAACATTCGAACTACAATCACAACCAACACCAATCGGGTCACTACCAATCGGGATCAAAGGGGCATCAAAATCTTTCCTATGGCAACCCCAAAAATTTGGTCCAACCATCACCCAGATTCTCCGTTACCAATGGGGTAATAAATGAAGGAAGGGAACCAAGCTTAAAGGAACTCTTGACATCGTTCATTTGAAGGACGGACGAAAGAATGTCACAAATGGACAATTCTTTCGCGAAGTTTCAAGTTGATGTCAACAAGAGCATTGTGACGAATGGGGCCGACATTAAAAGCTTGCAATTGCAAATGAGCCAGTTAGCCTAAGCCATTAGTCCCCAACACCAAAAAGGGCAGTTTCCGAATGACACGGTGACGAATCCAAAGGAACAATGCCAAGCAATTCGACTAAGGAGCGGAACCGAGTATGAAGGACCAAAGCTACCGGTAGGAGGTGACCAAGTGATTGAGAAAGAGCATTTAGAGGAGCAAACCACACCCAAGGATTGTGGAGAATCAAGTGAAAAAGGGGTCGTGAAGCCAAACTCCACTCCTAACTCTATTCCTCTTACTTATGTCCCTCCCCTCCCATTTCCACAAAACTTATCAAAAGAAAATGTTGGATAACCAATTTGCTAAGTTTTTGGAAATCTTCAAAAAAATTGCATATTAACATTCCTTTTATTGATGCTTTGCAACAAATGCCTAATTATGCTAAATTTTTTAAGGAGGTGATATCGAAGAAGAGGAGGTTGGAGGCTTATGAGACGGTTAACTTAACTGAGGAGTGTAGTGCCGTGATTCAAAGAAGAATCCCTCAAAAGAGGAAGGATCCAGGTAGCTTGAGTTTCTTGTATTATTGGGGATCAAAAATTTGAAAAAGCATTATGTGATCTTGGGGCAAGCATTAATCTCACGCCACTTTCTATATTCAATAAATTAGAAATTGGAACCATAAAACCTACCACTATTGCCTTGCAAATGGCGGATAGGTCTTTGACCTATCCGAAAGGGATAGTGGAGGATGTGTTGATCAAAGTAGGTGAGTTCATAATCCCGGTGAATTTTGTAGTTTTGGACATAAATGAGGACAAGGAAGTCCCCTTGATTTTGGGCCGCCCGTTTCTAGCAACGGGTGGAGCCCTCATTGATGTTAGAAAATGAGAACTCACCTTACGTGTGAATGATGAGAAGGTTACTTTTTCAATTTTAGAAAAAATGAGGTTTCACAATGAGGATGAGGTTAATGTCATAGAAGAATGTAATGCTTTAGATTTGCTAGATACCAATGATACAAGGAATCTTCTAGCTTTGAGTGAAATTGACTCTTTGGAGATTTGTTTGCACGACTCTATTTTTGCATGTGCTAACCATGAAGCTAACGGTGTTGATGTTTTGGATAGTGTTAGTGCATTGAATTCTTTGCAGGAGGTGCACAATGAGGAAATTTCTTGGTTGAAATTGGAGGATGAGGACTCAACCGGACCAAAGGAGTCTAAGGGCAAGGAAGAAGAAGGACCCAATGTTGAATTGAAACCTCTCCCCGACCACTTGAGGTACGAGTACCTCGACGAAGGTAAGAAATTTCCGGTTATAATTTCCGCATATCTTAATGAGAGTGAGTGTGCGAAATTGATTGAAATTTTGAGAAATCACAAGAGTGCTATTGGATGGTCCATCTCGGATCTTAAGGGGATTAGCCCTGCTATTTGCATGCATAAAATTCTAATGGAAGAGGACTATAAACCGAGTGTGCAAGGTCAGCGTAGGCTAAATCCAATTATGCAAGAGGTGGTGAGGAAAGAAGTTTTGAAATGGCTTGATAATGGCATAGTCTTTCCTATATCCGATAGCAAGTGGGTGAGCCCTACCCAAGTAGTGCCTAAGAAAGGAGGAATAATGGTAGTTAAAGTGAGTGATTTAGAAGAAGTAGCTACTAGGTTGATAACCGCTTCGAGGGTTTGTATTTTCCACTTCCATTTCTTGATCAAATGTTGGATAGATTAGTCGGGTATGACTACTATTGTTTTTTTGGATGGGTACTCCGGATACAATCAAATTATGATTGCCCCGGAGGATCAAGAAAAAATAGCTTTTGTATGCCCATATGGCATCTTTGCTTTTAGGAGAATATCCTTTGGCTTATGCAATGCACCGGCTACTTTCCAACAATGCATGATGGCTATTTTTAGTGGGTTGATCGAGAATGTGATGGAAGTATTCATGGATGATTTTTCTATTTTCGGTTCATCATTTGATCATTGCCTGTTTAACTTGTCTCTAGTCTTGTAGCGTTGTGAAGACACTAACCTTGTATTAAATTGGGAAAAATGCCACTTCATGGTAAGAGAAGGTATAGTGTTAGGGCATAAGGTTTCAGCTATAGGGTTTGAGGTAGACCGAGCCAAGGTAAATTCCATTAAAAGATTACCACCACCAATCAATGAGAAGGGAATCCGGAGCTTTTTAGGCCATGCTGGTTTTTACCGAAGGTTTATTCGCGATTTTTCGAAAATTGCTAAGCCTTTGTTTCACCTTTTGGAAAAAGACGCTGCTTATGTTTTCGATGATTCTTGTCTACAGGCATTTGAGGTGTTGAAGAAAGCGTTGGTTTCGGCACCAGTCTTGGTATCACCTGATTGGAACCAACCTTTTGAACTCATGTGTGATGCGAGTGATATAGCAGTCGGGGTAGTCTTAGGACAGAAGAAGGATAAAATCTTCCGGGTGATATATTACGCGAGTAAAAACCTTGACTCGACCTAGTCAAACTGCACAACAACAGAGAAGGAGATGTTAGCGGTGGTATATGGGTTCGACAAATTTCGTGCCTATCTTGTGGGCACAAAAACGATTGTGTACACCGATCACGCAGCCATCCGGTACCTTTTCGATAAAAAGGATGCCAAGCCAAGACTCATTCGATGGATCCTGCTCTTGCAAGAATTCGATTTAGAAATCAAGGATCGGAAAGGATGTGAAAATGTGGTAGCCGATCACCTTTCGAGGATTGAGAATGAGATGGACAAAAAAGGGCAATAAGAGGTGATCAAGGATACATTTCCCGATGAACACCTCATAATGGCGATTGCTCGGCTCCCGTGGTATGCTAACATTGTGAACTTCTTAGAGCACCCCTACCCGATCTCTCATCACATCAGAAGATGAAGTTTTATCATGAAGCAAGGTTTTATATGTGGGATGATCCATATCTTTTTCGAAGATGTGCTGACTCGATTATCCGGAGGTGTGTATCTGAGGAAGAGGGTCGAGAGATTATCGAACAATGTCACTCTTCCCCAAGTGGGGGACACTTTGCGGTAAACAGAACAACAGCTAAGGTGCTTCAAAGTGGATTCTATTGGCCAACGATCTTTCAAGATTGCCACAACTTCATCAAGCAATGTGACCGGTGCCAACGAACCGGTGGGATCTCGAAAAGATATGAAATGCCACTTGCCAATTCTATTGAAGTGGAACTATTTGATGTTTGGGGAATCGACTTCATGGGACCATTCCCATCATCTCAAGGCTATCAATACATTCTGTTGGCGGTGGATTATGTTTCCCGATAGGTTGAGGCCATCCCTACATCAACCAATGACTCTAAGGTGGTACTAAGATTTCTTGTGAAGAATATCATCACTCGTTATGGAGCACCTAGAGCATTGCTTAGTGATGGAGGGTCGCATTTCTGTAACAAATGGCTCAATGGTTTATTGGCCCGGTACGGTGTGAAGCATAGGGTGACTACACCATATCACCCTCAAGCAAATGGTCAAGCCGAATTAGCTAACCGGGAAATCAAACAAGTCCTCGAAAAATCAGTAAGTGGAGACCGAAAGGATTGGGCTCTAAAGTTGGATGATGCATTGTGGGCGTATAGAACGGCTTACAAGACACCCCTTGGTATGTCTCCTTATCAACTTGTTTTTGAAAAATCATGCCATTTGCCCGTGGAGCTTGAACATCGTACATATTGGGCGATAAAGAAGTTAAATTTCGACTTTCAATCGGCTGGGGCAAATAGCGTGTTGCAATTGAACGAACTTGACGAGTTCCGAAATCAAGCATTTGAGAATTCAAGGGTGTACAAGGAAAGAGTCAAGAGGTTTCATGACAAATTGATCATCAAGAGAGAGTTTTGTCATGGAGACCAAGTCCTTTTGTTCAATTCCTGTCTCCAACTTTTTCCCGGGAAGTTAAAATCAAAATGGTCGGGACCCTTCACAGTCAAGAGAGTGTTACCAAGCGAAGTTGTCGAGCTACTAAATACCGACGGGAGCACATTCATGGTGAATGGCTAAAGAGTGAAGAGGTACTTTAGCCAAGTACAAGAAAGAGAGGTTCACCAACTGTCATTGGTTGAACCAACTTGAACCGAAATAGACAGGCATCCGGCTAAAGACGTTAAACTTAGCGCTTGTCGGGAGGCAACCCGGCAGTTCAATTTCTTTAATTTCGTATTATGATTAGTTAGATAATTTTATTTAAGTGTTTTTAACTTTTTAGTGTTGAATAATGGCAGGTAAATGCAAGGAATGATAAGAGAAGTGGTAGGATGCAAAATGGATGAGCACAACTTAAAAAAAATGGGTAAGATTTCAATTTTTAGGCATGCACGGTCATGACCGTGCACCCTTGCACGGCTGTGCATCATTTTCCAGAGAAGTGCCCAATTTTGGGACCGTGCACGATGCACGGTCCGTGCAGCAACATTTTCCCGAGAGTTGCCCGTTTTTGAGGTCGTGCACGGTCATGACCGTGCACCCTTGCACGGACCGTGCACGACCTGGGCAGTAACATACTTGAACGCGGAAAACACAAAAAAAAATAAAAATTCTCCTCCTTTTCTCTTCGCGAAAAACCCAACAAAAACACACACACACACAAATTCAACGCAATTTCTTGGGGAATCAACACATTCAAGTCCTCATCTCCCTAAATTCACAAAGTATGTCCATTAAACTTCAATTAAATTCGAATTTCTTGGCCAATTTTGTCAAACTAGGGCTTAGTTGTGTATTTTGCCTATAATTTCGAATTTCTTGATGATTTGTGGATAGATTGATTTATTTTGTACATATTGTTGATGATTGAGCATAGGGAATAGATAGAACTTGAAATTTTTCAATTCGGAGTTAGAACTTCATTGGAGTATTTTGTCGAACACCTTATGTGCAATTGCTTTTGTGGTTGTTTTGTTGATTCAAGGCCAATTGGTGTCTTTTTCTTATGAATTGTTCCGATTATATACTCCAATTGAATGTAGTATCGAATAAATTTGTGAACATTGAGGTGTAGAGAATGTGTAAGTGCAAGATATGCTATTTCCTTGATAAATTGATGATTTTTTATCCTCTTGCACTTCATGGATATCTTTCATTCACCTTAATCATTAGAATTGAACTTGCATGCTTCAAACTAAATTGTAGTATGATATATTGTAAGTGTTTTTAATCCCAAATACATACTACAAATTAGTTTGAATGAAGCACTAACGAAATACATTTAATTGCTCAAGAATGGAAAGCATTGTGTAGAAATTGTGTGTGTATGTGTGTTATTGGCTTGTGATCATACTAGACATGAGGCCTTATGCAATTAGGAATGCATTAGTTTTTAACATATACCTCAAGTCTAGTTTGAGGGGGTTGATGAGAAATTGTCTCACTTGTTTTGGGTGATTGTAGGTCATATTTTATCATACTGAACATGGGTCCAAAAAGAAAGTTGCAAGGGTGGGAGAGTCGAGTTCAAGGGCCACACAAGACCCTATTGAGCAAAGTGAACCCGAGAACATAAGCCCGAGTGAGTATGGCATCGATTTTGGTAGGATGTGGGAGTCGGAGACGGTTCGGGAAAGGTGGAATAAGTTGGCCAGGAGACGGATTATTCCTACTCTATACCCCGACCCACCAACTATGGACGAGTTGGGTATCCGGGAGGACGTGGAGACTCTGATCCGACGAATGGATTGGGGTCACTTTCTTTATGGATATTGGCCCACCTACAAAGAACTGGTCTTGAGATTTTTCTCCACTCTCAATGTTGTCATGCATCGTGACGAAGCCTTGAGCATGACATTCCGACTGGGCAACCGGCCTCGTGAGATGCATTCTAGACAATTGGGAGACATTTTCCGGTTTCACTCCCCTGGCGATTTCCCTCACCACGAGGATTTCAATCCTCAAGAATTCTGGCAAAAAATCAGTTACCAACCAGACGCCACACCTTCTCACCCCACCTACAATGCTAGCAGATCAAAACCGACCAAAATTCGAAACCCAATATTCAGATACATGGCTAAGATTATGCAGCATACTCTCTTCGCAAGGCATGAGGTGGGATGTCTTCGGGCAGACGAGCTCTACTTGTTGTGGTGTATGATGAAGCCTCACCAGGTGCGATCAGCACCTTCTTTGATGGGCCAATTCAATTCAATAGCACATGAAACAGGTGCTATCCGAATTGGGGGGTTCATCACTACCTTGGCGGTGCACTACAAGGTTAATCTCTCGAGATTTCAACCAATGCGCGGTGAATCCAGGATAACGACAGAAATTCTCAAAATGTCTCATTACATTAAGTTATCCAATGAGAGAGTATGGATGTGGCAGCAGCGTGAGGGTGGGTCATTCCCCTTGCCCAACCCCACTCTGACTACGGTGATGAGGCGCAAAAATTGGTTGATGATGACCCCGGCCCATGCAGAGATGATTCAGAAGGGTTTACACTACAAGAAAAAAGGACATTTGCCCCTAGTTTTTTGCAACTACAAAGTAGTTACAAAAAATAACCCCTTTTGTAACTACTAGTAGTTACATAAAATATTTCATACAATTTTAAACAAATTTGTTACAATATGACAAACTTTTTTGCAACTACTTGTAGTTACAAATATATTAGTAACTACAAAGTAGTTGCAAAAAATAGTTACAAATAAATTAGTAACTACAAAGTAGTTACAAAAAATCTTTTTGCAACTTAGTATAAGTGACTACCCTATAGTCACTACTTTTAGATATTTAGTTACTAAAAATGTTTTTGTAACTACTCTCCATCTTTTGTAACTACATTTTGTAGTGGCAAAAAACCTTATTTTTAGTAGTGTTAGCTGGCGTTCTACCTAGACAAGTGGCAACTGAGGAGCAGATAGAAGAGGATCGAGAGATTCGAAACATCGAGGAGGCATTTCTTGGACAGCGAGGGGAGGAGTCTTCCTCCTGACAACGCGGAGAATCCTCAACAGTCACTGATAGGTTACAAGTTGTGGAAGCAGCCCTCAATGAGCTTAAGGAGCAACAACAAACACTCATAAAAAACCAAGCTGATATGATGCAAACTCAGCGCAATTTGACAGCGGGCCAGACCACCATCATGAATGCTCTGTTGGAAATTATGGAAGCCCAGAATGTCAGCTCGAAAGAAGAAAGGCGAATGGCCAAAATGTTGCAAAAGCTTGAGGACTTAAACGTGCAAGCCAGCCACTATGATCCAACACCACCCTCTCCTTAGGGGGAGTTTGTAAGTTATTCGCAACATCTCTACTTCTTGAAACTATTTTAACGCATTTTGGAATTCAGTTTAAAATAGTTTGAGGGGGATGTATGTTGCGAAATTTGAAGGGTGGTTGTTTGTCTTTCTTGCATTTGTGTTGCCAAACTGAATTATGTTTTGATGTTTATGTAGTTTTTGTTTTGAACTTTTAGTTTTTAGTTAAGTTGTTAAACTACTTTTGCTTTTAGTTGTTTTTAGTTTGTTATTTTGTTAATTTATAAAAAATGGAAGGAAATATTAGGTTAATGAGGTATTGGAAACGTTATCAATGATAATATATAAAATGTTTTTCGATTGAAAATGTGATACATGCACACACTTGTTTTGGAACTAATGATGAATCACAATATATAAGCTGGTGAGCTTTTGAGCCAAAATGAGGAACTCTTACTTTTGGAGTTCAATATTTTCCTTGACTTGTGTGATGTTGATCATATGCATAGCACCTCTAAAACTTGCCTTGCATCTAAATGAAATCATGAGATATATTTATGAGCATCGAAAATGATTTTAGGCGATCTTTGATTTTAACCCAATTTTTAGCCTTAAAAAATCATCTTCCTACCCCTATATATGAATTATCCTTAGTTAGCCAAGTTGAACTTGTAGCCTTTTTCTTGATAGCTATAATTACAAGCCATATCCATCTTTTTAGCCTTCCTACACTTGGATTGAATGAGTTTGTGAGAAGGGATTGGAAAGTAGATTTGAGTGAGGGCTACAAAGATGATGAGAATGAAGTAATGAATATAGAGTGTGGAAGAAAAGAGAAAAAACAAAAAGAAAAATCGAGCATTAAAAAAAAAAAAAGTTTACATATCGTTTCAGTTGAATGTTTATAGGTTGAGGACCAATAAACGAGTCAAAGAATCCAATGACATGAGTGATTTTGGTTGAGTTAGGAGTCAAAATTTATAACTCACATTTGTCAAAAAAAAAAAGAGTTGGTTGTGGTTATTTGGATAGTGTGAGAAAATACAAAAGTGTGAAAAGTAAGAGTGGAAGTAAGACTTATATGAGGGCTAGTTGAGTGCAACTCAATCGACCCAAGTTAAGTCACTACACCCAAACATATCTCACCTAGTCCAAAACCCTAGATTACAACCAAAGCATAAGACCTTTCTGATTCTTTGCTCGTAAGTTATCAAAAATGATGAAAATATTAGACAATAGGCAAGCATATGGTAGGGCATGTATATGTATACAACTTGAGCGATACATAACCTTGTTATATACACTTGAGTGCTTGAGTGATACACTTGTCCGTGAGGATATTGTGATGATTCAAAAAGTCCTTAACTTGTGATGTTGCATAGGTAGAATGTGTTCTTAGTCTGAGACATACATTTCCAAGTAAAACCGATGATACCTATATGTTTTCCTCCTACTGAGAAAGAAAATCTTCATTCTTTTGATATTATTTGCTCAGGGACGAGCAAGGGTTTAGTTTGAGGGGGTTGACAAATGGATTGTTTAGGGTGAAAAACAGGCTTAAAGTATGTCTTTTTAACATACATTTGTAGATTCTAAGCACCCATTTGTTATATTATTTGCATTTCCTTTCACTTATCAGAAAAACCTCGTTTTCAAGTATTTTGCAGGTAAAAAAGTGTACAAAGAGGCGACGAGTAGAAGGGAGTCGAAGAAATTGAGAAAAAACCCGAGGAATAAAGAAACGGGCCAAAAATGGGCCGTGCACGATCACAACCGTGCAAGCCCTCACAAACCGTGCACGGCCCGTGCGCGCAAAAGGCAGGGGCAGCCCATACACAGGCGCACGGTCATGACCGTGCGACCATGCACGGACCGTGCATGGTCTTCCAGAGAATAGGCATTTTAAGGGGTTTTGCACGGTCACGACCGTGCACGAACTCCGAAATTTGCCTATTTTTAGCCCATTTATGTTATTTTTTAGCCCAATACTTTGTAAAAAGCCCCAAATGGGGTATATAGACTCTAATTTCTAGATTTTTGATATCATACACATTTTCATTTACTTACTTTTTAGAGAGAGAAAGCTAGGGAGAGTATTTTGGGGGAATTACTTGGAGATCAAGATTTATCTTACCAATAGGTTTTATCCTTCCATTTTCATTTAAATTTTGTATAAACATGATTATGTCTATATATTTGTGTTTATTTCTTATTATGATCATGGTTGGCTAATTTCCTTAATCTAGGTTTAGAAAGTAGATTATGGGTGATTAGTGATTTTTACTCGATTAATTTAATCCCCTGTTATGCTATTAGTTGATTAATGGTTTATTATGTTTGTTGAAAGATTTGATCACTTATTTAACATTATTGAGGATTAAATTGAAACCGAGAGGGGAGATTTGATCCGAGATCACATTAATCGACATGATTAAGCAATAAAACCTAGAGGTTTGAGCTAATTGTGGGAACTTTGATCTTAAGACCGATTGGGAGTTGTATTTGATTAATCGACCGGAGATGGCGATTAATCCTATACAATCAACATGTAATTCGCTCCAAGAGAGGATCTTGCATATAATTGTGATCGTTTCCTAATACATAGCATTCGGTTTAAAGGTTGAATGGATCGGGATAATAATTGCTAACTACCCTTAATTGAAATCTAATCCTAGATTATCTTTATTAATCAGTTAATTCCTATAATTTGTTCTCTAGCCTATCTTATTAGTTTTAATTGCTTGTTAATTTGAATTAGTTTAAAAAAATATCAAAACCAACCACTCTATCGTCTAGTTAAATGTTTAGATTACTTCATCTTTCCGATATCGAGCCGATTCCTCGTGGGATCGACCTTGTGCTCACTTAGTGCTACTTTGACGCCGTATACTTGCGGTTGTTCGATTTAGTTACAAAAACTAAGCGTGTGTCAGTACGCAGTTGGGGTCATAAGTCAGTTCATGCATAAACCCTTGGTGGAACACATGGATGCAGCCATAAGGATCATGAGGTGCCTAAAATCATCCCCGGAAAAAGGGATATTCTTCCGGAAGAACAAGCACTTGAATGTTTTCGGGTACACTGATGCTGACTGGGCAGGAAATATCACAGACAGACGGTCTACAGCTGGATACTTCACTTTCCTAGGAGGTAACCTTGTGATCTGGAGGAGTAAAAAACAAAAGGTGCATTCTCTAGTGCAGAAGCAGAATTTCGAGGAATCGTAAAGGGGATTACGGAATTGTTGTGGATAAAGAAGTTAATGACTGAGATAGGTCTGTTGGAAACAAAAACCTTTAAACTCTACTGTGACAACAAAGCGGCTATTAGCAACTCACATAATCCTGTACAGCATGATCGAACCAAGCATATAGAGATCGACAGACATTTCATCAAGGAGAAGTTTGATAATGAAGATATCACTCTTCCATTTGTCAAATCTGAAGATCAACTTGCAGATATCTTAACGAAAGCTGTCTCTGGAAGAGCCTTCCATAGAGTTCTTGGCAAGTTGGGCATGTGGGATACTCCACCTGCCAACTTGAGGAGGAGTGTAGAATTAGGAAAAGATTAAGTCTTTTTATTCTTTCCTTTTTGTATTAGCTGATTAGTAGGAGATCCCCTCAATTAAGGGATCTTGATTCTTTTCTTTATTTAGACATATCATTGTACTATAAATCCCCTTGTACATTGCTTAGAGAAATACAACAGAAACACAATTACAGAAATACAATAATTCTCCCTTCTATTACAGAATATGAATCCTTCTTGTTCTTTCAATATATATACTTCATAAGTAACATTTATAAACATTACAACAGGAGAAAATAATAATTGATTTACGAATTTTATTGAATTTAAAAAGTATACGATAAATTCATTTATATATATATATATATATATATATATATAATATTTTTAAGAAGAAAAGAGGGAGGAAGGCGGTAAAAGTAGCTTATGTACAAAATTCAGAAAAAGATATATACGAAGATATGAAAACATAAATGCATCAATAGTGATACTATAAATTTTAAAGATTGATCTATACAACGGATCGATTTTATTCAAATAAGTTTGAATTGAACATCATTTTTAATCACATACAACACTTACACAAATCTATTTCACTAATGTAATACTTTTAATAGGTGGTTTAATTTTAGTAGACCAAAGAAAAAATTGTTATGTTAGAAAATTGGAGAGTGACATAAAAATCACAAGGTTTATAATAATTGGAGTTTTATTGACGTGTGAAATTTTATTGTACTAATAATAGAAATAGTTAAAGGACAAACATAAAAATTAGTGGACATGAATAGTTGCACCAGATTCTTTTAAATATTTAAGATTTAACAATAAACAAATTATTAAATCAATAAAAATATTATACATATCTTTTAAGCATGTGTAATAACTTGATAAATGAATTTACTATGCTGTATAAAATTATAAGGTACAATAAAGAATAAAATAGTACTATAAAGAATTAATGAACTAAGTTTTATTATGTGAATGATTAAAACATTGTACTATGTGAATGAGTTGCATAATGACATTAAAACATGTAGAAAAATAAAAACAGTAAAATGTGAATGATGATATTAACTTGAGTATATATTAGATAAGAATAAATAAGAATTACGTTGAATAAAACATTGCATAGTCTAAATAAAAAATAAAAGAAGAGAAATAAAATCAGAATGTATGGTTTAAAGTTTAAACACGTATCATTAAGACTTTTATATGGGCAATGTGTGAAAAAATAGGAGTATTTTGCTATAGCTAAATAAGGAATTAAAGACATAACAAATTAGTTGAAACATTTATTATATTTTATATAGATTGTAGCATGTGTCTTGATTGAAGATTGTGAGGCACCATGTATATAGTCGATCTTCCATAAAAAGAAACATTATTTATTTTTTAACTATACCATAGTAGGATTTTTATTTAAATCATACATAATTTTTTTAATTTTGACGTTGAATCGAGAAAATTATAAGGAAAATTGAAATAAGCAATCTTAATTCAATAAGTAAATTATATAAAAAAGGGTTGTACTTAATAATAATAAAAGAATCAGAAAAGAATTTTCATAACATAAGTTGGATGTTGGACCTTGATACTAAGTTACTGGGAGTTTTTCCTCATACTAAAATATGTAAATAATTTCATGTGCAAATGTATATTGAAATTGAAATTATTTATTAGAGAAATTATAGAGGAACTATGTTAGGCCTAATATTTTGTGTGTATATAACAATAATGAAACTTATGGATGTCAGCTGATGATGTAATGAGACAATTAAACACGTAATTTTTTTTTTTTCCAAATGTCAGTGATTTGGTGTAAAACATAAAAATCTATGCCTCATTAGTACGTATATAGTTTTTCAATTATCATATAACTTTATTCAAGATATACTAATGATTGTCCAGTCTATGTATAACAAGAAGTAACAATAGTTAGAATAAATCAAACTTTTTATATATAATATAAATTTTTGTAAGACTAAATATTTACATTATATTATGGTATGTCATTTTTATGAAGCTTTTAACGTTAATTATTATAACTTGTTTTGTTAAGATTAAGGTTATTTAAATTTTCTATTTTTTTTTTTAAATTCTCCTAATCTAGAAATAAAGAAAAAACCCTCCCCTCCCCCCAAGGTGACTCGAATCCACGACTAAAGGCCTAGGTAGTGAATGCTCTCGCCACTTGAGCTATCCAACTTCGTCATTTTCTATTTCTTTTTGGCGATTCTTTTAGGTTTTAGTTGATTCAAAATTATGCTTGTTCAATGGATTAATTTTTTATTGTATTGAATAATCTACGAAGTTGTGTATATATTACAATGATCACAATGTACAATTATTTTACGTTCAATTTTTTTTTTTTTTATTAATTATTAGTAAAAAATTGTAACCACGTGCAACACACGTGCGTATTGCTAGTTAATGAAAAATGTCCTAGTTCTCAGTTCAGTATCCCATTTTATTCTAACCTTTTGTGAACAATTAAAATCATATGTCTATCTCTCTCAAATCTCTATTCGGACTAACAATAAGCTTTGTTAATCCAAATCATCTCTTAATTTTAGCTAACTAAAACAAACTAATTAATTAGCCATATTAGCCATGTTTAATAAAATAACCTAGACAATAGAACAAACTAGACTCTGAATTCGCAAGCTCGATTCAGATAATCTTGATCTATGTTACCCCTAGTGATTTATCAACTATTTGCGACAAGGGAATATGAAATTATAACAATTACAGATTACAATCTATATTCTAGCAATAGATATAGTAATTCAATCTATGGGCCTAACTAAATCAAATTACCATATTTCATTAATCAATAAACCAAGCAACATGTAACTTGAGACAACGAGATAAAGAAAACGTTGATGATTAAGAAAATAAGGTCCAACTTCTCTTCGAACTGATACAAAGCAATCTAGCATGCACTGAAACCTTCATCTATATGATTATGCAAAAGAAAGAAGGAAAACAATAAATTGATTAAAACTAAGCTATGGCCAATCAATTCTCCTCTGACTTCCCTGACTTCAATTCATTTGACATCATTTGGCTTTAATCTTTCGTGCTTTTGCACTTATTTATAATGTTTGGGCACATCTTCATGGTTAGGTCTTTGCAGCCTTTTAGTTGTTATTGGGCTTTCGGGTTCGACATTGGATCCTCAATGTCGGTCCATAAATCCAATGTATTGGTTCATTTTCTCTTCTTGATCCCATTATCTTCTCTAGTCCATCTCTCAGCCCAAACTCATCCATAAAATAAAAAATTACTCAAAATTCACTGTAGTTAACATGAAAAATCATAAATTGGAGTACACGTATTCAAAGTGCAGATAAGTAGAAAAATTACGAGTTTATGATAATAAAATACAATAAAAATACATTCTAAATAGGCTAAATAATTCACATTTTTCTACTTATCATTTATAGAAGAGAGAAAAGTAGCGGAGAAGAGTCGGAAGAAGAAGCAGTAATAGTGGAGTGTCCAGGAGGAGCACACCACCACGTCATCATCACTCTTGGGTTTAAATATTTTCATTTATTGTTTTAATACAATATTTACTTTATATTTCATTGTTTTGATTAGTTTGATTATGGAATAATTGTTTTAGATTCTAGGGTTCTAGAAAGTATGATTCAAGTTATGATGTAGACTTTGATAGTTTTACCTTTAATTTCGTTTGATATGTATATTATTGTTTGTTGTGTTGAGATATGACTGTTGGTAGATTAGATTGATCACCTAATATTAGCACACATGAATACGTGTTCAAAACTTGGGATGAGGACATGGATAACCCAACAACACACAACAAAATCATTCAACAGATCGGGAGGTTGAGAAGGATTGTGTGGATATCTTTAGGCAGCGTCATGAGTTGTATATATGGACTTAGCCGGGAGTTCAATCTGTTGTATATAATCTACACCTCTATCTCTCGGGGGATAGGGTAGGGGGTGTGATTGAGATACACATGCGAAGCCCCATTATAATAGAAATGATATATATTAGGATGATTAGCGTTGTTTTCACTTGTTAATTGATTATGAAATATATGACCCTAGGATAATTTTAATTACTAATAGTGCATAATTTTTCAAGTTTCCGGTCTGCTAATATACTACTTTAATAATTTATTTGTTTAAATTACATTAGGTTAGGGTCAATTAGAGTAGTTAGAGACATCGCAACAACATCAACATCGACCTAGATAAATCGGTATCAAACCCACCGTAGTACTTCGATTAAGACATCTTCACTGATCTCTATGGGATACAAACCTGCTCGTCCTACACTAGAAACTACTATGTGCACTTGCAGTATAAGCTATTAAAGAGAAGAGCGAAAAAATAACTTTAGACTGACATTGATGGACCACTTTGACCTACTCTCCTATCTAGAGAAAGAACGACTCCAAGTCGTACGAAGAACATTAAATGTCAACATGATTGTCCTTTCTCTTAAAAAAAGTCAAATCCCCACTATTACAATAAATGAGGCTGAAGATGAAGAAATGAACTTAATTCTCACGAGCTTATCATCTGCAAAGCAATTCTCAAACATCTACAAACAATCACTTGAGAAGGCTTCTCATTCTCAACATTCCTCATTGAAGCCATCTAACTTATCGTTGGACAAGAACGTCTAGAGCCAGCTTCCAATTGAAGAAACTTATGTACCAAACTCTGAGTGAGGTATAGGAAAATCTTGGTTAAATTAGGGATTCACAAGACTGAGAGTTTTGTAGAAAGCACTAGGATAGTTAAAGGAGTATCCTTCTGAGGATAGGTGAAAATTAGCTATATGCTAAGTTGAGACTTGAGCATCCTTGTCCTAAGTTGTACTTTGTGAGCAATAGTTAATATACTCTCTGCGTGAAGGCAGAGTGGACGTAGAAGGATATCCCCACCTTCAAACCACTATAAATTTGTTTGTGTCCTTTTTTGTTTTCATTATATCAAACTGCTATATACTATTGACCTACTACTATACATTGTTGCATGAAAAATTGTTTTACATTTCTACTGTGCTTAAAAATTACAACATTGCTTGTTCTATGTTCCAAAAGTAACAACTAGCTACTAATACACATCGTGTACACATGCATTTAGGTTGATTTAGAAGATGATTTGATAGCATTTGCATACATAATTGGTCAATTTGTGCTTATATTCGTTATATTGTGTCGGGTGACGTGTTTGTGCTTGTATTAAGGATATTTAGGTGATTTTATGCCAAAAAAACTTTTGGACAAAGTTTGGAGAAGAAACGAGTAAAGATAGTGGGAACGAAGAAAAGAAGAAAATTGTATCAAAGGTCCAACTCGGTCGAGTTAGTACTTCGAAGAGAAGCAAGGGTTTGGCCCGAGAGAATCGACCCGGTCGAGTTCCTTATAAGACTTGGTCAAGTCAATATTTTGTAAAATTGGCCTTGAGGAACGACTCAATCGAGTCGCATTAGTGACTCGGTCGAGTCAAAGTATCAACTTGTTAAAAAAAAAGGGTTGTGAAGTTCGACTCGGTCGAGTCAAGGAGTGACTCGATCGAGCTGAAGAGTCGAGTTGTACAAGGAAAAGACTATTGAGTGTTGACTCGATCGAGTCACTTATCTGACTCCCTAGGCCTTTTTGGGCCTAAGCAGGGCTAGGCGGGCCTTTTTTTATTGAAAACGCCATCGTTTTTTGAACTTAAAACAATTCATTAAATTAAAAAGATAAAACTTTAAAGTTAAAGCGCTCACTCTCCTTATTCCAATGGCAGAAAAAATGAAACAAAAGTTAAAACCCTCTCCCCCACAATTCGAGTTCTTCCGTCGCCTCTCTTTTCATTCCATCTTCAATAATTAATTAACTATATGAAACTTTGTAGTAAAATTTGGTCTACTTTAAATATAAACCTTTAAAGACATGTAAACTAAATTTGAAAAAAAAAAAAAAAAAAAAAAAAAAAAAAAAGAGGATTTCTCTAGGCGCCGCCTTGGAGCCGCCTAGGCAGTCTAGGCGTTAGGCGGCCCCAAACTGCTTCGCTTTCACTTTCCACCTTCTGCAACCATGCTATAAATACAAGCTCCCAAGTCCGAGAAAAATTTACTTTATCATAAGTCGAGAAAAATTTACTTTATCATTGGAGAAACACTTAGGAGGTGAGAATCAAAGAACAAGGAACGAAGAGATGAAGATCGAGATAGAGACTTCGGGTTTTGTTTCTTTTTGTTATTTGTTATTAATCAACAATGTCTGTCCATGGAGTATGTTGGTTTTTAGCTCTAGACATGAGTAACTAAACTTCTCGTGTTCTAGGATTATAAGGTAGATTACGCATTAACTATGTTTTGACTTTATTCGTTTAAATTCTAGACTCCTGTTTTATCGTTTATCTATGTGTTTGTTTTCTTTATATGATTTTGTCAAATTGATCACTTGACATTTATCTACAAGTTTAACGATTCGATATCCAAGGGAAGAGTGTCATTAATAGACTTACAATACATAGCATAAATACTAATATTCGTCCGAGAGGAGTGATGTGTTGATGTAGGCATTGATATATGTACTTTTGGAAGTCTTAGTTCGAGAGGGTAATTATCTCTAATTGATCTACAGATTAGCATCATCCGAGAGGAGGCTTAATCAATAATCATGATAAACGATAGAATTGGTTTAAAAGTCTAGAATTTAGGATAATCAAACATAGAAAATCGTAAATGAAATCAAAGTCCTAGAATATGTCTTAATCTCATTTGAATCTTTCTGTGCTATTTGTTTTCTTGTTTACTAGGTAATTAGTAGATAATTAGTTATTTTATGCAATTTTGGTTTTTAAAATATTATACATTCAATCATTTATTCTAGAGTCTAGATAGAGTAGAATTATTAAACTGAACATAGGATACAGTCTAATGGGATCGACCTTGTCTGCCAGTAGCTACACTAGCATCGTGCACTTGCAGTTTACTAGGTTAGAATTTAGTGCATCAGCTACACGCATACTGCTAAATAGAAAATTACTGTCGTAAGAACAAGTCTCTTACAATCGATATCATACATTGCCTATTATTACGAAAAAAAACCTAGAAAATGCTAGAGGTTTATTTAACCCATCTAAACCTCTACCACTTTGGATCAACAATGCATCTAGAAGTTCTATGGTATGTGTAGGTTGGTATGTGTAGGTTGGAAGTCAGAGAAAATTAGGACAATTCACTCCTTTTATTAAGAAGGATTGAGGATTTACAAAATTTCTTTGAAATTTTGACCGAGAAAATAAGAGCGAAAAAAGAGGGAGAGAGAGATGCACAATAGGATAAGACACCATCATTGTGCTTGTACGATTGTTTGAGACTTGGGGGTTGGGAAAAAATTAAAGATTTCATAGGTTTACCTTGCAAAAATATTTTCAATATGCTATCATATTGTACCAGAAGTCTTAATACCAAAAAAAAAATGGTATTTTCGATATGGCGCATGTCATTAGGGGTGTAAGTGAGTCGAGACAGCTTGCGAGCTACTCGGAATCGACTCGTAAAAAGATTGAAATCGAATCTAGTCAAATGAGTCGAGCTCGAGCTCGAGCTACTCGAAAAGATACCAAGTTCGAGTTCTAGCACATTAGTACTCGACTCGATAAGCTCGCGAGCCTAAACGAGCTTCTATTGAATTTACTAGTTTACCCTTTACACTTTACTTATTTAATTTAATAATTAAAATACCCTAATGTAAATAGGTGAAACCCCTAAAGGTAAAACCTTATTTTCCTCTTCCAAGTTATAGCGGCAGCCGTTCTTTTCTCTCTCTCATATCTCACAATTCACAATCCCTTATTATCGATTAAATCCGGCAGCCCCTTGATGAATCGAAGCCACCTGATGTAGTCGAGATCGAGGCTTACATTGTCACGTTCATCAAAAGTCTTCAACAGTTTAAAAAACACAGAGCTAGGTAAACGATTTACAATTCTTTTGTTGATTATTTAGGTCTTGCTTACATCTCCTTTGTAGATTTGTCATTCTTTTGTTGATTATTTAGGCCTTATTTGTAATTTCTCAGATTCAAGTTTCATTTTCTGTTTTTTGAGTTTTTTCAAAACACTTAACCTCTACGGGTGGTTGCTGAAACAAAATGGGGGAAAATGGGATACACAGTATCCATCCAATTTTAATTTTAAGTTTGTGGCTTCATTCTCAAAAGGGTCAATTACCAAAAGCAACCTGTATTATGAGCCTTTTTTAGTTTTGCAATCTAAACTTTTTATTTTTTCCGATGACAACCTATATTAATTATTTTTTTTCAATTTGCAACCTCCGGTGATATTTTCGGCTATATAAGCCATGTGACTTGCACATATTCCTTTTTGGACCAATAAGATGGCGACATATGGCGACTAATAAAATATTTTAAAAAATATTAATAAAAATTTTAAAAATTTCATTAATAAATCTAGAAAATTAAAAAAAATCTGAAATTCTTTTAGAAAATTCTAAAAATTTATTTCAAATTCAAAAACAATATTTATAATCGAAAAAATAAAATAAAATAATTTTGTAATTAATTAAAAATTTCTAAAAATTCAGAAATTTCATTATAAATTCTGAAAATAAAAAAAAATTATTTCTAAAATTAATTTGAAAATTCTAAAATTTTATTTAAAATTAAGAAAAATCATTTAAAAATCAGAAAATTAAAATAAAAACGGAAATTTCATTTATAACTCCAGAAAATTAAAAAAATAAAATAAAATTATTTTAGAAATTTTAAAAATTTATTAAGAATTCAGAAAATTTATTTATAGTCCCAAAAATTAAATTCATAAAATGCCATTCTTAAATTTATCTATACCGGAATATACGAAGTTCCCTTCTCTTTTACACTAATTTTCTACAATTTATAATTATTTTTTAGTACTTAAAAATTAATTTCTAAAATAATTTTTTTTAATTTTCTAAATTTTAAAATTAGCTATCTGATTTTATATGATTTTTCTTAATTTTAAATAAATTTTTAGAATTTTCAAATTAATTTCAGATTTATTTTATTTTTTGAATTTATAAATGAATTTTCTAAATTTATAAATGAATAGAATTTTTTTTTTGGATTATATATTTTTTTAATTTCAAATAATTTTTTGGTATTTCTAAAATAATTTCTGATTTTTTTTTTATTTTCTGTATTTATTAATGAAATTTCTGAAAATTTTAAAATATTTATTAATTTTTTTTTAATATTTTGTTTGTCGCCACGTGACGCCATCTTATTGGTCCAAAAATGAACATGTATAAGTCACATGGCCTATATAGCCGGAAATATCGCCGGAGGTTGAAAATCGACAAATAATAATTAGTACAGGTTGTCATCACAAAAAATAAAATGTTTAGGTTGTAAAAGTAAAAAAGGCCCATTGTACCGGATGTTTTTGGTAATTGACCCTTCTCAAAATATGAAGAAATATGTCTGTGGCTACCCCACTCAATCCTTATTGTAAAATTATATTATGTATGATTCTCCAATATTTATTTTTAACTACTAACTAGTCATTTTTTGTTTGATTCCTATTGTAATATAGCACACTAACAGTGGTAGTGTCACATAATGGTATTTATTTGTAAGAAATATAACAATAACTAACCTATTAATTTTAGGAGATGTTACATTATTAATTATAGATTCTGATTTTGAGCTATGCTATTGGATAGCTATATGCATTTTATGATTGCTAATTTCGTTACCTGATTCATTTTTTTGAACCTATGGTTTCACTAATCACTGCACAATAAACCAAGGTCTTTGGATATTTATTATTTGCAATGTTTACATGCATTTGGGAATTTTGTTTAGGAGTTGCATAATTATATTAAGTGAATGTTAGTTTCATCTTATTTTTATGTATATATATTTGTTTTGTCACTACTTATTATACAATCTTGTCTTACAAAATTTAGATACTTATCCTGTGCCAATATTAAGATCATGATTACGGCAATACACAGAAAAAATATACTTACATCTCTTTTTTTACAAATAAAAATGATTAGAATTTCTTATTTTCTGATTATCATCTTTCACTTCTTTTTAAAATATAATGTTGCTAATCTGAAAATTGTTTGTAATATCCTGATTGCTGTTTGGTTGGTGTTTATTATATGAAATATGAAATATGACATATTAAAAGCTTAATGAACTAATTATTCTTTTTCTTTTCCAAAAACAGCTACCACCCGCCAATGGATCATCAAGCTTCACCGTCTGAGACTATTGAACCAGTTAATGCTTTAGGTGAGCATGATGTTGTAGAAGAGGAACATGATGAAGAAGATGAAGAAACTCCTCAGTTTGGCCCGAAACAAAGAAAGAAAATTTCCAAGGTTTGGAGGGAATTCAGAATAGTCACTCTTAAGAATGATAAAAAGGTTGTCTCCAAGAAGGCTATGTGCATCCATTGCAAGAGTAAACTTTCGATACTTGACAGTGGGAGTACCACCCACTTGATAAGACACTTAAAGACATGCAAGAGGCGAATGGTTTATCAAAGACAACAACGGAGGATTACTTTACAACCAATTGATGAGGCTGATGCACAAGTCGTAGCACCTGCACTTACTGATGGCAAGTTTGACATGGTGAAAATGAGAGAGGCAATGTCGCATTGGATTTTGATGCATGAGCATCCATTTACAATAGTAGAATAGGAAGGTTTCAATATGATGCAAAAACGTGGAATGCCCGAGTGGGAGAGTACTTCACGCAACACGATTAAGAAAGATTGTGTGCAAGTGTATGAAATTTTGAAGAAGAAGCTATTGTCACAGCTGAAGAGTGTAAACAAGATTAGCCTATCAATAGATACGTGGAGATAATCCAACCAAAAGATTGGATACATGGTTGTCATGGGCCATTTTATTGATTGGAAGTGGAAGCTACAGAAACGAGTGCTTAGCTTTGTTCATGTACCTCCTCCTTATCGTGGTGTTGAGATAGCTGACAACCTATTTAAGTGCATGAAGGAGTGGGGAATCGAGAATAAGGTATACACTATTTCAGTAGATAATGCCTCGTGTAATGATTTTGCGATCAGAATTTTGCAAGACACCTTTTCGAGAAATAAAAAATTGCTTTGTGGAGGAAAGTTGTTTCATGTGCGATGTTATGCACACATCTTAAACCTTATGGTTCAAGATGGGCTGTCAAGGATTGGAAAAATCGTCGAAGATATACACGAGAGTGTTTCTTTCATCAACCATAGTGAAGCAAGAATTATGGCATTTTCTGAAATTGTGCAACAGCTGCAATTACCTCATAGGAGGCTTATCCTTGATTGCAAAACAAGATGGAATTCGACATACCATATGTTAGAAATTGCAATCTTGTTTAAAGAGGTATTTTCAAGATATCAAGAGAGGGAGCCACGCTACGATTCTTGTCCAAGTGATGAAGATTGGCGCAAAGTGGAGAAAGTGTGTTGGTAGCGTCGTTTCTTACTACCAAATTAATGTGTATGAAGAATACACTAAACCTTACTAACTATCCTACTGAGTAGAATGGTAAATAAGGGTCGATCCCACAGGGAACGGCCGAACAGTTTTGATTCTGATGTCAAGCAATTTATGATTAAGTATGCAAGAAATAAATATTTAAGAAAGCAATAAAGAGGGGGGGTTGATTAAGGACTGACAGTCTACTAGTAGCAAATAGAAGTACTGACGGAATTAAAAGCCTTTGACGTTCAAAATTAAAGAAACAAGTAATCAAAGACAATGGAAGATATCTTTTTCGATTTTAGTCTTCAAATAGTAAAACAAGTCACCCTTGATCATGCTTCCCCTTGGTCTTAGACAATTGATGCAACTATTGTTAATGCCCGATTAAATTATGGTTTAAGCCCTTATCTCAAGACTATTAACAAGCTCTAATAGCCTTGTTGTCCCTTAATCTTAGTTAATCAAAATAAGCTCTTCGACTAACCCTATTCAGTTTAACCGAATCCTCGAACAAGCTCTCTTAGATTCAATCACCAAATGCATTAAACACTAGGACAACGAGGTAAATTCAACATAAAACTCGAAAGCTCGGTTTTAGTGGTTGAACTTTGTGTTATCCCCAATAAATAACTATTGTACGTTACACGGGAATCGGAAATCCTACAATTACGGATAGTAATCTCCTATTCTAGCAATACATTCACAAATCCCTTAAAGGGTGATCAATCCAATAATCAATTCATAAATGTGAGTCAATAAGAGCAAATAACACAAAACACTTAAACACACAATAATCTCGGTAACATTAACCGCAATAATCACATCAATGTCTCGACTCAAGGTTCCACAATGATCAAGGATGAACTAAGGGTGCTAGCCACCCATATTAACTAATACAATCAGAAAATAGATGGAAAAATAAAGAAACATGATACTGATATTGATGAATCCAAAGATGTCAATTAGAGAAGATGATTCTTCAATCTCTAGTCCAATCTCCTTCTTTTTTGGTTGAATAGTGCTCTCCAAGTATCAAAAAGGTATCCAAAGTTAGGTTAAATTCGAATGGGATGATATATATATAAGGAGAGAAAGTGCTAGTCAAAGATAGACAAAAACGTATTCAGGAATTCAAAATAGGGTAGTGAATCTCGGCCGAGACGGAAGTGTGTCTCAGCCGAGACGTGAAAAAGGGTTTTCAAGAATTGTGGGTCGAAGGCTGGTCTTGGCCGAGATTAGGTTGAATCTCGGCCGAGACGTGAAAAGAGGAAATTAGGGCTTTTTAGGATTTGACTCATCTCGGCCGAGATTGGATTGCATCTCTGCCGAGATCTTCATCTTTAAGATTCTTCAAGAAATCCCCTGGAGACTCATCTCGGCCGAGATTGGATTGCATCTCGGCCGAGATCTTCAATTTTGCAATTCTTCATGAAATCCCCTGGAGACTCATCTCGGCCGAGATTTGCATCCTGTCTCGGCCGAGATCTTCAGTTGGCCCTTCCTTTTGTTGCCTCGATCGATCCCTCGACTCCGCGGTCGTTTGATGTTCTTTTTCGATCCTTTTTCACCTGTCTTAGCATAAAAACAGCACAAACGCATTATTTTATCTATGAGAATATAAAAGCACTAGATACACGTAATTATGCACATTATTGACACTAAAATGACACTAAAAGTGCCCTAAAGTGCGTGCACGGAACACGTGTACCAAATCTCCCCAAACTTAAAACTTGTTCGTCCCGAACAATAAAGAGAAAGACAAAAGGACACGTGTTTAGAGCAAAGTTTAGTGGCATTTGATTTCAGAATTTTCATGAAAAAGAGTAAGAGATCATGATAAAAGTGAGCATGTGTGATAGACTAGATCCACTACTCTCGAGACAAAACACTCTAAACTTAAGATCCTCACATGGTGAGTGTAACTCTCGACTCTCAAGTGTATCAAAAGGGAAGTGTATACGCTCACATTGAAATGCATAAAATGCCTACCATAGGCTTGCCAATCATCTAAACTTCGATGTATACCGACATGTGTGACAAAGAATCAAAAAGGTCTTTAATAGGTTGCAATGTTGGCTTGGGGTAAGGTGGGAAAATTTCTGGTATAAGTGACTATAAAATGGACTAAATGAGTTAGCTAATCTCATCCACCCCTCAAACAACAATCACTCTACCTCACTCTTTACTTTCTTAGTAAACCAATCCCAAAAATTGGTTTCTTCCCCTTACCACAAAGTCCACAACCTAATTGCTTTCTCAATTTTCCCTTGGAGTGTATTTTCTTTTGAATTTCTACCACTTTGAGAACATCTATCAAAAGGCATTTGTATTACTAGCCTCTCCAAATCAAAAGCAACAATTGAGTATATATAACTAACTTTTTCTTTTGTTTTTCTGATTTTTCGACTTTTTTCGATTTTCGACTTTTTTTTTTTTTTTTTTTTTTTTTTTTGTAAACAAAAATTGGAGAGGACTAATATTCTCGATTCTTTTCCTATTGTTTCATTTTCTTTCACCCTTCAATATTCCCCATAGATTACCCCTTTCAATCCAAAATTACCCGACTACCTTCCAACCGCCTCCCTCATACTCAAATAGTCCAATTAAGGTCAAAGGCTAAATCGAAAGGTACTTGACTTGTAGAGTTGGGCTGTCAAACAAGAGGTCCAAAGCTCAAAGGGGTAACTAGGGGCAATTAAGAGGTGTGACATTTTCAAGTTTACAAATAGGCTAAAAAGAATTTCAAGAATTTCCTAAGATCATTTTCTAAGTCACACACCGAATCATTCAAAATAGAGAATCAAGGTAAGTTCTAGAGACAACTAAATGCATTCTATGAATTTCACACCAAAAGAAAGTTTAAATTACTCCAAAGATGGAAGTATTTTCTAAGGCTCAAAAACTCATTCGGCTGCAATTTTTTTTTTTATCAAAGGTTTTGAGTGTAAGTTCGATTTTGCTTCAAAAAGTCTATCCTGCTCTACCATGTGCTTCTTTAAAAAATATTTGTCAAAATTTTTCATCATTAATCAATGCCACATTTTTCCTTCCTAAACTCATCCAATTGCTTTCTCGAGCTGCCAATTTGTACGAACCCCACCCCCTCCCCAAACTTAGTTGCAAAATCAGTTTGTGGAAAAAGAGGATTACAATTTGGTGGCTCGCCGAACTTAACCATTTTATTGCACCATTATTCACAAACATTAACTAAATGAACTAATTCATTAATAATCCTACTCCTATAAAAATAAAGGGAAAATGTGTGTGTACTTATCAACACAAACAAACAATTTGACTTAAAGGCACCCAATGATTATCCAAAAACAAAAACGAAGCATCCAAATGCATATGTAATAATATCACCCACCAAGGCTAATAAAAAATGACAGTTGGCTCACAGGCCGGCAACATTATCAACAATCAAGATAGTCACATATCAAAAAGGCAATAAAAATACAAATCAGTATTGGCACATAGGCCATCACATGAAATCCATCAAACAAGTCATGCCAAGTGGCTCACAGGCCAACAGTAAAGATAGTAAAAGAAGAAAAATGAGGGGTAGGGGGTTTCGAGCGGCCGAAATGGTCTTATCTCTTTGTTTTCCCCCAAACTTAGTTTTTCAACTAAATTTGGGACAAAAAGGTAAGACTTCTCGGTACTCTACTCACAGAGAGCGGTAAGGTCGGGGGTTCGAGCCGGTGAAACATCCCTTGATGAACTTGAAGAGATCAAGGAGTTTTGTCTGATTTTCATGGATAGTCTCCTTGATCCCTCTCAACTCAGCTCCAATGGATGCCGCATCTCCACCAACTCAGCTCTGATGCCTTTGATTTCATCCCCCATAGCCGCTATCAATCCCGCTTGCCGTTCCTGGAACTCGGATTGAGACAGAACGGTCGTGGATGATCTCTTCCTTGATGGTTGCTCTGGCTGACTACTGCCTTCTCCTTCAACCCCCATGCTCCGAACCCGTGCCACCGGACGTGGCTTTTTAGCTCGCTTGAACTTGGTCAATTCTTCACGGTTCGGCTCCAAGGAGGCATTGAGGTGTGCCTCGGAGCTCAGTTCCAAATTCAGCTTGCTTTCCAAGTTTGTGATGTATGTCATTCCGGGGTTGGGTAGGCGGAGGTAAGGTCCCTCGTTTTGGAGAACATAAGGGATAGCCGGACCCGATATTCCTTCTTTGTACCCGAGCATGGCGATACGCATGTTCTCCATCTCCTCTCAATCCAAATAGTAATCAGCAGTGATAGGTGTGTACTCCGGAAGGGGGATATGGTAATGCTCGAGTATAGGGGTTATCAACGCCCCACAGTAGATCGGGTCGGGCATCTTCGTTTCTCTTTTCCTTTCTGTCCTCAGTTCTTTTACTATCTTCTGAAAACTTGATACCATCCTGCTTGAAGTCCCTCTTCTTCCGATCCACAATGGCCCAAATAATTTCCATCTCGTATAACCGGGGAGATCTGATCTCTTTCCGTCCACATATGGTGGAGCTCAGCAGCTTTTGTAGATACTTCACGACGGGGCTTCGAATAGAGGTGAGCCTGGAGCTCCTTGGATCGTATGCTTGAGGTGCAACTATTCCAGGGGCGGCAGTGATTTGCCCCCAGAATTGTTGCACGTTGAACTCTTTCGACACATGGCTATCACCGTAGGTTGTAGTCTTGAAGCCATATATGCGTTTCAAACTGTCGTGGCGTAGTATCTTCTCTTCGTTTAGAAGCTGGAATTTGAAATGATGAATTGTAGAGCCGGAAATGACCTCCTCCTCAATCTCGAGTGTGCTGAAAAACTCGAGCACAAATTTGAGAAAAGTTGGGCGGGGTGCTAGGCACTGAACTAGATCTGTTGTGTCTAACAGCTCTAGAACGTTTTGCCGGATTCCCATGGCGTCCAAGATCTTGGGATCGCCATAGCGGGTAGCTGACACAGTCCTCAGTCTTTCCTTGTGAAGTGTACCCGGGCTTTTCAGGCTCTCCAAGTAACTCCTCATTCATAACAATAATGGCACTCACATTTTTCGGGTTGACTTCCGGTTGAGCCGGTAATCTTCCTCCTTGTGCATTTTCTAATCGAGATACCGCTGATGCTATCTGACTGACTTGATTTTCGATGTTCTGAAATCTCGAACTCGATTCTTTTTGTAATTAGAGCGTACTAGTGGCTAGGCTTTTCACTATGTCAGAAAGAGATGGATCACAGGGTACCTGCTCGGGTGGCTGTCTTTGCTGGAACATTCCCCTAGGAAAAGGGGGTTGGTTTTGCCCACTGTGATCACCTTGTTGATTATTGCTCAGATTCTGATTGCCATATTTGAAATTCAGATGGTCCCTCCAACCCGGGTTGTATGATTGTGAATAAGGGTCATACTTCCTCCCGGATGAGTTGGGATTAAAGTTGTGAACCGCATTGGCATGGGCCTCCATCTCTTCTCCGAGAACCGGGCAAGTGTCAGTGGAGTGTTCAGTGACTTGGCAAATTCTGCAAGGCTTTGGAGTAGGCGTGCCACCCGAGATTACTTTCTTCACCAAGTCGGTGAGTTGGTCCAACCTCTCTTCCACAGTTGAGTCTATCACATCCTTGACTCGTCTCACCGGCTCTCTACACCCAAACTGTTGAGTATTGGCAGCCATTTTGGATATCAGTGCTCGAGCCTCGGTAGGTGTCTTATCAGATAGAACTCCTCCACTCGCCGAGTCTATCATATTTCGATCTGTCAGACACAGTCCTTCGTACCAGTACTGAATTAGCAACTGTGGAGTGATTTGATGTGGAGGGCAACTTCCGATAAGTCTCTTAAAACGTTTCCAGTACTCATATAGTGTTTCCCCTTGCATCTGCCTCACTCCACTGATCTCCTTTCGAATGGTGGTGGCTCGAGAAGCTGGGAAGAATTTTTCAAGGAATTGGGTTTCCATCTGCTCCTAGGTGGTGATTGATCCGGATGGAAGGTAGTATAGCCAATCCCGAGCAAGATCCTTCAGGGAAAACGGGAATGCTCAAAGGTTGATCTGTTCTTTCGTCACCCTCGATGGCTTCATACTTGAACAAACCACATGAAACTCTTTGAGGTGTTTATGAGGGTCCTCTCCGGACAGCCCATGAAAGGAAGGTAGTAGGTGGATGAGTCCGGATTTCAACTCGAAAGCAGTGTCGTTTCCTATAGCTGGGAAGGTGATGCACAAGGGCTCTTGAGCAACCCTTGTGTTAGCCAACTCCTTCATTGTTCTTTCTTGACCTTGATCCTCATTCATTTCTTCCAAGTTAATGATCTCTTCACCCCCCAAATCCAACACTTCGATTCTTTCTCGGACTTGCTCCAAATCTCGAGCTCTCCTTCTCAGTTCTCGTTCACGTTCCTTAATATCCAGTTCAAATAACAATCCTTTTTCTCCTTGCGAACGCAAGAACATTCACTACAAATAAACAAAATAAAGAAACAAAGTAAGATTATGAAATTACTAATCTAAACAAAAAGATAACTATAGATGTAATTAATCATAATGCTTGATCAACAAATCAACTCTATTCTAATCATCGTTCCCCGACAACGGCGCCAAAATTTGGTAGCGTCGTTTCTTACTACCAAATTAATGTGTATGAAGAATACACTAAACCTTACTAACTATCCTACTGAGTAGAATGGTAAATAAGGATCGATCCCACAAGGAACGGCCGAACAGTTTTGATTCTGATGTCAAGCAATTTATGATTAAGTATGCAAGAAATAAATATTTAAGAAAGCAATAAAGAGGGGGGGTTGATTAAGGACTGACAGTCTACTAGTAGCAAATAGAAGTACTAACGGAATTAAAAGCCTTTAATGTTCAAAATTAAAGAAACAAGTAATCAAAGACAATGGAAGAGATCTTTTTCGGTTTTAGTTTTCAAATAGTAAAACAAGTCACCCTTGATCATGCTTCCCCTTGGTCTTAGACAATTGATGCAACTATTGTTAATGCCCGATTAAATTGTGGTTTAAGCCCTTATCTCAAGACTATTAACAAGCTCTAATAGCCTTGTTGTCCCTTAATCTTAGTTAATCAAAATAAGCTCTTCGACTAACCCTATTCAGTTTAACCGAATCCTTGAACAAGCTCTCTTAGATTCAATCACCAAATGCATTAAACACTAGGACAACGAGGTAAATTCAACATAAAACTCGAAAGCTCGGTTTTAGTGGTTGAACTTTGTGTTATCCCCAATAAATAACTATTGTTTGCTACACGGGAATCGAAAATCCTACAATTACGGATAGTAATCTCCTATTCTAGCAACACATTCACAAATCTCTTAAAGGGTGATCAATCCAATAATCAATTCATAAATGTGAGTCAATAACAGCAAATAACACAAAACACTTAAACACACAATAATCTCGGTAACATTAACCGCAATAATCACATCAATGTCTCGACTCAAGGTTCCACAATGATCAAGGATGAACTAAGGGTGCTAGCCACCCATATTAACTAATACAATCAGAAAATAGATGGAAAAATAAAGAAACATGATACTGATATTGATGAATCCAAAGATGTCAATTAGAGAAGATGATTCTTCAATCTCTAGTCCAATCTCCTTCTTTTTTGGTTGAATAGTGCTCTCCAAGTATCAAAAAGGTATCCAAAGTTAGGTTAAATTCGAATGGGATGATATATATATAAGGAGAGAAAGTGCTAGTCAAAGATAGATAAAAACGTATTCAGGAATTCAAAATAGGGTAGTGCGTCTCGGCCGAGACGGAAGTGTGTCTCGGCCGAGACGTGAAAAAGAGTTTTCAAGAATTGTGGGTCGAAGGCTGGTCTTGGCCGAGATTGGGTTGAATCTCGGCCTAGACGTGAAAAGAGGAAATTAGGGCTTTTTAGGATTTGACTCATCTCGGCCGAGATTGGATTGCATCTCTGCCGAGATCTTCATCTTTAAGATTCTTCAAGAAATCCCCTGGAGACTCATCTCGGCCGAGATTGGATTGCATCTCGGCCGAGATCTTCAATTTTGCAATTCTTCATGAAATTCCCTGGAGACTCATCTCGGCCGAGATTTGCATCCTGTCTCAGCCGAGATCTTCAGTTGGCCCTTCCTTTTGTTGCCTCGATCGATCCCTCGACTCCGCGGTCGTTTGATGTTCTTTTTCGATCCCTTTTCACCTGTCTTAGCACAAAAACAGCACAAACGCATTATTTTGCCCATGAGAATATAAAAGCACTAGATAAACGTAATTATGCACATTATTGACACTAAAATGACACTAAAAGTGCTCTAAAGTGCGTGCACGGAACACGTGTACCATGTGTTCTATTCTAGGAGTATTTAATGCAGCCACACATATCATTTCAGGGAGTGAGTATCCTACTTCAAACTTATTTCTCAATGAAATCTGCCGAATCAAAGTCTTGTTGGACATGCTTTTTCAAGATGAAAATGAAGTAGAATTTGTTCGTGACATGGTTGGGGCTATGAAGCAAAAGTTTGACAAATATTGGGGCGAGTGCAACTTGTTGATGGCCATGGCTGCCATTCTAGACCCTAGGTGCAAAATGAGGGTAATTGAGTCTTGCTTTCCTAGGATGTATCCTGAATGGGAAGCCCAAGAATATATTCACAAATTCAAGAGTGCATTATATGAGTTGTATGCTGAATATGTTGCTGAAATGGAGTTCGGCAGCGGTGTTCGATCTGATGAAAATGCTGCCAACACACTCAACGATAATTAAACTCAAGCTTCATCGTCTGGTTGGTCAGAATTTACTCAGTTTTTTAAGTCAATTGAAACTGTTGCACCACAGAAATATGAACTAGATAATTACTTAGAAGAGGGCTGCTTCATTTGTGAAGGAAATTCAACACCGTTTGATGCATTAGAATGGTAGAAAGTGAATAACTTGAAGTATCGTACTTTGTCCAAAATAGCTCGTGATATACTTGCTATTCCAATCTCGACTGTGGCTTCTGAAGCTACTTTTAGTGCAAGGAGTAGAGTCATTGATAAGTATCGTTCATCGTTGAATGTCGATACAGTTCAAATTTCAATTTGTGGAAGTGATTGGTGTCGCAGACTTCATGGCTTGAAGAAAAAGAACAAAGTAAGTCTTTTTTATGTTCATGATGGTTTCTTATATTTCTTAATTTTTATTTCTTATTTTTTAAATTTCACCGTCTATTTTCTTTTTGTAGAATGAGAAGAAACCAAAGGAGATTATCTTGCCCATTCCCTAAGAGTAAGTTCAATTAATAGTTTCAGCTGTTATCTTAACTTGAGTGTTTTTTTTCTTCCATACTTGAAAATATTATGACAAAAGATACAAAATCTTGAACTTTTGTTTAGTTTTGTGTAGATGATGGAAGAAGTAGTACATATGATTTTTGCTGTGAAGTTCTTTTTATCTTTTTGTGGTAAGTGACTTCATTTGTTTATTTTATATCAGTCTGGACGTCCCTTCAGTTGTTTGTCTAATGAATGATAGTAAGTGGAATCCCTTGGAACAATTAAGGGCCCGCTTTGTTAGGGAGTTTAGGGGTAAGGAGTGGGAATGAATAAGGACTTATTCCCATTTATGGTGCTTGATACATAATATATAAGTTAATCATTACCCCCTTTATTAACAACTCCCCACCCCCCCTTCCATTTCATTCCTTAGTATGATTGACCCCTCATTCACACCATTACCATTGTCATTGATGATTTACAACCAAGCGGGCCCTAAAGTTCAATTCATGATTCTTGAAAATGAGTCCATAGTGGGAATCAAGGAATGATTAATTGGAAATTCATAACTTGTGTAGCATGACTTGAAACCAAATTTATGCATGAAATAGCCTAACAATAGTTGAAACCATCTTTTCTAGGGTTATTTGAAACCTTCTTTATTTGTGTTGAATCTGACTAATTATTAGATATGATTATTTTAATTGTCAAAGTTGATTTTTTTACTTTTATATTGTAGGAGAAAACAATGGGTTAGCAGTGAAGTTCCAGATTTTTCAAGGCATAGCTAACTTGCAGTTCAAGAGACTCTTTTGATTGAAGAAAACTTATTTTGAACTTATGTTGAAACTTCAATTGCAGAAGACTTACTTTTGACTTTTGTACAGTACTCTTGATGATATCTTTTGATCTTTGACTACTGTAAAGTCACTCTAATGATTAATTACTATCTTATTTCTGTTGCTACTTGTTTTGTGTTAGTGCATGGCCCAATTTGTAGTATAACTTATGGGGAAAAGATGTTGTATATTTGATGTTTTGTATTTAATTTTTTTAAAAGAAAAGGTTGTACATAAATCGAACAGAGCCGAGTTGAGTTCGAGCTTAGCGAGTTTATAGTAATCTGAGCTCGAACTTGAAAAAATTGAACTCGGTCGAGTTTGAGCCCAAGTTCGAGCTCGAGCCTGCTGATACTCGACTTGACTCGACTCATTTACACCCCTACTTGTCATATACTAAAATTTCGTATTTTTCCTCATCCTAATCACAACACCGTTAGAAACACTCTATAACTCTCTGAAACTCTACCTAATGAAAATAACAAGACTTCTTAAATTTAACAATGTTGACTAGGCAAAAACAACGTACTTTAGTTTTGAGGGTTTTTTCGTTTATTATTATTATTATTATTGTTATTATGTCTTCTCCTGTTTGGGAGTATTTCCTTTTAATTTTGAAGAAACTTGTATGCTTTTTAAGTATTTTGCAACACTGACACACACCCATTCTCATATTATCGATTTGGGTAGATCATGTCTTGGGCTCTTTGTGGCCCATGCTATCACAAGAAATCAAGTTTAAAATATACTTTAGACAACGCTCCCATGCCAGATGGTTCTCATGCTTAACCAAAATAATATCAGAACAAATAAATTTATAAGATGTGTCTTAATTAGTAGGAATTAAAAAGGAGTCACTGATCTTTTTCATAAAGCATACCTTTAAATCCTTTGCGAACTAGTCATGCATTAGGGCCAATATAAGACAAGACTGATAGATTGTCCATCCTCATGCGTAATGCGACTATATAAGATTTTCCAAAATACTAACTGTAAGAAAATGTTCAATAAAATCTCTCTTTGTCACAAAAATCTATAATTATAGATACACATACATATAAAATAATTATGGGTGTACTTGGTACGTGGATTTGAAGGAAGGGGATTGAGAACGGGAAGGAAATTGAAATGAAAATGGGAATGAGAATGAAATTAAAACTGGTGCTTGCTACTCATCACATAATAGGTTTAATATTCCATTATTAGGCATTAGATATAGATGTGATATTTTGAGCCGTTCAGTCAACTCTATTGGGACAACGCCATATGTTTGGTTGAATCCAGGGTAAAATTTCACTAAGATGAAAATTGATGAGTTCAGTTTAACCCATTTTTCTGACAATAGACTAATTAATATGGAAGGAATTTAGTGAAAAATGAATGGTCAAACTCATATTCTTTCTACTCTCAAAATTGGTGTGATTTTATTTTTCTTTCTTTCAAGGTAAAAAGAGAGCTTGTAAAAGATAAAAGAAAATAAGAACAAAAAAAATGTTATTAGATATCCCCTTCAAAACTAGAGGTCGGTATTCAACCGCGCAACGTCGGGAGCTCCAACAAACCAATAATGGCGGCACTCTCCTCCCTCCAAACAAACCCTCGCTCCTCCCACATATACACCATAACCTGCAAACCCGCGCCTCCGTCTCTTCGTTACTTGCGGCACCACCTCTTCATCGCTCGCCGGAGCTGCCGCAGGCCCAATGGCGGATACCTTCTCGTCAGAGCTTACATGGAAGATTCCAACTCCATCTCTGGCTTCGCCAGAAAAGTCATCGGCTCGCTTCCGGTGGTTGGGCTGGTCGCCAGAATTATCAGCGACGAAGGCGGCGTCGGAGGAGACATCATCGATTTCGCAGAGTTCAGGAGGAGAGTGGGGAACAAGTGTTCCGTGAATGATTCCAGGGCATTTTTTGAGTTTCAGGATCGACGAGGCAAGGTATTTGGAATCTTAATCCTAAATTTCATCGTAAGGGGAAATTGCAGCTGTAGTCTCATAATTAGTCAGATTATGATTCGGATATTCATGATCAAATTCATAATCATTATCTTATTCTCTGATATCACTAATAGACTTGCTCATTGAGGATAAGTTCCTCTGAAGATAAATATCTTATCAAAGAAATCACTGATAATGAGGGATTTTGCTAACATCTCTGATAATAAATTTAATTAGGCGTGGTTATGTTGATATTCCAAATTACCAATTTTCACCTGAGTGAAAAATTGAAATCCCCAGCATAATTATTGGATTCCGATGGAATTTATCTTCAAACGCACGTTAATTAACAGTTGCAGGTTGCAATGTGGAAAAATTGTTAATGGGATTTGATTGTAGGTAGGGGAGCCTTTGTATGTGCTGATGTGTTGTTGGCTAGCAGCAGTTGGAGCTGGTCTGCTTAAATCTGAGGAGATTCTGGAAGGAGTAGCGAGGCTTCGGATATCGGATGATATTGAGTTTGAGGAGGAGAATTTCATTGCTATGATGAAAGAAGCAAAAGAGGTTAGTTGATTTGATGTTGGATTTTACTGTAATTAAATTGATCAAAATTCACACAAGTTTGGACATTACAATTGCTTACAATCTTATTGATGCATCGGATTGGATTGCAGAGACGAGCGAGACTGAGTGCTCCGGTGCCTAGTGTGCCGATGGTGATCCGGGCTGAGAAAGCACTTGAAGCGATCTATGTATGTTGCTTTGGGAGGGACAATATAGAAGAAGAAGATGAGGAATTACTATGTGTGATCCTAAATTCTGTGTTCCCGACTGCTGGGAAGGAAGAGATAGAAAGAATTGTGAAGGAGAAAGCGCAGAGAGTGGCAGAAGGAACGGATGAAATGAAGATCCCAGAGGCGACGCCCATTCCTAAAGAAGCTGTGCAGCTGCAAATGAAAGACCTCCAATTTCTCAGGAAAGGAGGTGATATGCCTTGACACCAACAAAGGATGAAGTTGAAATCCGTATCTCGTTACTACGATGTCAGAGAAATGAAGATAGATACAATTAAAAAGGGGGAAAAGGGGAATATCCATAAGATGATGTGCAGAAATGATCAAACTGTGGGTTTCAAGCTAGGATGATCCAGGCTAAAGTGCTTGTACATGAAATGTAAAAAGACCCAGCTTTCAATTCGGAGGTGTTTCTGCATTGGTGCATTTTTTTTTTCTAATTTAAGAACAAATCAAAAACTCTCCCTCACCCCCAAAGTGACTCGAACCCAGGACCGAAACATTTCATACGTAATCAATCTATATATATATATATAAAAGTCAAATGGAGGGCATTTATATTATTGTAACTTTCCCGTCTAAAATTTTAACAATAACTTGGTAAGTTCATGTTAATTTTGGTAAGTTCATAATCTTCTATTAATTTTTTAACATGCAAATAACTTTTTTTATTTCTAATCCTTTTTTTGCATAATATATCAAATTATTCATCTTTTCATGGTGTTCAGTTTGACACATATCACATATATTATAATGATATATTTGATTTGAACAATTATTTTTTATTGGTTATTATTGAGATTATATTTGAGTGTTTATTGTGAATTGGACTATAGTGTTGGGTCTAGGTTACAATTAAAAAGTAATAAATAATCCTTTGGTAAAGAATATTAGTTAAGATTTTTTTTAAAGTACAACGAATTAATTTATTTATTTGACATTAATTTTTAATTTTTTTAACTTATTTTATACTCGAGATCAAAATAATTGTTCAAATAGTGAAACTCCTATTTAAAAATATTCAAATATCTGAAGAACACACATATATTAAATAATCAATATACTTTTGGATTTTATTTTGTTAATGCTAGGATTTATTGAAAAATAAGAAGTACATGATTATATCACCAAGTGACATGTTACAAGTTGCAAGTGATAATCTGATTTTAGAAAGGAACAATTAATTATTTATAGTTATAACTTGAAAATAATTTAGATATATTAAGAAATCTATACATATATAAAAGCTACTCCTTCCAACCCAAAGTCTTGTTGTAGACTTTTTTTGAAAAACTAAGGATGAGTGGAAATGATATATATATCCCTACACAATCTATTCCTCCCTCTGTCCCGGCTTAATTTGTCTACTTGCCTTTTTAGTTTGTCCTAAATAATTTTGACAACCCAAAAAATGAAATTTCTCTCATAATCTCTACCCTCAAAATCTTCACCATCAATCTCCACCTTTAAAAAAGACAAAGATTCCAAAGAATCTGTTTTTTCTTAACCTTCGTGACCGGTCAGGGTAGACAAATTAAGTTGGGACGGAGGTATTATATGTTTTATGGATTTAAGAAAATATGGTTAACTAAATTAAATAGGTTGTTTATGGTAAGATTTGAAGAATTGTGTTTTCTTTTTTTAGTTGCTAATGACAGTTTTTTTAACAATTTCATTTTCTCTAAAGCGATACATTTTTCAGACCGGGGGAGATAAGTGAGCTAAGATTATAAATTGCATTTTTTCACCAAAATATTTTGTATTATTTATGGTTATTTGTATAAGTGCCAACTTTTTTATTGTTTGTTCATTTTTTCCTTTTGCCCTTCTTCTAAGAAAATCCATTTTTTCCATTTGTAAGTACCAATAAATTTGTTTTAATCTTAAACATTTTTTACATATTATATATGAAATTAATCATCTTTTTATGATCTCTAATTTTGATATCCATATCACATATTTAAAAGTGTGAAATTATATTAAACAAATATACAGTTGTTTAGTGGTTGATTATTCACTTATTTGGTTAGATTTGAGTACTTATTATGGATGCTTACTGATGTGATATTTAGGCTACAAATATGAATAGTTAAACAATCCTGTTAAAAATATATTTTATTTTATTTTTTAAATAATTTTATTTATTTATTGTATTTACCTCTTAATTCTATAAATTAATCTGTAGCTATACTAATATACGTATAAATGTCTTTGTGTGTGTGTAATAAAGTAAAACAAAATAGAGTCAAATATGTAAAAAAAAAAAAAAAAAAATCATAGTTCTGTTCAATTGCAAATCAAACATTTTCAAGGATTTTATTTAGGTCGCAGCTATTCGCAGCCCACTAAATTTCTTAGCGCAATTCATTAACTTAATAAATTAAAATATTATTGTGAAATTACTTTAATATCCTTAATGATAAAAAATAAATAATTAAAACAAAAAAAATATTTTTTCTTCTTTCATGTCATCATTTTCAATTAAAATTGTGTCTTTCTTCAAAACTTCATAAACCCTAATTTCTTCAAGTTTTTATCAATGAGAAATCTAAATAACAAAGTTTCAGTGATGAAGGGCCTAAATAACAACGAAAAAAGTAATATGAACAAAGTAATCTTGTGTTAAGAATGTAATTTCACAACAAATCAATTTCAAGAGTAAATGTTTCTTTCCCTCTTGCCGCCATTGTCGGATTGATGGTTTTTCTTTTGAAGATTTAAACCCCAAAGAATACTGCCGCTGTTCCGACTTCAAACATCAGCAAAAACGTGAAATTAATTATGAGCTATTTTTCGATGAAGTCTGTTTTTCAAGAATCAAACTATGAAATAAACTGGAATTAATTATTAACTAGACAAAAACTTTTATTAAATCTGAGGTTTGATATATTTTTTTTTTATATATTTTAATTGTTTCATTTATAATTATTTATTTAAAAAAAATTAATATAGTAGAAGAGTAAAATTAGAATTAAGTGGGTTGTATTAAGAAATTTGAACTCATTTATTAAATAGAAATGGACTACATTGAGAATTGGGTTGCGTTAAGTAATTTAGTGGGCTGCGAATAGTCATGTATGTCCCTAAAGATAAGTTGTTATAGTGTCAACATTCTATCACTTTGTTTCTTTGTCAACCACTCTTTTCTATTATTTAAAATGCTAACAAGTGTTTTTTTGTTTTTAATCTGTTTTACATATAATATATCAAATTAATAATCATTTCACATTCTTTAAGTTGAATTATATTTTAAGTCTTTTGTGTATTAAACTATGTATATAGTGAATTAGATTTTATAATAATAAATCAATTGACAAAGGTTAACAATAAAAATATGAGATTATTCAGAAAGAAAAATCTATTTTTCTTATAACATTATCAATGTACTTTATCACTATCTTATCTTATTTTTTTAAATAAGTTGTGTGTTATTATATTTGTATTTTTTCAAACACATGCAATTAATTGGACTATTTGTGGTTATTCACATAAATTAAGAATGATAAGGTATGTTTGAGTTTTTAGAAAAAAAAAAAAAAAAAAGTAAGCATTTTTATTTTTTATATTTAATATTTATTTTAGTTGTATCAATAATAATATATTTTATTCATAAATAATAAGTATATATTTAATCCAAAAATTTTAGGGAAGGAACGAATATTTGCACTATTTAAAATTTTACTATAATATAATTCAAAAATTTAAAATATTTATTTTATCAAGTATACGATATTTATATTTTTAAATAATAAAGTAATATAAAATTAAATTTAATTAAAATATTTTTTTACTAGCAGACTCCCGTGCATCGCACGGGAATAATACTAGTTATTAATAATAGCATTATCAATTATTATTATTGTTATCAGGATACAATAAAGCATGAGACTGCTTTCGTAGGAATTTGCACAAACAAATAATTAGATGAAACATAATATTATAGGTATATTACAAAGTCTATTTTTGAGATTTGATTCATTTACTAAAAAATGTGTTTTTAGAGGTATTCCTTCTTTTCACGGTAGGTGAATTTTCCAAAATATAAGCTTATATCAAGAATGCATCTAAAATTTGCAGAGTTGTTAGATTTGTTTTGCAAAAATAAGGTTCTGTAATATATATAGCTCAGGACAGAATCGCCATTGTAGAACACACTATGGAACATAATATTCTAGTTTTAAATAAAATTAGAATTCCAAAACCTTTTTTGGCACCAAAAAAAAATAAAAAATTAAAACCCAATTTCACAAACAAGTTAGAAGTTGCATATGAATGAATTATGAGATAAACAAAATCTTGCAAAGTTAGTTTGACTTTAAGAGATTTGTACTAATCTAACTTACGCAAAATAAAAAGTAGCGATATTCAAAACTAACTTATTTTAAGCAAAGGAGTATTTATTAGTATAATGGCAAGATCATTTTTACTTTACACAACAATATTAGGAATTGGAATTTGAAAACTCATCGCAAGGAAGAACACAGAGAGGCAAGCTACATTTGATAAATTAGAGCATCTTCAAGTCTTCAACAGACATCTCTACTCTTCAGCAAATTTTGCTTTAAAGTAAAGCAAAAATTTGTACCCTTTCTTCAGCAGTTTGCACTACTTTTTATACTAAAAATGAATATTCCTTAAAATTCAACTTTTACAATTAATTATATTATTTTAAAAAAATTATATTATGTAAGCAATATTATTACATATAAAATGTTATATTTATAATTTTACTTTTATAGATCCTAAAATAATCAAAGTTAAATGAGTACACAAAATAAATTGAAATTCATAATAATGTTAAAACCAAATTATATTGTGTTTCTTATTTCAGTAATTTGTATTTATTTAATTTTTGTGTTTTTATTTAATTTTTGTGTTTTTATTTAATTTTCTTGTCATTGTAATTTTATAGTGAGTAATTTTATTTGATGAGTTATAATTTCATAGTATTTATTTCTTTATTAAAATTATATATATAAATATATATATATTAGTAATAAATTACAATTTTAAATTTATTTTTGTTAATAAATTATTAATAAAAAAAGATAAAAATATACAACATAAATGAAATAAACATAAATTATTAATTGTTAAACTAAAAAAAAAAGGAACTAGGGCAGTTGCGCAGCGCAACATGTGCGCCACTAGTACAGCAAAAACATGGGCATCTTCATAATGCAGCAATTTTGCATATCACCATTGAAGAAAGAAATCATTGCGCCATCCCCACGAAAACATGAATCAAGAATGAAATGCTCACATGAGTAAGATGAAACATTACAATAAAACCCTCCTTTCAAGAACCTTTTCCCACGAAGTACTACTAGAAAGTTTCAACCAAAGCACCAACCCAACAAATGGACGAAGTAATTGACTTATTAAATTAAACCATGTAACCAACACAACAAGAATCCACACGACCCTGATGGAATTAGAATATTACCGACTTACCACTGGATTAGGCCACACTAAAAATCCCATATTTTTTCCACCTTCGTGTCTAAACATAAATCAAACATTGAACCTTCAAGTCACAATTTACACCTTTAATCTATAACCCATTTCAATATCAAGTGCAACAACTGCGTAACTCAATCAATAAAATTCATATTTTTGGAAGTTATACATAGAGCCTGATACAAATGTTAATGCGCATACAAAAAAGAGGCAATTGATAACAATGTTGTCATGGGCACAAATACACACCATCACAAAAGGGTATATGCAAATATTAATAATATAATTTATATAAGCCGCAACAATAATAGTCAATTTTATAAAGCAATACCCAGCTTATCCCTTTGATCCAAACAAGAAAACACAGGAAATCAAAAATAAAAAACCGTCATGTCTTCCAAGGATCACTTCTTTAAATATGTTTACAGCATAGCAGATTCTTAACACGGGAATTTGTCTTTAGAATAGACAAACTAAAGCAAGATTGAACCAATAACCTGTCTATTTATACGAGCTGCGATGATCCTTACTTTTTACGTCCCGCTGCAAATGCTTACCACCAAGTAAAAATTAGAGCGCCTTCCATACAGATGCTTCTTCCTAAACCAGAATTTCATCACAAGCGAGAGGACTTCAGAAAACGACAAATTATCACCTTGGCAATCTCCTAAACAAACTCCAGTTTCAGCTGTTCTTTTATTTTTTAAGCCCCGATGAAAGCAGAGAAGAATATTGGCCAGCATCATTCCTCAACAACATTCACCAATTCATATTCGACCAAAGATAGGTTGTTGTCTTCTTTGACAGAGAACGTGGCAGGTTCAGTCACTTCCACACGTCCCCATTTGTCCACAGCGAGCCTCATGGATCCTTTGAACATGTCAATTTTGGCGTTTCTCAGAATTACAGTGGCATCAGGCTTCATCATTTCCACTGCACATACAATTCTCATCAAAATCATGAATTTATAACAAAGAGAAGCAAACATTTGAATACAAAGGGAAATTTGAAGTTTAAAGATATAGCTAATAGTAATATTGCATTTCTCGGAGAGGGAACATAATAGCACTTCAAATCTAACACAAAACAAGGCAACAGGTAATTTGGTTGGGTTAGTCATAATGTTCAATTCCTATCTTATTTCTATAACAAGTACGACAATGTTCTATAGGAACTTGGCACCATATACACCAACAAAAGTTATACGACTCCCATTAGTATTCATGAAAGCATAAAAATATCGGGTAACACTAGAAACCTTTTGCAAATATCTTGCAAATTTAAATACACACGCGCACATACATATAAGTGGGTGGTTGTCATTTTTCTTCACCACAACATATTGTGGAAGTAACTGATTTTGTAAAACTAAAGCAATAATCTACAAATACATAAAATATTTACATGTTACACCTATAGCAGTTTATTGAAAGGCTTTTATATTTATGGAAATAAAATATTGAACACATAACAGAAAGGATTCTAATTCTCCATGAACCGTATGCATTTATCCCATCTTTTTTTCCTCTAAAGGCTAAACAAAGTGTCCATTAATAACTTGGTAATGCAAATGAAATATACAGAGAACAAAACATCACTCTGATCAAAACAACAGAAATGGCCGTACAAGTATAAGAATTGTTTTTAGTAAGACACCCAGTCATGTTAAGAACACTTCTGTTACATCTCTGTACAAGTTGAGAATTTTAATATTATATGCTTATCAATAATAAAGCATAACGTACATGAGAAAACCAAAAAGACCAATTAGTGAAAACTGCAATCATATCCATCATCTACAATCCCTCTAAGACGATTTATCACATTTGACTGAAACTAAGATAATAAAAGCAGCTACACTAATATGCTCCATTTAAGCACTATGTATTTGGCAGATTAAATAAATTATCTTTGATCAAAGTTGATATTGCCATAAAACAGAGAATAACGTATGTACTAATGAATGTATTGTCATACAGGAAAGCATATAGCATCATACCTTGCTCATTCCTAGCAGTAAACAAAATTGTCCCGGTTTCATCACCCACAAGACACTCAGCAATTCGCATCTGATTAACTTGAGGCCCATCGGGCCTACCCTTCCGCAACACCATCTTCGAACTCAAAACTTTCACTACAAGATTGTGTCCATTTGTGCCGGGCCGCAGTTGATCAACCTTGGTGAAAACGGGCTTCCTCATAGCTGATTTTGTTTCAGCCATTATAACAAAACCTACAGTATCAACATAATTTTTCCCTCGATCAGGCAAAAAACAAGTATCTAGATACATAAATACTCCTCAAAATAAAAACTAAAAAAATCACCGAAATTGTCACATCAAAACATTCAGAAGCTCAAAATGATCACATCAAAACATTCAGAAACTCAAATCTTATTCAAGATATGTAAGATAAATCAAATCCAGCACCACATAACATATCACACGCAAAATCATGAAACTAATTGCATTTAGAATCCAAAATGAAAAAAAAAAATGTGCATAAAAGATCAGTAAAACATTATTCCAAGTACATATATTAAATGTGAACGTAGAAATGAATAATTATCTTTCAGAAAGAAATAAAGAACGAAACTGTATACTCGAAATCAAGCACTGCAAAAAATTGAAAATCAAAACCCTAATCAACAAATCGGAATCCAAATAAACTGTAAAACCTCTTGGAATTATACTTCCATACAGGCAAAATAAGCATCTGAAATTGAGAAAGTTTCGATCACCTTTGGAACTGTGGACAGAGAAATGGGATCTTTTGCGAGTGAATTGATCTGGTAAGGCGACCGTCAAAAACGCTTTTGAATGGCAATTCAGTTTTTGGACTTATGATCTTCCAAATTTTCTCAGCCAATCTCAGCCGTCCGTTGCTAGTATTTAAAGCGTGTGAGATGATGAAGTCGCCTTTTTGGTATAAGCTGCATAAAGTTAAATGAGTTGAAAAGATTGGATTAGGCAAATAATTAGTGAGGCCCAATTCTGTAAACCCGGGCCTTTAAAAGTAAGCAGGTCCTCCCCTATCGATCCAGCCGACCACATCGAATTCTCGACCCGTCTTACGTCAACATAGAGAAACACATCCACAAAAAAAACTCACCCAAAACAAAAAACTAATAAAACGAAAGAGGAGCTAATTGGCCAATTAGAGCAATCTCGCTTCTCGCTTCGTAATGGCTGCACTCGCTTCCACACTCTTCTCTTCCACTCCGAAGTTCTCGCAGTTGAATTCCATCCACAAAATATCGCTTCCGAATTCTCTGTCACAACTTAGTCGCATTAACTTGGTCACTCCGATCGTTGTTTCCGCTCTCCGCGACAAATTTATTCGGAACAATTTGGTGCCGGAGCTCGAATCGACCAATGGCTTGAAGAAACTCGTCGATTCGTTGTTTGTGCTCTGCGCTTCAGTCGCTCTATCGGCGACGTTGTTCGTCGCTGATGTTGATTCGGCGTCGGCTTTCGTAGTTACTACCCCGAGGAAATTGCAGACCGATGAGCTTGCTACAGTTCGTCTTTTTCAAGAGAACACTCCATCTGTTGTTTACATTACTAATCTCGCTGCAAGGTTCTCATTAGTTTGCATTATTGTGTTTTTTTTTTTTAACTTTAATTTTTGTTTGTTTTTGCTCCGACGTAATTGTGTTTGAATTTCTATTGTCTACCATGCTGCAAAATTGGTAAATTTTTAGCTGCGTTACACTTCATTCATAATTTTGACTAATTCGTGTGTCAGTAAGTAGAATAGTTCAATATCATACAAAATATTTCTTGTGCAGCAGCTTAGGTTATCAATATGTTTGGTCAACAACAGCTACTTATACTTCAGTAACTGTAGAAATTGAGGTGTACGATCAATAGCATGCATTCTTTTACAGGTGGAAAGGGTGTTCATTCTAGTTTGGTATAAGTTGTACTAATGGATATGGTGCATTTTGGTTTTAGGCAGGACGCGTTTACGTTAGATGTGTTGGAGGTGCCACAAGGGTCAGGATCTGGATTTGTATGGGATGTGCAGGGCCATGTTGTTACAAACTATCACGTGATTCGGGGTGCATCTGATCTCAAGTATATTTCATCCTATCTTATTCTTTACAGTGCAGTTATGAACTATTTCGTCTGTTTTTGCCTCTGGTTTTTTTTTTTTTTTTTTTTTTTTTGAATCATTTGATGGCTTTTCTTGTCAAATATGTGGATATTGTTCGGCAGATGCATGATTTTAGTTTATTTGTTCCTATAGGGTTGACGGGCACCAGCTTTTATACATATTCAGGAAGTGAAATGATTTTTTAATCAATTAGAAAATCTACTTAATTTTGGATAAATTTCATTCTGTGTGCTGGATACTCCAAGTGTGTGGCAATGTTAGTATTGTACTCCCAGTGACCACCTCTTCTGGGAAATAGTTACAGCCTACAGGAATCCACTGATGACCTAAAGCTTGATAAAGCATCCTCAAGATACAATCTCTAAGTAGAATGCTTGTGAACTTATTTCATATGTAGCTAGACATGAGTTCGTGGCATGAGTAAGTCTGCCAAGTTGATGATTACTAAATCACCATATCTGTCAGTCCTAACATTTGTCACAGGTTTCTAGGATAGATCTTTTTGTATAATATTTAAATTTTTTTATGACACCAACGCTGCCTGTGTTCAGGGTCACTCTTGCAGATCAGAGCACATATGATGCAAAAGTTGTTGGATTTGATCAGGACAAAGATGTTGCTGTTCTGCGTATTGAAGCACCAAAAGACAAGCTGAGACCAATACCGATTGGTGTATCTGCAGATTTGCTTGTTGGTCAAAAAGTATTTGCGATCGGAAATCCTGTAAGCGCAAGAAAGCTCATTTAATTCTTTCTGGCACATAATTGTTTTAACCTCTTGCAGTCTTTTTTATTTTGCTGTCTTTTCAATTTTAGGTACCTTGTCAAGCCTATTCATGCATAGACTTGTGAAAAATTGTGAACAGTGACTTTGATTGTGTAAATTGATGTGGAGCTTGCACCCCTAAGCTCATTCTTGGTCTCCTATTTTTGGAGAAATCCGTCATTTTCATTCCCAAGTCACCTGATTGCCTCACTGCCTCGTTTCTGTTTCAAACTACCAAAAGTCTGGAATTTTCATCTGTAATTGTTGTATCTATTACTGATTCCCATGATTTCTTGTGTCCTTACCTAGTAATCTATTCGAAATCATTCATAACCAAACTCTGATCCCCCTTGTGTTTGTCAAGTTGATTTTTGTATCCCTAGAAATGAGAGAGATTTAGACGTAATCAAATTGACAAGCTTCATTTATATTAAACTCCATCATCGACCTCTTTGACAATATCTTTGTGTTTCAATTTCTTCACAGTTCGGGCTCGACCATACACTTACAACTGGTGTTATCAGGTACTAACAGTAATTTTAATAATTCAGCAAGATGATAGTTTAGTACTATTATACTCTTTATGGGTCATTCTTTCTCTCTAGATCGTTAGTAGTTATGGATAAGGAAATTGAGCAATGCTGAAATCCTATGACAGCTTTTCCAGTTATTGCAATACCTCAACCTAGTTAGATCCAATGATTTTTTTTTTCCCTGCGTCACCTTGTTTCATTTTTCTTGCCATATTCACCAATTGTTGGGACATAATTGAAACTTCGACTATACTAGTATGAATAACTTGTTTTCCAACATTAGAAGACGACAATCGTTTCATGGATTGTTATATGTAGTGAGACATCAAGGTGTTAAGGTGATTAGAATTAGTCAGATTAGCTAGTTTTGTATCAGTAGTGAACCAGGATGGTATAGGTAAGAGATTTGTGTTCTCATTTTGTAGTGGGCTTCGGAGGGAAATTAGTTCAGCTGCGACTGGCCGCCCAATTCAAGATGTCATTCAGACTGATGCTGCAATCAATCCGGGCAATAGTGGAGGACCGCTTCTTGATAGTTCAGGGAATCTGATAGGGATAAACACAGCCATCTACTCTCCTTCTGGTGCTTCATCTGGTGTTGGCTTTTCAATTCCAGTTGACACTGTGAGTAACCAACTGCTCCAGTGTTTAGTGACTCTCACATTATATTTGGTGACATACATCTCATTGAATGTTTAAGCTACTAAGGAGATCTTCAATTTTCTCTATACTTCCAGGTAAGTGGCATTGTTGATCAACTGGTGAAGTTTGGCAAAGTTACCAGACCTATTTTAGGAATTAAGTTTGCACCTGATCAGTCAGTGGAGCAACTGGGAGTTAGTGGGGTCCTTGTCCTGGACGCTCCTTCAAATGGGCCAGCAGGCAAAGCAGTATGTGTATTGTTTTATTCTTCACTAATTCTAGTTTGATGCGTGTATGGCTAAGATACTATGAAATTGCTTTTTCTTATAAACATCTACTTTAGAATCATATACATTGAAATTTGCTTTGATAACACCTGATCCTGCAGGGTCTTCAATCAACCAAGCGTGATGCCTATGGAAGACTTATTTTGGGTGATATTATAACGTCAGTTAATGGAAAGAAAGTCTCAAATGGTAGTGATTTGTACAGAATCCTTGATCAGTGCGAAGTTGGTGAAAAGGTAAGTCTTGATAAAAATACTAAACCATATTTTCTAAAGATAATTTGTCTCCACATAGAGGATTTATGGTCTTGGTTAGCTAGGACATATAAAAGCTTCCACACCATTTAATTATTTGGAGGGAATAACATTTTGTATTAGTTACATATGGACAATCTTACAGAAGGAAATATATATATATAAGGAAAAGGATTGCTCTTCTGGAAAGACTCTGAGTGCAGTATGCTAACTGCTATGTAATGTAACTGGAACAGTTTATGAATATGAACTAAGAGCCCGCTTGGGGAGTTGTTAATAAAATGAGGATAATGATTAACTTATTCATGTGTACCAAGCATAAGAAATAGAAATGAAACATCATTTACTCCCATTACCCACCCCACTTCCCCGAACCATGCGGCCCCTAAATGGTGGCAATTATGGTCTAAGACGAATTACACAATTGAGAACTCAACTGTTCAATGTCTGCTTTGTAGGTTATTGTAGAAGTGCTGCGCGGTGATAAGTTGGAAAAGATCCCTGTAGTCCTCGAACCAAAGCCAGACGAATCATAATGTAACGATTTGTTGTAATTGTAATTCTTGTCTAACTTTGTGGCAGAAATAGCTATTATTTTCTCTACTATTTACCTGATTAGTGCTCAACATTGTACATAGCCCTGTGTGTAAAAGCACTTTCCATTGTAATGTACAGCTATTATTGTCCTCATATGGACGAATATACTTTCTCCATTTGGTACTGATTTTAGGTTAAATTACTAGAAGTTGGCTTTTGTACAACTATGCTGGCTTATATTTTTTATTTTAATAGAGTTCGTTTGACTAAGTCTATTTAATATCTCCGAAGGTAATGTTGCTACGTTATCAAGGATAACTGTCTTGTAATTCTAATTTTCAAGATATTCCATCTTCGATGTTTTTTTATGGTTGAAAGCACTATACTGCGATAACACAGTACCAGAAGATGTAGGGAGCATCAAAAGGACTCAAATCCATTGCAATTGATGAAAGTTTTACACGACATGCACTATTGGCAGAAAGAATGATACAACGCAAGTAGTTGCTATCGGAGCACATATTTGTAGAGTAAAGGTGGTCCTTTGAACGATGGTTTAGTTCATAGAGATGCAAGTGGAGAAAGGCTGAAATCGATCCCCCAGAGCTCAAATGTTCCTTTGACAAAATCATAGTAGCCAGCCTTGATGGCAAGAGTTCCGTTCACCAGCCCGTGTCTAACAAATGGATATGATAACAGGTTAGCTAGGGAAACATTCACTGCCTCCTGTTACAGTTGGACAAAATTTAGCATATAATAGATTGATTTTATCATATTATGCATCCATATTAATTTTTTGTCATTGTTAAGTTTGTGTACCTTTTCACACAACGCGCACTGATCACCAAATGGCGTGTTTCCATGCTCTGCTATCACCTTGGCCTTTGCAGGTAAGCAGATTTTCACCCAGTCCTCAATGAATTCGCTGAACAATTCAGCCAGACTTAGATCTCAGATTCTCTCTCTACATGTAAGCACTATAAAGATTTCTTTTCTTGATTATTTGCTGATTTTTTTAAATTTTGGCATTCTGGATTTTATTCTCTGCCTTAGAAAATGAAGTTTGAATTTGTGAAAAATGTTATGAACATACGTTGAAGAGGATCCATCGTATGGGAAGGACATGAGCCCCTTGATTCCACCACAAGCACTGTGCCCAATCACTACAATTTCTTGTACCTGTGAAATATTCATTTGAATTATCACTCATAGACTACTGCTCCAAATTTCATTCCTTGAACTAAACTTTTGGTAAATTGTCGGTTTCCCCTAAAGTTTGCAGGGATCAGTGAAAAAGATCCAGAATATCTGGAAAACTATATATATAAAATATATATTTTTTCACCTTAAGGTGCAGAACAGCATATTCAATAGCAGCTCCAACTCCAGAGTGTTTGGTCTGTATTTGAAATATCCCATATCAGAAACAGAAGGTTGTATATAAACCAAATCTTGATTAAATTTTAATAGTACCGTATCATATTCAGGGACCATGTTGGCAATGTTTCGGACCATGAATGCCTCCCCTGGTTGGATACCCAACACATGCGATGGACACACACGTGAATCCGAGCATGCAAAGATCATATACTGTGTACGAATTGAACAACTGATCATTGTTGTCTTTACAAATAATAAGAAAATCAAGACAATATAGATTCTGTGTTGTACCGTGGGACTCTGGCCTCTGGCAAGTTCGCTGAACAAACCTGGTCTTTTACTGAATTATGCAGTGAAGGCAATACAAGTTAGGATTCATATCTTCCTCTTTTTGTGCGTATGATCTGACTTTGCAGGTTCATTTGTGTAGTAACTTACTTGTATTTTTCTTTTTTGAAGGTGAGGAAGCCAGTCTTCAACCTTTCAACAGTGGGTGGAAGGGTTGCGCTGCCGTTATCTGTCTGCAACGCTGCTGTAATGTCATCAATTTTTGTCATTGCCATAGGTGCTAACTGTTCTCTTCCCCCATCTCTGCATTTTTCCATCATATTTTATCAATTTCTTATTTAACAAGCATCATATGTTGAAAGTGTTGTAAGAACATCAACCTTGCGAGCTTTTCCAGTCCAGCTATGGCTTCCTCGTATGAGCTCTCTCCGTTGTCTTCTCTCTGCGTCAATCACACAAATGCTTTTAGAAAACATGCTTGAATGACTTCATCATGGCAAACCAGTGCACTATTTTGAAAAGGACGAATTATTCATTCGGTCCTTTTTTTATTGTTCTTCAAATTAGACTTGATTCTTAAATTTTTAAGATGTGGATTACCCATATGGGGCGAAAGATGGGAGCAGGAGCTGCAAAAACGGGCTTGTCTCCGATGAGGCTGGGTGGTGGAGAGGCGGCGGAAATGCTAAGCCTAGCCGTGGCGATGGGGCGGAATGCGGCGACTGGTCTACATGGTGGTGTGAGGAAGCTGTTGATGGTCGACATGGCGTGATGAATTAGCCACAGGTTTACTCTCTTTTCATGAAATGATTATTCCAGCATGCAGGCATGGATAACGAAAGCGAAAGCTAGATAAATGACAGCTTCTACATTTTTAAAGATCGGATTTCTAAGTTTGAGGTTTATTTATTTTTGGACCTTATTTTTTAATGTAAAAATCCAGGGAAGAGAAGGAAATTTGTTCTCGCAATAATAATTACTCCCTCCATTTCATTTTAATTGATCTTTTAGCATCTTAATAATTTTGCGAATTAATTGATCTTTTAGTTATTTTTCACCATTTCTCCTAATTTTGTCCCTATGCCAATCGTAAAAGATCTCTTACTTTTCAATTTAGATTTTATCAAATCTTATCAACTGTGGGTACATTTGGAAAAAAAAAAATTGAAATCTTAATTCTTCCACCCTTTCTAAAAGATCAATTAAATTAAAATGGAGGGAGTATTAAATAACTAGAAAAAAAAAAAAAAAAACTGTTTAAATCATAAAATTGTGTAAAAGATATAATTTCATTTTTAATTCTAAGAAGTAATTTAAAATAAAAAAAAAAAAAAAAAAAAAAAAAACTTAGCTAAAAATGTTATTTTTTTAAGAAATAAAATTTAATAAAAAAGATAAATAATTTTGATATTCTTTCATATAAATTTTAGATTTTTTAAAAGGATTTAAAAATGGTTTAATTAAAAAGAAATTAGATGTCCACCCGCACGATGCACGGGATAAGTATGTTTTCGATGATGATGATGATGATGATGATGATGATGATGATGAAGAATTATCAGCTTCTTTATTAATTTAATTATTTGAATGCATGATCTGATTATGCTGAATATTTTAAGTAAAATTATAAATACACACTTGAAATTCGATTCATTTCCCTCCCTGTTATTTCAATGTGTATTACACATGTTGTAATAATTACATATGCATATAATGATAGAATAATGTCAAATATTTTGAATAATTATCGTTTGAAAGCCGCATATATTAAATAATATAATATTAGTATAAGAAGCCACAAACATATTAGTTACTTAAGTATATGAGTGGTAAACTATATTATCATGTCATGTTCAAATAAAAATAATCGACTTATTATTTTTATAGTTAACATAATTTTTCTTTTCACAAATAGAAGAAAATAATAAGCAAACTAATTCAATCAACAAATTACTTTAGCAAATATATCTAAACTTTTTTCTATTGTAAAGTGTAAACCTAACAAATTTTGTATTTTTATGAAATTTTTTCAATCAAATACTTTAAACTATCCAAAAATTATTAAGATAAAAAAAGGTAAAATTAAAGTAAATAATTTTAATCTTCAAAAAATTTCAATCGGTTAAAAAAAATTATTTTTGGAATTCTATCATATTTTAATTTTATATAAAAATGTTTAGAAATCAAAATATATCATTTTTTTAGAAAATCAATATATATCATTACTATTCAAAAAAGGTATTTTACACTTAAAAATTAATATTTTAATTATAATATATGCATTATAGAAGTCAAATCGAAGATCGTCAAAAGAGAAATAATTTGATATATTTCTTATGAAAAATCAAGTTGAGACGAAAAAATTAAAAGACTTTTAAATTTCGAAGGCAAAAGATAAAAAAAAAAAAAAAAAAAAAAAAGGAAAAGAAAAAAAAAATGATTGGAGGAGAACCCACAAAAGAAGGTGGATGCTCCCCTTCTTTAGCGGTTCGGATCTTCTACAACAATTGGTACAACATCTCATACAACAGTTGCACCAATACATAACACATAAGCATTGGTGATGTATTGCTTATGTCATATTGTACACTTGTCATATATTAACACAGGTACTGTAGAAGATGTTGTATCTATTGTTGTAGAAGATCCAATGTGCTTCTTTAGGGACTCTCTACGGATTTAAGAATATTTTTTTAAAATTAAAATAAAATAAAAATTTGGCGAAAAATTGTAAAAGCGACGTGTGTTTTTTCCTATTTTTGTGCAACCTTATTTTAGTAGAATAGGTTGATAAACTTATTATAAAATTAGACTTTTCTTAAAAATTATTTTCTGACTTTTAAATAGTTTTTATAAATTTTCAACATTATTTCAAAACTTTTTTAAGAAAATTGAATATTCTCAAAAAGTATTCTAATATTTCATAGATCTTTCACATATCTTAAATGAAATTTGAGAGACTTTAAAATAATCCAAGATAATTTTCAGATAGTTGAAATAAATTCAAGGTGTGATGGAAAAAAATAAATTAAGGTAAGAAACTGGAAGAACGTGCATAGTACATGTGATAAAATGAAATGGCCCAAAATCATAAACAATGTCAATATCAGTTTATCTCATGTGATAACTGGATTTAATATAAATTATACTTTAAAAATACATTATTTTAGTTATTTTATAAATATTAAATTTAAAACTTAATTATATCTATTTTTAAGAATGATTATCTCATAATATTGAAACTCAAACATATATTAGTTTCCTGTATCCATATCGACCATTGTGAACACCCAAAAAGCTTAATCGATAAAGACTATTAAAACAAACACAATATTAAATAAAATATATTATATAATGTTATAAGAAAGTTAAAGTTTTCTTTTATTTCAATATATTTTAAATATTCTAATTTATCTAAATAATTTTCTAAATTTTAACTATAGCAATTTAAATTTCTTTTTCAAGTTTTAATTGGTGATATCAGATATATTCAAATACCTTCTAGGTTTTAAATAAATCTTAAGATTAATAAAAGGAAATTCAAAGATTATTGAATAGTCGGAATGACAAAATATAACGTTTGAGTTCTTTGATATATCTGGATAATATCATTCATATGTTGAAATTTAGTTAGATAAATTCTACATTTTCTACTATAAATATTAGATTTATTTAGATATACGAATTGATCAATGTATTTATTTATTTTGCTTAGGTTGCAAAGTGTGAGAAAACATAGTTAAGTTGATTAATGTGATAAATTATTGTTTACGTTGAGAACTCAAAAAAAAAACTATAAAGCTCAAGCTGATTAATTTTGTCTTTTTAAAAGAAATTTAGATAGCAACACGTCTAAAATCTCATAATTTGAGTCGTAAAGTATAATTATTTTTATAAAAAATGTATTAATGAATATAAATATGAATGAACAATGAAAAATAATTTGAAGATTACTTGTCATATATAAATTTATAAATACATATCAAATCGTTGTCTCGTGATTAATCATACAAAGTCATAATTATAAAAAATAATATTTTAAAAATACAATAATTTAATTAGTCAATTATTAATTTATATAGTAATTTTTTTAATTTAATAAAGTATACATTCATAACAATATTTTTTATGTCGACATAATACATGAAGTAAAAATTAGATAATTCATGTCAATTAAAATAAATTGATTAGTTGTGCTTTTAATGAATAATTTAGAAAATTGTGTAACTAAGTTTTTGTTGCAAGGCTATTGTACAACATGCTATAAATGCTCAGATTTAATTCAAACAATCAACGGACAAATAATATAATATTTTAAATTAAATATCTCATTATAATATATGTGATATGGATAAATATTAAGCATCTTCAGAAGAGGTTCAATTTAATATATTATACATAAAAATGGATTAGAAATTAATTAAAACATATCTACAATTTAAAAAATTAAAAGAAAGTTTGGTTTTACCCAAATGTGACAATACACTACTACCTCTGTTGTTTCTTATATGCAATTTTATCTAGATAAGAGAATTAAAATACAGGGAGATGGACAAAAAAAACCCCACTAATCTTTCTCTCTCCCCAAGAATTTTGTGAAATTTATCCTCATCTTTCCTTTATATTATCTTTTTTTCCCCCATTTATTTATTGTACTGGATGTGGTAAGTGAGAACATTAGAGATCTTTTTGGAGTGATGGAGATAGTATTGAAAAAATGGGGAAAAAACTAAAAAGATATTTAATTAAAAACAATTGACATAACCTAAAAGGGTAAAGTTACATCTAATAAAAAAAACGGAGGTCGTAGCAAACTATCAATTATGACCCAAAATTTTAGGCTAAAAAATGATAATTGTAGAATCATTTTCGTTGTGGCTTTTATACATGTAGATAGATGCAGCATGATCAAATATTTAAAAAAATATGTAAAAAAAATTAATTAATTAAATGTATTTCATAAATAAATCAGTTAATATTTTCTTTAAAAAAAACTATGAAACCAATTTTATTTTTGCAAGCCCATAAAAAATTTAATACATATAATCGGCAAAAAAAAGTATAATTTTTCGACTCTTTATAATATATGTGATATGTATGTCAAATTAAAGATCGTGAAAAGACCATTAAAAAGATATATCTTGCATAAAAATCGGATTAGAAATGAAAAAGTTATTTGTATTTAAAAAAATTGGAAGAAACTTTAGAACTTACCAAATTAAAGTGTGAAAATTAGGCGGGAAAGTTAAAATTACAAAATTAATTTCCATTTAGCTTTTATATAGGGAGAAATCCCACTGTACCCATGTAGAAAGTTGTAAAATCTTTCCTGCCACTTTGACTTTGAAATTGCAAAGTTACGCACTTTTCAAGTGCACGCCCTGAAATACCCCTCCTTTAATCTTTTCTCACCCACCACTCCCTCACCCACACAAATGACAATTACCCTTCTTCCATTTTTGTTTCATTCCCGGCGGCTGTAATTGAAGTTTCTACTCTGAGCGACCATTTCGTGCGACATTCCGGCGACGTCTAACGGCCATCAACCAATCACATTACCCGGTTAGGAATCATCCTATTTTGTATTGAACCGTATGTTTTGGATTCCAGATCTGAATATGAATTTAATTACACCCCTGTTGAATTTCATTTGTTGTCGTGGATTCTAGATCTAATTCATATGCTGTCGTGCATGTTATATTGAATTGCGTCGTGTATGATTAGAGAATTGTTCGTGCATTATAATTGATCCTGTTTTGTTATCGTTTCGTGGATGTTAATAAGAATCCACGAAATTTCGTTGTGGTGCATCATGTGTGATATACGAGCTATTTTGGTAGCTTTTGCATATTGTCGTGCACGATTTATGTTTATGTATTCCTAACCGTGCATCATGTCTTGGAGTTTCTAATATGTCGTGCATCATGTTTTGTATTATTTAATGAAGTACTCAATGCACGAAATTATGCAAGGAAATATGCACGATATTGTGGATATCATGGAGAAATTTATTCACGACCACAATTATATCGTGCATCTTTATTTCAAAGACAAGATGCACGCCATCAGTAGTATTATAAAGACAAGATGCACGATATCGTAATGTCGTGCATCTTATTATCGTGCACGATTTTAGACTTAAGTTGATGTTGTGCATAATGTCGTGCACGATATAATGGGCTGGATTAATAATGTTGTGCGTAAATTCGTGCATAATGTTCTGGAATGATTGAAAACTTGCTCAAGCATGTCGTGCATAATGTCGTGCACGACTATATATGTCGTGCATCATGTTCTGGATTGTTTAATAAACATGTGATGCACGAAATTATGCATGATATTATTCACAACATTGTGGATATCATAGACAAAATCTTTCACGAAGTAAATGATGTCATGCATCTTGTTCTCAAGACATGATGCACGACAGCATGTAGTGCATCATAATGTCGTGCATGACTTTACACACTGTAGTATTTATCGTTTATCCCAAATCATTTATGAGAGCTTTGGCATGCATCATTTAAAGGATGTCGAGAATCGTGGGATGTGCACTACTTTCATGCACGACTGAGCGTTAGTCGTGCATGACATGGTGCACGATGATTATTATTTTCATATTATGAGTATCTAAAACCAATTTTATGATTATTATTTATTTACTGTAACTATTATTAATATTATTAATATTTAGGGGTCAATGTTATAGAATTATAAAAATTACTAAATATTTATATAGACGAAGTAATTAAGGATTATTAACTAGTACCGTGATGATTAATAGTTTGATTTCTATACTGAAGTTACAGATGGGTTGGAAAATGATTTTTGTTCATTTTGGAGGATACTGGGAGAACCTTGAATATGTAGGGGGCGACTTAGGGATGTTGCCGGTTTCTTCCCAGGGGCTTATTTCCAATTTGGTGGACAATATAATGTTCATTCTCCCGGTGGATTTGAACAATGCATGTCCCATACTCTGCTCCCTTGATACGAGTGGGGGTAGTGTAGTTAAGTGGATAGGAAACAACGATATCGACGTTAATTTTTTGTTGCAAGCGAACGAGGAACCCGTATTTTTTGTTACATTAAAATTGAACTCGAGCTCAGATATTTTTGAGACAGTCGAAGTGTCTCGATACAGAGATGGTCTACCATATTTCACTCAACAGCTACACCCTATGCATGCAGACGAGGCCGGGCCAAGTACTATACCACCGAATGTTGCATTCAAGAGCCAAGATTATGTTGTTAATTTCGCCGGTCCAGATTGCTACCCATTTGCAAGTAATGACGGAGGTGGTCGTGGCTTAGGGAATAATAATGAATGTCCTGTTGCAGAGGTCAAATGTTCGAACTTTGGGCCATTCGATAGTGACAAGGAGTATGGTGTAGCATCCCGAAATAATTCACAGTCCTTTAGTGATTACTGTAGTTTCCGGCATTGCAATGCGCAAGCGGATTATGAAGGATTTGTTGACGTTAACAAATCAGGAGAACCCAATGTAGAGACGGAAACTGATCCTAAAGCAGACGACACGATCGCGACAGTAATGGTTCAGTTCTCCCGCCCTCCAAATTTTGGGAAATTCTGGCTATGATTGATGAAGAGTCACTGATGCTCCAACATGAACCTTCCATTGCATCCTTAAAATCCTTAATGGAGGGTTCCATTTATGATTCTAAGAGTGAGTTTGTGTCGGCAGTGGGGATGTACCATCTACACAATTCAGCTGATTTCAGGGTGACTCGGTCGTGTAAGGCACGTTACGCTACGATTTGCAAAACAGATAAGTGTTCATTCACTTTAAACGCAGATGGGGAATGAGGTGTTTGGAGAGTTTGGAAGTTGGCCGATCACGATTGTTCATTAGACCCTAAGCTTGTGCTCCTCGAAGAGTTTCAGCGAAGGTTCTCAGTAGTTACTTTCAAAAGGATCTATTGCTAGAGCGGTCCAAACTCATTCCACGTTAAATGATCGCTGAGTTGCATAGGGACCATTCCGTTGATGTACGATACGACTTGGCACTTAGGGGTAGGAACTTCGCTTACGCTGCCATCTACGGAGATGCCAAAGAATCCTTTAGGATGCTGCTCGGCTATGTACATTATCTAAAACAAGAGAATCCCGGTACAAAAGCCAAATATGTTTCTGATGCCCAAGGAAGGTTCCAATATGAGTTCTACGCATTGGAGGCATCCATATCAGGATTTTCATATTGCTGGCCGGTAATTGTAGTCGACGGTACCCACTTAAAAGACCCTTACAAGGGTATAGTGTTTGTTGTGGTTTGCAAAGATCCGAACAACCAAATATTTCCCTTGGCTGTTGGCATTGGAGCCGTTGAATCAGAGGACTCTTGGGAGTGGTTTTTGAGTAGACTAAGAAAGGCATATGGATGCCACCCGCAGCTCCTTATTGTATCAGACGAGCATCCAGGCATAAGTGCCACAATTAAGACAGTGTTTCCCACAGCGGCACATGGCTTGTGTTGTTATCACATTAGAAAGAACCTAGCCACGTTCGGTCGGCATGTCGTGGGTTTGTTTGAAAAAGCGTCCTACGCGTATACTGAGGAAGAGTTCGTGAAGGCATTTCATGCTATACGAGTTGCTTCCCCGAAAGCTCATGAGTCTTTGACCACCAAAATTCCTAAGCGTTGGGCAACGGCTCTTTATCCTATTAGAAGGTACGACATAATGAGTTCTAATATTGTGTAGCGTTTCAATAATCGAATTTTGCGAGCTAGAGAGCTTCCTGTTTGCTCCGTACTTGAGACGATCAGAGGGATAATCGGTCAGTGGTTTGTGGATAGGAAAAATGTAGCTGATACAATGCTTGGTTCTCTAACTAACAACATGGCTACAACACTACTTAAGAACGTCCAAACTGGGTTGAAATTCATTGTTGGGCAAATCGACGCCCTGATTTTCAGGATTGAATCAGATAGGAGATTATTTGTGGTGAATCTTAGGCTGAAGACATGCACCTGCAATTTCTTCCAACAACATATGTTCCCTTGTGCCTATGCAACAGCCGCCATAAGGTTAGATGCTTTAGTTGTTAAATATAATATTCTATAGTGAATATGTGTGTCAATATAGTATATTGTATTTGAAGCTAATTCATTGACATTAGAAAGCTTAAGCACGACCAACATGCTTACGCGCATCCATGTTACAAGATTGAATGCCATCGTCAGATCTAGTCCGGTGTCGTCCATCTAGTGTTGGATCCAAGCCAGTGGAACCCACCTCAGAAAGTGACTAACAAGTTGTGTCATCCCCAAGAAAATCCAAGACAAGCCGGTCGACCAACAAAAGAGATATCCCTCTGGGGCGGAGTCATCTACGTGACGAAAGCCTCAGGTATGCAGGCGATGCAAAGAAGCTGGTCATAGCCAAACTAGGTGTACCTTCTGAAGTGAGCGATGCAGTGGATTCGGCCGCAGTATCAAAGAAGGAAAGGCGATGCAGCGTCTGCAGAGAGAAGCGTCACATAAGATCCAGATGTCCCACTTATTTGCGGTCAGTTTGTGGTGGCAATGGAATAAATCTTATGAGGCTATTCCCGAAGTATGAGGTAATGATATTATTCGCAATGATCTATCGTAATGTAGGAAGCATGTGTTTGAGTCGTTGATTTAATATATGAGAATGACGTGGAAGCGAAATATAATTTAAATTTTTTTAGCAGATGTAATTAGGAAAGCGGTTCTTGGAATACCCGGCATGGACCATTAGCCATTCAGAATAACTTATTATAAAACACAACGAGAACATCGGTGTGGTGCTTATGTTTCTTATGTTTTGGGACAAGTTGTCCAACATAATAGTTTGTTCAATTCTTAAATGACAATGTAGTTTCCATTACCACTTTTATTTATGTCTCCAGTGTATATATTCTAATTATGTGTCGGTGATGTCGGTATTGGACATTGTTATTTTTCTTTGTTCATTGATGTTGGCAAATGAGTAAAATGCTATTTGGGATATATTTGTATGTACTAAATTAATGTTTTTACATTTGTAGGTTTGCCCTGTTATTAATTGTTAGTTGCACGCTAATCTAGGCTACTAAACGATTTATAGATCATGAGCAACGACGAGGGTCACTACATCGATGGCATGATGCCTTTTTTCGACATTTCACTTAGGAAAATCGAGGTCGCACTGCATTATTTCATGATGAGTATCATATTATATTACATTACATTATGTGTGGAAAGTATTGTTTACGTAATGTTATTAATTTGTACATTAACAATTCGCAAAGGATTCCTACAGATGTTGCCACCCGTCTCCCTCGTACCACCACCGACTGCACTCTCCTGTTTCGCCGGGACTCTTGGAAGGTGTCCTACCATGGTGAGCAGGGTATTCCCAAATTTGGGAATAAGGGGTGGAAGGAGTTTGTTACGGCCAATGGACTGAAGAAAGATGTCGTCCTTGTCTTCTCTGTTGAGGACATGGAAGAAGGTTCCATCACCTTTAGGGTGCAGCAGTTGCACCCACCAGGTCCTGAGCTGATGAAAGAGCTTATCCAGGTGGGTAAGATCCAGGGTGGGACGAGTGGGACCTTACCCTTCGATGCAGTGATCCTTGACTAGTTTCAATCATATCTATGTTTCAAGTACTGTTTGTTATTGTACAATGCCAAACCCTACCATCATAGGCATTATCTGGACCTTTAACTTTTTATTATCATCTTTTTATTTCCCGGACCTTTAACTTTTTTGCTAGTTATTATTTAAGTTTGTTTGTTGTGTAGAATAAACAATATAGTAGATGTACATTATGAAGAAAAGAAATAGAAAATAATATAGTTTAGGTTGAGCAGCGGGTGATAAAACACAGGGACCTGACGACGAAATAAGTAATTAGAGAATGCTAGAAATTACAACCTCACAACATCAAGTTAAATTAATTCATTTCACATTAGTGTTGAAACTCTCTAGTTTAATTAGGAACATCTTCATTGAAAAGCATTTCCAAAACTCGATATCTGGATTCTCCTTTATCTTGGTAGGCGTAGATAATATCACCATCCTCAGCAAACCAGGCATCCCATTGTTCAAGCGTGGCTAAAAACTTGTTTGATGTTTCATCCCACGTAATGTCTGCCGTGTTCAGAAGTTTACGAAAGAGCGTGTACCTCTCATGTAGTGATTCCACCCTAATCTCTAGTTCTTCAACACTGAAATTTCTTGTTGGTAAAAATTTTTCGCGCAAAATACAAACAACATTAGCGATACTCATGTGATTTGGGTTGTTCGGTTCAGCCGACCAGTACCCAAAATCTCTCTCCCATCTCAAGTAATGCAAAAGATCAGTCATCCATTTCCGGTGTCCAATCGGTGTCACCATAGAAATATATGTTCTGAATGGTTACGGGATAACGAGACATGTATTCGGGAGGCTCAATCAAACGATGTGAACTTAATTGAGGAAGCCTACCTGGTTTCGTATGAAAAGGGTCGGATTTGATTACTTTTATAGCATTGAAACTAGTATAAGGGTACATGTATATTGTTACACCCATGAATGTCCCATATACCGAGGACATTTGTTGCAGTAATATCATACGATAAATTACTTTTTTTGAAAAATGTGCTTAAATGTCTTTTATTGCAAGTGGCGACAAGCACCACAACCATAATATTGGCCCTCCCGAGATCCACAAAGTAAGTTTCGTAAAAAATATAGTCATTAAAGTGAATCGTACCACCTTGATATGACTAATCCATGGCTCCCTAAATTGTGGCTTTTTCAAATTGAGTTGTCCAATCGACTGTTGTATCTTCACATTGCTTTTTTTATTTTTCTAATATCAACATGTGTCATAAATTCTCTCTATAAGTAAGTGTCACATTGGTCATTTCAATTCACACGTTTTCGAGTAACAAATTACCTTGCAAAATGAGTGAAGATGAGTTTTTCAAGCTTGCCGGCAGGCATGGCCCCAGGTTCGATGCATACATATGGGACATCCAATTGTCACCTGACTACCTATTGGTAAGCGTAGTAATAGCTATCAATTTTTTAAAATTTATTACTTGAATAATTGATGATTCATACTGGACACTATTGTACAAAAAATACCAACTCATGTTGTGCCACGGGTACCACGAAAGAATGTTGAAGCCATGTTCAAGTACTGCAAACGTGAATGGAAGGTTCAATATCGGGGAGATCATGACACTCCTATGTTCGACAAAGCTGGCTGGTCAAGGTTTGTGGAGGACAACAACATCAGGCGTGATATGACGTTGAATTTTGAAGCTGCCCAAATAGGAAAAAACTCGATCTTTTTGAAGGTTTTTGAGATGCCAAAGGCAGATGAAGACATCCTCCGTTTCATGGCCAAACATCATAACTGTACGCCACCACCTCCAGGGGGTTGCTCATCTGGATATCCTGTCCGAGCGGAGTGCTGATGTAATAAATGGGACCTTAGTTTGTTTTAGGAGACACCTTTGTGTACCATGCGGGGTGTTGCTATGCCCTTAGTTATGTGTACTAATTTTTAATGAATGCACTAACCATTTTTTTTAATTCGGCTATCTAGTTGAATAGTCGAACATGTTAGTTTGTATGTTCCGTGTGGTTATCAATTAATTTTTATTTTCTGTAGTACTTTAAGTAGGTAATATTAACATGTATAAATGTGGTGTAATTTATATTGAAACCCAAAAACAGAATAGAGCAACTAAAAAAGATATGAAAAAACTAAATCTAAATTAATTGAAGCATATAATCGAACATATAATCGGGACATAAGACACTGTAACTATCAGCAACCCCTGAACACATAGGGTAAGGGCCCCTCAAGGACACAGTAAAGGACATAACATATGGTCATGTCTTAAAGTAAGTGTATTTTTAGACCTTTTTCCTTTAATATGATACGTCATGTCAAAGAAAAAGTAATGTGCAAGCATGGAGTGTGCAACAAAAATTCATTGGGAAGGGGAACAAAGACATGCACTATCGGTTTATGTGCAATCCATACATGTGAAAGCCTATTTAAGTAGCGGATGGCGTGGAGTAACTTACATCAAAATACGAAGGTGTGAGTGACAACGATAGTGGCACATCCGATGATACCCGTTCTTTTTTTTTGCTCTCTTTAGATGATGAACATGTTTCACCAGAGAATCTATTGGTAAAAACTCTTTATCCTCTTTCTTAGTTTGAGAGGTTCAGTGTTTTCTTTAGTAACTACCATCACATTTTTTTTACATATCATTAATGTTTAAAATAGGTATTTCCAAATTACGAGGTAAGGCAACTACCAAGGGCAACCGTGGAAGCAACTCTTTTGTTTTGCAGGAAGCAGCGGCAAATCAAATATCTGGGGGATCACATTAATCGAAGATTTAGTCTAGTCGGTTGGGGCCAGTTTATTACTGACAATGGACTACGTATCAAGGACACAATATTATTCTACATGGAGTGTAGGGACTTTGATTCACTCTTATTCCAAGTACACAAACTTTATCCGCACGATTCTCATTTTCTAGACCTCATTACATAACTGTGCGACCTTTCAAGAATGGAGGGATTCTAGAAAAAATTAACTAGGCCCTAATCCTAAGGAAAATGTATTGAACATCATGAAATACGTACTACGTATTTCAGTTCTTGATGTTTAATAATAATAAATTCATATGTAGCTTTGGTTTCAAAGCATGAATAGTGGTTTTAGATAATAGTATTTCCCAATACTGTTGTATGATTAGACAACACTGAGCAATTCCTAAAAAACATCATCAAATGGCACAGACATATTTTGTGAGTTTGGAAGTTCTAAATTTTGGTTTAATTAAGAAAAGTACTCAAAATAAGTTAATATTTATAACTAAAACAGATACGATACAGTACCAATCCAAACTACAAGTTCAAATGCACAACGTATGCGAACTCAATACAAAATAATGAACTACTCATCCAAGGTGTCCTCTCCCGTGCTAAATCTATAAAGGGATAGGGCCATTTGTCGCCTTATTTCTGCAAGGTCCCTACATACAACCCCAGGATTCAACGACTTCTATAGTATGCTTTCAACTTGCTTCAACACTAAAGGACCGACATGACATCTAGTGTCCTCCTGGTACACAAATCTAGTATGTGAATAAGTGGTTTCCTAAACAGGCAAGGTGAAAAAATTGTCTCGCTGTTGGTACAATCCAGGCAACGAGCACAAGGCACCTATCATGCGACGCTATGGGCAAAGTAGCAACACGCAGGTAATCTAGGCTGACATCTAATAGGCGATGCACTCGGGAATCATATAACACAAAATTGCACTTTGCAAAATCGAACCTAACAACAACCCAGTGATCGTCCAGGTTCCACACGCTTATCACCTATGACCAATTTTGTAACAAATATTTTATAGTTACACAACAGTAGGGCATATTAACAAATTGAAAGGGATTAGTTAATTACTAACCGCATCCAACTTCACCCATGACCTCACATTAGCCCAACCAAGCAAACTTCCTAGGACGTACTCGACCAAAGGCTGAATAGATTTATACGACACATTCTTAGGATCCTTTTCGCTATAAATAACAGAGGGGGGATTGGCCTCGTACAGGATGTCCTATATCACCATCAAGCCAATCTGCAGACGATGAACGTTAATTCTTAATATTTTATGCAAAATATTATAAACAACTTAAATCACGTAATATTTATTTTATAAGAGACACTTACAAATAAAGTAGGATCGATAATTCCTACACGACCATCCCACTCAGGGCTAACGCTCACACCAGTCAAGTTCGGTCAACTTTGCAAAAGCGACAGGTACGCACATATATGCTACACGTACGTAAATATGTTTGTCATTTTCGAGGTTAATGCAAGCACATAAGAAATGTGTAGATAAAACAGGGTTAAAATACATACATCAGCATTGGTTTCAATCATGGTCCCAAACCACTCAGGGGTCACACCACGTCCTATACCAACGTTCCTCTTGCGTCAAAGTGACATACAATAAGTGTGTTTATTAATTATGGAAGATAATTTATAACATAAAAAATTGATGTCAAGTAAAAAAATTGTACTCACAAGCCATCAGGATCCTTCAAGTACTCTTCAAATTGCCCGTGACCTGCATTTGCAGGCCTGATATCCCTTGGCTTGAAAGGACTACGTAATGCAGGACCCGGATGTCTACACGGACTATCCTCACATCCGATTCATGCTCTCGGATGGTGCATACCTAGGGAACAGGCGTAGGTGCTTCCTGGGAATCGATCGCAACGTTGTCCACCACTTCTTATATGGTGGCGTCTACTGGGTCAACGATGGTAGAGCATACACCGGCTCTCTCAATATTCGGTACCAGATCTCGGGCTAAGGGTGAGTCAATGTGACTAGATGAAGCCGGTTGCTGATCGTCCTGCCTAGTGTCCTCGTGGTGTGGGGCAAGATCTACCCGAGAATGGACAATATCGTCTTCCGGAAGGCTGGCCATAAAAGCCGACAAGCCTTCTTCTGTGGGGTCATTTACCTGGAAGAACATATCCCGCACCAGCTTGCGGAGATCCGCCCTAAATGAAGCAAACTTCAAGTCCACATACTTCTTCAAGTCTTCAATAGCTTCAAACTTTTTGTCCACGTGCTTCTTCAAGTCCTCAAAGTAGACTTTCATGTCTTTTCGAAGCTCCTCATGCAATGTCTTTAGGTCACTCACACAAGGTGTGGATTGTTCACCTTTGGCCCGTCACGTGCTACCTCGTGGTACATCCGAAGGAAGGTCATCACCAAGGCCAACTCCCCTTGTAGTATCCCCCTCACAAAAACTAGTACCTTCACGACCCGTACTATATAGGTGCTCCAAATCTTTCGGATCATCCTCTTCATTTACTGTCGTGCCCTCCGGTAATGGAGCCAACATTGGCTGCCTAGTTGGACGTGATTATCCTCTAGGACACTTGGTTGGCCTCTGGTACACGTGTTCCATGCACGCACTTTAGGGCACTTTTAGTGTCATTTTAGTGACAATAACGTGCATAATTATGTGTATTTAGTGCTTTTATATTCTAATGGGAAAAATAATGCATTTGAGCTATTTTTGTATTAAGACAGGTGTAAAAAGGGTCGAAATCGAAGATTAAACGACCGCGGAGTCGAGGGATCGATCGAGGCAAGAAAGGAAGGGCCAACTGAAGATCTCGGCCGAGACAGGATGTTAATCTCGGCCGAGATGAGCCTCCAGGGGTTTTCTGAAGTTTTGCAAGACTGAAGATCTCGGCCGAGATTCAATCTCATCTCGGCCGAGATGAGGCTCCAGGGAATTTCTGAAGAATGTCAAAGATGAAAGTCTCGACCGAGATGCAATCTAATCTCGGCCGAGATGAGTCAAAACCTAAAAAGCCCTAGTTTCCCCTTTTTCACGTCTCGGCCGAGATACAACCCAATCTCGGCCGAGATTGACCTTCGACCCAAAATTCTTGAAAACCCTTTTTCACGTCTCGGCCGAGACACACTCCCGTCTCGGCCGAGATTCACTATCCTGTTTTAAAATCCTGAATACGTTTTTGCCTATTTTTGTCTAGCACTTTCTCCCTTTATATATATATCATCCCATTTGAATTTAACCTAACCTTGGATAACTTTTGGAGGCCTTTTTGATACTTGGAGAGCACTATTCAGCCACCAAGGAAGGAGATTGGACAAGGGGTTGAAGGATCATCTTCTCCAATTGAAATCTTTGGATTCATCCATATCAGTATCATGTTTCTTTATTTTCCCATTTATTTTCTGATTGTATTAGTTAATATGGGTGGCTAGCACCCTTAGTTCATCCTTGATCATTGTGGAACCTTGAGTCGAGACATTGATGTGATTATTACGGTTAATGTTACCGAGATTATTATGTATTTAAGTGTTTTGTGTTATTTGCTCTTATTGACTCACATTTATGAATTGATTATTGGTTTGATCACCCTTTAAGGGATTTGTGAATGTGTTGCTAGAATAGGAGATTACTATCCGTAATTGTAGGATTTCCGATTCCCGAGTAGCAAATAATAGTTATTTATTGGGGATAACACAAAGTTCAACCACTAAAACCGAGCTTTCGGGTTTTATGTTGAATTTATCTCGTTGTCCTAGTGTTTAATGCTTTTGGTGATTGAATCTAAGAGAGCTTGTTCGAGGATTCGGTTAAAGTGAATAGGGTTAGTCGAAGAGCTTATTTTGATTAACTAAGATTAAGGGACAACAAGGCTATTAGAGCTTGTTAATAGTCTTGAGATAAGGGCTTAAATCACAATTTAATCGGGCATTAACAATAGTTGCATCAATTGTTCAAGGCCAAGGGGAAGCATGATCAAGGGTGACTTATTTTACTATTTGAAAACTAAAACCGAAAAAGATCCCTTTTATTGTTTTTGAGTACTTGTTTCTTTTAATTGTGTCTATTTGCTTTTAATTGTCACTAATAGATTGTTAGTGTCCCATCAACTCCCCATTATTGCTTTCTTAAGTATTTATTTCTTACATTCTTAATCATAAACTGCTTGACATCGTAATCAAAACTGTTCGGCCGTTCCCTGTGGGATCGACCCTTATTTACCATTCTACTAAGTAGGATAGTCGGTAAGGTTTAAGTGTATTCTTCATACACAATTTAATTTGGTAGTAGGAAACGACGCTACCAAATTTTGGCGCCGTTGCCGGGGAACGGTGATTAGAATAGAGTTGATTTGTTGATCAAGCATTATGATTAATTACATATATAGTTATCTTCTTGTTTAGCTTAGTAATTTCATAATCTCACTTTGTTTCCTTATTTTTGTTTACTTGTAGTGAATGTTCTTGCGTTCGCAAGGAGAAAAAGGATTGCTATTTGAACCGGATATTAAGGAACGTGAACGTGAATTGAGAAGGAGAGCTCGAGATTTGGAGCAAGTCCGAGAAAGAATCGAAGTGCTGAATTTAGGGGGTGAAGATATTATTAACTTGGAAGAAATGGCTGAGGATCAAGGTCAAGAAAGAACAATGAAGGAGTTGGCTAACACAAGGGTTGCTCAAGAGCCCTTGTGCATCACCTTCCCAGCCATTGGAAACGACACTGCTTTCGAGTTGAAATCCGGACTCATCCACCTACTACCTTTGTGAGGAAGTGTTCAATCTCATCAAGTGAGCTATACTTTGAAATAGGATGTGTTGGGAATGTGGAACCGGGATCAAGAAGTGAAGAACCGGATGGATGAACCGGGTTTTAGCATGAAGAAGTCAATCTGTTCAGAATAAACCGGGTTCGAGGTTGTTGGGGATAACCGTCAGTTGTGACGAGTCTGTTTCAGGTTTGTGACGGAAAAAACCGTCACATTTGTCCGGTAGCAGAGGTCAGCTTCATTCAGTTAGAACTTCTTGGTCAGTTACATTCGAGCTACAATACATATATCATTGAAAAGCTCTCTTCCAGGAGAAGAACACTACGTCGAGTAATTTCCTTTGTTCATAGATTACAGAGAGAATTAGAGAGTTCTTGATTTCTGCCCTAGTTTGTTCCAGAATTGGGCGTTTTCATTTCTGAGTGTAATTTCTGTAATTGATTGAATATCTTAGTGGATTGAGGTGTGCCTTGCCTCCGTGGATGTATTTCATCTTGAACGAACCACGTAAAACGAGTGTGTGATTCATTTATCTTTCCAGTTCTGCGCAAGATCACTTCGGCCACAACTCTGGCCGAACTGTTTGTGTGTTTTCAAATTGTTATTCTTCGAACTCATTCCAGAATCTTAGTATTGTGTGATTAAGAGTTGGTTTTTACTAACAAGTGGCGCCGTCTGTGGGAAACAACTCGCACAGTTTGAAGAAGAGAAGGAATGGCAGGTATGAAGATGGATTTTGAGAAGTTCACTGGAAGGAATGATTTCACATTGTGGAAGATCAAGATGAACGCAGTATTGGTTCACAATAGCCTTGATCTTGCATTGATACCTCTGGAGTCATGGGAAGAAGCTGAGAAACCTAAGTTTGCATCAGTGGATAAGAAGGCCCTAAGTCTTATCTTCTTGTGTTTGGGTGATAAACCGTTGAGGGAGGTTTCAAGATGCAAGAGTTCCTCAGAAGCATGGAGGAGATTGGAAGAACTGTATCAATCAAAGTCAGTTTCCAACAAGCTGTTCCTGAAGCAGAAGATGTTGGCCTTCAAGATCACTGAAGACAAGGTAATTTCTGATCAACTTGATGAGTTCATTAAGATGATTGAAGAATTGGAAGATCTGGATGTGAAATTGGAGGAGGATGACAAGGCATTGATGGTGTTAAACATTCTTCCAAAATCCATGGAAAGCTTTAAGGATGCCTTGATGTATGGGAGAGATGATCAGCTATCCTATGATGGAATAGTGAAGGCTCTGAGGTCTAAATGTTTTCATACTCAAGGTGATAAAGGCATGGTGCAACCTGGAGAAGGACTGAATGTTAAATTCAAGAAACCTTGGCAAGGCAAGAAGGGACAGAATGTTAAAGATCCAAAATCTGGGGATTCAAATCCTAAGAAGGGGAATGACTGGGTTGAGAAGAGGAAATGCTTCAAGTGCAAACAGCCAGGTCACTTGAAGAAGGATTGTCCTAAGAGAAATAAGAAAGCTGGAAATCAAGGGGCAGAAGCTGCTGCTATTGATCATCAACAAGATCCTCCAGAAGTGTTAAATATTACTGATTCAAGAATGGTAAAGGAATGGGTCCTGGACACCGGGTGTTCCTTTCACATGTGTCCTCATCAGTCATGGTTTGATGAACTGAAGAAAGAAGATGGTGGAAATGTTCTCCTGGGAAATGACCAATCATGCAAGGTCAAAGGAGTTGGATCAGTGAGCATAAGGATGTTTGATGGTGTGGTCAGAATCATCTCAAATGTTAGGTATGTTCCTGGCCTTAAAAGGAATCTTCTATCTCTTGGCTCTTTGGTAACCAGCGGATGTCAGTTTAGCTCAGTAGATGGATTCTTGCATATCACAAAACATGGAAAAATGGTGATAAAAGGCAGACAACATAATGGACTATTTATCCTGATTGGTTCACCTGTTGTTGGGAGTGTGGATATGGTCTTGAACAGGTCTGAGATGGTTAAATGGCACAAGAGACTTGGACACATAGGAGTGAAGGGATTGAAGGAATTGTCAAAGAGTGGAGTAATTGGAAATCTGGGAAATCAAGAACTGGAGTTCTGTGATCAGTGTGCTCTGGGCAAATCCAAGAAGTTGCCCTATGGAAAGGGAGTTCACACAACTCAAGAACCATTAGATTATGTTCACTCTGACATATGGGGTCCTGCAAGAACAGAATCTCATGGTGGTGCAAGGTATTTCATGTCCTTGATTGATGATTACAGCAGAAAGGTGTGGATCATGTTGATGAAGAATAAGAGTGATGCCTTTCATAAGTTCAAAACATGGTTGATCCAACTGGAAAATGTCAAAGGGAAGAAGCTGAAGCATCTGAGGACTGATAATGGACTGGAGTACCTCTCTACAGAGTTTACAAACTTCTATGAAGAAAAAGGAATCAAGAGACACAGGACTGTACCAATGAATCCTCAACAGAATGGAGTTGCAGAAAGGTTTAACAGGACTCTTCTTGAAAGAGTGAGGTGTATGCTGTTGGATGCTGGGTTGCCAAAGGTGTTTTGGGGAGAAACCATGGCTACAGCATGCTATCTCATCAACAGGTCACCCTCATCAGTGATTGGGTTCAAAACACCTGAAGAGGTGTGGAGTGGACAGAAACCAAGTTATGAAGGGTTAAGGGTGTTTGGGTGTCTTGCTTTTGCCCATGTCAAGCAAGATAAGCTAGATGCAAGGGCTCTCAGATGTGTGTTTCTTGGATATCCGGATGGAATGAAGGGTTACAGATTGTGGTGCTTAGAAAAAGGAAATCAGAAGATAATCACAAGTAGAGATGTGAAGTTTAATGAGAATATGATGGCTTACACCTCTACAGGCTCTAAGGAAGAATTTGATGGTGCTAAAGAGACAGAGGAGATATCAATTCAGGTGGAGCACCCTGCAGAAGATGGTCACACACCTCAACCACAAGAAGATTTACAAGAGAGGGATTCATCATCTGAAGAAGAGGCACAAACTGGACCTTCACAAAATATCAGGGAATACAGCATTGGAAGGGATAGGCCTAGAAGAACAATCAACAGACCTGATTTCTATGGCCAAGCAGGGAGTGTCTATTATGCCTTAAGTGTTGCTGAAGACTTGGAATCACAAGAGCCTAGTAGTTTTCAAGAAGCACTAGACTGTGAAGAAGGTGAACACTGGATACAGGCCATGACAGAAGAGATGGAGTCTCTGGAAAAGAATAAAACCTGGGTATTGGTGGAAAAACCAAAAGGTCAGAAACTTGTAAGCTCCAAGTGGATATACAAGAAGAAACTAGAGACAGCAGGATCCAAACAGGTGAGGTTTAAAGCAAGATTGGTAGCTAGGGGCTTTACACAAAGAGAAGGAATTGATTTCAATGAGGTTTTCTCTCCTGTAGTAAAGCACTGCTCAATCAGGCTGCTTTTATCAAAGGTCACACAAGAGGACATGGAACTACAACAACTGGATGTAAAGACAGCATTCTTACATGGAGAACTCAATGAGGAGATATATATGAAACAGCCAGAAGGCTTTGTTGTTCCTGGGAAAGAAGACAAAGTATGTTTACTGAAGAAGTCACTATATGGACTTAAACAAAGTCCAAGACAGTGGAACAAGAGGTTCAATGACTTCATGATCAGTGTTGGCTTTGTAAGAAACCTTTATGACAGTTGTGTTTACTTCAACAAAGGTTCAAAGCAAGATAAAGTTTTTCTTCTATTGTATGTGGATGACATGCTAATTGCCAGTAGGAACAAGAAGAGGGTACAATGGTTGAAGGATAGACTTAATGCTGAATTTGACATGAAAGATCTGGGAGAAGCCAAGAAGATATTGGGCATGAACATTCTAAGAAATAGAGAAGCTGGAGTACTTTGGTTATCTCAGAGACAATACCTACAGAAAGTACTGGAGAGGTTTCATATGCATGAAGCCAAACCTCTCTCTACTCCAGTTAATCTACAGAAGAAACTTTCCAAAGAACAATGCCCAAAGACTGAAGAGGAAATCATACAGATGAGCAATATCCCTTATGCAAGTGGAGTTGGAAGTCTTATGTATGGAATGATCTGTAGCAGGCCTGACTTGGCATATGCTGTATCTTTGGTAAGCAGGTTCATGTCAAATCCAGGAGTTGAACATTGGGAAGCTTTGAAACATGTGATGAAGTATCTAAAAGGATCAGTGAACATGTCACTGAAATTTGAGAAGAAAGTAGATGGTAGTACTGTTGCATTGGAGGGGTTTGCTGATTCTGATTTTGCAGCAAACGTGGACACAAGGAAGTCTATTTCTGGATTTGTGTTTACCTTATATGGGACAGCCATCAGCTGGAGGAGTGCACAACAATCTGTTGTGGCACTATCAACTACAGAAGCAGAATATATCTCTTTAACTGAAGCTATCAAAGAGTCAATCTGGTTGAAAGGGGTTTTGAGAGATTTGGATATCAAGCAGAAGTGTGTGGTAATCTACTGTGATAATCAAAGTGCTTTACATCTTGTGAAACATCAAGCATTTCATGAAAGATCAAAACACATTGATGTTAGGTTACACTTTGCTAGAGATATCATAGATTCTGGGTCTGTGGAGGTGAAGAAGGTACACACATTGCATAATCCTGCTGATTTTCTTACAAAGGGTGTACCTGGAAACAAAGTGGAGCATTGCTCGAGCTTGCTGCAGCTTGAGCAATGTCATGAAGAGATTAACAGAAAGGCAGTGATGAGGCAGGAAGAGGTATACTTGATTCATTGAGGTGGAGATTTGTGAGGAAGTGTTCAATCTCATCAAGTGAGCTATACTTTGAAATAGGATGTGTTGGGAATGTGGAACCGGGATCAAGAAGTGAAGAACCGGATGGATGAACCGGGTTTTAGCATGAAGAAGTCAATCTGTTCAGAATAAACCGGGTTCGAGGTTGTTGGGGATAACCGTCAGTTGTGACGAGTCTGTTTCAGGTTTGTGACGGAAAAAACCGTCACATTTGTCCGGTAGCAGAGGTCAGCTTCATTCAGTTAGAACTTCTTGGTCAGTTACATTCGAGCTACAATACATATATCATTGAAAATCTCTCTTCCAGGAGAAGAACACTACGTCGAGTAATTTCCTTTGTTCATAGATTACAGAGAGAATTAGAGAGTTCTTGATTTCTGCCCTAGTTTGTTCCAGAATTGGGCGTTTTCATTTCTGAGTGTAATTTCTGTAATTGATTGAATATCTTAGTGGATTGAGGTGTGCCTTGCCTCCGTGGATGTAGTTCATCTTGAACGAACCACGTAAAACGAGTGTGTGATTCATTTATATTTCCAGTTCTGCGCAAGATCACTTCGGCCACAACTCTGGCCGAACTGTTTGTGTGTTTTCAAATTGTTATTCTTCGAACTCATTCCAGAATCTTAGTGTTGTGTGATTAGGAGTTGATTTTTACTAACAACCTTCCTTTCATGGATTGTCCGGAGAGGACCCTCATAAGCACCTCAAGGAGTTCCATGTGGTTTGTTCAAGTATGAAGCCATCAAGGGTGACGGAAGAACAGATCAAACTTCGAGCATTCCCATTCTCCCTGAAGGATCTTGCTCGGGATTGGCTATACTACCTTCCATCCGGATCAATCACCACATGGGAGCAGATGGAAACCCAATTCCTTGAAAAATTCTTCCCAGCTTCTCGAGACACCACCATTCGAAAGGAGATCAGTGGAGTGAGGCAGATGCAAGGTGAAACATTATATGAGTATTGGGAACGTTTCAAAAGACTTGTTGGAAGTTGCCCTCCACATCAAATCACTCCACAACTGCTGATTCAGTATTGGTATGAAGGACTTTGCCTGGCAGATCGAAATATGATTGATTCGGCGAGTGGAGGGGTTCTATCTGATAAGACACCTACTGAGGCTCGAGCACTGATATCCAAAATAGCTGCTAATACTCAACAGTTTGGATGCAGAGAGCCGGTGAGACGGTTCAAGGATGTGATAGACTCAACTGTTGAAGAGAGGTTAGACCAACTCACCGACTTGGTGAAGAAGGTAATCTCGGGTGGCACACCTACTTCCAAGCCTTGCAGAATTTGCCAAGTCACTGAACACTCTACTGATACTTGCCCGGTTCTCGGAGAAGAAATGGAGGCCCATGCCAACGCGGTTCACAACTTTAATCCCAACTCATCCGGGAGGAAATATGATCCGTATTCACAATCATACAACCCGGGTTGGAGGGACCATCCGAATTTCAAATACGGCAATCAGAATCCGAGCAATAATCAACAAGGTGATCACAGTGGGCAAAACCGACCCCCTTTTCCTAGGGGAATGTTCCAGCAAAGATAGCAAACCGAGCAGGTACCCTGTGATCCATCTCTTTCTGATATAGTGAAAAGCCTAGCCACTAGTACGCTCCAATTACAGAAGGAATCAAGTTCTAGGTTTCAGAGTATCGAAAATCAAGTCAGTCAGATAGCATCGGCGGTTTCTCGTTTAGAAAATGCACAAGGAGGAAGATTACCGGCTCAACCGGAAGTCAACCCGAAAAATGTGCGTGCCATTGTTGTTATGAATGAGGAGTTACTTGGAGAGCCTGAAAAGCCCGGGTATACTTCACAAGGAAAGACTGAGGACGTGGATGATGGTTCGAGGAAAGAAGAGACTTCCCATGTGGTTGAAAGTAAAGTTCGGACACCTAAGTGGAAGATTGCCAAGGAGTTGCGTAAGCAAAAGGAGGCATTAGCTGCATGCTTCCCCGACCACCTATTGCCTTTTCCTACCATGAAATACTCTCCACAAAGTAAAATTGAGAATGTTAGTGTGGGGATTTTGAGAAGCGGGAAGGTCCTTGAAAAGGGGAAGTCAAGTGAAGGAGCAAGTAGAATTGGAAGTGAAAGGGAGTGTGCAAAACACGAAATCTCGGCCGAGACATATCAGGATCTCGGCCGAGATGTCCCACCTCGTCCAGAAGGCAAAATTCTCTGCCCACTTGTCTCGGCCGAGACACATAAAGATCTCGGCCGAGATTCCCTGAAGTCCAACAAAGATTCTGAAATGCCCCCACTTCCGTTTCCAAGTCAAATGAAGAAGATTCCCGACAAAAATAGAGACAAGGAGATAATGGAGGTATTCAGGAAGGTGGAAATCAGTATTCCCTTGATGGACGCCGTAAAACAGATTCCGTGGTACGCAAAGTTTTTGAAAGATTTATGCACCAACAAAAGGCGTCTACATGGGAATGAGAAAGTCTTCATGGGAGAAAATATCTCGGCGGTTTTTCAGAAGAAGATGCCACAGAAATGCAAGGACCCGGGAATGTTCACCATCCCGTGTAAGATCGGTAATTGTCTGATTGAGAGAGCTATGCTTGATTTGGGGGCATTGATCAATGTGATGCCCCGTTCTATTTTCAATAGCTTGAACTTGGGTCCACTGAAAGACACGAGGGTAGTCATCCAACTGGCGAACCGAAGCACCTCGTTTCCGGACGGGGTGATTGAGGACGTGATAGTTGAGGTGGATAACTTCATCTTTCCAGCAGATTTCTATGTACTTGACATGCATGGAAATTCGCCCGATTCCACTCCAATCTTTCTTGGGAGGCCGTTCTTGAATACCTCCCAAACAAAGATTGACGTGCGAGAGGGAAATCTTAGCATGGAATTTGCTGGCCAAGTGGTGCAATTCAATATTTTTGATTCAATGAAATATCCTGAGGAATTGCATAGTGTTTATTCTATTGATGTCATTGATGTTATTGATCCCCTTGTGGAGGGAGTGTTTGAGTGTTATTGTAGGGACGAAGAAGCAATTGAATTGGCGGCCGATCTAGAGAAGATAGAGCCAATGGACACCAAGAAAGAGTTTGTGGGGATAGTGGAACAATCGAAATCATCCAAGCCTTTCCGAACCAAGCCCTTTCCCAAATTGTTACCCTTGCCTGAACCTCGAGAAAAGCTGCTACCTTCTACCATCAAGGCACCAACCCTTGAGCTCAAAGCCCTTCCCCCCCATCTCAAATATGCATATCTTGGGGAGGACGAAACCCTACCGGTGATTATCTCATCAAAGCTCACATCCACTCAAGAACAAGCATTGATCGAGGTCCTCAAGGTTAACAAAGAAGCTATAGGGTGCGCTATTGCTGATATCAAAGGCATTAGTCCATCCCTATGCATGCACCGGATATTGTTGGAGGATAATGCGAAACCAAGTCGGGAACCCCAAAGGCGGCTTAACCATGATGGAGGTGGTGAAGACGGAGATCATCAAGTTACTCGATGTTGGGATTATCTACCTAATATCGGATAGCGAATATGTGAGCCCAACACAAGTCGTGCCCAAAAAGTCGGGAGTGACGGTGGTGGAGAATAAAGACGGGGAAATGGTTCCCACCCGCTTGCAAACCGGATGGCGAGTGTGCATCGATTACAGCAAGCTAAATGCCATGACCCGCAAAGATCATTTTCCTTTGCCATTCATTGACCAAATGCTTGAGAGATTGGCCGGGCATTCCTTCTATTGCTTCTTGGATGGATACTCCGGATACTTTCAAATAGCCATCTCTCCAGAAGATCAAGAGAAGACCACTTTCACATGCCCCTTCGGTACCATTGCATGGAGGAGGATGCCATTTGGGCTATGCAATGCCCCGGCCACCATTCAAAGGTGCATGGTAAGTATTTTTTCCGAATATGTTGGGAATATTATTGAAGTTTTCATGGATGATTTTAGTGTGTATGGTGAGTCTTTCGAAAAATGTCTTGATAATCTTGCTAAAATTCTGAAAATGTGCATAGAAACAAATCCTATTTTGAATTGGGAGAAATGTCATTTTATGGTTGAGCAAGGCATCGTTCTTGGGCATATAATTTCATCAAAAGGGATTGAAGTTGATAAGTCTAAAGTTGATCTTATTGTTGCCTTGCCTTACCCCGCAACTGTGCGGGAAGTTCAATCGTTTCTTGGCCATGCAGGTTTCTATAGGCGTTTCATTAAGGATTTTTCAAAGATCTCTGCCCCTCTGTGTCGGCTATTGCAAAAAGACGTTGAATTTGAGATGTCAACCGATTGCAAGATAGCCTTTAATCAGCTCAAGGAGGCCCTTACATCGCCCCCCATCATCCAATCTCCGGATTGGACACTGCCGTTTGAAATAATGTGCGATGCAAGCAACTATGCAGTGGGAGCTGTATTGGGGCAACGGAAGGAAAAAGCAGCCCATGTGATCTACTATGCCTCAAGGACCCTAAATCCGGCACAAGCAAACTACACCACCATAGAAAAAGAACTCTTGGCCATAGTTTTTTCTTTAGAAAAGTTTAGGTCATATCTGCTTGGTACTAAGATTATCGTTTTTTTCTGATCATGCAGCTCTTCGGTTTCTATTATCAAAGAAGGAAGCTAAACCAAGACTCATCAGATGGATTTTGCTACTTCAGGAATTTGATTTGGAAATCAAAGACAAGAAGGGAAAGGAAAACTGGGTGGCGGATCATTTAAGCCGTTTGATATAAGAAGAGGACAAAATGCCCTTGAAGGAGAGCTTTCCAGACGAGCAATTACTAGCCATGACAGGCACGAAGGTCCCTTGGTATGCCAACATGGTGAATTATTTGGTGTCCAAGAGATTTCCTATTGGGATGAGTAAACCGCAGAAGGATAGGTTGAAGAGTGAGTCGAAGCATTTTGTTTGGGATGATCCATACCTGTGGAAATATGGTTCAGATCAAGTAATCAGAAGATGCATTCCCGAAGACGAAGTGCAGTCGGTGTTGAATTTTTGCCACTCACATGCTTGTGGAGGCCACTTCGGGCCGAAGAGGACGGCATACAAAGTGCTTGAGAGTGGACTGTTTTGGCCCACCATATTTAGAGATGCCCTTGCTTTTTGCAAGTCCTGTGACAACTGTCAAAAGACGGAAAATGTTTCTCAAAGAAATCAAATGTCCCAAAACCCGATTGTAGTCTGCGAAATTTTTTATGTTTGGGGTATGGACTTCATGGGACCGTTTCCCTTGTCTCATGGGAATTTGTACATATTGTTGATTGTTGACTATGTGTCCAAGTAGGTGGAGGCGAAAGCAACCCGAACCAATGACTCTAAAGTTGTGGCCGAGTTCGTCCAATCCAACATTTTTGCTCGGTTTGGGATACCAAAAGCCATCATAAGTGATAGAGGCACACACTTTTGCAATCGAACAATCGACGCATTGCTGAAGAAATACGATGTATTGCACAAAGTTTCAACGCCTTATCATCCACAAACCAATGGGCAAGCCGAAACTTCGAATCGGGAAATCAAGTCGATATTGGAGAAGACCGTGCAACCAAATCGCAAGGACTGGAGTTTGAGGCTCAATGATGCATTATGGGCGTATAGGACTGCCTATAAAACTCCAATTGGTATGTCTCCCTTTCGACTCATTTATGGAAAGCAATGCCATCTCCCGGTGGAACTTGAACATAGAGCCTACTGAGCTATTCGGAGATGCAACATGAACCTTGATGAAGTCGGTGTACACCGTAAGCTCCAATTGCAAGAGCTCGAAGAAATTCGAAATGAATCCTTTGAAAACGCCATGATCTACAAGGAGAAAACGAAGGCTTTTCATGATTCGAGAATTACCCGGAAAACGTTTGTGGTTGGGGAGAAAGTGCTACTATATCACTCTCGGTTGAAGTTATTTCCGGGCAAGCTCCGTTCGAGATGGCTAGGACCCTTTATTGTCACTAAGGTGTTCGATCATGGAGCCATCGAAATTGAAAGTGGTAAAACCGGAAAAATCTTCAAGGTCAATGGCCATCTTCTCAAGCCTTATCTAGAGCATATTCAAGAAAGCCCCGGTGAAGAAGAACGAGTGGAAGACTCACCACCAAACTGAAAAAGCGTCCGTCGAGCCAACGACGTCAAACAAAGGCGCTTGTCGAGAGGCAACCCGGCGGTTACTCGTTTTCTCGTATTTTAAATTCATAGTTTAGTAGTTTTACTATTATTTACATATTTTGAATTGTGTTGGTTAAAATGTGTGTAGGTACCAAACAAGCAAATCCAAGCCAAGACATGGTGTAGAATGGGGGTGAAGAACACCAAAAAGGTGGAAAAATGCAGGGGGGGACCATCTCGGCCGAGACACAGAAGAAATCTCGGCCGAGACTCCATGTGAGTGAAAAGGGCAAATCTTCCCTGGAAGCCTATCTCGGCCGAGACACATGCTTCATCTCGGCGGAGATCCAAGGATGCCAAAAATTGGAAAATTTGCTGGAAGATAATCTCGGCCGAGACACTACATTATCTCGGCCGAGATTCAGAAGGACCCAAAATGAAGAAATTTCTCTGGAAGCAAATCTCGGCCGAGATGATATAGTGTCTCGGCCGAGACGGGTTTGAATGGAAATTGAGCCAATTTCGCTGGAAGAGTATCTCAGCCGAGACAGGACCGAATCTAGGCCGAGACGGGGTTATCCAGAATGGAAGCAAATTTGCTGAAGAACAATCTCGGCCGGACATACATGCATCTCGGTCGAGACGGGATTGTCGAGAATGGGGGTAAAAATGCTGAGACTTCATCTCGGCCGAGACACTACAGAATCTCGGCCGAGATCCCTTTCCGGGTCAAGTTTTCCTGAAAGCGTAGAACGGATCTCGGCCGAGACACAGAGCCCAAATCCGAATCTCGGCCGAGACGGAAAACAGGTATAAATACCCCCTGCGCGAAAATTAGGTCAGTTCTTCCCCAAACTTGCGATTTTCACACACTCACGCACACACTACTCCAATAATCACCCTTGCACTCGATTTCCACCTCTAAAATTCACACCACACCTCACTCACATCACCACACCCACTCTCCTTCGAAAATATTTGGATTTGGAGCACATTTGAGGTCGAGTCAAAAAGGGCGCGAGCAACCTAAATTCAAAAACTTTTCGATTAAACTCAACTGGTAAGTACGGCTATCTCCTCCTTTCGATTTATTGTTGCGTATTAGTGTATACATTGTTGAGATTGAAAGTTAATTTTACGTTTATATGCATATTCGTTGAACTTGGTTATACATACAAGTACTTGTATTGATTTTTTACCAATTGATAGGTGTTATGCATTTAAATGATAGAATTGACATGATAGTTCGTATAGTTGCTTGATGATTGAGTGGGTGGATTGTTGAGTACAGTCTTGTGAGTTTTTGAAAAGGCTAAATTCGTTGTGGCATATTATCAAGCATGTGCTAGGCATTAAATTGTTGTGCCTAGGTTAGCTAAATTCGACTATATTCTCTGATTTTTAAGACTAATTGTTGATATTATCGTAATGGTAACCTCATTTGGATATGATTTGGTTGTCATTGCATGGTCGATACATTTTGCCTTGTTTTTGTTAGATATATGGTCGGATTCAAGTGAACCTAGGCATCTCTTACTTGCACTTGAACTAGTTATTTTGCCACAAGTTTTTGATAATTGAATTGTTGATTTTAGGTATCCATGGCACCTCCAAAAATCACAAAAGGCAACACTCAAGAAGGCACTTCTGGCCGAAGAGTCACGCAAAAAATCCGAAGAAGCCAAGCCAAGGGTAAGGAGAAGGCTGTTGAGCCTACTCCGGAGGTTCCTCCACTGGAAGTCCCAAAGACTTCCACTGACAAGTCCACGAAGTCCATAGATTTTGATATAGTGCTGGGAACAGAAGATCAAAGGAAACGGTTTGACAAATTGATGAAAAGGGGGGTGTCCGCTACCCGCTATGGCGATCCCAAGATCTTGGACGCTATGGGCATCCGGCAAAATGTTCTGGAGCTGTTAGACACAGCAGGTCTAGTTCAGTGCCTCGCCCCCCGCCCAACTTTCCTCAAATTTGTGCTCGAGTTCTTCAGCACACTCGAGATCGAGGAGGAGGTCATTTCCGGCTCTTCAGTTCATCATTTCAAATTCCAGCTTCTTAACGAACAGAAGACACTAAGCAACGACAGCTGGGAAAGCATATACGGCTTCAAGACTGTAACAGTCGGTGATCGCCATGTGTCAAAGGAGTTCAACGTGCAACTATTCTGGGGGCAAATCACTGCCGCCCCTGGAATAGTTGCACCTCAGGCCTATGATCCAAGGAGCTCCAGGCTCACCTCCATTCGAAGCCCCGTGGTAAAGTATCTACAGAAGCTGCTGAGTTCCACCATATGTGGACGGAAAGAAATCAGCTCTCCTCGGTTATATGAGATGGAAATTCTTTGGGGCATAGTGGATAGGAGAAAGAAGGACTTCCAACAGGACTTGGTGTCATGTTTTCAGAAGATAGTGAAAGAACTAAGGACGGAGAGGAAAAGAGAAACGAAAATGCCCGACCCGATCTATTGTGGGGCGTTGATAACCTCTATACTCGAGCATTACCATGTTCCCCTTCCAGAGTACACACCTATCACTACTGATTATTATTTGGACTAGGAGGAGATGGAGAACATGCGCATTGCCATGCTCGGGTACAAAGAGGGCATATCGGGTCCGGCTGTCCCATACGTGCTCCAAAACGAGGGACCTTACCTCCGCCTACCCAACCCCGGATTGACTTACATCACCAACTTGGAAAGTAAGCTGAATTTGGAACTGAGCTCCGAGGCACACCTCAATGCCTCCTTAGAGCCAAACCGGGAAGAACTGACCAAATTCAAGCGTGCTAAAAAGCCACGTCCGGTGGCACGGGTTCGGAGCATGGGGGTTGAAGGGGAAGGAAGTAGCCAACCAGAGCAGCCGTCAAGGAAAAGATCATCTACTGCCATTCTAACTCAATCTAAGTTCCAGGAACGGTAAGAGGGCTTAATGGCGGCCATGGGGGACGAGATCAAAGGCGTCAGAGCCGAATTGGTGGAGCTGCGAGCATCTATTGGAGCTGAGCTAAGAGGAATCAAGGAAACTATCCAAGAAAATCAGACCAAGATTCTCGACCTCTTCAAGTCAATAAAAGGATGTTTCACCGGCTCGAGCCCCCGACCTTCCCGCTCGCTGTGAGTAGAGCGACCGAGAAGTCTTACCTTTTTGTCCCAAACTTAGTTGAAAAACTAAGTTTGGGGGAAAACAAAAAGATAAGACCATTTCGGCTGCTCGAAACCCCCTACCCCCCGTTTTTCTTCTTTCATTATCTTTACTGTTGGCCTGTGAGCCATTTGACATGTCTTGCTTGTTGAATTTCATGTGATGGCCTGTGTGCCAATCTGATTTGTATATTGAATGCCTTTGTGATATGTGTCCATTTTTATTGTTGGTAATATTGCCGGCCTATGAGCCATTGTCATTTTTTTTATTAGCCTTGGTTGGTAATATTATTACATATGCATTTGGATATTTTGGATTTTTGAATAATCATTGGGTGCCTTAAAGTCAAATTGTTTGTTTGTGTTGATAAGTACGCACACTTTTTCCCCTTATTGTTATAGGAGTAGGATTCTTAATAAAGTAGTTCATTTAGTTAATGTTTGTGAATAAACGTGTAATAAAATGGTTAAGTTCGGCGAGCCACCAAATTGTACTCCTCTTTTTCCACAAACTAAGTTTGCAACTAAGTTTGGGGAGGGGGTGGGATTCGTACAAATTGGCAGCTCGAGAAAGAAATTGGATGAAGTTTAGGATAAAAAAATGTGGCATTGATTAATGATGAAATTTTTTGACAAATATCTTTGAAAGAAGCACATGGTAGAGCATGATAGACTTTTGAAACAAAATTGAACATACACTCAAAACTTTTGATCAAAAATTGCAACCGAGTGAGTTTTTGAGCTTTAGAAGATACTCCCATCTTTGGAGTAATGTAAACTTTCTTTCGGTGTGAAATTCATTGAGTGCATTTAGCTGTCTCTAGAATTTGCCTTGATTCTCTATTTTGCATGAGTCGGTGCATTGTGGGACATTGAAAATGATCTTAGGCAATCCTTGATTTGAGCCTACTTTCAAGATTGAAAACACGTCCTTTCTACCTAATTTGATATTGTCTCTAGTTGAGCCCCTTGAGCTTTTAGCCTCTTGTTTGACAGCCCAACTCTACGAGCCGAAACCCTTTCAATTAGCCTTTGAACCTAATTAGCTGCTTGACATCGTAATCAAAACTGTTCGGCCGTTCCCTGTGGGATCGACCCTTATTTACCATTCTACTAAGTAGGATAGTCGGTAAGGTTTAAGTGTATTCTTCATACACAATTTAATTTGGTAGTAGGAAACGACGCTACCAGCCTCCTATGTGCAACGATGTCATCGTCGCCGACATCACTAGACCTACAACTGCTAGAGTCTAAGGAGGAGGGGGGTTAGATCCCTCACCAACCTCTTCCCTCCGTAATTCTCCAACACCACCTCTCTGCTCTCTCACGAACGGGTTCTTTTTCAACCCGTTCTAGTCCCGCATCCTCATAACACTGACCTTGCGGATCATCAGCAGGAGCTGCACGTCTATTCCCCCTCCACTCCCGGTGCACGTATTGGCCAATGCGCAAATCAACAGCTACATCTAAATGCCTGAGACCTCCTCTTCCGGCATTGGAAATAGACCTTCGAAGCATTCCATCTACATTCCACCAAAGCCCGTTAATGTAGGTCGAGCTAAACAATTGCAGTAAACAACATTAAAATAGGAAATCTAACTGTAAATAAAAACTAACCTCTGAATTAAAGAATTCTAACACATTACCCCTCTGTCCGCCACTCATTGTCCAAACTTCGTCCTGAATATGGGTATGGCCTCCAACGCCCACTTCTGGGGTAAAAAAATTGATATGATATGGAACATTCCAAGGAAACAAACAATCTATTGACAAGGGAATAAAATAATCCAACAAATTGTAAAATCATACTGCAAAAGCGAACTCGGACCCCTAAAAGTGATATACGACTAATTTGTTCTTTCTAACAGGATCAGGTGGTAACTTAGTCGGGAGGTTACTCAAGTAATGCGTAAGCTTCTAGAAGGTGTACTTGCCCTAAGGGAATGACTCAAACTTTTCTGGCTGATCGACCAGAGCCTACATCCATTTCTCGACCTATGCTTTTCTCCCATCGTGGCACAATAGAATGTAGTAAAGGACCAACAACTTCGCCACCGTAACAACTGCATGGCAATTGTCCCAAAAAGAGCCACTCATGAATCTGTCATGAAGTTCTTCTAGATTTCTCACTTGAAACAGCTAAATAACAGTACTGTAAAAACCATCATCTGCTAGGGCCGGCGCATTTTCAGGATCGAACTTATTATCCAAAAAGCTAAGGCCGGTAACAATTGCATACTCAATGTGTGAGAATCTAATGTGCCTTGATTCGACACGAAACTAAAACTCAGCCTCACCGACACCTGGTTTTATAACCTCCCTCAATAGTAAGGAGTGAATTCCCTTTTGGGGCAAAGAAGCTGAAGACCTACAGTCTAGGAAGTGGCCAAAACATCCACTATGGAAACTTTTCTTAGTGTCACCTCCGACTAACTGGAGTTCACTCCTAATCTCATTGAATATCTTTAGCCGGATATAAGTATTAATGGTGGCCATCCGGTGCCGTATATCAGGCCTTTTCCAAGGCCACAAGTTCTACATACTGAACAAAACATGCAAAAAACATTAAAGGGGCCAAAATAACAATAAATACTTGAAACTAAGTCGTATATCTTGTCGTGCATTACATCTAATGTTGTGTATCGCTATTAAGTGCATTACTGATTACATTGGGTCATGCATCTAAGAAGTAACATTATAGCCGTGTATTGTGCATTACAGTGTTGTCGTGCATCATAATCGAACTGAAGATATTAGGTGGTGTATGATGTACTACAGTGAGGTCGTGCATCACATTTGAACCTAAGATATAATGTCGTGTATGACGTACTCCAGTGAGGTCGTGCATCACATTACCACCTAAGATATAATGTCGTGTATCAAGTATTATTGTAATGGCGTGAATCACATAAGTAGATAAGATCTAATGTCGTGTATCAAGTAATATGGTAATGTCGTGCATCACCTTAGTACCTAAGATCTAATGTCGTGTATCATGTACTACGGTAATGTTGTGCATCACATTAGTAGAAAAGATCTAATATCGTGTATTATTTTATGTCGTGTATCATATACTACAGTGTGGTCGTGCATCATATTTGAACCTAAAATTTCGTGTATAATTTGATGACGTTTATCATTTGTGTGTCGTGTATAAAAACCTTTGTCGTGCATCAATCCCAACAGGACAAAATCATGTACTACGGTGATGTCGTGTATCTAATGTCGTGTATAAAAACATAGTTCGTGCATCAAACACAACAAGCCAAAATTCAAATTCGTGCATCATGCCTCATACAAAACAGTTCAAAATTCATGTACAGTGAGGTCGTGTATCTAATGTCGTATATAAAGACCTAGGTCGTGCATCAAAGCCAACATGCCAAAATTCAAATTTGTGCATCATGCCTCATAGAAAACTGTTCATCTTCCACAAGTACGGTGAGATCGTGTATCTAATGTCATGTATAAAAACCTAGGTCGTGCGTCATACCCAACAGGCCAAAATTCAAATTCGTGCATCACGCCTAAAAAAAATTGTTCATCTTCCCCAAGTATACCACGGATTTACAGGTCAATTTAAATGACATTAGATAAAAACATCATTAACAACGTTGATTTAATCCCAGATAATAGAGCCTAACCTCTTCAGGCAAGTCCACCACCGCGGTCGTCGGTGACATTTCTGGCGGATTTAAAGGTAAAATGGGTTGCCTACTAACATCCGTGGAATTTGAAGCTTCGCCGACGTTTGAGTCTCCGGCGCCAGCATGGGTGGGTTGTCGATCCATGACACTCTCATCCATGATTTTTTTTTATTTAAGATTTTATTTATGACAACTAATATACGAGAAGAGAGAAAATGAAGTATGATACACGATATTTGAGTCCATTTCTTATGTCACAACCAATTGAGAATAATACAACCCAAGAAAAAGTAAGGACAAAAACGGTAATGTGGGTATATTTGCAATTTTTAAGTGAAAGTGGCAGGAAAGAGTTTTGAACTCTCAGCGTAGGCCTGCGGCCACATTACCACTTATATATATATATGTGTGTGTAAATAATATTCAAAATTTCCTTAATAATCGAAAGCTGCTGTGCTGACTCACTTACAAAGAATCCTCGTAGATTCTTGAATAAATGAATGAGTATTATTTTTGTTAACAAATCAAATCAAGTCAAATCTGATTTGATTTATCTAATATTCTATATAAATTAACAGTACTATTTAGTATCCTCTTTTTACTAATAATATTGGATATGGTAAATTAGGACATAATTACATGATAATAAGTCAAATATGGATTGCACAGTGGATAATAATAACAATAATGTAAGTCAGGTGATATAATTAAACCTGAGTTTTATAGTTTTTATGTTGTATTTTGAAGAAAATGTTAATTTGTTTAATGAGCAAATTAGTTTACTGTTAATACGATAATGTTAATTAGATTATTTCAAACATTAACGATGCTGATTTTGCAACGTAGATTATGGTGATTGGTAAAATAATTAATCTTACGAAAACGGATCTAATTTTGCCGAAGAAAGAAGACAATAATATCTTGGTAAAAAAATTTCACCCTGATTTTAAGGATGGTAAAGACAATGCATACCTTATATACCTTACCAATCAACCAATTTGATATGTTTGAACATATGATTTGAATATTTTATGTATATGATTGAAGAATATTAAACCATTCTAAATAATGTAAAGATGATATGAATCCGTCTTATACTTGAAAGAATATTTGCAGACTTGGTAATATAAAAATGAATATTTTTTAAGTTAACTAATTAATGCAAGTTTGACTTGCTTCATCAATTATTCTAAATCAATATAAAGTACCGTTTATTATCCTTTTGGCCGACGAAATATTGGATATGGTAATTTAGGACGGGTTTGCATAATAATAAGTCAAATATAGATTATACGGCGGATAATAATAAGTACTCTAAGTCATTCTAACGTATCGTTTACTATCTGTCTGTATAACATGGTCGGATATGTATGTTAGGATAGCTTTACATAATAAAATCAAATAAGGATCTTGAGAAAAAATGTATAATTAAATATTAGAGGGATCTATACTTAACTACTTTAATTACATTTTCGTAAAAGTTAGTCTGGATAATTTTTAATGAGTAACACTTAGGTGCATAAGATGCACATCAGTGTTATTGTACACCAGTTATGGCCCACTCACTAATTTTAACCCATTAGATAAATAAGGCCCATTAGGTTATAAAGTCAGCAACGGTGAATTTCTCTTTCAACTCATTTTCTCTCAGTTCGTTTTCTCTCACCTCTATTCTTCTCCCCATCGATATGCATCTGTCAAAATCGCCGACCATCCCTTTCTCCCCCTTTCTCCCACCCGCAGAGTTCGTAATTGTCACCATAAATCGAGGAGCTGGACAAAATCCGTTAGCCGCTCTTAACGTTTATTGCAAAATAAGAGCGAGTTGCATCATCGGACCGCTGACAACTGGATGAGCCTGGTGTTGCCAGATTGGAAGGTTTGTATGCTTAAGAACAACGTTAAGCCCATGATTGCAACGAAGAAGAGGTTGATTAATTGGCTGTTTTTTGCTGTTGGGGCAAATGCTGAGGAGCTGCTGACCGTGCTGTCGAGGCACTCAAAATTAGATTCATAAACTTCCCTCTTCTAATTTGTAGAAGCGGTAAGTCAGGGTCGATCCCACGAGAAGCAGTTGGTTATCGTGTTTTACGTATTAATTATTGGAACAAACAAAAACAATAAAGAGGGGGAGTTGATTTGTTTTTATCTATTTAACTACTAATTCGAAGACGAACAAGTAAATAAGCAGTAAAAGTGATTGTAAACAATTAAAAAGAAATCTCAGGCCCTAATCTAGTTATCCCCCTAGTCTTATTAAACCTCATGATTAATGCAATTACCCCTAAATTAATTCCGGAACTTCTACCCCTAAATTAGCAACAAGCTTTGCTAATCCGAATTGTCCCTTAATTTTAATAAATCAAAATAAGCTCTTTGATTTATTTGTCTAACCAAACGATCTAGAATAAGCTCTCTAAACCTAATTGGCTAAACGCTTGAAGAACTAGGACAATAGGGTAGACGAAGTGTTAAGACTCACAAGCTCGGTCCAATTGACCTCGATTTATGTTATCTAATGAATTAATTCATTATTTACTACTAATGGATATAAAATCATGACAATTATGGATTATAATAATACCCTAGCTACAAACATGCGATCAATTAACCTAGGTGATCAATCTAAACTAACAATTCGCATATAAGAAACAATAGAATCTGATAACATAAATGAGTTCCAAAATATAATTTAAAAGTAACTACCGTAAGAATTACAAAGTAACAAACTAGGGTTCAAACATCGATTAGGGACTGAAACAGGAAATTAGTCGGACATATCGGCGTTCATAAACATAATTAAATTATCCAACATGAAGTTAAAAGCAAAAATTAACAAAACCGAATCACCGAACTCGCGTATCCAAGCCAACGCGAATGTGCTTCTCCAGTATATCATGTGTGCCCTCTAGTATATCCTCTCTCCTTCTTCAATCAAAACTTGTTTAACTAAATTCTCCCATCATGGGTTTTAGCCCACTTCATGTATTACGGACATGCAATAAAGGAGGCAACATGGGCTATTTTAATTCATGTGACATGCTGACTTTCAAGGTGAAAGCTCCAGTGGGCTTTTGGCCCTCTTTTCCTGATGGTGGCTTCGGCCAAACTTCAGTCTTGGTTAAGCTTGGCACTGGGTCACCTAGTGTCAGCTCAATTCGGTACGTGTCTCTTTGTCTTAATCCAAAATACCTCGAAATTCACTACAATAAGCACTAAAAACGCAATCAACGTAATTTGTACCAAGAAAGTTAGATAGGTAGAAAATTAGTAAGTGCAACAACTAAAATTCACATAAAAATGCAATCTTAACAACTAGATTAGTGCACAATTTTCTACTTATCAAATCCCCCCAAACTTGAATCGTTGCTTGTCCTCAAGCAACAAAAAGAACTGAAGCATACCACTCAAGCAAACTAGCACACAGGGAATGGAAAATTGAATCTTATTACAACCGACTCAGAATTTGCTCACTTTTAAGACCCTTATCCATCATGAAACTGTATTAATACAATACTCTACAAAGTACGACCAAGCTTCATTAGCCCACAAGTGTAGCACTTAAGACAAGAAAGACCTCACTGGGATATGTGTATCACTCAAACGCTCAGACGTGTATTTGGATGTGTTTCGCTCGAGTTATTCCGAAGAAAGCTTCCTACCATAAGCTTGCACATCTTCTTAAACTCTACTACAATGTAAGCAAACATTCCGTGAATCAAAAGGTCTTCTTTTGGTCATAATGGGGCTAGGGGCTAGAAATTAAGAATTTGGCAATAAAGTGCGAACTAATGGAGTACACAGCCCACGAGTGTTATTCGTCAATCAAGGCTTATGCGGGAGCATTACTTATTAGCTCAAATCTCCTTACTCTATGAAAAGGGTTAATATACTAAACAATAGAACTCACTCCGCATGTGAAAACTACGAATCACTTGTCTCCCCATTTTATCTTTTTTTTTTCTTCTTTTTTTTTCTTCTTTTTTTTCTTTTTTCTTTTTTTAATCAACAAGTACAAATAGAGCATGCCAAAACAAGAACCACTCACAACCCCACCTCAATTTGTATTCCTCTTAGCCATGATCGACTATGTTGATAACACCGATTACTCCCCTAGCTGCTAACTGGTAAAGAATAATGTGATCAGGGAATAGTTGATATATAAAGTAGGTAATGAAAGAATTCAACTACTAGGCTCAAAGGGCTTACTAAGGGCAATTTATATATGCATCAATGTAGGTCTTATTTGGGATATAGTGGCTCAACAAAAATCGCCTTAATCATTTTCACGGCCATGCAAGCAACAAGTAATTATGAAAAAGAATCAGCGCAAGTTCTAGAGAAATGCAATCACGGAAGACATATCACACTAAAAAAATTGAGACTGTTCAAAATGTATTCAATCAAGGCTCAAAAATCTCACAAGCTAGTATGTCTAACCTATCATAAATGCCACAACTTGTGTTTCGAGGCACTCAAAATTAGATTCCTAAACTTCCCTCTTCTAATTTGTAGAAGCGGTAAGTCAGGGTCGATCCCACGAGGAGCAGTTGGTTATCGTGTTTTACGTATTAATTATTGGAACAAACATAAACAATAAAGAGGGGGAGTTGATTTGATTTTATCTAATTAAGTACTAATCCAAAGACGAACAAGTAAATAAGCAGTAAAAGTGATTGTAAACAATTAAAAAAAAATCTCAGGCCCTAATCTAGTTATCCCCCTAGTCTTATTAAACCTCATGATTAATGTAATTACACCTAAATTAATTCCGGAACTTCTACCCCTAAATTAGCAACAAGCTTTGCTAATCCGAATTGTCCCTTAATTTTAATAAATCAAAATAAGCTCTTTGATTTATTTGTCTAACCAAACGATCTAGAATAAACTCTCTAAACCGAATTGGCTAAACGCTTAAAGAACTAGAACAATAGGGTAGACGAAGTGTTAAGACTCACAAGCTCGGTCCAATTGACCTCGATTTATGTTATCTAATGATTTAATTCATTATTTGCTACTAATGGATATAAAATCATGATAATTACGGATTATGATAATACCCTAGCTACAAACATGCGATTAATTAACCTAGGTGATCAATCTAAATTAACAATTCGCATATAAGAAACAATAGAATCCGATAACATAAATGAGTTCCAAAATATAATTTAAAAGTAACTACTGTAAGAACTACAAAGTAACAAACTAGGGTTCAAACATACATTAGGGACTGAAACAGGAAATTAGCCGGACATATCGGCGTTCATAAACATAATTAAATTATCCAACATGAAGTTAAAAGCAAAAATTAACAAAACCGAATCGCCGAACTCGAGTATCCAAGCCAACGTGAATGTGCTTCTCCAGTATATCATGTGTGCCCTCTAGTATATCCTCTCTCCTTCTTCAATCAAAACGTGTTTAAATAAATTCTCCCATCATGGGCTTTAGCCCACTTCACGTATTACGGACATGCAATAAAGGAGGCAACCTGGGCTATTTTAATTCATGTGACATGCTGACTTTCAAGGTGAAAGCTCCAGTGGGCTTTTGGCCCTCTTTTCCCGATGGTGGCTTTGGCCAAACTTCAGTCTTGGTTAGGCTTGGCACTAGGTCACCCAGTGTCAGCTCAATTTGGTACGTGTCTCTTTGTCTTAATCCAAAATACCTCGAAATTCACTACAATAAGCACTAAAAACGCAATCAACGTAATTTGTACCAAGAAAGTTAGATAGGTAGAAAATTAGTAAGTGCAACAACTAAAATTCACATAAAAATGCAATCTTAACAACTAGATTAGTGCACAATTTTTTACTTATCAGCTGCAGTGTAGTCTGGATTAGCTCAAGTATTCTCTGCAAATTTAGCGATGATTTTTGGTGTGAGACTGAGTAAGGTGATTTCCATGGATGGCCAAAAAAAAAAAAAAAAAAAAAAAAACACGATTTCTCATGACACATTTATGCATCCGATGTATTTGGAGAAGTCAGAGCGTATGCTGCTGCTGCAGTCTACACACATATTGCATAATCTATTAATGTGTGTCTGTATATTAGAGAGAGAGGGGGAGGGGGGCTGGAAAAAAGGATTGTTTGAGTTGGTAAGATAGGGGGCTTTTTGAATGTGTCTAATTGGTGGATAGCAACAGCAACATGAATGCAATGATTAATATAATAAAAAAAGGTGACAACAAAGATGGAAAAAGAAGAAGGAAGGATTGGTTTTCTTTTTGTCAAACACCACGATATATAGAGAGAGAAATGAAGTCATGTCCATCTACTCATATTAATAGCCACGGTTGATTTTAGGCCGCCTATAACAGGGAAACTTGTTTTTTTCCTTCTCACATTTAAATCCCATTGATTTATACGTATAGCTTTAGAATGTTTGTGTATCTCAATATGCATATCCTTCGACTTATTATAGAGAATGGTGGAAACCTAGTGATACCGGTCAGTAGATTCTTACATGAAATAACATTTAAGTTGTGTTTCTGTGAGTGTTTAAATTTGTTTTGAGTATGAGATGTGATTAAACAATTACTATATTTTGTTGCAATTCGAATTATCTAATGTTGTTGCGTAGTGAAATTTGGATATAGAAAATAAACATATACTATAGCAAATCACAAATATACTACAAAGAATAACAAAGTATACTATAACTCAAGTGTAAAGAATATCAATATTTAAAACTATTATATATAGAAATAAACGTATACGATAATAAATCAGAAACTACACTACAAAGAATAACAAAATATACTATAACTCAAATGTAAAAAATATCAATGTTCAGATCACAATTATGAATGTTTAAATTTATACTATAACAAATTAGAAATTATATTACAAAGAATAACAAAATATATTCTAACTTGTGTAAAGAATATCAATATTTAAAACTATACCATATGAAAAATAAACGTATACTTTAACAAATCGGAAACTATACTGAAAAGAATAACAAAGTATACTATAACTCAAGTGTTATGCTATATAGAAAATAAACATATACTATAACAAATCAAAAACAATACTACAAAGAATAACAAAGTATACTATAACTCAAGTGTAAAGAATATTAATGTTCAGAGCACAATTATGAATATTTAAAACTATACTATATAGAAAATAAACGTATACTATAACAAATTAGAAAATATACTACAAAGAATAACAAAGTATACTATAACTCAACTGTACACACCATCATAACCTATTTACACACCACAAATATTTTTTTTGACAAAATTATCCTTATATTAAATGTCATATTTAACATTGTATAATAAATAGATTCGTTGAAATGTCTGCAACATACTTCTTACTCGCAACATACTTCTTATTCGATCCTTGGACTTTTTGTTTCTATCTGGCACCCCAGATTCAAATGCCTCTAAAAAAGTTATGGATTCGATGATGAGTGAACAAAAGGCAGTCAAATTATTCGCATCATATATATGTATATACACTTGGAGAAGACTAGGACAGAAAAGTGAAGACTATTTTCCCTTACATCAAAGAAACAATTAAATTTCTCCACTATATCCTTTAAAGAGAGTGAGTTTCAGAGATAAACGAAACGATTCGATTTCTTTTATCGACAACAATAGGAAATTTGATTTACTTCTGATGCAGAATCTGTAAAATATCCATATCATTGGAAGAAGAACACTATATGTTTTTTTTTTTTTAAAAAATAATTTTGTGTAGATGTCAAGAAGAAAGAGGGGGAACAAGTGCATAATTTCGACACATAGGAAGATTTAGGGAAGAAAGAGGACGAAGAAGTGGACAATGGTTGCTCGAGGGAGATTGGGAGGAAAGTAAGAAGAAACAGGTTTCTGAAGTTATAAACTTTTCTTCTTTTCTTTTTCTGATTTTTTTTCTTTTTTAATTGGGAAGGGCTAATTTGTCAAGTGATGTGGTGATCAAAGTAAAAATGATACATTTTTTTTAATTAAGTGTGGTGTGTAAAGTAAATGCGGTGTGAAGAATACTTTTTGTGGTGGAAATAGAATTCGCCTAAACAGAATGAATCTTAATTTGAAGAAAAATTACAACAAAGTCATATTACCTTGTTGAATAAAAAAGTTGCAGCCAAAAAAGAAAAGAAAAATCCAAGCAAAAAAATATGCAAAACCAGTACATCAACATTAACATAGATGACCACATTAGTTCCTCAAGAATTAAATAACGAATCTTCAATAAAAATTGAGGTTTCAATATTTTCTTCATTAATCACATAAAATGTAACACAATATATCTTCATTAATCAACTCTTGGTTTGTGTAATCATTTAGACATTCATTACCCCTCACCGCCACCCAATCTCCCTCCTCCTCTGTCCACTTTGGAAAATGCAGAGCATCACCTGAAAGATATGGACTAGATTAGGATATGTGGGCTTTATTAATTAATAAGTCAGACTAATTAATTAATTAAGTGGACATGGATATTAGACCCATAAACCTAGGGTTATATGGTACTATATATACATATTCTCTATAGTAGAGAATTAAGGGTTTTTTATCAGATAAAAATTGGAGGCACTATATAATTTGATAAGTGATTTCCTAGCGATCACTTATCGAATAATTGTACCGAGGATAGTTCCTGCGGCGGACGATATACGCGTGGATACCTGAAGTGGTGAATCAATCGCTCAACTCTGTCCGACTAATTACGCACTAGTAAGTTGTTCCAACTTTAGCGTAATCAATGCTCAACGATTAATTCAGTTAAAATCACAATCAATATTCTCGACTGTTTATTCCGATGCGTATATTAGATGTAGTCGAGAATTACTAACAATGGTATCAGAGCTCGGGGCTCGATTTATAATTGATTTGATTATCCGTGGATTAAAACTTAGAAAATGGAAATAAAGAAATTGTTTTTTCAAATAAGTTTTACGTAATTCTGTTAAACTTTCAAATAAGTTTTACATATTTTGTTGAACTTTGAAACAATTTAAAGGTTTTGAACCTTCTCCATTACACAATAACCATGGTTGCTGCTGCTGTTGCTGCTGGGCAGCGAACGGCGGCGGTTAAATTGCCGCTGCTGCTGTGAGTTTTGATGGCGGCGGCGCGGCGGTCATTGCTGCTCCTGCTGCGCTGTCAGTCTACTTTGTTGCACGATCCGGCGGTTGCGACGGCTCACGTCGCTCCTGCTGCTGCATCTGGTACGCAACAAATTAAATGCCGGCAATGGCGGCGGCCGGGGACAGCGGATGCATGTCTACGGCGGCGGCCGGCGTTGGCGGTCAGTGGCGGTGACAGGTGGCGGCACTCAATGGTTAGCGGCTTGCAGCCCAAACCCTAATGGGTTTTGGGCCGATGAGCAACTGGGCCAGGGTGCTGGGCTGTCCAACTACTGAGCTGGGCCTGAACTTTGGGCTGGACTATAGTTTTATTAAATGGGCCAAAATAAATTGGGTTGTTTTAATTAATTTTACTGGGTTGAAATAATTGGACTGGACCAACTTTAATTGAGCTGATTTTAATAAAATATGCCGGATATTTATTTGCTGGGCCATTTCATATAAGCTGGGTTGTTTTATTTAAAAAAAAAAAAAAATTGATTTTATTTAATTAATCAAATTAGATTTATTAATTAAATAAATTCGAAAATTCTAATTACATATTAATTAGTTAATTAGATTAATGAATCTTATTATTATTGTTTTTGAAATAATAATAATAGACTTATACATTTATGTTAATTTGGAGTTAACATTAAAAGTATACTTATATCAATTTGGAATTAATATATTAATCTAATAGACTAATATTAATTTATTAATTAGATTAATAAATTATAATAGTATTATTATTTTGGAAAGAATAATACTAGACTTATATATTTATGTTAATTTAGAATTAATATTAAATGTATATTTATATTAATTTAGAATTAATATATTTAATTTTAATCCACATTTAATTGAAGAATAAAATTTTAATTGGATTAATAATTTTATTCGTTGAGCATTTATTTGATATTATGTGATAAGCTATTATTTGATTTTATGCTTATTCAATTTAAATTATAGTAATTTAAGACCGTTTTATGTTTGGGTAGGCGGCGCCCAATACATGTAGTCCGCGATATTATGTATGGGTAGGCGGCGCCCAATATGTGTGGTCCGCATTTCTTATGCCTGGGTAGGCGGCACCCAGTAATTGTGTTACAATTTAATATTAGATATTAAATTTAAACAATTAGTATCACATAACAATTCTCCACTAAAAACCAAGTCTTGTTTAGAAACAAAATGCGTCGACCATCATAATTGGTTGAGATTCCTAATCTTTTCGACCACGAGTTTTACACCAAAGTGTTTACTCTAAATCGACAAGACTCGGGCTCATTCATAGATACATGGTTGGCATCGTGTGATGGAATTGACTTGCTTAAATTATTATGAGACGCCAAAGCGACCAAAATAGTTTGAGGACGCAATATTAATTGGATTAATAAACCAAGAATTGCAAATTGTTGTTGCAATTGGCTTAGAGGCCTACCTAGTGATATTATTGTAGTCATCAGCCAAAGCAGAGGCTGCAGTAATATAGATTTGGATCTTGCACCACTAAGATTTATAATTGTTATAAATCCGTATTTTGTGTTTGGGGGCGCAAAATATGTTAAAATTAGTGGGAGCTAATCATTACAATAAACTCTTGTTTTGATTAGTGATACGAATGTGATCTTTGTTTACTTTATTCTAATTTATTTTCCCATTTATTATTTTCTCATCAGATAAAATGTCGTTTTAGCTTATAAATGTTTGATGGAAACAAACAAGTTGACTGGGTCAAACTTTACGGATTGGCTCCTTTGTTTGTGATTGGTGCTAAGGCAAGACGAGATTGAATATGTCTTGGACAAACCAATCAGTGTCATCCCTGACAAGAATTCTCCTGAGTACGCTACGTTTGACGAAGAAGCTCATAAGAAACATGTTGAGGATGCCACATCGGCTCAATGCTTAATATTGTCCTCTATGAGTATTGAACTGCATAGGCAACATTGGAGCATGTTCCCTTATGAGATGCTGAAACACTTGGAGAGTTTGTACGCTTCAGAAGCTCAGACCATGGAGTATGAGATACTCAGAGATCTCTTCAAGTGTAAGCTTCATGATGGGGGCCAGGTTTCTGAACATATACTGAAGATGATCGGATTGATTGAGAGGTTGGAATCGATTGGAACGAAGCTACCCTTAAGTGTCTCAATAAATCTGATCTTGCAGTCACTTCCAAGTTCATTTGAAAACTTCATAGTGAATTTCAACATGAGCAACACGAAGGCGACAGTGCCAGGGCTTCACAACATGCTCAAGACCTATGAATCATCTACTTCTAGAGGCAACTCTTTGCTCATAGTGAGATCTTCTGCAAATTCTTCCAAGAACAAGCAGAAGAAAAGCGGGAAAGCATCTAGGTATGCAATCTTGAAGCCTAAGAGTGGACGGGTTCAAAAGAAGCCGAAAATACCAAATGATGAGTGCCTGTTCTGCAATGAGAAGGGGCACTGGAAGAGAGACTGCACGAAGTTCAAAGCACATGGTGCATTAGATGAGAGCTTAGGTAGTTCATTTTGTACATTGAAATTAGACTAGATTAGATCTTCCTTCGAGATATAAATTAGATTTATATAATTGATATTTTGTTCTAGAGATTTCAAAGAATATTATCTCCATTCTAATATTAGACATTTATGACTTTTTCTTTCTATTTTGCAAACAGTAGATGCTTGTTTTGCTTAATGGATTGTTTTAAGGAAATGTCTTTCGTTCGAATGGATTCTATATGCTTGAATATGAACAAAATATTCTCAATGTACAAGAACAAACGACCTAAGCTAAGTATTACGGATAATAAAACCTACATGTGGCACTGTAGACTTGGTCATATCAATGAGAAAAGAATAGCAAGATTGAGAAAGTTAGATTATCTCACATTATTTGATTTCGAATCATATGGTGCTTGCGAATCTTGTCTCAAAAGAAAGATGACAAGTTAACCACTTTCTGGGAAAAGGGTTACGTGCCAAGGTTGTGCTCGAGTTGGTTCGCACAGCGGTGTGCGGACCGTTCCAACTTAAGCGATAGGCGAATATTCGTACTTCATAACTTTCACTGATGATTTTTCAAGGTATAGATATGTGTATCTCATGAAACACAAATCTGAGGCCTTCGAGAAATTTAAGGAGTTTAAGTTATAAGTTGAGAAACAACTTGGAAAAGTATTAAGACTCTCCGATCAGATCGAGGAGGGGAATACTTAAGCCGAGATTTTCTTGATTACTTGAAATCACATGGAATCCGGTCAGACTGGACACCTCCGAGTACACCACATATGAATGGAGTATTCGAAAGGAGAAATCGAACTTCATTAGATATGGTTCGATCCATGATGAGTTTCACCAGTCTTTCCTTATTCCTTTGGGGTTATGTCTTACTAACCAGTGGTTATGTTCTGAATAGAGTTCCTCTTAAATCAGTCACGCAAACACCATATAAGTTATGGTGTGGCAAGAAGTCGAGTCTTAACCATATGCGGACCTGGGGTTGTCCTGTTTTGTTAAGAAGATGACGACTGATAAATTGGAGACTAAAAGTGAGAAATGCTATTTTGTGGATATCCTTAGGAAACTAAGGATATGAATTCTACTGCCCTGGAGATCACCAGGTGATAGTTCCAAGAATGTGGCGTTTCTTGAAGATATTTATATCTCCGAGGAACAAGGTCACAATAAGGTAGATCTTGAAAAGATTCAAGAACCACAAAATAAAATAGAGGATGAGGTCTTGTCCAATGGAGTGGACAAGAACTCAGTGGGAGTTTTCGATGACCTATTGGGAGGGGAAATGACTCTTAGAGGGTCACCTCAAGACAATGAGATACATCAAAACAAGATATTGTATCAAACCCGCAAGATAACATAGAGGATGAGGTCTTGTCCAATGGAGTGGACAAGAACTCAGTGGGAGTTATGATGATCTATTGAGAGGGGAAACAACTCTTAGAGGGTCACTTCAAGACAATAAGATGCATCAAAGACAAGATATTGTATCAGTCCCACCTCAAGAGAATCATAGTGAAATTCTTGAGAATATTCTAAAATGTTGAAAACCAACTCACGATCAGAATAAACCGAATGAACCAATGCAAAACCAACTCAATAGGCCTCAAAGGAATCGTCGTGCACCTGAAAGACTAAATCTATTGGTTGAGAACCAAGATGATGAAGTTGATTCAGAAGACGACGAATCTAAGACCTATATCGAAGCGGTGTCGGGCACCGATTCGAAAATGTGGCTGGCTGCCTTAAGATCTTAAATGGACTCGATGTACCTCAAACTAGTTGATTTGCCAGATGGGGCTCGCCCCATAGGCTGCAAATGGATCTTCAAGAAGAAGAGAGATGCAACTGGCAAGGTACAAACCTACAAGGCTAGGTTGGTGGCAAAGGGTTATAGTCAACGCGAGGGCATTGATTATGATGAAACCTTTTCGCCAGTCACTAATATCAAGTCCATTAGGATATTACTTGCAATAGCTGCATACTATGACTTTGACATTTGGCAAATAGATGTTAAAACCGTGTTTCCTAATGAAGAATCGAAGGCACTGTGTATATGTCACAGCCTGAAGGTTTTGTATCCAAAGAAAAACCGAATGGAGTATGCAAGTTAAAGAAGTTCATTTGTAGACTCAAGCAAGCATCTAGGAGTTGGAATATTTGTTTTGACAAAGCTATCAAATTGTTTGATTTTGTCAGAAGCAAATAGGATCTATGCTTTTATAGTAAACGTTAGAATGAAATGTTGTCTTCCTTATCATATATGTCGACGATATACTGATAATGGGGAGCAATCATTCCATGTTGCAATCCGTGAAAGAGCATATTTCAGCAAAATCTCGGTAAGGAATACTGGAGAACTGTCAAGGCTATTCTTAAGTACCTCAGAAGGACTAAAGAATATTTCTTAAAGTCTATGGTGGGTAGCTAGAGTCATCAGTTACTGGGTATACTGATGTTGGCTTCCAACGGACCATGATGACTTCAAGTCTTTGTCTGGATATGTTTTCGTTCTAAATGGTGGTGGAGTGAATCGGAATAGTTCCAAACAGAGTAGAACTATCGATTCCAGCACTAAAGCCGAGTATATTGCTAAATCTAAAGTTGCTAAAAAAAAGGGGTTGTTGCTTTGTTAAAGTTCGTAAAAGAACTAGGTGTCGTTCCAAGTGCCAGCAGTGCAATACCGTTGTATTGTGACAACGGCAAGTGCGGTTGCTCTAGCAAAAGGAACCGAGAGCCACGAACAGGAATAAGCATATTCCCAGTAGATATAATCTGATTGGAGAATAATAGATAGGGAGATGTGAAGTTAGATAGAGTATCCACTGATGATAACTTGGTTAATCCTTCAACCAAACAGTTGTGTATAGCAAGGCACAACAAGCACTTTGAGAACTTGTCACATTGGTAGTTGGCTTTGATTCAGTGGGAGTTTATAGTTTGCATGTCTTAGAAACCTTACGTTTGAGACATTCATTCTCGATCACATTCTATGACATTTTGATTGTCTTTTGAGTTTATGCATTTATTAGAATAATTATTTTGATGGTTTGTTATTATTCTTATAATTGTTCCCTTGAATCATGACTGTCACTTATGGTGTGAGACATAAATGATATAGTATGATTCTAAAATTGCCATAACCAATGGTCATCGAGAATGGGATATTGATGGCACGCGATAGGTTAGCATGTGGTCTGCATCACATTCTCAGAGAATGTAGTAGGTCTCACGACTACGAGATATTAGATATTCGTGATGGACACATGAGTACTTTGGAGAGTATTGGTATACCCTACTATTAAACCGTTTGTTTTCAGTGTCTACGGTTTATTAGTGTGTGGAGTATGTAATGATCCTTTGACCTGAGGTCAATACTCATTTTGTTTGTTAAGTGATGAACTTTGACCAAGTACAACGCTTGCCTCCCAAATGAGGATTAGACACGTCTTGTGTTGGGTTCATCATGAGGCAAATGAAAATGGTAGTTGAGCCAAGAATGGGATTCATTCCTCGATTGAAACTCGAAAGAACACTCATATTTCTCTATATTATTTGACAATAAAGTCATTGGCCAATGCAAAAGATATATTCAATTAAAGTAATTGAATATGATCGAATGTGTCATATAATAAAGATGAGAAAAATGATTGAGCTATTTGGATAGACACATGGCAGATCCTAGGCTCAATCAGGTGGTTCGTGAATGAAGGGATATTACATAAACTTCATATAAAGGTTTGTTTACTAGATTCACGTAAACGTCCTTCAGATATCGAGTTCGCTGCGCAACGCAGTCTAGGAGTTTTGTGCAGACTTTAATTAGATTATCGTCGATAATGGGGGCCTGAAGGGTCACACTTTATGTGTGTTGTTGTTCCGCTCAAGGGTACAAGATTAGTGCTTCGAATTATATCTAATGATAGTCCAAGTGGGAGATTGAAAGATATGGACTAGATTAGGATATGTGGGCTTTATTAATTAATAAGTCAGACTAATTAATTAATTAAGTGGACATGGATATTAGACCCATAAACCTAGGGTTATATGGTACTATATATACATATTCTCTATAGTAGAGAATTAAGGGTTTTTTATCAGATAAAAATTGGAGGCACTATATAATTTGATAAGTGATTTCCTAGCGATCACTTATCGAATAATTGTACCGAGGATAGTTCCTGCGGCGGACGATATACGCGTGGATACCTGAAGTGGTGAATCAATCGCTCAACTATGTCCGACTAATTACGCACTAGTAAGTTGTTCCAACTTTAGCGTAATCAATGCTCAACGATTAATTCAGTTATAAATCACGATCAATATTCTCGACTGTTTATTCCGATGCGTACATTAGATGTAGTCGAGAATTACTAACATCACCATCTCCAATCAAAACCATGATCCGACCTGCTGGAGATTCTATCAACCTCAATTCAACTACATTTTTCTCTAATACTTCCCCGTCTTGCCAGAGTGGCTTTGACTAATCAGCCCAGGAATTATAGCAATCGCAGAAATGGCTTCGATTTGGATTGTACAAATCCGTTCGACGTCTTTCTTCCTGTAAGTCTCTTCACTTAAGATTCAAAGTTTTTGGGATGAACTTCAATTTCATTCGGATCATGGAATGGATTATAATTGTACTATTTGGTACCAGAGAGTTACTTGCAAAATTTTTATGGTGAAAGCAATGTAGTCTGATAAGGATGGGCGCCTCCAATTGCCAAAGAGATGGTAAAAAAAAAATTAACGGGGGAGAGGGTTTTTTTTAACTTGACCAGGTGAAGTTTGACTAGATGTACAATAAGGCTTATTGTACACCTGATGCGCATAAGTTTTTGCCATTTTTAATATATTGTTATAAAGGATTCTGAACTACATGCATGCCAGATTGGTTCAGATATGAGCGCAATTGTACATAAAGTAATACCCTAAAAATTAAATTTGTATAATATCGATATAGTGTATCGGATTTGGATCTATTTAAGATATTGGGATATATCAGCCAAATTATGTTTAGTGAAAATACTAAAAAACTGAAATACATCTATTACATTTTGACATTTGCAGATTCAGATACATATCTGGTGGTTGTCATCCCAGTAACAATTTGTCTTTTATATCAAAAAAGGCAAGTTTCTGACACATAATCTGGCCGATTCAATAATCTCTAGTATGACTTCAATTTTTAGATATCATCTATAAACATAATATCTTGAAAATTAATATGCTTGTACTGTTGATATGTTGAATAACTAAATCATACAAATCCTACTTAATATGACATCAACAACAAACAAATTCATAGTCATACCTCACTCAAATAGCAAACAAACACATAGTCTCAATAAGTATCAATACGAAAACTATAGATGTAATGGTGCCCGAAAACTTAAATTTCAAATACAACTCATAAAATAAAAATCTAACTAAAAAAATTATTAAACACAGATGACCACTGAATAGCACATAATCTTCAACATTGACCTCAAATAAAAGGCTATCTTCATCAACCAAGAAAAAAGTCAAAATCTTGAACCTGCTCAACACCCTCTCCGATAGGAATAAGCTAGGAATAAGCTGCATTGATACAATCAATCCATTAGATTTTCTTTTATCTTACTTAAGTACTCAATCAAAATTTATGGAAAGTTAGAAAAGACATTACCAATCGGGTCTTTATCAGATGCTCATTATGGGTTTGAACAGTCAAACTTTTGAATGCACTTAAATTTTTATTACAAAGGTTGTCGTTAACATTGCCAATAAAATCAACCCCTTTCGGCTACATCAGTTCAACCGCAACAAATACATCTGGAATTGAATCGACATCAATTAAATTAGCAACAACTATAGAATTATCAGTTTCCTTTTTCGGAGCATAACTTTATAATTCTGGACTCTATAAAATATTAAAAATTGATGAAAATAATTAAAATAACTGAAAAAATTTAACTTTGAAAATGTAAAGATAATTTTCTGTAGTAACTATAGAGAGACATGAAAACACAACAATAACATATCGGTCAACCGGAAATTTTAAACCAGGATCAGATTACATGTCCACTACCATGGGCACATCAAGATTAACTCTCATACCCAAATTATCAAGATTATATTTAACTACATAGAGTCGCATATAATCAGAATAATATATAAAGTTATAAATAATTTACTCAACAAATTGCATGTGCCAAAATTTAATGCTTAATATAAATATTGGGATGTCAACAGGAGAGATTCTTGTCTTCAAACATATGTCACACATTAAAAATATGTATCTCAAACAATTGATCGGCCACATAAAAAAACAAAACCATGAAATCAAATTCACTCATCCAATTATCATATACGAAGTTGGACCAATTTTTACTGAAAAAGTAATAGGGCTCAATTTTCTGGACTTTGACACGCCAGGTGATGAACTGATTATTGAGTATTTAATCTTCTTTTGGAAATCCAGAGGTGAACAAGTTCATAAAATCAGCAGAAATTTTCTGAAAAAAATAATAAATATATTAAAAAAATGTGAAAAATAAAATAAAAAGAAATATATGAAAATTAGCACAACGATATACATATATATATATATATGCGAATTTGTATATTTGGTATAGGCAGACATACACAAAAATCGTATGCGTCGTTTGACTTGAAAACGTCCAAACATTTTTTTCCAGGTCGCAGTTCGGAGATCATAGTATTTGATGTCATTGCGGATTCAGGTAATTTATTTTGGAAATTTATACAGAGATTCAAGATATATATATATATATATATATATATATATATATATATATACACGAATACATTTCAGAAATAGGAAAGTTATTGTTTGTATGTGACTTTTTTTACAGTATTCTTAGTTTTGATAGATTTTTCGCAATATTCAAGAATGCGGCAATGATGATTGATTGTAACAAATCTTCCCATACACGTATAATTTGTTCGACGAAATATTTGCTCTTTATTTGGAATTGGATGAATTAATTAACAAGTTTATGTTGATTAGAATTAAAGTAGGCAAAACCTTATGTGAGACCGTCATACGGCCGTCACATGTTATGACGAAAAAAAAAATATTATCTTTTTATGATAAAAGTATCACGTTTATCTGTAGAAGTATCATTTTTTTGGAACAAAAAAAAGTATCACTTTTTATAGCAAAAATATCACATTTATCTATAAAAGTATCAATTTAGTAAAAATATCACTTTTATTTATAAAAGTATCACTATTTCTTGTAAAAATATCATTTTTTCCTGTAAAAGTGTATTTCGTCACACGTGTGATTGTCACACACAAGACTCACTCATTAAAGTATAGGATGCTTGTGTTAGACAGATTTAGTCAAGTATGATATTGACTCCTTTTGGAAGATTTTGTATTTGTATCCTTTGGAAAATTTATAGTAACATATATATTCTAATTGTCATTAGATTGAGAGATTTGTATATTTTTGCCTTATATAATGCACCCAAATTATAGTAACATATATTCTAATTTTCATTAGATTGAGAGCTGATTGTTTGGACTGGATAGTTGTCATTAGATTTTGGGGAATTATTGAATATATGATAGCAATTTCGGCGAACATTATAGTCAAAGCTGTCGAAAATCGTGTTTTATAATTAGACGAGTGCTTAGAAAGACAAAATTGTGTTTTAGACAAAACCATATTTTTTCTTAGAAATAGCAAGTAATTTTGAGCGGAAAAATAGTTAAGTTGTTATTATTGAATGTATTAAGTAAGATTTCTCTAGTTTCCAAAACATAAAATGAAATGACCCTTCCGTCCTGAAAATATACGTTGCGCAATTATAATTTTAGAGGAACACGTTGTTATATTGTTTTGGTAAAGCTAGCAAGGTCCGAGTGGCGTAAACGCGGGTCTTGAATTGCGTTTTGGAAAGCCGCATCAGTCGTGTGAGCCAGGTAAAACCGTATTTAACTCCACCCCCAACTAAATCCCCCATATCCCTCTTCTCCCTCATTTTCCGCTTCAACTAATCCCTCATTTTTCTCTCAGATCCTCTCATTTTCTCTCTCTCTCTCTCTACATACATATATGATACAGCACTAGGCTGATCTAGGGATTAATGCTGTAATGAATAACGGCCATGAAGATGTTTGCTTTTGCCCTAGCTTTAACAGCTATTCATCCGATAGATTGGCGGAAATGGCCGTGAGAGTCGCCGGAGAGAGACCAAGCGACAATGTTGACAACGGTACCGGTGATGATTTTGAGTTTGCTCTAGTACGTGATCATAAACAAGGTTCGGCTACTGACTGCCATATTGGGCCGGTTTTCCCCGTATTTAACCGCGATCTTTATGGTGGTGCGGCAAGCACGAGTGGCGAGAATAAGCAATTGGAATCAGAGTCGAGTGCTGAGATATCGCTGAGTCAACTTTTTATTGCAGAGGATAACGAGCACGATTGTCCTCCGTCTTGTTCTTCATCGGAAGCCGATGAACTGGAGAGTGTTCCGACGGGTACGTACTGCGTTTGGCGGCCGAGTATGGCAGAGCCGCCGCTGCCAAGCCAGTGTAGGAAGAGCAAATCGACTGGATCCCGTTCGAAGCGGTGGAAGCTTCGAGAATTGTTACGACGGAGCAAAAGCGCCGGGAAGGAGAGTTTTGCATTTTTAACTACGAAGCACCGAGACAAATTAGTTGAAACGTCGAAAAGAGGATCTGGATCCGCCGGCGCCGGTGCACCAACGTCTGCGCATGAAGCTTTTTATGTACGGAATAGAGCGATAAAAGAAGGGGAGAAGAAGAAATCGTATCTACCATATAGGCAAGACCTTGTAGGACTTTTCGCTAACGTTAACGGTATGCGCAGAAGCTTCCCGCATTTCTAGAAGTTTGCATACCTCCGTACACCAGCTGGACTTTTATTAATTAATTAATAAAATAAAGATGCAAAATTAGATTTTTTCTAATACGCTGCAGTTGTATAGGTTCATGTGTTCTGAGTGCTTCTAATAACTGCACCAAGTTTTGTCATTTATACACTTTTATTTATCTACTACATTTATGTACATATTGTGTTTATGAATTGTACAAGTTTTGTCATTTATACACTTTTATTTATCTACTCTTCCATAACAAAGTACTATTTAAAAATTAATTTTCCTATAATGAGAACTTTCTTTCGAATGCTTATATCTTGTTTTAATCCAAGTAAAAAGTTTAAATTTTCTTTGAAATTGCTTATAGATAATTGAATGTCAAATGAAAGATGTAAATTAGTTGGATGCATACAAATGTACTAATGTTTATGATCAAAGCTATCATTCTTTCCGAAGAAATGTTTACAATTTCTAAAGAAAAGTATTATGCTCCATTTTATGAATTTTATTTGGATCACATGGACTTTTTAGGGTAAAAAGAAAAAAGAAATTGTACACTTTCAAACATATTATTATGGGAGAAAGGACGTATATCTTAGCGATATAATGAAATATATTATATATCCTTATCAAGCGTAATATATGTTAGTATTACATGTGATTCGTTATTAGTCTATAAGTTTGTTTTTGTGTATGTGTGTAAATATAGTAAGGGCATGTTTGGTTGGGGTATCGGTTGGGTCAACCCAACCTCATGTTTCTTTGAGTTGATTTGGCCAAGCCGAGGGTATTAGAGTTTGGTGGGGGAACATCAATCACAAATCCAAACACTATTTTAATAATTCTCTCAATCATTAATAACTACCTCTTACACATATCACATCATATTTAACAATTAATAATTAAATATCACACTCCAACCACAACCCCAACCACCCAACCAAACATCTCCAACTGCTTTCCCCAACCCAGCCACCTCAGTCCCAACCAAATATTGCCTAATTGAGTTAAGGTTTATTGCATGTAACTGAAACAATATGTCCTGGGCATATTATACGAGCATGAGTAGACTTGCATCGAACTCTAGTTTTGTACTACACTTTGAATTTAGCGCTTCAAAAAATCCCTGTTTGATGTGATTCTTTCTGCATAAGGTAGAGTTTGGAGTTGTAGTGGTCACAAAAGCAGGATTGAGATCATGTGCAATGATGGATTCACGACAATTAAGGCTCAAGATTTAAGAGGTAACTTCCGCGATGTTTCCCAAAACAATCGGTGTATTAAATATGCAGGTCTTTTTAATATTATTATTATTATTATTATTATTATTATTATTATTATTATGGTGTATTAAATATGCAGGTCTTTTTAATATTATTATTATTATTATTATTATTATTATTATTATTATTATTATTATTATTATTATTATTATTATTATTATTATTATTATTATTATTATCACGCTATGTAAATATAGGGTATTTCTATAATATATCCGGTGTATTAATACACCTGTCAATTTTACCTGATGTAGCAGGTAACTAACAATTAATTCTTTTTAATCTTTAATAGTCAATTGTGTAGAACTTACTCCAAATATCTATTTCCATTATTGAGGGCTCTAAGCAAAATATTGATATTGAAAATTATTACAATGTCAAACATATGACAAAAAGCTCGTATATATGAAACAATAATTAATATGCAATTTTCTTTGTTTTTTAATAAAAATAATAATAAGCTGAATTTCTATGCACCGTAAAATTGTGTCCACGTCAAATATATTTCCTTTTATTATATGTAACTACATTTTTCTTATACGATTTAAATTATATTTATAAGTAAGAAAAGTCAAGTCAAGTGATTGAACAAAATAATAAAGAACATATTTTTTGTTAAATAAAAGAATAATTATCTAGTAACTCTTGATTTCATTAATAAAAATTCTTTGATTTATTTTTGTTTATAACCATATCTAATGTAAATAGTTCCACTCACAATAAATATTCAAATTTAAGCACAATAATCAACCAACAAACAATTGTTTATTTTATATTTAATTTATTAAATCAAAATATTCAACATTAGTATCAAATTAAATACTATGAAAAGAGGTCTACATTTATCTATTGCAAATAAAAGAAAATGACTAAAAATAAAAAAAGTTAGCAGTGCTTTAAGATGTTGGAAAATTCAAAACATCTGAAAGAAAGAACTACAAAATAAAGCAGACATCTAACTTCTTTCCATCTCTAACGTATATATCTATTTCCACCTCTAACGTAGACATATGTTTTCCTCCGCCATTCTTTTTTTAAGAAAAATAAATATTATATGTGAATCTAGAAATTGAAAATCACTTAGTTTTTAATATTTCTAAACATTTGTAACATTGTAAAAAGTATACATATATAAATTTGTTCATAAAATAAGAAATAGAGTTTTAAAAGATATAAAAAAATTAACTAATATTTAAAAGATTATTAAATATTTTTTTGTAAAAAAGAAAATCTTAATATTTATTTAATTTTTATTTGTATCCAGACGCAATCAAATAATTCAACTCATATTACACAAACAAATCTACCTAAATAATAGACAAACAAGTGCATTTTTTATAATATAACTTAGTTTAAAAAATGTGATACATATGTCAAATTAAAAAGCATGAAAAATGATAGATTTTGCAATATTTACATTTAAAACAGCAAAGAACCATAAATTATTTATTTTTATTATAAAATAAATTAATCAAGAGTTGTCACGTGTAATTTTTTTTATAGCAACTTGCCAGCAAAGTTTAAATTTGAAACTAATTTTTGGAAGATTTTACCATATATATACAAATCTTTACCATGTATATATAAATCTCTTATTATGTTAGTTTTGATTAAACTACTAGTTTTATAAGGTGAAATGTGCGGGAAAGTTTGTAATGATTTCCTTTATATAGTAAAATTTACAAATCTTATTATGGTAGTTATGATTTAAACCTACTATTTAGTGAAATTGGCAGGAAAATATGTTTAATTTTCTTTATAGAGGATTCTCTTTTATTATATAGAAAGATTACAAATTAACCAAAGAATAATTCACGATCAACGGTGATTACAATATCGGGCAGTCGTGTCATATATTTAATCCCGCCCAAATGTTACTTATATAAGAATTTTATTTTTGCAAATATTATATTGACATGTTATTCGATTGAAAAGAAAATAAATGAAAGTAGTATATAATCCTTTTTCATTTTATTAAGGCCTGAGTATGTACAATTATTAATAATTACTTATTGTACATTTAGAAAAGTAGGAGGTTAGACGATGTTAGACGATGTTTAACTAATTTTATTGTAATACAAATAAAATTGAAGAATGACAAGAAATTTATACTTAGTATCGTCTATATATCATAAGCTTATGTTAATATATCTATTGGTAACACGCCAATGTCACAACTCTATATTGTAAATAAGGCAACTACTTAATTAGAATTTTTGTACAACATTATAAAAGAAATATGACACATAAGTTTTTATCTATCTCATCAAATAAATTATGAATACGAGAGAGGAAAATGCTTGACAATGAAAATATAGAATCACTACAAGAAAATTGCCAAATTCTAACGGCATAAAAAATGTTGGAATTTTGAAAAATTCCAACGGCAAAAGTCCGTTAGAAAAAAATTCCAACTGTAGAAGTCGTTGGAATAGCTGTTAGAAAAAAAATTCCAACGGTAAAAAGCTCCGATAAAATTGCTGTTGGAATCAATTTTCCATTGGAATTTAATTGTTGGAACAAAAAAATTCCAACAACAACTTTTCCAACGGCATAAAAACCGTTGGAATTAAAATTTCAATGGCAATTTACAAAAAACCTTTGGAATATGGTAATTCTTTGTTGGAATTTCAATTCAAACGACAATTCCAACGGTTTTTATGCCGTTGAAAAAGTGGTTGTTGGAATTTTTTTATTCCAACAATTAAATTCCAACGGAAAAATGATTCCAACGGAGCCTCTTACCGTTGGAATTTTTTTCCCAAATGTTTCTGCCGTTGGAATTTTTTTCCAACAGCTATTCCAACGGTCTTTTGCCGTAGGAATTACCGTTGGAATTTTTTCATTGAAATTTGGCAGTTTTCTTGTAGTGAATGACACGGTAAATTTATATATAATTTGCTATTAATATTGCTAATATCTCGAGGTATATTCTTTTTATTGGGAATACAATATTTTTTTAATATAATATCAACACTCTAAATTAATACTTGATAAATTAATAATTTCTTTAATACAATAATTTTCTCCAGTCCCCATTTGAGATTCTATAGACTAAATTAATTATTGATATATATTGTTCTCTTTTTTATTAAATTTATCTTGTTTGGGCCAAATGTTATTAATTTATAGACATATTAATGAAACAAATTGAATAAATAACAATATGAAGATTTTTTTCTAATTTAATTAGTTGAACGGAAAAAAAATACTTATTAGATAAAAAATATGGGTGTCTAAATATTTTTTTTATTATAAAAACAAAAGAAACATAATTAACGAAAATTGTGTTGACATGCATTGCCATTTGAATGGATTAGCCAATCAACGACTTGATTGGAGTGCATGTAATTATTAGGCAGTTATTAATCATAAAATTTGTGACCACTTTAGCAGGTCATTGGTTAGCAATAAATATATGATCCAGTGGTTAAATTCAAAATGAGTTAAATTAATGGTCCAGATTTTAGGTGTATTAATACACCTGGTGTATAGTAGAAGGACCCGTAAATATAATATAAATAAATAGTAACAATTTACAAATCTATATCTATATATATATAAAAGCTAAATGAGAGGTATTTCTGTAAATCCTTCTTTCCCGCCTAAAGTTATCTTAAATACATTCCTCATTTCTACCTTAAACATCAATTAATTAATTAATTATGCTTTTCTCTTCAAATTAATGCAATGTTGCATCGTACTTTCCTTAATTAAAATAACTAGAATGCAATTTTGAGTTTTATTTTGTTAATTTATTTGGGTAATTCCTTAAATACATATCGAAACTTGCAGAATTTCAGCTCTGAGACTATATTATTGCATCTTTATACTTATCAATTGTAATTATATATTGATTTTGCATTACATACCTTATGCTGAGAAATTATTTTATATATTTACAATATCAATTAAATTTGTGGGCCTATAAACACCCGATTATGTGAAGTTGAAAATTCACGCTTGCATTATTTGTTTTCTTTCTACTATCAACATCTTACTTAGCGTATTCATATTTCATGGCTCCAACATTCAATTTAATATTACCTCTATTTTTTATATGCACTTCTATCTATGGATAACAAAATTAAGAGATATGAGGAATAACAATACCCCTCAACTATATTTTATAATTTTATTCCTTCATTTACTCTATATTATCTCTATTTCCATTAATTATGGCAGGTTAGAAATTTAGAGAATTTTTAGGAATAGTGATAGGGGTAGTTTTTGAATAGGGGGGGGGGGGGGAGGGGGGGACATAAAAGATATCTCTTATAGACATTTCACTAAATCTAAATCTAAAAATGAATTATGAAGAGATAAAAAATTGGTTCGCTTTTCCACTATAGTAAGATATCTAAGTTTTTTTCTTCAAAGTAGGCATGTATTTTTCTATAAAAAAATTATTTGATTTTGTATAACAGTTTTTTTAAACAATTTAAAAGGCTTATGATGGTGTTCTTAATTTCTGGATGTACGCTTGAGCAACTACGAATAAATTATAACTTTAAAAAATAAAGAAATTAGTGATATAACATTCAATGTTAGGAATTCAATGAATTTATTATATTTTATTAGAATGCATATATTTTTTAAGGTTGATAGAGGGGTTTTTTTATGCTTCAGTTCTTTATTTGAGTTTCTTTGTTAATAGTAGCTATCCATACTATCCATATATTGTATTACAATTATTTTTGAACATATTATTATTTCTAATACATAAACAATATTAAGTTGATTGCTGAAAAAAGTTGATTGTTTAAGGTAACAATATCTTGAATAATAATTTAGAAAATGTTGGTTTTATTTAACGACCTCATGCATAATAAGACCATGGTTGAAAGTTAATAGTATGTAAATTATGGACGGTAGTCCCTAATTAACTCACACACACACGCGCGCACAAACACACACACACACACACACATATGGGTTAATTATAAATATTCGTGGATCATAGTCTTTTACAAGTTTAGTAAATTTAATAAACTTAAAATATACGTACGCCATAATTACGTTTTAAACATTTAAGTTCAGCATGTCTACATTATCAATTATCACTACTAATATAAAAAGTATTATTATTTTAAAGTGGAATAATTATAAATTATTATTTCAATTTATAAGATAACATGCCGCGCATCGCGCGGGAGCATGACTAGTATATATAAAAGCAAAATGAGGTTTATTATTGTAAATTACCTTTTCTCGCCTCAAATATATCTTTAATGCATTCTTAATTTCTTCTAAAACAATAATTATATTTTTCCTTTAAATTAATACAATATTAAGTATTACCTTCATTAATAAATGAATATATACTTTATTAAATTAAAAGTAAAAGTTAATGTACAATTTAATGATTTACTAATTAAGTTATTGTATTTACAAATATTAATTTGTTATAATTAATCATGGGACTACGATTTTCACATATATTTATATATGATAATTAATCTTGAAATTTTTTTTATTACATATTCATATTTTATATTTATTAATATTATTTATTTATAAATAATAATTACACTTTGCAATCTAAACTATGAGATTTTATATGTGCTACAATCTATATTTTTATTTAAAAAATAAAATTAACATGTTTGAGCTAACTAGGTTTTTTAGAGTTTTCAATATAAACAATACTTTGTCGCATTTTTTCATATTTTGCAACCCAAGCAAAATATACAGAACTATATATATATATATATATATATATATATATATATTAATTGTATATTTAAATAAATTTCAACATATACATATATTACTCAGATATATTGAAGAATTCATATGCTTTATTTTGTTACTCCAACTATAGAATAATCATTGAATTTTATTTTATTAATATCAAGATTTATTTAAAATCTAAAAAGTATTTGAGTATATTAAACCACCATGTAAAATATTAAAACTTGAAAATTTATTTTTCTTAAAATAAAGTGAAAAATTATTTTTTCTTAAAATAAAGTAAATAGTTATATTTAAAATTTGAAAAATTATTTGGATAAATCAAAATATTTAAAAAAATAAAAGAAAACACTAATTTTCTTATAATACAATTCAATTTATTTTATTTGATATATTTTGGTGTGTCGTGATACTTATGTATTTGTGTTTGTTTTAATATTCATTTTCAATTAGGTTATTGCGGCGTTCGCATAGGTTAAGGTGGATACACATACAAACACACACACACACTAAATATATATTTGGGTTTCAATATTAGGAGATATTCATTCTTAAAAGTAGATATAATTTATTTTTTACATTTAATAATTTATCTTAATGTAAATTTATAAAATATTATATTTATAAAATGTAAGTTATATTAAATCCATACATCACTTGGGAGATATTGATATTTACATTATTTATAGGGATAATTACAAAATGGCCGCCGAACTATTAGCACTTTTTCACTTCGGCATATAAACTATTAACAGTGACTAAACCGCCGCCAACCTATTTGAATATTACTACTCGAAAGCTGCCGGCCAAAATACCGCCCAAATTCATTGCACACCCGGTTTCGAAAAACCACCTTTTGGGACAGAATTTGGGCGGTATTCTGGCCGGCAGCTTTCGAGTAGTAATATTCAAATAGGTTGGCGGCGGTTTAGTCACTGTTAATAGTTTATATGCCGAAGTGAAAAAGTGCTAATAGTTCGGCGACCATATGGTAATTATCCCTTATTTATATTTTGGATTTATATTATTTTGCAACATGTAGTATGCGCATTTTTTAGTTTCTTTTTTGTTTTTCAATCACAACCTAAACTACACGTTATTTCACGCTTGCAACCTCTGCCAGCAATTTAAGTGCGAAAAATAAAAGAATATTAGAAAATTTTTAAATAACATAAATTGTTAAAAAATCTAAAAAATATTTTTAAATTCTAAACTTCATTTAAAATACCAGAAAATTAACTTAAATGTGTTGAAAATATATTAAAAATTTGAGTTGTTTTTATAAAAAAAGTTCAAATCAAATAATTTTAAGCAAGAAAAATAAAAAGTTATTACTTTTTTTAAATTATAAAACTACTATAAATTTTTGAAAATTATCTTTTAAACTCTAAAAATTTATTTAAACTATTTGAAAGTTATCTTGAAAAATTATTTTAAAATTTCTAAAATTTCGTTAAAGACATGTGGAATTATCTATGAAAATTCTAATTTTATGATATAAGTATCTTTTTAATTATTTTTTTGAAAAAAATAAATCCTTTTAAAAATATTTAAAATTATTTGAAGTAATATCAAAATTATTCGATCTTTTTTTATGCAAATATATTTTTTATTAAAATAATTTCTACATTTTTCAGTTAAGTTTATGATTTTTTAAATATTTTTTTAGAATTTAAAATAAATATTGTATTTTCTAAACATTTTTATTATTTTTAAATAGTTTCTCTTTTCTCCGAAAATTGCTACCAAAGATTGCAAAGGTGGGAACCGCAAAGTTCAGTTGATCATAAAAAAGAAAAAATGATTATTCAAATATTCATTTAGTTAGAATATAATAACTCTATTTTTTTTATATTAAATAATATTATATTTAATTTAATAAAATGATTACTTTTTAAATAAATTTTCGTGCATCACACGGGAGCTATACTAGTTTATATAATTATTATATTATAAAACAATGGTATTATTGTAATCAACATACACTAAGTGGTCAAAATCATATTCTTTTTAATAAAAGAAAATAGCAGTAAAAAAGTATTGTAAATATATAAATATGAGAAAATTTAATCTATAAAAATTGAACAATAACGGCCAATTATAATTTTTTAAAATCTGATCTCTAATAATAAATGTCTACTTATTATCACAAATTTCTGTACAAATTATTCAAGTTCATTTTAAGACTACTTTTAGAGACAACTAATTGTAACGAAAAATATTTAAAGCGCATCTGAGACCACATTGTTCGTCACAAATATATTATTTGTGTCTGAGTTATTGAGATGATTAATTAGTGACGACATGTTGTCTCTAATAATAAAATTGTGACAAATACTCAGGGCCGGACCTAACAGTGTTTGGCCTGAGTCGAAGCTTTAACATGGCCCCCTAAATTTGTATTTTTTTCAATGTACAAATTAAAAAAAATGAAGTTGAAACATTTATAATACTCTAAATTTTTTTTAAACATAGAAAAAGAATTAAATGGCAACCAAATTGAAAACAATTATTTAATACAACTTATCTCAGAGCTTTTGCGGGAAAAGAATTAATCAAGTCCATATATATCAAGTTACTTAATAGTATTAAATCTCAATTATTGTAAAAGATAGCAATTTAAATAAAAAATAGTAGTTGTTCAGTAGTATTTGTCCCCGACTATTTTAAAAAGATAGTAATTGAGAAAAGAAAAAAAAAATGTTTTATATTAATTATTCTCAACTGTTTCAAAATGCTATAATTTTATAAACAAAGAAAAACACAACTATTTTAAATGGCCACAATAGAAAAGAAAAGAAAAAAGTCCAAAATTAGCCCAAATTTCGAGGGTTTTATTTTAGTCCTCAGTCTAGTGAAATTTATTTGTACAAGCATCGCCATATACATATACATATATATATATATATATGTAAGTATATAAAATTATTTCAGGGTCCCTAAAAATTTGTAAACTTTTTGGGTCCGAGTCGACCGACTCATTCGCCTTGCATAAGGTCCGGCCATACAAATACTCACATGTTGTGACAAAATACTTATTATCTGAGATATTTTTTATTATCTCAAAAGACTATTTTTTGTAGTGTTGGTTCCATACAACTTTACAACCATTTGCGGTTCGGATCTTCTACAACAATTGGTGCAACATCTCATACAACAGTTGCACCAATACATAACACATAAGCATTGGTGATGTATTGCTTATGTCATATTGTACACTTGTCATATATTAACACAGGTACTGTAGAAGATGTTGTATCTATTGTTGTAGAAGATCCAATGTGCTTCTTTAGGGACTCTCTACGGATTTAAGAATATTTTTTTAAAATTAAAATAAAATAAAAATTTGGCGAAAAATTGTAAAAGCGACGTGTGTTTTTTCCTATTTTTGTGCAACCTTGTTTTAGTAGAATAGGTTGATAAACTTATTATAAAATTAGACTTTTCTTAAAAATTATTTTCTGACTTTTAAATAGTTTTTATAAATTTTCAACATTATTTCAAAACTTTTTTAAGAAAATTGAATATTCTCAAAAAGTATTCTAATATTTCATAGATCTTTCACATATCTTAAATGAAATTTGAGAGACTTTAAAATAATCCAAGATAATTTTCAGATAGTTGAAATAAATTCAGGTTGTGATGGAAAAAAATAAATTAAGGTAAGAAACTGGAAGAACGTGCATAGTACATGTGATAAAATGAAATGGCCCAAAATCATAAACAATGTCAATATCAGTTTATCTCATGTGATAACTGGATTTAATATAAATTATACTTTAAAAATACATTATTTTAGTTATTTTATAAATATTAAATTTAAAACTTAATTATATCTATTTTTAAGAATGATTATCTCATAATATTGAAACTCAAACATATATTAGTTTCCTGTATCCATATCGACCATTGTGAACACCCAAAAAGCTTAATCGATAAAGACTATTAAAACAAACACAATATTAAATAAAATATATTATATAATGTTATAAGAAAGTTAAAGTTTTCTTTTATTTCAATATATTTTAAATATTCTAATTTATCTAAATAATTTTCTAAATTTTAACTATAGCAATTTAAATTTCTTTTTCAAGTTTTAATTGGTGATATCAGATATATTCAAATACCTTCTAGGTTTTAAATAAATCTTAAGATTAATAAAAGGAAATTCAAAGATTATTGAATAGTCGGAATGACAAAATATAACGTTTGAGTTCTTTGATATATCTGGATAATATCATTCATATGTTGAAATTTAGTTAGATAAATTCTACATTTTCTACTATAAATATTAGATTTATTTAGATATACGAATTGATCAATGTATTTATTTATTTTGCTTAGGTTGCAAAGTGTGAGAAAACATAGTTAAGTTGATTAATGTGATAAATTATTGTTTACGTTGAGAACTCAAAAAAAAAACTATAAAGCTCAAGCTGATTAATTTTGTCTTTTTAAAAGAAATTTAGATAGCAACACGTCTAAAATCTCATAATTTGAGTCGTAAAGTATAATTATTTTTATAAAAAATTCGAGGGTTTTATTTTAGTCCTCAGTCTAGTGAAATTTATTTGTACAAGCATCGCCATATACATATACATATATATATATATATATATGTAAGTATATAAAATTATTTCAGGGTCCCTAAAAATTTGTAAACTTTTTGGGTCCGAGTCGACCGACTCATTCGCCTTGCATAAGGTCCGGCTATACAAATACTCACATGTTGTGACAAAATACTTATTATCTGAGATATTTTTTATTATCTCAAAAGACTATTTTTTGTAGTGTTGGTTCCATACAACTTTACAACCATTTGAGCAGTTATAATTGTTTTATACAATGTATATAATATTGTAAGTTTTTACCTTTTCGCCCCCTCCTTGCATTTTTTCAACTTCTATGTGTTGAAACCTATTTTTATAGAATAATGTGCTTATGTTAATTAATTTGGCTTAAAAATTTCAGCCTTGATATAAACATATATATTCCAAAAGGCAAAATTCCAAGGATTAATATATCGTTTTTATTTAATATTAATTCCAAAGTTTGAACTAATTATATATGTTATTTGAATGAGTTGGGTATGTTTGGGGTGGGAAAAAATATCGAAATGCTGAAATACCGTATCGAAAAATTATCGAAATATTAAATTTTCGGTACGGTATGTACCGAAAATTTTCGGTACGGTAACGGTATAATAATCTAAAAATTTCGGTATATATCGGTATATCAAATTTTTTTCGGTATTTTGGTAGTTCGGTATTTCGGTATATCAAAGTCCTAACGGTATACTGTAAATTTTCGGTATACAAAAATCAACGGTATGGATCGGTATATTACGCTACCGATACAAAATTCGGTATACCAAATTTTCGGTATGGTATCGATATTTACCGATATCATACCGAATTTTCGATATGCTGAATTTCGATAAAGATTAAACTGATCTGTCCACCAATCTTTATGGTTATAATTTTCGGTACGATAACGGTTGAATTTTCGACATATCGAAAATTTCAGTACGATAATAATATGAGCAATTCGGTACGGTGCTATGTTTCATCCGATTTCAAACGCACAATTACAATTAATTGTTACAAGTAAAAACATGTTTATATACAAGTACTTCCCTTAATTATGACTGTAAAGATTGGTGGGCAGATTAGTTAAAAATCTTTACCAGATTACTTCATTATAATAATAGATAAAAGTAATTAGTTCCCTCAATTACGACCTTGCAAAATGGTGATGTAACCATCTAGAATTCTTTACTAAAGAATTAGTTGATGTTATAAAATAATGGATAAAAATAATTACTTTCCTTAATTATAGCCGTAAAAAATTGTAGGTAGAAAAGTTAGAAATCTTTACAAAAAAAAATTAAGTTATAAATTATAAATAATTAATTATTTCTCGAATTGAAAAGAGAAATACGCGAGAAAATACCAAACTTGTATATATAAATGGTTGTATTTTATTATTAAGTGAGATAATTATTATTGGTGAGAAGGTGATAGGAGTAGAAATTACAGCAAAGGCGAGTTGTTTGATAGGTTAATCTATCTTATCCACCCACCTCACTGTCTACTTAATTACTAGGGCCCAAATTATGGTTGGGACATTAATATTTCGTTTCATTTCACTATCCAATTTGTTTTCTACAAAATTAAAAATGTGTGGCTTTCTTAAAATTCTAAGAATCTCCTCTTTATTATCATTATTGTTATTGTATTATTAATTAATAATTTTACTTTATTATATTTTCTATTTTAGTTATTTGTTTAAGCAACAAGTTTAGTATTAATTTTCTCGGTTGACAAGATTAGTGTTTAACAGAGTCTTTTAAAATTATTAAGAAAAAGAACTGCTTTTCTCCAATATTTATCATGAATTAACGTTCTGTGCTTTTGTCACTATAATTAAAAAAAGTCTTTTGTATAATAGTTTTTTAGCCACAAGCGTAGTCACTAATATAAGTTACTAGTAGTCATCTGTTGTCACAAATCTATCTACAAATTATTTAAGGTTATTTTAAGACTACTCATAGCGTCAATTAGTTGTTGAAAAAATATTTGAGACACATTTAAAATTACTTTTATCGTCACAAATATACTATTTGCGTCTGAGTTATTGAGATGACTAATTAATACAACATGTTGTATCCAATAATAAAATTGTGATGTACTCATTATTTGAGATAAGTTTTTATTGTCTCAAATAGATTTTATTTTTTTTTGAGTTGTGCGCGCTGTTGTTCATATTGTATATCCTTTCCTTTGGTGCGTAAGTTAATAACAATATGTTGCGGCAATAAATACCTGATTCGAAGTTGTTATATGATGCATCTTGCATTTGATCTCTCCATTAATTAAGTTTGGGAGATTTTTCCCGACCAACCTCCTACATCTCATAAAACCGGTCATCGCCTAATATAGAAACAATAAATCAAACTTTCTCTTTAAGAAAGAACATCAAATATAGGTAATGTTCCAGATTGGGTTATAAGTGGCATACTAACAGAATTTGGACAAAAAATAATTAGGGTAGGATTGCAAATTGATTCATATATAGTGCTTCTTTGGCTTCGAATAGAAAACAGTTTGATTCTGTTACAATAGAAATGTCATTTTGTGAAGTGTGTTGGAAACGTGGACGGACAAAATTTGGGTTAAGTGGTTAGAGAGATGGAGCCGACATGATTATCATATTGATTAGTGGTGAATATGAAGATATTGTCTGTTGTCAGTATAGTTGGCCTGGTTTTAAGGAAGTTGCTTCATCTTCACTTTGACTTTTTTTATTTCATCTGGAAATCATCACCTGCTTTCCTTCAACCACAATCATTTATTTCATTACTTTCTTCTCCATTCACCATCACTTTACTCATTTAAGGGTATGTTACATCTTAGATCAATACACATCTCATTCATTAAGAGTATAAACTCATGTTTTTCGAGAAATAAAATACAATAAAATAGATAATGTATCGATCTAATCAATAGATTATTGAATGATGAGTTTAGTATTACTATAATAAAAAACAAGCTAATTCTATAATGTCCACTTGAATACTGATTCAGAATTATTATAACAGAAAATGGGCTAATTCTGTACTACCACTTAGGTTGTGCCTAAGTGGATGATAATCCCACACTTGGAAGGTATATGGGATCAAATGATTGCAATGATTTGATCTCCATACATGCACTTTCCAAGTATATGTATGGTGGATCATCCAAGTGCGGGTACTATTCACTTGATAAATTAGTTTTAAATTTTTTTTCTCCTAATCTAAGAATAAAGAAAAACCTTCTCCTTCCCCCAAGGTGACTCGGACCCAGGACCAAAGGTCTAGGTAGTGGATGCTCTACCACTTGAGTTGTCCAACTTCTTCAAGAGGAGTACTATTCACTTGGGTAGCAAATAATTTACCTAGTTTAAGTGATGATGAATTTTTTTTTTTCTTATTTTTTTTGGTTAAACAACCAACATGGCGGGGGGATTAAGGCCGATCCCCTACCTGTATATTAATCAAAGTATCTTGGGCATACATATGGAAATCAAGGCACAACATTTACAAGCCTATTTAGGGAATTTAAAACTAGGTAATCCTAATCCATCCATAAGAATAATTCCTTTAAGACTATTACAATCATTCAAAGTGGAGATTTCAACATTTTCTCTTCTTTTCACCGCCAGATTAGCTAGGTGATTCGCAGCTTTATTTCCTTCTCGGTGTATATGAGAGATTCTCACCTCCATCACCTGTGACATTCTCAAATATTCTGATAATAATGCTTGAAGGGTCCAATGACCCTTTCTGTTCTTGCTCAACATATAAAATAAAGCAAGGGAATCAATTTCAAGCCACACAGAGTGAATTTCCAATTTGAGGCACAATTTCAGGCCTTGAACTATAGCAGAAAGTTCAGCAGTGATAGTGTCTGAATTGCCCAAAAACTGGTAAAAACCAGCAACAAATTTAGCATTTGAGTCTCTTATGATTCCCCCTGCCCCCAGATGGGCCGTGGTTTCCTTTCGACGCCCCATCAGTGTTTAGTTTAAAAAATACATCATTTGGGGGTATCCAACGGACCAAAATAGTTTTTTTTTTTTTTCTTTTTTAATCATCACAGTAATCTTCCATTTTCCAGCCAAATGCCAAAAACCTCTCCAAAATCCAAAAGGGAACAGATTAGCATTAGAGATTACTCTAGCTTATCCACTACCTGATTTTGAATTTGAGAAGCTAATGACATTTGGTTTTGGAATTTTGAAAGATTCCTTGCACACCAGATTTGCCAAAAGATCAAACAAGGAAGGACAGTACAGATATGCTCATGGTTTTGTTTTTTGGCAAACCAAACTTGAATCAGAGTTTTGACTGTTGAGTGGGGGGGGGGGGGGGAATCAGAATAGAGAATAGCTTAGCAAAATGGTTCCAGATTTGCCACGAGATAGGACAGTGGATAAGAGTGTGATTGGTCTCCTCAGAAGCATTATGACATAGATGACACCAAGAGGTAGCCAAAAATCCCTTTATTCTGAGGTTATCATAAAAGGCTAAGAAATTATTGACTAACCTCCAAAGAAAAATTGACAGGGAGTTTGTGAGAGATTTTGGCCACATCATTGACTGCCAAGCATCTAATGGCTTGGTCAATCTCAGGGAATTCCATGAGGACTGAAAAGTGAAGAGACCACTGGGTGATAGTTTCCAAATGGGAATGTCATCTGCATCATCATCAATATGTAAGTGACTAAAAGAATCAATCACTGCAGGTGGTAGAATACTATTTAAAGCATCTCTGTTCCAAGTACCATTACACCAGTATGTATTAACATGATCAAAATAGTTAAAAACATCCACAAATTGGCATAGAGGAGAGGCAGCACACCAATTATCAAACCAAAAAGAAATATTACCCCTTCCAATTCTCCAAAAGATTTTGTCATCAGTAAAGGGCTGATTTTCAAAAGCCTTTTCCAAAAGTGAGATTGATTAGGACCAACATCAGCAGTAAATGGGTGCTTCTCCTTGAGATATTTGTTTTTCAAAAATGATATCCATAAAGCATTAGAGGTTCTGAAATTCCACCAGGCATAAACAACAAAAGCTTTGTTCACATCATACAAGTTTCTAACCCCTAAGCCCCCTTCTCTTTTAGGATAACATAATTTTTCCCAAGCCATCCAATGGATTTTTCTATGTTCACCAGTTGAGCCCCATAGGAAGCTATTAAAGCATCTATGGAATCTGTCAATGACAGATTTAGTGGCCCCCACCACTCTCAAGGTGTACATAGGGATGGAGGTTAGAATGCTTTTGATAAGCTCTAATCTACCACTCATACTCAGAAAAAGTTTATCCCATCCTAAAAGCCTACTGCTGATTTTTTCAAAAAGTTCTTGGAAAAGAGAATTTTTAACTCTTCCTTTGAAAAGAGGAACCCCCCAGATATTTGAAAGGCAGATTTTCTTCTACAAAATTTGAGATTTCCAAAATTCTGCCTTTCCTATATCTTGTGGTATGCTTTCCAAAAATGACAGTGCTTTTAGAGTAATTCACCTTTTGCCCAGTAGCTTTTTCAAACCGATTCAGAAAATTAATCAATTTTTTAAAAGCTTCAATTTTGGTAGAAGTAAAAACCACAGTATCATCAGCAAAAGATAAGGAAGGGATCACCATATCTCTTTTGTGGTATCTCGGATCTGGAAATATGTCAAAAAGCTCCAACAAACCACATGTTAGCACATTAGAAAAAATAGCAAATAAGGAGGGGGATAATGGATCACCCTGCCTAATGCCCCTACTTGATTTAAAAAATCCAGATAATGATCCATTAATGAGAATGGAAAACCAAGAATTATTAATAGAATGAGCAATATAGGTAACAAAGAGCTCTGGAAAGCCAAGCAATCTCAAAATTTTGAACAGGACATACCATTCTACCCTATCATATGCCTTTTGCAGATCTATTTTAAGGATCATTCTGCCATTTTTGCTTTTAGTGTTGAGATCGTGGACCATCTCTTGAGCAAGAATGATATTATCCACAATATCTCTAGTGGGAACAAACCTACTTTGAGCAAGGGGTACTAATGTAGGAAGGAGAGCTGACAACCTATTATTAACCATCTTAGTTAAAATCTTATTAATAACATTACAGAGACTTATGGGCCTGAAATTTGCCCAAATATTTTTCTTAGGGATGAGTGCTATAGATGTACATGTAAAACTTCTAGGCATGGGTATACCCAGGAAAAATTCTTTAGCAGCTTCCATTAAGTCATCTTTAACAATATCCCAACAAAATTGAAAAAATAAAGAAGAAAAGCCATCAGGCCCAGCCATACTATCCTTATCCATGGAAAAAACAGCCTCATGCAACTCCTTTTCAGTTGGCACCAAACAAAGTTTGACAGAATCCAAGGTTTGATGGTACTAAAAATAGGATTTTCCAACTCCCCTCTATCAGATGTAAACATGTTTTGAAAAAAGTCACAAGCAGTTTTACACATCAGATCAGGATCCTTTATTATAGTGCCATCAACTTCAATTTCATTTATCCTATTTTTAAACCTTTTCTTTTTAACTAATGCATGGAAATAAGCTGTATTTTTCTCTCCTTCCTTTAACCATTTACAGGCAGATTTTTGTCTCCAAAATGAATCATCCATAGCCAAAGCAAGGGATAGTTCTGCTTGCTTTTGCTTGAGAGTCATTAATTTGGAGTCTGAAGGGTCCAGTAAGTAGGCCTCCTCTTGCAGGATAAGAGATTGCTCTGCTTTCTGCACCCTATCAAAAATATTCCCAAACACATCTTTGTTCCAGCTTTATAAACAATTTTTAAGTCTAAAAAGCTTCTGCTGAACTTTAATCATCCCTCTTTGAGGCACCGGGGAACTCCAAGAGTTCCTCACTGTGTCCAAGAGGGTATGATGTTTGGTCCATGCATTCAAGAATCTAAAAGAGGATTTGGTTTTAAAAGTATCAGATGTAAGGCTAATGAGTAAAGGGCAATGATCTGATGGTCCTTTAATAAGGTGCTTGACTTCCAGTTTATTGAACAAATCCAACAATTTGGAAGACACTAAGGCCCTATCTAGCCTTTCAAATACATGGTTAGCATGCCATGTAAATGGAAGGCCAGAAAACCCTGCATCTTCCAAAGCACAATCACTAATCAAGCTATTAAAATCATCCATAGATTTCATTTTAACCACACCCCCTCCCTTTTTCTCATCAGCAGAACATATTGTGTTAAAATCACCACACTCCAACCAGGATTTAGCAGAATGAGAATGAGTTCTAATATCATTCCATAAATCAAGTCTCCCTTTTCTAGAGCATAAAGCATAAACAAAAGAACAATACAGTCTACAATCCAGAACAGGGTTAACCACTTCAGCATCAATCAACTAATCAGATGAAAATTTTACAAAAACAGAAATAGGATCATTCCATAAAATCCAAATTTTCCCATTAGCATTGGGCTCCACATGGTGGAAACCCAGTGAATGAACAAGAAAATGGTCAACAACAGCAGTTTTGGTTTCCAAAATGGCAATAATATCAGGCTTCTTCTTTTTGATGATGCTTTTTAAGTAATTTCTAGTTTTCACATTCCCTAAACCCCTAACATTCCAACAAAGGACATTCATTGGGATGAGATAGAGATACCTTTTGTAAAGATTGTTCCTCTCCTTGTCTGCATTACAAGGGGGACATATCCTTTTTTCTTCTTCTTTTTATTCTTTTTCTTCCCATGCCTTTTCCTTGTTTCTGCTGTCATATCATCACCCCAAGAAGCTGTACCTCTGTCCTCATCTTCCTCTTCATCCAAAAGCTCATGCAAAGGAGACATATGAGAAATGAAGTTAGTTTCAATGTCATTATGTAACATGCCATCTTCAAATATAGCAGAATCATCTTCCACATTAACATTCAACTTAGAAAATGAATTTTCATGAATCTGAAAATCATCCATCTGATCATAGCTGACAGTTTTGGACTTAGACCCCTCAGCCCTGTCTCTATAGCTTCTAGGTTTATTGAAATCAGATATAATGCTTTCGTGTGCAGTGTGGCACTAGGGGTGGTGGCAACACCTTTCTCTTTATCAGCTCTCTTAGCCTGAGGTTCATCAGAATTAGGGCCATCCTCAACCACCCCTTTTCCCCCAATTTCCCATTCTTCTAGGATCTGTTCATTATTAATAGGCTCATCATTGGGGTCTTCATTTTGTTTACTAGTTTCCTTAGGCACCCAATGCTTTTCAGGAACTTTAGATTGGCCTACCTTGGACACATTAGACTTTTCAGCTAACTTTTTCTTATATTCTTCACTAAAGCATTCACTGGCAACATGGCCCAAATGTTTACAAATATGACAATAGTTAGGAATTCTTTCATATAACATTTTATGTGTTATCAAACTATCCCCACACCCTATGAAAATTTCCTCTGCTCGAGGCTTAGTCAGGTCCAACTCAATACAAACCCTAGCGACACTAGGTCGGGTTCTGTCAGCCGTAGCCTCATCTATGCGAAGAGGCTGGCCAATCAGAGAAGAGATTCTAAACAAAGCTTTTTTGTCAAACAAATGGATGGGCAACTCAGGGAAAGAAACCCAAACAGGAACAATAGATGATTCAGTTTTAGTGTCAAAATCCTTAGTCCATTTAAAAACCCTCATCGGGTAACCCCCAACGTGAATGATCTGTTTCGCCCAGAAACGTTGGAAGTCATCCTCATTGCTAAATTTTATCATAACATGTTTAATATTAATAGATCCAATAAACACAGATCCGACAAATCCAAAACCAGATAGGTTAGATTGAATGTTCTTAAACGGCGGACTTCCGTGGGAAAACTTACCGATCAGCACAAACTTGCACTGCATGGCAAGTATATATGTCTCAGATTCAGAAAATTGCACAATCGGAGTGCCACGATAGATTCCAGTAGATCCAAAGTCCTCAACCGTGCTTGAATCAAATAGCTTCTTAGTGGATCTGCCTTCCAGCCTTTCTGCAGCTGATTTCCCCTAAGCAATACTCAGGAAAGAAACCAATTTAGATTGTAGATCTGGAGGTTTGTTAGCCTGAAAGGTCAGATTTGATGGGTCTTTAGAGGGAAGTGAGGGGAAATCTCCTCCCTCGATGGCAGACGTGAGATGAGAGCTCGACGCCGCCATCGAAGAAAGCTATCGGAAAGGGGTTGCAGAAACACAGCGGCTAGGGTTTCAAGTGTTTAGAGAGAGAAAGTTAGAGAGAAGGCAGAGCATTTTTCATGTATTCACAAAATCAAAATATTTAAGAGCTAAATGATGATTATTTAATTGGGTGATGATGAAAAAATTGTTGAGATTTGTGGGGGTGATGATTAATTCTTTTTCTATTTTATAATTTATTTATATTCACTACAAGAACATTATCAAATTCGATTGGAAAAAAAATTTAATAGAATGAAAATTTCCACGGATATTCCAGCAGCCGTTAGAATAAGCGTTGGAAATCATCTAGCATACACATATTCCAACGTAAATTGTCGTTGGAATGTGTTTCCCGTTGAAAAAAAATTAAAAGTCACTAAAGTCCAACAGTTATTATTCCGTTGGAATTTGACAGTTTTTTTGTAGTAATTTATTCAGAATTTTATATTTTCGATTATGTTAAAATAGATAAAATAATTTTAATTTTTGAATATTTTTATTGAGTTTTCTTTATTTATTTAATATTTTTTAAAATTCTTTTCAAAATTAATATTTGCTTGGGATTAGCAAAGTAATAAATTTCTTTATTTTTCCACGTTTCAATTCTTTCAGCAAAATGAAAAAAAAAATACATTTTTGTTCAAAACCTCTTAATATAAAAGGAGAATAGTTTGGGTGATGTGATGTGCCTTCACCATATTAATTCTAGGAAGAGAGAGAGAGAGAGAGAGAGAGAGAGAGAGAGAGAGAGAGAGAGTGGAGAAATGGTTTCTAAGGGAAAAAGAGATTTAGCCAATAGTTGCTTATATAAAATCAAAAGAAAAGAAAGCTATAAATCAAAGGTGGAGACCACAAGTCGGAACCTTACCACCAAACAAGAAAATAAAAAGAAAGTCTATCCATGTCACAAGTCGACAGGAGTAGGATATACAAGATAGAAGTCCATATGACCTATAATAAACGAAAAGAAGAGCAAAAAAAGGCATCATCTAGGTCGGGGTGATACACGTCGTTTATACATGCATTTTAAATCGATTTAGGGACATATTTGATAACATTTGCATGTGTATCTTGTTGAAAAATACTTAAATTCATTATCTTGAGCTAGATGACGTATTTGTGCTTGTTTTAGTGATAATTAGGTATAAAAAAGGCTAAAAAGTCTGTTTGGACGAAGCCCAGACGAAAAACGAGCAAGGAAATTAGAAGAAACGAAGAAGAATCGGAGTTTGGGCATAACTAGCTAACTCGAAGGAGGCCTGAAAGCAACTTGGTCTAGGCCGAGTCGAAGGAAAAGAGAAGATTTGGACAAAGAGCACTAACTCGGTCGAGGGCCACACAACTCGATCGAGTTGTCCAACTCGGTCGAGTTACCCTCAACTCGGGCGTGTTTCGAAATACGGTGCAATTATGAATTTTACATGTTTTTGCCTTTTTCAAGCCCATCTTCACCCAAATTCGTTCCCAAATATAAAAGAAGGTCTCTAGGTCCCAAAAAAAAAAAAAGACAAGACACATTCGAAGAAGTTTGTAAATGGTATCGAAGATCGAGGAGGAAACGAGAAATATCAAGAGCCGACAAAATCGGGTTTTATCTATTGGTGTCTATTTTGTTTTTTTTTATAATGTTTCTTTCTGAATGTTCTATGAGTTTAAGATTAGTTATGAGTAGCTAAAGTATTCGTGTTCTAGGGTTAGAAAGTAGGATTTTACAATGATGTTTTGATTTTACTTTTAAATTATAGACTCCAGTTTAATATATTTATCTATGCTTTTTTGTTTTCTTCCTTAGATTGAATTTAATCTGGCCAATTAGGTTTAATTTGCTTGTTTAACGATTCTTCGAGAGAGAAGAGAATTGTTAATAGATGGTAATGCATACGATTGCCTATGATCGTGTGGGCATAGGTTTAGGGTTGTTAGGAGTCTTTCAGATTAATTGACTCGGGAGAGTAATTAGTCTGAATAGATCCACGATCTAGTCGCTTTCGGAGAAGGATTAGGTTAAATTAGTGTCGTCTAATAAATATAAAATTGGTTTAAAAGTTTATAGTTTTTAGGTTAATCATTATCAAAGTAATATCTGAGATCAACGCCTGAAAATACATTCTCTTTGACTAGAATTCGTTCTTTGATAATTGATCTGGTATTTTTCTAAAGTAGCTCCTTAGTAATTTTATATATGCAAATTAGCTTAGGAAATACAAAACCTTCACAAAATCAGTGTCTAGTTAGGATAATCCTAGACAATTAGGGTATCAAACTACCTAAACTCATTCCCTGTGGAATGACCTTGACTTCCACTATATACACCTACACCCGTACACTTGCGGTATGACAGGCTCTAATCCTAACCCTTAATTACCGCAGGTGTACGGGTGTAGGTGTATATAATGGAAGTCAAGGTTGATCCACAAGGAATGAGGTTAAGTAGTTTGATACCCTAATTATCTAGAATTATCCTTACTAGACATTGGAATTTTGGAAAGATTGATTAATTAAGAAACTAAATGGCATATAAACTAATAAGCGAATTAATTAACAAAAACGAGTGTATCCTAAGATTTCGATTTCAGGAATTACGTTAATGATTTTTAATCTCTGACTTATAAACTTTTAAACTAGTTTTACTATCTATTAGGCGGCACTTAATTAACTTAACCCTTCTCTCGAAACGACGACTAAGTCGTAGATTGATTAGAATAACTTCATTTCCACTCCAGGATGATATTAATTTGCTGTTATGTCCTCATAACTAACTTCTAACTGAATTTCAAAGTGTGTTAACAGAATTTGAACATATTTGAGCTATATTTACAAATCTCCACCTTAGCTCAAATACCACACACTTCACTTGTCTTCACTGCTCTTTAGCAGCATCTTCTGTCTTCACCTTTATCAAATCCAAACACAATTCAAACTTCCCAACAGGTAAAGCTTTTGTGAAACAATCAGCAGGATTGAACTCAGTAGCAATCTTTGCTACCTTAATCACACCTTTGGATACAATATCCCTCACAAAATGTAGCTTAACATCTATGTGCTTAGTCTTTTCATGATATCCTTGATGCTTGGCCAAATGTATGGCACTTTGGTTATCACAGTAAACTGTTACTCTTCTCTGCAGCACCCCAAACTCATTTAGAATTCCTCTTAACCAAATAGCTTCTTTAATTGCATCAGTGAGAGCAGCATATTCTGATTATGTTGTTGAAAGAGCTACAACTGATTGATGACATGCTCTCCAACTTATTGCTGTGCCAAAGAGTGTAAACACATAACCTGATAAAGACTTTCTTGTATCCAGATTTGCAGCATAGTCTGCATCTGTGAAACCTACCTTTGGATTGTCATGCTTCTCTTGCATTTCAAATCTTAATCATTTGTCTGTAGTTCCTCTAATGTACCTCAACACCCACTTAACAGCTTCCCAATGAGTATGTCCAGGATCACTCATATATCTGCTTATAACACTCATACAATAAGCCAAATCTGGTCTGCAGCATACCATTGCATACATTATACTACCCACTGCACTTGCATAAGGTATCTTCTGCATCTTGATTCTTTCTTGAGCATTTTTAGGACACTGAAGTAAATATAGTTTCAGCTGTTGTCCTAATGGAGTTGAGATAGGTTTGCTCAAATGCATATTAAACCTGTGAAGCACTTTCTCAAGATAATGCCTCCGCGACAAAAAAAATTTGATGTTTCTGTCTATTCCTGACAATGTCTATTCCCAGAATTCTTTGAGCCTCTCCAAGGTCTTTCATTTCAAATTCTGATTTGAATTGGTCTTTGATTCTTTCTATCCCTTCCAAATTCTCACATGCCAGCAACATATCATCTACATATAACAGCAAATACATGTGAGAATATTTTGAGTCTTGTTTGAGATATACACAGCTATCATATCTGCTCCTTTTGAAACCAATCCTTAACATGAAGTCATCAAACCTTAAATACCACTGTCTTGGACTCTGTTTGAGACCATACAGAGATCTTTTAAGCAAGCATGCCTTGCTATCAGCCTCTGTGACATCAATTCCTTCTGGAACTTTCATATATTGTTCCTTCAGTTCTCCATGTAGAAAAGCTGTAGTGACATCCATCTGATGAAGTTCAAGATTGAAATGAGCTACAATTGCCAGTAATATCCTGATATAACAGTGTTTTACCACTAGAGAGAAGATCTCATTATAATCTAAGCCTTCTCTCTGTGTAAAACCTCTTGCAACCAATCTAGCTTTGTATCTAACAGCTGCCTTGTTTCCAGTCTCAAACTTCTTCTCATAAATCCACTTACATCCAATAAGCTTCTGCTTCTTTGGTCTTTCCACTATAGTCCAAGTGTTGTTCTTCTCTAATGAGAGTAAATCATCTTGCATGGCTAACAACCATTTTTCCTTGTTAGCACATGTAATAGCTTCTTTGTAAGTTGTTGGTTCAGAGTTTTCTATTTCTTCAGCAGTATAAAGTGCATATGAGACCATATCAGCATGTCCAAATCTCAAGGGTGGGTGAATCTTCCTCCTTTCTCTGTCCCTTACCAACTAGTAACCACTGTAATCTTGCTGAAAATCTTGCTCCCCTGGATCTTCATTAACTGACTCAGTATTTTCAGATTCTGGATTTAGAACAATTCTTTCAGGCTCCACCTCAAGCTAAATTGGATCATTCACCTGATTTGAGCTTGAACTTTCCTTCTTTAGTGGCATAACACTCTCATTGAAGGTAACATCTCTGCTTATTATGCACTTCTGATTCCCAGGTTCAATGCACCATAACTTGAACCCCTTTACACCCTGTGGATAACCTATGAACACACACTTTAGTGCTCTTGGTTCCAGCTTATCCTGTTTGACATGTGCTAATGCCAAACATCCAAATACCTTGAGGTTCATATAATTTGCTGGTGTTCCACTCCACATTTCCTCAGGAGTCTTCAAATCTAAGGTTGTAGATGGGCATCTGTTCACTAGGTAGCTTGCTGTATTTACCATTTCTCCCCAGAAATTTCTTGCAATTCCTGAGCTTGACATCATGCATCTAACTCTCTCCAGTAGAGTCCTATTCATTCTCTCAGCAAGTCCATTTTGCTGTGGAGTTCCAGCTACTGTTTTATGCCTTTGAATTCCCTTCTCTTTGCAAAACTTGTTGAACTCATCAGATACAAATTCCAACCCATTGTCTGTTCTAAGACACTTCACTCTTTTTCTTGTTTGATTTTCAACCTCATTTATCCATTCTTTGAATCTGCTGAGTGCTTCAGACTTTGCTTTCAGTATATAGACCCGTACCTTTCTTGAGTAATCATCAATAATTGAGAGAAAGTATTTACCACAACTTAGTGACTGAACTTTTGCAGGTCCCCATAAATTTGAATGAATGTATTCCAGTATATCTCTTGTTGTATGTTTGGCCTTTGGGAACTTCATTCTTTGAGCTTTGCCATAAACACAATCTTCACAGAGATCAAAATCATTTAGTTTATCATTCCCTAAGAGACCTTGTTTTCCCAGTTCCTGTAACCCTTTGAAACTGATGTGACCAAGTCTCTTATGCCAGAGAGTGGTTTTATCAACACTTGTAGTATGTGATACTTCCCCAGACACAGTAGAGCCCAAAAGAAAATATAATTCATTCCTTTTCACTGCCTTCATTACAACATTATTACCTCTAGACACTATTAAATTTCCACCTTCAGATTGGAATTTATACCCCATAGTGTCTAGCATACCTAGAGAGATTAAGTTCCTTTTTAATTGTGGAACATACCTGACATTCTCTAGTATTCTTACAGCACCATCATACATCTTCAGTTTAATAGAACCTGTCCCTTTAATCTTGCACTCCAGATCATTTCCAAGTAGCACTGATCCACAGTTTTGTTGCTTGAAATGATGAAACCACTCCTTGTTTGGACATATGTGGAAGGAACACCCTGAGTCCAATACCCATTCTGTGTCAATTTGCACAGATGAAACTGTAAGAACTTCTCTAGACTCATATCCTGCTGCATCCTTTGCAATATCAGCAGATGGCTTTGTCTTTACATTTCTATTTGCTGATATCTGAGGTTTGGCTTGATTCTTTGACTTCTTGGGACAATCTTTGGCTAAATGTCCTGGCAAATGACACTTGAAACAGTTCCTTGTTTCTGTTTCAGCAGAAGTGGAATTCTCATTCTTCTTCCAATGATTCTTAGATTGATTCTGGAATTTTTTCTTGAAATTCTTCTTAGTCATCAATCCCTCACTATGTTCTTCTTTCTGCCCTGATTCATTTATCTTTTGCAACTCCTTGGATTTCAAAGCAGAGGTAATTTCAGCCAATGTAATCTGTTTTTCTCTTCCAAATAAGATTGCATCCTTGAAAATTTCATAAGACTTTGGAAGAGCACTTAACAGTATAAGTGCCTTGTCTTCATCCTCCATCTTCACTTCTATATTTTCCAAGTCATCCAGTAGTTTGTGAAAACATATATATTTGATCTGTGATTGGCTTTTCATCAAGCATCTTGAATGCATAGAGCCTTTGCTTCATGTATAAACGGTTTGCAACAGATTTTATCATATAAGTCTTCTCCAATTTTCCCAAATGGCTTTTTTAGTGGTTTCTTTAGCCACTTCCCTCAATACATTGTCTCCCAGACACAAGATAATGGCACTATGTGCCTTCTCCAAGATCATCTGCTTCTCTTCAGGCTTCAGAGTTGATGGCATACCAGCTTCACCATCCAATGCCATGGACAGACCTTGCTGTACAAGTAATGCCTTCATTTTCACTCTCCATAGTCCAAAATCAGACTTCCCCGTAAACCTTTCTACATCAAAATGAGTCGATCCCATCATTTGGTTTCAGATTTCCCACAGACGGCGCCAAATTGTAAGGATTCCACCAAAGCAAACAACCAAGAAACCAATGAAACTACAAACTCATGCACATTCAATTATGATCTTGTATGCGAATCAAACTGAAATGCAAAACAAAAGAAATGTATACACAAGATTTACGTGATTCGGATCATAATTTGTGATCCTACGTCCACGGGAGAAAGAACACCAATTCACTAATCAAGAACAGATTACAAAACTCACAAGAATAAGCTCACCAACTCAACAATAGCTCTCAACCTCTATTGTCACTCTCTTGTGTGTTTCACTTGATTAACTCCCTTGAACTCACGAGTAATCAAGTTATATATCCTTACAAATGACTAGTAACTGCTCTTATCATCTCACCACATCAGTTATACAACATAACAACCTAACGAACTAATAACAGAAGAAATAACTGTCACACTGAATCTGTTCGGCCCATATCGGATGAAATCTCAGCAGAATGAATTTTGACAATAACTCCATTTCCACTCCATGATGATATTAATTTGTTGTTATGTCCTCATAACTAACTTCTAACTGAATTTCTAAGTGTGTTAACAGAATTTGAACATATTTGAGCTATATTTACAAAGTTTATTGTAAAACATTGTCTTTGTATTTAGGAATGTAATCTTCTGTCGTGCCATATATATACTCTAAAGGCGTCCCTGCTATCCAGTTTTCCCAGCTTAACTCGTTGGCCCATGTATTAGGATTAACGTGATCTTCAAATGAGAATGATTGGTCATCAAATAAGCTAGCTAGTTATAAACCATCGAATATATCATCAATCTTTGAATCAAACCAAAGTTTTGTGATGGAATTTTCCTTTGTGTCCTTGTGCACTCGATCTTCTTCCGTGGAAAGAAACTCATTTAGGGATTCATCACAATTTGCATTCCACCTTTGCATTACTTTCCTTTGACGATTAAACACTAGGCATTTGTTAGCAGGTTGACATCATTATGTTTGTATTGACATTTGTATCTACGGTTTCATCGTTGATGGCCGTTGGTTGACGGTAACAACCTGCTGCAATTGGGAAATTGGTGAAAGTATCTGGCCTACGAAAGTGGATGGCAGCTTGGTCGTACGCCATGGCAGCATCCTCCGCCGTGTCATAAGTTCCTAACCAAATGCGTTTTTTGGCCTCGGGATCATGTATTTTAGCACACCACTTTCCCCAAGGCCACAAACGGACTCCACGGTATTTCCTAACCCCGACTGTCTTACCACGCTTGTTCAACATTTGACCTGATGGACCTTTCATACGGCTCTTCTTACCTACGGAATAAGGTTGGTGTTTTTTAATTGTGTCCTTGTTGGGAGCCTTATCCCCACAGAGTGTTCCCGGAAATTTATGTCGAAAACATTGTTGCATTACAACTTCGATCTTGAAATGCTTTAGTTAGTGAGGTTTTTCGAGCCTCTCTCAGTCAGTAGATGAATCTATCGCATCATCATCTACTACTTTGAATATGACCATCCTGGGGGGCCCAATTTGGTTACGTGTCGCTGATGCATCTAACATAATAGATTAAGCGCAGTTGCTGTCTTGGAGTATATTAACAATTTCGAACTGGAATATGGTCTCGATACCCAGAATGTTTTACTCACTTATAAATGAATGAATATTGGTACAATCATATAAAAAGGGTGTAGTCTACTAACTCACAACTACTTTACTTAAACTAATAGATCTAAAGAAGTAAAAGGACTTTGGTTGATTGAACTATAGGTTAAGATGGGAGGTCGAATAGGTGGTCATCGTTTAACCCAACTAATCTAGTTTACCCAATCACGTGTACCTATAAAGATTTGTAATCATTACAAGAGGAGGTGCTTGATTGGGTAAGCTTGGTGGTCCAATCAAATTTGGTTACTTTTGTAGGTCATTATCAATTTCCAATGAAGCATGTAATTCGATAAATGAATAGGTTCCATTAAAAGTCCTCCATGTTCAACTTCCTAGTGGTGGTTGCTTTGGCCCAACACCAAGAATAGCTTGTCCGAGAAGTGAAGAAGTTAGGCAAGTGGGAACAGTTTTTCTAATATATTACAATTATAAATACATTATTTTAAAGTGAGTGGTCTAGCCAGGTCTGTTCCCACATTAAATATATGAATATTGGGCCCGCCATGGCCCCATCGGGTTATTTATCCCATCGCAATAGTACTGTCAGGTCAAATAGATCGTCTTGAAAAGAGATCTTCAAATGTAAAATTAACATATACACAACATCAGGCTGCACTGACACGGTAAAAAGCATATGAATTTTCACGAGCTTATAACATTGCTTTAAATTACAAACTTACATCAATCATAAATCATTTAAATTATATCTAATAAACAATATAACAAACCCCATATTGTATTTATATGTGCCAGAGTATGGAATATGATTGAGTTTTGGGATGGATTGGAATCTATTCGAACGTATACAAATTCAAATCTGTATTGATTTTTCTGTTGTTTAGGTATGGTTTGGCGGAGTGATCTGTAGAAAGTATTATATCCGGTCAATAGGAGACCACCCAGGCGTGGATTATGTTAAAAATAAAAATAACTTGTCCAGAGTCTAGTAACCCGAAGGTAAGATAAAAGACGACCTTTGTATGAAATAAAAAATCCTACACTTTGAAAATGAAATTGCGCAAGAAAAATAAAGAACAACACAGTTACTTTATTCAAACAATTAGTTAAGTAAATTTTGTAAATCTAATGAAAAACGTGGCTGAAAAAAGAAAACTAGGTAATTATAATTGATTTAGGCGTTAAGACTCTACGTCAGTTTGTGGAAAATTATTAAAAAGAGAAGAAAGAACAACGAGCTAAAATGTAGTATACACAGTGCCGAGCCATAAAGCTTAAAATATGGTAAAATGAATGTGACAAAAAAAATTCATTTTCAAGATTGTGAGTAGGTTGATTTAGTATATAAAGGGTTCAATAATATAAAAAACCACCTTCACTATTCGCGTTTTGACACTTTGGAACCTAAACTTTTTGTATGGAACGCTGGCAACCTGTAGAAGCAGTGGTTTTTCAAGTTCGGGCAACCTGTTTCCGGTGGAAAAAAAGTAGAAGAATTTAAAAATTTCTTAAAAAAGAATAATATTAAAAAAGCTATGAAGTTAGTTCCAAAAAAAAAATCTTTTGGAATAGGTGGAGTACATTTTTTAAACATAATGGAATGATTTACAAAATTGTCAAATTTAGATAAAAAAAAATAATAATAATAATTAATAAAAAATTATAATTTATTTAATTTTTTGTCTATAAAATTAAAGAACTATTAAAAAAAATTAGACATTACGAAAATATTTTTAGCGAAGTTTTGTAGGTTTAGAAATTAAGTAATTTTTCTTTTCGTAAAATAATGATTTTTATTATTTTTTTCATTTCCTCGCCTGAAAATATCGCGAAAATTTGACAAACGTAGAGTATAGAACTCAGACTGCCGAAAACGAAAATTTATGTTCCAAAGATTCTAAACGTGAATAATACAGGTTGATTATGTTATTGACCCTCCATAAAACACCAACCTGAGTTTACTAAGCAAAACATTTTTGTCCACCTTTTTTTTTGGTTCATATTCTTAGTCATATCAGTTTAGGCTACTATCTCGCAACGCCCTTACTTAAACTACTTTACTTAAACAAATAGATCTAAAGCTTAATATTGGGCTCAGCAGATTTAGAGGATTGAATCCCAATAAAGCACACTCATTAATTGTCTCAGCCAGGTTTGGACCAGCATTCCCCAGTCTTGAGCAAACGGACCCAAACAGATCTAAAGAAGTTAAAGGACTTGGTTGATTGAACAATTGGTTAAGATGAAAGGTCCATTAGGAGGTCATCGTTTACCGCAACTAATCTAGTTTACCCAACCACATATCCCTATGAAGATTTGTAATCATTATAAAGGGTGGTGCTTGGTTGGGTAAGCTTGGTGGCCCAATCAAATGTAGTTACTTTGGTAGGTCATTATCAATTACCAATGAACCATGTAATTGGTTAAATGGTTTGGTCCAATCTAAATTCCTCCACATGTACAATTTCTAGTGGTGGTGAGTTTGGCCCAACACCAAGACTAGCTTGGCGAGAAGTGAAGACATTTAGGAAAGTGAGAATAGTTTGTCTAATATATTTCAATTATAAATATATTATTTTAAAGTGATAGGCCGATCTAGGTCTATTCCCACATTAGTTATATGACTATCGGGGCCGCCGATGCTCCGTCAGTTTTTTGCCCCATCGAAATAGTACTGTCAGGTCAAATAGATAGTCTGAAGAAGAGATCTTCAAATGTAATTCAACATATACACAACATCAGGCTGCAATTACACGGTAAAAAGCATAGGAATTTTCACGAGGTTATGAAATTGTTCTAAAAACTCACATCATTTATTAATCATTTAAATTATATCTAATAAACAATTTAACAAACCCCATACGGTATTTATATGTGACAGAGTATGGAATATGTTTGAGTTTTGGGATGGATTGGAATCCATTCGAACGTATACAAATTCAAATCTGTATCGAACCTTTTTCTTGTTTTAGGTGTGGTTAGGCGGAGTGATCTGTAGAAAATATTCTATCCGGTCAATAGGAGGCCACCCAGGCGTGAATTATGTTAAAACTAAAAAACTAGTCCACAGTCTAGTAACCCAAAGGTAAGATAAAAGATGACCTTTGTATGAAATAAAAAATCCTACACTATCAAAAGGAAATTGTGCAGGAAAAACAAAGAACAACAACACATTTACTTTATTCAAACAATTAGTTAAGTGAATGTGCAAATCTATGAAAAACGTGGCTAAAAAAAGAAAACTCGGTAATTTTAATTATTTTAGGCGTTAAGACTCTACGTCAGTTTGTGGAAAATTATTAAAAAGAGAAGAAAGAACAACTAGCTAAATTGTATTATACAGAGTGCCGAGCCAAAAAGCTTAAAATATGGTAAAGTGAATGTGACAAAAAAATTACGTTTTCAAGATTGTGAGTAGGTTGATGTAGTATATAAAGGGTTCAATAATATACAAAACCACCTTCACTATTCGCGTTTTGACACTTTGGAACCTAAACTTTTTTTGTGGAACGCTGGCAACCTGTAGAACCAATGGTTTCCCAAGTTCCAGCAACCTCTTTCCGGCAATAGAAAGTAGGAGAATTTAAAAATTTCTTAAAAAAGAATAATATTAAAATAACTATAAAGTTAGTTCCCCAAAAAAAAAAAAAAAACTTTTGGAATAGGTGGAGTACATTTTTTAAACATAATGGAATGATTTACAAAATTGTCGAATTTAGATAGAAAAAATTTAAAAATTAATTAATAAAAAATTATAATTTATTTAATTTTCTGTCTACAAATTCAAAGAAATATTGAAAAGTTTTTAAACATTACGAAAATATTTTAAGCGAAGTTTTTTAGGTTTAGAAATTAAGTTTTTCTTTTCTTTCATAAAATAATGATTCTTATTATTTTTCCATTTCCTCGCCTGAAAATATCGGGGAAATTTGAAAAACGTAGAGTATAGGACTCAGACGGCCGAAAACAAAAGTTTATGTTCCAGAGATTCTAAACGTGAATAATACAGGTTGCTTTATGTTATTGACCCTCTATAAAATACCAACCTGAGTTTACTAATCAGAAAATTTTTGTGAACCTTTTTTTTGGGGTTCATATTCTTCGTCATATCGGTTTAGGCTACTATCTCGCAACATCTTCACTTAAACAAATAGATCTAAAGAAGTTAAAGGACTTTGTTTGATTGAACTATTGGTTAAGATGGGAGGTCCAATAGGGGATCATTGGTTAACACAACAAATCTAGCTTAGCCAATCATTAGACCTTATGCAGATTTGCAATCATTACATAAAGGTTGTGCTTGATTGGCTAAGCTTGGTGGCCCAATCATATTTGTTTACTTTTGTAGGTCATTTTCAATTACCAAAGAACCATGTAACTGGGTAAAGGGTTTGGTGAATAAAATTCCTCCATATATACAATTCCTAGTTGTGGTGGGTTTGGGACCAATGACGTAGTTTGACATTTGCTTGTCAAAGAAGTAATAAGATTTAAGCAAGTGGGCAACGTTGAAATTTTTAATTAGATGATTGCGTAAATGCAAGGATGATAGAAGATTTAAGAATTACGAGACGGATGGTGAATGGATCATCGTGACGAACTTTAAACTCATGAGCTCGTCCTTTAACTAAAACTTGAGTTTTGTGTCGCAGGGTTAATAATATTGATATTGAGACCTCCTTAATGAACGACATATCACAACGAAACTTACTAATAAAATATTTATTTGTGGCTTCTCCATATTAACAATATACTCTGACTCAGGACAATTTTTTTTTTTTCATGGGTTATCATTTATCATCAAACCAGCACAACCAAACAATTTAATAGTTACTCCCTACGTATATGTTTAATTTGCCCGGTCGACGTCAGATCGAATGTTATGGAAAAAAATAATATATTTTTCCTTTGAATTTTTTAATTGAGGAGAATAAATGTTGAGATTTTGGGGGTAAGATTGTGAGATTAAATATATATTTTAACAGTCGACGAAGTGAAGGGAGAAAGACCGCTAAGGCAAGTATGCAGATTTATCCGGCACGGGTCTTTTCTTCAAAAAGAAAATTGTGCAGGCGAAAACACGTGCAACAAGGGGGAAAACCTAGAAAGAATAAAGAAACCTTGATAATTTTATTTATTCTAGGTCATGTTAACATGGTTCATCAATAAGGGGGAAAATAATAAGTGTTTATTACCCAAAACCAACCTTACGTATACCAATTTTTTCCACTTAGTATCTAAAGTAAAAAAATAATGTCCGACAGATTCCTGAAGAAATCATATTTCTCCAACGACACCCTGCTGTTGTTTTCTTACAATAATTATTTTCTTATACAATTAATTTAAAATCCAGAAATTAAGAAATTATTGGTGAAAATTCTTTTAAATTTATGTAAAATACAGAAAAATCAAATGAAAATTTTCGAAATTATTTGAAAATTGTAGCGACCTGCATACCTTTTGCACGACAAATTGAACTTCCTCTTCTTCTTCTTATTTTTCATCTTCTGCTTCTTCTTCTTCCTTCTCCTTGCGTTGGTGTTTGTATTTATATCAGAGGTGGAAATTGCAGCGTATGGGATAATGAGGACACATTTTTTTTATGGCGATATGATAACTTCGACGGGGGTGGGTACAAGAGACGTACTTTAATTACATATGACTACCACTTTGAAAAACAAATTAAAACCTAAAAATTATGAAACTAATTTAAAAAAAAAACATAAATTAATTATAAAACTGAAAATTCGTTCAGAATATCTTCATTTAAATTTCAGATGGTGGAATTATTTTTTAAATTATCACTTTTATTTAAGAATACTAAAATAAATAATAATTTACAGGTTGTGTAAATTAGTTTAAATAGTTAAATTAGTTTTTGCGTTTCCTATTTAGATACGAGTTTTATTCAACGAGTTTGGCTTCGAAGTAAGATGTAGTCAACATCGCGCCGATCCAAAAAAATAAAATAGTTACAGTGAAGGTAACACAAAAATTACGTATTGTAACACCCGCGCCTCTCACAACTCACTGGCCAATATAATTTTTGCATTTCATGCATTCCATATTTTTATGTGCTATTCGTGTGATAGTTTTATAGTAATTAATTTGTTATATTTATGGCGTTATTTTATATTTTGCGACTAATTTGGAGATGTTTACTTTGGTAGTCAAGAACCCCCTAGTCTAAAATATTGGGACATGCTACAAAATTTAAGACTACACGTGACAAGTTTAAAATATAGAACATTATGTAGTATGTGGAAGTGTTAGTTAGATATGTAAAGGATTTTATTGTCGCAACAACAACAATAACAACAACAATAATGATAACAATAATAACAATCGTAGTAATAATAATAATAATAATAATAATAATAATAATAATAATAATAATAATAATAATAATAATAATAATAATAATAATAATAATAATAATAATAATAATAATAATAATAATAATAATAGATAAAAGGAAAAGAAATAAAACTTTACCACCGCCTTACGGAATGAAATAGGCGGTGATAATGATTATAATGTTTATCAACTTCATTTATTTGGAATAAGAGGGGATGGTGTCAAGTTAGTGAAGAAAAAAGGAAGAGCAGGTAAGAAACTTCATTTTCTCTCTAGCATTGATTAATTTGATGCTTGTATAACAAATTTCTACCATGATTACTTATTAAGATAAACAATAAATATTGATGCATATTGGGACAAGATGAATAGTATTGTCAATATGTTTTGTTTTTACCACTATGAGTATATAATTGTTAACTAATGTAATGAGTGAATAATTGATAAGAACACTGTTGTTCTTGTTTAGTTAGGATTAAATTAAGAAAAAGGAAAGAAAGTTGTTGCTTTGAATTTTCACTAAGTGTTCACTAACCTTCTGATTTCGACCTCTTTAAGATCAGAATTTGAAAAAGTACAAAACATGAAAATTGTAGCCTGATGTGTTAGCTTTATTACCCAATTTGAAGCATATAAATATCAATTTTTATAGAAAAAGTTAGAACCTTGTTACCAAAATGCGACGAAGCTGAAATTATCGGACTAAAAATACGTAATGATCTAGAATTTGATAATTTGTGCATTGATTTGAGTTAATTGTCATAGATTGATTACCACGGTGGGATAGGAAGTCTCAAAAGTTACTCCGGAGCAGAGGTAAGTAGAAATCCATCTACAACTACAATGCTTGAACATAGTATTTGTGTTTATTATTTGTGATAATTGATTGTTATATGTGTTGTTGCATAACTTTGTATAAAGTGTTTTATTCCGTTGCTAGAAACAAACTGATGTGCATCAATCATGAGCATTAGCATCTATAAGGATTACATGTGTACATATAAGAAGTCAAAATAACGTAATTTCATAAATTGATAATGTTTTGGGGTTAGTCACCACTGGCACATTGAGAGTTATATATATTGTGTATATGGTGTCTCTCGGGATGCTTCCGGTGACAGGCGTGCACGCGGAAGAGGTTCCCACTTCAGCACCTTTATGATGAGGGGTACGGGAAGAGGTAGACTTTCCGGTGTACTGCAGGGGCAGGCAGGAGGCGGACCCCTGGTAGTCTCGAAAGGATAGCCACTTGGTCGTACCAACCATCACTGATATCTCGGGTGGACTATAAGGGGGGGAAAGAGGGACCCTTGGTAGGCACGAGTATGGCCAATGAGGGATATTTTGGGGAGGTTTGTGACAGTGACGAGAGCCAATTCCCACCAAATATGATTTCTTTTGAAAAAGAGTTGAAGTAAATGGTTTTGTGAATTGTATCTCATCATTCACGCATTTGTCATGCATGATTTTTGCTTACTGAGTTTTAGCTCACGTAGTTCTTGCATTGTAGGTGAGTTCGACTATGCATGAGCTTGGGGACTGATCTAGCATGCTGTTGGAGCTGATGCAAGTTTTGAAGCCTCGGGTATATGAATGACGATCTGTGGGGCTAAACCTTGGACTCACTATGTTTTTGCTAGTGTTCTAATAATCTTTTTGGACATGTTCAAATTAAGGAACTTTAATATGTATATTTCTGTAAATATGGTGTTGAATGGAGTGTGACACCTTTGTACTCGATCTGAATCTATGTAAATATATGTAGGTGAGATTTTGGTCTTGAAGGAGTATTCTAAATTGTTAATTTTGGAAAAGAAAAAAAAAAGAGAATATACAGGTTTTGTAAAGCTAAAAATTAGTATAAAATAAGTTTTTTTACAAGGGTGGGTGTGACATGTATCCCTTATGAGTAAGGTGATGTAGTAGGTTAAAGAGTTAAGAATAGAAATCAACCTATACTATTCGCCTTTTGACACTTTCGAACCTAAACTTTCTTTTTGGATCGATTGCAACTGGTAATTTATGTTCTCCAAGTTTTGGCAATATTTTCCAGCGAGAATTTGATAAATTATAAAAAATTATTCCCACTTACCCTTTTTAAAAAAAATGAATTAACTTGTGCCTAAAACTATAAAATATTTTCTTGGTTAAAAAAATTTAATATGTTTATAAACTCTTTTAAGCTCTTCAAATAATTTTATTTTTTTGGTCATTTTTTTGTTATAATATTAAGTACAAAATTTATAAATTATTTCAAACTTTAAGATTATAACATTTATGTTACTTTATTATATTTGGCATTCTCCATTAATCGTTTTAGTTTCCGACAGTGTGATCCAAAGTTGATAAAAATTCTTTTCCGGATAACAAGTTTTTTATCGTAACCGTCCATTAATTGTGACCATCTAATGTAAAATAATCGAAAAACATTAAAAAATATTGAACGCGGGCTTCTGGCAAATGTTAACCTTAATCGACATGCGAAACATGTAACTTATTGTTCTACGATCATCTACTTCCACTCATCAAAACAACTCTCAGACAACACCCTATACAAATTGGAATTAGTATTATTACAATACCAAAGTTGTATGGTTAAATGCAGGAGTAATGTTTTTAAGAACTAAAAAAGTTATTCCGCCAACAAAACAAAAACAATCTCCGTAAAATGGTGACTGCACATAATTGTTTTATCCTTTCTCACATTATTAATAAATCCACAAACATTTCTTTGACACACAATTAATTAAAAACAATCATTAGTGCTGAAAGGGGAACACCACCATCAACAATCAGTACATGAAAAGCTAAACCTTTTCCTTGCTTCAATGTGAACCATAAAGCTTACACAAGGAGGTTCTCCAAAAGGCTTCCCTAATTAAACAAAAGTCATGACCCTAATGACACTGAAACTTGAAACTTAAAGAAGCAAAAAATTAAAAGACCACCTCAACCTTTAGGTAGACAGATTACATGAACCAGTACCAACTTAAACAACATTAACACAGATGATCCTTGTACAAAATATTACGCAACTTCACCGTGAGGATCTAGATGGTGTGAAGCTGCTGAATCTTGTCCTCGTACATTCTCCATAGGCAGGCTAGATCGTTGGTGGTATGTACCCAGTAGAAGTAGTTCATGTGGACCTCCTCCGATAAGTTCACATCACTGGGGTCAAGAGCTTGAAAGTACACCCCAATATTCACTAGAGATGCTAAGTAGGCTGCATTAAGCTCCATTGATGTTATTCGATCGAAAAGATCCTGAATGACGATCAAAATTTCATTGAGGCGCTTTAGTCGTTCCTGTTGGGGAAAAGAATAAAGATTATAGTCAGGCTATCAGATCATATCTTCAATGAAGGAACACAAGAAAGTTGGCGTGGGAAGACCAAAAAAAAAAAAAAAAGAAAAAAAAGAAAAAACCAGAAGAAAACCTGTTGAATGGCTTAATGAGTTATGTAGTCGTAATCCGTCCGCAGCATTGCCTGAACGAGGTTGTCCATAACACACACCAAAAGAAATAACACAGAAGATGAGCAGAGATGGAGTGTGATGGGGGAAAATGGTGGAGCAATGGAACTAATATAGTGGTTTGTAGACGAAGAGGCATTTCGAATTCTAGGGTTTTTCCCTCCTAATCCATAATCATTGCATGTCTCAAAAGATGATCCTACTTTTGTCTCATCTCATTATTCATTCTTGTGGAAGATTTCCATTACCCAATGTTTGTAGATAGGACAAAATAAAGAATGCCAGATATTTTCTCAAATAATTTAAGGATTCAGAATGAAGTGAGGAAATGTACATGGCAACCTCAATTTTCGTCATCATTAAAATGCAAATCTTTGTAAAAAAATATTAAATGAACTAGGTTGTACGATATTTATTGCAATGCATTGTTTCTTTATCATTTTATGGTACTAATCCATCAAATATCCCTTTTAAATTAACTACTGTTAGTCCCTTAAGATGGATCGTATATTAAGCTAAGTATGATTTAATTAACCCCAAAAAAATAAAAAATAAAAAAATTGTATCCTTGGTAACATTACTAATTATGAAACTTAGGATGAAACGTTGAAAAAATATTAGTATTGTGAAAAAATTAGTGTATCCCAAATAACAAATGAGATTAACGTACTGTACTTCACCCCCTGGATGAAAAATGCATTCCGAACGACGGCATAGACGGTCTCTTGGTTGCGCAATGGAGCATTTTCCCGTTTATGGTTTTCATTTGTGCCCTAAATAGGGTGTTGCACGGCGTAGGCGGGTCTATCCGGTCCTATTTATTATATATCATAACAAAAAAAAATTAGAAAAAAAAAATTATGTGTATTGCGGAAAAAATGAAAGTAACGCATGAACTTACCAAAATAAGTGAACACTGACCGATTGTGAATTGAAAGTTAAATGAAAGCTTAGAGCGGAATTTGGGTAATTGTGACCCTTACTGGTCACGACCAGTATGTCATATATTTTTCACCACAACTTTAACTAATAAATCAATGGAGGGTAAACAGTCGAGATCACAATAGATACATCAATTATCGATACAGTTCTTCAAAATTAACTTCTTATTGATCCGAATAGTAAAAGATTGTTAACTCTTTATAGAATACCTATAAAAAAATAGATCATTTGTAGGGTATGTTTGGAAATTGACACAACACACAAAACCAATTTATACAAAAGTGATAATACTGAAAATTAACTCAAAAGTCTTTCTCTTACCACTTGCTTTAGTATTAGGTAATATCCAAAATAATTTATAATTTACAAATTTTTTTAGATTACACTTGTTAACCAAACTTACCAAAAATTTCACCACAAGCTAAAAAATAGCGTTTTGGTGAGTTGTGTGGACATATATTTAAATAGTATGAAGTAAAACAATTCAGGTTATAATTTTTAAATGAATAGTTCTTACCTCCGTATGACATGTAGAAGAAATTAGTGATTGAATATAAAATTGTCAAGATTTTTAGGCTAACCATTGGAAAACCAAACAAATTTACAAAAAAGAATAAGAAAGTTTGTATCCGCTGAATTTATATATTTATATAAATATTTATATAATTAGTGATTCAACATTCACGTATATTTCTCTGTTTGTCAGTTCGAGATAAATTTATTTTGTTTAACGATGACCTAGAATAATTGATGGACCTAGAGTTCATCCATTTGTGGTGTTGATTCTTGCAGACCACGACTTGATAGAAGTTTTCATTTATGAACTGAAATGATAGTTGACCTATTTTCCGGTTCCTACAATGATATAAAACTCTAAATTAATCTACCAAATTTTGGGGACGAATCACAAATACATTTGGCTAATTTTAGGCATTGGTTAAGATGTGGTAAGTGTTTTACTTAGTGAACACTTTCAATTTGCTTTATGTAGCACTCATTACCTATGGCTCTAGAAGGAAACATAACCCAAAATAGTGTCAAAGGCAAATCTTCCCTAGCCAATCAAATGAGTTTATTATTCCAATATTAATTTATTAGTTTGGCAACCGAAAAAGATTTCTTAATAATAAACTCCCGCGGCCCGTATTAGTGCTGCGAAAATAGGTTTAATGTAGGTTGTATATAAAACAAGCTTAGCCGAATGACCCATTCTATGTTCATATAATTCCAATAATTATTTAAAAAATAATTAATTCATTGACTGGATATTTATATTACAAATTAGTTTAGCATTAAAAGTTAGTGTTTGTTCCTCAATTTACCCGTGAATTTTTTTTTAAAAAAATAATCCCCTAACCACCAGTTTGAAAATCTACTAAAAAAATGTGCATGCAAATTTGACGTATGACGGTACTGTTGGTGAAAATTTTATTCAGAATGGGGAGTTAGGATTTCTGATTTTTGTTAATCATTTAATGCGACCGATAGCTCCAGATACTAAATATATAAAAGCTGGTAGGATCGTCGACAAACAAATATATTTATATTATATTGTTAGTAGTAAGTTGCAGATGTCAGAGGCGACCTGTATATCGGCAGATTTGACAACTAGCAGTACAGCTCATAAGCAATACGCCACTTAATGGTACTGTTTGCTGATATTTAAATATTAAGTAGTGTCACACGAAGTGTAGTGGGCGACTTTATTTATAATCGCTTCTACAGTCTAATAATTAATGGTAAAAAAAATCGCTGGGAACTTGTTATAGATTTTTTTTAAAAAAAATTGTTCGTCGCAAAACATACAGTCGACTTAACATGTATATCTACATATATATATATATATATAGATGTATATATATACGTTTCTGTTATGTTTATATAAATATGTATTATTAATTAATATTAAGTCGCGGATGTCATTCGTTTATCTGACTCATCGTGTTGCATCATTTTTTTTTTCCTAATTACTACTCGCAGTAATACAAATTATAAATAAGTTTTTTTTCGATTGTATTTTTCGGCGTAAACATATTTGAGGTGAATTAAGCCAGACATTAACGAATAGTAATAGTGAATAAAAAAGAAGAGATATATCGATGGAAGTGATGGTACGACGAAATTTTATATAGTATAATTAATTACTCACACAAAATTAATCCAATAAAAGAGATTAAAGGTTTGAACAGGATAGATTGCCCACGTAAAGAGTAGTTTTACAAATGTAGGAATTCTAATTAATTTCAATCATTAACAGTACGAAGTTTAAAAAGGAATATTGACTTACAATAGAAATTAGAATGGACAAATACTCATTTGAGAATAAACCCTAAGGAACTTGTTCCTATAGAGGTATGCAATGCATCTTAAATAGTGGATATTAACGCACTATATCATATCAGATTTAAATTCAGTAAAATGCATAAATCATGTAGACAATATTTATAGTTTTGTACTTTGATAATTAAGAATCACTGATTTTTTTTTTAAAAAAAAAAAATCACTAAGGTAATCAAATATATGACATATGTAAAGAATTTATATAGAAAGTCTTTTATAATGCGTCTGCCAAAATAGGTTTTGGAATACATCTATAAATATTACATAATAATATAAAATAAGTTGTAATTAAAGTAAAATAAATGTACCGATAAATATTTTATATATTTGCATATACTAAACGTTTTTAAGAATCCTTAAATATTAACAATTTTTATAATTTAATTATATCTATATATACATATGTATATATATATATATATATATATATATATATATATATATCTCTAAAATATGGATACCGTATTTAAATTAATCTATGAACACAAGTTTTATAAGTTACACGTATCACGCGTGCAATGATATCAATCTTTAACCATTCAATTTTGATATATTTATATATTTCTTATAAAAAAATGTGAGATATGAACTTTATATTAGTTGAATTAGTAAATCAATCCAAAAATTATAACTAAAAATTGTATCAAATCTAAGGTAGACTATTCGGGTCATGTAAAAATCTGAAAACAAAAATTTGAATATTTTAATAATAAAATTTCACTATTTGAATATTAAATATAGTTTTTGTTCCCAAAATTTGAAGAAAATGACATTTGTCCCAAAATTTTAAGATAAAGACACTTGACAACATTTTTTCTCTATTAGTCTATAAGGGATTAGTCATTACCGTGACGTTGAATATAACCAATAGGGTGATAACTTGGCCGACTGGACTTATTTAAGAGAAAATATATTAACATCTAATTTGTCAGTAGCAATTAGGACAAAATTTAATAAAAACCCAAAATTAGGATAAAACAAAATACTAACAAAAACGATGTACATGTAAGGGTGGCATAATCGACAGCTAATGTTTTAGATGGGCCTGGCCATACAATCTTACCCCTAAGTACTATTTGGTTCTTGCAGTTCTGCACGTCTCGTAATCGGTCGGAAAGATATTGTTATTGTAATATGGGCTCCGGATCAAGTAATTAGGGCGTCATTTACATCTTCGACTCACTACAAAAAAAAAAAAATTAAATATTTATATGTTTAGTTGCCGGTACTATCGGCGACATGAAAATTAATTAAAAAATATATTTACCAAGGTTAGGAGCCGGAAGCAACGAATGCCACAACCGACTTATAAAAAGTCGCCCACCGTGCAGGCAACGCTACTTATTATTTAAATTCCAACAAACGGTACCTTAACATGGCTGTAGTGTGTGAACAGCACCATTATCCATCAAATTGGTCATATTTGCACCCTCAATTTAGTTGCTTAAGGTGCTCAATTAGATGGGTTTTTGTAATGCGTTGTCATCATGGAATAGTTATTCTTGCATGTAGTTTTAGATTAAGTGATTGAATGTAAGGATTGCACTAAGGTCCCGTCTAAGCACGAAACTAGGTAGTGACTGAAAATAAAAATATAGTAGGCAGAAATACAGTATTTATAAGTGAAGCATTCTTTAGCTTAAAAGAGAGAGAAATAATCCATAAGTGAAAAATGCAGGTAAACAACAAGTACAGAAAGCTTTCGTGAGATTTATGTTTGTTTACACTTTTTTTTTTCTTTTTTTTTTTTAGCATGAAGGAGCATTGCACACACAAAATTTATTTCTTTTGGAAATCTAAGAAGCCTGTAGTTGATTCAGTTAATCAATCAGAAACACCCTGTTATTTGATTCAGTAATATGAATTAGAGAGTGTTTGTTTAAGATTATTGAATATGTACTTTAAGCTGTTTTTACCACGTAGTAGTTGCTTAGGCTCATTTGTAAATAATTAATAAGAAAGAATGTATAAAATAACTATTAAGATCTCTACAGCATCTTACAACAAATTGACTTAATTGGTAAATAATTATTTGTTTGTAATTTCAATTACCAATAAATGTTTATTGTAAAAATAGATTATCACTAAACTAGGTGGAGGGTTTGCTATTTTCTTCCTAAAAAACTTATAAGTTCTGGAGGAGCTAATTTAGACATCTTATTAGCTCATTTGGAAAAAAAAATGCGGGATCCCTTTTTTTTAGAGTTGCAACGCTCATGAACCTCTTAGAAGATGTTTTGAAGATCTTATAAACTCTACCACACAACTTAAACACAATTTTTTTTTACCCACTTGCACGTAGGTGTAATCATTGGCTATATAAAAAAATGGTCATTTTGAGAAGCATAGCAACTACCCTAAGTGATATTGCGTGCATAGGTAGATTAATAGTGTTCCACTTGCAAATAAAAAATTAATTCTTGGAGATGTGTCTTAAACATAACCTTCATAATCCCCCATCTAGCCTCCATTATATATACCTGACCCCCTGGAGGGTATGCCCATTAACATCCTTCATATTCAATATCTTTAATGGATGATGAGTTTAACTTTTTGTACAGCGAAGTTTCGCAAGGAAGTGTTGTCGATCAACAATATATCTATGAATTGATAAGGGAAACAAACAGCCAAGATCCAAATTACTGCGTAGTATATTCTATATTTTTTTGTCTTGTTTACTATTATGTTGCTTTACTATCTTTTATTCTCCGAGTTATTGAAAAACCCAATGAATTGTGCACATTTCACGATCTCACGGAGGATTCAGACGGTAAGACTGTTCAGGGTGTCAAGATTGGGACTCGTCGGGGTTTGTTCGTCGATGGTACGAGCCCTAATACACAAAATGTCTTTGCGTAAGGATTGGAGGCATGCTGAGGATTGCAGCATCCTCAAAGCGGTGGACAGAACAGTTGACTGTATCACTAATTCCCATAAGAATCATGTCGGGCTGACACCAAAAACCCGGATTGCATTACGACGTTATGGTGAAATGGTAGAAAAAATAGGTGACCTAAAAAAAAACTGCTATCGAATCCATTTTTGGCCGATGTCTAGAATTTGTAGCGTGTGAGTTATATAGACCCTTACTTCATGCCCTGATCCTAGCTTTTGACACTGTAACTTTAAACTTAGAAATATTTGGGCAAAGTTATGATGTAAATATAGAGAGTTTTAGCAAACTTATGGGGTACCTGAGGGTGGTTTGGATCTAATCTTCCACGGGGACGCAGGTCATGCAAACGACCTTCGTCATAAATATATTAGTGATGAACTAGACCGAACGGTAATTAAGACCAAACAAGTTGAACAAATACCGTTTGATTGCCAGGAGCCAAATGAAGACTTTTTGAGCTCGTATGTGTTATTTACCACAACAACGTTGTTAGGGACGACAACCGCAAATGAAATTCATCAAAACTACATTTATAGAATTTTGGATGTGGACACCATACATAAAAGAAATTGGGCTAGCCATTTTTTCAAGAAGATGCTACAGGGGGTCATGAAGTGTAGAAGGAACCTGAAGCCCTACACCTATATGAAATTCTATTTGAGCACGAATGTTTGTAAAACCTCTAGTGTGTAATTGAACTATCTGCATTTCTGCAGTAGTGAAGCTTTATTCGCCTCTTGATTTTACACATATTGAATCGTGAAAGTTATATACACTACAACTGAATAATGACTATATAGGAGTGCGCCTATCATGTAGAATTATTTGATTAATTGACAATAATAAAGTAGCTCTGTTCCACTTCTGTACGGGATGTGGAATTATTTTATTTGACATCGTATTATAATTTACAATTAAGTCTTTGGATCAATTGTAATTTTATCGTTACGAACATCACACGCATGGATGTGTCGAGAGTTTGGACGGCATCCTTGCTAGTATGTCACAAATGTAATAAAACCGTAATTCGCTCATGTCGGTATACTTTTATTATTAATATAAACAAATGTGTCTCACTCAGTATAAATTGTTTATTTATTGGAGTGTAACAATATTTTTTTTATAGTTCAGCTTCCTAAAGTTATTCTTGTAGTTAGATTTATTATAAAGACACCTCAAATTTATTTTTACAGAATTATGTAATTTTCTTGTATGCCTTTTGCGTAGTCTTGATGCATTAATTTTCTAATCTATAATGTAAGAATGTAATCAATTAGTAAAGTTCCTTAGTATTAAGAGCGTACTACTTAATCCACCATAATACAAGATATCTTATAGAATAGACTAATATTTTTTGAAAAACTACAAACTTCTAATTAATTGTGTGGGATCGGTAACTATAAAAACATGTCCTTGTTTTTTTAATCTTAATTGGAAAGTAGGACATGTTTCATTCGACTAACTATATTCACCAAATTAGGGTAATATAAATTCTAGAAACTGAGTTAGTATGTTCAATTCGATATGACCCTAATATACTATAATCCTAACTATTATGTTTCGCATACTAGTGTAGTTGGTACACGTGGCCGTGCACATATTTTTAGGTCAATTTAAGTGTCTTTTTACGGACGTTTATGTGCATATTCACGTATGTTTTGTGCGTTTATTTCTAATTGGGCAATTTGACGTATTTAGTTCGTTTCCATGTCAAAACATGCGAATTAAGGCCGAAAAAACAGGTTCGAAGATCTCAAACTGACAATTCGAGCTCAAAGGGAGAAGAAAACAAGGAAAAAGAGGGGACCTTGGCCGAGTTGCTGATGCTATGCCCGTGGCCAAAGTCACGGTCGAGGCTAACCAGCCCACGACCATGGTAATTTGTACAGAAGATGGCCAAATTTCACTCAACAGGACCACGGCCGAGGCAACATAGAGCTACACCTGTGGCGCCCCCAGACTACAACCACGATTAGGATTGGCCATGGCCGTGGCATTCCCAGACCACGACCGCGACTATGATTGGCCACGCCCGTGGCAAGAGGTCTAGAAGAGGGGTAAAATCCAGCCAACCAGACCAGGGCCGAGGCGAAGTATTGGCCATGGTCGCGGTCCCAAATTGGGCCCAAACCCTTGTTTTCACCACGCCCGCGGCCAATTGTGTGCCACGACCGCGACGAGGCCCCCTGTTTTAAAAATTCAAATACGTTTTTGCCTAACTTGGTACAAACACTTTCTCCTATATATATATATAACCTCCAATTCGAAAATGACCTATTCTAGAGCATATTTCTAGCCACTTTTGAGCCATCATCATCCTCAAGGACAAGTTTGGGAAGAAGATTAAAGACCTTTCACTCCTCAACCTAAGTTCTTGGTTCAATCTTTAAGTTTATTATGTTTTCTTGTATTTCTGATTGTATTAGTTGTAATGGGTGGCTAGCACCCTTAGAATTCACTCTTAATCAATGTGGAACCTTGAGTCGAAGACATATATGTGATTATTGCGGTTAATATTACCAATTGGATTGTGTATTTAAGTGTTTTATGTTATTTGTTGTTATTGAGTCACATTTATGAATTGATTATTGGACCCTTTAGGAGATTTATGAATGTGTTGCTAGTAGTCGGGGTAGCTACCCGTAATTGTAGTGCTTTCGACTTAATTGTAACAAACAATGAATGTTCATTGGTGATAACATAAAGTTCGACCACTAAAATCGAGCTTGTGAGTTTTATGTCGTATTTATCTCTCTGTCTTAGTGCCTAATGCATTTGATTATCAAATCTAAGAAAGCTTGTTCGAGGGTTTGGTTAAATCGAATAGGGTTAGTTGAAGAGCTTGTTTTGATTAACTAGGATTAAGAGACAACAAGACTATTAGAGCTTGTTAATAGTCTTGAGATAAGGGTTTGAATAATATTCCACTGTGTCATTGTCGCAGTGTAGGTAATATTCCATAAGATGAATTTGGGTAAAGGATGTAACATCAATATCTATTTTTCCCTAAATAACAGGATTTTTTTGCTGAAGTGCATACCCCAAATTCAAAGACGGTCCACGAAGAAGCAATGCATCGGACTTCAAACTATGAAAGTGTTAAGTTCAACACGAACGGAAAAAGAACAACTCCGGACAGTTCACGCACGGAACGGAGCTGCTCATAATGTACAATGTGCCATCTTCTATAATATAAAAACACAACCGTCCAAAAATGGAAAGTTCAGTTTTTTCCCGCCCAATGAACTTACCACTTCTGGAAATGGTTTGTGTTTTGGTAGATTTCAGTAATTTTCGTAAATATGTATGTTAATAGCTTAATTTTCGCCCATAATTATAGTGTAACAGCCCATTAAGATGATTGAGTCAACTTTCAACGCTCTATTTCAGTACATATACTGACAATAAGGTAGTAATAATTATTAAACGCCAATAGTGAATTTTTTGTACAAAATCAATGCTTGACAGGACGAAATCTCTTCCAATTTCCTTTCAAACTTGCACACAAATAAATTAGCAGATCCTAAAGAAATCCAGCAAATGGTAGGGTTTGTCTGTCGAGCATAATCGGTCGCAAGATTGGATCTTGCCGACGTCGTAATCATCGAACCGATTGTTCGAGGGAGGAGGCAATCTGAAGTCGAAGAATCCCGTGACTGATATTTTGGGACAACTCCGGCAATCGGCGTTCGCATTCAATTCCGACTGCGTTTGGGCACATTTTAATTCGGAAAGCTCCGGATTCGGCGAAGAGTCCTGCGGCTGAGACTTTGGGACAGCTACGGCAAAAGGCAACTTCGCATGCGATTCCGACTGCTTTTGGGTTTTTAGAATTCGGACAGCTCCGGCTTCGGCGAAGAGTCCCGCGACTGAGATTTTGGGACAGATCTGGGCTCGGCAACTTCGCATGCGAGTCTGACAGGTTTTTTGGATTTTTAGAGGATATTGTCGTCTGAGATGATTGATGTTGTGTCTGAGTTTGCTCCACCTATTCTAATTTGCACCACGAAGCAAACCAAGAAAACAAACCATTTTGGATAATGAAATCGGAGAAATTGGGTAAGATGAGAGGAGGTCGGGTGATGTTGACGAAGAGGAAATGGAGAAGGAGAAGAGAGAGAAATAGGATTATTAATTAACTATGATAGATGAGAGAGAGAAACAGGGTGCATAGTTGGAAATAATTAATGGGGTACAGTGGTGAAATAACTTATTATGTATAATACCATTATATTAATATTATATGTTATAATATAATTTAGTAAAAAAGATTGAGAATAAACAATAAAAAATATACTTATAAACGTATGTCACTGAAAAATGAGTACAAATTACTCAAACCATAATCGTTATTTAAAGAAAAAAAAAAACAGGTCATTTACTTTCTCTAAAAAATTAAATAATTTATAGTTTCCAAATCTAACAAAATAATTTTTTGGAACTAGAGTAAATATTTATGAAAAAACAAAAATATTTTTTTATAATAATAACCCATCCCTAACAATAATATAAATCCTTAAGTAAATACAAGTATCTACACACACTTTAATTAATAATCATTAATTCTCTACTAAGGCAGTATTTACAAAAACTTATTCTAAGCACTTATGCACTTTTAGCTTAAAAAAAGTAATTTTGAGTATTTTTAAATACCTGCTTCTACTTTAATAATGGTTTAAAATAACTTATTTTTAGCAGAAGTTGGAAGCAAATCATCACATGTTTATTTTTTTTCTGCTTATACATACAACTTCTATTTAAAATTATTTTTTTTCCCAAACAATACAACTTCTACTTTGTGCGTAAATTACTTATTATTGTAAACACTCCCTATTTTTTCTTAAAAATAATTTTTTCATAATCTCTAAATTTAATCAATTATTCTAAAGTAGAAGCGCAAACACACCCTAAGGGGGTATTTACGATAGCTTTTGAAAAAATAATTAAAATTAGAGATTTTGTAAAAATTACTTATGCAAAAGTAGGTAGTGTTTGCGAAAAGAAATGATTTTTAATAAAAAAAAATATAAATTGGACTGTTTGGTAAAAAATCACTTATGACTTTTAAAATTACTAAAAGATCTTATCTTACAATATATAAATACAAAACCGTCTGAGTATAGTAAGTTTAACATTTTCCAGCCCATTCACATTACTAAATGGGCCAAGCAGAATTTTCTACAAATTAAAGAAAAAAAGCAAAACAGAAAATGAAAATAATGAAAAAGCAGCGCGTCTTGGGCATGCATCAAGTTTAACTCACCGTGCTTGTGACGCACAGTTCAGCCGAGATGATCGAATGGTCAAAAATTTTAGTAGTGGCATTCAATCACAAATTTCCATTTCATGCCCACCAATCATGGATTTCCATTCTTACTCTTCTATTTTTTTAATACCAATTTTTTAACCGATTATAACATTTTCGTCTCAATTTCATTTTTGAAGAAAATTACACCAAATTAATTCTTATTTCATGATCTTCAATTTAACATTCATATTATAATATTACGTTTAAAAAGAAAAACATAAACACGAGTTTTTTTTTCTTTGATTGAAATCTTCGTTTGACCTGTTTTCTCCTTCCATGATATAGTTGAAATAGTTCATTAAAAGAGGTATACCTCATATGTTGGTAAACTAACACTGAGTTATTACGTTGTTACAGTTTTTCAGAAAATAACTGAAACTAAATCATAAAAATGAACCCTAAAGAATATAGCCTAAATCGCTAAAAGAAATTATTTTAAACAAATAAATCACATCATTTCAAAAAAAATAATATATATATACACATATATGAGAACAACGAGCCACATGCAAACACTCAAATCGTAAAAGTCTTTTTAAATTTATATGAGTTTCTATAAACATATTTTCTTGATGAAATAGGGAAACTAAACTTAACCCCAAACAAATCCGAATAAAATTAGAACCATACCAAAAGTAAAATTAAAACCATATATGTGTGTGTGTGGGGGGAATCTTGGTTATTATAATAACACACTATTTTGTTCTCCCAACTATAAATGTTCTCACTAAAAAAACAACAATTGATAATAATTAAAAATTAATTATCACAAGCTTAAAATAAATTGGTATAAGAAATAATTTTTGTAAGATTTTTGAAAAGAGGAAAAAAAAAATTACCGAACCAATAAATTTTATTGGTAAATTTACCAAATATTATGGCAATTCACTCCGAACCACACAAACATGCAAATAATTTGTTATTCAGTCTTAAATCATAAAAAACCGGTTATACATTAAATTATTATAAAATTTGAATAATATAAAAATAGTTATACTAATTTGAAAATTATTTGATTGGTAACTGATAAAGCGCAATCCGGTATCCAAGAAACTCCACGAAAACCTATGCAAGAAATATTGAAAAACACAAGATGTACGTGGTTCGATCCGGAGATCTACGTCCACGGGCTCAAAATAGCACCTGCCGAGGTGTTTCTTTCACTATCTCTTTGAGTTTACACGTAATAATTTCAGAATACAAAATGCGAACCCTAATCCTGAGAACAATTCTCCTATTTATACTCATCAATTCCAAACCCTAACTAACTCCCTATAATTGCGCCTATTTTCCGTTGCATGGAAGTTGGGAGCAGATCGTGGGCCTGGAATCTTGGGATACGCCACAGTTGGGCCACGCTCTTTTAGGCCACGCATGCTTCTGGGCCGGTTACTGGGCTGGGTCGGATCGGAGTGTTTAACCTGATCCGAAGTTACTGGGCCATACCCATCAGATGCCCCCCCCCAGCCGGAGCGAGGAAGGAGCTTCGGTTATGACCGGGTTGGAGTTGCCAACCAGAGGAGCCGCGGTTACTGGTAAGCCGAAGTATTTTTGGGAAGCCGAGAATTTTCGGAGCCGGAGTTGATCCGTGGTGTAGTCCGCGGGGGCCAAATCAAACTAGGCTGAACATTCCCGAGGTGATAGCGAGGGCCTCGAAGGCGACAAAGTGTGGCGAAAGAAAACAGCAGTCTGGTCGAGGTGAAGGAGGCACCGGGGTGCTTTCCAAATCTTCTTGGGCAAGGATGGGGTTGATGTGATTGGCGGCGCCATCATGAGAGAGAGGGATGTGAAGTGACACGCTCTGCAATTTCCAATGAACTTGTTCCCCACGCGCCTTGGGAACTGTAAGGCGCGTGATTAGCACGTCCAAATCTCAATCGCTGAATTTGAATAGGCCGTATCAGGACCGTCGGTTCTTTGAGTATATATTTGGAATAATGGCACAGTATACTTCATCTTCTTCATTGCGATTTGCCAGTTTTAGAAAGCGGGAAAAAAGGAGAATTCTGTGCGCCTGTGATTCATCTCAAATCAAAACTTCTCAAACTCAAACCAAGTAAGTATGCCTTCTTCTTCATCTTCTTCTTCTGTTCAAGAAGTAGGGACTCAGAGCGCTCCGTTAGATGTGCCACCCCTTCGATATGTTATTCCAGAGAGGAGCGAGATTAGGACAGTGGAAAGGGCCGACGGCATGGAAACCAACATTAGGATGGTCGGTTTTTATGAATGTGCTGAGGAGGACTTTGACGTGTCCACTGTAGCATCGCGGATGACGCGAGTGCAGATAGAGGCCTTAATCCCCTCCTTCTATTTCCCATTTAATTTAGAGTATATAGTGCCGGATTCCGGTGATAGAGCCTGTTGTCCCCCGCAGGGTTTCATTGGTGTATATATAGATCCGTTAAAAATAGGTTTGAGATTCCCCCTTTGGGACATAGTTATCCGGCTACTGAGATATTATAACATCGCCTTGAGCCAATTAACGCCGAACGCGATTAGACAAGTAGTCGGATTCACCGTAGTGTGCAAGAACTCCGGAGTGGAACCAACCGTAGAGCTATTTAGGTATTTTTATCAACTAAAAGCCTTCGGGAAGTCCAAGGGGTGGTACTCCTTCAGTCCCCGAGCACGAGGTGGTTTCAAGGTACAAAACCCCAGTAAGGTTGAGGGGTGGAAGGAGAAGTTCATCTTTGTGAAGACCGGGGTGGCCCTCCCGATGTGGAGTCGGGAGGAGGTGCTAGATACTGCCCCGGTGGGGGACCCGGACGCCGAGGTTGTGGAGATATTCCGGGTTGTGGGGACCTTCAAGACCCTGTGTTCGGAGGAAGAGCTGGAGGATGCTGGACTAAGCCCATATTATTCGGGTGATGCGGCGGGGAAGTCCACCCAGGGTCAAGAGTCGGGAGCCGGGGTTGCCGAGGAGGGTAGGAGTTCTCATACCTGTTTAGAAATTGTTGTCTTGTGCAGGACTAACCCGAATTTCTGTATGCAGTGGGACGCTTCGGGAAGGAACCAGCAGGAAGCCCCACAGTGGCTGCAGCAGCCAAGAAGAAGGGCAAAACTGCTGAGGTGTCTCCCCGGGGGAAGATGTCACCCAGTCCACGACCTTCTGTGGGGCCGGAGGAACGAGTTGTGGCAGCGGGGTCAACCCCCGGAGCGAAGAGGAGGTCAGAACCGTCCGGGACACCTCCGGCACCATCCAAAAGACTCCGGACCGGGGAAAACGTTGAGGTAAATCTGAAATGCCTTGTTAGTTATTATTTACGCAAATGAAGTGTGCACTACCAGTACTGATTTCTGTATTATGTCTTGTGTGATTTTCTGAAGGAGCAAGTGGCCCCCGGTCTGCTGGGGTTGGAGGGCGCGGACGCCGAGGAACTTCTGCGTTTGGCTCGGGGAATCATGGAGCTTGGCCGGAAGAATGAGAAAGAGGCCAAAGAAGAGCTGGCCGCGGTGGTAAGGGATCTGCGCGCGCGCAATGACAGGCTAACTCAGGATCTGACCGAAGCGAGGAAGAGGGCGGTTTTGGTAGAGAATGAAGTAGCGCGTCCGCGCGAGGTGGAGGCGGAAGCCGGAGCCCTTCGTGGAGAAACGGCTCAGCTGCGGGCAGAGATGAAGGCCCAGGAAGCGGCGATTGTCGAAGGTCAGGAGGCAATGCTGAAAGCATTTGCCGAGAAATTACTCCAGACGACCACATTTCTGGACTTTCAGACTGACTTCGTTGCTATCGGGGACACGGCCACGCGATCGTTGTTAATGGAGCAAATCAAAGAAGTCTACCCGAATGTGGACGTATACCGTCCAGAGTTCGGGTATGACTATAATGTTGTGGCCGGGGTGGAGGAGGCCTACTACAAAGCTCTAACGCACCTCCCGGATTGGCCCCTTGTAAAAGCTTTGGCAGAGAAGAAAGTGATATTAAGGGCTGAGGAGGTTGCAAGCTGTGAGGTGGACCAAGACCAGGAATTCCTGGCATTCCGCCGCGGTGAGTTCACCTCTGGACCCCGAAACAAAGAGCCACCCCCCGTATAGAAGCTGCTGCTGTTGCCGTAGAGGAAGAGGCAGGAACGGCTGAGGGCCGACAGGAGGAGGTGCCCGAAGAGGCCGAGGGGACCGAGGAGGAGGTCAGTCGTTCCCCTCAAATTTGATGTAGTAGATAATAGGAGTAAATGTAAATCCCTTGTACCGGACCATGGATAATGTATTCTGATTGTGTTAAAAATAAATTTTGTTGACGAACTGAGTTGTCGTTCATTGTTTGTTTGAGGTTGATTTCTCTTGTTGATTCCGTTGCTTGTTCAGGATACCGCGGAATTGCATGACACGATAAAGAAGCTCATGCAATCATTAGAGTGGTTCCGCGGAGAGAAGAATAACTTGCAAATGCAAGTAGTGCCGAAGCTAGAAAAGCGAGTGGCCGCTGCGGAGAGAAGGGCGAAGGAGGCCGAGGAGAAAGCCTGGGACCAGGAGTTGAAGTATCTGGCGAAAGTTGCTGAACTGGACCGAGTCCTCATCCATCAAAGGGAGTATGACCGGATACTGACCGAGTTCGGCTTACTGACATTTGAGGAAGTTGAGGCACGGGTCGTAGAGATTCAGAATGAAATTTCAGCACTTATGGCGAAGGGCCTAGCCGAGTCCTCGGAGCTTGTAAGAAAGCGAGAGGTGCTGGAGTTACTCCTCAACATGTATGAAGGATTGAAAGGCCGTGTGTGAGGTAGTGTTCAATCTCATCAAGTGAGCTATACTTGGTAATATGGTGTGTTGGGAATGTGGAACCGGGTTCAAGAGGTGAAGAACCGGAGGTTTGGACCGGGTTTGAGCATCAAGAAGCAAAACTGGTCAGGATGAGCCGGGTTCGTGGCAGTTGTGAATAACCGCTGATTGTGACGAGTTAGTTCAGGATTTGTGACGAAGAAAACCGTCACTTTTGTCCGGTAGCTGAGCTCAACTTGATTCAGTTAGAACTTTTTGTACGGTTACATTCGAGCTTAAATTCATATATCACTGTAAAGCTCTCATCAAGGAGAACAACACTACGTCGAGCAATTTTCAGTTTCTTAGATTAGAGAGAGTATTTTGAGAGGGAACGATTTCTGCCCTAATTTGTTCCAGAATTGGGCATTTTGATTTCTGAGTGTATTCTCTGTAATTGATTGGATTTCTTAGTGGATTGAGGTGTGTCTTGCCTCCGTGGATGTAGTTCATCTTGAACGAACCACGTAAAACTTGTGTGTGATTCATTTATATTTCCTGTTCTGCGCAAGTAGTGTTCGGTCACAACTTTGGCCGAATTAAGTGTGTGTTTTCAGATTGATCTTTGTGCTATTTCCAGATTCAGTTTTGCTGTGTGTTTAGGAGTTGAAATCACTAACAAGTGACGCCGTCTGTGGGAAATCAACTCTCACAGCTTGAAGAAGGGAAGGAATGGCTGGTATGAAGATGGATTTTGAGAAGTCCACAGGAAGGAATGACTTCACATTGTGGAAGATCAAGATGAATGCAGTATTGGTTCACAATAGCCTTGATCTTGCATTGATACCTCTGGATTCATGGGAAGAAACTGAGAAATCCAAGTTTGCATCAGTGGATAAGAAGGCCCTAAGTCTTATCTTCCTATGTTTGGGTGATAAACCGTTGAGGGAGGTCTCAAGATGCAAGAGTTCCTCAGAAGCATGGAGGAGATTGGAAGAACTGTATCAATCCAAGTCAGTTTCCAACAAGCTGTTCCTGAAACAGAAGATGTTGGCCTTCAAGATCACTGAAGACAAGGTAATTTCTGATCAACTTGATGAGTTCATTAAGATGATTGAAGAATTGGAAGATCTGGATGTGAAATTGGAGGAGGATGACAAGGCATTGATGGTGTTAAACATTCTTCCAAAATCCATGGAAAGCTTTAAGGATGCCTTAATGTATGGGAGAGATGAGCAGCTATCCTATGATGGAATAGTGAAGGCTCTGAGGTCTAAATGCTTCCAGACTCAAGGATAAAGGCATGGTGCAATCTGGAGAAGGCTTGAATGTCAAATTCAAGAAATCTTGGCAAGGCAAGAAGGGACAGAATGCTAAAAATCCAAAGTCTGGGGATTCTAATCCTAAGAAGGGGAATGACTGGGTTGAGAAGAGGAAATGCTTCAAGTGCAAGCAGCCAGGTCACTTGAAGAAGGACTGTCCTAAGAGAAATAAGAAAGGTGGAAATCAAGGGGCAGAAGCTGCTGCTATTGATCATCAAGAAGACCCTCCAGAAGTATTAAATGTTACTGAATCAAGAATGGTAAAGGAATGGGTCTTGGACACAGGCTGTTCTTTCCATATGTGTCCACACCAGTCATGGTTTGATGAACTGAAGAGAGAAGATGGTGGAAATGTTCTCCTGGGAAATGACCAATCATGCAAGGTCAAAGGAGTTGGATCAGTGAGCATAAGGATGTTTGATGGTGTGGTCAGAGTCATCTCAAATGTAAGATATGTTCCTGGACTTAAAAGAAATCTCTTATCTCTCGGTTCTTTAGTAACCAGTGGATGTCAGTTTAGCTCAATAGATGGATTCTTGCATATCACAAAACATGGGAAATTGGTGATAAAAGGTAGACAACATATTGGATTGTTTATCTTGATTGGTTCACCTGTTGTTGGAAGTGTGGATATGGTCTTGAGCAGTTCAGAGCTTGCTAAATGGCACAAGAGACTTGGACACATAGGAGAGAAAGGGTTGAAGGAACTGTCAAGAAGTGGAGTAATTGAAAATATGGGAAATCAAGAACTGGAGTTCTGTGATCAGTGTGCTTTGGGCAAATCCAAGAAGCTGCCCTATGGAAAGGGTGTTCACACAACTCAAGAGCCATTAGATTATGTTCACTCTGACATATGGGGTCCTGCAAGAACAGAATCTCATGGTGGTGCAAGGTATTTCATGTCCTTGATTGATGATTACAGCAAAAAGGTGTGGATCATGTTGATGAAGAACAAGAGTGATGCTTTCCATAAGTTCAAAACATGGTTGATTCAACTGGAAAATGTCAAAGGGAAGAAGGTGAAGCACCTTAGGACTGATAATGGACTGGAATATCTCTCTACTGAGTTTACAAATTTCTGTGAAGAAAGAGGAATCAAGAGACACATGACTGTTCCAATGAATCCTCAACAGAATGGAGTTGCTGAGAGACTCAACAGGACTCTTCTTGAAAGAGTGAGGTGTATGCTGTTGGATGCTGGGTTACCAAAGGTATTCTGGGGAGAAACCATTGCTACAGCATGTTATCTTATTAACAGGTCACCCTCATCAGTGATTGGGTTCAAAACACCTGAAGAGGTGTGGAGTGGACAGAAACCAAGTTATGAAGGGTTAAGGGTGTTTGGGTGTCTTGCTTTTGTCCATGTCAAGCAAGACAAGCTAGATGCAAGGGCTCTCAGATGTGTATTTCTTGGATATCCGGATGGAGTAAAGGGCTACAGATTGTGGTGCTTAGAGAAGGGAAATCAGAAGATAATCACAAGTAGAGATGTAAAGTTTAATGAGAATGTGATGGCTTACTCTTCTACAGGCTCTAAGGAAGAATTTGATGGTGCTACAGAGACAGAGGAGATATCAATTCAGGTGGAGCATCCTGCTGAAGATAACCACACACCTCAACCACAAGAAAATTTACAAGATAGTGATTCATCATCTGAAGAAGAAGAACAAACTGGACCTTCACAAAATGTCAGAGAATACAGCATTGGAAGGGACAGGCCTAGAAGAACAATCAACAAACCTGATTTCTATGGTCAAGCAGGGAGTGTTTATTATGCCTTGAGTGTTGCTGAAGACCTGGAATCACAAGAGCCTAGTAGTTTTAAAGAAGCACTAGACTATGAAGAAGGTGAACACTGGATACAGGCAATGACTGAAGAGATGGAGTCCCTAGAAAAGAATAAGACCTGGATATTGGTGGAGAAACCAAAAGGTCAGAAACTTGTAAGCTCTAAATGGATATACAAGAAGAAACTAGAGACAGCAGGATCAAAACAGGTGAGGTTTAAAGCAGGTGGCTAGGGGCTTTACACAAAGAGAAGGGATTGATTTCAATGAGGTTTTCTCTCCAGTAGTAAAGCATTGCTCAATCAGGTTGCTTTTATCAAAAGTCACACAGGAGGACATGGAATTACAACAACTGGATGTAAAGACAACATTCTTACATGGAGAACTCAATGAGGAGATATATATGAAACAGCCAGAAGGCTTTGTTGTTCCTGGAAAAGAAGACAAAGTATGTTTACTGAAGAAGTCACTATATGGACTTAAACAAAGTCCAAGACAGTGGAATAAGAGGTTCAATGACTTCATGATCAGTGTTGGCTTTGTAAGAAGTCTTTATGACAGTTGTGTTTACTTCAACAAAGGTTCAAAGCAAGATAAAGTTTTCCTTCTATTGTATGTGGATGACATGCTAATTGCCAGCAGGAACAAGAAGAGGGTACAATGGTTGAAGGATAGACTTAATGCTGAATTTGACATGAAAGATCTGGGAGAAGCCAAGAAGATATTGGGCATGAACATTCTAAGAAACAGAGAAGCTGGAGTGCTTTGGTTATCTCAGAGGCAATATCTACAGAAAGTATTGGAGAGGTTTCATATGCATGAAGCCAAACCTCTCTCCACTCCAGTTAATCTACAGAAGAAACTTTCCAAAGAACAATGCCCAAAGACTGAAGAGGAAATCATACATATGAACAATATTCCTTATGCAAGTGGAGTTGGAAGTCTTATGTATGGAATGATTTGTAGCAGGCCTGACTTGGCATATGTTGTGTCTTTAGTAAGCAGGTTAATGTCAAATCCAGGAGTTGAGCATTGGGAAGCTTTGAAACATGTGATGAGGTATTTGAAAGGATCAGTGAATTTGTCACTAAAGTTTGAAAAAGGAGTGGATGGAAGTATTGTTGCATTGGAGGGGTTTGCTGATTCTGATTTTGCAGCAAACATAGACACAAGGAAATCCATTTCTGGTTTTATGTTTACCTTATTTGGAACAGCCATCAGCTGGAGAAGTGTACAACAATCTGTTGTGGCACTATCAACAACAGAAGCAGAATATATCTCTCTAACTGAAGCTATCAAAGAGGCAATCTGGTTGAAAGGGGTTCTGAGAGATTTGGATATCAAGCAGAAGTGTGTGGCAATCTACTGTGATAATCAAAGTGCTTTACACCTTGTGAAACATCAAACATTTCATGAAAGGTCAAAATACATTGATGTTAGGTTACATTTTGCTAGAGATATCATTGATTCTGGTTCTGTGGAGGTGAAGAAGGTACACACATTGCATAATCCTGCTGATTTTCTTACAAAGGGTGTACCTGGAAATAAAGTGGAGCATTGCTCGAGCTTGCTGCAGCTTGAGCAATGTCATGAAGAACAATAACAGACAGGCAGTGGTGAGGCAGTAAGAGGAACACTTGATTCATTGAGGTGGAGATTTATGAGGTAGTGTTCAATCTCATCAAGTGAGCTGTACTTGGTAATATGGTGTGTTGGGAATGTGGAACCGGGTTCAAGAGGTGAAGAACCGGAGGTTTGGACCGGGTTTGAGCATCAAGAAGCAAAGCTGGTCAGGATGAGCCGGGTTCGTGGCAGTTGTGAATAACCGCTGATTGTGACGAGTTAGTTCAGGATTTGTGACGAAGAAAACCGTCACTTTTGTCCGGTAGCTGAGCTCAACTTGATTCAGTTAGAACTTTTTGTACGGTTACATTCGAGCTTAAATTCATATATCATTGTAAAGCTCTCATCAAGGAGAACAACACTACGTCGAGCAATTTTCAGTTTCTTAGATTAGAGAGAGTATTTTGAGAGGGAACGATTTCTGCCCTAATTTGTTCCAGAATTGGGCATTTTGATTTCTGAGTGTATTCTCTGTAATTGATTGGATTTCTTAGTGGATTGAGGTGTGCCTTGCCTCCGTGGATGTAGTTCATCTAGAACGAACCACGTAAAACTTGTGTGTGATTCATTTATATTTCCTGTTCTGCGCAAGTAGTGTTCGGTCACAACTTTGGCCGAATTAAGTGTGTGTTTTCAGATTGATCTTTGTGCTATTTCCATATTCAGTTTTGCTGTGTGTTTAGGAGTTGAAATCAGTAACACCGTGGCAGGTGGCGGCCCTCTGCCGAGGAATACATTGCGAGTTCTAGCCGGAGCCAAGGTACTTCGAAAACCCCCCGGAAGGGTAAAAAGAAGCCAGCGGGAAAGAGCAAAGGAATTATTATTCGAGAGCTAGTTCCAGTGACTACGATTGAAGAAGAGCCCGCTGTTGTCGCCGAAGAGGTAGTCGAAGAACTGGCCAAAGAAATCGAGGTAATGGCCCCCGAGGAATGGGATCCTGTGCAATGGGCCCAAACTCCGAGGTCTACCCCGCAGCCAAGTAGTCGGGCTCGCACAAGAGACGAAACCCCCAGACAAGCGCCAAGGACGAGTCCACGACGTCGGAGGGCCCGCGGAGGGGAAGGAGCCGGAGCCCAAGGCCGAGGAATGACAAGATCCCGTAGACACGGCGTAGGTCCAGGAATAGACCTCAACGCTGGAGCGCCGAATACTGGCTCGGAGGCCGTAGATAATTGTAAAGAAAAATCTCTTCTTTTTTGTTTGTTTTTTTTTTTTTAAGGCTTATGTAAAAAACCTTTTGGCATTTAATCGAAAAAATGCAATAAACAGTTTTGGTGTGCATAGTTGTGTTAAGGAAAACAACGAGTTGTTAACCAGAAGTAATAATTGTTTTAACGGGTGTTCGGGAACACGATATGGACAGCGCCAATTTAAATCTCCCCGGACGGATCGGGCGGGAGTAAACACCTCTCCGGTTAAATAGGCGAGAGAGTGATACGAGTCCGGGGACGAAACGTGAATCTCCTCGGACGGACCGAGATAGAGATTTAATTGTCCGGAGACGAATAATAATAATACGACTGCGTTAGGGCGTCCCCATAACGTAGAAGAAAACACAGCAAGATGCATAAACAAAGAATATTTATTCAATGATGAGTGCCGGAGCAAATTAAAGGATACAAAGAGAGATAACAACGTAAAAGAAGTGTACAATGAGCATAAAGATGCGGATGATACTTGTCATTTGGTGTTCACAGATAGAAGCGTCTTAAGTTGGTAACATGCCAGCTTCGGGGAATTGGGGTTCCATCGAGATGCTCTAACTGGTAGGATCCGGAATTGTGTACAGCAACGATGCGATAGGGACCTTCCCAAGAAGCGTGTAATTTCCCCTCAGGGGCGGCTTTGCTGGGGGAATTGAGTCGGAGTACTAGGTCCCCGACAATGAACTGAGTGCCCCGAACCCGGAGGTGATGATACTGAGCTGCACGTTGTTTACACTTGGCCTGCTGGATGAACGATTGATCACGACGATATTCGAGCTCATCCAAATTTGTACGAAGAGCTTCGTCATTATCCTCGGGAGTCAAAGTTACGAGTCGGGGGCTCGATATGCTGATTTTCGCCGGGATCACAGCTTCGGAGCCATAGGTCAGACTGTAGGGGGTCTCCCCGGTAGCGGTATGTGGCGTTGTGCGATAAGACCATAGGACATGCGGAAGATTTTCGGCCCAAAGACCTTTAGCACGATCCAGACGTTTCTTCATACCCGCAAGGAGAGTACGGTTAGTGACTTCCACCTGACCATTGGCTTGAGGGTGAGCTACCGAGGTGAAAATTTGTTTAATATGGAGCTCCTCGCACCATGTTCGAAAGGGATCATTGGCAAACTGTTTGCCGTTATCCGAAATAATAGTGCTCGGTATGCCAAAGCGACATATAATATTTCGCCAGACGAACTTCAATATGTTTTGACCAGTGATGGCAGTAAGAGGTTCGGCTTCTACCCACTTAGTGAAGTAATCTACGGCGACAACCAGAAATTTCAATCCCCCCGGAGCGACTGGGAACGGGCCGACAATATCGATTCCCCATTGGATAAATGGCCACGCACTCTGAATTCCAGTGAGCTCGGTTTGTGGCAGATGCTTCACACGAGAGTGCAGTTGACACTTGCTGCACTTGGTCACCAAATCGTGGGCATCGTTAAATAAGGTTGGCCAATAATACCCCCATCGAAGAATTTTCTTGGCCAACGTCCGTGAGCCGATGTGACTGGCGCAGGCCCCTTCATGCACCTCCTGAAGAACCTGATCGGCCTGGGCAGGAGCAAGGCACCGGAGATTCGGTTGTAAGTACGACCGTCGATACAAAATCCCATCATGGAATGAGTACTTGGGTGCCTTAAGGACTATCTGCCGAGCTCGCAGCTGTCATTAGGCAAAGTTCCATCCCGGAGATACTGAACATTAGGAGTCATCCAATTCGGATCACTATCTATCAATACCGAGACCGTTGCCTCATGAATCGCCGGATGAAATATATCTTCGATCATAATATCCGGAGATACATTAGTGTGAACCGCGGAGGCTAATTTACTGAGCGCGTCTGCTTTGGCATTCTGAGTGCGTGGTATTTTCTAGATAACAACCGTATCAAAAGTTGACATAAGTTTGAGTGTTAAAGCGCGATACTTGATCATCGTTTCATCCTTAGCGACATAAGTACCCTGGATTTGCTTGGACACAACCTCGGAGTCCGTGAAGAGCTCAAGATGGCGGATAGCTAAGGATTGAGCGAGCCAGAGCCCAGCGAGAACTGCCTCGTATTCTGCCTCATTATTGGTCACCTTAAACTTGAATCGAACAACATTCTTAACTTCAACTCCCTCGGGGTCAATGAGAAGCACCCCGGCACCACTTCCGCGAGTTGTGGATGCACCATCCACATATAATTGCCACTTACGAGGTGTGGGTTCAAGGGCAGCAGGGTGATGAGTACCATTGTCTGCAGAAGATTCATGATTATCCCCTGGGGTTTCAGCCAAAAAGTCTGCAAGTGCTTGACCCTTGACAGCTCGGCGGGGAAGAAATTGAATATCATACTCTCCTAATTCGACAGCCCACTTGACGAGGCGCCCTGACACCTCGGGCTTGACAAGAATCTGACGGATGGGATGATTGGTCAGAACCCGTATTTCGCGCCCTTGGAAGTATGGCCGCAAACGCCGAGCTGCCATGACGAGTGCGAGTACTGTTTTTTCCAACATGGAGTACCGTGTCTCTGCCCCGTGAAGTACTCGGCTTGCAAAATACACCGGATGCTGAACACCATTGACTTCTCGCACAAGAGCGGCGCTAATGGCTTCCTCAGCGGAAGCCAAATATATATAGAGCGCCTCTCCGGAGAGAGGAACTGATAGAGTGGGCAGTTGCTGTATATGACGCTTTAAGGCCTCGAAAGCCTCGGTGCACTGCGGAGTCCACTCAAATGACTTCGCCTGTCTCAAAATTTTGAAGAATGGGAGTTGTCGCTCTGCTGCTTTAGACAAAAAACGGTTCAAGGCCGCCAAACCACCCGTGAGGCGTTGAACGTCTCTGAACGTCTTCGGTGGTTGCAGATCTAACACATCCCGAAGCTTGGCTGGATTGGCCTGAAGGCCATGCTGCGAAATCATATACCCGAGGAACTTTCTGGAACCAACGCCGAAGGTACATTTCGCCGGATTAAGTCGTAAATTGTAACGCCGCAGAGTACGCAACATTTCAACAATGTCTTGCACACATGAAGAATGTGAGGCGCTTTTTATGACTAGATCATCGACGTAAACCTCAACATTGCGGCCAATTTGATCGCGAAACACGCGGTCCATGAGACATTGATATGTGGCCCCCTTCGTTCTTGAGCCCGAAGGGCATTTTCTTAAAAGCAAAACACCCAAAATCAGTGATAAATGCCGTTTTGAGGGCATCCTGACGATCCATGAAGATCTGATGGTATCCCTTATACAAGTCTAAGAAACAAAGCGCCACATGCCCAGTAATGGCTTCGGCTTTTTGGTCGATGGAGGGCAGGGGATAACAGTCCTTCGGACAATGTTTATTGAGATCGGAAAAATCGACACACATTCGCCATGCCCCGCTGGACTTTAATACCATCACTGGATTGGACAACCAAGAAGGGTAATAAACTTCGAACAAGATATCTGCATCCAAAAGTTGCTGTACCTCGATTCGAATGGCCGCATTTTGCTCCGGAGCGAATTTCCTTTGTTTTTGTTGTATAGGCTTAACGCTGGGATCGATGTTCAGTTTGTGGGTTATTACATCAGGAGAGACCCCGGGCATATCCAAAGAGGACCATGCAAAGACATCGGAATACTCTCGCAAGGTCTGGATGATGGCATGATGCAACCACGGCACATCCACGGCACCGACAGTTACTGTTTGTTCAGGCTTGGATGGATCGAGCGGCACCTGGACAGTGGTGTCCCCTAATGATGTACATAAATGAGGTTCACAAGCTGATGACGCCACCTGAAGTTGCTGTTTGGGAGGAGCCTTGGTTGCCTTTTTGAGTGCGACGTACATGCACTCTTTAGAGACCCGCTGACTGCTGCGGATAGCCACTTCACCGTGGGACGTGGGGAATTTTAGCGCGAGGTGGTATGTGGAGCATATGGCTTTGGCGAGGGTAAGCCAATCCCGACCTAAAATCATATTATACGGGGACGGGGAATTAACCACGTAAAAATCCACAAAAATGGTTTTTATCGCCGGATAAGTTCCCAGAGACGCCGGGAGAGTGATGACGCCTTCTGGCTGGACTTCACCCTGGGTGAAAGTCAGCAATGGCCCGGGGGCCGGCCGAAGTTGCTCCCGAGGAATCCCCATTTTTTGGAAACAGTCGGCGAATATAACACTCACTGCGGCTCCATTGTCTACGAAGACTCGCTTTATTGTAATATTGGCTACAGCCATGTCAATGACGATGGCGTCAGTATGGGGAGTAATCTCTGGAACCGGGTCTCTATCTGTGAAACTAACAGTTTCGGATTGATGGAGGCGCTTATGACGTGGCTCCTCGGGAGGAGGACGGCGAGCCTCTGCCTTCAAGGCATTTCGCGAAGCCCCAGTGGGGAGGGCCCCATATATCACGTTTATGACGTGAGTAGGTGCATTGTCTCCGGGTCCTCCCGGAGGAGGGAGTGGTGGCAAAAAACGAGGTTGTTGACGATTGCCAGGGTCTTGCCGTGCATAATTGTTAGACCCCGGCCGATTATTCTGCCACGGCGGCCGATTTTGTTGCGAACCCCGGTCGTGATAACCTCCGCGGTTGAGGGATGAACCCCCATTCTGATTTGTCCGAGGCTTGTCATCGGTCCGCGCAATATATTGTCGCAAGAGACCTTTCCTTAAACAATCCTCAATTTCCTTGCTGAGCTCTCGGCACTCTTCCGTCTCGTGCCCATGATCACGATGGTACGCACACCACTTTCCGCGGTTTCGCTTTTCAGGCGGGGCAGTCATCCGCGGACAGGGCCGTAAATCATTCTTGTGAACAGAAAGAATTTCAGCTCGCCATTTTGTCAGCGGGGTGAATTGTGGAATATCCCCTCGAGATTCTGAACGCCCCTGATTCAGACGAGAAAAGGCACTAGGTCGTGTGCTAGGCCCAACCTGTGCCCTATCGGACTGCCGCTTGCTAGCATGTTTCTCACGCTTCCGACGAGTTTGCTCCTCGGCCTTAGCATATCTGCACACAGTATTAAACAGTGCTCGGGTTGTGACCGGTGGATTACGAACCAACTCGGTGTAGAGTGGTCCGGGACGGAGACCATTCATGAATGCATTGATGATAACATCATCCGAACAGCTTCCTACCTTAAGACTCTCCGCTGTAAAGCGGTCAAGGAATTGGGTAACGATTTCGCCGTCCCGTTGTTCCATATTCATGAGATCGGCCAAAGTGGCCATGGGCTTGGCACGTGCTTCGAAACGCGCCCAAAAGTGTTCGGCAATTTCTCTAAAAGAGGATATGCTATTACGAGGGAGAGAATCAAACCAAACCCGAGCCTCGTCCTGAAGATACTCGGGGAAAATCTTACAGTAGTGAAGAGAGGTAGTATGATCGCGGCTAAGCATGTTGTGCCTAAAAGCTCCAAGAAAATTGGCTGGATCTCCCGTGCCGTCGTAAGGTGGTATGGCAGGCCTTTTGAACCCTTCGGGAAGGGAGGTGGCCATGATTTCTTGAGAGAACTGTGTGATAATGTCCCCATTGGCATCAAGGCCTAGGATTCTGTCTAGTTCGACATTGCGTTGGACTCGCTCATACTCCTGAAGATCTAGAGTATGAGGATTGGCATAACGAACTCTTTTAGCCGCGTTAAGTGGACGGCGGCGATCGGCATCTGCAGGTTCGTCGTTGCGCTGTCTTGACCCATTAGAACTCCCATGGTCCTCGGGAGAACCGGGTCGCTCCCGTCGCCGATCCTGACGCCCGCGGTGCACTGGGTCTTGTCGATCGTTCGAGTGCTGACGATGTGGATGCACTGCGGGATTGGTAGCGTGTCCGGCAGGTCCATCAGGATTCAGGCGATTGGTCGCCCAGTCTTGAAGAACATGAGCATGTTCTTGTAGGAAAGCCTGGAGTAATTTTGGAGTTATCTGAATATTAACCTGCGGCCGGGCGGCAGCGGGATTAGGGTGTGGCATGTCTTGTGGGGGTAAAGGTAAGAATTGGTTGTCCGGATTCATAACCGGGCCTTGGTTGCCCTGATGATGTGATGTATCCCGCATCGGCGATTGCCTCGGCGGCAAAACTTGATCCACGGGTGGATCCTGGTTGATCTGATCACCTTGGCGAGACTGATTTAAGCGAGTAGTCACCATAGTATACCAAATACAATGTCAATATCACAATCAGTTCCACGTTTCCCACAGACGGCGCCAATTGATAAAGCGCAATCCGGTATCCAAGAAACTCCACGAAAACCTATGCAAGAAATATGGAAAAACACAAGATGTACGTGGTTCGATCCGGAGATCTACGTCCACGGGCTCAAAATAGCACCTGCTGAGGTGTTTCTTTCACTATCTCTTTGAGTTTACACGTAATAATTTCAGAATACAAAATGCGAACCCTAATCCTGAGAACAATTCTCCTATTTATACTCATCAATTCCAAACCCTAACTAACTCCCTATAATTGCGCCTATTTTCCGTTGCATGGAAGTTGGGAGCAGATCGTGGGCCTGGAATCTTGGGATACGCCACAGTTGGGCCACGCTCTTTTAGGCCACGCATGCTTCTGGGCCGGTTACTGGGCTGGGTCGGATCGGAGTGTCGACCTGATCCGAAGTTACTGGGCCATACCCATCAGTAACTAAATAAATTTGATACTGTAGTAAAAATCTAATTTTATTATATGTAATTATTTGATTTATTTGATAGCATTTGGATTCAGTCAAAATTGCAATTTTTTTACTGTTAGCTATGTCTAAATAATTTTATATATTTTTTACTTCTTATAAATAGTTTACAAAACTTCATCAATATATTTTTTTTATGTTTTATTTTTAAATTTTCATTGTTGTATTATCACATGTAAGATCAGTAATGGACTCATAAATTTTTTCAAGGGAAGTTCATCTATAGGTAAATCTAGGCGTTTTTTCACGGAGTAAAATTTTCTAATTATACTCGAAGATTAGAAAACAAAATTTATACTAAAATCTTATATATTAGGATCTAAAGTTAAATAAATTACCTTAAAAAATAAAATTTTAGAAAATTCAACCTTATATATAAAACTAAAAAGTACTAATGGTGAACACAAATTAACAATCAAGATATCTAGACGTTTTATTCTATTTTTTGAAATCTTTATCTCTATTATGTAAGCGGTTAAATAAATTTTACTAAATTTCTTCTATACATCAACCATCATTGCACAAAAATATAAATTTTAATAACTCGAATTTAATTAAATTTTCAAATATTCTTTAAATCGTGCGTCGCACGGGTGCTATACTAGTAGATACATAAGCGGAAATTTCCTATGGAAATTACTTCCTGAAGTCTGTTGTGGATGAGATTCGAATGCTTAGGGAATCCCAAGATACAGTTCTTTTGTTACTAAAACAATCATTTGGGTTGCCCACGCAGGAATACAAGCTTATTGTGCTTGTTGAAAGTGTAGAAGCAGTGGCAAGAACTTTGCAGGACGTCAATGTAGGGCTGCATATTTTGGGCAATAAGAATATACCTGAGTACGTTCAGGCTGAAGGACCAATCGGGGGTTCTAACAGAAACAAAGACATTATTGTTGAGGAAGAACCACGTGTTTTGGCGAAGGACCGAAATTTGACACCAGATGGGAGTGTGACAAAGAAGTAAATTTATACACCCGGATTCAACGAAAATGCTAGTATAATCGATGTTGAAGTGGAGGATGTTGGGCAAGATGTTAACCGTGACGGTGATGTTTCCGAGCAACTTTAGGTAATGCACGAATTCATTTGATTCTTAAATATTTTGGAATCTAAAAAAATAGGCCAATTTGCACCATTTTGGTAGTAAATGTTACTCCCTCCGTCCCAGCTAAACTTGCACACTTTTCATTTTCGTCCGTCCCAGCTAAACTTGCACACCCTTAAAAATGAAAGTTATAATACAATCTACACCCTCAAAATCTCCACCCTCAATCTCCACCCTTAATTCACCTTTGAAAAGTCAACAAAATCCCAAAAAGCAACTTTTCTTAATACTTGTGCCAATCCTCCCAGTGCAAGAATAGCCGGGACGCAGGTAGTAATATTTTGATGATGAAAATAGGAAGGATTAGAAGCTAGAAATAAAAGATTAAAATCAATCCTAAAAACAAATACTGTCTCGCCGATACAAGACGTATCCAAAGTGGTTACTGGTAGCCGAGATTTGATGAGCTCAACAACATGGAGACATTACCTACTACTAGGATACCCGTACATGCAAGCTAAGATATTAAAGGAGGAGAGATTAATGAAGTTGGTAATGTTCACAATGGATGCAAATCTACCTCCCAGGTACTAAAGTTTAACATCCATTTTAACAACACGTAGTTTTTTTCTAATGTGTAAGTTAATTATTCTATTAGTTACATCATTTAAGGAAATGATCTCTGAGACAAGGAACACCTACTTGGATCGTAACGAATTGATGACCTTGTTGCCAGGAAAGTGGGTTACATCGGCGGTAATGGACCTACATAATCAAATAGTTTTATCATGTTTTTTTTTTTTTTTTGTTGAAGTGTATACGGGACTCAGATTAAGCTATATCGACCAAAAAACTATTGAAGGTTTTGAACAGGGCGTCTGACTTACTTAACTTCGAAGAGGAGCATAAAGCAAGGATGGCCAATTAGTTTTTCCCGATTTTTGTAATAGTAAGTATTAAGTTATTACCCGACATATGCGTGATTTAAATAAATATCACCTTTAGTGTTATCATTTATCTTCAAAATTGTTGTTTACTTGTGTTTTTAAAAAAAAAAATTAGGGAGAGCGATAGACGAAAAAGAAATCCAAACACAGTTTGAAAAAATGAACATTAAGGGGGGCTTGTTTTGGGAGATATCAAGTAATTTCAAAGGTTCGTATCATATCCTTGATTTTATGTCAACAACTGTGAGGTGATGTTCAATTTCATCAAGTGAGCCTATACTTTGTAATATGGTGTGTTGGGAATGTGGAACCGGAGTCAGGGAGTGAAGAACCGGAGGTTTAAACCGGGTTTTAGCATCAAGAAGACAAACTGGTCAGAACAAACCGGGTTCGAGGTAGTTTGGGATAACCGTCATTTGTGACGAAGCAGTTGCAGTTTAGTGACGAAGAAAACCGTCACATTTGTCCGGTAGCTCAGCTTAACTTCTTGCAGTTAGAACTTCTTGTGCAGTTGCATTCGAGCTTCAATCCATATATCACTGTAAAGCTCTCATTGAGGAGAAGATCACTACGTCGCATAATTTCCTTGTTCTTTAGATTAGAGAGAGTATTTAGAGATTGAGTGTTCGTGCCCTAATTTGTATCCAGAATTGGGCATTTCATTTCTTGAGCTTATTCTCTGTAATTGGTTGAAGTTCTTAGTGGATTGAGGTGTGCCTTGCCTCCGTGGATGTAGTTCATCTTGAACGAACCACGTTAAATCTGTGTTTGATCCATTTCTATTTCCTGTTTTGCGCAAGCTCAATTCGGCCACAACTCTGGCCGAACTGCATGTGTGATTTCGAATTGTTTTCTTTGTACAGTTTCCAGATTCTTTGGTGTTGTGTGTTCAAGAGTTGTTTTTCACTAACAACAACAACACAAGGTCAGATACACAATGTTCTATCCCCGTTAATTAGTTTACCTAATGAGTTTTAATCTCGTCCATATCGACGGTTATCTAACCTATGTATGCTTACTCCAATTTTCCAGATTATGATCACCTTTGCATTTTTCCAACCCTGGACATTTTAAGCTGATCGTTATTGACCTACTACTCGAAGAAGTCGAAGTTCAGAATTCGTTTCCAGGGGTTACCACTGTGGATGAGAGGACCAAAAAAGTTGTTGAAGCAATGGTTAGTTAAGGATTTTAAATGGTTATATGTAACATGCTTTAATCTATTGGTTGATAGGCTACTGATCTCGGTACTTCACAGTTGGCTGTGGTGCATGATCAATACAAGCTTGAAATAAAGGACAAGGTAGTGGGAGATCTTAGGACTTTCAAAGTTTGCACTGTGGTTGGAGGCATGAAGCAATTCAATTCGTAAGTTTCGTACATTTGTGATGGCCAGTGCAGTAATTCTAGTAATATGCTTCGAAGCACCAACAATTAAAATATAACTTACTGCAGGTCTGATTATAGTCTGTACGTAATCAAGAATATGAAGAATTCTAGGAAATTAACAAGCGGTAACGGAGAGGATGAATACGAAGATTTCGAGCTCCAGGAAAATATCACCAAACTACAGTAATGAAAAAATGCTATTCTTGTAGTGAATTGTATATGGGGTGTTTTGTTCTAAAAAATACTCTGTAAATATTGCAAGGTGTAGGGAGCAAGCCAGGACCTTAGGGTAAGAGTTCGACTATGGATTGCATTGCATGACAGCAACATATTGAGAAAAAGGCTAGAAGAGGACTCTAATGATTGGTTCGATCGGGCCTTCAAAGGAGGGAGGGCATGATACACGTTAATTATGCTTGTAATTAGGTCGAGTTATGATATTATTTTATAGGAATTATGTGCAAAGATGGTCAAGAATTGGATGAAATGTTATATAAGTGACCAATTAACGTACTCGGCTTGTTTTAAGGTGTTTTTGAGCTTTTTCAGGAGTAAAGGTTGTGATTTACGACTACCAGACGAGGAAACAAGTTGGAAAAGAGTGAAAACCATTGAAGAACCGGTCCAAACCGGTCCGAACCGGCCTGAACCGGTCCAGGAGCAAAACGGGGCAAGAACCGACACGGCCGCGTCAAACCTTCAACACGGCCGTGTCAAAAGTGGTGCACAATGTTCAAAACGGCTCTGGAACAGAACACGGCCGCGTCACAATTGCAACACGACCGTGTCAAATGTTGCGCAGAAATTGAAGTTTGCAAAGCAACACGGCCGTGTCACTTAAGCAACACGGCCGTGTCAAAAAGGCCGCCGATAAGAGAGATCCTGTTTAATAGGGGATTTGATTTCCTAATAGGATTTTGAGCCTATCTTCTCAAAGATTCGTCCCCAACTCTATAAAAAGGACCTCAAGCTCTAGGAACATGGATCAATCAATCAGAGAAGAACATCAATTACATCATTCTACCTAGAAGAAATCTTGGAGGACAAAGAAGACGAAGATCATCGAGACGGAGTCATCCGGGTTTAATTATTCTTTTCTAGTTTAATTCTTTACAATGTTTTTATTAGAATTTTGTATTGGATTATTGCTAGGCATGAGTAGCTAAGCTATTCGTGTCATAGGGTTAGAAAGTAGGGATTTTTATGACAATGGTTTGATTATGATTTAATCTATTTAATTCCGTTCTTTATGTGTTTTATCTCTATGTTTGTGCTTAAAACTGAATTTAGCTTGATCACCTAGATTTAGTAATTTAGTTTAACAATTCCGCTTCGAGAGGAGGGAATCGTTATCAGACTTAGAACATAGAGCGCAGTTGTCTATGACTGTGTAGGCCGTGGCTTAGGATCGTTTGGGAGTTATTAGGTTTAATTGACTCGAGAGGGTAATTAGCTTAATTAATCAACGGTTTAATCGCTTCGAGAGAAGGATTAGATTATTGTCATGCCGCCTAATAAACACTAGAATTGGTAAATTAATAGGTTAATCATATTCAACATTGAAGTAATATCCTGAAATCGAAGCCCTAGGATAACCTTTTCTCAGTGATTGTTAATTCTCTTTGTTTGTCAAGTATTAGTTAAATTCCTTAAGTCGTGTTAAAATCAACCTTTGCAACTTAGTATCTAGTTAGGACATTCCTAGATTATTAAGGTATCAAACTGCCTAAAACTATTCCTTGTCGGATCGACCTTGACAATATTACTACACCTACATCCGTACACTTGCAGAACACTAGGTTAGAAACCGACGTGTCAAGTTTTTGGCGCCGTTGCCGGGGAATAGGATTTAGCGCTTAGTTTTTATCTTGAAAAATAGGAGGAAACTAGACTAGACTTTATTTTTTCGTAATTTTAATTTTAATTTTCGTTTTTATTTTTGGTTAATTTTTGTGTTACGCGGTATTTTCTGTTTTTGGTGTTTGTCAGGCTTCGTATGCTCACCAAATCAAAAGGGAAAGAAACCCTTCTTCCTTTCGATCCAGAAATTGAAGCAACAGCTCGTAGACATCGAACCAGAAGGAATTTTGCTTCTGAGATGGATAACCCACCACAGCATCCGAATCAGGATGACGCACTTAACAGAGTACTGACAGCTCTGGCACGCTTGGATGATCGTGTCACGAATATACACCAGCAGCTACCTCCCCAATAGCTACAACAGCAGTACGGCCCAATTCAGATAGACCCAGCTGCAGGCGATGAACATGACACTCCTATTAGCGACTGCTTGAAGCCCAGTCCAAATCAGCAGGCAGGAGGAGTACAACCTCCACCACTCAATGCCAACAATTTCGAGCTGAAGCCTGCACTAATCAACATAGTGCAGCAAAACCAGTATGGGGGAAGTGCTTTGGAGGATCCGAAGGTGCATCTGATCAAGTTTCGCAGACTGGCCGACACAATTAAGATAAATCATGTGCCGCACGAGCAGGTCAAGATGAGACTGTTCCCTTTTTCACTGAAGGACAGAGCATTACAGTGGTTCAATTCATTGGAAGATATTACAAGCTGGGAGGACCTGAGTACTTCTTTTCTGTTGAAGTATTTTCCACCAAGCAAGATGCTCGACCTACAGAACCAGATCAACCAGTTCAAGCAATTGGACCAAGAGCCATTCGGAGAGGCTTGGGAGCGATTCCGGGATCTTATCCGGAGTTGCCCTCAACATGGGTTCACCAAGAAGCAGCAAGTGTGCAAGTTCTACAATGGTTTACTTGCTCCGACTAGAAACCAAGTGGATGCAGCTGCGGGTGGAAGTTTGATGGAGAAGTCAGTAAGGATGGCATTCTCAATCCCGGACGCTATGGCCAGAACGAGCTACCAATGGTCGAATGAGAGAAACATGCCAAAGAGGATAGCCAGTGTCCAAAAAGTCGAGCCCGTCAATAATGAGCCAATTGAAAAGCTCACAGCACAAGTAACAGCGTTGACGAGCCAGGTGAATTTGCTAACTAATCTGACGTTAGCACAACAGCCAGGGGGTCCGGAAGAAGTTGAAGAAGTAAAATTTGTGAATCAACGAAACTTCAACAATTTCCAGAATAATCAGCCTCAGTACAATCAGTACCCTCAGAATCAGAACCATCAGAACTTTTCATATGGGAACGCGCAAAATACACTTAATCCGCCACCCGGATTTGCTGTTACAAATGGCATGATCCATGACGGTAAGAAGCCATCACAAGAAGAGATCGCGCAGTCACAATTTGAAAAGTATTTAGGAATCAACATCACAATTTATCGTTTTCATTTTTATTTCTATTTTTATTATTTCGTTAAGTTTTATGTTTTTACTTGTGTTTTAGTGTTTTATGTTTTTAGGAATCAACATGGATGAGTGTTGCAAGAAACGGGGGTCGAAAAGACGAAAAAATCGCGTTAAAAGGAGCAGAAGAGGCAACACGGCCGTGTCGCAGTAAGGACACGGCCGCGTCAAAAAGCACCTAAAAAGTGTTTTTAGCACTGGAATGCAACACGGCCGCGTCACATGTTGGACGCGGCCGCGTCAAGATGGTTCAAACTAGGGATGTCAATTTTACCCGCGGGTAACCCTACCCGACGGGTAAACGGGTAATAGGGTCGGGTATCGCCCGAACCCGATATTTTTGCCATCGGGTAGGGTAGGGTACGGGTTTAGCATATTACCCGTTTACCCTACCCGATTACCCTACCCGCCTACCCGATTACATACTTATGTATTATTTTACATGTTATATATTATATAATTATCATTATATTTAATATATTATGTTTATAATATATGATTTAATATATAAAATAACATATAATGTAACATTTACATATTATATATGTTATATTTGATTTATTGTATCACATTATATATGGTATATATACATATTACATATTATTTATAATATTTTTATATATCAATCGGGTAACCCGATTACCCGCGGGTAACCCGATTACCCGACGGGTATTACCCGTACACGTACCCGAATCAAATAGGGTAGGGTATGGGGGAAGCATACCCGTACCCTACCCGACCCATTTACATCCCTAGTTCAAACACAACACGGCCGTGTCACACAATTGACACGGCCGTGTTAAAAGGCTTCTCAAAACGTGAATCAACGCTGTAAAGCAACACGGCCGCGTCACATGCTGGACGCGGCCGTGTCAAAGTCGGCCCAGAAACATCAACTTTGGCTCAAATGTAACACGGTCGTGTCACAATCTTCAACACGGCCGTGTCAGTAAAAAAAAAAACAAATATTGAAAAATTCAGAGGGTGATGCGGAGACGGTCGAACCAAGATTCAGTGGGACCTCAACGTGCATGATTTCGGAGCTAGGAGGGATTTCAAAACGCCGCCGTCGTCGAAACGATTTGTAAGTTAGCACCAAGGCGTACCACGTTTTTTTCCTCCAAACATTGGCTTTCAGCCAAGTTTGGGGGAGGGGGTAGGCCGTGGGACGTCTTGGCAGCTATATTTCTGGTTTTGATTTATTTTTTTAGTTGATCGGTCGAGGCTTTGGCTGGTAATTGTGGGTCCGTGTGCCCATTGTGCTGTGTTTTATTGTTTCTACTGGTGTTATCGGGTCTGTGAGCCCAAGTTTGATTACATTTCGTTTCCATGTTGAGTTTTAGGAGTCTAGAGTCTTAGTAGTATTTTTAGTTTTAGAGTCATAAGAAGGATAAAACCCGGAAAAAGGTAACAAGTGAAAAGAAAAATTAATAAAAAGAGAACAATAGGGAAAGATGGATGATGAATAGTTAATGATGAGATGATTTTGAGAAGTAGATGAAAAAATGGCACATAATAGAGCATGAGAGGTGTTGTGAGACGAAATTGAGCTTGAACTTAGAATATTCAATCAAAATTAACCCTGTGAGAATTTGAGCCTGATTATACTCCAATTTTCGGAGTAATATACTTTCTTTCGGTGTGAATTTGATTGAATATGTGTACTAGTCTCTAGAACTTGCCTTGTGTCTTTACTAAGAATGTGTCAAGTATATGTTGTGATTTAGGAAATGATCTTAGGCAACTTTTTGTTTAAGCCTATTTATTTGAACCATGAAAAATTTCCTTTGAACCATAATGGAAAAAAATTGTCCCTAGTTAGCCCAATTGAGCCTTATAGCTGTATTTATTCATAACCTAACAATGTCAGCCGAAACCTTTTGATTTAACTCTTTTTGCCCTAATTGGATTAATCAAGTTAGAGGGAGGAGAATTGGAAGGAATTTTGGGTGAACAATTTGTGGGAAGGAATGTGAAATAGGGATATTTTCAAAAGATGAAGGACAAAAAAAGGGATAGGTGAAAAACAAGGAAGGATAACCTCTTTTAATCGGAAAAAAAAAAAAAAAAAAAAAAAAAAAAAAAGAGAAAAATGTGGAAAAAGAAAAGAAAAAGTTTTTGTTTGGTTAGTATTTTGAGAAGAGGCTATAAAATAAAGTGCTTAAATTGTGAATTTGATTAGAACAGTCGGGTAGTCCCAAAGATGTGGTACCCACAGAAATGAAAAGCACTTAAGTTGTACGGACTTTTGAAGGTGAAGAGGTCACTTTGCGGGGTGATTTGCTGAGTTTTGAAGAGTGATTGTATTGAGGGGTAGTCGGGTTAGACGTAACTTGATTAGTCCAATGAATAGTCACTTATATCTAAATGTATCCCACCTTACCTTAAGCCCACATTACAACCAAAAGAAAGACCTTTTTGATCTTTTGTCACACGTATCAAGTACGAGGTCTAGTTTAGACGATTGGCAAGCATATGGTAGGCTTTGCATATAATTCAATATGAGTGGAAATTATTTTAGCCTAAACACTTGAGAGAAGAGTGAAACACTTATCCGGTGAGGATTGAATGCTTCGAAAGTTCAAAGTTTCGAGATTAGTTGATTTTCGCGTTATCACATATGCTCAAGTGATTTGTGTTGCCTAGTTGTTTTAAGAAAAATCAGACTGAAACTAAATTCATCATCTAGTCGCCCTAAACAAATGCATAATCACTTGTATTCTTTGTGTCTTTTTGTATGATGTTCGGGACAAACAACAGTTTAAGTTTGGGGAGTTTTGATACACGTTAATTATGCTTGTAATTAGGTCGAGTTATGATATTATTTTATAGGAATTATGTGCATAGATGGTCAAGAATTGGATGAAATGTTATATAAGTGACCAATTAACGTACTCGGCTTGTTTTAAGGTATTTTTGAGCTTTTTAAGGATTAAAGGTTGTGATTTACGACTACCAGACGAGGAAACAAGTTGGAAAAGAGTGAAAACCGTCGAAGAACCGGTCCAAATCGGTCCGAACCGGCCTGAACCGGTCAAGGAGCAAAACGGGGCAAGAACCAACACGGCCGTGTCAAAAGTGGTGCACAATGTTCAAAACGGCTCTGGAACAGAACACGGCCACGTCACAATTGCAACACGGTCGTGTCAAATGTTGCGCAGAAATTGAAGTTTACAAAGCAACACGACCGTGTCACTTAAGCAACACGGCCGTGTCAAAAAGGCCGCCGATAAGAGAGATCCTGTTTAATAGGGGATTTGATTTCCTAATAGGATTTTGAGCCTATCTTCTCAAAGATTCGTCCCCAACTCTATAAAAAGGACCTCAAGCTCTAGGAACATGGATCAATCAATCAGAGAAGAACATCAATTACATCATTCTACCTAGAAGAAATCTTGGAGGACAAAGAAGACGAAGATCATCGAGACGGAGTCATCCGGGTTTAATTATTCTTTTCTAGTTTAATTCTTTACAATGTTTTTATTAGAATTTTGTATTGGATTATTGCTAGGCATGAGTAGCTAAGCTATTCGTGTCCTAGGGTTAGAAAGTAGGGATTTTTATGACAATGGTTTGATTATGATTTAATCTATTTAATTCCGTTCTTTATGTGTTTTATCTCTATGTTTGTGCTTAAAACTGAATTTAGCTTGATCACCTAGATTTAGTAATTTAGTTTAACAATTTTGCTTCGAGAGGAGGGAATCGTTATCAGACTTAGAACATAGAGCGCAGTTGTCTATGACTGTGTAGGCCGTGGCTTAGGATCGTTTGTGAGTTATTAGATTTAATTGACTCGAGAGGGTAATTAGCTTAATTAATCAACGGTTTAATCGCTTCGAGAGAAGGATTAGATTATTGTCGTGCCGCCTAATAAACACTAGAATTGGTAAATTAATAGGTTAATCATACTCAACATTGAAGTAATATCCTGAAATCGAAGCCCTAGGATAACCTTTTCTCAGCGATTGTTAATTCTCTTTGTTTGTCAAGTATTAGTTAAATTCCTTAAGTCGTGTTAAAATCAACCTTTGCAACTTAGTATCTAGTTAGGACATTCCTAGATTATTAAGGTATCAAACTGCCTAAAACTATTCCTTGTGGGATCGACCTTGACAATATTACTACACCTACATCCGTACACTTGAGGAACACTAGGTTAGAAACCGACGTGTCAGGGCACAAAATCCTACAAAACAGCATAAAGCTACAAGTGGTAGCAAATCGAGCCCACTTTTCAGGAGCAACAAAAAAACAACACGCTAGACAGTTGGTTCAAATCCCGTGCTAATATAAAACAACACTCTGGTGATAAGAAGAATATTATTTTTTGTATTGCTCTGTAGCGTTTGCATGTTGGGGAAAGACAATCCCATACAAACTGTAATATTTAGTATGAATTGTTCCTGGTGTTACACAAAAAAGAAGAAAAAAAAAAAAAAAAAAAACCAAGTTTATTAACTATATTTTTTAGGTATGAAGTTTCTCTACTTAGCCCTTGGATGCCGAATGAGAGTCAAATCGAAACGTCGATCACTAATGGTCTGAAAGATCTGAGCCTGTGAAAGTGAACCCTTAAAAAAATAAAATTACAGTGGAAATACAAAAACTCACAAAAATAAGATTTACATATTTCGTAATGACCAAATAATGTAATTATATTTTTATTAACGCTCACTGGTGCTGATGTTTTATTTATTAATTGCCAAATTGTGAGTAAATTAATTGATAAATCGGTTAATGTATGACATATATTATAGTGAAACTTAAAGCAATACTTAGGTATCCAAGATATCCCTTAAAAATTATATTGAATTTTTTTTACTATAGTTATTTAATATGTTGTTGGTGTTTTGTTCCTTTTTGGCCGAATGATATTGAAATCACAAAGTTTGTCGCTAATTGGATTTTACATTCACTTTTAGTAAATTACGTTAAAATACTATGAACATATTGAAACACAAAAACTCATCGACCTTAGAAGTAGAATTATCTAAATGGGCTACTAAAGTAACACTAACATCGTTTTTTTAAGTGTTGGTTGATGTGCTATTTATATATATATATACTTATTATAATGAAACTAAGATAATTGATTAAATTCTAAATATGTAAGCGTAAATGTTGTGAAACCTTAAAAAAATAAACATACTAACATATACACCAATACTATAATTGATTTAAAGCATTATGTACAGTTTTGTAACTATATTTGTGTAAAATTTTAAAGTAGAAATAAAATTAAAATGGTAAATATTAACACGTAACCAGCGAAGCAGCTAAATCGCATTATGGTGCACCGTCTCTACGGTGGATCCCAGAGAAACCCGATAACTGATTATTTGTTTAATGTATCAACGACATTGTAGTGAAACGTATAAAAATTGACTAACATACTACTCTAATACATACGGCAAGAAATCCCTTACTTTTGTTTTTTTAAAAGTAATTAACTATATTTATTTAAAACGATGTTGGAGCTTTAACACTTTGCTGCCGAATGACAGTGAAACCACCATGTCCGGCACGAATTGCCTTTTAAGTTACTTATGGTTAAGCGAACCTTAAAGATTCTAAGAATAGAGTGAAAATACGAAAGCCCATTAAAATAAGATTTACAAATTTCGAAATTATTTACTAAATTAACTTAATTTTAATTTAAATTTATAGTTTAAGTGTTATTTATAAATCACAAAATTGTAAGTAAAACACAACATAATTGATTGACTGCTTAATATTTAACTGACGCTACAGTGAAACTAAAAAAAAAAAAAATCTAGCAAATTACTTTAGTTTGGATGCTTAGTAAACACTTAAAATATATTTGGAAGTTTCTCGACTATATTTAGTTTTACATGTACTCGGTGTTCTAGCCCTTAGTCCCCAAATGGTAGTGAAATCACAACGTTTGTAATAACCATCTAAACTAAGTTAAATTAAATTGCCAAAAAATACTAAGAACATAGTGAAAATAAGAAAATACATTAAAATTAGATTTACATATTTCTAAAGTTCCGACAAAAGTAACTATATTTGTATTTTTTTAATTATTTATTCATGTGTTATTTATCTAGCAGCGAATCATAAATAAAGCGCAACACAATTGCTTAACTGTGTAATACGTCAACGACATTATAGCTGAACTTAAAATATATGGACTAACAATCTACTCAACTTCGGTCATCAAGTAAGACCTTAAAGAATATTATGAAGGTTTGTAACTAGATTTGTTTAATTTAACCTGGAGTTTTAGTCCTACGTCGCCCAGCGACATTGGAATCACAACGGTTGGCACAAATTGCCTTCTAATTTCAGTTATGTTGTAGAGGAAAATAAAAAAAAAATCTAAGGTTACATTGAAAATACAAAAACTGATCAAAAAAAGATTTATATTTTTTTCCAATTAGATATGAAAGTAAATATTTTGTTTTTACTTTTAACTGCCTAAATGCAAATTGTTGGTACACACTTCGCCACTAAACTGAATCTTTGAAAAATCTAAGATTCTAGTGAACCTACAAAAAAAGAAAGAAAAAAAAAATTATATTTTACTTAATTCGAAATTTCCAACTAAGCTAACTATATATATTTAATGTTGGTCTGTGTTACTTCTAAATCGACATATTTCAAGTAAACCACATCGTAGTTAATTAATTGTTTAACAAACTACTTCGCTTCCGACCGACTTGAATTCACTTAAAACATATTTGAAAATTTTCAACAATGTCTATTTAATATGTAGTTTGAGTTTTTATTCCTAATAGGCCGAGTGATAGTGAAATGATGACGTTGGACAGTAATTGCCTTAAAACCTCACTTATTGCAAATGGCATGAAAATACTAAGAATACAGTAAAAATAAATAACTTTAGAAAACTAGATTTACATAATTCGAGTTGTCCGACTAAAGCGACAATTATTTTTTATTGGTAATGCGTGATTTATAAATCACTAAATTATAAATAACACACAACAGAACTGATAAATTTCCTAAGATAGTGGAGGCTGTAGAGTCGGACATTAAAAAAAAAAAGAACGGACTAACGTATACTACTCTGATTCATTTATCAAGAAATCCATTAAAGCATATATTGTAGTTCTGTAAATATATTTGTTAATTCTTTTGTGGGTGATTTAGCAGTAAGTCGCCGAATGATAGGATATCACAACGACCATCACTAATAACCTTCTAACCTCACTAATAATAAAGTGGATCTTAAAGGTACTAGGAATATGGTAAAAATACAAGCACTCAGTGAATTTAGGTTTACATTTTTCAAAATTTCCGACTAAAGAAATTAGGTGATTTAAAAAAACTTTTGTTGTTGTGCAAATTATAAGGAAGTAATCACATAGTTGATTAATTTAGTAATATATCAGCGACATTACAGTGAAACTTAAAAAGAACTGAGTGACATACTACCAGACTACGGACGTCAAGAAAATCCTTTTATTCATATATTGGAACTTTGTAAATATATTTTCTTAATAGTTAGTTGGTGCTTTAGCACTTGGTCGCCAAATAACAATGACATGACAATGGTCGTCATTAATTCAGCAGTAACCACATTTACGTTACAATGGAAATTAAAAAAAAACTAAGATTATGGTAAAATTGAAAAAAATAACTACAGTAGATTTACGTATTTGGAAATTTCCTACTAAAGTAACTAATTAGTTTTTTTTATTTTTAGTTGATGTGATAGTTACAAATAACCAAATTACACGAAAATCACAACATAATTGATTAATAGTTTAATATCTTAACGAACTTTAAGTGTAACTTAAAAAAGTAGACCAACAAACTACTCCACAACGCACGACAAAAAATCCCATAAAATAATTTTTTTAAAGTTTATGACTACATTTATTAAATACGTATTATGAGCTTTAGCACTTAGCAGCTGAATGACAGTTAAACATCAATCTCCGTCACTAATTGCCTTCTAATCTCACATATGGTGAAGTGAAACTTAAAAAATCTGAGATTTTAGGGATACTAAAGAACTCATTAAAATTAGATTTACATTATATTGAAATTTGCAACCACAGTAAAAATATTTTATAATGTTTTAGTTGTGGTGTAATTTATAAATCACCAAATAGTAAGTAAATCACAACACAATTAATTAATTGCTTAATATATGACATACATTACAGTGGCACTTTAAAAAATGGAGTAATAAGCTACTACAATTCTAGACAACAAGAAATCTCCTAGAACAAATTTTGAAGATTTGCAAATATATTGTTTAAAATGTAGTTGGTGCTTTAGACGTAACTCGCCGAATGACAGTGAAATCATATCGCTTTCGTTACTAATTGTATTTTAATCTCACTTATGTTAACTCATTCAAATTAGATTTACAAACTTCTAATTTCCGAATAAAAGTAATTAATTTTGTAATTTGTAGTTGATATGCTACTTATAAATCATCAAATTATAATTAAATCACAATACAATTGAATAATTACTCACTATATAACCGAGTCAATTTATACGGTAAGAAATGTCTCTAGACATATTTTGAAATATTTTATCATCTATTTAGCAAGTAACCTATCCATTGCCTCTTACCGCATCTTTTTGTTTTGTACAGGAGTCATCTACTTTCATCTTTCCGTACCTAAAACTATGGCAGAGCTACAACAATAAACATTAATTAACCAAGAACAATATAAAATGCATGAAAACTTTAAACCCAGTATACAATAATCCATCCAATTTAATTGTAGGGTACCAATTCTTCATCTACCGGGGAAGGGACTTCTGTACAATGGCCAAGTGAATTTCCGAATTTTGGAACATGAAGTCACATAATACAGATTACACAATCACACATAAATTTCACAAGATGCAACGATTATTTGCGTTTAAGCTGCTAACAACAATATCTATAATAAACTTTCCCAATCCTCAACTAAAAATAAATAAAGGATGGGACCACATGATTCTAAAGACATGCTACATCATACTAGTCTTTGATCCCACTCTGCTTCTTTCTTTTTAAAAGAAGCCTAATCACTAAGGAAATTTGAGGAGCTATCCGCATTAACAGTGCACCCTTCTTCCAGATTATACCTACCACATGACATGTACGAAACATTGTAAGGAACAACAGAGCACTAAGCTTTACACAAAAGAAAACCTTAACAGTACCATAACACACTAAAATAAGTAGAAAGAAAATAAACCGAATAAGGTATATTTTAATATTTTGCAAACAGAATTAAAAATACGACTTCCCAACACCAAGCCTTCCACAAACTATGAATGGAAGAAGTATTCACTAATTTATTCTGCAAGTTCTTACATGAACAACTTTCTTATTCCTATTCATATAAACTGACAGCAATCATCTAATCATTCACTAGGTTCTGACTTTTCTTGACATCTTGCTTGATAGAGGTGTTGAATATCAACCTGATACAACCCCTTGTTAGGCTTTCCCTCCAGAAGTATCTTCTAGGTAGTTTTGTACTTGAAAAACCGTCAATTACTATCCAAACTCAATAAATACATCATTGTCCTTGGTAAATTGAGATATACTGAACAGGTTCTTGGTAAATTGAGGAATAAACAGTATATGATTCAACAACAAGGAATTACAATTAACTTGAGATCTTAGATAAGTTGAGCCGATTTGAGAGATAGGTAGAAGACAACCATTGCCTACAACTATTTTTTCACTCCATTGGTAATCACTTTAGACAGACAGATTTTATACATCGGTGTTAATGTGGTTAGTAACACCACGTCTCAAGGTACCACATGTTGTCCGTCTATGAGGATGAAGGAGATGCAGTGATAGTTGCCACATGTGCTGTGAGAGGGGTGGAAGTTGAGGGCCTGCGAAGGTAATGTCAATCCGTTTAGAGCTTTTTAGATCAGCGTTACCTCATTTTCCACAAAGTAGGCACATAACCTTGCCACTAATATTTGTGTTGCTATAGAATTGAGAATGTCTAGGGCCATTTCCTGTTCCAGAAAAAAGCACCACCTCTATAATTCTGGTTTGTACCTCTCTACTGAGAAAATCTCCCACCACCTCCGTAATTCTGATTTGTGCCTCTACCATAGGCAAGATTTGCAGACACTAGATTTTCATTATTAGTGGTGGTTTGAAGATCAAATGGGGTAGAATGAGAATGAATATGGTGTTCATGCGTTTGTAATAGACATTCAACCTCTGAGAGTTTCACAGAACCTGCCCTACATGTAAGATTGACCACTACAGCTTCAAAATCAAGTGTTGAATATCAAGCTGAAATGCCCTAACCAAAAATGTTAGGGGTTATACCGATTGTCGAATTCAAGAGGAGGAGGAGAACAAAAAATAAGTTAAACAAAACCCCACAAGTGTTCAATACGAAATTGAGTAGCCGCAACTTCAGAAACTCTAGGCAATTTGTAATTAATAATGCATCTGCAAACATAATACTAATTGGAAATACGGAATTGTGGGTTCAAATTACCGCGAATTGACAAATTTAGTTCTCACCAGGAATTGGCCCTAATTGTTTCGCGAGGGCGTGAATTAGGAGAACAGAACGGATCACTCCGGCGAGGTTGGGAACGCAGCGCTTACTTCAGGTGCCCCGACGGCGGCTCTGCAGTTACAACATTGTGAATTCTTCATCATCCCTCGTTGAATTGAAACCCCAGCACCAGATTAGCAGTTCCACCGTCAATTCAGTCCTTCCTCCAACTGAAGAGTGATGGATTCATCACCAGAAAATGTAGGAAAAATTTAGAAAAACAAGTTAAAATAAGTATTAAAAAATGAAGGGGGTCCCATGTCTAGGTAAAAAGACATAAATATCCTATTGTTGCATTGGTGCAACTATTACACCACAGTATAACCCAAATATTTAATATTGTTTTATCCTTACATGCATATGTAATTATTACAACCTGTGTAATGTACATTGAAATAATGAGAGAGATGAATCAAATTTCGAGTTTATATTTAGAATTTTACTTAAAACATTCAGTATAATAAGATCATGCATTCAAATAACTGAATTAACAAAATTTATGAAAATATGGTTTCTATTTGTGATAATGAAACGTATTAAAAGTAAAAGTATAAAAAAATTAAATAGTTAAAATTTATGAAAATCTGACTGGTGGTTTCAATTTGTGATAATTGGAGATATTAAATGTTAATAAACCACACGTAAGGAGGAATAAAGATAATTGGACAAAAAAATATCAACTCCCGATTTTATATTCTCAAATAATATATAGGCTAATAATTTTATTATATATTGTTGTTGTTGTTGTTGTTGTTGTTGTTGTTGTTGTTGTTGTTGTTGTTGTTGTTGTTGTTATTGAAAAAGTACTCATCCCGTGCATTACACGGGTGGACATCTAGTTGGAATTAATTCTCCAACTTATCCTTATCCACCGAAGTAAACGAGGCCTAAATAAATGACGAGATATACTAATTTAGATGCAATGTCTCCTATAATCTTCTGCCTAATTTATATATTTCTCCCGCATCGTGTAATGAATTAATTCCATATTTCCTGATATTCAGCTTTCAAGGTGGGAACATATATTGTTCAAGTAATATACTATTCTTTTCATTTCCTTTAATAACACCAAACAATGTTGAGGATAGGCCACACTCCATCAAATTTGATGTTTGTACCCTTTCGCTTCGCTCTTCCTCAACCTCTCAAGATATCATATAGTAGATCTTGAATGACCCCCCCTAAAACATGGAAAAAGGAAACATGAAAATACTAGTCTATCTGACAATACCACCCCTCAATTTTTAACCCACATAAACAATACAACAACAAAGAACAATCATGATATTGCCAACAAAATTTTCAGCTTGTTCTGATTTTCCTTAGTAGTATTCTGCAACTCTTCGATTCTCTGTGACAGCTCCATTATTTTCGCCTGTAGCTCCATTATTTATCTTCAACAAAATTGGGTTATTCTAAAATTTTCTGGTTGGCAGCAAGAAGGAGAAGGGAGCTAGTTCTCCTTTTTATAGATAGGGTGTGAAGAGAGTGGAGATTGGAGGGAAATTGGTTAATTTTCCCTCCAAAAGATTAATTGCATGACATATAATTTTTTTACCAAACTACTATTTTTTTGTGAATAGCAGGTAAAAAACGGATCTACATCATCAAGTCACCAACCACGTCAGCGTTTACTTGCTGATTTATAGGCTATAGCCGGTTTCAAGATATTTTAAACTTTTTTTTTTTTTTTGGGTAATATGGAGGACATTTTTAAAAATGCCAAAACATAGAGGACATGTAACTAATTAATAATTATGGAAAACATACGGGACATTTAAATCAATTTTCCTTATTGTATATCATTGAGATCACATTAAATACTATGAAAAATGATTGATTCATATATATTGTAAGTAAACATTATTTGTACCTTTAAGATGTCGGAAAATATTTTTTCAACAAAATCATAGAGATAGAGAGAGGCAGTGAGAAAGCTACAAAAATAACACATCTCTAGCAAGTTTTTCTCATCCCTTGGGCAAGCACATGATGTTTATCCGCTATTTCTTTTTTCTAAAAAAAAAGTGTCTTTTATATACTATAAGAACATTTGGGACAAGTGACATTCTCTCAACTATCTAATTTTATAGATTGTTTAAAAAAATCTATTTTAAATTATTATAAAACTCATTATTTCAAATCACTAATTGAGCTCCCTCCCCATTTTTTCGCTAATTTTGTTTTGAAATATTTTGCTAGCTCTAATTAATATAACCTTATTTTTTAATAAGCACTTATTACATTAATCCATCTCATTTCTAATGATTTTACTCTAATTACCTCTAAATTATTAAACTTTATTCTTTCATAATTTTTTTACTATAAATATTAATCCATTGGAATATTTAAATTTTTTATTGTGAAATATTGTTCTTTCGTAAATTGTTCCTTTATCTCTGGATGATTTTTCCGTAGAATAGCATAAAGTATAAAAGATGTGATTTTGTATCACTGAGTTTATGTAAGATTATGTTTCTTGTAACATTCACATGCAATATTATGAAAATGTATTATTATTATTATTATTATTATTATTATTATTATTATTATTATTATTATTATTATTATTATTATTATTATTATTATTATTATTATTATTATTATTATTATTATTATTATTATTATTATTATTATTATTATTATTATTATTATTATTATTATTATTATTATTATTATTATTATTACTACTACTACTATTACTATTATTATTATTATTACTACTATTACTATTATTATTATTATTATTATTATTATTATTATTATTATTATTATTATTATTATTATTATTATTATTATTATTATTATTATTATTAATTTGTTAACAACTTAATTTATGGTTTTTAATGTTTGTTTCTTTGTGTAATTTATGATTTTTTTTTAAATCTTATATAGCAAATTACCAAAAAAATTCAAATCTAGAACTAATTTTTAGCATAATGATCTTATATTTTTACATGTTTTTTTTATAAGATTAGTAATAATATAATCTGTCATAAAAAAATAGTAATAATTTAGCAGACCTATTTTTAATAGGTGAAATAGACGGGAAAACACTCTTTTTTTGCTCTTATTGATGGTTATATTATATTATATATATAGTAATATTTTTTTAGGTGAAATAGGCGGAAAAATAGTTTTGTTTTCCTCCTAAGATGCATGTCTTTATTATATAATAACTAGTAGTATCCCTATACGATGCACGATTTGTAAATATAATAAATAAATAAATAATAAGAATTTTATATGTTTATATAATTTAATATAATAAAATATTACAATCAATATATAATAAGAGATGAAAAGTTATATGTTAATGAAAGAAGACTCAATACAAATTATTAAAAATTAAAAATATATAAATTTGAGTAAGTTATAAAATATTCATATTTGTCTTTTTATGTATGATGAATATCTCTAGTATCCTTACATTGAGGTTATGTTGACCATCTTGTACAAAGGATGAATGTATATATGTATTATTTATAATTTTGTGACAAATGTTTATATTTATCTGAAGTATCTAAATTTTTTATTGTTTCAAATATAATGTTCAATAAAGTTTCAAAAGCTTTACGGGAGTACCAATAACACTACATGCTAATTTTATTAATTTTTATTTGTAGCACAAACATACTAATAATTAACCCACATAATCAACCAACAAACAATCATTTGTCTTTAATTCAATTTAATTTATTTATACAATATAGTGTCAAACTATAGATCGATAATTGATTACTAATTAAATTTATTATACAGGAAAATCGCATTGTAAATGTTTTTTTTTTTAAATGAAAATATTTTTTTGAAAAACATGTTGAAATTATAAATGAAGTTATAAATATTTACTAAATAATTCAATTTTTATATTTATATATGGTTAAAAAAACCAATCCCTAAAATAATTAATAAAAAAATGAAATGAAATTCAAATTAAATATTAAAAATACAATTAGGAGTATATTTAGTAAAATCCTACTAAATCTATTTTTTTGTTTAATTAATTAATTTATTTATTTATTTATTTATTTTCCCTTTCTAGGTATGTATATACTTGACCATAGTTTTTTTATACACATAATTTATACTACACAAAATAAAGGACACATTAAGTGAAAATAAAATTAAATAGAAGAAGAATGAGTACAGTAAACATAATGTATAGGATTTTAGTAACAAAAAAATGATAGTAATTTTTCTTTTACCGACAAACTTATTCCACCCACTTCCTTCCCCACATTTTCGCCCCCTCCCCCCATTTTAAATTTTAGATAATTATGTTGATTTCTCTCACATAATTTCGGTCACACACACACTCTCTCTCTCAGTCTCGTAATATTAGTCTCTCTCTGTTACTCTGGTGGATGATGATGTCGCCTCACTTCTCCCTCGGTTACTTTGAATCTCTTAATCTTCACAACAAATACAATTATTCAAAGAAGAATAAAATTTCGAAGTAGAAACAAAATTTGGCTGAACCAACGGCTTGATTATTGTTGATTTTAATTAAAAATAAATTGATTGCACGGAACAAATTCTGTGAGATATGAGTTTTGATCTTTTTTTTGGAAAGTTGCGTGAGTATACCTTTTATAGACTTGGACAAATTAAGCTGATTGTGAAGCTTACTATTGATTTGAAATAATGGTGCCTAAACATAGTTTAGACAAATATATGTAGATTTATCTCCAAATAAAATGCTTAATGCCAAAATAATGTTGGCCAGAAATGACAAAAGAGTTTGAGCTGAAAAATTCTTATGTTATTATTTTTAGTGGATGTTATTATTATTATTTATATATAGATATTAGATAGTAAGATTAGCGACTTAGCGTACTATCTTTATTTAATATTTTAACTTATAATTTGTCATAGATGTGATGAGCGTTTTATACCTAAAGGGATAGAAGTAAAAAAATAAATATATGATGACAAAATGAGAAGGAAAAAAGGGATAAAACTACAATCACGCTTCCTGGTCGCACTATTATCCCATTTTTTCTTTTATTTTATTTTTTAGAAATAGCGGAAATAAAACAAAACATTCATACAATTAAATCCGGTGCCAAACCGATGGAGCACAGTTACTTTTTTTGTAAGAAGTTATTCCATTTCAATGGAAGCATTCATAAAACATTAGTGGTGAAAGATTCATTCAGCCGTAGACCGTAGAGAGAATACATCAGATAGAATGGTGATCCTCTTGATATGGCCTATGGCGGAATAGTCGAAACGACGGAGTCGACAACGATCATTCATCGGGCTGTATTTATAGTGCTATATTCTTCCGGAATTATCCGGCGTTGAAACCCTAGGTTCGTCGACAATGTCACTGTTAAATGACAATTTACGTTGTATTGATAGTTTATTAACTGATTTCCTAGTTTTTTCTTGTTTTGCGTAGCCATTTTTGCTGTGCTTCGTCTGATTGAACTTCAATGTTGTTTCTTTAAATCAGTGTTGGTGGAAAGCTTCTTCTTCTTCTTCTTTTTTTTCGTTCTTCAATTGGGCTTGTTGCGCAAGGAGATGTACTGTTGTCTGCACTCTGTATTGATGCTTCGTGGAAAATACAAATTGGTGTATTGTAATTTTCTAGTCTGAATATTGTGTTCATATCGGAGTGGCATATAATTCAATTGTGATGTTACACAATCTAGGTTGGGCAAAGGCAACTGTATATTTATTGCTCACAGTGTAGGTATCCATCCTTCTTAATTGGCTATGAGCTATATCAAGTGTTGGTGTATCAAGTCATTGGTTTAATTTGCAGACAATCAGTGACATAGAATGCTATTGAAAACAAAATATGATGCATGAAAAAACTGACTACTCTGTAGAATGCATTATTATTGGGAAGTGAGTTACTGTTGTAGAGTTCATGGTTGAAGCTTTGTATTCTGAGATAGAATTACGTTTAAATTCTCCATGTTGAAGCTGCATTTTCAACTCATTGGGAACACTCATTTAGTTGTGTGGAAGTCAGGATTTTTACTATATTTGTTTCTTTTTACACTTGTGACTCAATCTCCACTTTACAGTTATTATTTGGAATTGTGCAGATATATAAATATTTGCAGAGTTTGGTCCTTTATTATTTCTTGAAGTTTTGGAACTACATCTCCAGAGGTATCCTCAGAAGTGTGGATCATGATTCTGAGTTAAACTCATGCCATTCTTAAGCTGGACAAACAATCAGTTCCTCATGAGTTGAAATATTATGTTGTTTGTCTGAACTTAAGTAGGGAGGCTCGATTGCTGACATGGAGAATCTCAGTGGATGACAAATAATGACAAGGAGATCGATTTTAGTAAAATATTGAGGTTAATATATTATTGCAGCTGCAGACATTGTGTAGGAAAGGAACAATGCTAGATAATTGTATAGGAAAAATGCATTATTCCATCAGCAGTCGTCTTTGTCTATATCCAGTTGATGTGTATTGGGACATCAATGAGTAGATAACTGACATTGTAGTTTAAGGATACTATGGCACAGACATCAGGGAAAAAATTTCCCCTTTCTGCTAAAGATTATGAGCTATACGAGGAAGTTGGAGAAGGTGTCAGTGCTACTGTATACAGGGCTCTTTGTATTCCACTCAATGAGATCGTTGCAATAAAAGTTCTTGATCTTGAGAAGTGCAACAATGACTTGGTATGTTATCTTCTTCTAATGTATTTCCAGAGTGCGTCTTTTATGTTATACTAGTCTGAACTTGGATATGGTCTCAATTTTTAGTTGATGGTGGTACTGAATCTCCATTTGATTCCGTGGACATTTTTCTGCATGATGCCTCAAAATCTTTTTATTTTAGAACGCACCGTAGTTTTTATTGTGTTTGCTTGCTTGAGTTAGAATTATTTGATGATTCATGTTCATCGAGGTCTCATCACAATCGGTTTTTCTGTTTAATATCTGAAAATTGATTTTGCAGATCTCATTTTTGTCGAATTAAGTGATTATCAGATCATCTTTATCAAATTTCTGAAGAGATTGGCTGTATCTAGAAAGCCTTATGCTAAAGGGTCATAGGCTCTATATATAAAAAGCATTACCTAGAGTTGTTCAGTTTTTCATGGTATACCGTATATTAGGAGATATGTCTGCAAATGAGAAGAAATTGTGAGTAAAGACATTGATGGAGGGCATTTGAGAAAGAGGATATAAAATATTCAGTTTGGTACTAGAGAAATTCCAGAAGAATGTATGCTTGGTAGAATTGGGAGTTGTGACATCTACTTGATCCTATGGATTTATATTTACTATTTGTACCTGTCTCTGCATGTGGCTAAGGTCTCAAGTCTGCAAAAGCCTGATGACTACTGTCTTAGTTGTTGAAACATTGTCAGCAGCATGGTTCTCTCCCTTGGAGTTGGGTTTACTGCCCGGTTCTTTCCACCTCTTTAAATTTTTCTGTTGGGTTGTCACATGAACAGGATGGTATTCGGCGTGAGGTTCAAACCATGATGTTGATTGACCATCCAAATCTCTTGCGAGCACACTGCTCCTTCACTGCTGGTCATAGTCTATGGGTTGTAATGCCTTACATGGCTGGCGGGTCATGCCTACACATTATGAAATCTGCTTATCCAGAGGGTTTTGACGAGCCTGTAATTGCTACTTTATTACGTGAGGTCCTTAAAGCTCTTGCGTATCTTCATGGGCATGGACATATCCATAGAGACGTGAAGGTATGATTGTGTCACATAATTTGCTATCTAGTTGCTCGTTTTCTCATTACATCGTTTTTTTTTTTTTTTGTGATTTTTTTTTTTTTTTTTTTTTTCAGTTTGAAACCTTTTCTGCTTTCCCACTTGGTTCCATCTTTCACTCCGCTACTCTGACAGGACCTCTCAAAATGGAAGCTTCCTTTTATGATATTATGTATCATCTAGCTTTAAGTGTTTTATTTCTCCTCAACCAATCAATGGTGTCAGTAAATGTGTCATCACATGCAGAGTGTGATTTGTAAGGTGTCCTCCTCTAATTGCTTTATCACTTTATTTACTTCTCTCTCTTGGCATGATTTCACAGGCTGGGAACATACTGCTTGATTCTAATGGTGCTGTTAAATTAGCAGACTTTGGAGTTTCTGCATGCATGTATGATACTGGTGATCGTCAGCGTTCACGTAATACTTTTGTTGGAACCCCATGCTGGTATATTGTCTTTGCATGAACAACAATTTATTGTGTTTGGGTTCTCACAAAGGGACTAGTATTGTGACTTGGAACCTTTTCCTATTGTCTTTTATTGTACAGGATGGCTCCTGAAGTCATGCAGCAATTACATGGTTATGATTTCAAGTGAGGATCTTAAGAAGATACTTGTCTATCTGTTCCTAGACTCTAATTTATTTTTCTCATAATTGTTTGTTAATTTATCTTGCCTTTACAGAGCAGATATCTGGTCATTTGGAATCACAGCACTTGAACTTGCTCATGGTCATGCACCTTTCTCCAAGTACCCACCAATGAAGGTTGATAATTTTTTCCATTTATGTAGATCTTTCATCTGCATCCTAAATAAGCAGAAATATTTGGTCTAACAGATCCCTATCCTAAATTCAGGTTCTCCTAATGACGCTGCAAAATGCACCCCCGGGGCTGGATTATGAAAGAGACAAAAAATTCTCTAAGGTACATCTTTGTTTTGCTACAACCTGACAGTCAACTTGTGTTTGATGCTGTAATGCAACTTTGTGCAGTCTTTCAAAGAAATGGTTGCTGCTTGCTTGGTGAAGGATCCTAAAAAACGGCCCACCTCGGAAAAGCTTTTGAAGCACTCGTTCTTTAAACATGCACGTCCAATTGAATATTTGGAGCGCAATATCCTTGCGGGCATGTCTTCCCTAGGAGAACGTTTTAGGATGCTTAAGGTCTCATGCTCTTTCTGTCTCTTGCTTGTTTACCTTTGCTGTAGTAAAATACCCACTTGTTTGATTACAACTTCTACTATTCGAATTTCTCGAAAACCAAATTGCTGTTTCAGGCAAAAGAAGCAGATATGCTTGTACAAAATAAGGCATTGTATGAGGACAAGGAGCAGTTATCACAGGTCAGAAGTCAACCATGTCAGCATTTGCATATTATTCTATAAGCAAATATGTATGTTTGTAGTATATTCAGAAGTCTATTCTCCCTTCTCTTGTTATCTCATCAATGCATGTGGTAGGCTGGTTTTCAGTTTTACATTATAATTGCTTGAGTGTATTGTTCTTTTGTGTGCTCATCATATGTTTCTTAAATTGAAATTAGCTCAATGAACTAGGTATCCTGCTGTAGTTGGTTGGATGCGTGAGATAAAGAAATGCTACCTTTTCTGCATTGGCCACTTGGTACTGTTCTATGCTATGTAGTTGAAAGCAGTAGGGCTGTTGGAATATAATTTTGTTGTTACTGTCAGGCCAGTCCTTTCTCCCTGTTTTTCTTGCTGGCTTGCAACCAATTGCTTTTATGTGAGGCCTTGAGCTTTCTCAAGATCCAAACATAAGTGTATAGTTTCTTCGAGAATTTGAATTGCACAGAAACTGAAACTTCTGTGCTTAAATCTAAAAGTATCATGCATGTTGACATGTATGAGTATATGAACAAAAATTATGAGTAAGGTCATGTTTCTGATAAACTGGCGAATAGCTAGGATGTGATAATTGGAAAGTTGTGTTTTCTATAACTGAAGGAATTAAGGAATTAAATATGGAGAGTGGATCTATGCAGCTATCAGAATAAGCACCTAATTGAGTAATTAGGCTGAGATGAATAGTATTAAAACATTGGACATCTGGATGGGTAAAGAATAGGCAATTCACCTTGTATACATGTAAACAATTTTTTTTTCTCATAGATGTTTGGTTATAGTATGGTTAATCTAACGATTTGTGATGCGTTGAGTTTTTGCTTAGCTTATTCTAGTCAGTAATACCACTAAAACAAACGAGGCAAGAGGTGTTGAGCTTGACAAAGACATTTACATCCTTCTTATGTACATATTTGATAATTCTACCGAGCCCTTATCATGAACTGTTGCTATGAACAGCAAGAGTATATTCGAGGGATCAGTGCCTGGAACTTCAATTTGGAGGATCTGAAGAATCAAGCTGCCCTGGTATGGAATTGGTGAAATTGCTTGGGTTCTTATAAATGGCACAGCTTCTATAACATCTTTTCTGCCTGCAGGTTCAAGATGATCTTATGTCAAATTCAGAAGATTCTAGTGTGAATGGCAAGCACAAAGATGGGCAGGAAAGGTTGGACTTTGAGAGGGATAATCATACTAAACCTGCATCTCAATTGGAGGTATTGCCTTCTTTTTTTTTGGTTTGGTTTGGTTTGGGTGGGTGGGGTTTCTTTAGCTCCTTTTTTATGTTGCCAGTCCATTTACTTATGATTCTGTTTTTGTGTTTTTGTGTGTGTATATATATATATACATATATATATATATATTTTCTTATTATCTTAGGATGGGATCAATAATGTGCATTTGGAGGATTCTCTTGCTGCATTTCCGATGAAACCTCTGCAGGCTCTAAAGTATGCAATCAATATCTATTGACCTTTCGGTTTCTTGTTTCTACCTCTGAGAATGCTTAGTAATTTGTGGCATCAGTATGCTAGGCTGTTGCTAAAAAGCCAGTCTTAATATCTATTTAACCTTACTAATCAATAATCTTGTGTTTCGATGGATAAAGTGTTCTGCAATGATAACGTCGGAAGGGTGAAAGTATGGCTTTGAATCTTAGTTTCATCAATATGACTTACAATGAAATGTTCTTGTGTGTTGTTTGAAGCAACCTATTGAATTGAAACTTCTGAACAATTGGTTTATCTGTACATTCAACTAACGCTTCTTGTTATGTTATTTCTTTTGTTAATAAAAACCTTGAACATTTCTCTTGCTTGCCACATCATTGTGCTCTTTTTGGTCCAAGCACAGGAGTTGTTTTGATATTTGTGAAGATGATATTGCTGCTGGTAGTCCAAGTTCAAGAGATTCTGTCCATTCAGATCTAGAACAACAAAGTCCTCAACAGGCACTTGCAAGTGTGGATCGAGAAGCCAGAAGGGGTGATAATGGGGACTGTTGTCGAAGCGGCTCGTTGTCACATTCTGTTAGTACAGGGCCCAGAAAATTTTCTAGTGGCTTGCTGCTTCAGGATCATGTTCTCTGCCCTAAGAGACTTACTGGTGATGGGGACAGGTATTTCATTCTTTATGGCCATGCAGTCCTTTTTTAGATTGTGAAACACATTTCGTTGGGTAGTTAAGCTTTGTTGGAACAGGGTTGCCTCCTGATTTTATCTTACTAAAGTATACCCTGTGAACTCTGCTTCTACTTCCTCCAATTTGTGATCCCACTTGTTTAAATATGTCTGTTTGAAATGTATGATATTTTCAACTACGCCACCTTCTTTTCTCCAAAGGAATTACCTTTTGTTTTCTTCTCGATTCTTTAGGTAATAAGTAGGTTTGTGTGAGGAATTTTAGTGACCTCTTACTGGTAAAAAATGTGAATTGCTGTATTGATGAAAGGATTTATGGAGGTTTTCACCTGTTTAGTATCCATATCCGCATCACTGCCGTAAGATTTGTGAAGAATTTTAACCAGTTCAGCATCCATGATATGTTTCTGTGGAACCATACTGATTCAAAATACAAGGGGTAGTTGCTCGATGAGTCACTAAACTGTTGGAATTGGATACTGAACATCAAGTTGAATCAGAATGTGTGCTAAGTTATATTCTTTTATCAAATTGAGGACTAAACATTAATTTGTACCAAAATTAGGTAATTACCCTATAATTTTATATAAAATATGGTACTAAAAATTGTACGAATGATGGTTCCAGCTTTCTATCCTACTTCATCATACATGGTAATCGAAATTCCTTGTCGGCTGCCACATCTCCTTCAACTTAAATTTCCGCCCTAATTTATACAGCCACTATGTCTTTGGTTCCTCTAGCAAAATCATGTCCCGTGGTGCAGTTTTCCACAAGTTTCGGTGACGAGCAACTGCACTTTATAAATCTTTTCTTCGTCTCCATCATCACAACCCATGGAAGAGGATAAAATTGGATAAAAATTGAGATGGAACCATTGCTATAAGAATACAAGTTTAGTACACTTTTTATACAATTGATGTTTAGTACCCACCTTGATACAAAGTTATACGTTTAGCACCCATTTTGATACAAACTGATCTTTAGTACCCATTTTGATGTACATATCATAGTTTATTCGATTCTGACCTGTGTGTTCAATTATCCCCAAAAGTGCAAGTTTTCAGCAGCAAGGTTTATGATCAATTCTCTGCCTACGTAAAGTGAACGTAATGACACATGTAACAGCATGAACTTTTATAATTGTTTTTTTGGCTTATATGTGGAAATTGTTCTGAAGTGTTAGTTTCGGACAGTTGTGATTTGCTTGTTGACACTCTTTGTGCTATTCTGCATGTGTTTTGTCAGAAACACAGGAGGTAATCGCCCTCCATTTGCCATTCTTGTGTTTGTAATACACTACTTTAACAGATTATATCTTTTGCTTGCATGCATATTTAGCAAATTTGTTGAACTGATAAAGTTCTGATACAAATGAAGGGAATATCTGCAACCAAGGTATCTGTCAGAACGGAATTACAGTGGTCCACTGCAGTATCGTCAAAGGAAAGACTTTAGCAATTCCAATGCTGGTAATGCACGTTACTTTGAACCTTGTGTTATTTTTCCATATAGATGGATGTGAGCTTTTCTTATAGGTTGCATTTGGATTGAAGGATTTGCAATACAAGTATTTGAAATTAAAGGATTAAAATTCATCTAAGTTGTGGTGGATTTCAAATCCACCCATTCAAAATGAAATCCGTAGGTTTCAAATCCATGTAAATCCCAACAACAATGGATTTGCTACTCTGGATTTCAAATCCATAACCAAATTCTTCAATCCAAATGAAGCCTTTTAGCTTTTTATTTGGTTGTGTGTCTTAAATCTGTAAATTTCCATCTTAGAAGAGGAAGCATCAGAAAGTGCTGTGGTTGAACGTAGAGGACGTTTCAGAGTCACTTCAGCGGACCTTAGTCCCAAGGTAAATTTTTTATGAACTTTCAGGATTGTTTTAGCTGTGTTCTCAGTCACTGCCATTGGCTTCATCCTTCTAAAAGGTCCCTAGGCCCTGCCCCCTTTTGTCTTTTTCCTAATCAGCGTCCTCCTAGGTGCTAGTCCCCGGTTTGCCGACCAATTATCTGCTATGTCTTGGTCAATGCCACGGTATCCTCATGCAAATGTAGTGAAGAAGTTATTCCCTTCTTGTTTGGGATCTTATTGACTCAGACTACATTGTTAGTAATTGTTAAACTTAGGAACTAACATAGTACCATTTAGAAGATAGAATATGCAATTATTATGATTCCGCGCACACTGATTACGTGACATACGGCTACCTGGTTGCACCAGAAACTTGTTCTGTTTCAAGCGATGCCCACCTTTAATAACAGAAGTTTCTGTTCCTTGATATTCCTTATGACTTTTGAAATCCTAATATTTTATATTTGGCATGAGATCACCTTCTGCCCAATGATTTCTTGTCCTAATCAATTCTTAGCACAAAATAACATGTATAAAACTCAAGGTTGTAAAAGTCGCTAGGCGCTAGCTCGGCGGTGCATTGTGGCCTAGCGACTAATCGGGGCTTGGGCGGGGCTAATTAGGGTATAGGCGTGGTTAGGCGGGGAGAAATCGGGAAATAAATATAGGCAGCCAATGAGAGCTTAGCGCCTAGGCGGGGATTAAGCGGAGTTAATCAGGGACTTTTGCAACAAAGATAAAACTTAGCTGTCTCTTTATTCAGGGTCTTGTATTCAACCCAAATTCTGGTGGCTCCACAAGTCCGACAGTGCCCAGCAATTATGCTGCTTTAATTCTCCCATCATTGTATTCCATCCTGCAGCAGCACAATGCAATAAGAGTAAGAACTACCCAACTTGGTCACATCTTCTTTGATTAGGTGTTGCTGATCGTTGCCTGTTTCATCTTGTCAGGATGAGATAATTAATATCATCAAGTCGGCCGAGCAAACCTCTGGTAATGCCCATTATACTTTGATCTGTTGGATACATTTTATTTCACATGATTAGTTGTATCTTGTTAATTTGTTTTTCCTGCTTACCTTGTTTTGTCAGCGCTATTGTTTTGTTGTGTGGGATCTTTTAATTTTTTCTCAACTGGCAATAAGGTGGAGACTGGGTTGGTTTGTGTTGGGTGGGTTACAGCACAAAGTGAGTGTTTTGCATCAATGTAGTATGTCAGTTTATTTTTCCCTTTTGCAGGCAATGCTACTGAGTTAACAGAAGCTGGAGCAAATGGCCTTTTGCAGGTGAAGTCTTGCTTATAGAACCCACTGAGTTTCCCAATTCGTAGCTTTGCTGTCGTCCGAAAATGCTCTGATCTTGTCCTGTTTGGTCTAACTTTGAAGATATCCCCACCCCCGCCCCAACTCCCAACTATTTCTTAATAATGCTTTAGTGTTTCAGTACATTCAGTTTTTTTTACTCATTGCAGATAAACCCTACCGTGAAAGAGCGAGAGTTGCAAGCTAAGGTTATTCAAATGCAACAAAGGTATGATATCACACCTTGTATAGGCTGACATCTTGTTTCCGTGTAACTGCTAAATCACGTTTTGAAATGTCAGCATTGGAAGTCTGGTTGAAGAACTTCAACGGGTGAAGGCTAAGAATTCTCAGGTGCGTCTTTAAGTTATCATTTTAAGACAGCTAGATTTTTAATGAGTGTGAAATCATTTATAATTGGAATTACTCATATTTGGATCGTTTACTTCAATTTTTTTTACTTCAATTTTTTTAATTAGGTCCATGTGCTTTATTTTATTAAATTGAGTCATTGACTCATTGCTCAATTTGTAAAAAGTGAGTCCCTGTACTTGGATTTTCATTTGGATGTGGTCATTATGCAAGTCAACTGTCGTCATGTAAGTCCAGCTAAAGTAACCAGATTCAAACAAAATTTAAAGCATAAGTACCCAACTCAAACAAAATCGTAAGGTTCAAACAAAACTAAAAGCATAAGTACCCAACTCATTAGAAATCATTAGCGAGTCGGTAACTGATTTTCTACAAATGGGAGTGCAGCGATCCAATTCAAACGAAAATTTAAAGCATAGGAACAAACCCAATTTAACCAAATATTGAAAGTTCGGGAGCTTAAAAATGTTATTTTCAATCCCTTTGTCTAATATTATATTTCTAACATGAGTGCTCATCCCTTATGGTTTACAGATGGAAAGAAAGTTAAACGCATTACTCAAGCAACAAGATAAGAGAATAGCAAATTGAAGGGTAAGGAAACAAGAATGGTACACAATGATTTGTGATTTTTCCTCACGCCCCATAATTTGACTCCAATATTATCTATTTCCTTGGTTTCCTGCATATATCCGATTGAATGAGCTTTTGGCATGCAAAGTATGATTCCTGATGCTATAGCCTATGTGTGGGTTATGTTTTTTTGTGCAGCATAAAGTTAATGTAAGCAAGTCCCCTTATTAAAGTTGCTACTCCCAGTGACTCTGAGTGGCTTGTGTTGTATAGTTGCAATAATCCCTTATTATAATGATTTAATTTTATTAAACATTGTGGGAGTTGGTCCCTAATGTTGTATGATATGTGATTTAATTCAAGATTGATTCTTAAGGGTGTAAATGAAATAACCCTGAAGAGTGTAGAGATGCAGTGTCTTTTAGAAGAATCTGAATGAATTATGTTTGTTAAAGAGGAGTTGGAGCAAAATTAGAAGTTACATATTGTGCATGCTATATAGCAGCTAGGTTCAATACATGCCGAGTGAGATGGTATCATTCATATGTATCGTTTTCGTCTGTATTTAGTTTAGCATATGCATTCAACCAGTAGGATTTTTTATATTTTGGATGTTACATCTGGTATCACGAAAAATAAATTATCCTTTGAAAAAAGCTGATTGTGAGATGGTATAGAGATTTGGACCCACAGCCAGTCACTAAAACCTGCACTGGAACCTTCGAATCTCAAGTTAGTAGTCCAACTGATTGGCTGAGTTGTTAACCAACAGTTGATTTGTGAAGTAATTTGTAGCAACAGTAGAAGTAATTTGTAACCTCTCCATTTTTTTAATTAATTAATTTATTTATTTGTAAGTAGAGATGCAAAAATACAAAGACAAATTTAGAGGATGTGACTAAGCTTATAAGCTCCTCAAAACATCTTATAAGATGTTTGAGAGTGTATAAGATCTTGTAATGTAGTTTGGCAAAATAAGATGTTAAACAAGTTATAAGATGTAAAAATAAGCTTTTAAAGCTTATATGCTTCAAAAAAACATGTTCCTCTAGTTCATTTTATTTCTTAAAATCTGGTAAAGTTACACTCAAATTTCAAACACTACACACACCACACACACACTTTTCACATACTACATACATTACACACACTTCACTCTATACACACTTCACACACTACACACATTTCGCACATTGAACACAATTCACATTTTTCATGCACTATACACATTTCACACACTTAACACACTACACACACTTCATGCACTATACACTACACGTACTACGCACACTATATAGATTGCACAATTCACACACATTTCACATACTACACATACTTCACACATTACATACACTATACACATTTCACAATTACACAATTCACACACTACGAACACTACACACATTTCACACACTACACACACTTCACACACTACACACATTTCTCACACCACACATGTTAAAACACTACACACATTTAACACACTATACACACTTCACACACTACACATACTACACATTTAACAAGCTATACACATTTCATTACACTACATACTACACATACTATACACACTTAACACACTACATACACAAAATATTTCACACACTACACACCACACTTCACACACTACACGAAACACACACTACACACTTCACATGCTACATACAATACACATTTCACACACTACACACATTACACACTACATACACTATACACATTTCAAATACTATACATTTCACACACTGCACACACATTTCACCCGCTACACACATTTCACACACTAAACACTACGCACACTACAAACATTTAATACACTACATTTCACACACTATCCACACACTACACACATTTCAGACATATATATACACTTCACACACTACACACACTATACACATTTCACACACACTACACACATTTTACACACTATACACATACTATACATATTTCACACACTCACCACACACCACACACCACACACCACACACATTTTACACACTGCACACATTTCACACATTTCGCACACGACGTACAGTACACACAACATTACACGCATTTCACACACTACGCACACTACACACACTTCACACTACACACTATACACATTTCACACATTATACACATTTCACACACTACACATCACACACTACATACATTACACACATTTCAAACACATTGCACACACTCTACACACACTAGACACACACTACACACACTACACATATTTCACACATTGCACACACTTCACACACATTTTATACACTACACACTTCACACGCTATACACACTTTCACACGCTATACGCACTTCACACTTCACACAATACACACATTTCACGGACTACACATACTACACTCATTTCAAACACTACACACACTTCACACACTACACACACTACACACATTTCACACATTGCACACATTTCACCCACATTTCAGACTCTACAAATTACACATTATACATATTACACATTAGACACATTTCGCACATGCACATTTCACAAACTATACACACATTCCACATACTTCACACACTACACACACTTCACACACAACACACATTCCACACACTTCACATTTCACACACTATGCACACAATATACACATTTCACACACTACACGCTACACGCTACACACATTTCACACATTGCACACACTTTAGACACATTTCACCCACTACACACGCTACGAACACTACACACATTTTATACACTACACACATTTCACACACTATACACACACTACACACATTTCACACACTATACACACTCCACACATTTCACACACTACACACATGTCACACACTGCACACACACTTCACACACTACACACGTTTCACACACTATACATTATACACACTTCAAAGCTAAATCACTTTTATTAATTGCAAGCTTATAAGTTCTTATATCCAAACATTTTATTAACTTATAAGCTCTTAAGAAATTACATCTTATAAGCTCTTTGAACAACTTATAAGATGTTGGAGCTTATAAGATGTTTGAAATAAGTTTAGCCAAACACGCTCTTAGTTGTTCTTGTATCTGCTTTCTTCTTTTTTTCCTGAGTTGAGTGTTGTACTTTTACTACAAATAGCTGCTCTTTGTGCTTTCTATTTGATCCTTTTTTTTTTTGAGAAAATACTTTTTACTTGATTTGATTTAACATTGAAAATGGATGTATATATTCTCCCTAAAGGATATATATATATATATATATATATATATATATATTCTCATAACTTTTAATTTGTATAAATGAGTTTCTTTAGTTTCCTTGTATTTGATATTACAAGTTGATGCAATTATTACATCATTATCATCATCATCACCATCATCATCAACATCATGACTAGTTAATATCATAGTTTAATTCATTATTATAATATTTTTATTATTCAACAATAACTTTTTAAAGGAATAATGAACCACCATAATTCATAATTATTATTAATAATTAATGGTATTAGTGATAGGAACAGTAGTATGATGACATAAAGAATAACAAAATCGTAGTAGTGTTACATGCAAATACATTTATCTATCTACAACCATATGCTTCAATTGTTATGAGCCTTTGCGATTATGCATCTTACACCTAATTTCTAAGTGCCTAAGGTGTGGATTATAAACAACAAACAATCATCTCAGTCAAAGTGTCTATAACTCATAAAAGTGCCAAGAAAATATCCCCATTATATAACTTTACCTTTTTGGTTTCTCAGTATATGTTATGTCGTGTATTGTTTGTCCATCAATATATGATTTGTGTGTGCTAAATATATATGGTTAGTCTAATATAACATCAATCATATCTCAATATATCAATAATAATTAAACACATATAATCATGGATAAAGTATGAACATCTATACTGCAATTGAAACCTAGTTTCTAGAACCTTATGATAATAAACGACTGCTTCATAATAATATCAATAATAATAAAGAAATACATAAATAATAAACCAAAGTACTAGACTGAAGATGATGATAGTGTGGGGGTGTGCTCCCTCTGGGCTCTAGACGCTCCGCTGCTACTCCTTCATCTCTCTTGGCTCTCCTACGAACTCCTTTCCTCTTGTATATAATGATAAAACTGAGTACGCCTCTTGTATATAATGATAAAATTGAGTCCCCTTCATGTATTAGAGTCTTAGGGTGTTTATAGGAGCGTATCAACCAGGTATCAGTGGGAGATAATTGGATGTGAGATGAAAATCACGTAAAAACATTTCTAGTGCCGACAACTTGCACGATCGAATTGAATTCTTGTTCGGTCAAGCAAATGATGTGGACTGCACTGCAAGTCCAACTTTGGAGCTATTTTTGGAGGTCTTCCGGTCGAAATTTGGCCTTTGCTATTTCTGATAAATTATAGATATTTGAATTCTGTTTCCAGTGGGACTAGTTTCACCTGGACTGGGATGTGTATAACTCAAGTTATAAGCTAAACAATGGAGGTATGTTATGTCACCAACTGGAACACTTCTACACAACTTCGACCTCTTCATAATTTTTTATATCTTGGAGAAGGAATTGAAAAATATCATCAACATAGAAGTTGCAGTTCTCTATCTTAGCTTCACTAGGAATCAAGAATTAAGAGAGTTTGACTTCTACATCAAATGTTATGCTCATTCTCGTACAACGGCGCAGTTTAACTCCACTGTATCCATCTTCATTTTGGGCCAGTCCAAGGCCTTTATCGAGCCCAGTCATTTGTATTCTTCTATTTAGACCCTCTCATTACTTGATTTGCACTGAGATTTCACAATTACTCTAGATATGCTCAATTTTGTACCTATATAGCTACAAAATCAACAAACAAGTGAAATCCACCAAACATACGAAAACGAGGGTTAGGAAGTAGTATTTTATGCAATTATGCATTGTTCTAACTAAGAATATGTGCCTAAAAATAACGTAAAATATGGAGTAATCATATATGCTAATAGTTGATGAGCTTACAATCAAAATAGTTGAAAATGTGGTTTTAGGTGCTACTCATATACTTTATGCCCCATGCTTGAGATTCCTACCCGAAAGACCATTACGAGATATGAAATCGAAGTTTGAGAAGATAAATATGAACTTGTACTACAATTTAGGTTGGTGATCACTAGTTATTTTAAGTATTTTTTAGACAAAATCATAGCTAAAATAGTGCAAAAGTAAGTTAAGCGAGGGCCCAATAAGAAGAATAGTGAATATCGCCCAGCCGAGCAAAACTCTCCTTCCATGAGTATTTACGCGTATTTTGGTCCATATATATGATTTTCTACCAATACAACCTACTTTATGCACTCCAATAATACCCCAAAGGTCTCTACATCAGATGCATTAAGTGATATTCAATTACATTTGATATACTTTTACGAGAGAGAGTTTAAGTTCTAGAGAGCCGGGATGAAGGAAGGAAAAGCAGCGGAGTATCCGGAAGAAGCACGCTGCCACACCGTCTGATGTCTTCGGTGACCAATAGTATTTAGATTTATTGCTTTAAACAATGTTCTCTGTTATTGTTATTGCTTTTTTGAATTCTATTATCGAGTAGTTTTATATTACCTTAGGGTTCTAGAAAGTAGGTTTTGATTACAATGTAGACAATGGTTGTTTTATTCCTTTAATTTATGTTATTCTTATTGCTTTTATGAATTCTAATCGAGTAATTTTACATTACCTTAGGGTTTTAGAAAGTAGGTTTTTATTACAATGTAGACAATTGTTGTTTTATTCCTTTAATTTATGTTTATTTCGTAGTATTGATTGATGCATGAATAGCTTGATCACCTATATCTTGCACACACAAATTCATATCCAAAACTCAGGAGATGATGACATGGACCACAACACACAACATAATCTTTAAACCTTGAGGTTGAGAATGATTATGGGGGTATTTTAGGCACTTTTAGGAGTTCTAGATACAAGCTTAGCCGAGAGGTTGGTCTGTTGTATATAATCTACACCTTAATCATTGTGGGAGGGGGATTGAGAAACACATAAGCGAAGTCTTATAATAATAGGGATAGGGATAGCTTGAAATAGAGATATAATTATCTTTGTTGAACTTGTAATTAATTATGAAATCGATAATCCTAAAATAATCTTTAATTATGAGTTTAATTTATAATTAGTTAATCACTTTTAATTGTTGAATTGCTTTGATTTGTGGTCTAGTTAGAGTAATTAGCGCAATCTCAATCATCACTTATTCGGTTAGCCTAGATATACTAGGGGTAAGGCCACTGTAGTACTGTAGAAAATAACGCAATCAGTTGGTATGCTTGAGCTGTTTGATTAATATAGGGCAAAATATGACACATTATAACTGGTCCCTCTCAATCTTCAAGGTCTAGGCCTTCTTCAATTTCTAGTTCCAAGCAAAGCATTAAGTCACTCACAAGCACAACTAGGACCTTTTTACTAGACCAGTCCAATATGTTCAAATGTGGAGGGAAAAGTGAAAATGTCAAGTCAGAGTTGAAGAAAATGAGGATAAAGGAGTTGGAAACTTAGATATGTTGGTGTGGTGGAGAGTAAATTATACTCCGTTTCCTATTCTCTCTAGGTTAGCTCATGATGTAATGACAATTCCAGTCTCCACAGTTGCTTTAGAGTCTACATTTAGCACTAGCGGGCGTGTTCTTGATGTAGTTAGGAATTTAATGTCTCCTAAAATAGTTCGACCCCGTATCTATGCTCAAGACTGGCTTCGAGAAGATTGCTAACCATGAAGTCCGAATGAAGACTTGAGAGAAGTTGAGGAACTTGATAAGGGTATTAATTATTTTTGTTTTTATTATTGTTTTCACACAATATAACTTATGCATATTTCGTTGTTCTCTACTTTATCTACGAAATTATTTTACTTTTTGTAGTTTTTTTATTTTGTTTTGAGGAAACGATTAGTGACTTTCTCTAACCAAAACATGATTCTTGTTTCTTATCTTGGGTGTTCATTGACCATTATTTTGAGGTTGAAAGCTTGATTTGATGATGTTTTCTTCAAGATCGATGATCAACGATTACATTTTGATTTTTTTTTTTTTTTCTTTGTATAAAGCAAATTGCTGATCTTTTTGTTGCATTGATATTCCTAAGTATTGACTTTTTTGAAAATGCCAATTTACTGCTCATTTGTAAATGCCAACGTAATGCTCATTTTGATACATCTGGATTCCTAAGTATTGATCATTTTGTATATGGCAATGTTCTCTTTTTCACTTTTCTAATTTTTGTGCACTTTGTTCATAAAACTGAATAATCAGGCCAACTATTTGGAATGCACTTAGATTAATTTTTTATATTGACTATGAGTTCTGTGTTATGCTTCAAATTTTCCCAATTCTTCCGTGAAGGAACAAATTGAAATAAACTCAGAGGGTCTTCCATGCAAGAAAAAGTCACTAGTGCAATCTCCAGTGTAACATCGATTGGCCCCCTCAACAACAAATTGGTGTTGAAAACCATCTTCAATGGTCCCCGTAATCCCACACCATTTTGCTTAATTACAGCAGTTGAGCAGAAAAGGTGTTGCCTTGATGTTCACACGATGCTATCATTTGTTTGTTTGTTATTTTTCCCCTTGTTTTGCATCCATTTGCTTATTAATTTGTTTCTATAATTACATAATTATACTTTTCATTAAAGATAGACATCATTTATTTTTAGGGGTTTTTTCATAAATGTTTTTATAAGTGTAGACTTCTTTTATAATATATTAATGTTTTTAATATAAATAATTCACTACATTCAAATAATAAAAAAATTAAAGTAGATTCACCAAAAAAGCTACTTCATTTATAATACAAAGTACAACTTAAAAAATACATAGGATGTATATTAAAATACAACATGGAACTAAATAAAAATATGCAAGTACAATAAAAAAAATACAAATAACACAAGTACAATTGCATAAAAAATACAAATAAAGTATTAACAACCATGGGGATCTTAATAATCTTCATTTATTTCAACTAGAATAATTTAAATATATATCAATTAATCAAGTATAAATGTCCCATACTAATAGTAAAATAGGGTTCCTAAAAATACGGGCTGAAATACGCATGTCTCACTAAAAAAACCGATGCTTTTTACTTTTTTTTTTTTTTTTAATCTTTCCTCCTCAAATTTTAAAAGTGTGATAACTTTTTCGTCTCAACTCTTTTTTTATGAAGGTTATACCAAATTAATCTTCTTTTCACGATCTTCGATTTGACATCCATGATGTATAAATGTAATTAAAATATTAAGTTTTATATGTGAAATATATTTTTATGATTATTGTAATATTATATTATATTATATTTAATTTCAACCTCATCAAAGCTTGCATTCAAATAATTTAATAAACCAAATTTATGAAAATCTAATTCGTAATTTGAATTTATGACAATGCAATGTATTAGAAGTAAAATAAATAAATAAAATATTGATATGACATGGAAAGGGAAGAAAAATGATTGGATAATTATATGTTGATAGATTAATTCATTGATACGTATCCGACTTTATACTCTCAAATAGTATATAATACACAATTTCATTACATTTTATTAATATAATATATTATATTCCCTCTGTTCCGTATTAATTGACGTTTTAGGATGAAAGAGAAGAATTAAGGATTGAATATTTTGATAGATATATCCGCAGCTAAAGATTTGATCAAATCAAAATATCTCTGATAGATTGAAAAGTAGAGATATTTTAGAATTGAGTCTAGGGAGAAAATTGGTAGAATTGGTGAAAAATATGTAATACGTCAATTAATTGGAAAATGGAAGAACATCCTAAAACGTCGATTAATATGGAACGGAGGGAGTATTAATTATGTGCATAGAAAGGGAGGATATCTAGTTTAACAAAATAAAGAGTAATAAAAAAAATATTTATGAGAATATTCCTTTAGTGCACCAAATTGGTGCTGAATGGTTGGAGATGGTTTTCTATATGCAACAAAATTTTGTTAATAATGTGATTTTGCACCAAATTGGTGTTGTAGGGTTGGAGTTGACCTAATTACAGATGTCTACATAGTATATTACTGATGCTTCAGAAAAATATTACATATAGAGCTTGAAAAACAAAACACACATGCTTCGAGGATAATTTGTTTTTTCTTGCCAAAAACAACATCACAAATAAATTCTAGAGAGGGAGGCAAAACCTGACTCGGGCTGTCGGGTATCCGCCGGTGCGGGTACCTGCATGTCCGGGTGGAAGATCAGGTATTTTTTATCGAGCACTCGATGTGTCTCATATCTGACACGACAACTCAAAATGTGTCTCATATCTGACAAGAAATTTGAGTTTTAGTGACGACAAAATTCGTCATGTAACAATCATATTTCGTCACTATAAGTATTTGGTGATGAAATTTTAGCGTCACAACGATCGTCATGGTATGTCCGTGGTATTAGGTATATGTGACAATATTTGAATTCGTCACCAAAAGTATGACTTTTAATGACGTTAAATATTATCGTCGCCATATCTTATAATTTGTAGTAACGCCTAATTCGTCACTTTTAGCATCCAATTTTTGTCATCGTATATAGTATTTCGTCATTGAAAGTAAAGATATAATATGACAAAAGCTATTTTTGTCATCAAAACATCAAATTTCGGTGACGAAAATCAATATATTACTCAACTCATCAAACTTTGGTGACACTTTCATTGTCACAACTATATTCATTATTTTGTCATGTTTATAATAAATCGTCATGAAAGAGTTAATTTATAATTACAATATACCTATTGTCGCTTTATCAATATCTATAATGACGACGCCTTACGTCAGCAAATACTAAAAATTAGTGACGACATTTTACCGTTACTAAATACGTACAAGTGGTGAGGACGTGTTTGATCACAATAAAATTACATGGAGTGACAAAAATTGTATTTGTCACTAAAGACTTGGATATGCCGACAATATATTTTGTCATTGTAGAGTGACATCTAGTGACAAAAATTATTGTCACTAAATGAGAGTATAAGTAGTGACGACTGAAGTGTGTTACCATATAATTGTATAAGTAACAACAATATAAATTGTCACTAAAGACAAAGATATAGTGACGATATATTTTGTCATTATAAAGTGACATCTAGTGACATTTTTCGTCATAATATAAATATGTACGGTGACACACTAGTTGTCACAGAAAGTTAATTTCTAGTGATAATTTTCTCAAACCGTCATCTTAATATATTTGTTTATGACGTAGAATAAATTTATATGCAACGATGCAATTCATCTTGAAAATGTAATTTTGGCGAAAAAAATGTAAAACATCATTAAATGGATCTTCGGGTGCCACAATATTGTCTTACTTTTAAAATTGTAAATGCATTAAATTAAACAACGCAAAAAGGGGGTAAATGAGTAAGCAAGAAGACTAAGTAGAATGAGATTATTTAGCATGCTTAAGAAGTTCAAAACATCCAACATAAATATCCGGAATAAATAAAATCTTTTAGAACATAAGACAGACTTGCTAGTCATCACTTAAATAAAGAAACATGACTGCTTTTGAGAAAAATAAAAATAATAATTCTAAATGTTATTTTCAAACTTCACTCATTCCATATCCCAAAATGCTAATGATCAAAACTTTCTCGTCCTTCAACTTCTTCACCGGTCCATCAAATCTAAAAAAGCCAAAAAAAATTAACCAAAAAAAAAAAAAAAAAAAAAGAAATCTATCAAATCGATTGTTCAATATAAAAAGAAATGATAAAAAAAATATGAGTATTTCAGAGAGAGTAAGCTAACCTTATAAATGTCTTAGAGTTGTGCTCCAACACTTTCAAAAATAAATGTACATAACTTGCCCAACTTTCTTTTGCCCCATCAAATTTCCATCTGACATTCTTTAAACATGTGTACGTTTATATAACTCAATTCTATCACAAGGTTCTCCATTTAGCTCGTTTTTAGACTGGAACAAGTAAATAAAAAAAATTACAACCACAAACATTAGAAGTATAAAAAACAATGATGAAGGTCACGAGAAATAACATAGACATCAATTTATTATAAATAACTAAAGAAGAAAAAAGGCTAAAAACTAACAATAATTCTTTCAATGTTTCCCCTAAACATATTCAACAAATCTTCTTTAAAAGCTCATAATTTTGGCATTATACCTTAGTTAAGAATTCTCTCTAATACAATCTACTTAATTTAATTGACTATATTTCCTTATTTCATAAAATATATCTCAAGTAAATAGATTGTATAAGCATATATTTTGTCCTTTTTACCCATCCACACTTTTTCTGAAAAATCTAAAGAGATACTTTTTTAACGGAAGGGAGTATAATAAAAGAAAAAAAAAGATACAAGAAAATGGACAAACTATAATACATATAAGTTAACAACTAATCAAGTGTGTGACATTTTGGTGTGCCAATAAGGGAAATCCACAAATCATTTTTTTTATTGCAATAAAACCATATATGTGGAGGCAACATTTATGTTATATCATCCTATGCACTAAGATCTGCCTCTCGTATTATCATATTCACATGTAGTAGTTCTTTCATATGATGTACTATATAATATAAAGATCATCAGCAGAACTATCTAATATTCCCTCCATTTTATACTAATTGACGTTTTAGGATGAAAAGAAAGAAATAAGAATTGGATATTTTGACAGATATACCCTGAGCTAAAGATTTGACCAAATCAAAATATCTATGATAGATTAAAAAGTAAAATATTGACCAAATTAAAATATCTATGATAGATTAAAAAGTAAAGATATTTTAGGATTGAGTTTAGGGAAAAAATTGATAGAATTAATAAAAAATATGTAAAACGTCAATTAATTAGGCGAAGATAGAAAACAATGGACAAACTATAATACATACAAATCAAAAACCAGTAGAACCAATTAGGCGAAGATAGAAAACAATGGACAAACTATAATACATACAAATAAAAAACCAGTAGAACCAGTTCTGATCAGGTACGTGATAATCCTTGATAATAACACAATTATAACTTAATCTAACTTATAAGAACAAAATCACACTGATACAATTATAACATAATCTAACTTATAAGAACAAAATCACACAAATTTTAAAGATAGTGAGTAGTAGGTGATCATCACATTAATACACCCTCAAATCTCTATGTTGCAACACCCCAGCAAGCATGAGTAACTCTTAAAATTAAAGATCATAAGTTTCGTACTTTTGAGTTTCATGAGTTTAAAAGCAACAAACAATTAAGATTAGAACATCACCAGCCGCTACTTTCTTCTTCTTCTTTCTTTTTCTTCTTCGTTTATAGAAAACGTCACTTTCTATCAAGAGGAAAATGAAAATTTTAAAATTCCGCTTAAGCCTGAAAAATATTTTAGCCGCTAAAAAGAATCTAAAACCACCTAAAGATGTAAAAAAAATAAAAAATCCTGCAAATAAAAGAAAGAAATCCAGCACTAAAAAAATTCAGAAGCCATATAAAGGTCCAAAAAAGAAGACATCTATAACAAACAAACTAACAGCTAAATCTCTCCTGATATTTCGAAGAAACTAAAAACAATGATAAGAACAAAACAAAAAAAATAATAATAGAAAATAACAAAATTATCTGACAACAGAACTTATCTTTTATTTGCGTCAGAGTGATCCACATGATACTAAGATTCAATTGTAACACGGTGCAGATCAATTAACTACCAGAAAGAAGAGAATTTGATCTGAGCATATGTCTGCGGAAGAGAATTTAATCTGGGCGTATATATATGTCGAAGAGAAAGGTCGAGACGAAGTCAGTGTTAATAACAAATACAATACCAATAAATGATTATTCAATTTCGGTTGATTTGGGCGGTATCTGGGAATTTCTTTTTAGTTGATTTGCAAATATATGGGGATTTGATTTGGGAATATATGATAATGCCTTTTGTGATATGCATTATATATATATATATATATATATATATATATATATATATATCTACCTTAAACATAAAAAAAAAATCGTTGAAAAGTCTTTTTTTGATGATGTATTTTTTTGTGGTGTTTTTGAATTATTTTAAATTATAAAATCATGACTTTCTCTCTCACTTATTACGGGAAATAATAGTTGGGTGGTTAAAGTCCCTACAAATGAGGAAGATACACCAATGAGATTTTTTCCTTTTTCTTTTGTTTTTATTTTTTCTGTTAATATTTAAAAGTCTTATAACCTTTTTGTCTCAACTTTATTTTTTTACAAAACATATACTGAATTATACTTATTTTCACGATCTTCGATTTGACATCCATTTTTCATATATATAATTAAAATATAAATTAGTTTTTTTAATTATTATGGTATATTTTGATTTTTAAATTTTTTGTATATAAAATAAAGATGTTAGAAATTTTCAAAATAATTTTTTTAGAAGATTATTTTTATTTTATTCTTTTACTTTAGGTTTACACTTTACAATTGAAAATTTTAGACAAATTGATTAAAGTGATTTATTGATTGATCATTGAATTAGTTTGTTTTTCTTTCTTTAATCGTGAAAAAGATATGTTAACTATAAAAATAAATGTATAATATTTACTTAATTTTAATAAATAAAATATGGTAAAAGTTTTTACCAATAAGTTTAAATATGTTTGTGTCCAAAAGTTTCCAATGATTAATAAAACAGAATATAGAAGTTTTCATATTCTGTACAACCATGAGAAAATATTTATAATTAAATAATTACTTGATGGAAAATTCTGAAATTTGTACAGGATAAAAAAGACATACTGTAGAACGACATATTCGAAAATCATAATATTTGAAGATATATAAATATATATTACAAATTTTCTAGATGGAAAAACAGAATATTTAAAATCTGGATTAGCGAAGATAGAAAATTAATATAAAATAAATTACGACTCATATGAGATTGAAATTTTTACAGTAACTTGAGAACTGTTGGTGTAATATTATATAAAAATTCATCAAAAACTAATAAGTATAGATATGATTTTTGAATTTTATAAAGAAGATACTTGAAAATAGAGTGAAGGAGGAAAACGAGGTACGGACGATGATGTCGGCTTCCCGATTGCCCCTACTGTGTTTTGGACGAAATTTTATGAAAAATAGATTATTTCGGTTGTGATTTTAATTTATGACATGAATCCCTTATTTATAGATTATATATCTACAAGGTTTAGGACTCCTAATTAGACTAGGAAATTGTTATCTTGTTCCCTAAGTAAAAATAATGGGTTTAGGCTTGACTAATGCATTGGACTTATGTCTAAATTAAATATTGAAAAATCTGATAACATAAAATATGCTTTTAGCTTTAAATAAAATAATTTTTGACATAATTAATAATTAATAAAATAGAATAAAAATCATAAGACAAAAAAAAAAAAAAAGTAAATATAACAAATGATTAAATAATTTACGGGGTATTACAGTAAATTTCATAAATAAATAAAGAACGATATTATTCCCGTCTTTAAAAATTTCAGAAATCCTAAACATAGATTAAAAACAATAATTCACATTAACAATTTACAAATTAATACATAATTTGGAGAAGATATTTTTCAGATTAATTTAGAGGTAATAACTATATAATAATTTCAGTGAAAACTATACTTGAATGAGTAACAACTAAGTTGGTAGAGTACTTACCTTGACCTTCAAGAGGTCTTGGGTTCAAACCTACCTCGGATGTTTTATTTTACTTTTATTACTTTAACTTGATATATTAAATATATTGAGTATGAATAAATCTCAAATGAGTAATAGCTAAGTTGGTAGAGAGTATACCTGATCTTTAGGAGGTGTTGGGTTTGAATCCAACTCACGTTTTTAATTTACTGTTTTTATTTTAACTTCATATGTTAAATATAATGAGTAAGAATTAATTAATAATATAAGCTTTAAACTAATTGGAACAAAACTTGGGGCCTTTTATTGAAGGTCTAATGTTCAATTCCTAACAATGTTAATTTTTTCTTTTTCTAGTTCACACTTCTAATATACAAATTAATGAACATTATCAACAAATTTAAATATTTTAGACGAAAAAATTTTCTACATGTTTTAATTAATATAATGCAACAACAAAAAAAATTATTAAAAAATAAAAAATATTTTAGTTATGATATTCGTAGTTGTCATCATATATATCACACAAACATATTAAACTGTGAATGAAATATCTTGCAATTTCACCAAATATAACATTTGTGTCAAAATAATTTTGTTATCCTTTCGACGAATAATAAAGGTGACGAGTTGGTACTCGTCGTCAGTGAATATGAATATTCACGACGGAGTAATTTTGTCCCTTAATATTTTTAAACATTTGTGACAAGTTTTAATGTTATCACAAATTCAAATATGACAAACTAATTACCTTTCGTCACCAAATTCAATTAAATATGACGACATCATTTCGTCACACTTACGCACGAGTATTAATAATGAAATATTGTGTCATCACTAATAAAAAATGATTGTGACACTGAACATCGTCATAAATTAATAATATTTTTTGTCTTTAAAATCAGTGGTGACAAATTTATTTATATCGTCTCGAAATATAAGAATAGGTGATAAATAAGAATCGGTCATTATTTTTTTTAAACAAATAGTGACGATATATGACATTGTAACGAAAGAATAAAATAGGTGACACTATAGACCGTCGCTAGTTAGTTTGTACTTGTCGTGAAAAGGTTACCCCCCAAAATTTTGGTACGAAATTCTATCTCTAAGAATGATTGTGACACATTTCCAATGTTCGTCATGATATATGCTAATTAGTGACGATTTTTTTTTAAATAATGACAAATATAAAAGTTGTCACAATAACGAATATTATTACGACGAAAATTACATTCGTCGCTAATATGCAACAAAACGTGACAAAACTTTGTGCGTCAAGAAGAAAATCGTCACAAAATAACATATTTCTTGTAGTCCTCTCTCAACCCTTAGACTCTTTTTGGCACGTCTTCAAACCCTCCACCTTCTAAGCTCGGGACTTATTGTCGAAAAAACTCCCAGTTTGTAGGAGATATACATCCCCGAGCCTTATGAATGCTCCAATTACCTTAGAAGTCCTACACAAACTTCTTGGTGAAAACAACTCGTGCAGGGCTGAGGTTCCCTGCTCTAGAAACTTTCTGTGACATGTCTCATACCTATAGGATCCCTCTGAATCAAATTATTCATTCCATCAGCCTTCTCTCTTGCTTCTATATATTATAAGGTGGTGAGCCCCATGATGGACTGGTTTAGAATTGCTTTTATATGAAGCGAAATGATAGACATTACTTCCTATCTACTAGAAAATGGGGGCCTGTTCAGTTCTTAGGTAGGTCAACACTAATCGGGACTAAAGGCCCCAATACTTCTTCATCCATACCATAGAGTATACTTAAGATTTCCCTCATAACTGTCGCTACTATGTTATTCCTGGAGGGGGTGACTCTAAGCCTGCGATGTTATAGAAAAATAGAGTTGTGATAGAAACTCTCAACCAAGACAAGGCGAAGAGTGGACCCTATTCACTTATCGAATTAGTGAAGCATGAGGGATATTGCATCGCTACGACCTCAGCTCCATATAGATCAAACTTCCACCATACGTTTATATAGCCCCAACTCTAACATTTTGACTTCGTCTCTTAGATACTCCTTTCGTCTCACTTCAACCAAGGAAGGTTCGAGCAACCTAGTGAAGGCAACTCTGACTAATGACGACATGTAGACTCTAAACATTGAGTCAGAGTTGGACAATGCATGTGATTTTTTTACTGAAGTCAGGGCCAACCCTGGCAATTTGGGGCCCCCTGGAAATAACAAAAAATAGGCTCCTAAACAAAGAAAAAATGCGTACTCACAATACAAGTAATTAACTCAATCCTTGAATTTTTTGTCTAGTTGCTTTACTGTCCAACCACATGTACAATGTCGAAAAAGTGTAGTACCTACAAACAAAAAATTCCAAATAAGTATCAAAACTATTATTGAAAATATCTAGATCTCCTAGCATTTTGAGAAGAAAAATCATCAATAAAGTCTTCAAAATCAAGTTTCTCTAACACTTTATTTTCAATGCATAACATAGCCAATCCATTTAATCTTTCTTGAGACATGGTTGAATGCATATATTCTTTCACCAATTTTAGTATCGAAAAACTTATTTTTGCCGATGGGAGAGTAAGTAAAATTCTATATGCAATTGAAATATTAGGAAAACAATCCAATGCTTTTACAAATTCAAGAACTTCAACAGTTAACTTTATTTCTATTGGAAAACACGACTGGAACACTTGTAGTTTAGAAGATATATCATCCGCACTAATGTCGGACTTCTCTTTGTGTGTAAGAGCAACTTGAAGATTAATACAACACTCATACATTTTTTTTAATTTTTTAATTTTTTTTATCATCATCATCAAGTGAAATAATTTTTTTTTGGGATTAAACAAAAACCCAGAAATATTTTCAAATACATTTAATTGTTCAAATCTGATCTCTAAAGATGAAATAGTCATGTCTACTATAACAAAAAATAATTGTTCTTAAAAGATTCCTTCGCAGATAATGGAATCTCTTCATGGGGAGTTTCATCAAATTATTTATTGCTAACAGTTTTACTTTTTGAGGGAAAAATAGGTTCACTCACAGAAGCAAGCTCTTTGGCTAATATTGTGGCAGATTGAAATCCTTCTTCCCTATAAGTTTTAAAGTAAGAAATTAGATCTTTTAAAGTCATTATAGCAGCATCAATTTGCATATCTTTGGATTGAATGTTTTTACTAATCAAGATTAACCTTATTCAAAATATTATGCCCTATAGCCATACCCAAAAAACTCAAAATTTGCAAGGTCATTTGTTGCTAAAGATTCAGCTTCACTCCTAGTTTTAACATCTTCACTTACTTTAGATAATTCAAGGAATCTTTTTCTTATCTCATTAAGTTGAGTAATTATAGTTGTAACACTATTAACATGACTTTCCCATATTGTTGAGGACAATGACTTTAGAGTTAAGTTATGGATATGCTCTTGTAAAATTTTTCATCTTTTTGTAGAACTAGTAAATAAAGTATGTAAGCATTGAAAAACTCCAAAAAATAACATACTTTAACATAACAATGTGGCAATCACAAATTATCAAATTAAGATAATGACAAGCACATGGCATATAAAATGCTCTAGGACTCAATTCAAGAAATCTTACCTGCATACCTTGATTTTTTCCTTTCATGTTACAACCATTATCATAACCTTGCCCCCTCACGTCATCAAGTTCAAGCCTGTGAGTTTCCAAAACACTTTGTAATTCACTAAAAATTCCTAATCCAGATGTATCATCCACCTTTATAAACTCTATGAAATACTCCTCTATCTTTACTTTACAACTTGATACATTCACAAATCAAACTATCAAAGTCATTTTCTCATGGTGACTTGCATCTGATGTACAATCAAGTATCACGGAAAAATATTTTGCCTCTTTAACTTTTTCAATATAGCACTTCGTACTTTAGAGGCTAACAAAAGAAATCAAGTCATTTTGGTTTTTATGACTAATGTAATGATAATGAATCTCCTTATTTTGAATGCGTCTAAATTGCTGCTGCATAACCAAATCAAATTCTGAAATTAACTCAAGCTACCCCAAAAAATTACCTTTGCTATTTTGTAAAAAAAATTCATTCTCACCACGAAAAACCAAATTACACTTAGCATATATTTCACAACTAAAATAATTCTTATCAAAACTAATTCTAATGTTCTTTCACTTTCTTAATCTTTACTTACCTCTTTATCAACTATTTCATTCTTTTTCATTATATCATGCAAATCAATCCAACTTCGCATGTTGTTACTACGTTCAATATGTTCTCATGTTGTTTAAGTCTTTCACTTAAAAGTTTCCAATCATTAAGACCATCATTTGCAAGCAAACTAATATTGTTAACTGATTGAAACAAGTTGCAACAAAAATAGTACACCTTGTTTGTCCCTTTCGAGTATATAAGCTATCTTCTATCTTGATTATCTTTATTTAGAAATTTTCTTATGTAATATGTTAATTCAAAGAACGTTGAAATAAAAACTGAAACTGATGATCACAACGAACACTTCACAAATGATCAAACAAGAACTGAAATGAAATCAACATGCCAAAAACTGGTTCGATCAAATGATCTACATCCACAAAGGATCAGGACAACCTCAATTCACTATCGATAAAAAAATTACAGCTTACAATCTCTAATTCACAAAACCCCTAATTCTAACCCCAATTGAAGTATGAACCCTAACCAAGATTTTACAACTGATTTCTCTCTTCTATCAAGGGAAAAACTGAATGAATAGCACACACTCTACAAAACATACAAAACTCAATAAGTATTACACTCCAATTCGCCTAACAGATTCAAAATCAAAATGCCTCTACTTTTCTTCGCATAAAATATGTGAAAGAAGGTTAATTTCATCAAAGATCAGTGTGTTCAAGTGTATTTTGGATCAAAGTTTCTGGAATCGGGTTCAGGAGTGAGAGAACCGGGTCGAGCTGAAAAACTAGGTATAAAACAGAATCAAACCGGTAGTTAGGAATCTGTTATAACTGCCGAGTCTTTAACAACGATTTTTTCTGCAGAATTATTCAAGCTCATTTATGATTCATTTTCTAGAAGATTCGAAGTCCAATTCTTGATTACAACAATTCGCATTGATGATATAAATATCTTGTAACTGTTTTCCCCTTGGATTAACAACTCGTTGAGTGCAATTAGAGAGTTAGGGTTCTTGTTCCAAAGTAGAGTGATATTTTGGGGGTTTTGAGAATTCCTTGTAATCTTGTTCAATTGGCTCCAAGTTTTAGTGGATTGAGATCTTATGATCCTTCGTGGATGTAGGTCACATTGACTGAACCACGTAAAAGGCGTTTGTGTTCATTTTTTTTTTTTGTTTGATCAGTTTGCGTGATTTTGCATTCTTCATTTTGTTTGATTGTGATCATCATTCTTTGAGTGTGCGGTGAATTTGGAGTTCATTGGTCTATCAAGTGGCGTCGTCTGTGGGAATCGGACAAGAAGATGGCATCAATGAAGTTGGATGTGGACAAGTTCACCGGGAAGAATGACTTTGGTCTCTGGAAATTGAAGATGAAGGTTGTTCTTACACAGCATGGACTGGTTGTTGCTCTAAAGCTTGAGGAGAAATGGTCTGCAGCTGAAACGACCAAGAAGAATGAATTGATTGAGAAAGCACACAGTGCAATTATTCTCTGTCTTGGTGATAAGCCTTTAAGGGAAGTAGCAAAGACTGCTACTACAGTTGAAGCCTGGAAGAAATTGGAAGAGTTATACTAGGCCAAGTCTGTCACAAACAAGTTGTTCCTCAAACAGAAACTTCTTGGGTTCAAAATGACAGATGATAAAGGATTACTAGAGCTGTTAGATGAATTCAATAGACTTGTAGATGATTTGGAGGATCTTGAGGTAAAAATGGAGGAGGATGACAAGGCTTTGATGCTGTTAAATGCATTGCCTAAATCATTTGAACACTTCAAGGACGCCTTGCTGTTTGGAAGGCAGGATAAACTGAGTCTTGATTTGATTCAAACATCTCTGAAAACTAAGTTTCTTCAAATATCTGGAGACAAGAAGCCACAAGCTGTTGCTGAAGGATTGAATGTCAAGTTTACTAAGAACAAGTTCCAGAAGAGGTCTCAAGGAAATCAAAATAATACCCAGAAGCAGAACCAAGATGGAGGAAAGAAAGGCACTGAATGGGTTGAGAAGAGGAGATGCTTCTCATGTAAACAAGTTGGACACCTTAAGAAGAATTGCCCAACCAGAAAACCAAAGAATGGAGCAAAAGAGGCAGAGGCAACAGTAGCATAGGAAGGATATGACACTGCAGAGGTGTTGACTGTTTCAGATGAAAAAATCAATGAAGAATGGGTACTTGATTCTGGCTGTTCCTTCCACATGTGTCCTCATAAGTTATGGTTTCAAGAATTACAAGAATATGATGGAGAATCTGTCCTGTTGGGAAATGACCATGTCTGCAAAGTTCAAGGAAGTGGACCTTTAAAGATCATGATGTATGATGGTGTGGAAAGACTTCTCAGAAATGTAAGGTATGTTCCTGCTTTAAAGAGGAATCTTATCTCTCTTGGATCTTTAAATGCTGCTGGATGTGAGTTCAATACTGAGAGGGGTTATATACATGTTACCAAATCTGGGAAAACTGTAATAAAAGGCAGGAAGATCAATGATTTGTATATTTTCATAGGGAATTCAATTACTGGGTCTGCTAATAATGTAATGAGTGCCTCTGATGCATTGTTGTGGAATAAAAGGCTGGGCCACATTGGACAGAAAGGAATGACTGAGTTGGCTAAGAAGAGAGTGTTTGGAAATTCAGAAGCTGTTAAACTAGATTTCTGTGATCAATGTGTCTTAGGAAAGGCAAAGAAACATCTCTATGGAAAGGGTGTACACTCAACAGAGGAAACTCTGGACTATGTACATTTTGATATATGGGGACCAACCAAAGTTGAAACACATGGAGGTGGGAGATATTTCATGACTATAATAGATGATCACAACAGAAAAGTTTGGGTATTTGTCTTAAAACACAAGAGTGATGCTTTTGAGAACTTCAAGAACTGGCTGATTCAAACAGAAAATGAAAGAGGGAAGAAGCTTAAACATCTCAGGACAGATAATGGTCTGGAGTATCTATCTGAAGAGTTCAATAAATTTTGTAGAGACAAAGGGATAGCTTGGCACAAAACCGCGCCGCTGAATCCTCAACAAAATGGCCTGGCTGAGAGGATGAACAGAACCATTTTGGAGAGGGTAAGATGCATGTTAGCAGATGTCAAACTGCCAAAATCATTCTGGGGAGAAGCTGTTAACACAACTTGTTTTCTGATAAACAAAACACCCTCATCAGCAATAAATTTTCAAACTCCTGATGATATCTGGTATGGGAGATTATCAGATTATGCTGAGTTAAAAGTATCTGGATGTACAGCCTTTGCACATATCAGGCAAGACAAACTTGAGCCAAGAGCCCTGAAATGTATTTTTATTGGATACCCAAAGGGTGTGAAAGGATACAAGCTATGGTGTTTGGAGAATGGTCACCAGAGGGTAATAATCAGCAGAGATGTTATTTTCAAAGAACAAGAAATGGGATACAATCATACTGGATCTAACTAAGAAGTAGATGGAAATATTTCAACAGAAAATAGTCCAGTTGAGGTGGAGCTTGAAGGGCAAAACACAGAAACTGGAAATAGACAGAATGATGAAGTGGTATAGGAGGATTCAGAAACTGAGCAAGATGATGATAATCAAGGTCTGAGAGATTATCATTTAGCCAGAGACAGAGTAAGAAGGGTGATTCATCCACCAAACAGGTTTGGCCAAGCTGATATGGTGTTATATGCTCTAGCTGTTGCTGAGTCAATGGAATATCAGGAACCTCAAAGCTTCAAAGAGGCAGTGTCAGGTCCAGAAAGTGAGCATTGGATAAATGCCATGACTGAAGAATTACTCACTTGAGAAGAACCACATATGGATTCTGGTGGAGAAACCAAGGAACTAGAAATTAGTTAGTTCTAAGTGGATTTTCAAGAAGAATTCTGAGGCAATTGGACCTGAGAAAGTAAGATATAAAGCCAGGCTTGTTGCTAGAGGCGTCACACAAAGAGAAGGGATTGATTTTAATGAGGTATTCTCTCCTATGGTCAAACACTGTTCCATCAAACTACTTCTAGCAAAGGTTGTTCAAGAAGACATGGAATTACAACAGTTAGATGTCAAAACTGCCTTCTTACATGGGGATTTGGTAGAAAGCATTTACATGCAGCAACCAGAAGGTTTTGTACTTCCTGGAAATGAAAATAAGGTTTGTTGATACACGTTAATTATGCTTGTAATTAGGTCGAGTTATGATATTATTTTATAGGAATTATGTGCATAGATGGTCAAGAATTGGATGAAATGTTATATAAGTGACCAATTAACGTACTCGGCTTGTTTTAAGGTGTTTTTGAGTTTTTTCAGGATTAAAGGTTGTGATTTACGACTACCGGACGAGGAAATAAGTTGGAAACGAGTGAAAATCGACCTAAAAGAGTGAAAACCGTCGAAGAACCGGTTCAAACCGGTCCAAACCGGCCTGAACCGGTCCAGGAGCAAAACGGGGCAAGAACCGACAAGGCCGCGTCAAACCTTCAACACGGCCGTGTCAAAAGTGGTGCACAAGGTTCAAAACGGCTCTGGAACAGAACACGGCCGCGTCACAATTGCAACACGGCCGTGTCAAATGTTGCGCAGAAATTGAAGTTTACAAAGCAACACGGCCGTGTCACTTAAGCAACACGGCCGTGTCAAAAAGACCGCCGATAAGGGAGATCCTGTTTAATAGGGGATTTGATTTCCTAATAGAATTTTGAGCCTATATTCTCAAAGATTCGTCCCCAACTCTATAAAAAGGACCTCAAGCTCTAGGAAAAAGGAGAGGAATCAAGGAAGAACATCAATTACATCATTTTACCTAGAAGAAATCTTGGAGGACAAAGAAGACGAAGATCATCAAGACGGAGTCATCCGGGTTTAATTATTCTTTTCTAGTTTAATTCTTTACAATGTTTTACGTAGAATTTTGTGTTGGATTATTGCTAGGCATGAGTAGCTAAGCTATTCGTGTCCTAGGTTAGAAAGTAGGGATTTTTATGACAATGTTTTGATTTATGGTTTAATTTATTAATTCCGTTCTTTACGTGTTTTATCTCTATGTTTGTGCTTAAAACTGAATTTAGCTTGATCACCTAGATTTAGTAATTTAGTTTAGCAATTCCGCTTCGAGAGGAGGGAATTGTTATCAGACTTAGAACATAGAGCGCAGTTGTCTATGACTGTGTAGGCCGTGGCTTAGGATCGTTTGGGAGTTATTAGGTTTAATTGACTCGAGAGGGTAATTAGCTTAATTAATCAATGGTTTAATCGCTTCGAGAGAAGGATTAGATTATTGTCGTGCCGCCTAATAAACATTAGAATTGGTAAATTTATAGGTTAATTATATTCAACATTGAATTAATATCCTGAAATCGAAGCCCTAGGATACCCTTTCTCAGTGATTGTTAGTTCTCTTTGTTTGCCAGTTATTAGTTAAATTCCTTAATTCTTGTTAAAATCAACCTTTGCAACTTAGTATCTAGTTAGGACATTCCTAGAGTATTAAGGTATCAAACTACCTAAAACTATTCCTTGTGGGATCGACCTTGACAATAGTACTACATCTACATCCGTACACTTGCGGAACACTAGGTTAGAAACCGACGTGTCATTTTTCATCTGAAGAAATCACTGTATGGTCTCAAACAGAGCCCAAGACAATGGAACATGAAGTTCAATGAGTTCATGTTAAGTGTTGGTTTTGACAGAAGCAAGAATGATACTTGTCTGTATCTTGAAAGACAAGGAAAGGCTGTGCTTACCTATCTATTACTCTATGTAGATGACATGTTAACTGCCAGCAAGAGTAAAATTAGGATTGAACAGTTGAAACAAAAACTGACTTCAGAGTTTGAAATGAAGGATCTGGGCAGTGCTAAGAAAATCCTGGGCATGGAAATTGTGAGAGACAGAAATAGTGGAAGACTGTGGTTGTCCCAAACTGATTACCTAAAGAAAGTGTTGAGGAGATATACAATATGCATGAATCCAGGGCGGTGATAACTCCATTTGGACAACAGTTCAAATTATCCAAAGAACAGTGTCCAAAGACTGAACATGATTTGAAGGAAATGACTAAAATCCCTTATGCAAGTGGAGTTGGCAGCTTGATGTATGCCATGACTGTAGCAGACCAGATATGGCTTATGGTATGGCAATGGTAAGCAGGTTTACGTCAAATCCTGGAAAGCCACACTGGGAAGCATTAAAGTACATACTGAGATACTTAAGAGGGTCAATAAGTCTGGGATTGAAGTTTGAAAAGAAAGATCATACTGAAGAACCAATCCAAGGTTTTGTGGATTCTAATTTTGCTGGGAATTTAGACAATAGAAAGTCAATTACTGGGTATGTTTTCACCTTCTATGGAACAACTGTATGTTGGAGGGCAGTTCATCAGTCAGTATGGCTCTTTCCACAACTGAAGCAGAGTACTTGGCAGTAACTGAAGCTGTGAAAGACGCTATGTGGCTTAAGGAAATTGCAAGAGACTTTGGAGTGCAGCAAAAGTCAGTAACAGTGAATTGTGATAACCAAAGCACAATTCACTAGGTAAAACATCAGGTGTTCCATGAAAGGTCAAAACATATAGATGCAAGGATGCACTTTGTTAGGGATGAGGTGGAAAAATGAGTAATTTTTGTGAAGAAGATATCAACTGAAGAAAATCCAGCATATATGTTTACCAAATCTCTTCTTGGAAACAAGTTTCACCATTGTACAGGCTTGATTCAGCTTGTACAGTGTGTCTAAGCTCTGCAAAATCAGTGGTGGTTTGAGGGTGTGATTAAGTGCTTTGATTCATTAAGGTGGAGAATTGAAAGAAGGTTAATTTCATCAAAGATCAATGTGTTCAAGTGTATTTTGGATCAGTATTTCTGGAACTGGGTTCAGGAGTGAGAGAACCGGGTCAAGCTGAAGAACCGGGTATAAAACAGAATCAAACCGGTAGTTAGGAATCTGTTAAAACTGCTGAGTCTTTAACAACGGTTTTCAGAGTCTTTCACAACGGTTTTTTTCTGCTTATTCAAGCTCATTTCTGATTCGTTTTCTAGAAGATTCGAAGTCTAATTCTTGATTACAGCAGTTTGCATTGATGATATAAATATCTTGTAACTGTTTTCCCCTTGGATTAACAACTGGTTGAGTGTAATTAGAGAGTTAGGGTTCTTGTTCCAAAGTAGGGTGATATTTTGTGGGTGGGGGGTGGGTTTGAGAATTCCTTGTAATCTTGTTCAATTGGCTCCAAGTTTTAGTGGATTGAGGTCTTATGATCCTCCATGGATGTAGGTCACATTGACTGAACCACGTAAAAGGCGTTTGTGTTCGTTTTTTTTGTTTGATCAGTTTGCGCGATTTTGCATTCTTCATTTTGTTTGATTGTGATCATCATTGTTTGAGTGTGTGGTGAATTTGGAGTTCATTGGTCTATCAATATGTTTATGTAATCTTAACTGCCGGTTCATGGCAGTTAGAAACCGGTTCTTCAGATGCTTCTGATTTTGAGTGACTCGAACCTGTTTCTGAAATCCTGAACTAAAAAATAATACAGATTGATAATAAACCTTTGTTGAATTGACACTGTACAACATAATACGAGTATGAAAAATGTCTATTAAGTCCATGAGTAACAAATACAAGATTATTTTCTCTTATAGGACCCTTCTCAATCAAAATATCTCTTGTTTTATTATCAATGTTATCCCAAGTTCTAGGGTCACATATATCCAAAATATTACCAACTTTGTTTTTCTCTAACTCAATTTTCATACTCATTCATATTACCAACATCTTCATTCAAATCAGTATTTTCATGTTCCCTTGATTCTTATTCAAACTATTACCACTCTGAATTACATTACCAGGTTCTTCATTCAGTTCATTTTTATTAAACTGTTCTTGTTGATTTGTTAGATGCTCATTGAGTTCATTTTTATTAATCACATCAACAAAATCTCCAATTGAAGAATTAGGTTTAAAAAACTTATCGATTGCACCTTTTTTAGATTTAATAATATCTTATGTCCTTTCTTTCTTTTCTGATATCTAGACATATGTTTTTTTAATGATCATAAGAACTAAAAAAATAAAGAACACGCAATAGTCCTTTGGCATGCAGTAAAAACAACGGTCAAGTTAAAGAGCAATGAAACCCGATTTCAAGAATTCACAATTTAGGGAGGATGACACCGTGGTTATTACTCTATTCCTTGAAGTCTGAAGTCTGAACAGTCAAACCTTAAAAAATTAAACAAAGAATTCACATTAGATATATAGACTTTTCACCAGTTCTTTGATTCTGACCAAAACTTTGTGGAACTGGCGAATGGACGAGACAATGAAATTGAATGCAGATGATATTCTATATGTGTTCTCAATTCTTGAACTTAAATCTGTACTGCCGTAGGAAATGACCTTTTAAATTACTATTATCTTGTCCTTTTTTAATATAAAAGAGGGTATTAATCTAATGGTTTGGAACATATATGGTGCCTTAGAGTTTACTAGTTTTATTTCCACTAGTTATGCACCCGTGCGATGCACGGGTAGTATATATTTTGTTAAACTTATAACACATGATGATTAATTACTATTGCGAATGAGTATAAAATGTATGAGTAACATGAGACTGGAAAATGACTTAAAACTTATAACAATATAAAGTAAATAAAGTAGTTGTGAAAGAGAGTGTAATTGTGGAACAAAGTAGGAATAGAATGCATATATACTCCCTCCATTTTAAAATAAGTATCGCTTTAGAGAACATAGAAAATTAAAAAAATAAGTGTGGCTTTAGCTAAAAATAACACATAGTTGTATATTTACTTATTCCACAAAATATTTTTATATTAAATGAATTCTTCGTGAATATATTTGTCCTTTTCATCTATCCACAAATTTTCTAAAACAGGATAAACCGACAAATTTTTTAAACGAAGGGAGTACATATTACTAAACGTACATATTCTTTAGTACGTAGCTGCCATAAAAATATTCATAGTTAAATGTGTTTTCTATGATATATATGAGAACATTCTAGAATTCTTTTTTAGGGACCATATTTCTTATTATTTTTTATTTAAGATTATTGTTTAGTGATTCTTTTCCTTTTTCTTCCTATTTAAGAATTTTTCCTGCTTTATTTGTGCACTTGACTGATGTTAGTCCTATCATATTAAGATAAAATAACAATTAATTAAGAATTGTAATTTTATTTCTGCAATTTCTTTATATGACCAAGTTAGAGCTTTTCTACCAAAAAAACTGTGAATAAGATCCTTACTTCCATTTCAGACCCAAGCATACAAATCCATTTCAAACTATACATAGAGGTGACGCAATGATTTAATAAGCTTTTCGAATATGAAATAAACTCAAGCTAACCTTTCAAATTCATATGGTAAAGAAAAAATATATATGATTTTCTTATTTTGAAGACACCTTTTTCTTAAAAAATCGTGCCTCTATTCAAAGCATCACCAGCTGAGATCACCAATGAAAACGTGAGAAGAAATTAATAGCAACAAATCGTTGAATAACGTGAACAAACAAAAAAGAGAATAATAAATCATAGACTATTTAAACCTGACCAACCTTAAAAATTGGCTTAACTTAAAAATAAAAGGTGGATTATGTTTTCTGAACTTACACAGGTAAAAAGAGTATTGTGGGTAGAAACAATAAGATATATATATATATATATATATATATATATATATATATATTCAACAACTTCATTTCGAACATCAACCATCCACCACTCGCCTGTTGTCGTTGCTTGTCATTTTACCCTCTTCTATTGTCACCATGTATTCGCCACATCCAATCACCAACAAATGGTTATCAAGATTACTACTCAATACATAAAAAGGGCTATATAGATTAAAGGAAGCAGATGTAATAAAAAAATGATTTCTATGTAAGGTAGATAGGCAAATAAATACTAATTACTAATTCCATAATTTTCTGTTTGTCCATGACCAAATTTTGGGCAAAATGTCTGACCAGGTGCTAGTTACCCGAATCTTACTTGATGGTGGGAAATTTTTTCCATGACTCTTCTTTTATATATAGATCTCTACAAATCTATTATAAACACCAACTTGTTTAAAGTATTATGGGCAAATAAAAAATTAATCAAGAAAAAAAGTACTCCAGTTTATAGGTTTCTGCAAAAAATTTATCTCAATTGTTGGTTGATCCTAAAGTTTCAAAGTTTTGCCAAAGAGAGTCCAGTTTAAGTCAATGACAACATCTCAATCTCATGGTTGGGCATATTGTGGTCGCCTTACCAACACTACAACAACTCTACTATGGAGCACTACCAATTTCAACTTTCCATTCACCTCATCTTTATTTGAGGAATAAGTTTTTCCTATATATCAATATATAGGTGCAGATACTACGACATTTTCTTTTTCATCAAAGAATATCATAAAATATTCATCAACAAAGTAGAACATAATAAAAATAAAATGTGATCTACCAACATCTTCATGATATGCAAAATCTGAGATCTACCAATGACCCATCAAGATAAATGCAATAGTGAAATATGAGTATACATTGTTTTCACTATTGGACTCTGGACTCGAATTGTCACCAGAAGCTCCTTAGGTTCTTTCTTCTCCTTCAATTTTGAAATAGAAAGACCAAAAAAAAGAAAATGTGAAGAATTCACTATGATGACAAAATTTAGATAGAAAATACTATATATGTAAAAAAAGTGTGAGAAAAAAAAAAAACCAAAGTATACAAAATAAATCCAGTTAATTGAACATGCTTTTCACAAAGTACAAAATAAAAAAAATAAAAAAAAAGTCAGTTAATTCACATGCTTTTCACAAAGACAAAATAATAAAATTCATCCAAATCAAGTAGAGACATACCATATAATACTGAAAGCTTAAAGAAATTAAAATTTATTTTATTAATATAGCCCTCATACTCTTTGAGCGATATTTTACAAGTTAGCAGCACAACCGCTTATGCCCTCACTCTCTGCTTTCCCTATCCTGCAACTCCCTCTCCTATAGAACTCGTTCAGAACTTTCCCCGCTGATTCATCATAGTGCTGTTAAGATTCAAAGTTTATGACATTCTTATTAGTCTGAAGTCTAATAAGACTGATTAGAATTCTCTCATCGACCAAATTTCCCAGAATAGTAAAAATAAAACTAAATAAGTAAATAAAACTTTTCTTATATAAGAAAGGCATTATACATCTTAAGGTCCTTAAAGTATTAATGTTTGTTTTAAATGGTCCTTAAAGTATCATTTTGTTTTAATTGGTCCTTGAAGTTATAAATTTTTAAATCAATTAGTCCCTGAAGTATTTTTTGTTTCAATTGGTCCCTTATGTTTTACAATTATTTCAATTGATCCTTAAACTATTACAAAATTCTATCTTAAGGCCCCCTAAAAGAAAAAAAGATACATAAAATATGTGAAATCGTCGATTTAATTCAAAATAATATTATAACATATCTTTTATTAAATAAATATTGTGTTATTTGTTTATGATACATTTACCATCAAACGAGGTGAATTATACTATAATAGGATTTGAACAAAAGTTCGAGATTATAATTTCTCAATAATTTTATCCAAACTTTGAGAAATACTTTGTGGTACTTTAATTTTAGTGATAATTTAGTTGAGATATTGTGAACTCTATCTATCTTGAATTTAATGTAAAACTGAACATTATTAAAGAAAGGACTTTGAAATTTTATGTTTGAAGGTCTTTACAATATTTAAAAAAATTAAAGTTATTTCGTTGATAATGTTCAATTTTACTTTAAATTCAATATAATTAGAGTTCAAAATATCTGGATCAATTTAGCACGTTTCTAACTAAAATAAAGTAGCACAAAGTATTTTCTCAAAGTTTAGATGAAATTCTTGAAAAAATATAATCTGGAGTTTTATTCAAATCGATATTTTAGTATAATTCACCTTCGTTTCAGGGGGAAAGCATCATAATGATAAATTACAAAACATTTATTTAATAAAAGATATGCTACAATATCATTTTGAATTAAATCGGTGCTTTCACATATTTTATGTATTTTTTTCTTCTAGGGACCTTAAATATATTTTTGTAATAGTTTAAGGACTAATTGAAATAATTCCAAAACATAAGGGACTAATTAAAATAAAAAATACTTCAGGGGACCAATTGAATGAAAAAACTAGAACTTTAAGGACCAATTAAAACAAAATAATACTTTAAGAACTATTTAAAACAAACATCAATACTTTAAGGACTTCAAGATGTATATTGCCTATAAGAAACTAAGATGCCAACTTAATCATCAGAGTTGTGTGTAATGCAAAAGGGGTGTTCAAATAATGCCGGCCTCACATGTATCTTATGCCTTTTTGCCATTCCTCTGCCATTATATACCGTATTAATCCTTGAAATAATTCATACATGCATCTATCATAAGTCATGTTGATCCCTGCAAAAAGAGTACTTACTCAAATAAAAATATTATGACATTCACTTCAACGAAAGGAACATCCATTTTTAGGTTAAATGAAATCGTAGACATTCAAGTGTACACTTTACATAACGATAATGGGATTTACTTATGATACTTTCTAAGAAAGGAAAACAAAATCATGGTCAATTACTTCAATGGAGTTTAAAAAGCTAATCTGATAATCAAAGTAAATATGCTTTAAATAAAAAATAAGATCACCAAAGCACCACTCCAGATATAACCACATAGATCTACCACTTTCCCGCATAGCAGAAGTAAATAAAGAAAAGGAAGAAAAAAAAGGGAACACATACAAAACAACATATATATGGTTGTAAAAGATAGAAACCTATTTATTAAGAGAAAAAGGGTTTAGATTTAAGTTTATTTTACCCCTCCTTTCTGAGACCCATCAAGATATGGAAAATCGAGAATTCAATATCACAGATTGAGAGGAATGATGAAAATTGTCTCTAAATCTTAGGATGTTGATTGCAATAACAACGATAAACGTACCAAGCTTACAAACAACACATTTTCGAATAAACGAACTTCAGACTCTTCAAAAATGGAAATTATCAGTGTCTGATCTCGTACCTGTTAGAGGTCCCTTGCATTTGCCTTGATCTGTACTAACTATTATTTCTGAGGTTCAATCGAGCGTCCAAAAAAATTTGGGTTGATAGAGACTGGGAGAGAAGGTTTTCTCTATTTTTTGGTAATGAGAGACGGAGAGAAGGTTTTTCTTGATTTCTCCAGATTGTGTGTGCAATAGGGATGAGAATACTGAAAATTATATGGGGGTAGAGGAGTTGCACGAACCAGTTGCCAGTCAGCAACGAAAAAGAACGAAAAGAGAAATAGAAGAAAGCAACACGTGTTTTTAAGATTAACTGACAATTAAATTTTAGTGAAATTGTCGTGAACTTTCTCACGGTGATGCGTGTTTCTTCCGGGTTTTTAGTGGCTACCTTTTAATATTTAGTAGGGATGTCTTGGACCATGCACATTAAAATATAAGGAATATATATACTACATACCTTAAAATTTTGGGCCCTTGGTCGTCACCCTTCCAGCACAAGCCTAGGGCCATCGCTGGTCGTGAGCTCTATTTGCTAGCTTTTCAAATATCCTTGACCGAATTCCTTGGAGGATGGACATAAACTCCAATGCATTCCTTTGATGCACATTTCGATTGCCGAGCTTTTAGACAGTGGATCCTTATAATTGAGAGTTAGATTTCTCCATCGATTGATGTAACCGATAACATGATCGCCTTTCCACTGACGAAAATTTGTTAACTCGACCATGCTCACTGTTCTTCTGGTGGTATAAAAGCGGTTGGGGAACTCTTGCTCCATTTTCTCCCAACTATCAATGGAGTTGGCTTCTAGGTCTATGTACCAGTCGAATGCGTTCCTCTTCAATGAGCGGATGAATTGCTTTACCAAATGTCTCCATAAGTCCTTGCATCATTGCATGTCTCGACAAATTGTGCAATATGTTGTTTTGGGTTACCTTTGTCATTAAATTTTTGGAACTTAGGGGGCTCGTAACTAATCAACATATTTTGATTATTAATTCTCATAGAGTATGGTTTGGTATAAGTTGAAGATGACTTGGATGTCCCATCAAACTTGTCTTTAATGGTTCCCAAGATGATCTCTTTTAATTAGTCGATATGGACGAAACTATCGGAGGAAACTTGCAGCTCATTCAAAGTTCTCTCTTTTTCAATCGGTTGATGTTGATTCCCCATAAACTCCTTAACCTCATCTTGGTCCTCTATAGATTCTTTTCCAGGAGTGCGACTTGTAGTACCATTGTCAACTTTGCTCATCCAGAGTTGAACTATTTGTCATCATTAAGGGAGAGGTGCCAGAAGCAAATGAAGAGCTTGATGTAGAGCGAGAAATAGAACATGCAGACTTGTCATTTTCATCTTTATGGCTATCGACAATGTTTGCCAAATCCTTCTTGACAGCTCAGGATGAAGTATTCCATCTGAAGATAACAATGATTGCGAGTTTCTTGACATACTCCTTGTGACAACATTGACATTTTTAGTTAGGGAGTTTGTCCCAACAACCTCCGTAACCATGATCTTGTGGGGTGCTATAGCATTGTCTTTAACTTTTGGTTGAGTAGAAGAGATGAGAGTTAGAGATGTCCCACCCATAGTACCAAAATATGGAAACGAGTTTTATTCGGCATCACTAATAATTCGTAATTCGGATTTTATTCGGGAATAAAATGGAGTAAATTAGGAAAAGTTCTCCGCATCAACCAAGGTACAGGTATTGTTCGGGAATTAATCGGGTTTAATACGCTAATTAATTGTTTCTCTCAATTACTTATAATTACTAATTAACTTCAGCTCAACTTTAATTAGTCCATTCTAAATATATCAATTTAATGCTTAATTCAACTTATCAACTTAAATTTAATTTTATTTGACGGTAGGCTAATAATTTTTCATTTAAGTTTGTTGATAGGGATGGCTCAGTCACTTAGGGTTGGGTTAGTACCTCGGCCCGCTAACCGGCCCAGAAGATCCAGAAATACGCGTCGTCCTAGATAATGTGGCGCGGCCCAATTTATGGCTTGTTCCGCGATCCAAGGCCCACGATCCGTTCCCAACCGCCACGCAGCGGAAAATAGGCGCGACAATAGGGAGTTAGTTAGGGTTTAGTAGGGGATTGTATAAATATGAGAAAAGAACTCGGAATTAGGGTTCGCATTCTGTATTCTGAAATTACTACGTGTAAACTCAAAGATCTAGTGAAAGAAACACCTCGTCAGGTGCTATTTTGTGCCCGTGGACGTAGATCTCCGGATCGAACCACGTAAATCTTGTGTTTTTTCATATTGCTTACGTAGGTTTTCGTTAATTTTCTTGGATATCAGATTGCGCATTATCAATTGGCGCCGTCTGTGGGAACCGCAAGTAGTTTTTGACATTAACAGTGCATTCAAATATCATGGTGATGACTCGTCTGAATCAATCTCGCCGGGGTGATCAAGCCAATCAAGATCCACCCGTGGATTAAGTTTTGCCGCCGAGGCAATCGCCGATAAGAGGTACGTCTCATCATCAGGGCAACCAAGGCCCGGTTATGAATCCAGACAACCAGTTCTTACCTCCACCCCTACAAGACATGCAAAACCCTAATCTCGCTGCTGCCCGGCCACCGGTCAATATTCAAATAACTCCAGAATTACTCCAGGCCTTCCTACAAGAGCATGCTCATGTTCTTCAAGACTGGGCGGCCAATCGCCTAAATCCCGAGGGACCAGCCGGACAGGATGCCAATCCCGCGGCGCATCCACATCGTCAGCACTCGCATGATAGACAAGACCCGGTGCACCGCGGGGGTCAGGATCGGCAACGGGAACGACCTGGTTCTCCCGAGGACCATGAGAGTTCTAATGGGTCAAGACAGCGCAACGACGAACCTGCAGATGTCGATCGCCGTCGTCCACTTAACGCGGCTAAAAGAGTTCGTTATGCCAATCCTCATACTCTAGATCTTCAAGAGTATGAGCGAGTCCAACATAATGTCGAGCTCGACAGAATCCTGGGCCTTGATGCCAATGGAGATATCATCACACCGTTCTCTCAAGAAATCATGGCCACTTCCCTTCCCGAAGGGTTCAAAAGGCCTGCCATACCACCTTACGACGGCACCGGAGATCCAGCCAATTTTCTTGGAGCTTTCAGGCACAACATGCTTAGCCGTGATCATACTACGTCCCTTCATTACTGTAAGATTTTCCCTGAGTACCTTCAAGATGAAGCTCGGGTTTGGTTTGATTCTCTCCCTCGCAATAGTGTATCCTCTTTCAGAGAACTCGCCGAGCACTTTTGGGCGCGTTTTGAAGCGCGTGCGAAGCCCATGGCCACCCTGGCCGACCTCATGAATATGGAACAGCGGGACGGCGAAGCCGTTACCCAATTTCTTGACCGCTTTACAGTGGAGAGTCTCAAGGTGGGAAATTGCTCAGATGATGTAATCATCAATACATTCATGAATGGACTCCGTCCCGGACCACTCTACACCGAGTTGGTTCGTAATCCACCGGTCACAACCCGAGCACTGTTCAAAACGGTGTGCAGATATGCTAAGGCCGAGGAGCAGACTCGTCGGAAGCGTGAGAAACATGCTAGCAAGCGGCAGTCCGACAGGGCACAAGTTGGGCCTAGAACACGACCTAGTGCCTTTTCTCGTCTGAACCCGGGGTGTTCGGAATCCCGAGGTGATATTCCACAATTCACTCCGCTGACAAAATCACGAGCTGAAATTCTTTCTATTCACAAGAATGATTTACGGCCCTGTCCGCGGATGACTGCTCCGCCTGAAAAGTGGAACCGTGGAAAGTGGTGTGCATACCACCGAGATCATGGGCACGAGACGGAGGAGTGCCGAGAGCTCAGCAGGGAAATTGAGGAATGTTTAAAGAAAGGTCTCTTGCGACAATACATTGCGCGGACCGATGACAAACCTCGGACAAGTCAGAATGGGGGTTCTTCTCATAACCGCGGAGGTTATCATGACCGGGGTACACAACAAAATCGGCCGCCGTGGTAGAATAATCGGCCGGGGTCTAGCAATTATGCACGGCAAGACTCTGGCAATCGCCAACAACCTCGTTTTCTGCCACCGCCTCGTCCTCCGGGAGGACCCGGAGACAATGCACCCACTCACGTAATAAACGTGATATATGGGGCCCTCCCCACCGGAGCTTCACGAAATGCCTTGAAGGCAGAGGCTCGCCGTCCTCCTCCCGAGGAGCCACGTCATAAGCGCCTCCATCAATCCGAAACTGTTAGTTTCACAGATAGGGACCCGGTTCCAAAGATAACACCTCATACTGACGCCATTGTCATCGACATGACTGTAGCCAATATTACAATAAAGCGGGTCTTCGTGGACAATGGAGCCGCAGTGAGTGTTATATTCGCCGGCTGTTTCCAAAAGATGGGGATTCCTCGGGAACAACTTCGGCCGGCCCCTGGGCCATTGCAGACTTTCACTCAGGGTGAAGTCCAGCCAGAAGGTGTCATCACTCTCCCGGTGTCTCTGGGGACCTATCCGGCGATAAAAATCATTTTCGTGGATTTTTACGTGGTTAACTCCCCGTCACCGTACAACATGATCTTGGGTCGGGATTGGCTTACTCCTACCAAAGCCATATGCTCCACATACCACCTCGCGCTAAAATTCCCCACCTCACATGGCGAAGTGGCTATCCGCGGTAGTCAGCGGGTTTCTAAGGAGTGCATGTACGTGGCACTCAAACAGACTACCAAAGTTCCTCCTAAACAGCAGCTTCAAGTAGCATCATCGGCTCTTGAACCTCAGGTATGTACCTCATTGGGGGATACCACCGTCCAGGTGCCGCTTGATCCGTCCAAACCAGAACGAACTGTAACTGTCGGTGCCGTGGATGTGCCATGGTTACACCAGGCCATCATTCAGACCTTGCGAGAGTATTCCGATGTCTTTGCATGGTCCCCTTTGGACATACCCGGGGTCTCTCCCGATGTAATAACCCACAAGCTGAACATCGATCCCAGCGTAAAGCCTATACAGCAAAAGCAAAGGAAGTTCGCTCCGGAGCGAAATGCAGCAATTCGAATCGAGGTGCAACAACTCTTGGATGCGGACATCTTGTTCGAAGTGTATTACCCTTCTTGGCTATCCAATCCAGTGATGGTGATAAAGTCCAGCGGGGCATGGCGGATGTGTGTCGATTTCTCCGACCTCAATAAACATTGTCCGAAGGACTGTTATCCTCTACCTTCCATCGACCAGAAGGCCGAAGCCATTACTGGGTACGTGGCACTTTGTTTCTTAGACCTGTATAAGGGATACCACCAGATCTTTATGGATCCGCAGGATGCCCTTAAGACGACATTTATCACTGCTTTTGGGTGTTTTGCTTTTAAGAAAATGCCCTTCGGGCTCAAGAACGCTGGAGCCACATATCAACGTCTCATGGACCGCGTTTTCCACGATCAGATTGGCCGCAACGTCGAGGTTTACGTCGATGATCTAGTTATAAAAAGTACCTCCCATTCTTCATGCGTGCAAGACATTGCCGAAACGTTGCGTACTCTGCGGCGTTACAATTTGCGACTTAATCCGGCAAAATGCACTTTCGGCGTTGGCTCCGGCAAGTTTCTCGGTTATATGGTTTCACAACACGGTCTTCAGGCCAATCCAGCCAAACTTCGGGATGTTTTAGATCTGCAACCACCGAAGACGTTCAGAGACGTTCAACGCCTCACGGGTGGTTTGGCGGCCTTAAATCGCTTTTTATCTAAAGTGGCAGAGCGCCAACTCCCATTCTTCAAAATTTTGAGACAAGCTAAGTCATTTGAGTGGACCCCGGAGTGTACTGAGGCTTTCGAGGCTTTGAAGCATCATATTCAGCAATTGCCCACTTTGTCAGTTCCTCTCTCCGGAGAGCCTCTTTATATGTATTTGGCTTCCGCCGAGGAAGCTATTAGCGCCGCACTCGTGCGAGAAGTCAATGATGTTCAACATCCCGTGTATTTCGCAAGCCGAGTACTTCACGGGGTGGAGACACGGTACTCCATGCTGGAAAAAACCGTGCTGGCCCTTGTCATGGCGGCTCGGCGTCTGCGGCCATACTTCCAAGGACGCGAAATACGAGTTCTGACCAATCATCCTATCCGTCAGATTCTTGTCAAGCCCGAGGTGTCAGGGCGCCTCGCCAAGTGGGCTGTCGAATTAGGCGAATATGATATTCAATTTCTTCCCCGCCGAGCTATCAAGGGTCAAGCACTTGCAGACTTTTTGGCTAAAACCCCGGGGGATAATCATGAGTATTCTGCAGACAATGGTACCCATCATCCTGCTACCCTCGTATCCTCACCTCGCAAGTGGCAATTATATGTGGATGGTGCATCCACGACTCGCGGAAGTGGTGCCGGGGTGCTCCTCATTGACCCCGAGGGAGTTGAACTTAAGTACGTCATCCGATTCAAATTTAAGGTGACCAATAACGAAGCAGAATACGAGGCAGTTCTCGCCGGGCTCCGGCTCGCTCAATCCTTAGCCATTCGTCATCTTGAGCTCTTCACGGACTCCGAGGTCGTGTCCAGGCAAATCCAGGGAACTTATGTCGCCAAGGATGAAACAATGATCAGGTATCGTGCCTTAACACTCAAACTTATGTCAACTCTTGATACAGTTGTTATCCAGAAAATACCACGTACTCAGAATGCAAGAGCAGATGCGCTCAGCAAATTAGCCTCCACGGTCCGAACTAACATATCTCCGGATATTATAGTCGAAGACTTATTTCATCCGGCAATTCATGAGGCAACGGTTTCGGTATTGACCGATAGTGATCTGAATTGGATGACCCCTATCGTTCAGTACCTCCGAGATGGAATTCTGCCTAATGATAAGCTGCGAGCTCGGCAAGTAGTCCTCAAAGCCCCCAAATACTCCTTTCATGATGGAGTCTTGTATCGACGGCCGTACCTACAACCAAGTCTCCGGTGCCTCGCTCCTGCCGAGGCTAATCAAGTTCTGCGGGAGGTTCACGAAGGAGCCTGTGCCAGTCATATCGGCTCCCGGACATTGGCCAAGAAAGTTCTCCGCTGGGGATATTATTGGCCAACTTTGTTTAATGATGCCCACGACTTAGTGACCAAATGCAGCAAGTGTCAGCTACATTCTCGTGTGAAACACCTGCCACAAACCGAGCTCACTGGAATTCAAAGTGCGTGGCCATTTATCCAGTGGGGAATTGATATTGTTGGCCCATTTCCGGTCGCTCTGGGGGGATTGAAGTTTTTGGTGGTCGCCGTGGATTACTTCACCAAATGGGTAGAAGCGGAACCTATTACTGCCATCACTGGCCAAAACATCTTGAAGTTCGTCTGGCGAAATATCATATGTCGTTTTGGCATACCGAGCACTATTATCTCGGATAACGGCAAACAATTTGCCAACGATCCCTTCCGTTCATGGTGCGAGGAGCTTCATATCAAACAAATTTTCACCTCGGTTGCTCACCCTCAAGCCAACGGTCAGGTTGAAGTCACCAATCGTACACTGCTCACGGGTATAAAGAAACGCCTGGATAATGCCAAAGGTCTTTGGGCCGAAAACCTTCCGCAAGTCCTATGGGCTTATCGCACGACACCGCATACCTCTACCGGGGAGACCCCCTACAGCCTAACTTATGGCTCCGAAGCAGTTATTCCGGTGGAAATCAGCGTACCAAGCCCCCGCCTCATCACATTGATTCCCGAGGATAATGACGAAGCTCTCCGTGCAAATTTGGACGAGCTCGAATATCGTCGTGATCAATCATTCATCCAGCAGGCCAGGTGTAAACAACGTGCAGCCCAGTATCATCACCTCCGGGTTCGAGGTACTCAATTCAATGTCGGGGACCTAGTACTTCGACTCAATTCAGCCAGCAAAGCTGCCCCCGAGGGGAAATTACATGCTTCGTGGGAATGTCCTTATTGCATCTTTGCCGCGCAAGATTCCGGATCCTATCAGTTAGAGCATCTCGATGGAACCTCAATTCCCCGAAGCTGGCATGTTACCAACTTGAGGCGCTTCTATCTGTGAAGGCCAAATGACAAGTATCATCTTATCTTTGTGCTCTTTGTACGCTTCTTTTATGTTGTTATCTTTCCTTGTATCCTTCAATTTGCTCCGACACTCATCATTGAATAAATACTCTTTGTTTATGCATCTTGCTGTGTTCTCTTTTACGTTACGGGGACGCCCTAACACAGTCGTATTATTATTATTCGTCTCCGGACAACTAAATCTCTCTCTCTCTCTCGGTCCGTCCGAAGAGATTCACATTTCGTCCCCGGACTCGTATCACTCTCTCCCCTGTTTAACCGGGGAGGTGTTTGCTCCCGCCCGATCCGTCCGGGGAGATTTTACTCCCGCCCGATCCGTCCGGGGAGATTTAAATTGGAGTTATCCATATTATGTTCCCGAACACCCGTTAAAACAATTATTACTTTTGGTTAATAACTCGTTGTTTTCCTTAACACAACTACGCACACCAAAACGATTTTATTATCCTCCTTCGAGGTGATGCCAAAAAGTTTTTTACATAAGACTTCAAAAAAAAAAAAAAAAAAAAAAAAAAAAAAACGAATAAACAATTATCTACGGCCCCCGAGCCAGTATTCAGCGCACCGGCGTTGAGGCCTACTCCTAGACCTACGCTGTGTCCTCCGGGATCTTGTCGTTCTTCGATCTCGGGCTCCGGCTCTTTCCCCCCCGCGGGCTTCCCGACGCCGAGGACTTGTTCTTGGCGCTTGCCTGGGGACTTCGTCTCTTGTACGAGCACGGCTACTTGGCTGTGGAGCAGACCTCGGGGTTTCGGCCCATTGCACAGGGTCCCATTCCTCGGGGACCATTACCTCGATTTCTCTAGCCAGTTCTTCGACTGCCTCTTCGGCGACAACGGCGGGCTCTTCTTTGATCATAGTCACTGGAACTGGCTCTCGAATAACAATGCCTGTGCTCTTTACCTCGGGCTTATTTTTACCCTTCCAGGGGGCTTTTGAAGTACCTTGGCTTCGGCTTGTACTAGCAATGTATTCCTCGGCAGAAGGCCTCCACCTGCCTCGGCCCTTCAGTCCTTCATACATGCTGAGGAGCAGCTCCAAAACCTCTCGCTTTCTTACGAGCTCCGAGGACTCGGCTGGGTCATTTACCATAAGTGCTGAGATTTCGCCCTAAATCTCTACGACCCGCTCCTCCACTTCTTCAAAGGTCAGAAGGCCGAACTCAGACAGTATCCGGTCATACTCCCTTTGATGAACGAGGACACGGCTCATTTCAGCAGCTTTAGCCCGGTACTTCAGTTCGTAGTCCTTGGCTCTTTCTTCGGCTTCCTCCGCCCTCTTTTCTGCAACGGACACCCGCTTTTCTAGCCTGGGCACTACGTGCATTTGCAGGTTATCCTTCTCTCCGCGGAACCACTCTAGTGATCGCATGAGTTTCTTTATCGTTTCGTGCAATTCCGCGGTATTCTAAACAGACAAAAGAATCAACGAGAACAATCAATCTCAAGCGTATAATGAGTTGGAGTTCAGCTCGAAAATAAGATTTATATTCAACGAAATCCAAGTACATTATTCGTGATTCCGTACACAGTTTACATCTACTCCTATTTTATACTACATTAAATTTGAGGGGAACGACTAACCTCCCGCTCGGTCCCCTCAGTATCCTCGGGCAACACCTCTCGCCGGCCCTCCGACACTTCAGCTTCTTCCTCCTCATTAACTGCGGCAGCTTCATCAGCAGCTATGGCATCGACCTCCATCCGAGGGGGGGGGGGGGTTCTTTGTTTCGGGGCTTGGAAATAAGCTCACCCCGGCGGAATGCCAGAAACTCCTGGTCCTGGTCCACCTCACAGTTAGCAATCTCCTCGGCCTTCAGAATTTGTTTCTTCTCCGCTAGAGCCTTCAACAGAGGCCACTCCGGCAGATTTGCTAATGCTGTGTAGTAAGCCTTCTCAGCCCCGGCCACTGCATCAAAGTCGTACCCGAATTCTGGGCGATATACATCCACATTCGGGTAGACCTCCTTGATCTGCTCCAGCAGCACAGATCGCGTGGCCTGGTCCCCTATTGCAACAAAATCGGTCTGAAAGTCAAGAAACGTGCTGGTTTGGAACAGTTTCTCGGCGAATGCTTTCAGCATCGCTTCTTGACCTTCAACTATGGCAGCCTCCCGAGCCTCCTTCTCTGCCCGCAGCTGCAGTATTTCCCCTCGGAGGACACCGGCTTCTGCCTCCACTCCGCGCAGACGCGCTACCTCATTTTTGACCAAGGCGGCCCTCTTACGCGCCTCGGTCAGGTCTTGTGTTAACCTGTCGTTGCGCGCCCGAAGCTCTCTAGCCACTTCGGCTAGCTCCTCCTTGCCTTCCTTCTCGCTCTTACGACCGAGTTCCATGATTCCTCGCGCCAAGCGCAGAAGTTCTTCGGCATCGCCCCCCTCCAACCCCAAAAGATTTGAAGGCCCCTGCTCCTTCAACTGCCACCAATAACAGCACACAGAAATCAGCACAGATAAATATACACTGCATTTGCGTTGGCAGTAAATAACAGCACATCTTGAATTTACCTCCATACTCTCCCCCGTGCGGAGTCTTTTTGCTATTGCTGGAGGGGTCCTAGATGGCTCCGGCCTCTTCTTGGATACAGGGGTAGGCCTCGCCGTTCCTACCTGCTCCTCAGACCCAGCGCTGGGCCTCGCACCAGGTGACATCTTCCCCCGGGGAGATGCCTCAGCAGTTTTCCCTTTCTTTTTGGCCGCCGCAGCCACCGCGGGGCTTCCAGCCGGCTCTTTTCCGAAGCGTCCCACTGCATGCAAAATTTGAAGTTAGTCCTGTACAAAACAACAGTTTGTAAAAAGCATAACATGATAACTTCTACCCTCCTCGGCAACCGCATCGCCCGAATAATACGGGCTCAGTCCAGCCCCCTCCAGTTCCTCCTCAGTATAGAGGGTCTTGAAAGTCCTCACTGACCGGAATATATGTACGACTTCGGCCCCCGGGTTCTCCACCGGGGCAGTATCCAGTACCTCATCCCTCCTCCACTTCGGGAGAGCTACTCCGTTCTTCACAAAAATAAACCTCTCCTTCCATCCCTCCACCTTACTCGGGTTTTGAACCTTGAACCCACCTCGGGCTCGGGGACTGAAGGAGTACCACCCCTTGGATTTACCGAAGGATTTTAGTTGGTAAAAAAACCTAAATAGCTCTACGGTTGGTTCTACCCCGACAATTTTGCACACTACGGTGAATCCGACTACTTGCCTCACCGCATTTGACGCTAGTTGGCTTAAGGCAATATTATAGTATCTCAGTAACCGGACCACAATGTCCCACAGGGGCAATCTCAAGCCTATTCTCAGGAAATCTATATACACACTAATGAAACCCTGCGGCGGGCAGCAGGCCCTATCACCGGGGTCCGGTACTATGTATTCTAAGTTAAATGGAAGGTAAAAAGAGGGGATTTCTCTATCAATCTGCACTCGCGTCATACGTAACGCTACAGTGGACACTTCAAAGTCCTCCTCCGCGCATTCATAGAAACCGACCATCCTAACGTTGGTTTCCATGCCGTCGGCCCTTTCTACTGTCCTAATCTCGTTCCTCTCTGGAATTATGACTCGCAGAGGTGGCACATCTAATGGGGCACTCTTAGTCCCTACTTCTTGAATAGAAGAAGAAGATGAAGAAGAAGGCATACTTACTTGGGTTGAATTTGAGAAGTTTTTTATTTGAGATGAATCACAAGCACAGAATTCCCCTTTTTTCCCGCTTTCTAAACTTGCAAATCGCAATGAAGAAGATGAAGAGTTATTGTGCCATTATTCCAAATATATACACAAAAAACCAACGGCTCTGATACAGCCTATTCAAATTCAGTGATTGAGATTTGGACGTGATATTCACGCGCTTTACGGTTCCCAAGGCGCGTGGGGAACAGGTTTATTGGAAATCGCAGAGCGTGTCACTTCACATCCCTCTCTCTCATGATGGCGCCACCAATCACATCAACCTCACTCTTGGCCAGGAAGATTTAAACTACACTCCGGTGCTCCCCTCACCTCGGCCACACTACTACACTCCGGTGCTCCCCTCACCTCGGCCACACTACTACACTCCAGTGATCCCTTCACCTCGGCCAGATCATTATATACTTCCGATACCGTTTCTTGCTTTTGGGGGGACTCGCTATCATCCTGGTGTAATTCGGCCTAGTTCGGTTTCGCTTCCACGGACTACGCCGCGGAGGACCTTAGACGCGGAACAGTCTTGGTTATCCACAAACACTTCGGCTCGCCAGCGACCACGGCTCATCTTGCCTATAGTTCCACCCCGGTTACAACTGAAGCTCCTTCCTCGCTCCGGCTGAGGGGGGGACATCTGATAGGGATGGCCCAGTCACTTCGGGTCGGGTTAATACCTCGGCCCGCTAACCGGCCTAGAAGATCCAGAAATACGTGTCGTCCCAGATAATGTGGCGCGGCCCAATTTATGGCTTGTTCCGTGATTCAAGGCCCACGATCCGTTCCCAACCGCCACGCAGCGGAAAATAGGCGCGACAATAGGGAGTTAGTTAGGGTTTAGTAGGGGATTGTATAAATATGAGAAAAGAACTCGGAATTAGGGTTCGCATTCTGTATTCTGAAATTACTACGTGTAAACTCAAAGATCTAGTGAAAGAAACACCTCGGCAGGTGCTATTTTGTGCCCGTGGACGTAGATCTCCCGATCGAACCACGTAAATCTTGTGTTTTTTCATATTGCTTACGTAGGTTTTCGTTAAGTTTCTTGGATATCAGATTGCGCATTATCATTTATTTTATTAAATATCTCTTTAATAAGAAGAAAATAGTTTAGCTAGTTATTCTAGAGTAATATCCAAAACTTTAGAAATATACCTTCAGTTATCTTCACAAAATTGATATTCAGGATTTTTCTTTATGGTGATGATGTCAGTTATGGGAGTTCATAATGTTTGGTTTTATTTATCACAGGCAACTTTCTAGTTAGTTTAATGAATTTATTGTATATTTTAAAGAATGTGAATATTCAATACAATAGTAATCTATTAAGTATAAAATAAATTCCACTAAATCAACAAATGTATTTGTGGTTCGGTGGCCATGGTGAATTCTATCTTGCGGTAGGCGCAGGTTCGACTCTCGGCAATCACATCTGGAATAATTAGATTTTGCAGAGCTTTATACCAATATATCACGAGAAAACTATAATTATCGCGAAAAGAATGTCGACCCCGCAATAATTTCAAAAAATCGCGATATGAACGAATTTTATACTTTCAGTATAAAAGGCGTAATTAAATCGCGAAAATTGAATTTCTCAATGGTTTTTTTACTGTGGTCCCACAGGGCGTGCCAAATTTGTAACCACAAATTTTGTGTATTGAATAAACAAACACAAAATATTGTACAAATTATATCTAATCGGGTCGAAATAATATGGTTACAATCTCTATTCTTGAATCCTCTGATTCTTCTCCTTGGTTGATTTCTTTGATTTTAAAACTTTGGAGCGAAATATTCTTCTTGATCTCCTTCGCTGCTTATGTTGTTCTTCAATAATATTTTTCTGAAGGTTAGATGACTTAATTGGGATCAACCGTTGTTTCTTGATATTCTTTTACGAATAACGTCTTTAAATCCTTAAGAACGTTCTCGAATCTTCAAGAATTTCCTAGATTTCTTAGAACTCTTCTAACTTCTGAAGCTCAGAACTTGTGTCTAATGAATGAAGAGAGGTCCCTATTTACAGGTGTAGGAAGAACCTCTTTTCATATTTTCTTTGCTAGGTGGCGCCATATGATTGGTCATCATTGATTTGATTGAGCTTGATTGATTTGGTTGGACCATTCTAATTTCTGGGCCATTTTATTTTATTAGGCCCTTATGGCTTGATTAAGTCTTTTTGTTTGATTAGGCCCTTCTAACTGGATTGAACATTTTTATTTGATTAGGCCCTTTTGACTTGATTGGTTCATCTCGCCAAAGTGTTGGTAGATTATTTATTTTAGCCCAAATTAAATATCAATTATACTATATACTTAGGAATTAATATAATAAAATTCCTAAGAATAATTTTTTTTATTGGTATTTAATTTATTAATTTCCATGTGTCGATAATTGATTGGACATAAAATTTAAATTCCGACAGTTGTTTATTACTATGACTAATATCATTATTAGTATCATCTGTGCGTTTTCTTTTTATACTTACTAAAATTGGATCATGGTAGTTTTATTTGCATTAACAGAATCGATCTTTATATTAGTAAATGTTGAGATTTGTATTGTGTTCTCCTTTAGTGTTTGGATTTTACTTAGACAATCAAAACCTGACCGAATTATAATGCAAATAAAAGGGTCCTGAATCACACGTTTCTAGCTCTTATTCCTATGAAAATGCATCCGGACTTGTTACTGATTTTCATCCTATTAGTCTTTATAATGTCATTTTCAAGCTTGTTACCAAACGATTACTAATAGGTTGAAGTTAATCTTACTTGACCTTATCTCTATCAATCACTCTGCTTTTGTTCCTATGTGTCTCATTACTGATAATGATTTGGCTGCTTTCAAAATCTTCCGTTACATGAGTCGTAATAGTGCTAAAAAGCGGAGAGGTTTTGCTTTTAAATTAGATATGATTACGACTTATGATAGGGTTGAGTGGGGATTTCTTTAGAGAGTCATGCTTATATTGGAACTCAATTGGGATTTTGTGAAACTCATTATGAGGTGTGTGTCGACGGTTTCATTTTCTGTTCTTGTTAATGATCACTTGGGTGATATTTTTAATCCTTCTCGTGGTCTCCGCCAAGGGGACCCATTATCACCTTATCACTTTGTGCAGAGGCTTTTTAGCTCTTATTCATAAATCGGAGAGGGATGACTTGTTGCATGTGGCACAAATTTGTAGAAGAGCACCCCTAATATTTCATTTGTTCTTTGCTAATGACGACATTATTTTGGGAAAGGGAACGAGGCAGGATATTGAAATGGTGGGGGATATAATTAGGTGTTATGAAGAGGCATCGAGGAAATTGATATCATTGGAGAAGTCGGAGGCGTGTTTTAGCCATGGTATTGAGGAGGGGCGAAGATAGGATTTGGCAAGACGATTAAGGCTTAGACTAGTGGAGAAGAATGCAATATACTTTGGTCTTCCCGCCTTAGCGGGACGGTCGAAGGAAACACTATTTAGTGGGGTGATGGCCTGCATAGAGAAGAAGTTGAAGAATTGGAAAAGTAGCATGCTGTCTAATGTGGGTCGACTAGTGCTGATAAAGTCTGTGGCTCAGGCGATTCTAACTTATCTTATGAGTTGTTTCTTGTTGCCTCAGTCTACTCATTGTCAGATTCGGTCTCTATGCTCCCAATTTCAGTAGGACAGAAATATCAGGAGCATCGCATACATTGGAGGTCATGGGAGTCGTTATGCAAGAGTAAGAAGGGTGGGTGACTTGGATTTAGAGACCTTGTTTCGTTCAATGAAACAATGTTGGAGAAGCAAGGGTGGAAACTTATATAAGATAAGAGCTCCCTTCTATCTAAAATCCTAAAAGAAAGGTACTACCCTAATTGATCTTTTCTTGAAGCTAGTATTAGATATAATCGAATTATACATGGAGAAGCATACTGGCTGGTAGACAAATTATCAAAAAATGGTTGATCTAGCGGGTTGGGGGGTAGATTCGGGGGTCGATATATGGAAGGATCAATGGCTCCCTAACAACCTCAATTTTTGCGTTAAGAGCAGGAGGTCGGAGGCAATGGGGGTTCGGTAGGTTGGGGATTTGGTGATACCGAATGGGAATACGTGGAATAAAGAGTTGATCAATCAACTTTTTTATTCAGAGGAGGCATTGCAGATAAGAACGATTCTGATTCATGATAATATGGGACCGGATAAACTCATCTAGAATTTCTCCAAGAATGGGCAATATGAGGTTAAACTAAGTTATCACATTGCTAGGAGAGCGAGATTGCTTAACCAGCGGGGTACATTATCGGGAGGTGGGGCTGGAAAATTATGGAAATGATTATGGAAGTTGGACATCCGAATTGTAAGTGATGTGGAGGAGGATCGGAAACAAGAGAACATGACTTATGAGATTGTGCATGGAATAATGCATATTGGAGGATGATGTGTTTCTGCCCAGGGCCTCCATCGCTGACTGGCTCAAACGAATCTCTACATCGTATGATTTTGAGACCCATTGCCGGTTTTGCATGTCATTGTGGATGGCGTAGAGGAGTCAGAATATGAAATACTTTGAGGTAAGGAGTTGGACCATAAGCGTTGCTACAATATGGCGAAAAGGACTCTATTAGACTATTGAACGACAAAAATGCCTTCGCCTGAAAGGGTCACCCCCAATGGTGTGGGCGCCGCTGGCAAATGGGGTGATTAAGATAAATTCTGATGCATCGTGGATGGCAAATATGGGCACCGATATCAGGTGGGTGATTCGGGATAATAGAGAAGAGGTTATGACGAGTTGCATGCTCTTGGACGAGACTCTTGAGGTTGAAATTACTGAAGCAATTGTGCGCTTGGAAGGGATCAAAGCCATTGCTGATTTGGGCCAGACGCAGGTTAAAGTGGAAATGGATAATGCAAACTTATTCCATAAATTGTGTGAGACGATCTGATTTCTCTTACGGCGGCTCTATTATTGCAGCCATTCTTTCCTTTTTCCAGGTTTTTCATCATGTTAATTTTAGTTTAGTTAGATGTACAGCTGATGAACGTGAAAAATACTTTCTTTCTTACAGATTTCACGTTCATATTTTTATGAGAATTGCGGGTATTTAACATGTTTAAGTGCGATTCCGTGTTTAAGTGTATTCTCGGATTGGTTTTCCTTTTTAATATGATTTGATGCGCTTTTGGGTGTTTTTTAGTCGTGTTTTGAAGGTTAGAAAAATTCGGAGATCAAGAAGATGGATTACACCCATTTTCTCACTTCGGCCCATATCCTAAGGCCTAAACTTGGTCGGGTTCAGGCCGGAATTAAAGTTTGATAACTGAGGAACAAAACTCATGAGGGACTCAAGTCGAGAAAATGGGTGGAAAGGTCTCAAAACGACAAGAAATAGAAGAAGAGGTCAATCACACGTGTATCCCCATTTTGGCCAGCATAACGAGTCCCAAACAGGCCCAAATTAAACATTATAAAAGCCCAACTTGAAGTTCATCGATCATGAACAAAATTCGTGAAGAGGTCAGGACGAGAAGACGAGAGAAAAAGATCCAAAACGGCGATGGAAAAAGATAGGACAAAACAGGAAATTAATGGTGGAAAAGGAGTGTCGCATCGGTCCGAACTAGTATCGGACCGACACTCGGTTGATACACAGTCCAGGGGGTTGAAGGCTCTCAGCCGGACCCGGTACCGGTCCGCACACATGCTCAACCCTTTTTCTTGCGCTATCTTCGTATTTCGGTCGTAACTTTCACATACGAACTCGGAATCAAGCGATACAAGATGTTACATAACTGCGAGACAAAGATGTTACATAAGTTTTTCTTACTCTCCTCCTCATTTATTGTCTTGCATTTATTACACCCTTCCCCTACTTCATTAAATGCTTGGTTTATGTATTTATTGTACCTTGATGATTGTATTTATGACTTGCGAGTAGTTGATTCTGGTTTCTAGGGTTGGGAGTAGTCTAACCCTAAGGTTCGACTTTTGGTGATTTTGTGATTGAAGTTTGGGAATGTTTGCGATTGAAATTGATATTGTGGGTTTGTATGGGTTATATCTTAGGCATAGCTAACCTAGGGTATACCGGTTCTCCTCAAGGGCCTATGCGAGACGACAGGAGAACACGAATCATAACTATCGATCTAGATGGATGTCCTAGGGCCTCGCTCCTAAGGTAATATCCACTTGGGTGAGGGTTTTAGGGTTAATTAGATCATATTATTGATTTGCTTGCCTTTGGCCTCGTAATTCCATTATCGATCTTTAGTAATTGGAGTTAGGGTGAATTAAGGTTTAATCGGTTAATTTGATGAATCCCTCTAGTTTGCCCAATTAGATTTCTAATGTGGAACATGACCTTCCATCACAACCCTTAATTAAATCGGGTAATCACTAGGAATGAATCCTAGGTTTAGGGTGAAACCATACTTTAGAAACTCATTCTAGTAGAGAGTAGCCCCTTTTAATTGTTTAATTGCTAGTTTTTGTTTTCGTAGTGATTGTTAATTCAACTCAAGAAATCCAGAAACCACCTCACAAACTTGAACACAACACACAAACTCACTCACACTTGAAACAATGCAAGAACAGAATTAAGTAAAACACAATGCAAACGAATTTTACGTGGTTCGATCCTTTTGATCTACATCCACGGAAGAATCAGAGATCTTCAATCCACTAAACCATCAAGAAATACAGATCGCACTTCAGATTTGCAAGAACCCCTAAATTCTAACCTAATTTAGGAACAAACTCTAAACTCAAGTGTAAAACCTCTCAATCTCTCAATGTTACAAGCTGAAAATGTATTTACAATGATCACGCACCTATTCCGCACACACTCAAGCAATTATAACAGCAAATGGATCAAAAACGAATTCAGAAAATGATAAACTGTGCGTGGCTCTGCTTTTCCAGCTTCAAAATTCTGTTTTAAAAACAAAATTTCCCTAACTACCGTTTCTTGGAAGTTTGGATCCGGTTCTTCTCATCCAACCGGTTCTCTACTTCGTGAACCCGATTCCTTGACCCCCTCGACCAGTATAACATGTATGTGTGCTTCTTTGATGAAATTGATCACCATATAACAGTGATAATCAACTTTCAAATTTACATCGTGCCTAATTTAGTATTGTGAAAGACCTTTGGTGTGCTCCACGGGATATCCTCCTTGTGGGATCGATTTGTTCTACCTCTGTCTTAATTTGTACGCTTGCGGACTAAGGAAACCTTTCTCTAACCTAATCGTTTTAGAAGGATTTTTGAGACAAGTTCAACAACTAATTCTGTCGCTAATTATTTAGCCCAATTTGCTTTTGATAGGCCTATAAAAGTGATTGGTGTTATGCCAGTTTCACTAGAACATATTGTAGTTTGGGAAGCAATTTGCCTGTAGTTTAAACTACATTTCCACCCTAAGAAAATAAATAATGCAAATAAATGTAAATGAGCTCATGTTCATAAATGAACAACAAATTAAAATATAAGTACTCGACAAGACATGCATGTTACGTTAAGACACCTCAATTTCCTAACGTTTTGAAGCTACATACTTTGTGTATAGCAATGTGTTAGAATCATAATGGATAATGCAAAACAATTATTAAGCTGAACTGAATTAGTACAATACAGTTTCAAAGGTAAATTAAATTGAAGCAGGGAATATAAATTTAATTATTCCGCTGATACACATATTTTCTATCCTACATTTTGTTATTTAATTATATTGCAATTTTCATTTCACCTTATTAATTTGCAAGTAATATAAAGCGTGTAATTAATTAAAACATGGATCTTGTACAATTTCATGTTTTGTTGACCGAATGAAGATAATGTTTTTTTATGAGCTAACATCTCAATTGTTTCCCATATTTAATTTATTTATTTTTATTTTAACTATATGATCGTATTTTTGTTTAAATATCTTATCATATGTTGGAAAAATAAATAATGATGCATTAGAAAATGTTTCTAAAACATAACGGGACTGATAAAGTTTATCGGAGCACAATAAAATTAAAGTTTTCGATGAACTACTCGATACTCAGGACTTTTTTGTAGATTCAAATGATTTAAATACTACAATTACACCAAATGACAAATGCAAATGTAGTAAGTTGTTGTTGTATTCAATTCGGTGATTTAAGATGAAAATGCTAAGGGCTATTTATAGACGTCTAGGCGTCTTTGCGTGAACAGTTGCACCATTTCAACTTGATCAATCACAACCATTAGATTGTACCTACTCACCACGATTTAATAGTTAAATTGCATCATTTTTCGAACATTTACGTCCTTTCATTTACACCTATTCAATTTGAGTAGACGCAACTTTTGAAGATATCTTTTCATCTAATTGACATTTTTCTATTCATACTCCATAAATTCAACAATCCCCCACATTAATGAAAGAAGTTGTTGACAAAGAATTCCAAGTTAGAATTGTTCAAAGATTGGTACAAATTAACCTTCCAAAGTCAATTTCTAACAGGCCTCCTCATACAAGACAATTAATGCATGTAAACTAGATTGGCACACAAGAAAGTCCCAACGAATAATCATTGCATCGAGATATGTAGCTTCTGATTTTGAACATTCCCTAGTAAGATGCTATCGAATTTACTCGGTGCTTAGTGAATGCGGTGTCTTGAACTGGTGGCTTTTTTTATTAAACCAAGACAATAACCTTCATACAACAATAGGTCTGATATTTTTCGATTCTCACGTTGTGTCTGTGTCGGTCATGGACCATATCTAGGGCTCGTAAGTGTTTAACTTGAAGCGACCACACTTCTCACTTATATAGATGATCTTCTATTAGTACTTAATCTAAGGGAAGGCTGAAATACTCACCAAATTCGGTATTGGAGTCATTAAAGCTTACGCCTTAACATATATTGTCTGATTTTGAGTTTGTTGGTAGTCATTTTAAAATACACCATTACTATTTGGAAGACGATTTTGTGTATTTGAAGATGACTACCAACAAACTGAAAATCATGCGATATATGTACATTTGAAAATCGCCACCAAAATGGGTTGGATTTAGCTTAAAACAAAAATTTGCAAAAAGTTAGGGTGATGTAAGTATTCAATTCACACATTTGCTTTAATGTGTAGACTGACTTTTATTGTTCTCATTTGCAAGGAAATGAGATCCAGGAGGATAAAGCATAATGATGGCCGCTACATGAATTGGCACATCAGAGTGACAACCTGCAATTTATCAATTATGGGTTGATGTTGCCGTCGATGATCGTTGTTGGTTGAGATGATTGAGTTGGTATTGGGCGATCGTCCCATCACATTCACACAACTTCATTCAGACAAATGCTAGTACGATGATGTCTCTTTGGGGAAAGAAATTAGCGGTGTGATTGGGTGTGGCACCACTTCATTACTGTAGCGATTCCATGGCAGCAGTTTACAAGTTACTCTTCTGTGAACCCGACGCTGCTGTTTCCACCAAATTTAGTGGCTCAAGTGGTGAACTTGTCGATTAGAGCAGACTTATATTGAGGCCCATTTAATAAAAAAAATTGGTTGGCAGATACTTAGTTGGTAAAGATGGAGTCAAGCGGCTTAAGGCGGCTGCACTCTGCAGATCGCGGCCAATAGAATTGCTCAAATGAAGCCGACGGTTCTCATTTTCCAATTTAGTTGGCCCACATAGCCAATTGGCTCCAAAAGCCATTGGACAATTATGTGAAGAAAGCAACTCTAATTTAGATTGGAGAATGATGGGCCTATTTTAGGCTAACTTTTGGGGCTCTAACAACTTTGGGCTATGGGCCTATTACGAGGCCCATATGTATCGTGTGATGATTAAGGTTTTTGTCGGAATTATTACATTGTGATAGCTACTATATTCATGAGCCTAATCAAGTTAAATTGCTGGGTCTTTAGACTTGATTGAAAGTGGTCAGCAAAGAGATAAAATAGTGAGACGTGTCCTAGGGGCACCTAAAAGTTTAAACAACTTCAAATAAAGTCAATTGAAAAGTTGAGCTTAAATTCAAGTATAATGGCTTAAATAAATTTTGAGACTCGATTTAATTTAATTATGAGAGCCTAATTAATTTTGGGAATTATATTTTTGGATCTTTATAAAGTGAGACTCGAATCTGCTAGGATGTAAGTTGACACTCAATTTAATTAAATGGTGAAATTCTCGCATAAATAAAGATTGAGCATGTCTAAAAAGTTGGGAATTTTGATTAAATTTTAGAACATTTTGGTTGAGATTGAAAACCAAATACCATATCGGTTAGACAAAGGGTTGTCATGCGTTTATGTGTGAAAATATATTTATCACCACGAGGCAATTTGGGGCAAGCACAAAAGCAAGACAGTATGGGTTTTGAGAGACCCAAATAGGACAAATATTGATAGCAAGAGATAATCTTCGAGATTATCTCCCGCTTAAGTTTAGGGATATTATTTGATTATTGCCTTTGTATAAAAAATTGTTGTATGTTTCCTGATTTGTTATACCTCTTGTAAAGTGGATTTATACTGATCAATAAACTCATTAAGAATTATAGCAAATATTAATTTCCTCTACAAATATCCTAAATTGATATCCGCATGTACTTAACGAGTCCAAAAGTAGTATTGTCTTTGAAGAGAACATGAGCCCAACTAGATGGATACAAGTCCATTGGGCTAAATCGCGATCATAAATTGAATCGATCGAAAAAATTAGAGCCCAACAAAAATTGGATACAAGTCCAATTGGCTAAATCATTGGTAGTTGAAGAAATAGTTACGTACTTTCTAGACTACAAAATAAGTAATTAAATTATGGATTGATTACTGAAGATATGACTAGACACCCCTATATGGATATTAAGTTTCCATATAAATGTCAAACTAGTGAAGAGATAAAGGCTTCTCGCGTAAGTGTTTAATATTGGGGAGATACGATCTTCTCAAATAAGTGTTCAAATGGGGGGTGGGGAGGGGGGGGGGGGGGCATTCAGCTAAAGTAAAGCGTACCTAAAGCTAGAAATGGAGGCCATAAGATAGTTGATGTCCAATATAATACATATCCGTGAATGAAAATGTTAAAAGGAGATTAACTACGCTACATATCTAGGGGAATGAGTTTAAAAACCCACACGCTAAGAAGAGCATAGCAGTAACTCAACCATGATGAGTGGAGATCCCACGGACTTGGTCCAATGAGACAACTAAGTTAACGAACGGTCCATACGCTCACTTGGAACTTGAATGTGTTCTAGAGCTTGGAACTCATTCAAACTCATTTTCCAGATAGAACCAAGTGCTTTCTTGATGACATGTGGTGAGGTTAAGCGTAAGCTTTTAGTGACTCTTATACCAAATGTGTTGGGGTATTTCAGACTACCCTTAGATTAAGTCCTAATAGGAGGTCACTTATATAAATGAGAAGTGAGGCCGCTTAAAGTTAAACACTATAGATCTAAGATATGGTCCGTGGCCGAAACAGACATAATGTGAGAATCATAAGATATCAGATCTGTCATTGTGTGAATGTTATTGTCTTGGTTTACACAAAAAATCATCTGTTCAAGACACGGCATTTACTGAGCAACGAGTAAATCCAACAGCATCTCATTAGGGAAGGTTCAAAGCCGAAAGATACCTATCTCTATTTAGTGTACATGCATTAATTGTCTTTCATGATGTTAGAAATTGGTTTTGGAAGGTTGGTTTTTAACCAATCTTTGAGCAATTCTAACTTGGAATTCCTTGTTGAAAACTTCTTCTAATATGGAGGATTGTTGGAATTTTGGGAGTATGAATGGAAAAAGTGTCTATTAGACGAAAAGGTGTGTATAAAAGTTGCGTTTATTCAAGTGGAATAGGTGCGAACGAAAGGATGTAAACCTTCGAAAAATGATGCAATTTAACCATTAGATCGTGACCTTCGGTGAGGAGGTACGATCTAACGGTTGTGATTGATCAAGTTGAAAGAATAGACTGCTCATGAAAAGACGCATAAACGCCTATAAATAGACCTTAACATTTGCATCTTAAATCATCGAGTCGAATACAATGACAACCTCACTACAGTTTGTATTTGTCTTCTTGTGTAATTGTTTTATTCGAATCATTTGAGTATACAAGAAAGTTTTGAGTATCGAATAGTTCGTCGAAAACTTTAGTTTCGTTGTGCTGCAATCCTAAATTTAAAAATTGTTGTATATTTGGGACGATTGGCGAAGATCATGAGCATTTGTATGCGGGACAATATTGTCTTATGAATAGCGAGTCAAACTCGTACCACGATTTTACCAATCATATTATTTTTTAGAGTATTTTCAAATACAACATTGATATATATTATAGAAGTTTTAATTAATAGTTAATTTTATCTATTGAAACACAGGTTATTTGCAGAGGCTGGGGGGGGAGGGACATAAGATGTGTGCCCCCACTCATGCCACCAAAAGAGAAATGGTTGGGTGACCAATCCATATATCGGCGTTTTCCTTCTTCAGCTGACACACAAAACGTGCAATCTCTTGTATTAAAGGTCGCATCTACGTAATGGTGTCCAATAATGTTATTTTATATTAGTATATACTTTTCTGGATAACATATTCCTATACATTTAATTATCCAAAAAATGCTTTGCTGTAGTCAAGATTTGAAATGATTATAATATGATTTCAAGCCTTACTCCACAGACAATTGCAGGTGACCTTTTATTTTATATATAGAGACTAGAGAGAGAAGCAATGGTACTTGGATAACAAACATGCATCTTATATAAGACGATTTTCGTCGAGATTATATTGTTGAAATTGTTGCCACTCTCCAATTTGTAGATGCAATTTGTGAGGTACGTATTTGTTTTGTTTTGTTGATAAATGTGTGTTGTGTGTTTAAGTTTATTTGGTTTAAGACGATGAACACATATGTGAGAGAGTCCTGTCAGATGATCTTTTGAGTTTGACATTCAATATTCGGAACGATCACTTTCAGTTTGATAAAGAAATGATTGTCTGTTGTAGAGTTTTGAAATTGTTGAGACAAGTAGGAGACTGGGTTTCTCCTTCTTTTGTTCCCTGCAACAATTCTCCCCTATTAATTGCCTTCCACCTTCTCTACATATTTTACCCTATTACATCCTTCACATTTAATGTTCTTTTTCCTCTTTTATTTATTAGGTAGTAAAACAACTCATTCAAAAGTGACCAAAATCTTGTCTCAGACCCATAACCAGCTACATAATTACCTTTATAGTATGAGAATCATTAAGGACAAATTACTCATTTTACTAAATTAAGAAATATATACTTGCCTATTTTACTGCCAAATGTTATACTCATAGTCGTTTTAATACATTTAGATTTTCTGTTTTATGATTTCGATTGAACAAAATACTAGTATCATTCTATGTTCTTTTCTTTTTCTTATATACTTTGAAAAACAAAAAACTGATTTGGCAGGAGAGTAGTTATATTACGCAAATTTTGGCATTGTCTGACAGCAACAACGTGATTACAACAAACAGAATCATCACTATAAACACCCACTGGGAACTTATAAATTGTAAACCACACTAATATACTAGTAACTATGTTTTGGTTTAATATCCTATCTAATTCTGAAACCTAACACTCATCCTTAGGGCGCCAAAGAGTAAAAAGACTGTTACTTTCTTTCTCGGAAAATGTTCTCCTAATGGTATGGGCACATATTAATGTGTTCACTTTTGATGTGTAAATTTTTTATTCTGTAATCATAGAAAAACTAATTAATTTATTTTTATGAGATTTGAACATATTAACAGGTGAACACATTTGGATGGGAAAACGGGATTAATTTACTATGTACAAATAATGTACATGTGTTCTATTTGTGTATAGGACGATTTGCATATCATGTATCATATGCTATACATAAACACACACACATATGCATGATGTTGCTACGCTAAATTTAAATCTTACATGTTCATTGTGTTATTAGGATGTTTATATCACGTCATAGTAATATGTATGGCATTAATAAATAGTGTGCACTAATAAATAAAATATTAAATAAAATGAATGGTAGAATAGTAAATTTGGACTTAAAAAAGAAAAGGTAATTCTCTTTTACTGTTTTCCTTTATTCTACGAGGTCCCGTCTAGCTTTGATTATGCCCCATCTAAGTGTTAGACTGTTATCAACCGTCTACAATTTTTACCCGACTCTTTCCCGCTTGCTTCCCCCTACATTTTATATGTAATTATTTAAGGTTTAATGAAGGTATGTATTAAGTTTGTCCTGATTTCAGGTAGTTAGTGAGGTGAAGAATAAAAAAAAAGAAAAAAAAGGAGGAGAGGACGGGGCGGGGCGGCCCGGCATGGACTATAAAACCAGAAGCAAAGATTAACTCTAGCTAGGTAACATCCCATGTGGATTCTCCATCACTTCTTTGGAACTTGTTTCTTTTTTAATCTTTTTATTTTTATAAGGTTACTCAATTTAACCATAAAAATATTGAAAACAGACAGCTAATTAAGTATTTAGTTAACTTCAAGAATGCTTTATTATTACTTGTTACAGAATATATATACTGTAATAATTGGATCATCTATTATAAAAAATTAATATTGGTAATTGCAAAATTGTAGTTTATCTTGCGGTAAAATCATGGTTGATTTTAGGTACTATATATGAGAAGGGCGGGTTAAATATAGTATGTAATTATAAAAAAGAAGTGAAAGTGGGATGGGATTCCTGGTTGGGGAATTTACTACAACAGTATCTTTTAATTAAGTGAAGATCTGTTATGGATTTCTGTGATGCTTATACTTAAAATAATTGTAGTCCGTGAATTTAAAATGAAGAGTAGTTTGTAGACCAGCTTTCCATTAAATAATGTAGGTCAGTTCCAATGTTCCATGTGCATGAGTGTTGGTAAAAGATGCTTTGTCTACGAAAGATTAATTACAGGCGTAAAATTACAATAATAGGCATGCAAATTAAGTTAGTTTTATATAAGAATAGTTACGTAAGCTACGGTAGCGTCCTTGTTTTGGGCAAGACAAAGCAGAGAAGCAGGTTTAAAAAGGATTGTATGAACAATATATGACAACATTCTAAATTCATCAAAATATATTTCACCAATCCGGCAGGGGATCTGTCTTGCTTTCTCTCTCCACTTTAATATTTCTTTCATCTTTGAGTCCATACTATAATAATTCTACCCCCAAACCATTTCACTTTTACCAACTTCATTTATACTATTCTACACTGCTCTACTTTAATCTCATGCTTCTTTTACTCTATCAACACCTCTTTAACAAATACCTTCATCTTTAACAAAATTAATTTTATTCTCAAAGTTTTAATTATAACTAATTTTACAATAATTTTTAGGGTGTGTTCGGTTAAGATCCTCCCCGCACACCCTTTGTTTCAATCACTTTTTCAATATGAATATTGCATGATGTTACTAAACATGATATTTATCAAAAAAGAAAAAAAGACAATGAAAAGACTAATGAGATGGGTGAAAAGAAAGGTCGATTGAGTTGGTTGTTACCAATTTTAACAGAACACCTAAATGACATGACCTACTATGACTTCATTTTCAATTGCATTTTCACGTTTCCAACATTTTTTGTGTGGAAATTATTTCTTATAAGCGTTTAACCAATTGAAAAACAATGAAGAGAGGTAAATAAAATATGTTTGGATCAGTCATACTCAACTGTATGACACCATCTATTTTTTTGCTTTAGGATTTGTGGTTTTTTTCAAAATAGGCGTTCATTTTTTTCATAATTCTTTAATTACTGCGGTTATCATATCCCCATAAAATTACTATTATTTTACCTATCTTATTTAATTATTCTCTTTCATTTCTAATGTAAAACTGCACCTAAGAGTATATTTATTTATGAATTGAGTGGGACGTGCAAATTCTAGAAATTGTAAATTTAAATGATAGTGTAAATTATATATTTGTTCTATGATAGAATATGATATGATTTGTATAAGGTGCAATTATTGTGCTGAAAAATAATGAAAAAGTATTAAAAATTTGTTTCGTAAAGGTCCACGAAAAGAGAATAGAGAGAAAGTAGAATAAATTTGTATTTAAGTAAATTAAAATATCACAATATTAAGAGGGTGTTTGGCTGAACTTATAAACTCCTAAAAACATTTTATAAGATGTTTAGGAGCTTATAAGCTCGTGCAAAGTGTTTGGCAAAAAAAGATGTTTAGGAGCTTATAAGACAAAAAAAATAAGCTATAAGAGGTTATAAGAAAAAAAAAAGTTGCTATACCCCATTTTATTTTCATCTTATTTTTAAGATCTTAATTATTACACTCAAATTTCACACACTACACACACATTTCACACACTACACACACAATACACATTTCACACACTTCACACATTTCACACACTTCACACACTACACACACTACACACAACATACACTACACACACTACACACGTTTCACACACTAAATACACTACACACATTTCACACACTAATCAAAATGTGTGATTAATGTAAATTTTTAAATTAGACCCAAATTTATAGCTAAATCACTATATTCAATTGCAAGTTAATAAACATTTTATCCAAACACTTTGTTAACTTATAAACTCCTTAAAAATTACTCCCTCCGTCCCGGCGTAACTTTCCTACTTTGACCGGGCACGGAGGTTAAGAAAAAGTAGATTTTGTAAAATCTTTGACTTTATTAAAGGTGGAGATTGAAGGTGGAGATTTTGAGTGTGGAGATTGTGAGAGAAATTTGTCATTTATGGACTGAAAAGTTAAGTTGAGACAAAACAAAAAAAAAAAAATAGGAAAGTTAAAACGGGACGGAGATAGTACATCTTATAAATTCTTGAAACAAACTTATAAGATATTGGAGCTTATAAGATGCTTAAAATAAATTTAGTCAAACAATCCTCTATACCTTAGCTGAAACACAAGTCTGAAACAATTCATCTGCATCCAAGCAAGCACATCAGTAAATAAAAATACCCCAAAGAAAACGGATGTTATTAGATATAAAATGAGATTCCGAATATTCTTGTTAAATGCACAGATTTTTTGTAATGGAACTTAAATGACTTAATGATCCCTTTTCTGGACGGCATGTTTCCTTTTAACTGTCACATCCTAAGGCCTAAAAGTTAAGGAGAACAACTTTTCAAAACAGTAAAAATTAAAATAACAAAAACAAAAAAACATAATGACAAATATTTTTAATATATATAATATATACTCCCTCTGTCCCAGTTAATTTATCACACTTTTTATTTTGATTCGTCCACTTAACTTTTACACCCATAAATGACAATTAAAGGCAACAATTTCCATCCTCAAAATATTCACATTCAATCTCCACCTTTTAAAAAGTTAAAAATTTCATAAAATCTGTTTTTTCTTGACATTTCTGTTCGATCAACTATGATAAATTAACTGGGACGGAGAGAGTACATGTTTACGGTGGTTTGGTGTAGATATACATTTAGCAGGCTTTTGTAATAAATTTGGGTGTAAAATAAAAATAAGAAAAGAGCAGTTGGTTCTGAGTTCTCAGCCTCTTGATTTTCTCAGGTAAGGCTACCTAGGTTGCGTCCTTGGTCTACAATTACTAGTATTATATTCTTTGTAGTGTTCCCGACGCGCTTAACAGTGCGTGTGGGATTTGGTATTCTTTTTTCAGCAAAACTTTCAAGTCTTGCAACACTAAATACATGGACCTCTGCTCCTCTTTGGAATTATAAGAATAATTGCATGGGAAAACCCCGCACTACCCCCCTGTTTCCACCCCGTGATTTTCACTTTTCCTTTTTAACCGATTTCTGTACATACATATATATACATATACTCTCTGTCTCCGAGAGTACTACTTCATGTACACACACAACAACCTTTTCTTTTTTGCGATCACAATGAAAAAATAATTCTTCATTTCCATTCCCCAACCACAGACTTGAAATCCTTGCTTAGCTTACTCCAAAATGTATGCGATATTTCTCCTTCTTGCAGGAATTTGTGCCACATTTTAGAATAATGGCAGATCAAAATCCATCTCCATCTTCTTCGTCGTCGAGCACGGCGGTGGGGAGGCGCCACAGGCGGCATTGTGTGGAAGAAGAGGGCGGAGATCCGGCGTCCTGCACGGGGAAGTCATGCCAGTCGTGTACGGCTGGGGTGATCGCTGACTGCGTGGCCGTCTGCTGCTGCCCTTGCGCGGTGGTCAACATTTTGACGCTGGCGTTCGTGAAGCTGCCGTGGGCGGTGGCGCGTAAATGCCTGGGCGGGAGGAAAAAGAAGAGCCGCCGGAGAATGTTGGAGGAGGAGAGGAGGAAGTACGGGGAAGGGGATAGAGATGGAATTTCGGGAATTGGGAGGGTGGAAGAAGAAGGGACGTCGGGAATTGTATTATCATGCGAAGAGTTAAATGACCATTTTAGTGCTGAGCTTAAGGCTGAAGATGTATGGTTAGAGTTGTATGAGGTTGGCCATTTGAATTTCGGTAGGGTTTCTTTTAGTGGAATTCCTTTTCAAGACAAGGGTAATTAAGGTAAAATACCATCTCCTTCTTCTTCTATAATCCTAGGTGATTTTTTTGGGGGCTCATAGAAAAGGTGGGTAATGTCTATTTCACCCTTTTGGATGTAAAAGATTTGCTTATTGGCTGGCTCATTAGTGGAATTTTTGAGGAGTTTCCTCTCTTGTATATCGTTCCATTACATATTAATTTTAGTGTTGATTGCCCATTAAGTGTACGAACATTCTTACAATAGTATATGTTTACTGATGATCAAATATTGGAATTACTATTATGCATTTGACTTGTAAGTTATGGGTTATGTGATTAAGGGGTTTGAACTAATATTGAAATTTTGAAGTCTGTTGGCTTTTTCCTCCACCATAGCTTTAGAGTTTGACTAGATTTGAAAACGACTTGTCTCAACTTTGTAATGTACTATTAATCATTTAGGAATCACGATCATACAATCCATTTAAGTACCCTCTGAATATAATTCTAAAGCAAGGCGATATGATTTGTGTTTCCAAATAGTGTGACAACTACAACTACTTTATTATCATAAACATATAAATTTTGGGTGTCTTCGCTTTACACTTGATTTAGTTCATTGAAGATATGGTCAATTCACTTGTACTTGATTATAAATTGGAAATAATATATTGAGCATAATATTTTATCATCATTCAAACACAATTCTCAACACCTACCTTAATGAATAACTAACCATTTTATAACTAACTTTTATGCACATTACATCATTTTTTTTACCTTTTGTCACAACTCAATCTCTAATCAATAAAATTAAACACTTTTTATTTTATTTAATTTAATCTCTTTTTTCGATTTTATTCTCTCCATCCTAGAGTACTTTAGTCTTCCCTGGCCTAAACATGGCCTTTATTATTTTGGGACAATAAACCCCAACCTTCCCCGGCCCAATCCATCATCATTATCGGTATTATTACTATTATCATTATTATAATTATTATTTACAAGTTGTGACACAAATTATAAGATAAAATAAAAATTGAATTAATTCTCAATTATTATTGTAACTATCGTTTCTATTCTAAGCTTATCTATTACCAGACCTTGAATTTGAAAAAATGGAAGCATTCGGCTTTGAAACTTGGATAAGTACGAGTATACCAGATGTGACACATAATAAGAAAAGGAACGGTGACTCTAATATGCTTATACATCATTTTTTCTTTTATCAAACTGAAGGCCAAGCAATTGGGAAATAGTACAATCATAAGGAATAATGATATGGACGATGAAGGATAAATATTTCCAAATTTGCAAAGCAACAGGGCAGTGTAGTAAAGCGTGTGCCATCTCTTCAAAAGTATTCAGACATAAATAACATCTAAAGATAACCACAAATTCCTTTCAGCTGAGGTTGTCATCAAGATATAGAAAGTTATTGACCAACCTTCAAATACAAATCGAGTTGAATTTAACAAGGATTTATGTCACATAATAGGTTGACAAGTAAGGGCTTCATCAATCTGAAGGTATCCCAGGTAGAAGAAAAAAGTAAAGAGGTCGTTAGTAGTCAGTTTCCAGACAGAAAAATCAGAGACAAAATGATTCATAGAAAGATGAAAGATACAATTAATAATATGAGAAGGCAAAGTAAATTTCAAAGCATCAATGTCCCAAGAGTCATTAACCTAAAAAAATAACTTTATCATCGCAATTAAACACTCCAAAAAATTGTTGTGAGGAGTCAGCTTCGTACCAATTATCAACCCAAAAAAAAAAAAAAAAATCTCCTTTTCCGATTCTCCTTAAGATCTTAGAATCAATAAGGATTTGAAAAGCATGAAGATGTTTACAAAAGTGAGATTGATTAGGACCAACATCAATGTTGAAAAGATGGGTGTTTTTAAGATATTTGCACTACAAAGTATTAAAAGTCCTAAACTTCCACCAAGAATTACGGCAAAGGTGTTATTAATGGCAAACGGATTCCTCACCCCAAGCCCCATTTCATTTTTAGGAAACAATTTTTTTTGTAAGCAGCTCAATAAATAGTCTTATGACCAGATTTGGAACCCAAAAGGAATGAAGTTGTTAAATAGTTTGTGAAACCTATCTACTACTGATTTGGTAGGTCAAAGAACTCTCAAAGTATAAATGGGGATGGAAGCTAGGACACTTTTGATAAGTTCCAATCTTCCACCCTGAAAGAGGTTTTCCTAACCCTATTTTCCCGCAAGTGTACGGTGTAGGTATAGGTAGCGGCAGTCAAGGTCGATCCCACAGAGACCGACTCTACGTGTAGATTGATGCCTCGAATATTCTAGGACTCTCCTAACTAGACTCTAGATTGGTGAAAGTCGTTTGTAAACTTAAACTAAAATGCATAAAATAAACAATTAATAAAGATGAACTGGCAAGTAGAGAATTGATTTGTAAGTTGTGACTCAGATAGATCAAGACGTATCCTAGAGCGTAGCTTTCAAGTGTGAACTCCTATGCAAGATTAACCTAAACTCAAGACTTTTAAACCAATTATGTTGTTTATTAAGCGGCACTCGGCTAATTCGTAGATCAATTAAGAATAGTCATCCTCTTGAGTTGACCAAATCTAAAAGACTCCCAAGGGTCCCCTAAGCCAATGCCTACGCAATCATAGACAATTACACTATATGCTTGTACGCCTATTAATAACTCCCTCATCCCGGAGCGGTTGTTAAGCAAGTAGAATTTCTAAATTGACCAAATTACGCAGTTCATAAAATAAGAACGAAGCACATAAATAAACAAACATAAACTTAGAGTCTAGAATTAAAGATAACATCAAAACATAGGTATTCACAATCTACTCTCTAACCCTAGGACACAATATGTGCTTAGCTACTCATAATCAATGTAACAAACCAAACATATCCATAGACATGACATGTTTTGAATAATTAACTAAAGAAAAGGAACAACAAAACCTGAATCTTGAGTCGCTGATCTTCGTCACGTCTTGCTCGTCGATCCTTGCTCCCAAGCCTTATACTTGAAAGTATGTAAAATTGTGAGATGATCATCAAAATCTCGAGCTTTGACATCGTTTTATAAGTTGGGGATGAATCTTAGGAGATATCAGGCTAAAATCTTCTTCAGATTAGGATTTGGACATCAAAATCGACAAGGAAATGCGGCTGCACGCATGTATGGTGCAGTCGCATTGAATCTAACCCAAAAAATGCTTAAAATGAGTGATTTTGTCGTGGCCGCGCATGGTTTGTCGCAATCGCGCGTCGGATGCCTAGACGAGTTTTCAAGTCTGACTTCCAAGCCATTTTTTAGGGTCTTTTGATCATTTTTGGTTTTTTTCTCTTTCTAGCAAAGTTGTAGCCATTTGAATTAGTTTTCCAACGTCACTAATTGCACCTCAATCGGAGTTGTAGATCTCAAGATATGACCAAAATACTATAGGGGTTTGTTTGTTTATGGTTGGGCCAATCCGTTGTGGATTGTGCCCAACCTAACATGTGTTTGTTTATGGATTTTGGATAATATATTCTCTCCAACCCTCTTACCCACATTATTAATTAAACTCAATTATCAATACAACTTTAATCAATAATCATTATTCTTTAACTACCTCTTACACAATCATGATTAAATCCAATTTCCGATACACCTTTATTCAATAACCAATCATTTTTTAACAAACTCTTACACACATAATCAATCAAGCCCAATTCCCAATACAACTTTAATCAATAACCAATCATTCATTAATTATCTCTTACACACATCAAATCATATATACCACATTTTATAATATAAACCAACTCCAACCCAATCTCCCAACCAACATAAACAAACACTCATTTATTTACCCCAACCTAATAAATTCACTTTATTCTCCACAGCCTACAGTACTCCAGCCACCCACAACCATAAACAAATAGGCCCTAGGTATATCAAGTTGATAGAAAACTTCACTTTTAGGACACTTTTCGTCGCGACCATGATGGTTGGGCGGCGTGTTTTGCACTTTCTAAGTCACTTTTGATGCGGCCGCGACCATAGACGCAACCGTGGTCGGCCATTTTGCTCTTTTAACTCTCTTTTCATTCGTTTTTTTACCCTATTTGACTTGTTTCTTCTCCGAACTTCGTCCAAATGGAATAAAATCACCTAATTACTTCCAAAACAAGTCAAAACACATCAACTTCGTCCAAATGGAATAAAATCACCTAATTACTTCCAAAACAAGTCAAAACACATCAAATGGACCAATATAACAACTATAAACAATTCTTGGACTAATATGCATGTAAATGTCATAAAATATATACTTAAATCAACCTAAATACATGCATAATTAACGTGTATCAAAATCCTCTAAACTTAAACTATTGTTCGTCCCGAACAACAAAAACAGAAAATAATCAAGGATACAAGTGATTAGGCATATGTTTAGGGCGATTAGATGATTATTCTAGTTTCACTGGAAAGAGTTTCACTCATCTCTCATGTGTTTAAATAAGGACGTGTTTTCGCTTAAATTGGACTATATGCACTATCTACTATAAAAAAAGTCTTTATTTTTTTGTTGTAACGTAAGCTTAAGGTAAGGTGGGATACATTTGGATAAAAATGACTAATCTTGGACTAATCAAGTTACTCCTAACCCGACTACTCCTCAATATAATCACTCAATCTCACTCTTCAAAATTTAACAAGTTATCCCAAAAGAAATAACTTCTTCACCCCCACAAAAATACTTTACAACTAAGTGCTTTTTCATGCTATTTATTCGAGTACCACATCTTTGGAACCACCCGATCTTCTATTCAAATCAAACCATTAAGCACTTTTCAATTCCTAGCCTCCTCAACAAGAATAATCAAAACACATATATACATTGAACTCTTTCTTTTCTTTTCTGATTTTTCGATTTTTTTTAAACAACTTCAAAAATAACAATTACAAACTAGAAGAAGCTACTTTTTTTACTTTTCACCTATCAATTTCTTCTTCCTTTCACCTTTTCAAAGATCTACTAGTTTTCCACTTCATTCCCAAGATTTTACCCAACTACCTTCCAATCATCCTCCATCACTCAATTAGGCCAAATAAGGCCAAAGGCTTAAATCGAAAGGTATTCGACTTGTAATATATGGCCATGAAATAATATGATTATAAAGCTCAAATTGGCTAACTAGGGACAATTTTAGAAAGTTTGGTAAAAATGATAACTTTTAAAGGCTCAAAATAGGCTAAAAACAAGAATGCCTAAGATAATTTTCTAAGTCACAACATATACACGACACATTCATTTTTCCTAGACCCCAACAAAACAAAGTAAAAACATAAAACAATAAATAAATAAATCCTATGATCAACATGAAAACAAATTTAATTAGCAATGGGCACACAGACCCAACAACTTCAAGTAAGAAAAAAACATAAAAACAACAAAATAAAAGACATATAATGTAAATAGCGGCCAAGACGTCCCACTATACTCCCCCTCCCCCAAACTTGGTCGAAGACCAATATTTGTGGGAAAAAAGTGGTATGCCTTGGTGCTAACTTACAGACTATGGCTCAGGCGGTGGTTGGATGCTATGTTTGCTCCAATATTGGGCTATCGCGCCCCACCGGATGTCGTGTTGTTGTCTCCATGTACGTTCCTCATTACTGGCTCTTCGCGATTAAAACCTGATATTCATCATTGCGGTCGCGACAACCCTAACCCGAAAGTGGTTTTTCTGCCTTGTTTTTGCCGCAACCGCGAGACATGCTTGTCGCGATCAAGATAGGTCGTCAGTGTTGAATGCTTATGCAGGCTGTTTTTTACGCGGCTGCGACCCTCAGTGTCACGGTCACGATGGTTCTGTTTGGCCAACTCCTCGTTTTTTTTTTCCTTCTTTCAACCCCTGCTTCTTGTTATGCTCGTCAATATTGTATCATTTTGGTTCCTACATCTTCAAAAACAACTAAAAATAAACATAAAAGTATAAAACTTAAAATAAAAATAGAATTTAAAGAAAAACAACAAACATCGGGTTGCCTCCTGACAAGCGCTAAGTTTTACGTCTTCAACCAGACGACCTCTTCGGTGTTTTATCAGCCGAATTCCAATCAATCAGATTTACATGCATTCTGAGTTATTAAAGTTCTATTTGGCGGTTTCGGGTTCTCTACAGCAGTTTGGGCTTTTTGGAAGACACTATATACGACACAACATCCGTGTTTTCCTCTTAAACTTAACTTATTGTAGATCAGGAATGTGACCGTATCGTTTTGAATACCAAAGTCAACTATCCCTTTGGCATATCTATTACAGCTTGACTAGTCGCCAAGAAAGGTCGACCTAAGATGAAAGGGACATCAGTATTCCCTCGCATATCAACAACTAGGAAGTTACTAGGGAATTCAAAATTTGCAACCCTTACTAGCACATCCTCTACTACTCTAAATGGCGCTAGTAAGGATCCATCCGCCAATTGAATAGTAGTAAAAGATTACTTCACTACCCCTATTCCTAATTGCTTATACAACTTAAGAGGCATCAAATTGACACTCGACCCTAAATCACACATCACATTTCGAAACTTATTACTACCAATAGAACAAGAAATAGAAAAACTTCCTGGGTCGTTTGCGTTTATTGCTCTTTTTAGGTGAGTACTTGTGTTTGTGCTCTTTCTGGGACTCACGACTTTCTTCTTCTTTTCCTCTATCCCTTTGTGTTCATCTGTTTTTCCTTTTGTGCACAATTAGCTTTCTCTATAAGTCGGTCTGGAGCCTTCTTCAGCACCTCCTCATCCTCAATGTTCCCCTTGGATTTTTTCTGCATCATAGATAGTGTACTAGTGCATTCTACAGGATCAAGGTTAGCAAAAAATGTATCATGAAAGCACAATTCAGACGATTCATCAACAAAAGAAGGTAAAAATTTTCTTATCTATGATAGCGCTAACTTCCTCATTTTTCTTGGTGATTTCGACTTTCTCTAACTCTTTGTTTGCTTCAAGTTCCAACGCTAGCTTAGCACTTTCAATGCGAATTAGCTCTTCTCTCATTTTATACCGTGTTGGCGGAAATAGGACAGAAGGTATGTGTTTACGTCCATCTTCAATTATGATCCCTTTCGACTTCTCCCATTTTTTCGACAGCTCAAGAGCAACCTCAAAGGTGTCTTCCTCCTCTTGATTTTGCTCAGTCCACTTTTTGGTTTCAAGTAGCTTTGTCTCTCATGTTCAGTATCATCCGTCGAGTAGATCGCAGTGCACTTCTCCCTTAGGTTGACTATAATGTCATTGGGAAATTGCCCCTGGTACACGTGTTCGTGCACACACTTTAGGACACTTTAAGTGTCAATTTAGTGTTGTTTTTGTCCAATTTCACATGTATTCCATGCATGTAATTCTCAATGGACAAAATAATGCATTTGATTCATTTTTGTGTTAAAACAAGTGCAAACGGGCCGAAAAAGAGCATCAAACGATCGCGGAGTCGGTGGATCGATCGAGGCAACAAAGGACAGGGCTAAAGGATGATCTCGGCCGAGACAAGATGCGAATCTCGGCCGAGATGACTCCTCAGGGAAACCCTGAAGTTTTGAAGAGCTGAAGATCTCGGGCGAGACAAGCAATGCATCTCAGCCAAGATGACTCCCCAGGGAATTTCTAGAATTTAAAGAGATCAAGATCTCGGCCGAGATGAAACCCAATCCCGGTCGAGATAAGCCAAACCCTAACAAGCCTTGAAATCCTCTTTTTTACTTCTCGGCCGAGACACACTTGCATCTCGACCGAGATCCTTTACCTTGTTTTAAAATTGTGAATGCGATTTTGCCTAAAACTGAAGTGACAGCTCTTCCCCTATATATTTAAGTTCCATTTTGAATTTAACCTATCTTTGGACATCCAATAACACATTTTCCAGCCTCCATCATCCTCAAGGGCTACACTGGGAAGAAGATTGAAGCCTTTTCATTCCTCAACCCAAGTTCTTGGTTTATTCTATAATTTTATCATGTCTTCTTGTATTTCTTATTGTTAATTGTATTAGGTGTAATGGGTGGCTAGCACCCTTATTTCAGCCCTTGATCATTAGTTGAACCTTGGATTGAGAATGTTTATGTAATTTCTACGGTTGTTAACCGATTGGATTATGTTTTTGGAATGTTCTATGTTATTTGGGATTGTTGATTCACACTTATGAATTGAATTGTGGTTTGATCAGCCATTTGGATATTTGTTAGTGTGTTGCTAGAATTGGGCTTATAATCTGTGATTGTTATGAATCCGATTTCCGTGTAGCAAACAATAGATTTATTTTATTGGGGATAACATAGAGTTTGACTACTAGAACCTAGCTTACGAGTTTTATGTCGAATCTACTCCGTTGTCTTAATTCTTAATGCACTCGACTATTGATTCTTAAAGAGCTTGTTTCAGGAATTGATAAGTTGAGTAGGATTAATTGAAGAGCTTGTTTTGATTAATCATACTTAAGAGACAACAAAATATATAGAGCTTGTCATTAATCTTGGAGTAGGAGTTCTAAGACTAACCAATTGGGTAATGACATTAATTACATAGATTGTTCGAAACAGGGGGACACTTGATCAATGGTTGAATACTTTAATCATACTTAAAAAACCCAAAAATCAATCTACTTATCTTTTCATCTTAAGTTAATTGAGTCTTAAGTTTATTTGATCATAGTTTAATAGTTATTCTTGGTAATCATTGGTAGTTTATAGTTTGAAATAAAAAACCCCCACTTTTATTGCTTTTGTTATTTGTGCCTACTCTTATTTGAATTTTACAATTGCTTGATCTATCGAAATAACACTAGAATGTCGTTCCTCGTGGGATCGACCCTTACTTACCGCTCTACTAGTTAGAGTTGTAGGCTAAGGTTAAGTATATATTCATCTATATATACAATTAATTTGGTGGTAAGAAACGACCGTACCAACTTTTGGGACCGTTGCCGGGGAACGATGATAAGGATAGTGTTGTTTTATTGTTCAAGCATTACTTTTAGTTTATTAGTTGTTTATCTATTTTCTTGTTTATATAGTAAATTGATACTCTCTAGTTTTCGTGTTTTTGGATAGGTAGTTAATGTTCTTGCACTCACAAGGGGAGAAAGGATTGTTATTTGAGCCAGAGATAGTTGAACGTGAAAGGTTATTGAGGAGAAGGGCAAGGTTGCTTGAGGAGATCCGAGGATCATTTGAAGCTTTGAATATAGAGAGTGAGGAGATTGAATTGGAAGAAATGGCTGATGAACAGATTTAGGAAAGGACCATGAAGGAGCTTGCTAACACAAGAGTTGCACATGAACCCTTGTGTATCACATTTCCAGAGATAGGGAATGATACAACCTTTGAGCTCAAGTCGGGGCTCGTCCACCTCTTGCATCATTTCATGGGCTATCCGGGGAGGATCCGCACAAGCATTTGAAGGAGTTTCATGTGGTCTGCTCGAGCACGAAACCGACAAGAGTGACTGAAGAACAAATTAAACTGAGAGCATTCCCTTTCTCACTAAAAGACCTTGCAAGAGACTGGTTATACTATTTGCCACCCGGTTCCATTACCACTTGGGATCAAATGGAAACACAGTTTCTTGAAAAGTACTTTTCTACATCTCGGGCCACCAACATCCGAAAGGAAATTAATGGAGTTAGGCAAATATAGGGGGAAATATTATACGAGTACTGGGAAAGGTTCAAGAAGCTTGTAGCAAGCTGCCCACCGAATCAAATCACCCCGTAGCTGTTGATCCAGTATTGGTATGAGGAGCTTTGTCCAACTGATCGAAATATGATTGATTCAGCCAGTGGAGGGGCTTTGGTCGACAAGACCCCTACTGAGGCTCGAGCATTGATCTCCAAAATGGCAGCCAACACTCAACAGTTCGGTTGTAGAGAGCATGTGAGACGAGTCAAGGATGTCATCGATTCGAGTATTGAAGAAAGGTTGGATCAGCTTACCGACCTAGTGAAGAAAGTGGTTTTGAGTAACACTCCTACTACAAGACCTTGCAGAATCTATCAAATAACTGAATACTCCACTGATACTTGTCCTATTCTTGGAGAAGAGATGGAGGCTCATGCCAATGCAGTTCACAACTTCAATCCTTACCCTGCCGGCAGAAAGTATGATCCCTATTCACAGACGTACAATCCTGGATGGAGAGACCATCCCAACTTTATGTATGGGGATCAGAATCCGAATATGCAACAACAGGGTGAACAAAGTGGGCACAATCGACCCCCCTACCCTAGGGGGATGTTCCAGCAGAGGCAGCCCATCGAGCCAATACCCTTTGATCCATCACTGTCTGACATTGTGAAAAGCTTGGCAACTAGTACCCTTCAGCTTCAGAGAGAATCAAGTTCGAGGTTCCAAAATCTTGGGAACCAAGTCAGTCAGATTGCCTCTGCCGTTTCTCGCTTAGAAAATTCACAAGGAGGAAAGTTGCCTGCTCAACCGGAAATTAATCCCAACAATATGGCCAACGTGAGCGCAATTGACATTGTTAGCAGGGTAACGCCTGGAGAGCTTGAGAAGCCCGGGTAGTCCCCACATGTGCAAGAAGACGGTCTACTTGATTGTTCAAAGGAACAAAAGAGCTCAACACCTCAAGGCCCTGAAGTTCAAGCCCGTACACCTAAATGGAAGCTTGCAAAAGAATTGAGGAAACAAAAGAAAGCAATGGTGGCATATTTCACTGATTATTTATTGCCATTTCCCACCAAGAAGTACATTTCATCCAAGAAAATCGAGAGTGTTAGTGTTAGTGCTTTGAGTAGTGGGAAATACTCGAGAAAGGGGAGTTGAGAGATGAAGAAAGGAGAATAAAAAATGAAGAAGAAATTGTTGAGTGCATAATCTTGGCCGAGAAACACCAAGATCTCGGCCGAGATTGCTTACTTCAACCACAAGGGAAAAATCTCTGCCAACCCATCTCGGCCGAGAAGGAAGTGAATCTTGGCCGAGATCCTCAAGGGTCATAATTCAGTGTTGAAATTCCACCACTTCCATTTCCTAGCCAGATTAAGAAGGTTCCAGATAGAAGCAGAGATAAGGAAATGCTGGAAGTGTTCCAAAGGGTGGAGATTAATATCCCGTTGATCGAGGCTGTGAAGCAGATTCCCCGTTATGAAAAGTTCTTGAAGGATTTGTGCACCAACAAAAGAAGGCTTAAGGGGAATGAGAAAGTTCTCATGAGTGAAAACGTGTCAGCGATTTTTCAGAAAAAGCTCCCACAGAAATGCAAAGATCCCGGTATGTTTGTTATTCCTTGCAAAATAAACAACCAAAAGATTGAACATGCTATGCTAGATTTAGGAGCGTCAATCAATGTTATGCCTCACTCTATTTTCCGATCCTTGAATTTGGGGCCACTCAAGGAAACACAAGTAGTCATTCAACTAGCCGATCGAAGCGCTTCATACCCCGATGGGGTGATTGAAGACGTGCTAGTTGAAGTTGATAACTTAGTGTTTCCAGCTGATTTCTACGTTTGGAGATGCAAGGGGATTCATCAAAATCTATTCATATCTTATTAGGGAGGCCGTTGCTAAACACCTCCCGAACTAAGATAGATGTCCCTGGAGGCACACTCACATTGGAGTTTGATGGAAAGACCGTGCAATTCAGCATTTTTTATTCTGAGCAGTGTCCCAAGGATCCCCATGCTATTTTTCCTCATATTGCTAACCCTCCTGTAGAGAGAAAATTTGAGATAGGTTGTAGGATTAAGTCGAACATTTCCACATTCTTGAAACATCATGAAGAGGAGGGTGAGAAGCTGCAAGAAGTAAAGTGCTTGAACTAGTTTGGACCAATATGGAAACCACCTTTGAATCAACGCTAAGGGAAAGAACATCCATTGAGCCAACGACGTTAAACACAGGCGCTTGTTGGGAGGCACCCCGACGGTATCTTTAAACTTTTGCATTTTCAAATTCATAGTTTAGCAGCTTAATAAATGCCTTGTGGCATTTTTTTTTTTTTTTTTTTTTTGTTGAGAAATGTGCAGGTATTGATCAGAATAATCAAGAGATAGCATGAAATAGGGGTGAAGAGGACCAAAATGAAGGAAAAGTGCAGGGAAGACATCTTGGCGAGACACACAAGGAATCTCGGCCGAGACGCCATGCAGGCAAAACAGGGCAATTCCCTGGAAGGCTATCTTGGCCGAGAAACACAAAGCATCTCGGCCGAGATTTAGAAGAACCCAAACTGGCCAAAAATGACTGGAAGACTATCTCGGCCAAGACACCAAGTCATCTCGGCCGAGATCAATTTGTCCAAAATAGGGGCAAAATCTCTAGAAAGCTATCTCGGCCGAGACACACACGCATCTTGGCCGAGAGCCGTTGCTGAATGAAATAAGCCTGAGATCAAAGAACGGATCTCAGCCGAGACACCAAGCTAGGAAATGCATCTCGACCGAGATTCCGCCCAGGTATAAATACCCCTGCGCGGACAGATTAGGGCATTCTCCCTCCCAATTCGCGATTTGGCGCACACACACGCACCCTACTCTCAAATTTCACCATTTTCACTCAATTAAATTCACTCAAACTCACACGCACCCTCACCCACATCCTATAACGCACTTTCATAAAAAAAAAATCGGATTTGGAGCGGAATTGAGTTCGGGGTTAAAAAAAGGCACGAAAGGAAATTTTCAAATCTTCTTCATCTAAACTCGTCCGGTAAGTATTGCTATCACCTCCTATTACTTTTGTGATATTTATTGTTGAATTTGATGCATGATAGGAAGTCAATTTTGTATTTTTTAGTTAGTTTTATCGAATTTGGTTGAAATTTTTAAATATTGTGTAATTTGATAGCCGAATTAATTTGTTTGCCGACTAAGAATATAAATTTGATGATGATAAGTGATATTTGTGGACTAGGAGATGGATTGGGTGAGCCATTTTTGAATTAGGATTGTGAATACTCTTCAAACATGTGTATGGATTATGTAGCCCTTTGTGCTTGATTAATATGATCGTCATTTCAATTTTTGAGCTAGAATGGTTTATGTGTTATTGTTTGTGACGACTTGATATATGTTGGAACATATTAAATCAATTTAGCTTACTTTTGTTTATTTGATTGTCGATTTGGGCTAGCTAATTGATTCATGATTGAAGAATAATGAGTGTGAAATTGATTCTCCCATGGATAAATGATGGTGGACATATAAGTTTGAAAATTTGTTTTTCAACTTAAGTTTAATGTATGTGTTTTTGACTGGTTACAGAAAACCAATGGCACCACCTAAAACCCCGAAGAATACCAGTCAAGAGGGTACTTCAAGTAGGAGAGTAACACAGAAAATCAGAAAAAGTCAAGCCAAGGGCAAAGAAAAAGCAGCTGAGCCCACACCAGAAGCTCCCATACCGGAACCTCCAACAACCATCACAGATAAACCCACAAAGCCAATCGACTTCGATATAATTCTGAGCACAAACAAACAGAAGAAAAGGTTCAAAAAATTGATAAGGAGAGGGGTATCGGCAACCCGTTATGGTGATCCAAAGATTTTGGATGCCATGGGTATACAGGAAAACATCAATGATCTCTTCGACAAAGCGGGTCTCGCCCAATGCCTAGCACCCCGACCTACATTCCTCAAGTCCGTGCTAGAGTTCTTCAACACTCTTGAAATCGAGGAGGAGTCACTTTCCTGCTCGACAAAGATATATAACATCAAGTTTCAACTTCTGAATGAGACAAAGACCCTGAGCCACAACAATCTGAGAGACATATATGGCTTTGAAAGGCCAACTGTTGGCGACGACGGTGATTTGACAGAGTTTGACGTGCAACAATTCTGGGGGCAAATCACTGCCACCCTTGGAATAGTTGCACCCCAGGCTTACGACCCAAGGAGCTCCAGGTTGACTTCAATAAGAAGCCCAGTCGTAAAATATTTGCAGAAGTTGTTGAGCTCGACAATCTGTGATAGGAAGGAGATCAGTTCTCCTCGATTATATGATATGGAGATTTTGTGGGCAATTGTGGATAGAAGGTTGAGGTATTTTCAAGAAGACATGATATCGAGCTTTCAGAGTTTGTAAAGGAATTGAGGACAGAACGGAAGAGGGAGACGAAGCTTCCAGACCCGATTTACTGTGGGGCTTTGATTACCCCTATTCTTGAGCATTACAATGTGCTCCTCCTAGAGTACACACCCATCAGCACGGAATACTATTTAGACTTGGAGGAGATGGAGAATATGAGAATAGCTATGCTCGGGTATAAAGAGGGAACCTCGGGAACGTCTGTCCCTTATGTCCTCCAAAATGAGGGACCTTACCTCCGGTTACCTAACCCTGGGCTAACGTACATCACCAATTTGGGAAGCAAACTGAACTTGGAACTGAGCTTAGAGGCGCACATCAATGCCTCCAAAGAGCCAACAAGTGATGAATTGACCAAGTTCAAGAGGACAAAGAAGTCACGTCCGGTGGCAAGGGTTCGGAGCACGGGAGGCGAGGGAGAAGGCAGTAGCCTAGCAGACAGACCATAAAGGAAGAGATCAGCAGCAGCTGTGCTATCTCAATCTGAGTTCCAGGAATGACAAGAAGGACTGGTGGCTGCAATGGGGGATGAAATCAAAGGAATTAGAGTTGAACTGGTGGAAATGAGGACGTCAATTGGAGCTAAATTGAGAGGCATTAAAGAGACTATTAAAGAAAATCAGACCAAGCTCCTCGACCTCTTTAACACCATCAAAGGGTGTTTCACCTACTCAAGCTCCCGGCCTTCCCAATCTTTGTGAGTAGAGTACCGAGAAGGCCTTATCCCTCCATCCCAAACTTAGTTGAAAAACTAAGTTTGGGGAGAGAACAAGGGGGTAAGACATTCTCGGCGGCTCGAACTTCCCGAACCCCCTCCGACCCCTCCTTATCTTCCTTTACTGTTTATGCTATTGGCCTGTGAGCCCTTACTTCTGTCACTTTTTACTGTTATTATTGGTTTTGGCCTGTGAGCCGTTTGGTATTGTGTTCCTTTGGATTGATTTGATGGCCTGTGTGCCAATTATGATTTGTATTTTGGCTTGACTATTGATGATTGACTTTGCCTTGCTTGTTGATGATGTTACTTGGCCCGTGAGCCAATTGCTATCTTTTGTTTGTTTTGGTTATTTTGATATTGTTTATAGTAAATTTTTATACCTTGCACATTTTTAGGAATAGGATTTTTGTTAATTTAGTTAGTTAGTTATTGGCTTTGGTTAAAATGTTTAATAATTGGTTAAATTCGACGAGCACCAACTCGTACTCCTCTTTTCCACAAACTTGGTTTCAAACCAAGTTTGGGGAGGGGGTGGTAGGCGTACAAGTTGGCCGCTCGAGAAAAAAATGATTGAACCGTGTAGGAATGAGAATTGTGGCATTGGTTAATGACGAAAATTTTTGAACAAAAAATTTGAAAATGGCACATGATAGAGCATGGTAGTCTTTTGAAACAAAATCGAGTTTGGATTTAAGATTTGTCATCAAAATTTTGCCAAAGTGAGTTTTTGAGCCTAAATAGATACTCCCATTTTTGGAGTACTTCAAATTCTTCTTTCGGTGTGAAATTCATTGAACGCGTGCATTTTCCTCTAGAACTTGCCCTAATTCTCTACTTTTGAATAAGTCGATACATGTTGTGGCATTGAAAGTGATATTAGGCAATTCTTAATCAAAACCTATTTCAAAAGCTTGAAAATATTCCATTTTTACCAAATTTGACATTGTCTCTAGTTAAGCCCCTTGAGCTTAAAGCTTTTTTGTTTGATAGCCAGCTTTACAAGCCAATCCCCTTTCATTTAGCCTTTGAAACCAAATGGACTATAAGAGTATGAGGGAGGCGGTTGGAAGATAGTTGGGTTGGGAGATTGGGATCAAATTGGGTAGACTAGTGAAATTTGTCGAAAGGTGAAAGGGAAACACATAAAATAGGTAAGAATTAAGAACACGAGCCTCTCCACTGTTATTATGTTTAAAAAAAAAATCAAAAATTGAGAAAAATAAAAAAAATAGAAAATAAAAGAAAGAGTTCATTGTATATACTTTTTAGTGTTAAAATTGGAGAGGTCGGTGAAAATCACAACATCTTGTGATTATCATTCTCAAGGTTGAAATTTTTTTAAGGAACACATCTCATGTGAGAATTGATAAACCTGGGAGATGTAGGCTGAAATAAGGTGAAGAAGTTGAGTCTTAGGGCCGATTTGAATTGGAAATGAGTGAGTGAGGTAGAGTGATTGTTGTTTGAAGGGTAGACGGGTAGGGCCCACTCGTTTAGTCCATTTTTATAGTCACTCTTACCTATAATCATCCCACCTTACCCCAAGCCAACATTACAACCTATTAAAGACCTATTTGATTCTTTGCCACACATGTCAAGTACATTTTCGAGTTTAGATGATTGGCAAGCCTATGGTAGGCGTTTCATGCACTTAGATGCGAGCGTATACACGTCCCATTTAATACACTCGAGAGTTGAGAGATATACCCACCCGGTGAGGATCTCAAGTCGAGAATGTCAAAGTGTAGAAAGTAGTGGATTTTGCCTATCACACATGCTCAGTACTTTCATGTTTGCCTTGTTTTTAAGAAAATAATCGGAAACCGATTGCTACTTAAATCTGTCATAAACACGTGTTCTTTCTTCTTTTTCTTTATTTGTTCAGGACGAACAAAAGTTCAAGTTTGGGGGGATTTGGTACACGTGTTAGGACGCTTTAAGTGTCAATTTAGTGTTGTTTTTTGTGCAATTTCACGTGTATTTCGTGCATGTAATTCTCATTGGGAAAAATAATGCGTTTAGTTCATTTTTGTGTTAAAAAATAGGTACAAACGGACCGAAAAAGAGCATCAAACGATCGCGAAGTCGGTGGATCGATCGAGGCAACAAAGAACAGGGCTAAAGGATGATCTCGGCCGAGACAGGATGCAAATCTCGGCCGAGATGACTCCCCAGGGAAATCCTAAAGTTTTCAAGAGCTGAAGATCCCGGACGAGACAAGCAATGCATCTCGGCCGAGATGACTCCCCAGGGAATTTCCAGAATTTGAAGAGATCAAGATCTCGGCCGAGATGAAACCCAATCTCGGCCGAGATAAGCCAAACCCTAACAAACCCTGAAATCCTCTTTTTTACGTCTCGGCCGAGATTAGCCTTCGATTCACCAGCAGAAAAATCCTCTTTTCACGTCTCTGCCGAGACACGCTTGCATCTCGGCCGAGATCCTTTACCCTGTTTTAAAATTATGAATGTGATTTTGCCTAAAACTGAAGTGACAACTCTTACCCTATATATATAAGTTCGATTTCGAATTTAACCTATCTTTGGACATCCAATATCACATTTTCCAGCCTCCATCATCCTCAAGGGCTACATTGGGAAGAAGATTGATGGCTTTTCATTCCTCAACCCAAGTTCTTGGTTTATTCTATTATTTTATCATGTCTTCTTGTATTTCTTTCTATTTGTTGATTGTATTAGGTGTAATGGGTGGCTAGCACCCTTATTTAAGCCCTTGATCATTAGTTGAACCTTGGATTGAGAATGTTTATGTAATTTCTACGGTGTTAACCGATTGGATTATATTTTTGGAATGTTCTATGTTATTTGAAATTGTTGATTCACACTTATGAATGAATTGAATTGTGGTTTGATCACCCATTTGGATATTTGTTAGTGTGTTGCTAGAATTGGCCTTATAATCCGTAATTGTTATGAATCCGATTCCCATGTAACAAACAATAGATTTATTTTATTGGGGATAACATAGAGTTTGACCACTAGAACCGAGCTTACGAGTTTTATGTCAAATCTACTCCGTTGTCTTAATTCTTAATGCACTCGACTATTAATTCTTAAAGAGCTTGTTTTAGGAATTGATAAGTTGAGTAGGATTAATTGAAGAGCTTGTTTTGATTAATCATACTTAATAGACAACAAGATTGATAGAGCTTGTTATTAATCTTGGAGTAGGAGTTCTAAGACTAACCAATTGGGTAATGACATTAATTACATAGATTGTTCGAAATAAGGGGACACTTGATCAAGGGTTGAATACTTTAATCATACTTTAAAAACCCAAAAAATCAATCTACTTATCTTGTCATCTTAAGTTAATTGAGTCTTAAGTTTATTTGATCACAGTTTAATAGTTGTTCTTGGTAATCATTGGTATTTTATAATTTGAAAATCAAAACCCCCCACTTTTATTGCTTTCGTTATTTGATCCTACTCTTATTTGAATTTTACAATTGCTTGATCTATCAAAATAACACTAGACTGTCGTTCCTCGTGGGATCGACCCTTACTTACCGCTCTACTAGTTAGAGTTGTAGGCTAAGGTTAAGTATATATTCATCTATATATACAATTAATTTGGTGGTAAGAAACAACCGTACCAGCCCCTGCTTATGTTGTTATCCAATGAGTTGTATCAATTGACTCACATTAAGTACAACCTCCTTGATATCCACCCCTTGACTAGTCACCTGTTTGTTCAACTCAATGATTTTGCTATCCATTTTTCTCTCTAATTGAACTAAATTATCTTCATATTTGGTGAGGTGTGACTTTATTAACTCCTCTTGAGTTGGATTTTCTCCCTCATGAATCATGCCATTGGTGACGGCATATCTCGGTGGTGGTTGAAGTGAACTATTGGCATTGGCATAAGAGAAGTTCAGATGGCTCCGATTACCTTGTGGATACTGATTGTATCGCTGCTCATTGCTTTGGAAGTTGTTGAAGTTTCGTTGATTTACAAAATTCACTTCTTCAACTTCTTCCTTTTCGGACGACTGCTGCGATGGTGGGTCTGTATGCTGAGCTAGAGTCAAACTAGTTAACATACTCACTTGATTTGTCAATGCGGCCAACTGAGAAGAAACTGTCTCATTTGGCTCGGAGTCGGTCATGCTAGCCACTCTTTTTGGCTGATTTCTCTCATTGAGCCATTAGTAACTCGTTCTCGCCATTGCATCCAAAATAGAAAATGCAACATGTATACTCTTCTCCATTAAACTACCCCCAGCTGCTGCATCTATCTGTTCCCTTGCGGGTGCAAGTAACCCATTATAGAATTTACAGACTTGTTGGGAAACTCCGGAAAGATCCCAGAATCGGTCCCAAGCCTCGCTAAATGGCTCTTCATCTCTCTGCATAAACTGCTTGATCTTATTCTGCAGCTCTAACATCTTACTCGATGGGAAATATTTTAATAAAAATTCCATGCTCAAATCTTCCCATGCAGTAACATCCTCCAATAAATTGAACCGCTAGAGTGCTCTATCCTTCAACAGAATGGGAACAACCTCAACTTGACTTGCCCGTGTGGCACATGATTAATCTTTATCGTCTCAGACAGTCTACGAAATTTATTCAGATGAACATTAGGGTCCTCCAGTGCTCCTCCACTAAACTGGTTATGTTGTACTATGTTTATCAAGGGTGGTTTCAGTTCGAAACTATTAGCATTCAGCGGTGGTGGTTGGACTCCTTTGACTGTCTGATTGGGTAAAGATCGAGGACAATCACTTGTCCGTGTCATGTCTTCATCAGGATCATCCTGTGCTGGTAGCTACTTCTGATGCCGCTATTGCTGCTGTGGAAGTTCATTCTATATACAAGTTATTTTATTATCCAAAGCTGTCATCATATCGACTAGTCTGTGAATCATCTGATCTGGAATCAAGTCTTATGGTAAGTTTGTCATCTCGTATGTCAACTTCTTCTTTACTTTGTTTCTTCTAGCAGTCACTTCAATTTCTGGATCAAAGGGCATAAGGTGTGCTTTCCCTTTTGACCTAGTATACATGCACTACCTGAAAACACAAACAAAGAAAACTCGACGTAAAAGGAAAAATAATTAAAAACAAAACAGAAAAAAATAACTGAAATTAAAGTGCAGAAAATTAATGTCTAGTCTAATGTTGTCCTATTTATCAGAATAGAAACTAAGACGCTATAACCAGTCCCCGACAATGGCGCCAAAAACTTGACAGAGGTTTTTCAAACCCTATTTTCCCACATGTGAACGGTGTAGGTGTAGGTAGCGGTAGTCAAGGTCGATCCCACAGAGACTGACTCTAAGCATAGTTCGATACCCTGAATATTCTAGGACTCTTCAAACTAGACTCGAGATGGGTGTAGGTGGTTTATAAACTTAAACTAAAACGCATAAAATAAATAATTAATAAAGATGAACTGGAAAGCAGAGAAATTGATCTGTAAGTTGTGACTCAGATAGATCAAGACGTATCCTAGGGCATATATTTCAATTATAAACTCCTATGCAAGATTAACCTAAACTCTAGATTTTTAAACCAATTATGTTGTTTATTAGACAACACTACTTTAAATCAACCCTTCTTCGGAAGCGGCTAACTCTTAGATCAATTAAGAATACTCACCCTCCCGAGTCGACCGAACCTAAAAGACTCCCAAGGGTACCCTAAGCCAATGCCTTCGCAATCATAGACAATTACGCTATATGCTTGTATGCCTATTAACAACTCCCTCTTCTCGGAGCGGATTTGCTAAGCAAGTAGAATTATTAAATTGGCCAAATTAAGCAGTTCATAAAATAAGAACGAAGCACGTAAATAAACAAGCATAAACTTGGAGTCTAGAATAAAGATAAAATCATAACATAGGTATTGTCCTTTGAGGTCTGACTTCGAAGCCCTTTTTTAGGGTCTTTCGGTTATTTTTGGGCTTTGCCTCTTTCACGCAAAGTTATAGTCCTTTGAATCAGCTTTCCAACGTCATCAATTGCACCTCAATCGGAGTTGTAGATCTCAAAAATACTAAAGGTGTGTCAAGCTAACAAAAAACTTTACTTTCGGAACACTTTTCGTCGCTACCTACATTGTCGCGACCGCGATGGTTGGGAAACGTGTTTTACTCTTTCTAAGTCACTTTTGACGTGGCCACGACCATTGACGCGGCCACGACCATAGAGGCGGTCGTGGTCGACCCTTTCGCTCTTTTAACTCTCTTTTCGTCCGTTTTTTACCCTATTTGACTTGTTTCTTCCCCGAACTTCGTCCAAATGAAATAAAATCACCTAATACTCCCAAAACAAGTCAAAACACATCAAATGGCCCAATATAAACCATAAATAATTCTTGGCCTAATATGCATGTAAATGTCATAAAATATATACCTAAATCGATCTGAATACATGCATAAATAACGTGAATCACACCCATACTAAGAAAGCTTGTGCCAAAATTTGCTTTTAATTTTTTTAAAAAGTTCTTGAAACAGGATGTTTTTCACTTTACCTTTAAACAAAAGCACACCTAAGTATTAGAAATTTGGGTTTTCTTTAAAAAACTAGATAGCTCTAAAAATATATATTTTTCATATTTTTGATAGTATTTTTACTAAAGATAACGCAGCTTTTGGAATAGTTTATCTTTTGCTTAGAAGCTTTTTTTTTTTAAAAAAAAAAAGCAAAGAATCAAACATTCTTTTAAAACTAGCGAAGTCAGTAGAGAAAAATATTTTAATAGCATAAGCAGAAGACAAGAAAGGAATTGATAAGATTTTTTTGCTATATCTAAGGACATAATATACATAAAAAGATCAACCCGTCCATTAGAGATAAAATTATTAAATAGTGCAAACAAACTAAGAGAGAGAGGACCCTTTGCCTAATTCCTCCAGAAGATTTAATTAAAAAAACAATCAAAGCACCACTAATAATCAGATAAGACCAAGAGTTATCCACACTATTAGCAACATATTTAAAAAAAATATCAGGGAATCCTAACAGCTTAAGCACCTTATACAAAGCACCCCATTTCACCCTATCATAAGTTTTTTTGCAAGTTAAGTTTTAAAATCATTTTACCATTTTTACTCTTGGTATGCAAATCATAACTACGTCTTGAGCCAAGATAATGATATCAGAAATGTCCCTAGTAGGGAAAAAAAACACTTTGGACTAGATATATTAATGTAGGAAGGAGATTAGACAACCTATTATTGGCCATATTAGAAAGAATTTTATTGATAACATTGCAAAGACTAATGGACCTGAAATCAGCTCGAACCAGAGGATGTGCTTTCTTAGGAATTAAGGCTATGGATGTACAAGTGAATCTTCTTGGCATGGAGATGCAAGGAAGATTTCCATAGTAGCCTCAAGCATGTCATCTTTAATCAGATTCCAACAATATTAGGCCTTGCGATGGTATCCTTGTCCATTGTAAAAACCCCTCATGAACCTCTTGCAAGGTAGGAGTAGTGCACAAATTAATGGCATCTACCTCCTTTACGAGTGGTTTTATAGTACTCAAAACAGGGCTTTCAACATTACAACCTTAATAAGTAAACAAAGATTTGAAAAAATTCACAAGCATAAGAGCTAAGCATTTCAGGCTCTTTAACAAAAATGTTATTAGCCATCATTTCAGAAATTCAATTTTTAAATCTTTTTTTCTTAACTGATGAATGGACACTCCCCCAATATTAACATCTTGATTTAACAACTTAAGAGTATGTTGGAGCAAGCCTTCAAACAAAGGCTTGGCAATATATATCTTCCTCCAGCTTGTTCGTATTGTGCTAAAATGAAGTAACCCATTTAGTGCACTACTTATGGCTAGAACTTTGTGTTCCTCCCCTCCTTTCTTCTTATTTTCATTGATGGTTTTAGGACTTAATATTTTTTTTTTATATCTCACTTGAAATATATAATTGAAGTTAATTTAAAAATGTTTCAATTATGTGATAATTTTTAAATAGCATGACGTCTAATTTCAATAGAAAAATATTATGAGGTTTAAATATAAGAAAAAGGGGGTTAACACTACCAAAACAATCACCACTTTTGATCCAATTTTTTCAATTGCCTCGTAACTTTTAGAACTTTTCAATGTTTGTCATCAGCTATGGATTCTTCCCAATTACAACATCAATAAAAAAAAAAGAAAAATACATCTAGCTATGTTGCCACCACCATTGTTAGATGTGTTGTAATGAGACATTCATTTACCCTACACAAATTTTCAGAATCAACAATTCCACCGCCTGAAGTGGAATGCGTGACATTATTAACTTAAGTGTAGGGTAAATGAATGTCTCATTAATCACTTAAGTGGCCAAACTACCACTTTCTTTGAGTACAATATTCTGAATAATAGAGGGAAAGTCTTCCAACCACACAAACTCATCAGTAATACTCGAACAATAATGTGCAAGTGTGTGCGCTATTACATTTGCTTCACGGTTAACATGTACGTAATTCAACACTCCTAATCCGATCGCTAATTTCTTCAAATCCTCCTGAAGAACCTGTACATACACATCTTCTCATTCCGCTCATTTGCAAGCTTAGAAGGCTATCACTTTCAATGATTATATTATAGGGTCCACCTTCAATCATAATTTTCATAGCATATCAAAGAGCAAGAGCTTTGGCTATCGTGGATGAGCCCACACTCCTCACTCTACAAGCACAAGTCAGTAATACCCCACCATGCACGTCGCGAATGATGCCTCCAACCCTAATAGTTCCATCCAAATGCAAAGCTGCATCAACATTCAATTTGACAGCGCCATTTAGTGGCCCTTTTCCAAACTGATGTGTGGTCTCTTGCTATTGTACTACCACTGTCATCATCTTGCTGCTATAGAAGGTCATGCCATGCTCTTACAACATACCTTAATACTTCAGTGCCGTCAAACGATCTCCTTTCCATATAGAATTTGCAACGATGAACCCATATTTGCCACACTATAATCAACAGCAAGCTCATCCTCTTCGAATCTTTTGTATCCATTCCTGTCATATCCATTGTCTAATTCCAAATTCCCACATTTGGTGTAACTCAACTCGAATCGGACTTTTTTTCAAGATTTATTGCATAACAAGGCAATACATCAAAAGATATCAGCTGTTTCATCGTTCAACCAACACATCAAACAATTGAATTAATCATACCCTAGTCGAGATCGCATTCAAGCAAGCTTGTGCACAAAAAATCTAACTTTCGAGAACAATCGTACCTGCCATAATTATTCCCATTTCTTTGTTGGATTACTTGGCCTAGCTTTATTCTCCCCCAAACTTGAGAGGAGAGATACAACTACATGGTAAGGTGTACATATTGTGTACTTACTCGATCGCGCATGTCTCCATATCTTTTTCTTTCGGTAAGCAATCGCCAAGGGGGATACTTAATATTTTATGAGCATTAGCATCACTTAATATTTGCAGCACTTGATCATGATTCCATTGACGTGACTCTCCATCAATAAAGTCAGCCATATAACCCCCAGCTACATCATATTCGAGTGACATTGTTGGTTTTTGTAATCCATTGGATGGAATCCACCTTTCTGATTCCTACTGAACATCTCGACCATCTCCAATTCGCCACACTCTCTTTTTTTACCACCTCCTTTGCTGATAATAGGCTCCGCCATAGATAGCTTGGTTGATATTCCATTTTGGCACTATCTAGCTCCTCTTGAGGGAAATACCCCACTTTCAGAATTCGAGCTACCAATGATGATGGTGTAATGATTCTGGGACTTAGAACACTCAAAAAAAGTTGGAAAATCAAATATCAACTTGGAATAAGCTATTCAGAAAATTTTAAGCTGAAGGAAAAGACAACGGTTTTTCAAATCGTTGCAGAAAGCAGTTATAACCACCTGAAGAACCGTTGTGGAAGCCCCGTCCAGTTTTCAATTTTATTCTGTTATTTTTTATCAGTTTGTGTAGAGTATTGGATCCTATTCATTGCATACCTTCTAGAGTATCATTCCACGTATCTTATCTTGTGATTATAGAGAGAAAAGGAGAGCTCTAGATAGAGAAACACATTAGAGTGGGATTGAAGTGATTTAGCTCTAAACTTGTGTGTTCTTGGTGTGTCTGTGTTGTGATTGCGCATAAGCTTGTTTTTTATACTCTTGATTCTTAAAGAAGGATACTAAATCGCTTCGTGGACATAGATCATATTGATTGAACCACGTAAATCGGTGTTTTGTCCTGATCTCTTATTTTTAATATTTCAAGTGCGATTAGGGTGTTTTTTTGAGGTTTTGATTTTGCATTCTTGATTCCCATAACAATTGGTGCCGTTTGTGGGAAACCAAGAAGGTGTGAGGAATCGAAACCACGAAGAACACAATGGTTGCGATGAAATATGATGTGGAGATATTCAATGGCAGGAATGACTTTGGTCTCTAGCAAGTGAAGATGAAGGCACTACTGGTGCAATAGGGTTTGTCTGGCGCTCTCAAGGATTCGACGGGATTCCCAGAGAAGATGGAAGAATCTCATAAGATGGAAATCATGAAGAAAGCACACTCTGCAATTATTCTATCACTTGGAGACAAAGTTCTTAGAGAGGCTGCAAAAGAAAGGTCTACACAAGATGTTTGGAACAAATTAAAGAGTTGTATAAGAAGAAAACTATGGTGAGCAGACTTTATATAAAACAAAGACTTTACTCATTCAAGATTTCAAAGGATAAAACCATTGATGACCAATTGGAGGAATTTAATAAATATCCGGATGATCTTAAAGGCATTGAAGCTAAGATAGAGGATGAAGATAAGGTTATTATGCTGTTAAATGCACTGCCTAAGTGTTATGAACACTTGAAAGATGCCATGCTTTATGGCATAGAATCCAAGATAAGTCTAGCTGAAGTGCAAATTGTTCTCAGAGCCAAGGTGCTCTCAGAGGCAAGGAGATGCATAATTCAAGTGAGTCAAGAATGATCCTCAGGCAGAAGGATTGATATCAAAGGTGGAAAAGCTTTCAAGCAACAGAAGAAGCCATTCTCAAGTGATCAAGGCAAGAAGCCTCAAAACAAGGCAAAGACCAATGATGGAAAAGAGACAAGAAGATGACATCACTGAAAGAAGCAAGGATATTTGAAGAAAAAATGTTTTTAGTGGAAAAAGAAACAAACTCAAAAGAATCAGAAACAAAATACAACTGATTTGGTTGAGGGAGAAGAAGATGCAGATGTTTTGAATATCATAGAAGGAAAGGCTGAAGAGAAGTGGATATTGGATTCAAGTTGCAGTTTTCACATGTGCCCCAATCTCAGCTGGTTCAGTGATTTCAGGAGTTACAAGTCTGGATCAATTATGCTTGGTAATGACCAAGCATGTCCTGTAGAAGGTGTTGGAAACATCAGGCTGAGCATGATGGATCCACTAAAGTGTTGTCAGAAGTCAGCTAAATTCCTTTGCTCAAAAGGAACTTAATAAGTCTTGGAACTCTTGAAAACAAGGGGTATAATTTTAAATGAGAATGGTTTCATACATGTTTTCAAGAATTCTAAGATAGTAATAAAAGGGGTTAGGAGATCGAGCTTATACTACCTTCTGGCAGAAACATTAGTAGGAAATGTTGATAATGTCATATCTGATAATTCTGTTACGTGGCATCATAGACTAGGACACATCAGTGAAATGGGCATGAATGAGTTACTAAAGCAGAAACTGCTACAGAATAAAGTCAATTTCAAAATTGATTCATGTGAAACTTGTGTTTGTAGGGAAAAGTAAGAAAAAGTCTTTTCCTATTGGTAAACATACCTCAAAGCATGCACTGGACTATGCCCACTCTGACCTGTGGGACTATCTAAATTTGAAACACTCGGACAAGGGAGATGGTACACGTTTTTATGCATGCATATTAGGTCGATTTAAGTGTCTATTTAATGGAATTTCATGCATAATTGATTGGGATTGATTTAGTTTCTTATTTTTGGACTATTTGACATTGTGGACTTGCTTTTGAGGTTATTCAGGTTATTTAAGGCCAAATTTGTGCATTTGGCTAAGGATGGGTGAAGGAACAAGGCCGGGGAAGTCTTACATAGAGGAAAATCGAGCAAGTAGGTTGCGACCACGACAAAAGTTGCCAGAACGAGCTAAAATTCTTAGGGAACTCTCCGCGGCTGCAACCAATATGCACGACCACGACCAGCCTACGCAGAGACGAGCGCGATTGTGGCTTAGATGCGCGGTTGTGGTAGTTAAAGACAGTTTTAAAGCCTTTTTTCACAAAGATTCCGGTTTCGAGCCCAATTCAACCCCATCTTGGTCCCGATTATAAATAGGCATCCCTAGGCCCGAAAATAGATACTTGAACTTGGATTTCGGGAGGATTCCAGAGAAGATGAGCAAATATTGGCACCTTTCGATTTTATCTTTCTAGTCTCGTTTATGTTTATGTTCTTGAATAGAATTATGTCTTTTGTCGCTGCCATGAGCGGCTAGTCATTTATTTCAGTCCTTAATCATTGTTGAACCTTAGTTCGAATACCTTGTAATTCTTATAGTAATTTTTTGAAGGTTTTAGTATTGAAACGTTTTATGTTATCCGGGCATATTTACATTCTTATGTGCTTTGTTGCTTAGATTGATCACCTAAGTAGTTAATCACATATTTATCGCTAGGCAATTATCGTAATACATATTTGTTTCGAACATATGCCATTAGTAACAAATAGTGATTTAATCACTAGGATAACATAAGTCATGGTCCCTTGTACCGAGCTTGCGAGTCCAATACTGTGTCTATCCCATTACCTTACTACTCTATGTGTTTGGTTAATGAGATTAGCGAGCTTCTCCTAAGATCACTCAATCCAATAGACTAACTAAAGATCTTGTTTTGGTTAGTTAAACATAAGAGGTAACAACGTTAGCAGAGCTTGTTGCTAATCTTGGGATAGGAGTTTCATAACTAAAACTGGATAACAATTGCATTAATTAAGGATAATTCGACTAGGGGGAGACTAGATTAAGGGCTAGGACTTCTTTATTATTTGGGTTTAAATCAATTCTTGTGTTATTGTTTACTTCTTGCATTTCGTTAAATTAAGTAATCAAATCAAATTAAAACCCCCACTTTATATTTATATATATATATATATATATATATATATATATAGTTATTATTAGGTTATTATATAGAATACTTTAAATCTGTCTACTCTTTGTGGGTTTGACCCTATCTTGCTACTTCTACAAATTAGAAAAGGAAATTTAGGAATTGTTAATTTTACTGCACCTCGATAGTGCGGTCAGGAGATATTTTCTAAGTATCATTGATGAATATTCAAGGAAATTGTGAATATATGTACTTAGGAATAAATCTGATGCTTTTAGCAAGTTTTAAGAATGGTGAACTGAGGTGGAAGTTGAGAAGGGGTCAGTTTTGAAATGTCTTAGAACAGAAAATGGTCTAGAATTTCTATCAGAAGAATTTCAGAAGTTCTGTAAGGAAAAGGGGATGAAAAGGCACAGAACAGTCCCAGGAAATCCACAGCAAAATGGTAGCTGAAAGGATGATCATGACTATATTGGAAAGGGTGAGATGTGTGCTACTCAGCTCTGGTTTGCAGAAGAAATTCTGGGGTGAAGCTACTTCTACTGCATCTTATTTGACCAATATCACACCAGAAGAAAAATGGAGTGGAAAGCCACCTATATACTCTCATTTAAGAACTTTTGGATGTATGACTTTTGCACATGTTGAGCAGGATAAATTAAAAGCAAGAGCATTAAGATGTTTAATGCTGGGATATCCAAAGGAAGTAAAAGGTTACAGATTAGGGTGTATAGAGCCTGGTATGAACAAGGTTCTTGTAAGCAATGATGTTGTGTTTTGTGAAGACCAAATGGCAACAAACAACAAATAGTGTTCTCTACACCTGAAAATGAATCACAAATCAAGGTGGAGAATATTGAGGACAACAATGACTATGATACAGAAGCTGCCGATGACAGTGTTTCAAGCTATGGTCAGGATGAGACAAATGACCTTAGTGAATATCAATTAGTCAGAGATAGGCAAAGGAGGGTGATCAAACCTTCCACAAGGTATGGAAGTGAATATCTCACTGCCTATGCACTAAATGTGGCAGAAGACACTAAATATTCAGACCCAAGAAACTATAGAGAGGCCATTCAAAGCAAAGATAAAGATCAGTGGATAGTGCTATGAAATAGATTCATTAGAAAGAAATGAAACTTGGACACTAGTCTATAAACCAGAAAAGCAGAAATTAGTGAGTTGCAAGTGGATTTCAAGAAGATACTGGAATTTGCTGGAGCAAAAAAGATTAAATTCAAAGCAAGCCTAGCAAGGTTTTTCACACAGAAGGAAGGTACAGATTACAATGAAATTTTCTCTCCTATGGTGAAGCATTTTCAATCAGAATTCTATTAGCAATGGTTGCTCAAATGAACCTGGAATTGGAACAATTATGTGAAGAAAACGTTTTTGCATGGAGAATTGAAGGAGACAATATTAATGTCATAGCCAGAAGGATTCATACTACCAGGGAATAAAAACAAAGCATGTTTGCTGAAGAAGTCACTGTATGGGCTTAAACAAAGCTCAAGACAGTGGTATATAAAATTTGACAACTGCATGAGGAAAATTAGATATGTTAAATCCAAGTATGACAATTGTGTGTTCATGAAATCAGATATTGAGTTTCCTATTACAATATGTGGATGACATGCTTGTGGCAAGCAAGAATTAGGTTGAAATAGAGAGACTCGAGTCAGATTTGCAGGAAGAATTTGAGATTAAGCAGTTAGGAGAAGCTAGAAGAATTTTGGGCATGGATATTACTAGGGATAGAAAAAAGGGTCTGCTATGGTTGGAACAGATGAATTATATGCAGAAGATGCTAAGGAAGATCAATATGAATGAGTCCAGATCAGTGTCAGCACCACTAGCTCAGCATTTCAAGCTCTCAGAGTTACAGAGGCCTAAAACAGATGAAGAAGAAAGGGAAATGTGCAAAGTGCCTTATTTTAATGCTGTAGGAAGTATTATGTATGTGATGGTATGCACAAGACCTGGCATATCTCATGTTGTAAGTGAAGTCAGTAGATATATGTCAAATCCAGGAAAACAGCTTTGGGAAGCACTCAAATGGTTGATGAGGTACTTAAAAGGTACTGGGAATTATGGGATTGTGTTTAGAAGAAGTGATGAGTCTGTTGATTTTCTGAGGGGTTATGTAGATTCAGATTATGCAGCTAACTTAGATAACAACAGATCTCAGTGAGGATATGTGTTCACTCTATTTGGTGCAGCTATCACTGGAGATCAATGCTACAATTAGTTGTAGCAATGTCAACTACAAAAGCTGAATACATGGCAATGACAGAGGCAGTTAAGGAGGCTGTGTGGCTTAAAGGAATTCTTTCAGAGTTTGCTTTGAAGCAGCAGTCAGTGAAGATCTTGTGTGACTCTCAAAGTGCTCTTCACTTGGTTAAACACCAAGTTTCTCATGAAAGGTCTAAACATATAGATGTGAGACATCATTATGTTAGAGATGTGATTGAAAAAGGAGATGTTGAAGTGAAGAAGGTGAGTACAAAGGAAAATGTGGCTGATATGCTTACCAAAGCTCTCCCATCCGAAAAGTTTAAGTATTGCTTGGATTTAATCCAAGTAATGCAGTGTTGAAGGTTCATTGCATTTGGAAGAACATGTCCTATGTTAGGACATGGTTGAGGGGTTTAGTGTGTGGATTTAGGGATCAAGATGGTGTTACAAGGTGATTTTGACTTCGTGTATAAGTCAGGTGGAGATTTGTGATTTTGGACTTAGAACACTTAGGAAAAGCTAGAAAATCAAATAGCAGCTTGGAATAAGCAGTTCAGGAAATTTTAAGCTAGAGGAAAAGATAACAGTTTTTCAGATCGTTGCATAAGCGTTGCGGAAAGCAGTTATAACCGCCTGAAGAACCGTTGTGGAAGCTACGTCCAGTTTTCAGTTTTATTCTGTTATTTTTTATCAGTTTCTCTAGAGTATTGGATCCCATTCATTATGTACCTTCTAGAGTATCACTCCACGAATTTATCTTGTGATTAAATAGAGAAAAGGAGAGCTCTAGAGAGCGAAACACATTAGAGTAGGATTGAAGTGATTTAGCTCTAAACTTGTGTGTTCTTGGTGTGTATGTGCTGTGATTGCACATAAGCTTGTATTCTGTACTCTTGATTCTTAAAGAAGGATACTAAATCACTCTATGGATGTAGATGACATTGATCAAACCACGTAAACCGGTATTTTGTCTTGATTTCTTTTTTTCATAATTCAAGTTTGATTAGGGTGTTTTTGTGAGGTTTTGATTTTGTATTCTTGGTTCCCACAACAGATGGGTTTTGCAAAATTCTTCAATGTTTCTTACTTACCAAGCATAACAATATTAAAGAAGTGTAACTCTCATAATCATAGGTATTTTTATTCCTTTTTGGTCGGAATGGCAGAAATGTGACATTCCAGTCATGAAAACCGGACTATCTTCCAGTAATTCCATTTCGGCCAATTGCTCGGCCGTTTCGGTCTGGAACAGTTGAAATGACACCGAAATGGTCGAAATTCCCGAGACACTCGAGATAAACATAAATGGTGTTGTTAAGCCTAATATCTCCTTACAAATATATTTTTGTATATTTTTAGAATATATGTAGTCGTATCTTTTATATTTAGATAAGATTTGATATATTGTAATCCTGTTGTATAACACAAATTATAAATAGTGGAATGACTCAATCTCCCGTCACTGCCACCTCCAATTGCCTCTTCATGGCTTCCTCTTCAACTGATATTCCTTTCACAGCCCTTACTCATCTCATCACCATCAAGCTTACTATGGAAGAAACAAGATCATTGCGGTTCTTCACAGCCACGACCTATATAGGTTTATTGATGGTTCCATCTCTGCACCCGCTGCTACGAAGCCGAACCCCGATTATGCTTCCTGGTGTTGAAAAGATCAGCGCTTCCTCTCCATTCTTCTCTCATCGCTCACTGAGGAGTCTCTCGCTAAAGTTTTAGATTTCACCATGTCTCGAGCTACGTGGAATGTGCTCGAGTCTTTGGTAGCGTCGTTTCTTGCTACCAAATTTATGTGTATGAAGTATACACTTAACCTTATCCTACTACTCTAACTAGTAGAGTGGCAAGTAAGGGTAGATCCCACGAGGAACGGTCGAACAATTTTGCTTCATTGTATTAAGCTATTATGATCAAGAAACATAAAGTAAATAAGCTAAAAAAAAACAATAAAGAAGTGGGGGAATTTAATGAAATAACAACTAACACCTAAATAAACGAAGACAAATAAAGAGATTTGTTTTGGTTTTTGGTTTTTTTTTTTTTTTTAAATAGTAAAACAATTCACCCTTGATCATGTTTCACCGAGGTCTTGGACGATTTATGCAACTATTGTTAATGCCCTATTCAATTGTGATTCTAGCCCTTATCTCAAGGCTATTAACAAGCTCTAATAGCCTTGTTATCCCTTAATCTTAGTTAATCAAAACAAGCTCTTCGACTAACCCTATTCAGTTTAACCGAATCCTCGAACAAGCTCTCTTAGATTCAATCACCAAATGCATTAAACACTAGGACAACGAGATAAATTCAACATAAAACTCGCAAGCTCGGTTTTAGTGGTTGAACTTTGTGTTATCACCAATAAATAAATCTATTGTTTGCTACACGGGAATCGAAAATCCTACAATTACGGATAGTAATTTCCTATTTTAGCAACACATTCACAAATCCCTTAAAGGGTGATCAATCCAATAATTAATTCATAAATGTGAGTCAATAAGAGCAAATAACACAAAACACTTGAATACACAATATTTTCGGTAACATTAACCGTAATAATCACATAAATGTCTTGAACTCAAGGTTCCACAATAATCAAGAGTGAACAAAAGGGTGCTAGCCACCCATTTTACCTAATACAAAGATAAAATAACAGAAAATTAAAGAAAACATAAAAATAGGATAGAAAGAACCAAAGGTTAGGGTTGATGATCAAGAGCTTCAACCCCCTTCCATTCCTTTGCTTCCAATGGAGAAAAGTGGCTGATTATGTGTTGGGGATGGGTTCTAGGTTAGGCCAAAATCGAAAATGACAATATATATATAGAGGAGAAAGTGTTGGGCTGAAAAATAGGCAAAAACGTGTTTCAGGATTAAAATAGGCAAAAACGTGTTTCTGCCCAACCAATACCACGGCCGAGCCCTTACTACGCCACGGCCGCGGCCCCAAATTGGGCCCAAAACCCTTGTTTTCACCACGCCCGCGACCAACTTTGTGCCACGGCCGCGGCGGGGTTCCCTGTTTTAAAAACCCAAACACGTTTTTGCCTAAATTTGAGCTAACACTTTCTCCCCTATATATATATCCTCTAATTCGATTTTGACACAACCTAGAACACGTTTTTGCCTATTTTTCAGCCCAACACTTTCTCCTCTATATATATATTGTCATTTTCGATTTTGGCCTAACCTAGAACCCATCCCCAACACATAATCAGCCACTTTTCTCCATTGGAAGCAAAGGAATGGAAGGGGGATCTTCAACCCTAACATTTGGTTCTTTCTATCCTATTTTCATGTTTTCTTTATTTTTCTGTTATTTTATCTTTGTATTAGGTAAAATGGGTGACTAGCACCCTTTTGTTCACCCTTGATTATTGTGGAACCTTGAGTTTAAGACGTTTATGTGATTATTACGGTTAATGTTACCGAAAATATTGTGTATTCAAGTGTTTTGTGTTATTTACTCTTATTGACTCACATTTATGAATTAATTATTGGATTGATCACCCTTTAAGGGATTTGTGAATGTGTTGCTAGAATAGAAAATTACTATCCGTAATTGTAGGATTTCCGATTCCCATGTAGCAAACAATAGATTTATTTATTGGTGATAACACAAAGTTCAACCACTAAAACCGAGCTTACGAGTTTTATGTTGAATTTATCTCGTTGTCCTAGTGTTTAATGCATTTGGTTATTGAATCTAAGAGAGCTTGTTCGAGGATTCGATTAAATTGAATAGGGTTAGTCGAAGAGCTTATTTTGATTAACTAAGATTAAGGGATAACAAGGCTATTAGAGCTTGTTAATAGCCTTGAGATAAGGGCTAGAATCACAATTGAATAGGGCATTAACAATAGTTGCATCAATGGTCTAAGACCAAGGGGAAGCATGATCAAGGGTGGCTTGTTTTACTATTTAAAAACCAAAAACCAAAACAAATCTCTTTATTTGTCTTTGTTTATTTCGGTGTTAGTTGTTATTTCATTAAATTCCCCCACTTCTTTATTGTTTTCTAGTTTATTTACATTATATTTCTTGATCGTAATAGCTTAATACATAAAGTAAAATTGTTCAACCGTTCCTCGTGGGATCGACCCTTACTTGCCACTCTACTAGTTAGAGTAGTAGGATAAGGTTAAGTGTATATTTCTATACATTAATTTGGTAGTAAGAAACGACGCTACCAAATTCCGAATCCAGCGCCTCATGCGTTGTATCATCCAATGGTCACTCGTGCCACGTCCGACATTTTCAAACAATGATACCCTTTCGACCTGGCCTCAAAGACCCTTCTCTCAGCCCCTGTCACTTTCTCCGAGCCTCGTGGGTTCAAATCTGCCTTGAAATCCTTATTGAAGAGATCGACGCCTTGCGCACCAATCATACTTGGGACTTAGTTGCGCATCCCCTCGAATACCAATATCAATGGCTCCGAATGGGTTTCCACACTAAAAATCATTCGCATGGCTCTATCGAACACCAAAAGGCGCGTCTTGTTGCACAAGGGTTTACCTAAATTCTAAGTACGAATTTCTTTCACACGTTCAGTCTTGTTGTTAAAGCTGCTACTGTTAGTGTAATTTTGGCACTCTTAAATCCAACATAAGTGGCCATTGCATCAATTAGATGTCAAAAATGCTTCCTCAACGACGTGCTTGACAAACCTGTATTCAAGGCGCAACCTCCTGGTTTTATTGATCCCAGATTTCCCGACAATGTTTACCGTCTGCAGAAATCCATCTATGGCCTTCGCCACGCTCCTTTGGTGTGGTACCAATGGTTCAACACTTTTCTCTTGACTCTTCGCTTTCGTGAAAGCCACTCTAACTCATCTCTTTTTCATCTCCACAGAGTTACTTCCATGTTTTATCTCCTTCTCTATGTTAATGACGTTATTGTGATAGGGAAAGATCAAGATTTACTTCGTCAGTTTATTTCACGCATACACATGCTGAATTTGCTATTAAGGATCTTGGCCAGTTAAGCTATTTTTTGGGTCTTGAAGTTTCTCACACTTCTATTGGCCTATTTGTTAGTCAAGCCAAGTATGCACGGGATATTTTGACCCCCGCGGGTCTCTTGGACTCAAAGCCTGTTGCAACGCCTCTTGTGTGCAACTAAAATTGAGCAACCGCAAGTGTACGACGTCAATAGTAGTACTAAGGTTGATCCCACGAGGAATTGGCTCGATATCGGATAGACAAATCGAAATAAGCATTTTACTGGCTAACTAGACGATCGAGTGGTTGATTTTTTTATATTTTAAGAACTAGTTATAATAAACAAGTAATTAAAGCTAATAAGATAGACTAGAGAACAAATTATAGTAATTAAACAATTAATAAAGATAATCTAGGATTAGATTTCAATTAAGGGTAATTAACAATTATTATCCTGATCAATTTAACCTTTAAGCCGAATGCTATGTATTAGGAAACGATCACAATTATATGTAAGACCCCCTCTCGGAGCGAATTACATGTTGATTGTATAGGATTAATCGTCGTCTCCGGTCGAGTAATCAAATACAACTCCCAATCGATCCTAAGACCAAAGTTCCCACAATTAGCTCAAACCTCTCGGTTCTATTGTTTAATCATGTCAATTAATGTGATCTCGGATCAAATCTCCCCTCTCGGTTCCAATTTAATCCCTAATAAATTGCTAAACAATTGGCCAAATCATTTAACAAGCATTATAAACAATTAATCAACTAATAACATAACACGGGATTAATTTAATCGGGTAAAAATCACTAATCACCCATAATCTAGCCAACCATGATCATAATAAGAGATAAAAATTAAGGAAATTTAGCCAACCATGATCATAATAAGAGATAAACACAAATATATAGACATAATCATGTTCATACAAATATTAAATGAAAATGGAAAGATAAAACCTATTTTAATGTTGATCTTGATCTTCAAGTTGAATCCCCCTTCTTTTGCTTTCTAATTTCTCTCTCTAGAAACTATACAAATGATGAATTGATTGCTCAAAAACTGAAGTGGTAGGGTTTTTATACACCTTTGGGGGCTTTTTTTAAGGTGTTGGGCTAAAAAATCACATAAATGGGCTAAAATCTATCAAATTCCGGAGGTCTTGCACGGTCCGTGCAAGGGTGCACGGTCATGACCATGCAAGACCCCAAAATTAGTGGATTTTCTGGTCTATTGCACGGGTCGTGCAAGGTTGCACGGTCATGGTCGTGCAAGGCCAAAACTGCACCTGTAGCCCAACTTCAAAGCCATTGTTCGAGGTCTTCGGGACCGAATTTGGATTTTCCTCTATTTGACAAAGTTGTAGCTCTTTGAGTTAGATTTTTAATGCCGCTAATGTCACCTCCATTGTATATGTATATCTCAAGATATGCCCAAAATACCGAAGGTGTGTCAGTTTGGACTTTTGCACTTTCGCCTCTTTTCGCCCGACATTTTTGTCCCTTGCTCTTTCACCCGCATTTCTTCCACTCCTTTACATTCTTCGTACTTTTGGCCTATTTTACCTACAAAAATGCTTGAAAATGAGGTTTTTCGACAAGAGAAAGGAAATGCGAAAAATATAACAAACGGGTGCTTAGAATCTACAAATGTATGTTAAAAACACACATTCTAAGCTTGTTTTTCACCCTAAAAACCCCGTTTGTCAACCCCCTCAAACTAGAATCTTGCTCGTCCTCGAGCAAATAAGAACAAAACACTGAGAATTTTCTTTCTCAATTGGAGGGAAACATATAGGTTTCATCTGTTTTACTTGGAAATGTAAGTCTCAGACCAAAAGCACATTCTAATTATGCACATCACAAGTTAAGGAACTTTTGAAATCATCATAATATCCTCACAGATAAGTGTATCACTCAAGCACTCAGGTGTATATCACAAGGTTGTGTATCGCTCAAGTTGTATACATATACATGCCCTACCATATGCTTGCCTATTGTCTTATCTCTTCGTCATTTTTTATAACTACGAGCAAAGAATCAGAAAGGTCTTATGCTTTGGTTGTAATGTAGGCTTTTTGGACTATGTGAGATATGTTTGGGTGTAGTGACTTAACTTGGATCGATTGAGTTGCACTCAACTAGCCCTCATATAAGTTCTACTCCCACTCTCACTTTTCACATTTCTGTATTTCTTCACACTATCCAAATAACCAAAACCAACTCTTTTTTCACAAATGTTGAGTTAGAAATTTTGACTCCTAACTCAACCAAAACAAGCTCTATCATTGGTTTCTTTTGACCATTTCTTGGTCTTAAACTATAAACATCCAATCGAAATGAAATGTAATTTTTTTTTTTTTTTACTCTCGATTTTCAAGTTTTTTTTCTTCACCACTTTATATTCATCATCGCACTCTCATCATTTTTTGTAACCCTCTCTCACATCCACTTTCCAACCTCCTCTCTCAAACTCGTTCGATCTAAGTGTGGGAAAAAGGCTAAAAAGATGGATATAACTTGTAATTATAGCTATCAAGAAAAATGCTACAAGTTCAACTTGGCTAACTAGGGATAATTCATATAAAGGGGTAGGAAGATGATTTTTAAGGCTCAAAATAGGTTATAATCAAAGATTGCCTAAAATCATTTTCAATGCTCATAAATATAGCTCGTGATTTCAAGTAGACTCAAAGCAAGTTCTAGAGGTACTATGCATATGACCAACATCACACAAATTAAGGAAAATATTGAACTCCAAAAATATGAGTTCCTCATTTTGGCTCAAAATCTCACCGGCTTATATAGTATGATTAATCTCTTTGTTCCAAAACATGTGTGTGCATATATCACATTTTCAACCAAAACACAAAATTGTGTATCATCATTGACAACACTTCCAATACCTTATCAACCTAATATTTCCTCTTTCAAGAAATGTTTTGATTTTTTTTTTATTTTTTTTTTCAAAAAAAATCATCACAAATTTTTTTTATCAAGATCAACACAAACAGGAATTAATCAACCATCAAAGAACAAAATCCAAAATATAAACTACTAATCTAAACAACCTAATCAACTAAAAACAAGGTTCAAGAATTTGGTAGATGCAAGAAGAAGGCATTAAACAAACCCAAGCAAACTCAATCATTTTCGCAACCACAACCCCCCCTCAAACTATTTTTAGCTATATTCCAAGAGCACAAAAATAGTTTAAAAAAAGTGAAAAGTGGTGCGAATTTACTTACAAACTCCCTCTTTGGGGAGGGCGGTGTTGGCTCGTAATGCCTAGCTTGCACATTGAGATCTTCGAGTTGTGCAAGCATTCTCGTCATCCACCGTTGTTCCTTAGAATTTGTTGTTTGGACTTGCATCATGTCGGTCGGGGTCTTCACTATGTGGTCCTTCAATCGCCATCAACTGATCTTCAACATTCATATCACCTCTGTGCTGTCGAGAGGCCAAGACCGCTCTTCGCTGTCCAGAGGATGCTCCTTGACTGGTGGGTGCCTCCATTCACACCAGAAGCAAACGTCTTTCTCTTTTGAGACATGGTTAATAGGAAAGAAGAGCCTACAAATATCTAACAATTTCAATCAAACTCCCTCAAACTAGAATTGAGGCATGTGTGTAAAAATTACAACAATTTAAGGATCACATTGTACACATTGCCTCATAACTAGTTTGAAAAACCCACTCAACACATATAACATAAATAAACACACATAACACACGATTCCAACAATTGATTCTTAAGCAATTAAACCACATTCCACTAGTGCTTCCCTCAAACTAATTTGTCGTATGTATTTGAGATTAAGAACATGTACAATAAATCATACTACAATTTAGTTTGACTCCATTGCATTCAACAACTTCAAGCAAGTAACACATACCCTCAAACTAGTTTGGTGTTGTGTGCTTGAGATAAGGCAAATTGTAATGCACTAAAATCCTAACTATTTTAAGGCATAAGAGTTCAATTCTACGGATTATTAAGGTGAATGAATGTTATTCATGAAGTGCAAAAGGATCAAAATCATCAAATTATCAAGAAAAATAATCTATCTTGTACCTACACGCTCTATACACCTCAATGTTCACAAACTCATTCATTACTACAATTATTTGGAACATATAATCGAAACAATTCATAATAATAGGCACCAATTGGCCTTGAATCAACAAAACAAGCACAAAAGCAATTGCACATAAAGTGTTCGACAAAATGCTCCAATGAATTTCTAACTCCGAATTGAACAATTTCAAGTTCTATCTACTCCCTATGCTCAATCATCAACAATATGTTCAAAAAAAATCAATCTATCCACAAATCATCAAGAGATTCGAAATTAGAGGCAAAATACACAACTAAGCCCTAGTTTGACAAAATTGGCCAAGAAATTCGAATTTAATTGAAGTTTAATGGACATACCTTGTGAATTTAGGGAGATTAGGACTTGAATGTGTTGATTCTTCAAGGATTTACGTCGAATTTGTGTGTGTGTGTATTTTTGTATGTTTTCGCGTTTTGGGAGAAGAGGGAGAATGAGTATGGGTGTTTTTTATGCATTCAAATATGCCACTGTCCAGGTCGTGCATGGTCATGACCTAAAAAATGGGCACTTCTCTGGAAAATGATGCACGGACCGTGCACAATGCACGGTCATGACCGTGCACGACCCAAAATTGGGTATTTCACTGGAAAATGATGCACGAACTGTGCAAGGGTGCACGGTCATGATCGTGCACGCCTAAAATTTGAAATTTTACCCATTTTTTTGAAGTTATGCTCATCCATTTTGCATCCCACCACTTCTCTTATCATTCCTTGCATTCACCTGCAAAATTTAACACAAAAATGTAAAGATAACCTACTAAAAACATAAAACTCACAAAAACACAAATTTAAACTAAAATTAACCGCCGGGTTGCCTCCCAACAAGCGCTTGTTTTTAAGTCGACGGCCCGACTTTCATGAATGTTATCCAGGATCTAAAAAGAAATGTTTCTCTTGCCATGCTTTGTTTGCTCAAGTAAGATTGGGGAATCTTCAATGCAATCATGGCAAGAAAGATTTATGACAACATTATGGGCTTTATATTTATTAAAAAAAATTAGTTTCATACCCAATTGCGATGCAAGTTTTCTAAAATTATAGAGATATGCAAACTCAAAACTTGCACGTCAATCACACAAATAATCATAATTTGACTCAGTGAAAGGATATAAAGAAATTAAACTCCTTGGGTCAATATGATGAAGTATCCTTTCTTTTGAATCTTCACTTTCCCCGTTGTTGTCCTCTACTAGGCACTCATTAGAAAAGACTTCATCAACGGCTTCCATCAACTCATGTGGAATAGTCGGCATTTGTTCTTGAGGATTTTGCATGTGAATTTCTTCTTGATTCCTATCCTCAATCCGCTTACACAACTTCTCCTCAAAGAACTCTTCATTCTCGGATTCGTCGACAACCAGCCCTTGTTCATCTAGATTAGCTTCACTATCAATTTGGCTCTTATTTTGTTGGCTCACAATAATAGTATCCAACTGATCTTTTAAAGATTGTATTTGAGCTCCCAGATCCATCTCTACTGCTGGCTTAACTGCAACTCTTTCTACCGTTGGTATGTTTGGAAACCATTGATAACAAGACAAACTTGTAGCCTTCTGCAATGATTGATTATGAGTATACATCCAATTTTTAAGAGAATGGGTCTGTTGTTGTTGTTGTTCCATAATCTTCATCATCTGCTGCAACATTTCATTTCCCAAACTCATTATGTCTTTCTCCAATGACCTCGCAAAATAACACAAGTTTTAGCTCCAACAACAAGAATCAATGATCAAAAGAAAAGAATACACATTTTTTCAAGTTTTTTGAATTATACATATATAACAAAATAAAAATGTCTAGAGTATCACAAAATGCTTATAACAACACTATCCGGCTATCGTTACCGATTCCCCGGCAACGGCGCCAAAAACTTGTCACAAACTTAGTTTTGCAACTAAAATTGAGCAATCGCAAGTGTACGACGTTAATAGTAGTACTAAGCGAGTACAAGGCCGATCCCACGAGGAATCGGCTCGATATCGGATAGACAAATCGAAATAAGCATTTTAATGGATAACTAGATGATCGAGTGGTTGGGTATTTTTGATATTTTAAGAACTAACTAAAATGAACAAGTAATTAAAGCTAATAAGATAGACTAGAGAACAAATTATAGGGGTTAAACAACTAATAAAGATAATCTAGGATTAGATTTCAATTAAGGATAATTAACAATGATTATCCCGATTAATTCAACCTTTAAACCGAATGCTATGTATTAGGAAACGATCACAATTATATGTAAGACCCCCTCTCGGAGCGAATTACGTGTTGATTGTATAGGATTAATCGTCGTCTCCAGTCGATTAATCAAATACAACTCCCAATCGATCCTAAGACCAAAGTTCCCACAATTAGCTCAAACCTCTCGGTTCTATTGTTTAATAATGTCAATTAATGTGATCTCGAATCAAATCTCCCCTCTTGGTTCCATTTAATCCTCAATAAATTGCTAAACAATTGGCCAAATCATTTAACAAGCATAATAAACCATTAATCAACTAATAGCATAACACGGGATTAAATTAATCGAGTAAAAATCACTAACACCCATAATCTACTTTCTAAACCTAGATTAAGGAAATTTAGCCAACGATGATCATAATAAGAGATAAACACAAATATATAGACATAATCATGTTCATACAAATATTAAATGAAAATGGAAAGATAAAACCTATTTTAATGTTGATCTTGATCTTCAAGTTGAATCCCCCTTCTTGGGTCTCTAATTTCTCTCTCTAGAAACTATACAAATGATGAATGATTCCTCAAAAACTGATGTGGTAGGGTTTCTATATACCTTTGGGGGCTTTTTTTAAGGTATTGAGCTAAAAAATCCATAAATGGGCTAAAATCTATCAAATTCCGGAGGTCTTGCACGGTCCGTGCAAGGGTGCACGGTCATGACCGTGCAAGACCCCAAAATTAGTGGATTTTCTGGTCTATTGCATGGGTCGTGCAAGGTTGCACGGTCATGGTCGTGCAAGGCCAAAACTGCACCTGTAGGCCAACTTCAAAGCCATTGTTTGAGGTCTTTGGGACCGAATTTGGATTTTCCTCTCTCTAGAAAAGTTGTAGCTCTTTGAGTTAGCTTTCTAATGCCACTAATTTCACCTAAATTGGATATGTATATCTCAAGATATGCCCAAAATACTAAAGGTGTGTCAGTTTGGACTTTTGCACTTTCGCCTCTTTTCGCCCGACATTTTTGTCCCTTGCTCTTTCACCCTCATTTCTTCCACTCCTTTACATTCTTCGTACTTTTGACCTATTTTACCTACAAAAATGCTTGAAAATGAGGTTTTTCGAAAAGAGAAAGGAAATGCAAAGAATATAACAAACGGGTGCTTAGAATCTACAAATGTATGTTAAAAACACATAATCTAAGCTTGTTTTTCACCCTAAAAACCCCGTTTGTCAGTGCCTCTCTCCTTAGCTCAAGAACGTCATTTTTTTATCCAACATTATATTGGTTCATCGTTTGTGCTTTCCGATATTTGAAAATTACTTGTTCGGATCTTACGTTGTTAATCTTGTCAGCTAGTTCCTCCATGCTCCGATTGATGATCCTTCTCTGGCAGTCAAGCGCATCCTATGGTATGTCAAGGGTACTCTTAATTTTGGCTTGTCTTTTACATCTCATCCTGAATTATCTATAATTGGTTACTCCGATGACAACTGGGCTAGACGTGTCGAAACTCGACGGTCAACTTATGGGTATTATGTATTTCTTAGTGGTAATTTGGTTTCTTAGAGAGCCAAAAAGAAACCTACTATTACATGTTCTAGTTGCAAATCTGAATATCGGACCTTAGCCAACGCTGCTTCTGAAATGATTTGGCTTATGAACCTACTTTGCGAACTCAAGGCATTACCATATTCTCGTGCTATTCCCCTTTGTGATGACAAAAGTGAAATCTTTCTTAGTCAGAACCCCATCGCCCATAGACGGGCAAAACACATCGACATAGATTTCCATTTGTTTGCGAGCTAACAGCTGGGAAACTCTATACTTAGTTTGTTCCTTCGCTTCTCCAACTAGCTGATATATTCACCAAGAGTCTTCCACATCTTGATTTTGAGCTACTCCGTTCCAAGATTTGCGTGTGTCTTCGTCCCACACTTTACTTGTAGGGGAGTGTTAAGCCTAATATATTTGTGTATATTTGTAGAAGGTATGTAATCGTATCTTTTATATTTAGATATATATATATATATATATATATATATATGATTTGATATTTTGTAATCCTATTGTAAAACACTAATTATAAATAGTGGAATGACTCAATCACCTAATTAAGTGATATAATATTGTTCTCACAGGTGTGAAAAGAACTATGTAAGTTTTTTGTTTTTTTGTTTTTTTTATTTTGTTTCTATATACATATGTATTCAAATGAAAGGTTGGATTATTATACTAAGAACTAATGAACTTTTAGGTAATTTGTCTAACTTTCTTTCTTTCGAATTTAGTGTAGCCTTAAATTTAGAGACCAAAATTACCATTGGTAACTGAACAAACCATACAAATTAATATATGATTTAGAAAACAACTATACAATATTTAATCAAGATATTAAATAATAGCAATATATTAAATTATGTCCAGACATATGATAATATATATATACACCCTATTATAAAAGTACAAATGTGTTGTTTCCTCCATTTTATGTTTGTCTGATATATCCTTAGTAGTATTAAAATTGAAGGGTAATTAAGTAATTTAGAAATATTAAGTGTTTGTTTATTTAACTACTAACATCTACATCTACATCTATATATATATATATATATATATATATATATATATATTACTAATTACTATTATTATTGTTACTAACATAAAAATATGAATTATTTCGACCTATTTTTTGTTTTGTATTTTCTTGTGAAAGCCTATAATATCATTATTAAGTATTAGATTTAAGAGTAGATAAGTAATTTATGTTTTCCATAATTGATTATAAAAAGCAATAGTCCTTTTATATTTCAAACTATTCCTAAAAACTACATACTTAATTATTATTCTTCTACATTTTCAATACTTTTGAATTTTGAAATAAAATTAGTTTCATATGAAAATAGATTTAAAGAACTTTCCAATGATATGATATTTTCATATATTTTAAATAATTGTATTAGGTAATATGATTATAAAGAATATGGTATTATGAAAATCAAATTTATTGATTTTTTCAAGCTTATCTATAACTATTATATTTTACTTTTCACACAGGTATTCTTTAAAGATAAAGATAAATTTTATGTCAACTAATCTTTAAAATTTTGTAATACATACGCTTAATTTTCACTATTCATATTTCGATTACACTATGAATTTTAGTTTTACATGTTAAATTCATCTAATTGAGCATTAGCAAAAGTCAACATAGTCCAAACTCTTATACTTGCATATAATGTGATTATATACTAAAATTATTTTAATAGAATAAGAAGAAGAAATTTTTTTATAAATAGACAAACTAAAAATACTATCTTTTCTTAATACTATTTATTTAAGTTAAGTAATATTAGAAGAATACAAAGTCTAAAATATTTGAATGCATGAAAAAAAAATAGTGATAAAATTTTTTGAGATAAATCTTATCATATCCAAACATTGAGTATAACAAAAAGTAAATTTGTATGTGAATAATTGTAATTGATTTTTAAGTTATGTTCCTCTACTTTCATTTGAAAATATCAAGGCATTGTAATTTTACTTTCAATTAAGTTGATTTTGTCTTGAAAAGAACTTGAGTCATTGTACTTTTCCTTGATTGGGTCCATATTGCACATAAAATTACCACTAAATATAGTAGCTTTTGAAAATTGATTATAACTCAGTTGACAGAACACTTTGTAATCCAGGTCATAGACCAGGGATCAAATCTCATCAAATTCCTCCCCAAATTAGGATTGTACTAAAAAAAAATATAGTAGCCCAATTTTAATGTAAATAAAGGTATACAGACTTAATATTTATTAACAAACACAAAAAATGGTTAATTAAAACAAGAATAATATGAAGTTAGAGACTTATATATGTTATTATTCATAACAATGAGTATATAGAATAAAATCATAAAAATGTGTATTGTGTTAATAGAATTGATATAAGATAAACTAACTAAAGATTTAGAAATGGCGATGACTATTTGCAGCCCACTAAATTTCCTAATGCAGCCTAGTGCTCAATGTAGCCCATTTATATTAAAAAAATAAGTAAAATTTCTAGATACAGCCCACTTAATACCAGTTTTACCCTTTTCTTATTAAAATAAAATATTATATATAAAACAATTAAACATTAAAAAAATAGCAATAGAATTTTATCCGTCCACCATCACTCTCCCCAAACTTTCACAATTGTGGTCGTCGAAAAAAACATGGAGAAGACTCATGAGAGATAAACAAGTTCGAAGAGAGGAAAATCCGCTTGATTACATGACTCCTCTCAAGACAATCAAAAATTCCAAAACTAAGTTTGATAAAATTGTTCTCGAGTCAACAATTACTCTCAAGTTGCAAAATCTAGTGAGTAGATTGAAGCTATGAATAAATAGATAAAACTTGATCAAAACTAAATTGGAGATCTTGTTCCCTTAATTTCTAACAAAAAATCGAGGTTCTCTCTGGTGAGAGCTTCTCTCCTGTAGCGGCATCAAATGGTAATTTTCTTAGTTTCATTAAGTGGATCTTCCCCAACCCCAGCCCCCCAAATTTTCAATGTGCAATTAATCGTACCACAAGAAAATTGAGGAAGTTTGAGATTGAGTGTAAGCAGTTCTTGCTGAAGATGGTGCCCCATCATTTCCTTTATTGACGAAACCTTGACACAAATAGGGTTCAGAGTTTTTGGAAGGAGACCAAGTTTGGTTGAAGATGACCGAAAGAAAAAAAATATAGATGTTTTAGTTATCCCCTCTGTTTTACATATTTATTGTATTTAATTTTTTTATGTTATATTATGATTAAGGGGTTTCTCGTCATATAAAAAAAAAAAATTAGTGGGCTGTGTTAAGAAATTTAATGGGTTGCAAATAGTCGCTGCCTTTAGAAATATATATCATGAAAAGTTAGTTAGCATGTATGGTTAAGATAGTAAATATATTAGTAAAATTTACACACACAAACACACATATGTGTGAACGCCAAGATTGTTACATAGACTTCCCCAGTTTACTTAATATTGTACATTTAAGAAATCTCTAATATGTTTGTTTGTATGTTATTATGATGAAATATTTTTATTGTGCTTGTTCGCAGAAATTTTTTCATCAATATATAGACTATCGATCTCAATTCTAGATCTTAAATTTCCTAAGTAAATAAGAGAAGATTTTGAGAAATGCATCATAGAGTTTGTTATAGGAAAAATTGCGAATTGTCATCTCAAGTTTGCATTGTTTTACACTTCGTCATACAAACATTTTAATTGCAACTAATTTACTATATGAACGTGCAAGTTGTTGCAAATTTTCATCTCGAAGATGTCTCAATCATTAATTAATGTATAAGTGTTCAACTGTGGACGACTATGATTTCTTCTAGATAGCAATTCGCAACAAATTATATACAATTCTAGATTGCAATTTGTTAGGAAAATTATGTTATATGGCAGTGAAAAAACATAAACATTTGAGATGGTGATCTGACCCATGATTATATAGAGTGTAGTATAAAATGTAAAAGAATTCTCACACCCTAGAGGTTATAGTTTTAAAACAATTCAGGGTGAATAAACTTATACTTCTTCTATCTCATAATAAGAGTTCTGTTGAGAAATATGCAACTTTTTATTTTTTTACTTTGATGAAGGTACAACTTTCTGAAAACCAGCAATTCAATCTAACGAGAGACATTGCCTTTTAAAATAGGACACTAATTTTAGGATAAATATATTTTTTAAACAAGACTTTTATTATGGGATTGAAGGAGTATTATAGATAGTTGAAATAGTATAACAATTATAGGTGAATTTATAGAGCGTTCAATGAGATATACAAATTATATGATAATTAAAATACTAAATCAGTATTCTAGAAAACTAACATATTATGCATTATACGATTATCGAACATTAATTATTAAGATAGTAATTGATGAAAGTTGTATGTAAGAAATGTCGATAAAATTAAAATGTTTACATTACTTATAGTATAAAATGATCACATTATATATAACTAATCTATTATTGTATAGACATATTAGGGGTAAAAAAATGTATGTGAACCTTAAGCGCACAATACGTATAAGCGAGATTAATATGGAGTGTGATATATTTTATTAACGTTGATATTTTAGATTTTTATAGTTTTGTATAATAACTTGGTTATAAATAATAATGTCTATAGAAAAATTATGACTCACAAATTCATTATTTCTTAATAAAAGAGAAAAGGAGAAAAGTTGAGTGTTAGATAATACATTGTAACGTAATAGTTTAGAAAGTCTCTCGATTAAACAAGTTTAAGTTATTGAAATGTGACATTGTAGTAACTAAAGAAGAACATGCTACATTTGAGTGATGAACTTAAACAATAAATTCTAAAAAGTGCATCAAAAGCTACAATTTGGAGAGTGGAAGGCGTGGTCAAATGAACATAGAAATCATAACATAATTATGAAAATTAAGAAATATTAACTAATACAGAAAAATGTGTTTAACGATTATATATATACAAATTTAATGAAAGAAAAAAAAAATGTGTAAATAATAATAGATGAATTATTGCAAAAAGCAACTCTTGTTGTAGACAATCTATTTAGTTTCACAGCAAGAGATCTAAAATGAAATCTATACGCTAAATAAGAAATATATGTAAACATTACAATAAGAGAAAATTATATTTGATATATGATTATTGACCTCTTGATTATAATCCTATATCTCCGTACCTTCAACATGGTATGTTATTGACTTCTTTTAATCCTATATCTATATCTTCAGCGTGATATTTAATCATAACTTAAAAATCTTTTAAAAATGGAACAAGAAGCTACTGATTGTCATGTAGTTGACAATGTAAATTAACATAGATAATTTTAAGTATATTCTAATTTTATGTATTAAAAACCAATAGAGAAAATGTGTATCAACACCTTTATATAAAAATTCGTACAAATTATAGTGTGCTAAATTATAATTCATACAACAAATTACGAGAAAGAAAATCTTGTATAACTTAGCATACATTTAGCTTAATTGTTCAAATTAAGATTAATCTAGTAATATATATTGTTACGTGACAAATTTATGGGCATTAATAAGTAAATATAAATAAAATTCTTATGATTGTGGAAAATGAGATTATATATTACATTTGCTTTTAATGAATTTAGAAGAATGAAATTGAATTACTCAATAAATTATATTTGTATAAATTACTGTTAGAGAATATAATAATTGATATACAAATTTTATTGGCTTCAAAATATATGCAATAAAGTCGTTTATTATATATATATATATATATATATATATATATATATATATATATAATAACAAAAAGATGAAAAAGATGAAAAAGATGGAGAAGGCGGTAAAAGTAGCTTATATATAAAAATAACAAAAGATATATATAAAGATGTAATAATCATAATTAATGCATCAATTAAATAATACTGGTCTATATAATGGACCGATTTTAATAAAAAATACACATGCGTTGAACAATATTTTTAATCACATATCTTACAAACTTACAAAATCTAGTCACTAATGTAACACTTTTAATAGGTGATTTTAGTAGACCAAGGAAAAAATGTTATGCTAGAAAATTAAAGAGAGACATAAAAATCACAAGGTTTACAATAATTGAAGTCTAGACTGAGATATCAAATTCTAATGTACTAATTGCAGAAGTAGTAAAGGACAAACCTAAAAGTTAGTGAACATGAGTAATAACATCTGGTTTTTAAAAAAAAAAAAAGAATCTAACACTAAAAACTAATTAAATTGATAAAAATATTATACATATATTTAAGCATATATATATAATAACTGGAGAAATGTATTTACTATGCTATATAAAATTATCAGGTGCAGTAAAAAAAATAACTATAAAGAAATAACAACCTAAGTTTTACTATATGAATGGTTAAAAAAAATGAACTATGCGAATCTGTATCAGCAGAAAAATTAAGATAGTAAAGGGTGAATGTTAATATTAGCTTACGAGCATAGATCAGATAAACATAATAAATAATTAAATTAGAATAAAGTGTTGTATAGCTCAAATAAAAAATTAAATGGTAGAAGCAAAATAAAATGGTTTAAACAGGTAGATACAAGACTATTAAATGAATGTGCAATGTAAAAAAAACTGGAAGTATTTCACTAAAATGATGTACAGAAGGAAAGATATAAGGAAAAAGTTAAAACATTGAAACAAAGATATATTATATTTACATATAGATTGGAGCATGTGTCTCGATTGAAGATGATGAGACACTATGTATATAGTCAACCCTCCATAAAAAAACATTTGTTATACTTAATTTTTAAATTTTGACGTAGAATTGAAAAAATAATTAAGAAGTTTTGAAATAAGTAATTTTAGATCAATAAATAAATTATACTAAAAATAGTTATACTTACTAATTGTAAAAAATATATAAAAGAAAAATCATAAAAAAAGTTGGATGTCGAACCATGATATAAGTTGCTGGAAGTTTTTCTTCACATTAAAACATGCAAATAGTTTTATGTGCAAATGTATGTTAATATCAGAATTATTAATTATAGATAACATTGTTGATACGCAAATTTCGTATCCAATCAAAATGCGCCACGTAGTAAAATATATGTTGTAAATCAATTTTATATTGATTATTTTTAATATTAGCAATTGGTAAGTAAAATTCCTGAGTTAAATAGTCAATTTAATTGGTGATTTACTATATATTTTATTGACCAATGGGAAGCCGCTACGTGTCAAGATGATGCAGATATTACTAAGTTCAATTAAATTAATTTAGTAATTATCCAAGAAGATGAGGATAAACATCAAGTCATGGTGGCCCAATCAAAATGTTCCATGTGTCAAGTTGTTGCAGTAATTATTAAATTAAATACAATTAATTAATAATTATCTTATGGATAATGATATTGCGAAGGACCAATCATATCGCTTCATTCAAACTCAACCCAATTATAGTTTTTTCATCCTACAACTATAAATAGGGTCTCATTCTCCACCAAAAATCACAACAACACAAGCTCAAGGAAGGTGGTACAAAACCAATCTTGAGATTAAGGCGGTACAAAGCCAAAATTCGGCATTACAAAGCTAATCCGGCGATACAAAGCCAAAATCTGGCGTTACAAAGCAATCCAGTATTACAATCCGGCATTACGAAGCCAATCTTGAGATTCTCAAGGCGTTACAAAGCCAATCTCAAGATTTTCAACGTTTGATCCGAGATCAAGATGCTAAGCCCCTTCGATCGGCATTTTCAAATCAAAACTTCGAAGGTGTTCTTCATCGTTCGTCAAGATCTCGAAGACGTTCATCGCATATTTAATCAAAAGTATTGTTTAGTTCAAAATCAAGCTCACAAGCCTTTGAATTAACGTTACTCAAGTCAAAGTCCAAAACCGGGGAAAATCAAAGTTAACTCCGGCATCAATCAATCGAAGAGAAGAATCAAAGGAGAACTAGAGATAGAAACTCACAAGTTGTAAACATTATCCATTTGATCTGAGAAATTCAATCTTGCAATTATTTTGTGTTTATTTATTATACACGAAATTTGTTATTACAAATTTAGCATGCCTAGTAGGACAATCTCTACCTCTCATCTCTCACTCTTTGACGTAAATACTCAAAGTCTAGCAAAGGAATAATGGTCAATCACAAGGCTCTGATGGTCAAGATAAATTCCTCAAAACCTTCAAGTGTTAGCGTTGGAGTCATCACAAGAAGCATGTTCAATACTCTCCAATCACAATCCTCATCTTTCGAAATTGTTGACAGGAGTTCACAACATCTTGTTGCTAACTTAGCAAATTAGGAGGACGACTCTGCATGCTCTACTCCTTGTTCTTCCTCAAGTTCATAAGTAACACACGTCATGACAACGAACGTGTCAACTTTTGAAGAACAACTTGCAAGTCTAACTAAAGTCATTGAAGGACTTACAAAACATGTCCAAGAGTAGGACTCGAAGATTGAAAACCTGAGGAGCAAGATTGACAACTGCGATACAAGTCGTGCTCCTGGGAAAGAACCAACTGAAAATCAAGGCGACATTGAAACATCTACAAAACGCGATGTCATTGACAAGGAAACGCCTCTGGAGGAGATTCAAGTATATGGTGATGGTATGGTTCCCATTGACCAACTCAAGGAGATCATCATGGGGACTATCAAAGACAAATTCGAGGGGAGCTCGAAGTCTTCTTTCACATACACCAAGCAATATACTCAACGAATCGACAGCTTGAAGATGTCAATGGGTTATCAGCCACCCAAGTTTCAATAATTCGATGGAAAAGGCAACCCTAAACAGCATATCGCCCACTTCATTCAGGCATTCAATGATGCCAGAACTTATGGTGATCACTTGGTGAAACAATTTGTTCGATCTCTGAAGGGCAATGCATTTGATTGGTGCACCGACTTGGATGCAAACTTCACTGATAGTTGGGATCAATTAGAAAAACAGATCCTCAATCGTTTCTATAGTACTCGAAGAACCGTCAGTATGATTGAGTTGACCAGCACGCGACAATGGAAAGAAGAGTCTGTAGTCGACTACATCAACCGATGGAGGAATTTGAGTCTTAATTGCAAAGATCGTTTATCTGAGGCTTCTGCAATTGAGATATGCACACAAGGGATGCAGTGGGGCGTTCGGTATATTCTGCAAGGAATTCGCCCACATACATTTGAGGAATTAGCTACTCAAGCTTACGATATGGAGCTAAGCATGACTACAAATGGAGTAGAAGGGCCGCCAATTCAAGAGCCCCTCAAGTTCAGGAATAGACAAGATTGGAATAGAGGGGACAAACCCTTTACCACATCTGCAAACCAAGAGTCCATGACGGTAGCTACGATGCCTATCAAGATTAGCCGAAAATAAGATAATAAGATTGACAAAGGAAAAGACATCTCTCAAGACCGGGGGCAAAGAAAGTTCACTTTGAAGGAAATGCAATTAAAACAATAACCATTCTTGGATTCTGATGTCTCCAGGATATTCGATGACTTGATGGAAGCAAATCTCATTGAATTACCTGAAACGAAGCGACGCGAAGAAGCTAGGTGGACTGATGACCCAAAGTATTGCAAGTATCATCGGTTGGTGGGGCATTCAATAGACGACTACTTTGTATTTAAGGACAAGATCATGCAGCTAGCTCAGCAAGGAAAAATAGTTTTAGATGAGGCAATGTTGTTGGATCGATCAATCAGAGGATAATAATTGTTGATATATTGCTTCAATAATTCCGATTAAATTAAGAGTGCAATTATATTCTTTTAGTGGAATAGAATATAATTAATAAATTAATATGATAAGTCAAGAGTTGAACGGGTCATAATTAATTTATTGGAGCTTGATTTAATTGGGTCCGATCGGGTCCCTTCGGTGGCTCAATATGAACTATAATAAATTATAAATATTATAATTTATTATTGCGATACAATAAATATATTGGATATTGATAGATTAGAAGATGGAGATATCCTGGATCTCCTATATCTATCAGGATATGTTACTTGGAGAGAAAGAATATAATGTGACATTATATATATATATATATATAAAAAGTAACGGCTGTTATTTCTCTCCCATACAAAATCACGTATACTATATATCCAAGGAGGTGTCCACATATCGTGTATTGCAGTGCAGTTCGTGAGAACACCGGAGAAGACTTGGAGGTTTGAAGCCACACGCTACAAAGGTATTAATTTAATCCTTCTAGCGTAAATTAATTAATTGTAGAACATGTGATAAATCGGTCGATCCTACAACGATGTATCCGATTTACAATATTACATATTGTGGATCGGATAAGAATCGTGGTTCTAACAATTGGTATCAGAGCGTAGGTTTTGATATTATTATATGTTCTCTTTTAATTGATTTAATTATGCATATAGTTTTGAGTGGTGTTTTTGGTTTACAATGTTATTATTGTTATGGATGAATGTTTTAATTGTTATTGAACAATTTATGGTCTAGTTTTATTGGTAAAATTGTATTTTGTATTTTTCAAGTTGTACACAAGGGGGTGGATTACGACTCCATGTTTTCCCCTTGTTAGATTTTGAAATAGGGTACAAAATATGTAATTTTTGTTGTAATTTTCGGATTTGGGGTATTCTGTATTATTCCTCGAATTTTCTGGGGTAAAAACTGAAGGATTCAGAAGTTCAAAGAAATGGATGAGCAGCAGATGGCGGCGCGACGTAATTTTTTTCCGGTGGCGGCTGAGGCAAGGCGGTGGCAGGCCCTGCTGCTAGGGTTCAATAGAACCGGGTCGCGACCTGGGTCGGGTTGGTCCGGCTCAGGTCGTGGGTTGGACCCTTGGGCAGTTGGGTTAATTAAGTGGGCTCATTGGTATTCAATTAGATATGGGCTTATTTTTTAAAAAATTGGGCCTGTTTTAATTGAATAATGGGCTGACTAAATTAATAAGCTGTTGGGCCTGCCTTGGGCTGCTGAAAATTTATCAATAAATTCAGTCTGGACCAGAAAAATTGCAGATGGACCGTGAAAAATTGGGCCGAGTTGTGGCTCAATTAGTTTTTCAATTTTTCTGTAATTTTGAATCTAGGATGGCCATAAATTTGTTCTTATTTAATTATTGCTTATTATTTGTTTTGATTATGCTTAAAATTAATTGTTATTCACATAGCATGTCATATAGAATTGTATGAACACCGCTCTAGGTACTAGACTATCATGCATATTTTCTTTATTTATTTTCTTTTCTAATTTAGAATTAGATTTGAGAATTAATAAAGTAATTAATATTTAATTATTTTGAGAGTCAGAATAATTTGAAAAATATTAATTGGATAAAACCCAAATTTATTTTATAAAATATTAAGTGTGTGAGGGTTTATTTATAAATCCACGACCTCCTTTATTAGCCCATAAGTAAGAATGTATGTATGCCTCGTACTAATTCAATTGGTCTCCCTATAGGAGGGCTGCATTGTTTTCGGTTACTTGATTGGGCCCAATTATGGTAGTAAATTTTAAATTTCAATTAATTATGTTTATCCTATAGATTTCATAATTATTTGATAGTTTTAAAATTTATTAATATAAAGGTAATACACTTAAATCAAAATATTGTAAGGTTTTCCTGTAGAATATCCGAGTAATATTATTGAGGGTCAAATATATGTGATACTAAATCAATATAGCATAAGATGTAGGATATTTGATTTAGTGGGAGATCCCAACCTAGCTGTAAATCAACATTTACCACTCCTATAGAGGGGTATGCCTTGATTTTGGAGTTTTAGGTAGTCACATAATACTGTAGTTTTTGGGTCTACTTATTAAAAGTTTTATTTCATGTTTAGAACATGCATTCATTCATTCTATGCAAGCTTATATATGGTGTTTTATTTCAGAAAAAATGTCTTCTAGCGCACTATCTGTGATATTGACTAAAAATCAACTAGTGGGAGAAAACTACATTGATTGGAAACGTAATTTGATGATTGTTCTCACTGCTGAGAAGTTGAAATTTGTGCTAACTGAACCTTGTCCCAAAGTGACCATGGAGTCCAGTGATAAGGAACATGAGGCTCGTGACAAGTGGATTCATGCCAATGACATGGCTCGTTGTTACATTTTGGGTTCTATCTCAAATGTGTTGCAACAGAGGCATGGAGACATGGAGACATCTGCTGAGATCATGGAGAGTCTTAAAGATATGTTCGCTCATCAAGGACGCCAAGCACGTCAGGCTGCTATTAGAGCCATTATGACTAAGCGTATGAAGCCCGGGACGCCCGTTAGAGATCATATGTTAAATTTGATCGGAATGTTAAATGTGGCTGAGGCTTTAGGAGCTGACATTGGTTCGGAAACTCAGGTAGACATGGCACTGGAGACTCTCCCTGAGATGTTCTCCTAGTTCAAGGTCAGCTATAACATGAATAAGCTGAACATGTCTCTGAATGAACTAATGAAAGAGCTCCAAAACGCTGAAAGCTTTCTTAAGGCTCAAAATGGTGATGCTTTTGCTGTTGCTTCTGTTGGACAACCCTCATCCAAACCGAAAGGTAAGGGTGGAAAAAGGAAGAAGTCCAATAAGAAGGGCCCACAGCAACAAGCAAAGAAGGCCAAAACGGATGGGAAACCTAAGGGGAAGTGCTTTGAATGCGGCGAGAAGGGCCATTGGAAAAGAAATTGCCCGACTTTAATAGCTAAGAAGCAAGCTAAGGGTGAGTTATCCTTCATTGAGTCTTGTTTAGTGGTTGATTCTACGGATACTTGGATAGTAGACTCTGGAGCCACTAACCATGTTTGCAATTCTTTGCAGGGGTTCCAAGTAACCAGATAACTTAATGAAGGGGAGCATACTCTAAGGGTTGGCATAAGAGTTGTGGTTTCTGCAAAAGCTGTCGGAGTTATTTATCTTTATTTTTCAAATAGGAAGTATTTGGTTTTAAGTGATTGTTATTATGTCCCGGATATTACTAGAAATTTAATTTATGTTGCTTTATTATTCAAACAAAGATATTGTGTTCATTTTTCATTAATGGCAATCGATATTTCTTTTAATAAAGCAATTGTTTGTAAGGGGCATGTGGATAATGATTTGTATATCTTAAAACCAACCGACAGCTCATTGCATCACACAGCTAAGCGTATAAAACTGTCTCCTTCTAATGAAACTTACATATGGCACTTAAGACTTGGTCACGTTAATCTTAATAGGATTCATAGACTAGTAAGGGATGGTCCTTTAAGTAACTTGAAGGTAGAATCCCTGCCTGTATGTGAATCTTGTTTAGAGGGTAAAATGACTAAGAGGTCTTTTAAATCTAAGGGATTTAGGGCCAAAGAAGTTTTAGAATTAGTACACTCTGATGTATGTGGACCAATAAACGTTCCAGCTAGAGGTGGATATGAGTATTTCATCACGTTCACATATGATTACTCAAGATATGGTTATGTTTACCTAATGGTCCATAAATCTGAGGCACTTGAGAAATTCAAGGAATTCAGATTGGAAGTGGAAAAACAATTAGGTAAGAACATAAAAACACTTCGATCAGATCGAGGTGGGGAGTATCTATCCAACGACTTTAGGACATACTTAACAGAGAATGGGATTTTATCCCAATTGAGTACACCAAGAACCCCACAGCAAAATGGTGTCTCGGAAAGGAGAAGCAGGACCTTGTTGGACATGGTCAGGTCTATGCTAAGCTTCTCAACTCTCAAAACTTCTTTTTGGGGATATGCCCTACAAACAACAATATACTTACTAAACTTGGTTCCTTCCAAGTCTGTACCTAAGACACCTTTGGAGTTGTGGAATAGGCGTAAGCCTAATCTAAGACACCTTCGGACATGGGATTATCCAGCACATGTGCTGAAGAGTAAGACGGAAAAGTTGGAATCAAGATCAGAATATTGTGTGTTTATAGGATATCCGAAAGGAACAAGAGGGTACTATTTCTATAGTCCTCAGGATAAGAAGGTTTTTGTAAGCACAAATGCAACTTTCTTAGAGGACAAGTATATAGAAGAACGCGAATCCAAGAACAAGGTTCTTTTGGAGGAGATAAAGGAAAATCTTCCTAGATCATCGGCTCTAGAGATCCGCAATGAACCTGTTCATGAATTCGCGACTCTACCATCCGGTGTTGAATCCAGTGGGAGATATATGGCGACTCCGCCAAGAATTTTCTATGGGAGAGTCAACACCTGAAATGGTAGAAAATCATGCCCCTAATGTTCAATCACCCCTAGGTGGTGAGATGGACATCGAGGAAGATGAGGAAAGAGAACCTTCTCCAATTGTAAACGAACCTATAGCGACTAGACGTGCGAAGAGGGTCATTCGACCACCTTCCAGACTTGTTTTTTATGGAGAGTCTCTTGAGGCGGTCTCTGTTGAACAAGAGGAAGATCCTGCATCGTTTAGAGAGGCTATGGAAGATAAAGACGCTGATAATTGGAGAAGTGCTATGGATTCAGAAATGAATTCCATGTACACTAACTCTGTCTGGGATCTTGTAGACAAACCCGATGGGGTAAAACCTATTGGGTGCAAATGGGTTTATAAGAGAAAGAGAGGAATAGATGGAAAGGTAGAAACCTTTAAAGCAAAATTGGTTGCCAAGGGTTATACCCAAAGAGAAGGAATCGATTATGAAGAAACCTTCTCGCCGGTAGCTATGCTTAAGTCTATTCGGATTCTCCTGTCCATTGCGGCACATTTCGATTACAAGGTGTGGCAAATGGATGTCAAGACTGCATTCCTTAATGGAAATCTTGACGAGAGCATCTATATGATGCAACCAGATGGTTTTATCCAAAAGGATCAAGAGCATAAAGTATGCAAGTTAAAAAGGTCCATTTATGGACTGAAGCAAGCGTCTAGATCTTGGAATATCAGATTCGATCAAGCTGTGAAAACTTATGGTTTTGATCAGAATCCTGATGAATCTTGTGTCTATAAAAAGAAAGAAGACAAAAGAGTAGTTTTTCTCGTGCTGTATGTGGATGACATCCTTTTGATTGGAAATCATGTGGGAATGTTAAACTCGGCAAAACACTGGTTGGCACAACAGTTTGATATGAAGGACATGGGTGAAGCAAACTATGTTTTGGGAATCCAGATCTTACGAGATAGGAAAAACAGAAGGATTGCTTTGTCCCAAGCTTCATACATCGACAAGATATTGGTAAGATTTGCTATGCAAGATTCCAAGAAAGGCCAAACGCCTTTCAGACATGGAATTCACTTATCACGGGAGCAATCACCTAAGACTCCTAAAGAAGTGGAATACATGAACGGGTTCCTTACGCTTCAGCAGTAGGAAGTCTCATGTATGCTATGCTATGTACTCGACCAGATATCTGTCATGCTGCTGCGATAGTTAGTAGATATCAGTCGGACCCAGGGCCCGAACACTGGATTGTTGTTAAACATATTCTCAAGTATCTTCGAAGAACTAAAGATCATATGTTGATTTATTCAGCATCAGACTTGGTGCCTGTGGGATATACTGATTCTGATTTTCAAGCTGATAGAGACTCTCGAAAGTCTACGTCAGGGTCAGTATTCACACTTGGTGGTGGTGCTGTTGTTTGGAGGAGCATAAAACAGTCTTGTATTGCTGATTCCACTATGGAAGCTGAGTACGTGGCAGCTTGTGAAGCAGCCAAAGAAGCTGTTTGGCTTAAGATTTTTTTGCAGAGCCTAGAGGTGGTTCCTTCCGCGTCACAAAGTATTCCTTTATTTTGTGACAATAGTGGAGCTGTGGCGAATGCAAAAGAACCTAGAAACCATCAACGCGGGAAACACATTGAGCGGAAGTATCACCTCATAAGGGATATTGTTCAGAGAGGAGATGTGACGGTGTGTAAGATTGCTTCTGCAGAAAATCTTGATGACCCCTTCACAAAAGGTTTACCAGCTGGTGTATTTGAGGGTCATATTAGAAATATGGGTATACTAGACATGTCTCATTTACTCTAGGGCAAGTGGGAGAAAATGTTTTGATAGTATGAGTGCCCTTATTTGTATTACTTAGATGCCCTTGAGTAAATTTATCTTGTTTGTTTTTTTTGACATTTTGAAATAAATCTATGAGTTGTTCTTTTGATTAATTCTTTATGAGCTTGCATGTGTCCATGGATGGTAGATATATTAAATAGAGTGTTTAAGTTGTTCAACACAGAAAGATTCGATTTATTATTCTATTCGAAAATAATTTTTGCTCGCGATCAGTAAATAATTTTTGGACAATTTATTTTGATAAGATCGTCTCAATATCATTGAAGTTTGTCTTTGACTTGGTAATGAAATTGAGGATACATGTATGGTGTATTGGACAGGACCACATGAAATTTAAATTGTGTTTTGACCATACAATTTAAAATTCATTGATTGACCTATGTATTACCTTAATCCTGAGTGAATAATGTACCTTTATTACCAATTGGACATTCTTTGAAACACCAAAGAGTGAGATTGTTATATTGATCAATACCTCGGTGTTTTGGGAGTTAAAGTGAAGTGTTAAAGGACATATATTTACAATATTGGAATCCTTCACCTATTTAATAGGCATGATCAGGATCTCACGAGTTCTTCTATGAACAGTAAATCTGAGCTCAGTATTCGACATTTGTTGTCGAATCACTTTGTGTGAGGTAGTCACACATGACTGTTAGATAGAAGATGAATGTTGAGATTGACAAGTGTTTAAACATAGGCTTATTGGTCATGGTAGCCTATTGCAAATACTTTAGTTGATCGAGGGGGGCAATATGTTGGATCGATCAATTAGAGGATAATAATTGTTGATATATTGCTTCAATAATTCCGATTAAATTAAGAGTGCAATTATATTCTTTTAGTGGAATAGAATATAATTAATAAATTAATATGATAAGTCAAGAGTTGACCGGGTCATAATTAATTTATTGAAGCTTGATTTAATTGGGTCCGATCGGGTCCCTTCGGTGGCTCAATATGAACTATAATAAATTATAAATATTATAATTTATTATTGCGATACAATAAATATATTGGATATTGATAGATATAGAAGATGGAGATATCCAGGATCTCCTATATCTATCAGGATACGTTACTTGGAGAGAAAGAATATAATGTGACATTATATATATATAAAAAGTAACGGCTGTTATTTCTCTCCCATACGAAATCACGTATACTATATATCCAAGGAGGTGTCCACATATTGTGTATTGCAGTGCAGTTCGTGAGAACACCGGAGAAGACTTGGAGGTTTGAAGCCACACGCTACAAAGGTATTAATTTAATCCTTCTAGCGTAAATTAATTAATTGTAGAACATGTGATAAATCGGTCGATCCTACAACGATGTATCCGATTTACAATATTACATATTGTGGATCGGATAAGAATCGCGGTTCGAACAAATGCAACAACAAATCTTACAACTATCTTGGAAGATAATGGTCGTGGTGACACCCCATGCTACATGACGGATAAACAAGGAAGCAAACACGAAGATAGACATGTAGAAGAGGAAGAAGATGAAAAGGCCCTACTTGAACTTAAACATATGGTGTACGAGTCAGTTCCATAAACGGGGAGTTCTTGAAATTTACTTGAGCTTGCTTCCAAAAATAAATAAATAAATAAATAAATAAGAGAAAGACCTCCTGGCCCACATGAGGATAAATTGTGCACGGCGACGACTAAAGATAAAGTATGTGGTTAAAATGCTAACTTACCCCACTTTGGCTAAAGTGGTTAACGAATAGTCACTCCTGACCCGCATGAGTATAAACTGTGCACGACACCTCCCCAAAAACAAAACACAAAGTTAAAATTTGACCTACGTTATGACTTGATCCCTCTCACCGAGGTACGTAGGCAGCTTAGAAATATTCTAAGTTCAGTCATACAAATATATATTGTGTTTCCCTCTCTTAAGTTGCTCCGAGTTTAGGGATCTAAGCTCCAAGTCCGTCAAGTTATCTGATTTCTGTTGGGATTTGTGTCTTGAATCTTATTGGGTTTGAATCGGAGTTCGTATCGAGGTGGAGGATTGAATTTAAGTATTAAATTATCGCTGGAAAGGAGTCCGGCGCGGCGCGCCACATTGCTGCAGTAGAATTGCCTCGGCCGAGGCGAGGTAGACTCGGCCGAGTCTAGTTGGGCAGAAAGATCGCCTCGACCGAGGCAAGATGGCCGCGGCCGAGGCGGACCTGGCGGCACAGCAAATGGGCCGACGCAAGTCTGGGCCCAATTGGACTTCTTCTTTGTATAGAATTAGGTTTTGGGGCTTATAAATAGGTCCTATTGGAGACCTTTGATATAGAGAGATTAGAGAGTCTTAGAATTGTTTTTGGCTTGATTGTTCAAGCATTGATAGTTTGTTTGGGTCGAGTATCAATTGATAGATACTCGACTAGTGGTCTTTGTTTGACTCTCGTTTGAATTTGATTTGGGATCCTTCCCTTTTGGCTGTGGACGTAGCTAACAAGTTGTTAGTGAACCACGTTAATTCTTTGTGTCGATTTTATTGTTTCTTGCACGGTTATTATTTGCTTTGTTCGTTTCGTTTGTTCGCTTATTTCCCAACAACTGGTATCAGAGCTTGGTTCAAGTTTCCGCTGTCTTCGTGGGAAATATGTCTAGGATGTCCGTGCAAATTGAAACGTTTAATGGGAATCAGAGTTTTAGTCTATGGCAGATTAAAATGAAGGCCTTGTTGAAGCGTGAAGGATTATGGGCGCCGTTGATGCCAAGGAAGGGCAAAGTGGGCGATGAGGAAGAGGCCGTATCCGCCGAGATGGCCACTTTGGATGAGAGAGCGCACTCAACAATCATGTTGTGTCTCGATGACGACATTATCACCGAGGTAGCAGAGGAAGAAACTGCACTGGGGTTGTGGTCGAAGTTGGAGAACTTGTACATGACAAAGTCGCTCACCAATAAGTTGCTTCTAAAGCAACGTCTGTTCGGGCTGCGTATGAGTGAAGGTCAGTCCCTTCGCGATCACCTAGATCAACTTAATAAAATCTTATTAGAACTGCATAATATTGATGTGAAATTAGAAGATGAGGATATTGCGTTGATCTTGTTGGTTTCTCTACCACCATCGTATGAGAACTTTGTGCAGTCGTTTGTTGTTGGAAAGGATTCTGTGTCTTTAGAAGAAGTGAGGTCGTCGCTGCATTCTAGAGAGTTGCGCCATCGGGCAAGTGGTTTGTCTAGAGAATCGGGGGCAACCTTAGTAGTTGGCAATAATCGAGGTTCGGGAAATCCAGGGAGGAGGTTCAAGAAGAATCTCGGCCCCAAAGGTCCTAAACCAGGAGATGTCTGCAACTATTGTAAGGAGAAAGGGCATTGGAAGTATGCCTGTCCATTGTTGAAGGAGAAGCAGGAAAGCACTGTTGATTCTGTTGTTGAGGTTGAAGCAGACTCTGATGGAGATGATGCTCTGATCGCTGAGAAACAGACAGGTAAATCTGATTCTTGGGTTCTTGACTCGGGGGCGTCGTACCACATATGTCCGCGTAGAGAGTGGTTCACAACCTACAAGCAGGAGGAAGGTGGCAATATTTCATTGGCCAATGGTTCCAAATGCAAGGCGGTTGGGATATGCTCAATTAAGGTAAGGACGCATGATGGTAGACTGCGTACATTGAACGATGTCAAACATGTTCCACTCATGACGAGAAATTTGATTTCACTGAGTCGACTAGACAGCAGGGGTTTCAATTTCAAAGGTGAAGGTGGAGTTTTGAACGTCTGCAAAGGTTCGAATGTAGTTCTGAAGGGCATTAAGAAGGGAACTTTGTATTTAATGCAAGGTTCTACTTTGGTTCGGTCTGCTGCTGTTCGAAGCTGTTAGTGTCCCATTGTCTGGGACAAAATTTGGCACTTAAGGCGCATCTGGTACATTGGGTACAACTGGCGCAAAATTGAAATTTTTGGCTTGTTTGAATTGGTTTGATTGAGTTTGGTTTTGTTCAAGTTTGTGAGGAGGTTTGATTTGAGGTAGAGCTTCGTCTGAAGAAGCTACATCGTTTGGGGATTCAAGGCAAGGTGGAGATTGTTGGGATTTGTGCCTTGAATCTTATTGGGTTTGAATCGGAGTTCGTATCGAGGTGGAGGATTGAAGTTGAGTATTAAATTGCTGGAAAGGAGGCTCGGCCGCGCCGGACGGGCGCGGCCGCGCCACATTGCTGCAGTAGAATTGCCTCGGCTGAGGCGAGGTAGACTCGGCCGAGTCTAGTTGGGCAGAAAGATCGCCTCGACCGAGGCGAGATGGCCGCGGCCGAGGCGGACCTGGCGGCACAGCAGATGGGCCGACGCAAGTATGGGCCCAATTGGACTTCTTCTTTGTATAGAATTAGGTTTTGGGGCTTATAAATAGGTCCTATTGGAGACCTTTGATATAGAGAGATTAGAGAGTCTTAGAATTGTTTTTAGCTTGATTGTTCAAGCATTGATAGTTTGTTTGGGTCGAGTATCAATTGATAGATACTCGACTAGTGGTCTTTGTTTGACTCTCGTTTGAATTTAATTTGGGATCCTTCCCTTTTGGCCGTGGACGTAGCTAACAAGTTGTTAGTGAACCACGTTAATTCTTTGTGTCGATTTTATTGTTTCTTGCACGGTTATTATTTGCTTTGTTCGTTTCGTTTGTTCGCTTATTTCCCAACAATTTCGTCAAATTGGGTTGCCAAGCTCAACCTCAGATAAATCCACATTTCCAAGTCAAATATGTAAAGTCCGTCCAAACCCACAATGTTGAAGATTCAACTTCCAAATTCAAGAACTCATTGGTATGAGTATAAACTACCAACAGGTTTCAAATTCAAGTTCGAGGCTCTTTTGCACGGGCTTAAAAGGTCTACACGTCAAATTCAAATCAAGAACTCTTTGATATGAGTATAAATTATCGACAAATCTAAATTCAAGTCCAAATGAAGAACTCCTTGATACAAGTATAAAATATCTATGAATCCAAATTTAAGTCCAAATGAAGAACTTCTTAATTCGAGTATAAACTATCTACAAGTCTAAATCCATGTCCAAATTCAAGAACTCTTCGATGCGAATATAAAAATGTCGATATGCCCAGAGGAATTCCGAAAGGCAGTTCGAGACTTATTCACTCCAAAACACATCGTCCGTGAACAAGTCTCGAGGGGGCATTTGTTGATACGCAAATTTTGTATCTAATCAAACACGTAATAAAATATATGTTGAAAATCAATTTTATATTGATTATTTTTAATATTAGGAATTGGGTAAGTAAAATTCCTAAGTTAAATAGTCAATTTAATTGGTGATTTACCATATATTTTATTGACCAACGGGAAGCCGCCATTTGTCAAGATGATGCAGATATTACTAAATTAAATTAATTTAGTAATTATCCAAAAAGATGAGGATAAACATCAAGTTATGGTGGACCAATCAGAATGCTCCATGTGTCAAGTTGTTGCAGTAATTATTAAATTAGATACAATTAATTTAATAATTATCTTATGGATAATGATATCGTGAAAGATCAATCATATCGCTCCATTCAGACTCAAGTCCATTAGGTTTTTTCATCCTGCTTATAAATAGGACAAAAACACAAGCTCAAGAAAGGTGGTACAAAATCAATCTTGAGATTAAAGCGGTAGAAAGCCAAAATCCGGCATTACAAAGCTAATCCGGTGGTACAAAGCCAAAATCCGACGTTACAAAGTCAATCCGGCGTTACGAAGCCAATCTTGAGATTCTCAAGGCGTTACAAAGTCAATCTCAAGATTTTCAACGTTTGATTCGAGATCAAGGTGCTAAGCCTCTCCGTTCGGCGTTTTCAAGTCAAAACTTTGAAAGTGTTCTTCATCGTTCGTCAAGATCTTCGAAGACATTCTTCGCATATTGAATCAGAAGTACCGTTTAATTCAAAATAAAGCTTACAAGCTTTGAATTAACGTTACTCAAGTCAAAGTCCAAATCCGGGGAAAATCAAAGTTAACTCCGACATCAGTCAATCGAAGAAAAGAATCAGAGGAGAAATAGAGATATGAACTCACAAGTTGTAAAAATTATCCACTTGATCCGAGAAACGCGATCTTGCAATTCTTTTTGGTGTTTATTTATTTATACACGAAATTTGTTATTACAAACATATGTTAAGATCAATTTTTTTACTAGTATCTAACAAGTAATGAACTTATGTATATTAGTTGATGATGTAACGAGACAAATGAATTTGTATCTTTTGTTTACATGTCGGTGATTTGGCGACAAAACGTAAAAATCTATAACTTTATATTTTATATATATATATATATAGAAGTAAAAGGGAAAAATTCGAAACTGGTCCTATATGTTAGGGCCTGTCCGAAACTGGTCCTCTATGTTTCGTAATTTCAATTTTGGTCCTGCATCTTCTATGTGTTGTCCAATTTAAGGACAAAATATGATTCCGATCACTTAAGTCACCGGAGACTAGCACGTGCGTGTCACGTGATAAAAAATATTAGGGGAATTGCGACACGTGTATATCCATGCTTATTAGGATTTCCATGTCATTAAATCAGGAAAAAAAAAATTAAAAATTCATAATCCAACACAACAGAAGTCGCGTTTTTAAAACAAAAGTGAACATGATTTTCATTTATGATCTCATCTTCACTCCAAACCCCAGATTTTGAAAATTACGGCTTGGGTATTCTTCCTCCAACAATGGCGAGCAGCTCTTCCCGATCCACCGCCTCAAATGGACCTCGCACCACAGGCTGCTACTGCGGATGGTGTACCGCCTGTTATTGCGGGCTCCGTTGTGTCTTACGTATGTCCCAGACCGCTGACAACAGAGGACGACAATTCTACGGCTGTATCAATTGGAACGTAAGTTGTGTTCCTGTTTCTTGTTCGAATTTTTTTATTAGTCTTTTGAAATCTTAATCATTTGATTTTTTTCAGGCTGGGGGCTGTAACTTTTTTACGTGGGCAGATGAAATCAACACGAATTGTGCATTTGCTAATGTGCGTAGTGAAAATTTAGCTTTGAAGCAGGAAGTCCAGGTCTTGGCAAATCTTTGCAAAGAAATGAGGGATGAGTTGAGGGCTTTGAAAGACCGGGTTAAGAAATCGAACGAGCTTCAGGTTGGAACGAAGTCGAAGAACAAGAAGCTTTGGAGGGTGGTGATTGTTATGCCAATTCTATTCGGCATCATTTTGGCTATTTGCTCGAATCCTACTGAATCGTTGAAGATCTTGAAACTTCAAATGTTGGCTTGAACTTTAGGCCTTGGTTGTCATTTTCAGCCGTAGGGTTTCAAGTTTATTTTGTACTTTAGTGTTGTAGTAACATTGTTTTGGACACATCAATTAAGTATGTGAATGTTGTCTGAATGTTATTTTGTTTGATATTTGAATACTATATGTGGAGATATAGTTTAATCCTTGACCGACCAAATTAAGATTGTTAATAGATATATGAAGTGCTAATTTAGTGTGTAGAATGTTAATCGAGTGCAAATTATTCAAAGTTTCCGATAAAAATTTCGCAACATATCCACGAGTTGAATGTTAATTTGGATATAAAATTTCGCAACATATCCACGAGTTGAAGCACGAATTTTGGACAATTGATCTAATGAATCATAAAAATGAACCACAATAAACATGAAGGGAAAATAAATTAACAGTAAAAAATAATATACCACCGAACACCTTAGTAAATAGCAAGTCGTCAAAAGATAATCAAAAGGCTAATCAAGCATATCAATATCCCACTGAGCATTTTCTAAATACAAGTGTTTGAAGGATAACCAAAATAAGAGTTTCACAAATCAGTAGTGAATAGGCACTTAAAAACAAATCAAATTCACACACCAAATCAAGTGAAGTTGCCCACAAAATGGAATTACAAATAACAGCTGCAATACTACTTCTTGTTTAGCTCCGATTGTGTTGTAGACAAATCCAAGTACTTTTTTCCCTTGTCAATCACCAGTTTCTTTGGTCCTTCAGGTTGAGTAGTCGTCCTTTTAATCCACGCCGCCGTGTGCAACCCCCCTGTAAAGGGTGCAGGCCCTCTAAATCGCACTCCTGGATGGACGGGTGTTGTGGTAGGGCGATTGAAATTCAAAATTGTACGGGGAATATCGGAATGTGATCCTTGTGTTGGAAGGGCAACTCCGGTCTGATCCTGATCCTGAGTCGATTGACTCACCGGGGGGAAATCAAATTGCTCATAGATGATCTCCGCAGGGCTCCCCCTTGAATCACCCGCCATTGGGGACTGCAGAGTAGGTTCTTTTGTCTTGAGAAAACAAACAAAACAGTCAAAATAAAGCAAGCAATCAAATTACCCCTCGAGTTACATCATATCGATTAAAAGAAATAAAGCAATAGACACGATACCATGTTTTGCGGCCTCAGGGCAGTCCTAGGTACGTTGGGGACTGCTTCCGCCGGGATAGACTCAACGTTCGGTCGATCATGTAGACTTTCCGATATTCCCTCACGTTGTCTACCCATCAGAAGTTGCTCATACATTGATGGCCCGGGAAGGAACTCCTTATCCCCACCCATATAATTTCTCATATTCATCCAGTCTTGCTCCGTTTGAAGATCAACAGCCGCGTCCTCAGTTCTTCTAACATTCACAACGGGTTTTGGCGGTTTAACCTTCAAATAAGCATACTCATTTTAATTAATGAACTATGTTTGCTCTGGTATCACCTTAAAGTATCAATTATATAAACGAATACTAAACCTTAAGTTAGTGTACATAAACAATTCATTATCTAAACATGAATAAAAGCTAAATAATCACTTAAACAATTGACGCTGCCCAAATTTTGATCCTAATAAACAGTAGCAAACCCAAATATTAACACATGATCTCAATATCCGATGTTATCTTTCAAATTCAATAAAATGGAAACCTGAACTAATTTAAATAACCAAAATATCAACACATGATCACAACACCAGGTGTTCTCTTTCAAGTTCAATAAAATGGGCTAATGACCAGATTTAAATAAAGTTTCATAACTCACTAGATTTGGCGTTGGGTTGGCTGTCTTCGCCGAATTTTTGGGCCTGCCCCGTTTCTTCTGTTTTGGGTTCGGTGAGCTTAAAAGTTTTTTCCTATGTTTTTGAGGTGTCTTGTTTGGCTGCAAGTGAACAGACATAGATAATGGGTTAATTGAGTAATGGAGAATAACATTTATAACTGTGAATTAAGCAAATTCTTACCTCAAATCCCTCATTATCCGCGGTTGGTTCAACCGGAGTCTCAGTCACCACGGGAGAAGGATCATTATCCTCGTGTTGCACGTTAGAAGACGATATTCTTGCTACGTGCGTTATGTCCCGTTCCATTGCATTTTCCACATTTCACGGTACATTGTTGCCGTTTCATTCGCAATTTTTTCTCCTCAACATCAGTAGCCTGTCTCTTCCTACCCCACTCTTCGGTTCGTCCACCTCTCTTCGTCTAGCAGTTGGTGGCCGGCCGCGTTTCTTCTTTCCAAATGAAGGCGGTAGCGGCGGGATATACATAGCGTTACCCCACAATGCTTCATAGCTAATCCCCATGATTGCAGGCTCATACACCTTTATATACGTCTCAACAAAATAAAACCGATCTACATAGTCGTCGGGGTCCTGCTCTTCAGCTGAAATGGCACATAGGGCATGCTTACAAGGGATACCTGTCAAATCCCATGAACGACAACTACAAGTACGCTTTAGCAAATTAACAGTGTATTGACTTCCATCACTTCTGGTCGTGATCTGGTAGTTGAAGTTATTACACTTCATTGGAACAAATTCTGACAGCTTTTCCCGATAAAGATCTAAAATTTTGGCAATCTTTGGACATATTTTCCCCTTCCACTTCGCCATTGCTCGGTCACGATTTTTCTGCAGCTGGGTCATGAGGTACACTCGAATCCACTCAAGCATCGTAATTATAGGCTTGTCACGGGCCTCCAAGATCGTCGAATTGAACGACTCACAAGCATTATTCAACAACATGTCACATTTAGCCTTTTCTCGGAAGAACGCTTTGCTCCACTGGTTTGGGGGTTTGTCGTTGAACCACTCCCACGCAAACTGATTGTATTGCCTCATTTCCCTCATTTTGATCCTAAACTCACCAGGGGTGGTCGATTGGGCTGCTGCCCAAAGCATATTTTTGAACATAAGGCCCGTCCAACCCGCGGTCTTCATGTTATTATGCAAGTGGCGAACACAAAATCGATGTTCGGCGCCCGGGAACACACTAGCACAAGCTTTGATCAAGCCTTTCTGTTTATCGGAGATGAAAGTGTAGTCTGCCGGGATAGTGATATCAAGGTCTTGCTTCAAAACTATTAAGAACCACTCCCACGTTTCTGTCGTTTCTGAAGCAACTACTGCATATGCAATGGGGAATAAATTGTTGTTCGGATCTACACCTACGGCTGTGAGAAGAATTCCTCCATGCTCCGTTTTGAGAAAACAGCCGTCGACCCCTATAATAGGGCAGCCCCCCAGAAAGCCCTTCTTAAGTGCAAAGAAGCAACAATAAAAGCTTTGAAACCTGTTATCTTCATCAACCCCAAGAATGATTGTTGATCCCGGGTTCGTTTTTCGTAATTCTTCGGTGTACCCCCACAGCTTGCCAAATTGATCATTAGGGTTTCCTTGAATTAGCTCCAACGCTTTCTTCTTGGCACGATATGCCTGCTGCCGAGAAACGTGGCACTCAACATTGTTGATTGTGTCTGCTCGGAATCCATGTATTGATCTTTTGGCGTCACTTTGGAACCTTTGTATAAAGCGTTCACTAAGCCAGGTACTTTTTAAATTTTTCACCTTGTACACCGTAGCGCATGTATGCTTGTCGTTGTACTCTCTCAACTGCCAACAATTTTCAGATTTTAACTTATGCAGCTTCATCCTCCACCCACAGGACTTCACTTTGCACTCTACATACACTCGAACGTCGTCATTTTTTCGGGTTTGGAGGGTCCTTTTTGTTAAAATAGCATGAGACTGCACCGCCTTCCTAAACTCCTGCTTCGAGCTAAAGCATTGCTCAAGTGTGAATACCGGTTTGAAGATTGTTTTTGGGTTGAAAACTGGAAATTTGGGTTGGTCGCACTCACCATCCGAAACCCTAGTTTCATCGAAGTCATCATCTTCATCCTGGACAATATCACCTTCCTCCTCGCTTGAGTCACTCGAAGACCCCTCCTTGTCAGATTCTACATAAGCGGGGTCTATCGTGCTTTTCTTCTGTCCCTCACTCGGCTCTCTAGCTTCTCTAACATTTGCATCGGGGTCATCGTCAATATCATCCCCAATGATGAATTCAGGTTCCTCTTGAATTTCATCAGTCATGTCACCTTCTGCCGCCATTTCTTCTTCACTACCTTCAACTTCAGAAGCATTTTCAGATTCGGGTAAATCGGTAGAGTCACTTAGTAGGACTGATTCAGGTTCAATAGGAGCAGTATACACATGAATCTCCCTGCTGCGCATCTGTTTCTTTGCCCAAGATTGTAAGTCATTTGTGTCCCTAATCACCCTCCACCCACCTTTGACTTTTTTGTAAAACTTAACAGCAGCTTTAAGCTTCATCTTCATACCCGCGAACACAGCCAGGTCATCAAACCTGACTCTATTGGCATTCACAAAATCAAACACCAAACGATCCCCTCCCACATATTCAGGTGTTTCTATTGCAAAGGAACCCCCGTGATGCAACACTAGTGTACAGTCGAAGGACCACTCCTTTGACAACAAAAAAACAATAAAAAAAACGAAAATCTCAAACAGACCCCATTAATAAACTACTGTAAAATCAAATTAACGAAATTGGTCTCAACACAAAGTGGGCACAACTGAATATAAAAAAGGGAATAAATCGTACAAACAAACAAAAGTAGGACCAATTGGTCTCCACCAAGTAACATAAAAAGCATCGAGAATAAAATAACCCTAACTAAAAGACAACAAAAAACGAATAAATACACATGGGCCACCACCCAACAACCCATTCTACCACCATTAACATATATAGTTGACATTAACACCTCATATTTGACATTAGCACCTCGTATTTCACAATCGTATAGCAGCTGAAAAGGGGATCAGAAACGTACCGTATCTAGGGTTGGGTTTGAAAATATCTACATTTCGCCGGAGATTCACCATTTCAATGGCCTGACCGACGAACAACTACAATTTTCCACAATATCAGTCTGAAATCGGCAAGAAATTGATCAGAAGAAGAGATTGGTTACAGTTTGTGTTCTTCGTTTTCTGGGGGACATCATTTGTGAGTAAAAAAAAGAAATTCTCTGTTCACGGAAATGGTAAGTGAGGTTAGAGAGATTAGCACAAATTGTTTTTTCTAAAACACGACTTTAGGTGAGAAGGGTTTAGGAGTTTTCAGTTTTTTTTTTTTTTTCCTTATCTAAATTCTGATTTAATGACATGGAAATCCTAATAAGCATGGATAGACACGTGTCGCAATTCCCCTAATATTTTTTATCACGTGACACGCACGTGCTAGTCTCCGGTGACTTAAGTGATCGGAATCATATTTTGTCCTTAAATTGGACAACACATGGAAGATACAGGACCAAAATTGAAATTATGAAACATAGAGGACCAGTTTCGGACAGGCCCTAACATACAGGACCAGTTTCGAATTTTTCCCATAAGTAAAATGAAGGGCTTTTATGTAACATTATCTTTCCAGCCTAAATTATATTAATTAGTATATAACTAACTTTATTTTATTTTATTTATAACTCCAATAATTAAGTCATGCCTTAAATAGACTTTAATTGTGCAGTTATGATTGGTATAGCTTTGGTATCTCAATGTGCTATCAACAAATGGGTAAATATGGTAGCCAAACATTCAATATTTATCTTCATAATAAATCAATTAATTTTTTAAATATATATATATATATATATATATATATATATGTGTGTGTGTGTGTGTGTGTAACTAATTTTAGTTGTAAGACCATGATTGAAAGTTAATAGTAAATAAAATATATTTTTTTTGTTTTTTTTGCGGAAAGAGTATTTATTACTATAGTATATTAAATTTCTTTATGCTTCAATTAAAAAAAATTAATTTTAAAATATTCTAAACTATATTTTTAAGATTAATATTCATATGCACCCTGTGCGGATTTTTCCGTTTTATACCTAAACATTTTTTTTTATTTAATTATCAAATAACAACCTATACTTGAGATTCAATTATAGTTCAGTTTATAGAAAACTTTATAATCCAGGTCATAGGCTAGGGATGGAATCCCACCAAACCAATCAGGATTATACTAAAAAAGAATAGCAGCCTATGCTCCACAGATTTATCAATTTGCGACCTAAAAATAATTCAAGAGAGAAAAATAAAAAATATTTAAAAATTATAAAATTATTTAAAATACTAAAAATAAGTTTAAAATTTATAAAATACTTTAAACTCTAAATTCGTTTAAAATATAATAAAATTACTGAAAATGCTAGATTTAAAAAAGTTATTTTCGTAAATATTATAATTATCTAAAAAATTCATCTTTTAAATAAATTTAAAATAATTAGTAGAAAATATGAATTACTTAAAAAGTAGAGCATATTTTTTTAAATATCTAATTTCCTGAAATAATCAGGATCTTTTTAAACTAAAATAATTAAATTTGAAAATACTTAAATTAATTAAAAAATACACTATAAAAATATAAAATTATTCAAATAATTTTTTTTAATTATTTAATCATTTTCAAAATGATTATTTTCTAACTTCCAAATTATTTTAAACATTTTCAAGAAAATTTCAACTTATTTGAATTATCCTATAATTATTTGTTTTTCTTAAAACACATCTTATAATTATTTTTTAAAATCTAAAAATTATCTTAGAAAACCTAAAAAATAAAAAGAATCATTTAAGATATGTGAAAGTACCATTAAAATTTTGAGAGTATTTGCAAAAACATCAACTTTTTTACAAGAGTTTAAACTAATTTATAAAAAAAAAAAAAAAAAAAAAAAAAAAAAAAAAAAAGATAAAATTATTTAAAATTCAAAAAATAATTTTTTAAAAAAAATCTAATTTTATGAAATTAGATTTTTTAAAATCAGAAAACTTAAAATTATGAAATCCTTTTAAAAGAATTTAAAATTTTAAAATTTTAAATTTTAAAAAAATTCAAGTTTTATGAAAATTATTTTTAAAAATGACATTTTCTGTTAGTTTTATGATATTTTATATGAAATTTCAGAATTTATAAATAATTTTGAGATTTATAAATAATTTTTAGATTTTAAATATTTTCTTTTCTCGCCAGAATTCTTTGCTAGAGGCTGCAAATTGATAAATATGAGGAGTATAGGTTGCTATTTGCTAAAAAGACATAGTTTAGGTATAAAACGGAAAAAGAAAAAAAAAAGAGAAAAAAAAAACTGCATAGATCCGGGTGCAAATTGATATTAACCCTTTTTTTATGTCTAAAATCTATTCATTTATTTTTGTCATACAACTTAATGTGTAATAATATCATAACCTCAGTATAAATCTTAGATTCATATGCCATTAAAATATTACTCCCTCCGTCCCACTTAAATTTGCATACTTTTCTTTTCGGTCCGTCCCACTTAACTTTGCACACTCTTAAAAATGAAATTTCTCTCACAATATCCACCCTTAAAATCTTTACCCTCAATCTCCACATTTGAAAAAGTCAAAGATTCCCTAAAATCTATTTTTTCTTAACATCCATGTTCGGTCAAGCGTGCAAAATTAGCTGGGACGAAGGGAGTATTTGTTAAGATCTCATTTAATTGATATAACAACCCGTATTTCTCTTTTATGTGAAGTATTATGAAAAAATGTCAAACCATTGTTAATTATAGCAGCAGTTTCTACAACAACAACTGCATACGATTGTAAATTTTTAAAAATATAATTTACTCTCACTATAACTCGAAACATTGCTCTTTTTATTTATTTTTCAAGAGATACATATTTGTTGAACCATTGTTAATTATATGAGTAGTAGAACCGCATCCCACTATAACTCGAACATTGTTCTTTTTCATTTTTTTATTCATTAAGAGATACATTTTATGATTAGGTTGATTATAAATATTTGTGACCAAAACTTTACAGTGTTAGTAACTTTAATATATTTACCCTGTAATAATGGTTTAAACTTTTAATTTCCATAAGTTTACATAACATTAATAATATAAAATTATTATTATTCTAAAATGGTATGATTCTAAATTATTATTTAAATTTATAAGATAACATGTCGTGCATCGCGCGGAAATATAACTAGTTGAGAGTAAACAATAATTTTAATATATCAAACCTCATATATAATAAAAAGATTTGTAAGACTAAATATTTCTATACTATATCATGGTATCCCCTTTTTCTGAATCTTTTAACATTATTATAACTTGTTTTATCAATACTAACATTATTTAACTTTTTTTTTTCCTCTTTTGAGATTCTTTCTAGGTTTTATTTGATTTTAATTATGCTTGCAATCAATCAAATTATTCATTTTCTTTTTGGTACTGAATAACCTAAGAAGTTGTGAATATATATTACAATATATGACTGCATTGAATTTTATTAGGACGATCGACTAATATCTTCACACAAAGTACAATCATTTTACATTCAAATTACTTTCTGTAATTAGATAATTGTAAAAAAAATAGTGATCACGTGCAAAACACGTACGTATTACTAGTATATATATACATATGTATGTATGTATTTTATCCGAAACGGAACACCGAAATACATCGATGCCGAAATATTTCATTTTAGTTGTAAATTCGAAATGGTGACCAAAACGGTATTAATAACTTTGCTCGGAATCCCAATTCTCCTTCGCTCTCTTCGCCTACATCATCTGGTTCCACCAAACCCAATCTATATAAATATAAAAGTAAAATGAGGGTTACTATTGTAAGTTACGTTTTCCCGCCTAAAATATATTTTTAGTGCATTCTTAATTTCTTCTAAAGCATTAATTATATTTTTTTCTTCAAATTAATACAATATTAAGTATTACCTTCCTTAATAAATGAATATATACTTTAATAAATTAAAAGTAAAAGTTAATGTATAATTTAATGATTGACTAATTAAATTATTATATTTGCAAATATTAATTTGTTATAATTAATCATGGGACTACGATTTTTACATATATTTATATATGATAATTAATCTTGAAATTATTTTTTAATACATATTCATATTTTCTATTTATTAATTTTATTTCGTTATAAATAACAATTACACTTTGCAATCTAAACTATGAGATTTTACATGTGCTACAATCTATATTTCTATTTAAAAAATAAAATTAACATGCTTGAGCTAACCAGGTTTTTTAGAGTTCTCAATATAAACAATACTTTGTCGTATTTTTTCATATTTTGCAACCTAAGCAAAATATACAGACATATATATATTAATTGTATCTTTAAATAAATTTCAACTTATACATATATTATTAAGATATATTGAAGAATTAATATACTTTATTTGATTAGTCCAACTATATAATAATCATTGAATTTTATTTTATTAATATCGAGATTTATTTAAAATCTAAAAAGTATTTGAGTATATTAAACCACCATGTAAAATATTAAAACTTGAAAATTAATTTTTCTTAAAATAAAGTAAATAGTTATAGTTAAATTTTGAAAAATTATTTGGATAAATCAAAATATTTAAAAAAATTGAAAAAAAATAAAAGAAAACACTAATTTTCTTATAATAAAATTCTATTTATTTTATTTGATATGTTTTGGTGTGTCATGTGATATTTATGTATTTGTATTTGTTTTAGTATTCATTTTCAATTAAGCTGTTGCGGGTTCGCATAGGTTAAGGTGGATACCCACATACACACACACTAAAAATATATGTTTGGGTTTCAATATTAGGAGATATTCATTCTTAAAAGTCGATATAATTTATTTTTACATTGAATATTTGATCTTAATGTAAATTTATAAAATAATATATTTATAAAATGTAAGTTATATTAAATCCATATATCACTTGGGAGAAATTGATATTTACATTATTTATATTGTGGGTTAATATTATTTTGCAACATGTAGTAGCGTGTTTTTCAGTTTTTTTTTTTCAATCACAACCTGAACTATACGTTTTTTTTTGTTTGCGACCCCGCAACAATTTAAGTGAGAAAAATAAAACAATATAACAAAATATTTAAATAATATTAAATTTTTACAAAATCTTCTAAAAATTATTTCTTAAATTCTAAACTTCATTTAAAATACCAGAAAATTAACTTAAACATGTTGAAAATATATTAAAAAAAATTGAGCTTTTTTATAAAAAAATTAAAATCAATTCATTTTAAACAAGAAAAATAAAATAATAATTATTTTTTTAAAATCATAAAACTATTATAAATTTCTGAAAATTATCTTTTAAACTCTAAAACTTTATTCAAACTATTTGAAAGTTATCTTGAAAATTTATTTTAAAATCTATAAAATTTCGTTTAAGACATGTGGAAGTATCTATGAAAAGTCAAATTTATGATATAAGTATCTTTTAATTATTTTTTTGAAAAAATAAATCAGTTTAAAAATATTTAAAGTTATTTGAAGTAATATCAAAATTATTCGATCTTTTTTTATGAAAATTGATTTTTTATTAAAATAATTTCTACATTTTTTTCAGTTATGTTTATGATATTTTAAATAATTTTGTAGAATTTAAAAATAAATATTGTATTTTCTAAATATTTTTATTTTAAATAGCTTCTTTTCTCTCCAAAAATTGCTACCAAAGGTTGCAAAGGTGGGAAAGCGCAAAGTTCAGGTTGATCGTAAAAAAAGAAAAAAATGATTATTCAAATATTTATTTAGTTAGAATATAATAATTCTATTTTTTATATTAGATAATATTATATTTAATTTAATAAATAATTACTTTTTAAATAGATTTCCGTGCATCGTACAGGAGCGATACTAGTGAACTTAAAAAAAAAAAAAAAAAAAAAAAAAAACTGAAAACCTCATTCCAAATGATATGCCTTTCAGAAGTGGATCCACTGACTTTAAGCACGATACAACTAACCCAGTATCGCAAAATTTCATTATAAAATAGCAACTTTATTAATATGTTCAAAATAAACATGTGCAAAAATATGAAATTAAGAGAACATAGCAAGGCTAATAATAAGTTGGCATGGCCACTAATGAGACAACTTACCAATCCATTCATGTCAGCATTGACGACATATGCATTTTCAAATGCATTCAATTGATGAAACTAAAATCATAATAACTGAACTTGTTCAAATAATATTAATGAAGTCGTAAATTCATAACTCATATTAATCAGTGCAGTTTCATTTTACTTTACGGTGTGCTAATTGTGTCTCACATTAAACTACGTCATTTTAAAAAACATATAAGAATAATAAGTTTCAAAGTTTGAACTGAAACAACGTCATTTTAATGTGGGACATGATTAGTGCACCATAATTGAGAAAAGGGGATCTTGAAATATCATTTGTCAAGCATAACCTAAAAATAAATCAGGTCTCGGTTTTTCTTATACAAAATTATAGGGCAAAGTCTCATATGCACCAGTTGTATGACGCAATTCGGGGTGGATATGACGATTTATTCTTAAATGTATTGCTTGTTCTTATAATACATTTACAAGTGATATATTTAAGCATAAATATTAATAAATTTTCAATATGATATATTTATCCAAATCATGTATTACATTTAGACAAAATACTAATATAGCTTTGCTAATAATTCGAATTGTACGAATCTTATGATTGCTCATGACTCGGATTGCACAGGACCTCAATTTTAGATGACGTATCTCATTGTAGATGAGCAACAATGATAAAAGTGAAATTCTCAATGAAGAAAAGTTGGAATATGAAGCGTATAAAACCCAACTAAAAAGCAGCAGAGTATAAATAAATAAGGCCGAAGGCCTATTGGGCTGCTCTGATTTTTCGTGAACTTCGGCCCATACTACTACTACTACTTCGTCCTTACATAAACCCACAAACGATAAATTAACAGACATTGCTGTAGACTGGTCGAGAGTTGGACTTGAGACTCGGTGAGTCGTGAAGATGTCAGCAGCGGAGAGCAGCGAGCCAACTCGCATAATGGTGGCGGTGAACGAGTCAACTGTTAGGGGTTATCCCCACGCTTCCATCAGCAGTAGAGGTGCTTTTGATTGGACTTTGAAGAAAATCGTTCGCTCCAATACTTCTGCTTTCAAGCTTCTCTTTCTTCATGTTCAAGTACCCGATGAGGATGGTATACTAGTTGTTCTTTATTTTCTAGTTCTCGTGTCTTTTAATTGTTTGAATATTTCTCACAGTTGGTATGATTTTGGTGTAAGTTTATTTGCACTGTTTACTTCAGTTAGGGTTTTCGATTTATTTTCCTTCTTTCCTTTTAGGAAGAAAATACTACAATCCGTCTAGGGTTTCTTTTCGATTGTTGTTGCGTATATTTTTTCACATGTTTTCTTGGTTTTTTTGTAAACTCTATAAATCTCTACTTTGATTATTTGATATCCGAATATTCTTATGTGCTTTTCGCGCTGATTTATTTCTGCTTCCGAAGTTTTCCGTCTTTCTTATGCACTTACATGCATATTGGAATAATTGACGATTTCAATTGAACATTCGTATGAACGTCTTCCTGTTGTTTCTGATGTTTATGGGTCTTCTTTGCAAGATGGTAGTGTAGTTATTGATATATTGGATTAATTTGGGACAATTGTGCTGAAAAGTGTTGGTTCTCGTTTCCTGCAAATGTGTGAAAATTCACTTGTTAGGTTGTTTATCATGGTGACTAGCTCTTATGGAATTATCTATTTTATGTCTCGACGTTGTTTTCTTCTAGTCTATGTTGTTATATCTCTACCCTGTTTGAAGCTTTCACCTTCAGACCAGTTGTTACTTAGCAGAATTAATATTGTTGTTATTCATGCATGCCATTATATATAGATCGATTACATAATAATAGAATGACGTGATATGACTTTAGTCCTTCTCCATAATCTTGCTGAACTGGATATTACTATTTGATTAACTTGATTCATTTGGATGTTTACTAATTATCTGTCAATTATACCATCAAAGGAAATTATTCATGTATTCATTAATTTACTTTCACTGAAAACTTGACCTTGGCTCATTTTCTGCAAGTGCTTCGTCCCATTTGGATCCTTGTTTTATTTCTTAAAGATAGGTGGAAAATGCTAAAATTTACTGCATAATCCAGGTTTTGATGATATGGACAGTTTGTTTGCCTCTCCGGAAGACTTCAAGAATATGAAGCACAGGAACAAGATCAGGGGACTTCATCTTTTGGAGTATTTTGTGGAACAATGTCATGAAATTGGGGTATAAAATGATTCCTGCTCGGGCTCCACCCCCTCTTCCTGTGTGTATTAGGGCCTTGCTTCTAAGAAGATAATCAGTCATTTTGGTCCATCTTTCATGGATATAAAGACAGTGCTTTTCAATGAATCCCATCACTCTTGTGTAATTGAAATGATTTCTAATATATTGTAGGTTGCGTGTGAAGCATGGATCAAGAAAGGTGACCCTAAAGAAGTCATCTGCTTTGAGGTGGAACGAGTCCGTCCTGACTTTCTTGTTGTGGGCAGCAGGGGTCTCGGGCCTTTCCAGAAGTATGTGTTCCTCTCTTCTTCCATTCTCTACCATTGTTCAATATCATTTTTTACAAAATATTTATCTTGTACTACCTCAGTGTGATCTGGCTCATTAATTGAGGTGTCAGCTGTAAATTGGTGTTCTGATCAAGACAGTATTAAGCTTTCCAATTGATTTTGTAGGGTGTTTGTGGGAACTGTGAGTGAATACTGTGTAAAGCATGCTGATTGTCCCGTAATTGCAATTAAACGTAATGCAGCTCAGACCCCTCAGGACCCTGTTGATGACTGATTGATGCTGCTGCCTGTTGATAGATGATTGAGACCGGCCTCTTGTTTCATTTGATGTAAATGGATTGATATCGTTTTTTTTCTTCATTCATGTCTGAAAGTATGAGTCTTGGCTGGCTTATATGTGAATTCTGGATGTGATACCGTTACTCCTCAGCCATCCAAATTTGTAAAGTGAGTGAGGTCAATTTTAGCGAGTGAACTATATTTGTGTAAGTTGCTAGAGTATTATTTGTACTTGTATATTGGCTGGTAGAGGTTGTTCATGGAAGTAGTTTAAAGCCATTAGATATTGGCTAGTAGCACTTTAGTGCTGTCGTAATAGCTGGGCTGGACCTACCTCATTTGCCATAATCCGCCTTCGAACGGGTTGGAATGATGGCAGTCTCAACCCGATTAAATCTCCTCTGGTTGGGGTTGGGTGTAGTTAGGGGTGGTTGGGTACAATCATCTATACCATTACCACAGTGAATTTTTTTCCCATATATGGATAAATATCAAAATACCAATCTTTTTCGGTATTCAAAACATACTGAAATCTTTTAGTTCTTGTACCGTTAGTGTATTTTAATTTTTTGTATACTACCATATGGCACTGAAAATTCGGTATACACGAAATATGCAGAGTGAACAAACATCATTGAGAGGATGTTTGACTAAATTTATTTCAAACATTGTATAAGTTGTTTAAAGAGCTTATAGGATGTAGTTTCTTATAAGAGATTATAAGCTAATAAAGTGTTTGAATAAAAATGCTTGTAAGCTTGTAATTGAACAAAGTGATTTAACTATGAAACGTGTAGTATGTGAAAAGTATGTAATGTGTGAAGTGTGTAGTTTTCGAAATGTGTGTAGTGTGTGAAATGTGTATAGTGTATGTGACGTGTGCGAAACTTGTGTAGTGTGTGTGATGTGTGTGTAGCATGTGAAATTTAAGTGTAACTTGATTTTAAAAATAAGATGAATTAGAGGGATTTTTTTTTTTTTTTTTAACTTATACCCCCTCCGTTCCATATTAATTGACGTTTTAGGATGAAAGGGAAGAATTAAGGATTAAATATTTTGATATATATACCACAACCAAAGATTTGATAAAATAAAAATATATCTAGTAGATTGAAAAGTAGAGATATTTTAGGATTGAGTCCAGGGAGAAAATTGGTAGAATTGATGAAAAATATGTAAAACGTCAATTAATTGGAAAAGGGAAGAACATCCTAAAACGTCAATTAATATGAAACGGAGGGAATAAGTTTTAAGAACTTATTTTTATATTTTATAAGTTGTTTAATATTTTATTTTGCTAAATACAGTACAAGAATTTATAGGCTCTCAAACATCTTATAAAATGTTAAGGTTAGCAAAATAGCCTCTAACCAAGGGTTACCTTACCTCCAAGGTCTTCCGTGAACGCATATTGTTGAGGGTTTCAAAATATTTTTGAAAAATATTTTTATTTTATATAGGAAAATGTTTTTGCTACAATATTTAAAAATATTTTGATGGAAAAAAGATATTCTGTTATGATCATTTATAGATATTTGTGGGCGATTTAAAATGTTTGTGGTATTTTATTGTTATCCGTTATTTTATAATGATCTTAAGTGAAAAGCATATTATGGGTTTTCCTTTTCTGTTTCGGGTCTTTTATTTGTCAAGTATTTTCTATAATTAAAGTATTTAGGAACAAAATCAAACTTAAAACGAAATGAATAATTCAATATTAATTGAGTTTATTTAATGAGTATAACCTAAATCAACTAAATATGACAATAAATTGAAGACACATCAATGCCTAATGGACGGACGACACATGGTAAATTGAGAGTGTGGATTCTTCTTTTATACTATATGATTTTAACAAATAGCAAGGTTGTATCAATTGGAAATTGACATGTTAGATAACGTTGCATGTAATTTTTATAGTACACTTCATGGTTGTTTTGTTAGTAGTTGTATTTTTATATGTTATTGCTTGGTTAATTCACAACTAATGTGGTGGAAGTCTCTTATGTCCTATGTTAATATGACCTGTTATATCCTATGTTAATATGGTTCATGATAAGATTGTTTAAGAAATATCGACAAAAAAATATGAGCTCCTTTAAGTAGTACTCCCTCCGTCCCGGCTTAACCTGCTTAGGTTGACCGGGCACGGGGATTAAGAAAAAGCAGATTTTGTGGAATCTTTGACTTTTTTAAAGGTGGAGATTGAGAATGAAGATTTTGAGGGTGGAGATTGTGAGAGAAATTTGCTATTTATGGGGTAGGCAGGTTAAGGTGGGACAAACTAAAATGACAAGTAGGCAGGTTAAGTTGGGACGGAGGTAGTACATATTTTTTAGGTGACATGTGTAGCCAAATAGAAGATCGTCGAAAATATTAAATGAATTATGTCAAAACATGCTAAGTTTTAATGTGTGTAATAGGTTTTGATGGCCCAATTAAAATAGCATACTTAAACATAATTTATGGATTTCTGTAGTATCGTATAATTACGAGTTCTTTGTGTAGAGGAGATTTTCAAATTATTTAGGATAACATATTCGTAAAATTATAATAAATCATACTTCAACTAGTGCATGGTATATTTGTTTGAGAACTCTGTTGTATGAAGTTCGTAATAATCAAGATTACTCAATGTGAGATGGCAGAATCTCTCAAATTTAACAAGACTTAATTATTGAATTAGGTAGTATTGAGTTCAAACATGATAGAATATGCGTCTTATCATTGTACCTCGCGATGTCGGAACAAATTGTCACACTAGCTGGCCTCAATTTTGACTTGGAATACGCCCACTTTGTGGTAGGCTGCCCGAGAACGGCACGGATCAAACGCATAATCCGGGTTGTTCCCATTGAGCTAATGTCCATAGTTCGGGCCAGACAAGCTGAAAATTTGAAAGTGCTACTCATGTAACTCATCCTTTAAAATACAGTAATTGTGCCTGGTGGACCCAGTGATAGTTGGGAAATTTTAACAAACTGTGATACTGTTCACGTACTCATTAAAAATATAAGTGCTCTTTGTTGCTATTTGATAAAGTAAGTGAACTCGTCTGTGCCACAGGCGAGTTCACTTCTCCCTGACACCAAAACAGTGATCTCGCCCCTGCAAGGGGCGAGATCAATTGTGATTATATATATATATTTTTTTTTAATCTCGCCTATGCGAGAGACGATTTCACGTATAAAGCGTATAAAAATACTCAATCTCGCCTCTCCCAGAGGCGAGATCATGTATAATTTTTTTTTTTTTTTTAAGCCGTATACCTGAGGGGCGAGTTCAATTATTTCACGGTTTTCCCTAATTATTTTTGTGTGGAGGACGAAAATATCGGTATTTAAAAATATCGATATTCGCGGAGATATCGATAGATATCGGAATATTGGTGTAATTTTCTAAAAAATATATTAAAAATTTAAAAAAATTATTTTGTGTGTATATATATATTACCTAAAAAGGAATAATTTATTTTTTTAACTCGCATTCAACTTTTTCTTTATGTAAGATTAAGATTATCGTATAGTCAATGCAATAAATTCGATTAGTTAAAATTTATAATATTTAGTTTAATTATAAATATTTAAAATATCAATTAACATTTTACGCAATTATTACAAATAACATGAAAGACAAAATCTAATATATTTTTTAGGTAAGACAAAATCTAATATATTTTTTAGGTAAGACAAAATCTAATATATTTTTTAGCAACTTTATGCAACTATTACAAATAACTTGAAGAAAAATATATTTAGTTTTTTTTTTGTTTCGAAGTTATTTGTAATAGTTGCATAAAGTTGCTAAAAAATATATTAATTTTGTCTTACCTAAAAAATATATTAGATTTTATCTTACCTAAAAAATATATTAGATTTTGTCTTTCATGTTATTTGTAATAATTGCGTAAAAAGTTAATTGATATTTTAAACATTTATAATTAAACTAAATATTATAAATTTTAACTAATCGAATTTATTGCATTGACTATACGATAATCTTAATCTTACATAAAGAAAAAGTTGAATGCGAGTTAAAAAAATAAATTATTCCTTTTTAGGTAATATATATATACACACAAAATAATCTTTTTAAATTTTTAATATATTTTTTAGAAAATTACACCAATATTCCGATATCTATCGATATCTCCGCGAATACCGATATTTTTGAATACCGATATTTTCGTCCTCCACACAAAAATAATTAGGGAAAACCGTGAAATAATTGAACTCGCCCCTCAGGTATACGGCTTAAAAAAAAAAAAATATATATATATATATATACATGATCTCGCCTCTCGATTGAGTATTTTTATACGCTTTCTACGTGAAATCGTCTCTCGCATAGGCGAGATTAAAAAAAAAATATATATATATATATAATCACAATTGTTCTCGCCCCTGGCAGGGGCGAGATCACTGTTTTGGTGTCAGGGAGAAGTGCACAGGCGAGTTCACTTACTTTATCAAATAGCAAAAAAGAGCACCTATATTTTTAATGAGGACGTGAACAGTACCACAGTTTGTTAAAATTGCCGTGATAGTTGAAAAATCGCGAGATTTCGCTGCCCAACCTTAGTTTCGAACCTGAGACCTCTAGAATGAGATTCCAAGCTTTAACCACCAGACCGAGTCAACAACATGTTATTATGTCTACATATTATTTATATAACCTATTTAGTAAAATTCTACTTACAATAATATATACCTTATGAAAATGAAAATTAGAAATAATTGGACATTTTTATAAATCTTTTGTTTTGTTTATAATTTTAAGATGAATTTATGTATTAAAGTTGGTTATAATATTTTTCAAATATTTTGTTAAACTTTCGAATTTTTAATATAATATTTCCGTACTAGTAATTAGTAATGTTATATGAAAAAGGTCAAAAAATGTTTTATATTGCCACTCATTGTTTATATTATTTTATATTTATAAATTAGTTATAAATAAATCTATTTCTATCAAATTTAAGATGCCTATATGTATTTGAGTTTGTTATAATAATTGTAAATATATCATGTTAATTTTTTAAATTTTTAATATATTTTTTAATATTTTTCAGAAAATTGCACCAATATTCCGATATTAATCGATATCTCACCGATATCTCCGTAAATTGAAAGATCGATATCTCCGCGAATACCGATATTTTCGTCCTTGGTTATAATTCATATTCGCAACAGTCTTATCTAAAATGTAAGGTGGACTAGGACGACCAGTTAGGCCGGATAAATTATACCACCACTACGAATGCACCAAATTTGATGTGTTACTTGGAAGAGCGAAGACACAAAGTTCTTATTAATCTGCCGGTGTTCAAAAGAAAATTTTAAACAAATTCCAAAAGATTGTTTGTTCCACTGCAGGTACAGGAGACTGAGTTTTATTCAATGCTATCAAGTTACTACAACACCATTACTATCTCTTACTAATATACGATCAACCCACATAACCAAAATAATAAGCTAGTTTAACATATGCAAGCACCACTTAGTTCGTAAACTCGACTTCCTTTACGATGTCGTCTTCTCAGCCATAACTCTTACTTTGTCACCAACCGTTTCCACGGTCTCCATAAGATGTCTCATGTCATCCTTCAAGCTAGATTTGTCCTCAGACGAAAATTTCGAATGGTAATTCTCCATAATAGCTCTAGTTATCTCAACTTTCTGTCTGATAATATCCATGTCTGAAACCAAATCCTGTTTCTCGAGGGCCCGTTCAAGAGGCGAAGAAACTTTCGGACGAGATCTTTGCGACTTTAAACCAGGTGAGGCGTGCAGCAACCTATGATCGACATTCACCGAACCAAATGGATTCTGTTCTAACGATGACTTGAAGGCTTCTTCTGCATCGGAGTCTTTGGTATACACAACACAGATTGAGTGAGAAGCTGCATCAATCTTAGTTTGCTTTCTGTTGAGGCTCCCAAACTTGCCAAAATGTCCCACAATCTCTTTCTTTGAAGGCAAAGGAAATCCAATGGCGAATTGCAATATCAGGCACGGTAGACTTGGACCTTCCACTGTTCCCATGGGACTTCTTGCAACAGAAGCCTCAGCTGCTTTTTTGGAGCTGGATGTACCTGATTTGTTCTCACTCTTTGAAGCTTTGGGAGAATCGGCTTTGCTCCGAGCATGCTCTTTTCCTAGCTGGGAAGGTAGTGATTTTCGTTTCACTCCTGCTTTGCATTTACGAAATATTTTGTAGTCAAGACCATGTAAGTTGGTTGAGCTTCTGAGTGCGGAAACGAATGCAATGACTGTATGAAAAGAACCCTTGTTGCTCAAGTAAGATATATCAAGCGCTGCAAGCTCTATGTCTGATAACAATTCATTAACGGGAGCATTGACATCAGTTACGGAAAAGCTCAGTTTCTTATCATTATTAACTGTGAGTGGACTTCTATCCTCAGATACATTGAGCCTTTCTAGCTGCCTATTTGGAAGTTCTTTCTCAGATGCATTATCAATAGACTCTGGAGTAGGTTGTGAAGCCACACCGTCTCCCTTTGCCCCTGTTTTATGCTGTCCCACCTGAGCTGTCTTGGTAGTTTTATCATTCTCAACTTCCAACTCTATCCTTGAGCTTGAATTTCCCATTCTTGAAGCAGGATTCGTGTACGGAGGAGATAAGTACTTGCTCCTCTTCCTCTCCCTTGGGCTAGACACTTTCTCCATTTCGTCGTTGTCTTTACCAGACGCATTTTCAGCACTAGCAACCTCAATTTCCTTGGGTTTTCTCAACAACCGGCCTCCATTTACACCATTGGATCCCCCTAAACCACTAGTGTTTGCATCCAAATCCTCTGCATTTGTTAGTTTAGGCGATTCCAAGACCTTGACTTTTCTCTTCCTGCCCTTCTTACCAGTTGAAGCTCCTTCATTGCTTACTTCTCCATCATTACTCTTCTTCCTTCCCCTTAGGCGAGACACTTTTTCCGTTTCCTCTTTGACTTTATTAGAAGCATTTTCAGTGCTAGCAATCTCAATTTTCTTTGGTTTTCTCAAGGATGGGCCTCCATTTACACCGTCAGAACCCCCCAAACCAATAGAGTCTGCATTTGAATCCCTTGCATTTGTTAGTTTAGGTGATTCCAAGACATTGACCTTTCTCTTCCTACCTTTCCTTGCGGTTGAAGCTCCTCCTTCGTTGCTTACCTTTCCATCATTACTCTTCTTCCTCTTCTCGGAAGATTTAGAATTCTCAAAATCTGCCGCCTCTTTAACTAAACCTCTCTTTCGATTTTCAGGCTTTATATTATTGTTTTCCTTCATAAGTTCAGCAACACTTTTCTGCTTCCTTTTATGAGAAACCTTGATTTCTGCCGTTCCCCGGGAGTTTGCAGAACCAACTGTGGGTGAAGCAAGACACTCGTCATCCGGTGGGCGAAGGATTGGGACTTCAATTGGAATGCTGAAATCACGCGCAACTTCACCTGCGTTCTTATTCTTGTCTTCCAGACCTTCAATGTGAAGGGGTTCATGATACGCAGGCAAATGATAACCACCTTTGTAGTAATAAAAGGCAGCTAACCAACTTCTCATGATTGCAAGGTGAAGAACACTGTCGATAGAAACTCCCTTTGCTAATTGCATCACTTTCTCAAGTACATTTTCTGGTTCAAACTCGGGAATTGAAAGACGCTTAACATCAACATCCGGCATCAAAACTCCAGCTTTCAATCCCGCATTTTCCACCACCGGACGAGCAAGGCCATCTTTCTTCTCCTTCGATATACTGTTAAAACTCATCTTAGACTCCACAACCCTACCAATCTCATCAATGGCCATTTCTACAGCATTGAGAAAACTCTTCGAATTGCTATTAGTCGACATTTCCGGAAAGTTCTCCACAAAGGGTATAAGTTGTGATGGCAAGCACCACGAACAAGTACCATCCCCGAAAAAGGCCACCAAAAGGCGTCCCTCCTGTTTACGTTTTAGGGCAAATTCCGAAGCATCTTTTGTATCATAAACCTGTCCAGGCCACCATGGATGACTTCTGATTTTGCCCCAAACGAAATCTCCCACATGAAACACATTCTCCTGATCCTTCAACTTCTCAGGAATCCCTTCTCCTTCTCCATCCACATCCATACCATTATCTTCCCTCTCACTTCCATTCAATTCCTTATCCCCATTTTCAGTCAAGTAGTCCTCACCAGTGTCATTTCCCCCACCACTTTTAATGATTTCGTCTTGAGAACCATCAGAATTCATCTTAGAATCAATACCATTGACCCTTACATTCGAACTACTATAAGATAAGGAGCTCAATTTTCTGACTCCAAATTTCTCTGGTTCCTCAACTAAAGTAGACTCTACAATAGTTTCGCTCTCCATGTCGCGGTCGATACCAACAACATCAGCACCACCATCAGAAGCACGAGACCGATTGTCTTCTGGTTTAGAACCTGAATTCCCCGTTATGGCTTCAGGATCCTCAGAAAGAATTTGTGTCGCAGCAACAATATCTTCCAGAGTTGCCATATATGAACTGAAAATTAAATCCCTAACTTTTTTCCCTTTCTTTATTTATCACGCAAGCTTTCGAACATTTACAACTACAAGAAAATAAAGAAATAAGCATAAAACACAATAATTATTAAGAAGTTGTTGTAGCCTAGCATTAACTCGCAAAGATTTACAATTAATCACGGAGATAAATAATCATTGACCAAGAATTATAGAATTAACACAAAAGCACTATACAAAATTGAAGAAAATCGACAAAAAAAGGTATAGACAGCCGAAGCAAAATAAAAACGAGATAGAGAAGACGAAACATACCGAAACAACAAAGAGAATACGTTTTCCACTAAAAGTTTAGGCCGCGATAACCTTGACGATCATCTTCTTTAAAATATATACGTAAAGGATTTTAGCAAGTGTAGTGAAGAGTTGAGTTAGGGTTTTGGGGATTGATTTCGGACAAATGAAGGTGACTGAGAGTTGAAATGCGAGTAGTTAGGGTCCTTAGGGATGGGTATAGCTTTTATTACTTTGTTTTCTTTTCCGTTTTTTGGGCAAGGAAAATTAAAGTAATTATTCCGGAAAAGATGAGCTGCTCGAAGATATTTGAATGTAGCGGGTGCAGTAGACCGCAATTAAAGATAAGTAAGATGGGCAACTTTGTGCGGAAAATAATAAAATTTCCATCGTAGATTCATATGATTGTTGGCGCACTCTAATAATGCCCTTTCTTACAAGTGCCACTCGTGGTCTTAACTCTTAAATTAGCAGTATTTTTTTTTATTCGTTCTCTCTATTTTTATGTTACCAATTGGATAAAAGCTAACTAATCACTATCAAACACTTGGTATAATAATATGGACGCAAATTTAAAAGAAATGGACTTCCTTTTATCACCATCAACATGCAAATATCAAAATATTAAAGATATATATGAAAAACAATTAATCGTCGACAATAGGGGGCGGGCAATTTTTTTTTTTTTTTTTTTGGAGGACAATTATACATACTTACCTCATTAGATATCATACCCAAGGTTGCCGAAGTCGGAAATCGTTAGTCGGGCGGTCTCCAAGCGACTAGCGACTAGGCCGAGTACTCGCTGAGTACTCCTCCCGATTTTTTTTTTTAATTTTTAAATTTTTAAATTATTTTTTAAATTTTTTTGGCATGACCTATATATAATTATATGTCCAGAAAAATCAGAAAAAGTGGAGAATACTCACAATATAATTATACTAGTCCCATCAATTCAAGCGACTACATACTAACAAAAAATCTAAAATACACATCAAAAGTTCAAAACTAATACATATTAATTACTATTTACTAATTAGCCAAGGACAAGGAGACACTAAAACCACATAAATAAGTAATAATCAATTTAACCACAAACTACCAAATAGGAAAATACTCAAATAGTCCATAATACATAACATAATAAACCAAATATTGAAATACCCAAGTCATAAACACATTCTTTTTATCCAAAATGACATCAAATTCATATATGTCAATTAAAAAAAAAAAAAAAAAAAGGAAAAAACGCAAAAAAGGGGGTTTCTCCGTCTCGGTCGAGTAGAACGATTTCGCCGACTCGGCCGAGTAGGCGCCGACTCGGCCGAGTAGGCGCCGATTTTTTGCTCAGGCGATTTTTTGTGCGATTTTAGACAAATCGGGTCGGTTACCAACCGAGTAGCGACTACTCGGCGACTACTCGGCCGAGTAGTCCGAGTTCTGCAACCATGATCATACCAAACAAAGACGGAAGGATCCAAGGGCCCATTGGCCCATAAATTATTGCAATTAGGTATTTAATAATTTTATTGAAATTATATAATCATATTTTGTTACTGTAAACTTGCGGGTTCGAATCTCGGCTATATATTTATATTATTTAATTAATTCTTAATTATAATATGAATTATTAATAATTCATTTTTTGGGTTTTTTTTATTGTTTCCTGTTTCTTTGGCATAGTTTGTTGTTAGATCTAGTAGTCATTGTTTACCATAAAAGTACTTGTTTATCTTAAAAGCATTGCTTTTAGTTATTAATTTTAGTCCTTAATAATATACTTCTCATAATTAATGCAAAAATATATTAAGGGTATGTTTGCTTTGGGTTAGCCCAACCGTTCACCGGTTGGGCCAACCCATTGCATGTTTGTTTTAAAGGGCGTTGGCCCAAGTTGATTACAATCAGGGTTTGGGGGACATAAAAGTCGTCCCCCATGTGCCTTTTCAGTTTCTTACTTCAAGAGAGAGGAGAGAGAAAGGGATGTGACTCCCCTTTACTCTCTCCACCGTCGTCTGCACAATCTACCCCTATCTCTTCCATTTTTTGTCCTTCCCTGTTCTTGAAGAGAAGACCTTTCGTCTTCTGTGTATCAAAGTTATGGCTCACGCTGTTCTTGGGCCCCCTATGGGGTGATATTAATGGCCCTCAACGGCCATTTTCAGAGATCTTTTTCTACATTGAGTGCTCTGTATTACGCGATTTAGGGCTTTTCAGAAATTTTCTGCTATTGCAGAGAATCTCTGCTGCATGCATCACTTTCGTCTGGTTTTTGATTCGAAAATTGATTTTTTTACCGATTCTTACCCTAGTTGTTGTACTGTGTTTGTGTTGTGTACTTACTGTGTTAGTCTTCTCGATTTAGGTTTCGTTGACTGAATTTTTGTTATAGCTTATAAAGCCATGTCTTCAGATGAATCTTCGTCTGTTCCTAAGCGATATCAGCTGCGGAAAAGGAAGAAAAATTCAAAGCACCAACACACCTTGCACACACTTTGCACCAGTCCATTAGTTTGGCCATACAATCTTCGAATTAGGAGGAGGAAAGATTGCACCTCCTACTGCTGTGCTCAGACGGAGTCTGATTCGAGTACTGCGACTCTTCCCCCTCCCAGGAAAAAGGTGACTGAAAATACTTGTTTTAACTTGATTTGTTAAATTTTTAAAGACAAAATTATTCTGAATAATTTTCTGATGGATTTTGGTATTTTGAAAATTATTGTGACGGATCTGTGTTGAGGGTTTCGTTGGGTGTCTTTCGGGTTTTTGGTATTTTTTGGTATTTTTTTGGTATTGTGACGGATCTGTGTTGAGGGTTGAAAATTATTTTGGTATTTTTTTTCTGTTCTTGATGTCTTTCGGGTTTTTGCCAAAAATTTTCTGATGCTCCTTATCTGTATCTTATTTTAACGTAAGCTTTGACAATAAACTATTCCGATCTTGCTGTGCTTAGGGTGTTTGCCAAAATTTGCAGATTCTGCTTATCTGTCTTCTTGTTTTTCCCCGTAAGTTATGCCATGTGACTATTCCGATCTTGTTGTCTTTCGGCTTTTTGCACAAATTTGCCGATGCTACTTATCTGTCTTTTTTTCTGACTAAGGATTGACTTTTGAAACTGATGTAGTTACGTATTATTTGGCTGTATGGGTGAATCTTGATTATATGGCCTAGAAAGCATTGTTAGGTGATCGGATCCACTAGTCCACCATAGATGGGTTTCTATCACCCATTGAGTGCATAGAGTGAAACTTTCTCCCGAGGTCCGTCTAGTGGGTCCGATTTTAGTTTAGGAGCGTTAGGTCTATGTTCAATTGAGCGACATGCTTATTCCGTGAAATGACCCCACAATCGTTTCAATCTTTTTGGGGAATTCGTTATTCATTTGGACCTATCTGTCTTGTGTGCCTAATTATTCCGTGTTTATTCTTCTGCACGTAGACTTGTGTGTAATTTGTGCATATTGTATTGTATTGTGTAGTTTGTAAATGTTGTAGTGAAAGATTGTTAATTGTGGGGTCTAACAACAAATGGACTGCTGTCTATACTCTTTTTAGCAAATTCATTGCTAAAAAAAATACAAATGCAGTCCCACATTTCGTAACATCACATCCCTTTGATACGGAGCAATTACGAGTAACGGGTGTATCCAACAATAAACAAGGCAGAAGGGAGGTGTTGTATGTTTATAAATAAATTGTATATTCAAGCAACATTAATGAATAAAATGATTGAATTTCGGGGATTTTACTTGACCTTTTTGTACGATTGCACATATTGTTCATATTCAACTGTATACGTCTTATTGTATAAAATTGTAAGCAAAAAAAATTGAAATTGAAAGTTGGAAACACTTTAGTGCACTACAAAACAAACAAAAAAAAGAACGAACACATACCGAATTAATGAATCAAAAAAAAAAAAAAAAAAACCTAGGAGGAAGACGTTATAATTTGAATTCAATGGTGACATTATATAATAATTCAACCTAATATGTCGTGTTTTGGGTGTACAGTCTACGATAAAAATTGGATTGTGTTGAATTATTGTGCGGTATTTAAAACTGGATTGTCTTGAATTAGGGAAAAATATATGGTGCTGCATAATTAAAGCTATGGTGCTATGTGCTGACATTAAAGTGAAATATGAAACAACTTTTTTCGTATGATATTTTTTTGAAACGTTTGAACAAATTGAGATTGGGATAGGGTCGCTCGAAGTTGAACTTTGGACAATTAACTAGGCTACTGATTCACCATAAATTCGTGAAATAGTCTGGTTTTTAGATGCAGTGCATAATTTTGAGAAAATATTTTCATTTAAATTAACCTCAAGTTAGTTGGACAATTTAATGCGTGAAGTTATGCATACCCAATTGGCGAATTTTGATATAACAATTAAGGCAATACTCTTTTAGATGGCAAGTGCTCGCGGAAGTACTGGTGGTAGGCGTAACGCCTCAGGTGATCCACGCGCCACGTGGACGCGCACGACGGAACATGAGCTAATCACTCATACGCATGCTGAGTACATTATTGGGGGTTATTTAACTCAACAATGGAGTGATTTGACCCTCACTCGTATCTGTACAAAACTAAACGCTGGGAGGGATGCACGAACAGGGCTATATGATATAAAACAAGCCAGGGATAAGTTAAAGAACATGAAACGTGCCTACAAGATAATCCGTGACTGTCGCGGCAAGTCTGGTGCCGGTTGGGATGACGAACGAGAGACTGTCACTGGATCAGTCGATTTCATGGAAAGCATTTACGCCGTAGGTTTAGCAAACTCTATTCCTCCAATTTGTCATTGAACAACAATGGCATATTGGTTCTTCATAACGTTTTAATTTAACTTCCACCCTTAACACATCTTATGGTTAACAGCTAGGAACAGATTACCGGTGGATCATCGGGCACGGATGTCCAAACTACGATCTATGCAATGAAATGTGGGTGAACAGTCAAGCCACCGGATCCGCGGCCCTTTCTTCTGGAGCCGGCACTGGGGATACAAGTGGCGGGTCAAACGGATCTGGAAGACGTAGATCGTATGATTCCTTCGCCTTTTTAGGTGCCTCTAGCCAAGGAGCAGGGAAGGGTACCTCGACACAACGGCGTAGGCGTCTGACGGCTGATGATGAGCGCGAAGCAAGGGCTAACTCAATGGCGCGATGGAACGCATACGTCGAACGCCGAGATCGTGGTTTAACTGATGTCCAGCTGGATGTAGGGCGTGAGATTTTTGACGAGGTTAACGCCATGGACCTGCACCCTGTTGCAAAGCGGACAGCCGGCGATTTACTGGTTGATAGGATGAGACAGCAGTTGTACCTCTCTTGGTCACTAGAGGACAGGAGGGAATGGGTCAAGGGATTTACCCCACCTGAGTAGTTATTGGCTGAACGGTTGTTTAATCCTCTTTGTTATTGTTTTGGTCGTTATTTTTTCGATGAACTCTTGGATGCTAGTTATGTTCTGAACGGTTGTTTAATAGATACTTGTTTCCTTTTCCTTATACTCTCTTTTATATATTGCCAACTGATATTGTTCGCCTGTTCGAATTTCAATTTCCAATCCTTTTATTTCATTCATTCGCCATGTTCGAAGTTTCAATTTCAGATCCTATTTATTTTTCCAGTGGGAGTGATATTAGTGGGCGGCCAAGAATGGATGATTCATCTGACAATGAAGATGTTTACGCGAATAACGTAGAAGAGGATGACGCTGAGGACCACATTGAGGGTTCCGAAGACTTTTATTACGACGAGGTTAACGATGAGGAAAACGACGAGGATAACGATGGAGATAATAATGAGGATAACGCTGAAGATGAACTAAACTATGGCCACGATGATAACACGGAGGAGGACATGATGGCGGAGTATTTCTACAACGTTTTGTTATCGGAACCACGCACCTCGGGTAGTCGGACAAAAAATACATCACGTCTACAAGGTACCGATTGGATGGCCGAGATACTAACTACTAGGAACCATGCCCGTTTTTACTATAATGTTCGGATGTCTCGAGATTGTTTTTACTCCCTCGTGAACATGCTCAAAGAGCGGGGATTCATCCATGAAGACCACAGAACTAGGGTTAGTTGTGCAGCGTCTGTCTTGATCTTCTTGCGGACGGTTTCCATGCATCTTCGCTTTCGTGATACAGAGGAACGGTTCCAACACTCAACTCAAACAATCAGTAAACACTTCCACATTGTCTTAGATGCTCTTATCGCCCTTTCCCCCGAGCTTATAACCGGCCCCGACTTTACGCGAATACCAGAGAGAATCCTCAATGACACGAATGTCTTTCCCTTCTTCGAGGTTAGTTCTCCTAATTATGTATTATTATGACAGCTGAGTAAATACAAATGGAAAGATTTTTATTCCTTCTTATATTTTATGTACTGCGTAATGACAATTCGTCTCCTCTTTAACCCGCAGCACTGTGTTGGAGCTCTAGACGGTACACTGATTCCGGCGCATGTACCCTTTTCTGACCAAACAGCCTACCGTTCTAGGAAAGGTTCAACAGTACAAAACGTGCTGGCCGTAGTAGATTTCGATATGAAGTTCACTTACGTTTGCACGGGGTGGGAGGGCAGTGCTCACGATGCTCGTGTGTTGATGCACGCAGTCATGAACGATCAACATTTTCCATACCCGCCAGATGGTATTTCTAAACACATGGTTATTTGCCATAAACACCCAACGGAAAACATTACGTGAAACTAATGCGATGTAGTTTGATTTGTAGGTCGATATTATCTGGTTGATGCGGGATACACTAATTACGGTGCTTTTCTGGCTCCTTATAGAGGAACTAGGTATAATCTTCCTGAGTTTAACAATGGTGGGATACTGCCTACTGATGAAAAGGAATTATTCAATCATCGCCATTCACAATTACGGAACTGTGTAGAGCGGGCATTCGGAGTACTGAAGAGCCGTTTCCCTCTCCTTCGGTACGGTATGCCTAGTTTCAAATTAGCTGATCAAAGGAAGATTGTCATGGCGTGCTGCGTTCTACATAACTGGATCAAACAGTCGGGGATCCCAGACGATTTATTCCTTGGACTACCTCAGCACTTTGAAGCGGACAACATGATCTTCTCCGAGCGACGTCTCCCTACCACAGCTACTCGAGAAGAGCAGGGCGAAATGCGTGATGCAATAGCGATGACTCTTTGGAATGCACAAGGATAAAAAATGAAACGAAGGACGGGCATCACTTTTTTACATATCATATATTGTTTATCTAACATGTATTTGAATATTTTCGAAGACGCGCTAATTTAACACTGTTTGTTCTTGGAACGTATATAACATTTAAACGTTGTTGTTGTCTTGGTTTATTTGTTTTTTGATGTACCCCCCTTTATCTCGTATTTTAATTAGTGTGCATTTTCTATATTCATTGTTTACTGCACTATCCAGGACCTCTCTAAACAATTACTTTGCAGTTAAAATGAACCGGCCCACATGGACAACCGGGAATGAGTCTACGTTCCTTTATCTCCTATACTGTGAGCACCTGGATGCACTACCGGAGAGGCTTCATTTCGATGATGACTTGCTCGGTACTGTCGTACCACTTCTTAATAGCCTAGCTCCCGAACCATTTGTCTACACACTTGGTCAAGTGAGGACGAAACTTAGTCTTATTCGACGGTCATGGAGATTCATCGCGCATGTGAGGAATATGTCCGGTGTTGCGTGGGACCCTATACGCGAGATTGTACTCGCCGATGATGAGTTGCTGGAGGCCATATACCAGGTACATAGCTGCTTACCCATTTTAGATTTAAATGTTATTGGTCTTCAATTAATATGGTTATTTTTTAAAACTTGTTCATGGATTTCAGACGAACCCTATGGCCCGAAACATGCTACAGAAGGGACAACCGTGTTTTGACTTTTGCACGGAAATGTTTAGTGACCAGTTGGAGCCGGTGATTGATTTGGACTATATGAATTGCGTTAATGTAGTCCGGGCGATGGAAGGTGTTGAGATTTTGTTAAAAATCTCGGCAACTAAGCGCCTTCAACTGGAGGTAAACACAGACATGTTTTTAGAGATGACTGCATCGGAGAGGAGAAATTGGGTGCTAACAAATGGGTAAATGGTGTGGCGTTATGAATGATGTAGATCATTTAAATGGACTTTCTTGTATGTTTAATTATGTTTGAATTCCGTGGCTTTTAGTCACAAAACATGTTTATCCTAATTCTCTTTAAGGTTTTAACTCCATTTTTTCTTTACTGAGTGTCCAATTCATGATCAAACATTGAAGAAGCCCCGTATTATAAAATAAATTCATTTCACTGGAAAAGATACCAAAAGAATCAGGGAATTAATTAGCCATATACACAACATATTGATTCAAAACTGTTAAAATTAAAAAAATGAAAAAAAAAAAAACGTCATCAATTTTTTATCCCCAAAAAAAAAAAAAAAACGAAATTTATAAATAATATTAATTACAACAATATTTTCGCCTCAAAGTAAAGATAACAATTATGTGATGATGTTTGGCATTTTTTTTTTTTTTTTTTGGGTACATAAATTAATTAGAATTAATTATATAAGATAAGGAAAAAAAAAAAATAATTAAAACTAAAACAACTAAACATCACAAATCAACAATCACACACAAAATCAATCAATCACAATTCCCAACACTACTTTAATTAATACCCCAATCATTAATAACTAACTCTGACACACATCACATCACCTTTCACAATTAATAATTAATTCCCAACAACCAACCCACAACCCCAACCACCCAAACAAACATCACTCTCCTCACAACCCCAGCCACTAACACCATCTACTTACCCAACCCCAGCTACCCCAGCCCCAAGCAAACATAGCCTAATATTTCTTCCTAAATATTTAATACTATTAAGCATTTAAAGTGATACTTTTTATACTAATTTTCGTTTGAGTTAATATCCATAACAGGCATAACACTTGATGTTTTTTCTTTCATTTACTACTTTACCTTTAAAATGTACTCTCTCCGTCCTGGCTTAATTGACCTACTTTTCTCTTTTATTTGTCACAACTTAATTGACTTAGCCCATAAATGACAATTTTCTCTCACAATCTTCATCCTCAAAATCTCCAATTTTAATCTCCACCTTTGAAAAAGTCAAAGATTCTACAAAATCTGTTTTTTCTTAGTCTCCGTGCCTGACTAAGATAGGCCAATTAGACCGGGACGGAGAGAGTATTTAATAGGTGTCTAAACTCGTCCATTTTTTTCCAATAATAACCCGAAGTTATAAAAATTATTTTTCTGGTTAATTTTAAATTTAGATTTTTCAAATTAATTTCAGAATTTTAAAAATAAAAATTGTAAAAGAAAATGAAATAAGAAAAAATCCAAAATAATGTACAAAAAAATTGGAAACATAAAAAAAAAAAAAAACTAAAATGGAAAATTGAAATAAAATTCCAGATGATAAAAATAAACTTAGAGAAAATAATAGAAAAAAAAAAGAACCTTGTAAATTCTAAAAATGTTGACAGTTTGACGTATATATCAGTATATATGTGTACATATATACGCATCAAAATACATATAAAATATTCCATATTTTTTAGGAGGGAGAGCTATTTTTCTATATTATTATTAGTACATTTATAGAATCTTCTTTTTATTCATGATAGTACACAAATAATTTTTTTTGGTCCAAACAGAGAATACAAACTGAGCTAATATAACATACATATTTTTATATGTATGTACAGGTAAAATTCAAAGTCAATTTGAGAACATATAATGCAAGATCTAAACCTTCTTCTTACACGAATTGGGTTCTATTTTTTTTTTTAAATTTATGTACTTTTTTATTTTTCCTCTAAATTTGTTTTCCAGTTTTATAAGGCTCAAATTTTTTTTGTTCATTTTTAAAATTTATTTATTTTATATTTAAAGGTTTTATATGTTATTCTCGAAATTTTCTTCTATTTTTCTAATTTTTGGAATTTTTATTTTTGATAATTTAAAATTAAATGTTTAAATTTTAAAAGTTTGGGTTGGGATAAAAAAAATGAGAGTTCAGGTACCTATTGGATATTTTTTAACGGTAAGGTAGTAAATAGAAAAAAAAAATATTAAAAGTTAGGTCAGTTCTGCATATTATCCAAAAAAAGTAGACAAAAACTTTTGTGAGACCATCACATAGTGTGGCAGGAAAAGAATATCACTTTTTGTAGCAAAAATATTACTCTTATCTATAAAAATATCATTTTTTGTAGCAAAAATATCACTTTTATCTGTAAAAGTATCATTGTAAAATAATATTTTTTTTTTCTGTAAAAATATATTTCGTCACACATGACACCGTCACATACAAGTCTGACTCCAAAAGTATATGTTTATCTAACAAATAATGTTTGTACTTATTAGTTTTGGTTTATACTACACTTCTCAGATGAAAATTAATGCACATATAATTAATACTTATTCCTAAAATGTTTAATACTTCATCCGTTTCATATTAATTGACGTTTTAGGATGTTCTTTTCTTTTCTAATTAATTAACGTTTTACATATTTTTCACCAATTCTACCAATTTTTTCCCTGGACTCCATCCTAAAATATCTCTACTTTTCAATCTGTCAGAGATATTTTGATTTGATTAAATCTTTAGCTGGGGGTATATGTGTTAAAATATTCAATCCTTAATTCTTCCTTTTCATCCTAAAACGTCAGTTAATATGGAACGGAGAGAGTACTATTAAGCATTTAATGTAATACCTTTTATACTCATACTCATATAACTAAAAAGTATTACTCACTCCGTCTCGAATGAACTTGCATTGGCAAGTGGACACACATATTAAGAAAAATTATTTTTTGGGTTATGTTGATTTTTCAAACCTATCTTTCTTGCTTTATTTGGTAAATAAAGGTGTATTGTGAGGTAGAATTTGTGAGATTTATTTCCTTTGTAAGAAAGTGTGCAAATTGCTTGAGACGGATCGAAATAGATAGTGTGCAAGTTCATTCGGGACAGAAGGAGTACTTGTTAGCAAAAAAAAAAAAAAGAAGGTAATACTTGTTTATCTTAAAAGTGTGGGTTAATTACGTAAAAATTCACAGTCTTTTGATTAATTATCATTTACAACATGACATTTCAAACATAGCATAGGAATTCACCACCTTTATGACTTTTTCAATTCAATACACCCCAATAAGCTTTTGCTCCAATTGGTAACGTGGAGCCTAAAATCGAGATTTTGGCTATCCCAGTTGCAGACGTGTAATAATACAATATTTATAAACGCATAATATTTTTTTCATTTAAATTAAGGGTTAAAAGAATTCGTACAAGTAGATCTATGCAATTGTGCATGTTAATTTCAAAATATCAAGCTTGACCCTTTTTTATGAACAAATATATCAAATTAATATACTTTTCACGATATTCAATTTGACATCGATGATGCATATGTACAGTTACAATATTAATATTTAAGTGTAAGATATTTTTTTTTTTTATTATTATTATTATTATTATTATTATTATTATTATTATTATTATTATTATTATTATTATTATTATTATTATCATCATTATTATATATTTTGCTTTTTATATTTTCTCTAAAAAATAAAAAATATCATAACTCCAAAATGAATTTTTTCGGAAGGATTAAAATTATTCTTTTAGAAGATTCAAATTATTTACAACATTAATTTAAAATAAAAAATGCCTTGTGCGTCAAACATCTCACGGGTGAAAATCTGGTACAATATAATATACTCCCTCCGTCCCGCTCAATTTAGCACACTTTCTTTTTTGGTCCGTCCCATTCAGTTTTGCACACCCTTAAAAATAAAATTTCTCTAACAATCTCCACCCTCAAAATATCCACCCTCAATCTCCACCTTTAAAAAAGTCAATCAAAAGCAAAAAAACAGTTTTTTCTTAATATATGTGCCGTTCCTACGTGCAAAACTGAGCGGGACGGAGGGAGTACTATATTATGTATGTTATCGTTGGAGATATTCAGAATCCGTGATTACCACAAATTATATCATAGGATAATTTTGTTGTATCTTTATATTATGTAAAGATATGTTTTGTACCTATATATATTTAATTAATGAAATCAATAATTTCAAGCCAATATTTCTCAAATTATCACAGGGTATCAGCCTAATCGAAGGGGCACACACCAACGAACAAATCTCATTGGTTCCTTTGTGGCCTTGGTCCCGCTTTCACTAGTTCCTCAGTAGCATGTATGGTCATTTCCCTGCTGCCCTCGTTCGGCGATCTGCTCTCTCTGATGTCGAGACCTTCCCTATATTTTAGTAGTTTATGTAATCTTTGGCTGCTTCTCAGCCCAAAAGTGGAGTATTCTGCCTCAGGTTATTCGCGCAAGCCCACAAATCGTGGCTTCTCATCCCAACCGACTTCCTGTTGCCCATCTTATGGTCCCTCTCATAGTCGTCCCTCTCATAGTCGCTCTTTACGCTTTTGGCAAAGGACAATGCTCTCAGCGGCCACTACATTGTTAAATCTGCCAAACAGATTGGGATTATGCCAATAAGTGCTCGATGCTATTCTGCCAAATTATCTCTTCTACAACGCATCTTGTCGAGGCTTTTAAGTCATGACCAAGAATGTTCTTTCGGTAAGCAAGTTACCTGCTGATTTTTCGGTAGATGTGCTCTTTAGTGATAGCTCGCTCGTTATTAAGAATTGCATAACCAAGGATCCCATAGAAACAGGTTGGCGTGAAAGTGGACTATACATTTTGGAACGTGGCAGTCTACTTTGCTTGCAGCTTTAAGTAAAAATAAGTTGTGTGCTTCCTATGAATTATGGTATTAATAGATTAGGCCATATAAACTTTGTTGCTATCGGTGTGTTACATAAGTTAGGACATTTACATGTTACTTCTTTATTGCAAAGCCTTCGCTTTGTGAATCTTGTCAGCTTTCTTTGAATAATAACCGTGTTGCTCACGTTTTGCATTCAATTCACTGTGATTTATGGGGGCTTGCCCTTGTTACCTTGTCTAATGGTTTTCGTTACTATAATGATATCTTTATCAATGACTTTCAAGGTTTTCTTGGATGTTTCCTTTGGTTGCCAAATCAAATTTTTATGTCAACCTTGTTCCATTTCTTAATTTGGTGGAAATAAGTTTACTGGAAAGGTCAAAACTTTTCAAAGTGATGGTGGAACGAAATTTGTTAATAATGTCGTAAAATCCTTATTTCGAGATAAGGGCATTCATCACTCTGTGTCCTGTCCTTATACACCAGACCATAATGGGCACGCTAAACCTCGTCTACTAGTTTTCGTTCTTATGCTATCTTTATCGATGACTTTCAAAAGATTCTTGGATGTTTCCTTTGGTTGCTAAATCAGATTTTTATGTCAACCCTGTTCCATTTCTTAATTTGGTGGAAATCAGTTTACTAGAAATGTCAAAACTTTTCAAAGTGATATTACATATTCAATTAGAATAGAAAATCAACAAAACATTATTGTGTACTTAATTGATCTATTGAGCTTGGATGCATAAAGAATGTGCTGAAAGAAGTAATCTTTGGGTGTTGAGGGTGACCGAATATGAAATAATTATGACGGAGATCTGTTTGCGTAGTTTCCCATTCTAAGGTACTATTTCGACTTTATGTCAAATGCTCTATTTGAAAATCCCCGTCTACCTCCGAATTTATCCATCTAGGTGCTAGGCGATCTCTTATAGCTTCAACTATACCCCATCTAGGCAGTGTAGGCGGTCTCTTCTACCTTTGACTATACTCCGTCTAGGCGGTAGGTGGTCTTGTTTAAGCACTAGACGGTCCTTGGTCGTCTATATTTTTCTCCAACGCCCTAGCCCTGCTTAAACCCGATAAACCCTGCCAGCTTAGACCTAATTAATCCTGCTTGGACCCTAATTAGATGCTAGACCCTAGTTTGTCGTCCGACGAGAGCCTAATTAGAACATTGGTCTACTAATTAATTTTTTTTTAATAACGTTGTTGCCCAAAAGATCCTGTGTGTACTATACTCTTTAAAGTTTGAATAAGAAGTGGACTTGCTGTGAGATATGCTGCTATAAGATTTGAGTATCCCCCATATTTTGTGAATCGAATAAGATGCAGAAACTATGTTAAAGTTTATTGGATTTTCTCTGACTCCTCTTGAATAATGATTGAATATTGTTGCGCTAAGGTGGGAAGCTTTTCTCATCAATTATTTTCTGGTAATGCTGAAAGAGATCGATGAGTCTGTTCTACTTTTGATTTTCTGGTAATATGAAAGATTCGAATTTGTTTTGCTGAAATTGTTGGGCACTAAGTTTTGCCATTTTCGCTACTTGATGGGATTGCCATATAGGGTTCTTAGATGCACTACTACAGAAGAAATGGAGAACCAAAAAGATAATAATAAAAAAAAAGAGATGACATGCAATATTAGGTGGAATTTCAGAAAATAAATATTGCTGACATATACAAGTTTTAACGACAAAACTAACAGAGATATAAACTTATGTCACATTCCAACATGTAGGAAGGGACCTATACCGCTATTATAATAACTGAGGGACCTTTACAAATATTTACGGATAACTGAAGGACCTAAACATGCATTTTGCCTTGGCAAAAATTTGTGTGCACCTGATGCACAATAGCACTATTGTACACATAGGTTTTTTAGGGGTTTATTTTGCAGTTCTTAGGGTTTTGGAATTTTTAAGGGTTTAGATTTTAGGGGTTTTAGGATTTTTTGGGATTTGGGGTTTTAGGGTTTATAGGGAGTTTTTAGGGAGGGTGTACAATACACCTTATTGTGCGTTTTATGCACCCATGTCCCACTTTTTTGCCTTTATGTGTGTTTACCACACATGTAAAAACTTGTGATTTGTATTCATTGTTTAGTTTCAGCCCCTTGTTATTATCTCAATTAATTGGAAAAAATTGGAGAAAATATTATTCCCGTTACTATTGTCTCACTACTACTGCTTGAAATTAATTTTTCTACAAGCTTGTCTCTGTCGAAGTTTGGAATTAGTATTTGTAATATGTAATTTTACATGTTTTTTAATTATATATGTAGAATTTTTATATTTAAAGAAACATATATAATAAAGTCAAGCATTTTTGGACTGTCTAGTGTCAGGCCACCTAGGCGCCTACTACGCTATTGCCTAGTCGTCGACTATGCTCCCACCTAGTTTTTTTTTTTTTTTTAATCGTTTATTACTCATACCCTACCTCCAATATTTTTCGAATTTTGTATCATTAAATATATAATTCAACACATCATTTATAAATTTAAAATTGAGAAAAAAAATTATATATAAAAAATATATAAAACAAAAATATTTTTCAGTTAGGCCGTCTGATTGTTCAACTAGCCGGCTTTAACTAGAAACACCTAAAACTTCCATTTAACAGAAATCAGGTTGACAACTGACCGCCTAGTGACTAGTCGGCGCCTAACCGATCGTTTTGACCAGTTTTTGCATTCATTTTCAACAATACTATGTATGGTTATGATGTTTTTGTGTAATAGCCTTATAATATATACAATATAATATACTATTACAATCTATTACAATATAACAATAGCTTAAGTGTCCATTTGGTTGGCTTATTGGTAATCACCCATATTGGCAAAAAGTAATATAGATTAAGCCACATGGGCCATCCTACAATTTATTATCATGTTTGGTTTGATTACTTGGCAACCCATTTTAAATGACCAAAATCTGTTTGGTTGGACTTAATAAAGGGTTATCATCATATATTTTATTACCAATAACCCTCTCCATTATTCCCTCTTCCAAATAATATATATATATATATATATATATATATATATATATATATATATATATATATATATTATAATTGTTTGCCCAAGAACACGCCTTCAACCACAAACCAGGGCAAGGGGTACTATTTCACACCATAAGTTCTGGTGCGCCGCTCAATTTCACAACTACCAATTTCACAGACAACAATCTCATAAGCCACCGACAAATCACCTCCTCAACGACATTACACAAGCATCATGAGGTCCGCTGCGCTAGATGATGAACGTAAAAATTACTGTTTTTCTTGCACTTTTCACGTTCATATTTTATGAAGAATTATGTGTAATTGTTGTGTTTATGTGTGATTTCATGCTTTATTGTATTTTAAGGTTGATTTTCCTTTTCAATATGATTTGATGTGCTTTTGGGTGTTTTTAAGTCGTATTTTGAAGGTTAAGAAACTCGGAAGAATTTAGAAGATCATTCGAGTAAATTTTCACACTTTGGCCCACATCTCGAGGCCTAAATAGGTCAGGGTTAGGCCCAAACTAAAGATCATCAAGCCATGAGAAAAGTTCAAGAAGAAATCGGGTCGAGAAGATGGATAGAAAAGCCCCAAATTGAGAAGGAAATAAGACAAGGGTAATTGCACATGCTTCGTGTTCCAGCCTACAAATCAAGGCTTAAATGAACCCAAATTAGACCCAACAAGAGCTCAAAATGAAGTTTGTCGAGTCACGAATAAAAGCCGTGAAGGGGTCAGGTCGAGAAAACGAGAGAAAAAGCTCCGAAATGGCGACGGGAGACGGAGGCGCAAAGCAAGGGCTGAAACGGACCAACCCTCTGCAGCACCTAACGGAGCGGCAGGACCGCCAGCAGTTGGTCCGGAACAACCCAGGAAGTCAGCTAGCTGTGCTGCTGGCCCGGCTGCCGGTCTGACGGCGGTTCGCGCGCTCGCCCAGTTTTTCAGCGTGCTATTTTTGTATTTTGATTGTAACTTTCTCGTCCGAGCTCCGATTTGAGTGATTCAAGTTGTCACATGTAGCAGAGACAAAGATTTAAAACATCATAGTTGAAGACGAAGGCTGATTCAGAATAGAGTTTTCACTAAAATCACGAGAAGACCGAGTTGAGCGCGCACAAGAGGCTCGACTCAACAACTTATGATCCCTTGCTTTTCTATTTGTATTTTACTTTTATGCCCTTACTATTAGGTCAAGTTTCAACTGATTTTAACGGTTGGGAGGACCTATCTATATCCCGTCCCGTCTCATTTGTAAAGGAATCAATTATCAATCCAACTTTGTCTTGCCTCTTTTTATGAAAAATCTTCTTCTACACTCTTATTCTCTCTTCTCTTTACATTTTCAGATTTTAGCTTAGAAAACTAGGGTTTTTTCCTCCTCTTCAAGGAGGAAGCCATCTTTGGTGGAGAACTCGAAGTCTAGTCACGAGCTTGTGACACCCGTCAAGATTGTCGAAGTATTTCAAGGATTCATCAAATTATTGAGCATTTTCTCTTCCCTTCTCTTTATTTTCAGTTTTTATTGCTTGATATTGATGATTCTTGTTTATGCCTTAATGATTTGGGAGTAGCTTTCGTATTTCCCGAAGTCCGGGAGTAGCCCAAGCTTCATGATTGATGATTAGTTGATTGATTATTGGATTTGTTGTGGGTTGTGGTAACCTAGGGTTGGATTTGATTGATTTATTATGATTTCCATATGAAATTAGGGCTTGTTTATAGGCTTGTCTCGGTGGCTTGAGCTCTCGATAACTTAGCCCTATTTTGTATGATTGTGCATTTCATAAAGGATAATCGGAACATAGGCCAGGGTTTGCCACCCTTTCGAGGAAATACGATTTGATCTTAAATGAGCTTAGGATTGAATTTGTGTGCCTTAGATTGTTAGGGAAGGAAAATTTAATCCAGGAATGTAAATCAATCAAGACCCAATTTATAGGACGAAGACCTATGGAAGAGATGACCTATTGAAAGGGGGAGTAGAGCCTAGGGGGTCTTGGCTAGGATATAAAAAATTAGGTTTAGCCGCGTGTGTTGGAAATATACCCCTACGCCGGTCTTTAGCGTAGGAGAAGTCGGGTTATCCTCTTCTAGTCTCTCATAGTTGGTAACCCGGGGTCTGGGGTTGAGTTTGTAAATCTCAATCGTGTAGGTAGTCTACAGTCAACCCCGATTACTTACCTATCCTACGAGAATACGTCACCTCAACCGTATTCTTAAATTATCATCCAATTAAGATATCGATTGGATTGAGAATTCAACCACATAGAGCTCACACTAGTTTTCTTTAATTGTCTTTGAATTGTTAATTCCATTTTGCTTGTGTGAAACTGAGCTTCGGGAATATCTCCCCATCTATCGGTTCCCTCCTTGCTCGAACGTGCTTAAGCCGATTCTCACGGATAATCCTCCCTATGGATTCAATACTCTTTATACTACCACTATCACAAACTGTACGCTTGTGGTTTGAGAAGGTCGTTCCAATCACATGGATTTGGAGCGACTTTCACGATAAGTTCATGGCATCGTTGCCGGGGAGGATTTCTTTCCCATGGATTTAGTTTAGGCACGATTAGAGTTAGATTAGGTCATTTTTCTTTTTATTATTAAAAATAATCTGAAAAAATGAACCCCGATCACTATTAATATTTGCTTGAGAGTTATGCTCTCAATCCTTACAAAGTGAATGCATTGCCCTTTGTGCATGATGATGGTTCTTATTTTTCTCCCAATTTTGAAAATATGGAAGTAGTGTATTGTGAAATGTGTGGGGAGAAAGGCCATATATCTATGGATTGTGACTTTTTCTTCCACCATTTTTCTTCACAAATGCATTATCCTCCCACCCAACCATCTCAATTCATGGATTACAATTCTTTTTCAAACAATTGTGAAATGGGATGGGAGGTTGGTACATGTGTCCCATGCACGCACTTTAGGGCGTTTTTAGTGCCATTTTAATGTCAATAATGCGCACAATCACGTGTATTTAGTGCTTTTATATTCTCATGGGCAAAATAATGTGTTTGTGGTGTTTATGTGTTAAAACAGGTGCAAAAGGATCGAAAAAGAACATTAAACGATCGCTGAGTCGATGGATCAGTCGAGACAACAAGGGACAGGGCTGAAGGATTGATCTCGGCCGAGACAGGACATAAATCTCGGCCGAAATACCTCTCCAGGGAAATCCTGGAATTTTGAGAGAACTGAAGATCTCGGCCGAGACAGAGAGATTCAAGATATGAAGATCTCGGCCGAGATGAAACCCAATCTCGGCCGAGATAATCCTAACCCTAAAAAGCCCTAAAATCCCCTTTTCATGTCTCAGCCGAGATGCAATCCAATCTCGGCCGAGATCACCCCTCGTTTTACAATTTGGAAAAGGCCCTTTTTCACGTCTCGGCCGAGACACACTTGCATCTCGACCGAGATTCCTTGCCTTGTTTTAAATTCCTGAACGTGATTTTGCCTTAAACTGAAGTAACAACTCTTCCCCTCTATATATATCCTCCCTTTCGAAATTAACCTATCTTTAGCACAAATTTGGAGAACTTTTCAGCCACCATCACTTCCAAGGAGGAGAGAAGGGCAAGAAGGAGTCATCCCATCTTCCCCATTGATCAATCTTTGGTTTTATCATTTCATTTTTATGAATTCTTGTATTTCCTTTGATTTAATAATTGTATTAGGAATAATGGGTGGCTAGCACCCCTAATTCTACCATTGATCATATTGAACCTTGATTGAAGATGAATATGTGAATATTGACTTTTGGTGTTACCCTTTTATTGCAATTTAAATGTTCTATAATGCTTGTTTGAATTGTCTCATGCCTAGATGCTTGTTTTAGGATTGATCAGCCTTTAGAAGAATTTATTGTATGTTCCTAGAGATTGGAATTCACTTTCCGTGATTGTTGAAGCTTCAATCTCCCTTAGTAATGCTTGATATCATTGGTGGCATTATAGAGTTTGGCCTCTAAACCCGACCGATTCGAGGTTTATGCCTTATATGTCCCGTTGTTCTAGTTCGTGATCATCAAATATCAATTAGTGTGAAAAGAGCTTGTTTGGATCACTAATTGATTTGGGTAGGGATAAATCGATAAGCGAACCTTTGATTTATCCACAATTAAGGAACAACACAATTTACATAAGCGGACCTTGTAGATTGTGGGATAAGGGTTTAAATTGCATTGAATTGGGGGATCAACAATAATCCATAGGTAGTCGGATTCCAGGGGATACTAGATCGAGGATAGATCTTTTTAACATATTCAAAAACCCAAAAATATTTACTTGTATTCTTTCTTTGACACTTTGATTAATCTAAAACACCAAAAACATCTATTGCTTTCTAGATTAGTAGTTGGTACTTTGTAGACTCTAGTTGTTAGATTCAATCAAAACCCTCCCCCCCCCCCTCCATTTACTCGCTTATGTTTATTACTTTTATTTCAACCTGAATCACTAATTGCTTGAAGTATTTGAATTAACACTACTCATCGTTCTCCGAGGGATCGAATCAGACTTACCACTTTACCTAGTAAAGTCGGGATAGTTCGGAACTCAGTTTTAAAAATCAAATTCATTCTAATTTGGTAGGGGCGAACATTTTGACGACGCATTCGTAAATCCCGCACCAAATTTGGCGCCGTTGCTGGGGAACAGTGTGTGTAGTGTTATTTTCTTTTCAAGCACCATCTCTAGCATATTAATTATTTATTGTATTGCTTAGCTAGTAATTGACACTCACTAGTTTTTGTGATTTGGTTGTGTAGTGCATGTTCACCCGCTCCCAAGGAGACAAGGGCTTTGGTTTGAACCGAATATCATTGAGAAAGAAAGAATACTGAGAAGACGAGCTCGATTGCTTGACGAGATCCGGAAGTCTTTTGAAAGCCTCGGCATTGAGAGCGGAGAATCAAGCGAACCTGAAGCAATGGCAGCAGAACGGGCACCTGAGAAGACATTGAAAGAACTGGCCAACACAAAAGTCAACCAAGAACCCTTGTGTATTACTTTCCCCGAGATTGGAGCTGATACCTAGTTCGAACTGAAGACAGGGGTAGTGAACTTACTACCCTCCTTTCATGGCATGGCTGGGGATGATCCACATAAGCATCTAAAGGAATTTCACATGGTATGCTCTTCCATGAAACCGGCACGAGTCACCGATGAACAGATTAAGCTTTGAGCCTTCCCATTTTCTCTCAAAGATTTAGCTCGTGATTGGTTTTACTATCTTCCAGCCGGTTCGGTTACTACGTGGGATCAGATGGAATCTCTATTTTTGGAAAAGTATTTCCCAGCATCAAGGGCCACAAACATTTGATAGGGGATAAGTGGTATCTTGCAGATGCAAGGGGAGACATTATATGAGTACTGGGAAAGATTTAAGAAGCTTGTGTCGAGTTGTCCTCAACATCAAATAATCGAGCAGATGCTGATACAATACTTTTATGAGGGCTTGTGTGTCGTTGACAGAAACATGATCGAAAATGCCAGTGGAGGGGCATTATCAGACAAAACCCCTACTGAGGCTTGGGCTCTTACTTCGAAGATGGCAGCGAATACATAGCAGTTTGGGACTAGAGAGAGAGCCAGGTCAAGTCGGGGAACTCAAGGATCCGATATAGAGGACCGGCTGGATCAGTTGACAACCCTTGTGAGAGAAGTAGCTGCTGGAAGTATGCCTAGTCCTAAACCGTGCAGAGTGTGTCATGTCACATATCACAATACCGACAATTGCTCGGTTCTAGGAGAGGATATTGAGGCCCATGCAAATTCTTGTCACAATTGGTATGAAAGGCCAAGGTCACCTCCAGAAAGAAGGAAAAATGACCCCTATTCGAATATCTACAATCTGGGATGGCGGAATCATCCGAATTTCAGCTACGGTCCACAGAATCAGAATGTTCAGAAATTGGGAGAACAGAGTCATCAAAATAGGCCTCCTTTCTCAAAGGGAGTGTACCAACAGAAAGCATCGGTCCAGTCAAATCCTTCGGACCCATCCCTTTCGGATATTGTTAAGAGCCTTGCAAATAGTATAATCCAGCTGCAGAAGGACAACAATTCAAGATTTACCAATCTTGAAACTCAATTGGGCCAAATCGCCTCTACCGTGTCAAGGCTAGAAAACACCCTAGGGGGGAAGTTACCGGCTCAAATAGAAGTTAATCCAAAAAATGTGAGTGCCATTTTTTTTGTTAATGAAGAGTTACTTGGAGAGCCTGAAAAGCCTGGGTATACTTCAGAGGCAAAGACTGAAGAATTGCAAGAAGAACCGAGGACAGAAGAGATACCAACTCCCCATGTGGCTGAAGTTCAAGTTAGGATAACGAAGTGGAAGATTGCTAAGGAGTTGAGAAGACACAAAGAGGCATTAGCTGCATGCTTTCCTGATCACTTACTGCCTTTTCCTACCAAGAGATACTCTTCACAGAACGAAGTTGAGAATGTTAGTGTAAGTATCTTGAGAAGTGCAAAAGTGCTCGAGAAGCCACCCAAGAGCCTCCCTCACTTGGAGGATGAAGAAGAAAAGGGGAAAGAAAGAGAATTTATCGAAGGAAGAACCGTACCAATCCCCCTCAAAGATCCTAAGCTCAACAATCCAACACTGATCGTGACCCCACCACTTCCATTCCCGTGCCTAATCAAGAAAGCTGTAGACAAAGACAAAGAACGGGAAATACTTGAAATATTCCAGAAGGTGGAGATCAAAATTCCACTGGTTGAAGCTGTGAAACAGATCCCATGGTATGCAAAATTTCTAAAGGGTCTATGCACAAATAAAAGAAGGCTTCAGGGAGATAACAAGGTACACAGGAGGAAGTGTCTGCAATATTCCAAAAGAAACTCCTTCAAAAGTGCAAGGACCCGGAAATGTTCATCATCCCGTATAAGATTGGTAATTGTTTAGTTGAGAAAGCTATGCTTGATTTAGGGTCATCAATCAATGTGATGCCCCGTTCGACGTTTCAGAGCCTAAACTTGGGGCCACTGAAAGAAACTAAGGTTGTTATCCAACTCGCCGATCGAAGAACCTCATTTCCGGATGGGGTGGTTGAGAACGTGCTTGTTGAGGTAGATAATCTTATTTTTCCGGCCGACTTCTATATATTAGACATGCAAGGAGACACAACAAACTCCACACCTATTTTATTGGGAAGGTCGTTCATGAACACTTCCCAAACAAAAATTGATGTGCGCTCTCACCATGGAGTTTGAAGATCAAATTGTGAAGTTTAATATATTCAAGCCTATGAAACACTCTGAAGATGTGCATGGTATTTTCTCTATTGATTTCATTGACTTGCTTGGGAAAGATAGTGTTGATTTGAACAGTAAGAAAATTAGGGAGAGATTGAGTGAAAGGAAGGCAAAGGATGTGGAAAGAACAAGTTTGGGAATCCAAGAGGATCCAAGTGAAATTGACCCGGGAATTAAGTTGCCAAGAGACTGTAAAGAAGAATGGGAGGTCCATAAGGACCCACGGGAATTGAATGAAGCACGAAAGGAAGGGACCGAGGGACCCTTTCCGGTGAATTGAAGTAAAAGATCCTCCGTCGAGCCAACAACGTTAAACAAAGGCGCTTGTCGGGAGGCACCCCGGCGGTATCTTTAAATTTTTGCATTTTCAAATTCATAGTAAGATGCTTAATAAATGCCTTGAGGCATATTTGATGTTTTTGTTTAGAATTGTGCAGGTATCAATCAGAATAATCATAAGATATTATGGAATGGGGGTGAAAGAGACCAAAATGAAGGAAAAAATTGCTGGAGACAAATCTCGGCCGAGACACACCAAGATTCTCGGCCGAGACGTCACAAAGGTAAAAACAGGTAAAATTGCTATAAAAGTATCTCAGCCGAGACATACATTCATCTCGGCAGAGATTTAACAGAGCTCAAATTGGCCCAAAATCGCTGGAAGCCAATTTCGGCCGAGATCATTTTGTCCAGAATGTGGGCAAAATTGCCGGAAACTTATCTCGGCCGAGACACCAAGTCATCTCGGCCGAGATCATTTTGTCCAGAATGTGGGTAAAATTGCTGGAGGCCAATCTCGACCGAGACACATACGCATCTCGGCCGAGATCAATTTGTCCAGAATGGGGGCAAAACTGCTGGGAAGCAATCTCGGCCGAGACACATACGCATTTCGGCCGAGATCCTCTACTGAGCAAAACATGCCTAAGACCAAAGAACAGATCTCGGCCGAGACACAAAATTCAAAAGTTCATCTCGGCCGAGATTCCGTGCAGGTATAAATACCCCTGCACGGGACAGCAGGTCATTCTTCCCCCCTTCCCCCCTTCCCCCTTACGGGATTTGCGCACACACATGCACACACACCCTCAAAATCTCCATTTTTACTCAATTTCTTCCTCTCAAATTCACTCCACACCTCACCCACATCACCACACACACTTCTGTTGGAAAAATTTCAGATTTGGAGCAAAGTTGGGGTCGGGTCGAAAAGGGCGCGAAAAAGTTCATTTCAAAATCTTTCGATTAAATCCGACCGGTAAGTACAACTATCCCTTTCCCTTAGTCTTTATTTGATTATTATGAACTTTTTTGTTAAGATTATGGGCAAATATTGTGTTAGAATAGTTACTATATTGATATTGGTTATGCACAAGTTTGTTTTTGTGATTTCTTTTGCCAATGTTGACTTGTTTTAGGTATTCTAATACTAAATTTGTTGCGATAGCCTTTGTAATTGCATGATTGGTTGATGAGGGATGAGGATTAGTTTGAGAATAATTGAATTTGAAGTTGAAATTGATTTGGCATATCACCGAGCACTTGACATGCATTCTTTTGTGTATCCTTTTGTAGTTTGATTTGATTACTATGCTCGATTATTAGGTTGATTAGTTGAATTTGTGTGAAGAGTAGGCACTTTTAGACTCTTGTTGATAATGAAAAGAAATTGACCTATGTTTGTTGAGCATTGGTAGATTTTTAGTTGCAATAGGATATGATTGGGAATGTTTGCCATATATGCAACTTGTATAAAGTCAATTGAATCAACTAGATTGTAAGTTCGCTTGTGATATTCCATGTTAATTGAATACGAGTGATTGATATAGCTAACTTGGCCTTCTATTTGATTAAAGTTGATGTGCAAATTGGTAATAAGTGTTCAACGTAGGAGATTTTGATGTGTGTAATGTGTGATTGTTTGTAGGTATACAATGGCACCACCCAAAAATACGAAGAACACAACTCAAGAAGGCACTTCCGGTAGGTGGTTAACACAGAAAATCCGAAAAAGCCAAGTCAAAGGCAAGGAGAAAGCCGTTGAGCCCACTCCCGAGGCTCCCATGCCAGATACTCCATCAACTACCACTGATAAAAAGCCAATTGATTTTGACATAGTGCTGAGCACGGAGGACCAGAGGAAAAGATTTGACAAGTTGATTAGGAGGGGGGTGTTAGCCACCCGTTATGGTGATCCCAAGATTCTGGACGCCATGGAAATCCGGCAAAATGTTCTTGAACTGTTAGACAACGCAGGTCTAGCCCAATGCCTAGCACCCCGCCCTACCTTCCTCAAGTTCGTGCTAGAGTTTTTCAGCAACCTCGAAATCGAGGAGAAGTCTCTTTCCTGCTCAACCAAGGTCAACCACATCAAATTCCAACTTCTGAATGAAGAAAAGACACTGAGCCACGACAACCTGAGAAGTATATACGGCTTCAAAAGGCCAAGTGTCAACAGTGAAAGTGCTTTAAAAGCATTTGATGTGCAACAATTCTGGGGGCAAATCACTGCCGCCCCTGGAATAGTTGCACCCCAGGCCTACAACCCGAGGAGCTCCAGGTTGACTTCCATCAAAAGCCCGGTCATGAAGTATCTGTAGAAGTTGTTGAGTTCCACCATCTGTGGAAGGAAAGAGATTAGTTCTCCTTGATTGTACGAGATGGAGATCTTATGGGCTATTGTGGATAGGAAGTTGAGGGATTTTCAGGAAGACATGGTATCGAGCTTTCAGAAAATAGTTAAGGAATTGAGGACTGAATGGAAGAGAGAGACAAAAGTGCCAGATCCGATCTACTGTGGGGCTCTGATTACCCCCATACTCGAGCATTACAATGTACCCCTCCCAGAGTACACACCCATCAACACTGACTATTATTTAGACTGGGAGGAGATGGAGAATATGAGAATTTCCATGCTCGGGTACCAAGAGGGAACATCTGGTCCGACTGTCCCTTATGTCCTCTAGAATGTGGGACCGTACCCCCGCCTCCCCAACCCCAGTCTGACCTACATCGAGCGACTGGAGACAAGCATGCCAAACTTGGCACCGAGCTCAGTTGCACATTTAAGAGAATCAAAGGAGCCGACCAGCGCCGAGTTAACACGCTACTAGAGGGGGAAGAAGCCACGAACTGTGGCCAGGGAGATGAGTACGGGGACTGCAGAAGGGAGTCAGCCTAGCAGGAAGAGACCAACATCTGTGGTGCGGTCTCGGGCCAAGATTTGGGAGGAGCACATTGACCGGCTGAGCAGTTTAGAGTCGGGCGTGCAGGACATCAAACCTGACATCAGTGCACTTAGAGGAGATGTCCATCAACTGGGGGTAGAGATGAAGGAAATTAAAGAGAGTCGGAACAAGCTACTAGCCTTGTTCAAAAGCATCCAAGGATGCTTTACTAGCTCGAGCTCCCGAGACGTCCAGCCTTCCAAGTCACTGTGAGTAGAACACCGAGAATGCCTTGCCCGCTTCTTCACAAACTAGTTGAAAACTAAGTTTGGAGGGGAAAATAGGGGGTGAGACATTCTCGGCCGCTCGAATTCCCGAACTCCCCTTCTGCCTCTTTTCTGATTCCTTATTACTATTGACTGCTCTGGATTGTATTATTGGCCCGTGTGCCTCTTTTCTGTACTTGGTCAGTTTGGTTTGACGGCCTATGCCAAGTAGATTTGACTTATTGCCTTTGGTAACCTTTTTGGATGTGTTTTGTTTAGTTGTAATTGAATTGGTGGGCCTGTGAGTCTTTGTTTATCTTTTGATTGATTGATTTATGAGCATTACTGTTAGTATTTTGATTGGTATTTTGCACATTTAGGAATAATATTTTTGTTTAATTTATTTTAGTAGAATGGGTTTCAATAATATTGAATAATATGGTTAATTTCGACGAGCACCAACTTGTACTCCTCTTTTTCCACAAACTTAGTTTGCAACTAAGTTTGGGGAGGGGGTGGGATTCGTACAAGTTGGCAGCTCGAGAAAGCGAATGGATTAGTATAGGAAGGAAAATTGTGGCGTTGATTAATGATGAAAAAAAATTTCAAACAAATATTTTTGGAAAGAAGCACATGGTAGAGCATGATAGGCTTTTTGAAACGAAATTGAGCATACACTCAAACCTTTGATCAAATTTGCCAAGTGAGTCTTTGAGCCTAATGCACACTCCCATTTTTGGAGTAAAATTAAATTTTCTTTCGGTGTGAAAATTCTTTGAATGTATGCAATTTCCTCTAGAACTTGACCTAATTATCTACCTTTGAATAAGTCGGTATGTCCGGTGACAATGAAAATTATTTTAGGCACTTCTTGATTTAAGCCCTTTTCAAAAGCTGAAAACAATTCCTTTTGACAAAAAATGTACAAATTGCCCCTAGTTAGCCCTTTGAGCTTAAGCCTTTTTGTTTGATACCCAACACTACAAGAAAATTTACCTTTCATTTAGCCTTTGAAACCCAAATGAACTATTGAGTATGAGGGAGGCGGTTGGAAGGTAGTGGAAAACGAAGAAGGGTGAAAGGCAAAACATGACATAGGCTAGAATCGAGAACATTAACCTCTCCATAATTTGTAATTAGTTAAAAAAAAAAAAAAAAACCGAGCAAAGTGGGAAAAACCAGAAAAACAAAAGAAAGAGAAAGTGTAAATACCAATTTTTTTTTTTTTAGTATTTCCTTTCAGAATTGGAGAGGTTAGTGAAAATCACATCATTTTGTGATTACAATCCCTTGTTTATAAAAGTCTTAAGAAACATATTTATTGAGAGGATTGATAAATATGGGAGATGTAGGCAGGAATAAGGTGAAGAAGTCGAATCTTAAGTTCGACTCGATTGGGAATTAAAAGAGTGAGTGGTACACATGATCATGCATGCATTTTAGGTCGCTTTAAGTGTCATTTTAATGATATTTTCATGCATATTTGATCGTGTATCGTGCATATTTGTGTTATTGGGCAATTTGACGTGTTTAGTTCGTTTTCATGTCAAAACAGGTGAATTAAGACCGTTAAACAGGTTCGAAGATCTCAAGTTGACAATTCGAGCTCAAAAGGAAAAGAAAACAAGGAAAAACATGGGACCTTGCCCGCGTTACTAATGCCACGCTCGTGGCTTATGCCACGGCCGAGGCTAACTAGCCCACGGCCGTGGTAATTTGTCCAGAAGATGGCCAAAATTCAGCCTTCAGCTCCTCGGTGGAGGCGAAATCAAGGCCACGACCGTGGTAAATCGCCCAGAAGATGACCAAAATTCAGCCTTCAGCGCCTCGGCCGAGGCGAATTTCAGGCCACGGCTGTGGCGAAGGATCCAGAAAATGGGGTGAAAATCCAGGCCAACCAGACCTCGGCCGTGGCGGTTGAAGACCTCGGCCATGGCCCAAAATTGGGCCCAATCCCTTTTTTTTCACCACGCCCGCGGCCAATTGTGCGCCACGTCCGCGGCGCGACTCCCTATTTTAATCCTGAAACACGTTTTTGCCCATTTTTCAGCCAACACTTTCTCCTCTATATATATATGGTCATTTTCGATTTTGACCTAACCTTGAACCCATCCCCCATACATATTCAGCCACTATTCCCCATTGGAAGCAAAGGATTGGAGGGAGATTGAAGATCAAGATCATCAATCCTATCTTTTGGTTCCTTCTATCTTATTTTCATGTTTTCTTGGATTTTCTCTTACTTTGTCTTTGTAATAGTTGTAATGAGTGACTAGCTCCCTAAAATTCACTCTTGATCATTAGTTGAACCTTGAGTTTAAGACATTTTTGTGATTATTGCGGTTAATATTACCGATTGGATTATGCTTTGTGAATGTTCTGTGTTATTTGGGATTGTTGATTCACACTTATGAATTGAATTATGGTTTGATCACCCATTTGGATATTTGTTTATGTGTTGCTAGAATAGGAAATTACTATCCGTAATTGTAGGATTTCCGATTCCCGTGTAGCAAACAATAGATTTATTTTATTGGGGATAACATAGAGTTCGACCACTAGAACCGAACTTATGAGTTTTATGTCGAATCTACTCCGTTGTCTTAATTCTTAATGCACTCGACTATTGATTTTTAAAGAGCTTGTTTTAGGATTTGATAAGTTGGTTAGGATTAATTGAAGAGCTTATTTTGATTAATCATACTTAAGAGATAACAAGATTGGTAGAGTTTGTTATCAATCTTGGAGTAGGAATTCTAAGGCTAACTAATTGGGTATTAACAATAGTTGCATAAATCGTCCAAGACCAAGGGGAAACATGATCAAGGGTGAATCGTTTTATTATTTGAAAACCAAAAACCGAAAAAATCATTCTATTTGTCTTTGTTTATTTGAATTGTTAAATTGCTAAGTATTCTTAGAGTAATTGTTATTTAGTTTGCTTAATAGAAATTTAGGTGTTAGTTGTCATTTCATTAAAATCCCCTCCCCCACTTCTTTATTGTTTTTCACGCTTATTTACATTATATTCTTGATCATAATAGTTTAATACATAAAAGCGAAATTGTTCGACCGTTCCTCGTGGGATCGACCCTTAGTTGCCACTCTACTAGTTAGAGTTGTAAGCTAAGGTTAAATGTATATTTCTATACATTAATTTGGTGGTAAGAAACGACACCTACCAGTGAGGTTGAGTGACCATTGTTTGAGGGGTAGATGGGTAGTGCACGACTCATTTAGTCCGTTTTATAGTCACTTTTACCTAAATTTTGTCCCACCTTACCCCTAGCCAACATTACAACCCATATAAAGACCTAACTGATTCATTATCACGCATGTCAAGTACAATTTCGGGTTTAGATGATTGGCAAGCCTATGGTAGGCGTTGTATGCATTTCAATGTGAGTGTAAACACTACCCTTTTCAATGCACTAGAGAGAGAGAGAGATACACTCACTCGGTGAGGATCATAAGTTTAGAGTGTAATGTCTTGAGAGTAGTGGATCTAGTCTATCACATATGCTCAATTTTATCATGATCGTTTTATCTTTTTCATGAAAACTCTCTGAAATCAAATGCCACTAAACTCTGCCCTAAACACTTGTCCTTTTGGCTTTCTCTTAATTGTTCGGGACGAACAAGTTCTAAGTTTGGGGAGATTTGGTACACGTGTCCCCGTGCACGCACTTTAGGGCATTTTTAGTGCCATTTAAATGTCAATAATGTGCACAATCACGTGTATTTAGTGCTTTTATATTCTCATGGGAAAAATAATGTGTTTGTGGTGTTATGTGTTAAAACAGGTGCAAAAGGATCGAAAAAGAACATCAAACGATCGCTGAGTCGATGGATGAGTCGAGGCAACAAGGGACAGGGATGAAGGATTGATCTCGGCCAAGACAGGACACAAATCTCGGCCCGAATACCTCTCCAGGGAAATCCTGGAATTTTGAGAGAACTGAAGATCTCGGGCGAGACAGATATTGCATCTTGGCCGAGATACCTCTCCAAGGAAAATCAGAGATTCAAGAGATGAAGATCTCGGCCAAGATGAAACCCAATCTCGGCCGAGATAATCCTAACCCTAAAAAGCCCTAAAATCCCCTTTTCACGTCTCAGCCGAGATGCAATCCAATCTCGGCCGATCACCCCTCGTTTTATAATTTGAAAAGGACCTTTTTCACGTCTCGGCCGAGACACACTTGCATCTCGACCGAGATTCCTTGCCCTGTTTTAAATTCCTGAACGTGGTTTTGCCTTAAACTGAAGTAACAACTCTTCCCCTATATATATATCCTCCCTTTCGAAATTAACCTATCTTCGGCACAAATTTGGAGAACTTTTCAGCCACCATCACTTCCAAGGAGGAGAGAAGGGCAAGAAGGAGTCATCCCATCTTCCCCATTGATCAATCTTTGGTTTTATCATTTCATTTTTATGAATTCTTGTATTTCCTTTGATTTACTGATTGTATTAGGAGTAATGGGTGGCTAGCACCCCTAATTCTACCATTGATCATGTTGAACCTTGATTGAAGATGAATATGTGAATATTGACTTTTGGTGTTACCCTTTTATTGCAATTTAAATGTTCTATAATGCTTGTTTGAATTGTCTCATTCCTAGATGCTTGTTTTAGGATTGATCACCCTTTAGAAGAATTTATTGTATGTTGCTAGAGATTGGAATTCACTTTCCGTGATTGTTGAAGCTTCAATCTCCCTTAGTAGTGAATAATGCTTGATATCATTGGTGGCATTATAGAGTTTGGCCTCTAAACCCGATCAATTTGAGGTTTATGCCTTATATGTCCCATTGTTCTAGTTCGGGATCATCCAATATCAATTAGTGTGAAAAGAGCTTGTTTGGATCACTAATTGATTTGGGTAGGGATAAATCGATAAGCGGACCTTCGATTTATCCACAATTAAGGAACAACACAATTTACATAAGTAGACCTTGTAGATTGTGGGATAAGGGTTTAAATTGCATTGAATTGGGGCATCAACAATAATCCATAGGTATTCGGATTCAAGGGGATACTAGATTGAGGGTAGATCTTTTTAACATATTAAAAAACTTGAAAATATTTACTTGTCTTCTTTCTTTGACACTTTGATTAATCTAAAACACCAAAAACATCTATTGCTTTCTGGATTAGTAGTTGGTACTTGGTAGACTCTACTTGTTAGATTCAATCAAAACCCTCCCCCCTCTCCCCCCGCCATTTACTCGCTTATGTTTAATTTTTTTTATTTCAACCTGAATCACTAATTGCTTGAAGTATTTGAATTAATACTACTCATCGTTCTCTATGGGATCGACTCGGACTTACCACTTTACATAGTAAAGTCGGGATAGTTCGGAACTCAGTTTTAAAAATCAAATTCATTCTAATTTGGTAGGGGCGAACGTTTCGACGACGCGTTCGTAAATCACCACACCAGAGGTCGATCAAAATTTTCCCTCCTCAAGTCATCAAGCCTTTGATTCATCCGAATCTTACCAGATTTCTTCAATCAATGCATTGAAAGAAGAAATGTAGAAAGACAAGGATGACTTCAATAAAAAGTTTGATGAACTTTTGGCACACACTAAGGTTATGGAAGCCCTTCTCTTCAAACATGTTTTGGAGAGAAATAAAAATGAAAGTGTGCACTTGAGGGAAGAGGAGAAAGAAGAGGAAAACCTCCTCTCTCATGAGCTATCTTTGGAAAATAGTGATAATTCTTCCAAACAAGATAATGCATTACCTTTGGAAGAGCAATCTCAATGTCTCAACAAAGTATGCAATTATGAGCGCATTCTTATTAATGATCCATTTGTTGAGGCATCATTTAGTGGTCGGGATGCAAGTTTCGATTTGGCATTTCTTTCATGTTTTGAAAAACTTGCATCGGTTATGGACATTAAGCGTATTTTCTTTCATAAATCATATGTCCATAATCTTATATGTGATCCATCGTGTCATGTTTATGTTGGTGGATCAATTCTCTATCTTGAGCAAACAAAAGCATGGCACGATCCACACTTATTCTTGGATCCAGGATAACACTTATGAAAGTCAGGCTGTCAACTTTAAACCAAGCACTTCTTGGGAGGCAACCCAAGCATTAACATTTTTATTTCTTTCTTAGGATTTAATTTCTATCTGTTCTTAGTTTATTTTTTCTTTTTAAGATTTGATGAATTCTTGAGTTGTTGAATAGGTACTTGACTCTTGGGGACATGAAAAGAGCCTAAATCTTGAAGGAAAGTCACCCAAGCATTGATGATGCCAAATTAAGACGAGTAATCCTCAGAGTAATGCGAAAAAGGGGGAAATATAGAGAGTAGACACCTCAAATGAGTGAGCTTTACTCTATCTCTCTATTTACTTCTTTTGCACGTGCATAATTCACAATCAAGTGACTTGTGTCATCTTTGTGTGCCTTGATTTTCATGATTAGATTTTTGTGAATTTGAGTATATGTTGACTTGTCTTTCCGTGCACTTGATTCATATGCGTACATAAATGACATGTTTGCATTTAAGTTTGTGGGGAGGAGAGATATTGTTTGCATTAATTGAGGTTCTCTACTCAAATTTGCATAACTAATTATGAAATCTTGTACCTACATAACTCTTGAAATCTTTTAATCTTTGTTTGAATAAATGGTTAGTTAGGAAATGTGAATAGTTATGAGCTTTTGATTGATGATCTTTGAGAAATGCATGAATTTCACCTCCTCTGATTCTTGGGCTTTAGAATTTCGCCCAAGTTTGTGGGGAGGATGGAAGGATTGTTATTTTTATGCGCTTGAAGAGGATGTTCCTCATTTTCGATTGAATTGCTCGTAGTTATGATCTATGTCATTCTACCATATTTTGTTTCTAGGTTTTTATTGCTTTCATGAATAATGTGCTTGGTTGAATAATTTTTGAGTTGGCTTATTGTGTGATTGATGAGGAAGAAGTATTGGAAGTGTCCCGAATTTCAAAATTTCAAAAATTGAAACTGTAAATTGAGCATAAAACACTAGAGGATTCCTCGCCCAAGTAAATGAATGTTTGGGCATAGTAAGGAGGATTGCATGTGTAAATGAAATAACTTAGCCCGAAGTTGTGCTACTTTGTGAGCATTACTGTAATTCCAAAACACACACGACACGATTAAGGACGAACTCGTGAAAAATAAAATGAATTGGCTTTAGGTGGTAAGAAAAATAAAGGAGATGTAGGAGGAGCTATAAGGTGGATTAGGTCGCCGGGCAAGTCATTGCTTTTCATTGATTGTAAGAAATTCTAGTAACATTTGTGTACTCTAAGTATTGAGATGAGCATAAAAAGAAAATACGTTGTATGAAACGTAGAAAAAAAGAGAGCTCAATAAAAAAATTGAGTATGAAATAGTTCAAAATCTTGTGTAACTCGAAAAGCATATTGTTGTGTAAAAGAACAAAAAACTAGAATAGCAATCTTATTTCTTTTGGACTAAGCCTGGTGGAAAAAGGAGTAATTGGAAGATAAAATTGAAAATCAGATGGCTTGAGGGAGAAAAAAGCCGCATCACCTACACCGGGTGAGTACGTGCATCTTCCTAAAAAAGAACTGAGTCGAACCACCTAAAGTCGAGGATTTTTAAAAATAATGAGTCGTCCAAGGTCACTTCACATATGCACGTTTTGGGGTTGCAGTGAGAGCTCTTAGCGTGTGGCCTAGGGTACTAAGTGAAATAAAAAGACTATGTGCCTTTCTGAATTCCTATGCCATTATATTCCTCTACTCGTTTATCAAATTATTTGAAAGAAAATTATTAAGGCAAGTGGGTAATCAAAAAATGGAAAGTGCTCAACAAAAAGAGAAATTCATGTCTAACGAGCTTCCAATAACTTTCCAACCTCATTTTCTTATGTGCTTAAATGTTTAATTTGCTCAGGGACGAGCAAAGGTTAAGTTTGTGGGGATGATGAACGTAAAAATTATCGTTTTTCTTGCACTTTTCATGTTCATATTTTGTGGAGAATTACGTTTAATTGTTGTGTTTATGTGCGATTTTGTGCTTTATTGTATTTTCAGGTTGATTTTCCTTATTAATATGATTTGATGCGCTTTTGGGTGTTTTTGAGTCGTATTTTGAAGGTTAGGAAACTCAGAAGAATTCAGAAGATCATTCGGGTCCATTTTAAAACTCCATCCCATATCCTGAGGCCCAAATGGACCCAAATGGGTCGGGGTCAAACCCAAACTAAAGATCATCAAGCCATGAGAAAAGTTCATGAAGAAACCGGGTCGAGAAGATGGATAGAAAAGCCCCAAAATGAGATGGAAAGAAGACAATGGGAATTGCACATGCTTCGTGTTCCAACCCAAAAATCAAGGCCCAAATGAATCTGAATCAGACCCAACAAGAGCTCAAATTGAAGTTAGTCGAGTCATGAACAAAAGCCGCGAAGGGGTTGGGTCGAGAAAACTAGAGGAAGAGCTCCGAAACAACAATGGAAGACGGAGGCTCAAAACATGGGCTGAACCGGACCAACCAGCCGCAGCACCTACCAGACCTACAGGACCACTGGCAGTTGGTCCAAGACAACCCAGGAAGGCAGCTGGCCGTGCTGCCTGCCCAGCTGCCGGTCCGCCAGCGGTTCCGGCGATTCGCGCGCGCGCCTAGTTTTTCAGCATGCTATTTTTGTACTTCGGACCATAACTTCCTCATCCAAGCTTTAATTTGAGTGATTCAAGTTTTCACACGTAGCCGAGACAAAGATGTATAACTTTGTAGTTGAAGTCCAAGGCTGATTCATGACAGAGTTTTCCCAGAAATCCCGAGAAGGCCGAGTCGAGCGTGCACAAGAGGCTCGACTCAACAACTTATGTTCCCTTGCTTTTCTATTTGTATTTTACTTTTATGCCCTTACTATTAGGTCACGTTTCAGCCGATTTTGAGGGTTGGGGGACCTATATATATCCCTTCCCCTCTCATTTGTAAAGGAATCAATTATTAATCCAACTTTGTGTTGCCTCTTTTTATAAAAAATCTTATCCTACACTCTTCTTCTCTCTTCTCTTTACATTTTCAGATTTTAGCTTAGAAAAATAGGGTTTTTCTTCCTCCTCTTCAAGGAGGAAGCCATCTTTGGTGGAGAACTCGAAGGCTAGTCATGAGCTTGTGACACCTGTCAAGATTATCGGAGTATTTCAAGGATTCGTCAAATTATTGAGCATTTTCTCTCCCCTTCTCTTTATTGTTAGTTTTTATTGTGTTTATTGCTTGATATTAATGATTCTTGTTTATGCCTTGATGATTTGTGAGTAGTTTTCGTATTTCCCGAAGCCCGGGAGTAGCCCAGGCTTTGGGATTGATGATTAGTTGATTGATTATTAGATTTGTTGTGGGTTGTGGTAAGCTAGGGTTGGATTTGATTGATTTATTATGATTTTCATATGAAATTATAGCTTGATTATATGCTTGTCTCGGTGGCTTGAGCTCTCGATAACTTAGCCCTATTTTGTATGATTGTGCATTTCAAAAAGGATAATCGGAACCTAGGCTAGGGTTTGACACCCTTTCAAGGAAATACGATTTGATCTTAAATGAGCTTAGGATTGAATTTGTGTGCCTTAGATTGTTAGGGAAGGGAAATTTAATCCAGGAATGTAAATAAATCTAGGATTGAATTTGTGTGCCTTAGATTGTTAGGGAAGGGAAATTTAATCTAGGAATGTAAATCAATCAAGACCCAATATATAGGACGGAGACCTATGGAGGAGTAGACCTATTTGAAGGGAGAGTAGAGCCTAGGGGGTCTTGGCTAGGATAAACGAAATTAGGTTTAGTCGCGTGTGTAGGAACTACACCCCTATGCCGGTCGTTAGCGTAGGAGAAGTCGGGTTATCCTCTTCTAGTCTCTCATAGTTGGTAACTCGGAGCCTGGGGTTGAGTTTGTAAATCTCATTCGTGTAGGTAGTCTACATTCAACCCTGATTACTTACCTATCCTATGGGAATACGAAACCTCAACCGTATTCTTGAATTATCACTCAATTAGGATATCGATTGGGTTGAGAATTCAACCACATAGAGCTCACAGTAGTTTCCTTAAATTGTCTTCGAATTGTTGATTCCATTTTGCTTGTGTAAAACTGAGCTTCGGGAATATCTCCCCATCTATCGGTTCCCTCTTTGCTTTGTTTATTTTCTTTATGTTAATCAGATTAGTCAAAACTCTCAATTTTCATTTGACCTAACTTGCTCGAATGTGCTTAAGCCGATTCTCACGGATAATCCTCCATGTGGATTCAATACTCTTTATACTACCTCTGTCACAAACGGTACGCTTGTGGTTTGAGAAGGTCGTTCTGATCACATCGATTTGGAGCAATTTTTGTGACAAGTTCACGGGCCAATTTTTGGTCTCGAGTTGTATCGATCAAGGCGGCGGTCTCGGCGACGACAATGGGCCACTATTCAAATCTGCAACTAGTTTGACAAATATCTTCAATTTAACCGGTTAGTCTTCTTCAATACACTACTATATTTTTCTGGGTTTTTTCTTGTTTCTTCAAATTTATATTAAATAGTCTTGTTGCCACGTATTGCTGTTAATTTGTTTTGCAATTTTCAGATTTGTGAATTACACCTATGTAATATATTGTAGCCCTCGAGAAGATATGATTCACATTGTAACTCTTTGTTGAAAATTTTCATGGATAATTCACTTGCTTGTTCACCCCTACATTGATTTGACCAATGTAGTTTAGACTTGTTCCCTTCAATAATTCAACATATTTTTTGCTTTCATAATAGGCAAGTTTACTGCCACAAGCTATGTTTTCCTATAGTAAATTTCTACTCTGATATTGCTGCTTTATATCACAAAGCATTTTTGAAAAGAATCTCGAATCTTGTCTGCTATTCACTTGTGAAACTGTTCAATCAAAATATGAAATCTACTAACATAAAGGAATGAGTAATGCATATGGTAGTCTGCTAAGTCATTGGAACGAGTGTAGTGCTTGTTTGCTATAAAAATATGGCCCATGTGGACAGTGGTTTCTAACAATTGCATACATTTTATCTATCTTCATGGCAAATGGAGCTCCAAGGAACGCGATGTCACAAGAGTGAGTATTCTACACTAAGGAATGGACAAGGCAGGTGGATGGTGTATTTATAAAGGCACTGATGGAGCAAACAGTCAATCACAACCTCATTTACCACGAAGCACCCAACCTCCGCGCCATCACTTGCGCAATGCAGTCGGTAAACTATAAATTTCATAAATTGTTCAATTACGACTTTTGCCTAGACTGCTTCAACAAGTTGTACAAGCGTTTCAAGGTGTTCAACTGGATTATTAAGCAAGACAGTGTTATCCACTATCCTTTTAACCATCAAATTGAGTGTAGCGGAGCAAAGTGGGATGAAATCTGCTGGGTAATTTTATAGCCTGCTAAGCTAACTCATTTTTCGTATTGATGAAAATCTTTTTGGTTATTTTATCAACAATCAAATGACATACTACTGATACTTGTTTTTTATTGTTTACTTATAAGCATGATTTGCTTGGGTTAGCCGACATGAGGAAAGGGGAGCTAGAGTTTGACAACCTACAATTAATATTTACGACGGCACACGATTCTGACAGTGAGGAAAAAGAAGATGATATCATAGCAATCTCTAGCGAACCTGATGAAGAAAGTATAGTAAACGAGGGTGGTGGTGCAAATCATAATACTTTTAGCTCTGAACTTGTCTGGTACACAAGCCTTACTAAGAATCACATCACAACTTCAAGCGATAGTTCTTTCACCGGCACCTCATCTACCGACCCAAAGAATCGAGTTAAAAAACCAACGAGCAACTGCCCCCTGTTCCTCGACAACCTTCCCGATCAGATCCTAGCTTAGTTGCTTCTAACAGTCCTTACAAAAAAGGATAAAGTGTGCTTATCTTGGAATGCATCGGCTATAACGTCCTTCAACCCACTCTAATTAGGCTACTTATTTTTGTTTCCTTAAGAACTTCGTAATAATATAGGTTTGAGTCTAAGTCTTATAATGTTTCCTTAGCTGTCGGTTGTATTTGTGTGTTTCAAGTTTAGCTGATTGATCAATGTACCGTTTAAGTTAAATTAAGCTGCGATTATTAGGTATTTATATTAACGCGGGCTAAATGGATAGTTGATGTTAAATATTTAACATATTATAGATCTGTGTTCTTATTTTATTAGCACATGAGCGCAATGATGGTATGCATTGACAATAATCTCATTTTTTAGTTTGATTGCAAGTTGTTACTTATTCTACAAACACTAGGAAGTGGCCAAATCACAAAGTGATGGTATCCAACATTAGCTTCGTCTCTTCAAGATTGAAGACAACCAAATGAAGACAAAGTAAAGTAGGTTCTGTTAACATGAACAGACAATACTTTCTCGTGAATATGTTGTTTACATGGCCATATAATAGTAAAAAATAGGTAATAATGCATATATTTTTTCAGACACAATTTGGCTATTTTTCAATGTTTGTATTAACTCTCTTCTCATAAATTACTCCTGCTAAGAAGCCTTTGAGTGAAAACCCTTCAAACCCAAAAATGGTTAGTACTCGTAATCCGAAAAAGAGGAAGGCTCTCGGCTAGGAGTTCATGTTCTATACATCCGAGTGGACTATCAACGTTGAAAAACATTTTGTATCGCTTCTAGTACGAGAAAAGAATGCAGGACATTTCAGTGTTGGGGGCAACAACAATCTCGACATTAATCGGGCGACGACTGACTTAAACCGAGATAAAGAAACCAATTTCGATTACAAGTTCTGCAAGGATCGCTTGAGGAAACTGGAGGGTCGTTATAATGTCTTTATTTAGCTCGTGAAAACTCCCGGTGTTAAGTACGAGGCCGAAAATAATAAGGTTACTTTTGAGCCTGGCATTTACCCACAAATTTTGGAGGTATTTTTAATTTCGTCAAGCTATTATTCCCACTAATATAAGTTTGATAGTTTTTTAAGGTACCAAAAATTCCCTTTTTTTTTTTGGCGTTATTTATATAATTATAGCTTCAAGAGTGCGCAAATCATATTATCGTATTCTATATTTTGTAGTGCGGGCGACTGGTGTTAGCATATACCTACAAGGGAGAACCAGAGCTAGAAGGTCTAAGTTTATTGTTTGACGATGTTGAAGATTCCGTCGAATTTAACAAACTGTAAAAAATTAAACGTATTTCAACCGACTTGAACGGGTTAAGCGTGAATAACTTGGAAGCCCTAGTTACAAAAGAAAAAAAACATTGATCAACGCATTACAGATCAACCATTACTTAGTGACTGCTCTACTGAGAATTAGGTGCCATGAATTTTTAATTCTATTAATGGCATGCATAATGTTTGGCATTATAGGCCAACCTATTTGAACACCTATTTGAACTCCTGAGCTATTACTTTTTTATTATGTTGTATTTTTTTTTTAATTTCTTTGGTATGAAATTTAATGCATTTATTTAGCTGTTAAATTGAATTTATTCTGGTTATTTAGTTGTGTTTAGTATTTCATATTTAAATGGTAATCAACTACTCCGTCCATATCCTGTAATAATTTAAACCATTGCTTAGATGTTCAAGAAATGAGTTGTGGTGTTAACTATTTACAAACTGTTGCCCACACTCAACTCTTTTGCAGAAGCTATAAAGCGAAAAAAAAATAGTGCAAATTTTAAATTTGTCTACATGCAATCAATGATGAAAATCTCGCGATAAATCGGCGAAATCTCGCCGATTTTTTGCCAAATTGGAGCTGCCGAGACGAAAATGCTGAGTAATTATATTTTGTTGGAATGTCGCTGAGATCTCGCGAGAATCCGGATGGAGAAGGGCGGAACACGAGAAATCGTGACAATCTCGCTGGCTGGAGAAGGGTAGATCTCATTTCTGTCCAAAATGCAAGAGTGGGATTCGAATTGGTTACCCATCGAAGAGAGCTCCAAACTCTAACCACTAGACTAAGGCAACATCTTGTTTTAATCTCCACATACAATCTATATAATTACTTATTCATCTAAAATCAAATAAACAAGAATTGTCTCCTCATATAATAAAATTTCCATAAAATTGAATAAGTAATCGAAAGTTTTGTATACGAATTTTCAATTTATTATTATTATTATTATTATGCTTGACAACATGTATTTTTTAAAATATTTTGTTTTGTTTATAATTTAAGATGAATTTATGTATTAAAGTTCGTTATTTAATATTTTTATAATATTTATTAAACTTTAGAATTTTTAATATAATATTTTCGTACTAGTAATTAGTAATGTTGTATGAAAAAAGGCCAAAAAGTGTTTTATATTGCCACTCATTGTTTATATTATTTTATATTTATGAATTATTTGTAAATAAATCTATTTTTATCAAATTTAACATGCATATATGTGTTTGAGTTTGTTATAATAATTGTAAAAATATCATGTTAATTTTTTATATTTTTAATATTTTTCAGAAAATTGCTCCGATATTTCGATATTAATCGAGATCTCACCGAAATCTCCATAAATTAAAACACCGATATCTTCGTAAAAACCAATTTTTTCGTCCTTGCATGCAATAGACATGTCCCATCATCAATTAATATTTCACCTTCTCTGTTGCTTATTTATGTAGAATTTCCATTCAAAGACACAAGTGTGCTCAAGAAAATTGGGTGTGGCCAATACGACTTTTAAAAGTAATAGTTTTCTCATTCATCTCTAAAATACTTCTCTCCAACATGCCTCCCTCTGTGCCTCCTCGCTCAACACAATCATATTTTTTTTATCATTCCGACTGGTCAGAAGAGTTAGACAATATATTTATTGACATACTCGTAGACCAAGCTGTAATGACCGACTTCAACAACATGGGCATAAATTTAGCCAATGCCGTGGCACATTCACAGTGGGTTATCAATTTCATATATGGAAAAGAATATGAGTTCATGGTGTTGTGGAAAAAGATGCGGAAACTGAAGCTACACCATGCTACTTTTAATCGCCTTCTTTCAGTTAGTGGAGTCGTATACAATGAGACGACTAACATAATGGACGTCCCGGAAGAACTATGGACAGAGTTGGTTTGGGTAAGAATAATCTCTAATTAAATGAGTCCACACTATTTTTAAAAAGAAAGTTTAAATTGTGAAATAGCTTATTATTTTATGAAATTTTCAGGGCAATGCTTTGGCAAAAGCATACAAGGAAAGGGTGAACCAAAGTGGTCAGATTTGCAGATCATTTTTGGTGTACAACCCCAGGTTGTCCAAAATGGAAGCGTTTCTAAGGGAGACGACTAAATATGCAAAAAATAACGCACGGATGCCGGATGTCAAGGCTACATATGTATTAACTACTACTAATATGTTCTCGTTATGGGGTATTTTGTGTAAAATTTAGGTGCGGAATGTTAGTTACTTTAGTCACCTTCGATCATTAAACTATATGGTTGTTATGGGTGTTCTTTTTTTTTTTTTCTTTTAAATTTATGTTGAGTTACTAGTGGGCTGACAATCTGACTGTTTATTGTTTTTATATAGATATTTTAATTTGATGTTATAAATGTCTTTGCCAAACTTTATTATGTTGACATTAGTACTGCAAACAAGTTTGGTTTATGTAGTGTTAGGGTCAGTCTGCTGTATCAATTTAACTTACACAAATATGCAAAGAGCTATAGAAAGTCCAGTTACATCTCTAATTTTGTATGCGTTTTCCAGATGACTTGTTAATTGGAAAGACGAAAAAGAAGGCTCACTCTAACATTTTAAACTTCCTAGGACTAACTTATTTAAGAATGCGAAATATTTATTAGTGAAGTTTAAACAGGATTCAAGCTACACACCCATGCATGTAATGGAAGTCGTTTGCTTAAAACATCACTTGATATGCGATATAATAAGACCATAAACATTTCATCCAAAAAAATGAACAAGACAAATACCACTAAGTTAAGGTTGTTCATAAACATAATTTAGGGTGGTTTAGCTTCAACAATATTAACAAATCAGAACCGAAGCTGATTCAAAGGACCCCTAAATTAGTCACCTACAGGGGGCTGTCACCCTGATCAAAATCAACCGCAACTGGCAATAGTTTACCACAGACCGACTAAGTTCATGATACCTAAAAGATAAAGCGTACACATTTACCATCCATTACAACATCCAAATTAGACAATCAAGTCAAAACCCTACAACAACTTTCAAAATATCAGACATCACCCGCCAACTTCATGCGAGTCCACTCTTCTTTGGCATCCTTCGGCAGCCCGAGGAATATGTCTACGTCCTTGCTGTTCTAAGCTACAAGATGAGTCGCACGGAGCTTTTCCTTCATAGATAGTCCTTCAATCGACGAACCCGTAAATTTGTCGCCCAGTAGAGAGGTCTTGGTCGAAACCAATTCACTGCGCAATCTCGCCTAGACAGCTTGAAGCAGCATTGCAGAAACTACTGACCAACTCCAGCATCGGGTCAGCAGAAGAAGATGCCTTGCGCTTAGATCCACTTGTTGAACCACCCCCAATAGAATTGGATGGTTGGGATTCGACCACTGCCTCAGATGTAATATTTTCTTCAATTACATGTAGGAATTTTGAATTTCCCTAGGCTCTTCTTGGATTATCATAATTCACCATACATTGATTAATCCTAAAGATGCATCTATTTAATTTAATTACAACACTTTGATGATTAGAATTAACTTGAGAATTGGGTACTCAATGAACTGATGATCGACTCCAGCTTTGATCTTCTATGTTGTATTTCTTCTCAATTCCCAATGCCTGATGGACGAAAAACTTTGAGAAATCCCAAGCCTGGGAATTTTATCTGCAGGCGCCGCCCTCTCTCTTTTTCTCTCTTTCCTGTGATTTTACGGTAGGTTAATTAAAATCACAGATCAAGAGTTATATATTAAAACTTAATACATTGAGTCTGGGCCTGGCCTGATAGATTAATTTCCTCTTTGCCTACGAGCAAGATGGGCCAGCCTAGAGATCAAATACAAGGAATAAAGATGGGCCTAACTATAAAATAATTTTTCTATGTTCAGCCCAGAACATAATTAATTCATAAATATTAATTCATTCCACTAGAGAATTAATATTGACTTACCTCTTTATTTCTGAATCGAGTCGGGGCTTGAATTTATACTTAATTAATCCCCGTATTTAAGATATCGAATATCCATTAATTAATTAAAGCCTCCGGCAGCTTAAATTAACTAATTGCTTATTAATTTCTTAAGTAGTACTACTCAACTTCATTATTGTATCTGAACTTAATCAACCTATAGGGTTTAGTATAATAAACCTTTTGACCTCCTTAAGGGGATATCATCATCCTAAATTATATGGTTACCTTAATACAAATTACCAATTATCATATGCAAACTGATGTCACCCAATATACGGAGTATATTGAGTTATCACTTAACTCTCACTCATGGTAAGTCAAAATGACACACATACACGCATACACAAACGTAATCTTATTAGGGTTTAGATTACAATAAGTCACTGAGATCTCTTGTTCTTCACTAAGGTCAGATAGAAGAACTTATCTCACCGTGATCCTATCAATACGTAAAGACGTACCAGTTTAAGTAAATAGTCAAGATAAACTATTTCTACTTAATACTGTAGCCTATACTAACAACTCGTCCTTAAGTCATCTCGGTTGTGATTTATATTTTATATCTCATTAAGGTGAACCAATCATATGATCCTCTATGATCTACAACACACCATACGATCTACTTATAGTAAAAGATACAAGGGCATATATATGGTGATTAGTGTAAACAAAGTCAGATAGGAGATTAACAGTGAATAACTGGAAACATTGTATACAACATAAATGTCTTGCCTTCAGTATACAAACCCAACATTACAAGCTCATCGTTTTCAGCTTGAGACCCAACTTCTTCCTCCGGATCGGGATCGGGTAAATTAGCAGCGGCGTTCCCAAAGTCCTCAGCTCCAACCCCGTTAGCTTTATCTTTGCCAAAGATTTTGCACCAGTCGGAAAATATTGGCCAGCTTTTGTGATTCATTAAACGAGCACTTGGATCGATCTAATTAACAAAATAAAATTGTTAGCAATGACTAATAATGAATCGCGTATAAAATAAGCTTTATGAATATAATCATGTATACAATAAAAAATAGTCCTTATTGTCCGTTCGAGTCAACTTTAAATTTCATGCTAGTCACAAAATTTAATTTTACTACCAAAAACAAGATTATGACAAGAAGAGGACGATTATATGGCGGTGAAATTCACAAATTAAGTTATGAAGATTATAAATTGTGATATCTTTATATTAAAAAAATAAAGTACTTGTCTTACCATGAAGTCCATTTTAGTGATTGATTTTTTTTTTTTTTTATTTAAATGCAAATGGAAATGAGAATAAGGCCTAAGCAAGAGCTTTTTAATCTAGTACTGCAAGAAACTCAAAAACATCTTTGGAGTCTTTATTGCAGCAAATTAAACAACAAAATTAGAATGAAAGAACATGTGTTTAAGTATAGATGGGTAAAGTTCCATAAAAAACAAATTACTTGACCCATTCACAATTGTCTTAAACCATGGACAAGGTATAGTGGAAGACCATCAGGAATAACAAACAATTGCTAGTACATTACAAGCACTATCACATGTCAAATTAAGCCACTAACAAAGAAGACATCATTAATCAAGTAGCATAATGATATTATCTGAGCACTTGATTTTCACAATGATCTTATTTAATAATAAAGGGGAACCCTCTATAAGTAGCAAGTGTTGTTTTTCCTGCCCAAATCCACCGTCTAAATGTAGTATTCACGCTTCTAGGTGTTTTTTTCATGATTATTATGTTTATTTTTTTAATTTCGACAAGTATATCGCGCGTTTAATTTAAGCAGATTCTTCCGAATGTTGATTGATATAATTACTTATCCAAATAAATATAGGGAGCAAGGAATATGTTGTGCTGATTGATATCAATGATCTATATATGTTATATCTAATGAATATAATCGTTCCTAAATTGCTGTAAATTAGCAATATCAGCCTTAAATTTCGTTACTCCTTATATACATAACAATTAACAGAGTCAATCGCCAATCCAGCTTCCCAATAGCCAATTATACTTTGTCAAACCATCCATGTTACTACAATTAATTAGGCAAGTGAATTAATCATCTATAATAATAAATTCAATTCAAATTAAGAGAACATAACAGAATCAACGATAATAATAGATTCCATTAAAACCATGAGAATATATAATACATTAATGTATGCATGTATTCAACCGTATTATATTCTCAATGTATTTAAGTCTGGGTCCACTTTCTTTGGTATATTCAATTTCACGTTCACAACTCGCGTTTGAACATATAGTATATTCATGTAGAGGAAGTGGAATCAGATCTCACCATGTACGTATTCATTGAAGTCCTAGAAGCTTTTTTTGTGAAGTGGGATCCGTATCGATTTGATACTCTGGAGTTTTTCTTTGTATACAACTGGTCAAAGCATGCAGAGTTTATTGTAATAGAAAAATAATAATGTTTTCCATCTTTTTATTTTTTGATTAGTTGTATAATATTTTATTTTTGTGCTTTATTTGAATTCTTATCAATAATTATTAGTCGTACATCTGACGTTGATGTTGGGTCGTCGCCGGTTAATCAAGGCGAGATGGTTAATCAAGACAGATTCGCCGATAAAGGAAAGATGGGTAGGTCTCAATTGATGGGCATGAAGTGGGTTAGGGACAATTAGGATTCTTGGCCAATTTACTTTGGCCATTCTGGTGAATTCTGGATACATTTGCTTCACCGGCGGCCCAGCCTGACATCGAAATTCTCATCGGTTCTACCCATTGAACCTCAGATCCATGATTATTTTTGTTGGGTGGATAAAATTGATGCGACGAACCATGGCTGTTGAGTATTTGCGAGCAATAGAAGATGGAGATAGAAACTGTTGGTGTGCCTGTAAACAAAAATTGGGAATGCCACCCTTTTCCTTTTTCTTTGTGATACTGCGAGCAATAGAAGATTGAGTATTGTACCATTTTCCTACTTTTTTTTTTTTTTTATTTTTTTTTATTGTAGTTCGTTTTTTTAATTCTACAAGTTAATGTTGCTATAGTTATAAGATTTCGTTTTAATTCGTAATCTTAATAGATTTCGTTTTGTTTTATACATTTTTTTTTTTAAATTCTAGGAGTTAAAGTGGATGTATTTATAAGTAAAGGTAACAAAATCCCCCAGCCCGATGCGCCAGTCCATTTGGGCTGATATTTTAAATAAGTTGGGTCATAGAAATCTTGGTCAGAAGTACTATTTGGCCCAACAGGCCCGGCCCGATGGACAATAGACTGGCCCGATAATTTTATTGTATTATAGGAGAATAGGCTGGGTTGAGCTGACTAATTTTAGGTCCAATCAAATTTTATCATGACCCAAAATATTGCATTGGCCTGACGGGCTGGACCGCTCGAATTATCACCTCCATGTATAAGATCTACATTCAGATTTTAAAATAATATATATATTAAAACTTCACATAAAATTAATTTATACTGCATTGGTGTCATAAATTAACATATTATGTCCAAAAAAAATGCACATAATGTAGAACTCGAGTAAGTTTAGTATTTAATACAAAAAATGGAAAAATGGTTTCGAAACGACCATTTAAATATAAATTTAAATAAAATAATTTTTTGAAAAATGATAATTATTACTCCCTCCGTTCCATATTAATTGACGTTTTAGGATCTTCTTCCTTTTCCAATTAATTGACGTTTTACATATTTCTCACCAATTCTACCAATTTTCCCCCTGAACTCAATCCTAAAATATCTCTATTTTTCAATCTATCAGAGATATTTTGATTTGGTTAAATCTTTAGTTAAAGGTATGTCTGTCAAAATATTCAATCCTTAATTCCTCCCTTTCATCCTAAAACGTCAATTAATATGGAACGAAGGGAGTAGTAAATACATAAAGAATTCAAAAGATTTTAATAATTTAATCTTTATAAAATTATTTGTAGAATACATAATAAGCCCAAACAAAATGAATGGTCCGATAGGTTGTGTACAGGTCCAAAAATATTAGTATATTATATGGATTTTGGTTTAATTTTCTATTTTTTGTCCGATCATATCTTGGACCGACCAACACACGATGGAATATTTCATTAGGACAAAAGGGAAGGCCTGTCTAGTCCGTTCGGTCAACCCAAATTGGTCTCATATGTTAAATATACCTTTTGGGTGCAGTAATAATAACAGAAAAGGGAAAAAAAAAGTAAAAGTAACCTTTTATCGTAAATAATTAGCTTAGTAAACTTATTGTTTGGTAACCTTATTTAGTTTAAATTTTAATTAAAGAAAATTTATAGGATTATTTCTGAATTTATGCAACAATTATGTCTCTATGTTATCTAATTGTATATTGTTCGTGTTTTGTAAATATCCCTTCAAATGTACTAACATATTCTTACAAAAAAATTATTTACTAGGACTCTCAGAACCAATTCATTAGAGAGTTTCTATCGATTGGATAGTTTTTGTTGAAAACAGCAACACACGAGTTCATCACATGTTTAGCGATCCATGCATTTCAAAATAATTCATCAAATCCTCTGATTAGTCCTCTTAGTGATGTGACTAATGGTATGTATACTATTGATTTTTTATTCGTTATGAATTCTTCGGCTGTTGAAATATAATATATTTTTTTTAGTCATTGGACTTAGTAGCGGCTCTTACGACAATCTTAAAAGGAAAATTTTCTCAAATAATACTACTCACCAAGGTCGTCGTCTGCTAATCAATATTTCTTTGAGATAATTGATATAATTGGTGAAGAGCCTGATGAATATAGTGTGAATGAGATAATTGATTTGACTGGTCCAATTAATAGAATGTTGATAAGTTAATTAATCTGGTTGGAAAAAGCCCATTAGGGGAAATGCCAATGACGTTGACATTGATTCCGATGAAGACCTATATGATGAGTTTGATGAAACATGTCAGGGAGAAATTTACATTACATTATGTAAGTCTCATTGTTTTTTTCCCTAATTAACCTTTGAATTTTTTATAATATGTCCATAAGCAAAATATAAATTTTCCTGTATGTGAAATTATCATTTTTTTAAGCGGGGTATTCCGATGGTGGAGATGCGCGATTTAAGTGACAATTGCATGGTCCAATGTGTCCGTATGATGAACGTTTGCGATCTAATTATAGATCAAAGCAACCTAATCTCTCCCTCTACTATATGAAAGGTAAAGTTCAGTTACGTAAAATAAAGACACTACCTCAAGGTTTGCTGGAACTATTTTCTTATGGCAGTAGAAAGAACAAATATTTTCTTGAGATATCTGATCATACAACAATGTGTTTGCATTTACAAGGTTGGTTGTCAAGAGAAAATTAATAATTTGGGATGAAGCACCAATGAACAAACATTGCTTTGAAGCACTTGACAAATCATTGAATGATATCATGCAATTGAAGGATCCATGTAACAAGGTAACTCCTTTTAGTGGGAAAACTTTTATTTTTGGCAGTGATTTTAGACCAATATGAACAGACAAGATTTCATTTGTGCTATAATTAATTCTTTCGAAATATGAGACCATTATACAGTCTTGATATTAACAAAAACATATGAGGCTTATGAGATCTGCAGCAGGCTGTGACACTGATGAGCTTAAACAATTTTCTGATTGGGTTGCGAGTGTTGGTGATGGTGCAGTAGGGGAGTTAAATCATAGAATTACTGACATTGAGATTCCCAGTGATCTTTTGTTGAAGTTTCATGATGACAAAGTTGAAACTATTATTCATAGCTCATATCCGGACTTTTGCAATAGATTGGATGATACTAAGTATTTACAAGAGAGAACTATTTTATGTCCTACGCTTGACATGGTGATTGAAAACATGCTAATGACACAAGGATGTATTACAGCTCTAACGGTGCTTGGAAATCTGACTCCAATGGAAACCTGATGGGTGAGGTTCACACACCGAATTCTTGAACAAAATCTGAAGTTCTGGAACTCCAAATCATGAGTTGACTTTGAAGGTGGGGACACCAATCATGCTTTTGAGAAATATAGATCTTCCTATTGGATTGTGCAATGGTACTAGACTGATCATAATAAAATTGGGTTTTCATGTTCTAGAAGGAAATTTTTTAATAGAGTAATGTTGGCCATTTGGTATTGATTCCGAGAATATCTCGTATACCATCCGATCCCACGCTATCTTTTAAATTCTAACGGAGATAATTTCCTATAATTGTTTCTTATGCAATGATAACCAATAAAAGTCAAGGGCATTCGCTATCTCACCTTGGTTTGTACTTGAAAAAGTCAATCTTCAGTCATGACCAGCTTTATGTAGCAATTTAAAGGGTCACAAACCGAAAAGGGTTGAAGACGTTGGCTTGTGATCAGGAAAATAAAAGTTCTAACTGTTGTTTATATGGAAGTGTTAGGAATTTATAATTTTTCTATTATTCCAGTATAAGTGTACACTATTTCCAGTTTTTTTTTTTTTTTTTCTAAATTATGTTTTATATGTTACTTGATTAAAAACTTTCAAATTTTTATTTCTCTACTTTGATCCATTAGTAATTATTGGAGGGCCCGAACAAATAGAGTTACTTTTTAAATTATATCCTTTTTTACATTTTATGTAAATAAAAAATTATACATTTATCAAACGAAAGTACTTATAAATATTAAAATGATGATATTATTTTACCGCTATATTTATAAATACATTATAACCGTGCATCGCACGGGTGATCTACTAGTACTTATAGCAAGTGCCTGTTCCAATGATTTTATTGTCTTATTTTAAGTATATCAGCCGCAGCAGTATGTTTTAGTTTCAAATCAAGTAGACGGATTTGAGTACCTTCAGATAGGCCTCCCAAACTTCGTTGGTTGCCTCGATCATATTGCTAGCGTCAAGCCTGATTCTAATTTTCGACAACATGGTGAAAAGTCTGTAGTAGCTTCGTTTCCAAGTCGTTATCCGCGAGTTGATATGTAGACTTCCCTTAAGGTCGGTGTCGGGAAACGTCTTCTTCATTATACACTCTGATTGCAGTAGATACCTACCACGAAAACCATTATCAGTTTTCCACCCCTCAACAGTCAATTCCTTTAGACCCGCCATCAACACTTCCTCTTCCCGGGTGCTCCAGCTCCGACGATCCGCATCATTCCTCGCCCGGAAGCATTGACGTACATTTGCAGCTGATTGAGCCATCTTTGAGTGCCTAAACATTATAAATAATCTCATTAGCAAACAATACACACCATATGCAGTTAATACTTTCCTCAAGAATGTCAAATGCATTTATTATTAAAGAAAACACTAATAAAGAGTGCAAGACATATTACGAAAGACTATTATTTAAATCAACCATATAACATTGTACAAAAACATTAATGGCATGCGCAATGTGTATAGGCAATCCGAGTTATACATCCCAAATATTCAGAGCCATATTTCAGTTCACCAACAATACTAAAATAAGTTGTACACATAGCTAAATTTCAAATTCAAATTAAGTTACATGTCCATAATTAAGAGTTGCAAAATAATTGTAAATAAGGCTACCTAAACGGGGTTATTAGCTGATCTAAGGCCCCTAGTTCATGCTATGCCCTTCCACTCATCCCACATTGGTTGTGCTAGTTGGTCTCTCCAATTGGTCCATGCTTGAGAAGGCTCCACATTGTTAATAAAGTCAACAGGGTCCCCGCTGGGATTTTCGTTCTCGTTTGCATTCAATTGTTGCTCATACATCGAGTTGTTTTGCATCTCATTCCTTGTAAACTTGTGGAGTAAGGCACATGCCATGATCATGCGATCCTGTACCTTTATTGGGGTAAAATGAGGAGCTCCTTAAGATGGACCACCGCTTCTTTAGAAGCCCAAAAGTTGCTCTATTACATTGCCTACTTTTGAGTGGTTCATATTAAAAAACTCTTGATAATTCTGAGGAGCATTATAGCCGACACTCCACTCATCTAAGTGATACCTAACCGACTTATAAGGTGTGAGAAAACCTTCCCCATTCGTGTAGCCATTGTCACATAAGAAATAATTTCCTGAAATCCAAGAAAATAATGAACGTTTTTAGGAAAAACTGAAATCTGATTTGATTAGTGAACTATGAAGTCAAATATTTTAGATTTTTTTTTTTGAAAAATTAAAAGTATGAAAAACATAACCTTGTGGCACTTTGAGCTGTTAGGTCTTGTAACAACATCACGTAGTACGCGAGAATCCACTGCCGAACCTTCCCAACTTATGAGCATATACGTGAAACGCATGTTTCGATGGCATACAACTAGTATATTGACCGCAATGTTTCCTTTTATAGTCCGATAGCAGGGTTTCTCACTTTCTCGAACACTAGCGTCAACATAGGTCACGTCAGAGCGCCCAAACAGCCCTTCCAAAACATAGAGTAGCTCATGTTAATAGAAATCTCACCATTACAAAAATGGGCTGTAATATTCTTTTTTACGAAATAAACATATATTTAGTAGTTAAATTACCTTAAACCATTTCCATCGGGGATGGTTGGAATCTTCATCAATGGGCTCCGATGTGGCTAGAAGCGTCTCATGCAGCCTAAAAAATGCATTCAGTACAACGTGAATGTATTTGCTCATAGTTTGTGCAATACTCTTGAAGCGAAACTTGACAAGCTTGGTCTGACGGGCCATTACAGTCAGGAAGAAGGCAACTTGTTCGGGCACTGTGACATACCTAGAATCTACAAGCCCTCCTCCCCCCTCCCCCACCCACCCCCTACCCCCCAATGTTGCAAGAGATAGTAGAGACGAGCAAAAGTTGCTCTATTCATACGCAAGTTGTCATAGCAACCCTCATCCATGAAACCAACTCAACCATATATTCTAGATGCCTTGGGATTCTATCAGCCATTCTATATCTTATTAACCGTTCAGCCCCATTACCGCCTAGGTCGGTTTGTTTAGCCTGGCGGGCTAACACAAACATTAGTAGATTAAACACCTCAAAGATAATCTCTTCTACAACTAAAATGACTTCAGCTCTTCCGTTTTAACCTTGCCATCCTATGTTGTTGAATTTCATATAGTCAATTTTAATAGTAAGATACAGACATAAGTCTTTAACTCATAAATAATTTAGAATTCTTTACAACGTAAGAATCAGTAAATGTACTCTAAACAAGAAGGCATTTTTTAACTTTATCCGCTTTAAAGAGTAGTGAAAAGTTCTCTCAACAAAAAGGCATTTTTTTTTGAAAAAAAGTTTCGACCTTTTATTGAACATACACAACAAACCCAAAAGCAAATGTATAATAGTTTTGATCACAAATTGAATAACAACACCTCATCAAAGAAGAATAACTAAAATCATAAAAGTGCAGAAGATATGAAGACAAATTTAAAGTAAATGATGAAAGGAGATCTTAGATCTACAGCTACAGTTTACCTTTTCTGATCTGCTCGTCCCACCCCTAACAAATTGAAAGTTTGGAGTCGGATTGTTGAACCCGCCGTCGTATAACAAAAAACAGAACAAAAAAAAAATTATATAATGTAGAAGAAATCAAAACAAGACATGATTGTGGCTAGTGTTGCAAAAAAGAAACAAAAATTTATAAAATAATGGGTTTGGGAAAAGATATGGCTTGTTGCTTCGAAGGTTTTACCTGGAAATTGCGAAGAACACTTTGCTAGAAATTGCCTTCGTTCACACTGCGGCTGCTGAAGTGTGCTTACAAGAACTGAACATTGGAATGGAGTTAACCCTACCTAAGGGCAATATCGTAATTTTATTTAGGTCCGTAAACGCACAGATAAAAGATTATATTAGCTATCGGACCACATTTCCCATATTAATAATCTAGGCAGCCCGTTTTTTCCGTGGCGAGCCTGGAGCTTTTACTGGGCCAAGTGAGACTGAACCAAACAATATAATAGGGCATAGATGTTCTTATTTTCAGCTCATTAGGCCCAACCAAATGGACCCTAAGACTACAATATAATAACATAGTACATTCAATATAATGTACTATGGTGATATAACTTTCAGCTTTATAGTATATTACAACATAGTATTCCCTCTATTTCATTTATACTATATAGGGGCGACTATTCCTACTATTTTTTTTTAACACAGTTTACTAATGTAATATATTAAAATGCTATTATTAATAACTAGAATACCCTTAATAATAACATAAAATAAATAATTAAAAATAATAAATGCATAAAAGTTGGGGGAAAAATTTAAAAACCCTATTTTTCTGGTTCCATGCCATCTTCGACCAAATTGTGTTTCTCTCTCTTACTGAACTCCGTAATCCATAAATTCTTTAATGCTAATAATCAGTTAGTATGGATAAAGCATTCCACTTTTACTTATTTTCGTCACTTTTGCGGTCATTATGTACTTTTTATCGTATTTCTACTTCTGTATTTTTTATCCGTAAAACGGACCGATTGTGGTTACCGTTTTCTCTTTATATCTTTATTTTGTTTTGTACTATTTAAATTATTTTATTTATAATATTCTATTTTAAAGAATATAATTCAAGAAGTCCAAACTTGGTACTAAGTGGACTATATTAAGAAGTTTGTACTCATTAGGAAAAAGTGGGCTACATTGAAAATTGGAATATGCTAAAAAATTTGTGGTAAAAATTAGTCGCCGCCATAAGCTTCTAATACTCCATTATCTATTTGAAAAGCTAAAGTCAATTAATTATTGATTTATCTATAATGCTTTTATTACAATACCCAAATCAAGCTAAAGGATTGGAAGAGCAAGACATTGTCTCAAGCGGGACGAATTGTTCTAATCAAATCAGTAGCCCAAGTGATTCTAGCCTATGTTATGGGGTGTCGTATTTACCAGGAAAAGTCATCAATGCAATTAATTCTATTATTGCATGCTTCTGGTAAGGATAAAAAAATAAGGAGAAACGGATACACCGGAAGAAGTGGTCGGAATTATGTCGACCTAAACTCGAAGGAGGTCTAGTTTTTTGCGACATTTCTATCAACTTGGCTCTATTAGCTAAACAAGGATGGATACTTTTACAAAATGAAAGGGACTTCTATTCAAATGTCTCAAAGCAAGGTATTTCCCACAAAAAAAACAAGTCCCTATTCAAATATCTCAAAGCAAGGTATTTCCCACACAAAAACCTTATGGAAGCCGGACTTGGACACAACCGTAGTTATAGTTGGCGGAGCATCATAGTTGGCAGATAGGTGCTTGAAGAAGGTCTGATATGAACTGTTGGAAATGGTCTATCGATTCAGGTTTGGCGTGATAGTGGACTCATAGCAATGCAAATGGCAGAATTCAATCCCCTCGGCGTAACTATCCTGAAGATATGGAGGTACGAGACCTTATTCTACCACCTTCCGAAGGATGAAATAGAGACACTGTTTCTGAAATTTTTTTAGCTAATGAAGTGGATGTGATCATGGAAACTCCTCTTCGAACAGAACAAAATTGAGAATGATCGATTGAGCTGACATTTTACGAAGGATGGACAATACATTGTGAAATCAGGATATCAGGTTGCACTAAAAATATTAGAGGAGGGACGGAGTATGGCATCAGTTTCGGAATCAAATGATCAGATTTGGAAGTGGATTTGGAGCATTGATGTACTTGCAAAAATCCAATTATTTATGTGGAGATGTGTGCATAATATTGTTCCGGTCAACAACAACCTCATATGAAAGCAAGTTGAAGTGGATTCGATCTGCCAAAGATGTGGAGAGGGGCCTGAAATGGTGATTCATGTTTTAAGAGACTATGAGTGGGGCGGTTTTTTCGGAAACAGAGCACCTTACGGCTTGATATAGCACCAATGAAAAATCAAGGAAATATAGCTGACTGGTTTGAATTGATTCAGAGTTCGGGTGATAAAACATTCTATGTTTTTTTTGCCATTCATGCTTGGTTTATTTGGTATGCCCAAAATCAGTTGTTTTTCCAAGGTAAGGAACTTGATCATGCCTCCTTAGTTGTACAACATTATCATGATTTTCAGAAAGCAAAATTACCATATGTCCATCCATGTTTCTCTGTTTCGTCTGCACGTTGGGAGAGACCACCGCCTGCTGATTAAATTGAATTCTAATGCGGCTTTTTGGTGAGGTCGCGTTACTGGTTTGGGATCAGCAATCGTGGCTAGTACAGGTTCGGTGTTGATGGTGTCGATGATTCATGATCCTATTGATAGAGAAGTTGATATTTCGGAAGCTTTGGCCTGCAGAAATGGAGTTATGATAGCAAGGCATATGGGTTTCGGAGAATCATTGTGGAGATGGATTCTTTGGGGGTCTGTTATGCTCCCAGGAAACGTGAAATTGATTTCTCCTCTTTGGGGAATATTATATCTTATATTCTAAAAATGTGTTCTTGTTTTGATGTAGTTTAATTTAGTTGGGTATGTCATTCAGCGAACAATTTAGCACATCACTTAGCTAGAAAGTCTTTTAGTTCTAGTTTTGGCGAGAATTATATGGGTATGATACCCGATTCTCTAATGCACATTGTAACTAAGGATGCCGATTTGGCTAGTTAAATGGATCTAAACTGATTCCCTAAACAAAGTAAAAATAACAAATAAATGTTTCACACATGCGAGTATTGATAACACATACAAAGTTGAAATCCATTTAATTGGTGAATGGAAACATAACACACACAAAAGAAAAAAAAAACAAAAAAACCAAAAAAAAGCTATTTTTGAAAAATATGACTCCCCAATTTGTGGAATATAAATAATGCACCCATGATGCACGACCATGAGTTTTTTTATAAATACTATAAATGAGTATATTATTAATATAATTACTTAACACAGTCACACCCTCTCTCTCTCTCTCTCTCTCTCTCTCTCTCTCTCTCTCTCTCTCTCTCTCTCTCTCTCTCTCTCTCTCTCTATATATATATATATATATATATATATATATATATGTAGCGCTTTGTTTAAGGATGTGTTAAATAAAAAAAAAATTCTATAAGATAAATATAAAATACCAAACAGGGAAAATAATAATCTAACAAATAACATAAACATGAATAACCAATAACTAGTTAAAACAATTGTATTGCAATCATTTATAGAAAAATCAATATTTACACATTTCGAAATACTTCCTTGTAGACATCATTGGTAGTCTTGTTGCAATTATTATTTTTATCATCACAAATAAGTATCTTCAATCCCTTCTGATTTGTGACTCTCGAAACTGCAACATAAAGGTGGCTATGACTGAATACAATTTTTTTTTTAGAAACATACCAATGTAAGAAAGAGATTGGACTTGACTTTTATTGATTGTCATGGCGTTAGAAATAATTAAAGGATATTGCTTTTGTTGGTACTTGAAAGGCAATCTCACATATGATGGAGTCAAATACATTCTTTGAATCAACACCAACTCGCCAACATTACCTCCAGTCAAAACTCTTCCTTCCAGAACATGAAATCCCATTTTTGTAATGATTAATATAGTGCCATTACACAATCTAATAGAAGGATCTATATTCCTCAAAAGCATTACAAGAGTACCAACCTTCAAAGTCAACTCATGATTAGGAGTGCTGGAACATTTGATCTTGTTCAAAAACTCCGGGGTGTGCACTTTAGCCATCAATTCACCATTTGAGTTGGACTTGCAAACACTACCTGTGCTATAATATGTCTTCGAATCATTTGCATTTTTCTCGATCATGTGTTCATTTATTTTGTTGACCATGTCCAGTGTCGAACACAAAATCGCTCTTTCTTGAAAATATGTAGGGTCATCCAACATTTTACAAAAGTCAGGATACGTACTCTGGACCATGGTTTCTATGTGAACATCATAAAATTTCAGCAGAAGATTCTCTGGAATCTTGATTTTAGTAATTCCATGATTTAAACTGCCAATTGTACCATCACTTATACTTGCAATCCAATCTGAAAACTCCCTAAGTTCTTCAGTTTCACGTCTTGCTGCAGAGCTCATTAGTCTCATGTTTTTTTGTTAGCTTTAAAACAGTGCAGTGGTCCCAAATTTCAGAAGAATTAATTGTCGCATGAACTACGTCTTGTCTACTGCCTTTCGGAACAACCAGTAATATCTGACGAAAACCTCCTCCAAAAACAATGGTCTTTCCACCGAAAGGAATAATTTTATTCCGTGCATCCTTTAATTGCATGACGTCCTTCGGGGATTCATTGAGCGCCTCAAAACAGTGTATGTGCATCACAGGTGCCTCGTCCCAAACTCTAAGTTTGCACTTGACAATGAATTTTGCTAGTTCTGTTCCTTAATATATATTACACGTACTTTTCTCCTTTACACTAATTGGAATAGAAAATCGTGAATGTAAAGTTCTTCCGCCGTGCAACAAAGGTGATGCAATACCACTTGAAGCAATATTTTAAACAATTTCACCCTTCGATTTTATCGAAGCAGATAGGGTCCTCCACAAATAAGTCTTATCGGTACCACCATAACCATACACAATGAACACACCACCCTTGTTTAACTCACTGAATTGATAATGGTGTCGTACACCTTGTGTTACTCGTCTGTTAAGTTTGGAATCAGATGGTTAAGCTCCCTACATAACTCACCTCGATCATAGCTCATTTCTCTAGCAATCAGACCGTTCACAAACTTTCTCGACGAATCCATGTTTGCAGTAGGCATGGGTTCATAATTGCTTAAACTCTTACTAAGATTGCACAACAACTTTTCAATCTCAACTAACGCAAGATTTTTTATTTTGTCCTAGCTCAGTTGCAAATCTACAAAACAAAAACAACTGAAATATAAAATATAGTTTAACCCGCGTTTAAAATTAATATGGTCCAAAATCGGTAAATAGGCAAGTTTTAAGATATTATATGGTGTAACACTACAATATACACACATCTTATTTTACTATATTATATATATATATATATATATATATATATATATAATGTACCTTTAATTTGAGTAATGGAACGTTGTCTGTAAAGAACATCTTCTAATAAATACTTCTAGCATTTTTTCCAAACAATTTCAGGATGATTTATACAATTCTCCATTAGCAAAACGACAACAACCTCCTCATTGAATGCGTAGTAGCCCATTGACTGACCTTGATGATTCCATCTATGTACTCTTTATCATCCTCTAACAATCCTCTAGCATAGAAAGTATTATGATACGTCTTGTATTGAATTTTATCATCAAACAAGAAATTCTCGTGACACGTGGGACCACGGACAACATTTATAAGAAACCTTAGATAATACAGATCTATGTGTCCAAGTGGGACATAATTAACACGTGCAACAAAAATCCTCTTTCCCATCGTCTCCACTCCCTTTTTTTGCATCCCATATAAAATATTGGGGAAACTCCGCATACAACAACTTCTAGGCACCTTTATCTTTTTTATTCTGCCAAAAATCCCTTTTGGTTCCATAAGTATTTGTTTTTTCTTTTTTTTTTTGGTCCCATAAGTACTTGCCTTTTCAATTTAGTCCCGTAAGTGCTAAAATTATCTAATTTAAGGACAATTTTCGCCGGAGAACACCAAACTCGCCGGAAAAAGGTCATGTAACCCCAAAATTTAGGGCAAACCGGCGGAATAAGTGACATGCCTATTTTTTGGGTGAGTTGGACTTATTTGGGGCATACCGGTGGAATAAGTGACATGTCACAGAAAACGGCGGCTCGATCCCTGCTATAAGATATCGTTGTGGGCTTCTTGTACCATTTATGACCTCGTGGAAGGACGAGAATTTAGGTCGGTGATTTTATGGATGTCAAAATTACCTGGTATGTTCTCTTTTATGGTCGAAGGTGTTTGTGCAAAATGATGTTGATCTTGATTCTTCCTCTAAATCCAGCTTATATTTACAAAATGAAGATTATTCCAAATATTTTTGGCGGATTGATAATCCACTTTATGATCGTAGCAGGGTTATTCGGAGAGCTGTTGATAAGAACAAATGTACTCCGTAAAGAGAAGCAAAATTTGATTCTTGTTAATCAGAAGCTTGAGAAGATTAACCAGGTTTTGCAAGTTGAAATTGATATGCTTGAGGAGAAGAAGAAAATGTTGCGCAAATGAAACTCGTCCGAGGACCTGATGAACCTCTAATTGATGATATAGAGATTTAATCTAGTAGCAAAAGACTTGATGAAATGGATATAGTTTTTGCTTACAATTAAAAAGTTGAAGGGAAATAAGTCCAACTCACCCAAAAAATAGACACGTCACTTATTTCGCCGATTTGCCCCAAATTTTGGGGTTACGTGACTTGCACGTGACTATTTCTGGCCGGTTTGGTGTTATCCAGCGAAATTATCCTTAAATTGGACAATTTTAGCACTTATGGGACTAAATTGAAAAAGCGAGTACTTATGGGACTAAAATCGAAAAAGCATATACTTATGGGACCAAAAGTGATTTTTGGCCTGTCGCTTCAAACCATCCTAAAAACATGCTTTCATTTATAGAAGGCTTATCAAGTTTAGAGTAAATATTATCACTATCCTCAAACATGACACTTTGTTGATTTGGAAGATGAAAGCTCAACCACTCAAAAGGTGGATTTCTGAATTGAATTTTGTACCAAAAGATTCTCACATAGCTTCACATGGGATACATATCTACAATCGTAGTACATGCTCACTTCATCAACTATCTTCCCAGTTAGTTTGTCACGTGTTCGCTTATAAAAGGAAGCAGTAACACGATCATGTCCTTTATTTATATACTTAAATAAGTATTTAATAGCTCATGAATGACTACGCCATTCAACATTGATATATGTTACATACTTTATTAGCAAGTAACGATTATGAGGCACGATGTATCTGTTATCCAACTGAACTCCACTCCACCTAACAGTACAACCCCTTCCTTTATAGATTGGGTAACCATCATCATCAAATGATGTATTATCAACGAAGTTTTTTAGAAAATGCTTTGTTCATTTCTGTTTGGACATGCTTGGGGAGTTTGGCATATCGAACCCACATGGCCCATGAACCATGAAGTTCTCAACAACGAATAGCACGATGGGTCTAAATCTTTATCAGGAATTTCAGCTGATATAAAATGGTCTACATTCTCTGGAGTTAATGTCTGCTCTCTGTAGAAAGAAACAAAAAAATATATGCATGTGGAAGGCCAAGTTTTTTAAATTCTGCAATGTATATGAATGCAATATAAAATAAACACAATCGATTAACATCTTTGTATATATACTGTGTATTTATTGTCCATTATATGATAAATTGTCACCTGATTTAAGTTTTCCGAAACATTCATTTTGACTAAAATCTCTAATCAAGTTCTCCAATTTCATCTTGAATATGCAACATACAATATCAGGCCTATCCTCAGGATTTAGTCCTCTACTTTGAACAAATGTTGAAATCTCAGGCCACTTGGAGTTGCACTTGAAAGTGACAAACAATGTTGGATAACCCGTCCAACCACATATCGCCATTGTATCTTGATAGTTTTGAAACATGTAAAGGGGCCCTCCAGTAAAACTCTGTGGGAGAATGATGTGTTTTCCTTGTGCATGCGGATCCGTCTTCCCACGAAATAGGCATCTAACAAACCCTTGTACAAATGACAATGAAGCTCCTTTTGATGTGTGCGGACAAAACGTAACCTGTCAGCCTCTTCCATTGTATAACCATCGACAGTTATTTGCTGAAACTACCTTCTAGACAATAACATCAGTGAGACAACATTTTCTCTTTCTTGAAATTGATATGCGAAGTATTCCCTAACGCTCACCCTTCTCCTCTCACCAGGAATTTGCAGCCGAGCATCCAAGTATGGCATGTCCTCCATGTATCCATCTTCTCCATAAGGAAGTAGGAGATGATATTGCAATCCAAGATAAGATGGATGAAGCTCATTAACATGTTGCAATTGGCCATACCAAGTTTCGACTAAGATATCCCTTCTTGCCAGTGATATATCAAAATCACTGACTATTAGTGCAACAACTTCTGAGGCAGAAGGCAACTTGTATCTTCTGGCATCACCAACCCTGCCACCAATAAGCTTCAATCTTACATTGGAATGACCTTCTTGGATTTTTTGATTAATTATTTGAAATGTCTTAACAAATACATTATTCGCATTTAACAAAGCCTGCAAATCAGCAACAATATCTGTGTGGAGGTTGTTTCTCTCATCCCGCTGCCTAACAAGGGATTGGAGTAATAAAACTTATTTAGATTAATAAAATATTTGCGCATAATTAATTCACTAATCTAACTTTAACCAAAATAAAATTGGTAAAAATTACCTAACAGAATATAATCGATTCTTGATCTCATTCTCATTAATGTCGTAGATTTAAAATTGGGCACACTTTGGAGTACTAACTTCAGTTGGCAAAAGACTCCTCAACAAGTGGTAGTTTTGTCCGTGAAGCTTAAATATTGGAGACGAGCTTCCATTATTAAGTCTTTTGTGATTGTATTAAATCGTAATTAAAGATTAGATCGGAATTTAAAGATAAAAAATGAATAGACAGGAATTATAAGCTATGATTGTACTAAAACATAATTAAGATCACCTTATGAGACCAGAAGCCCTACTCTTGTTACAATAGTTATTGAACAACTTTCCGTCAACGTTCCGGACTTTCATCATGCATTTTTCACACGATAGATAAGATCAATCTCAATTCTCAACATCGAAGATCCTCGCCAACACCAGTCTAGTATTATACATTTGTAATTTTTATATATTAATTCGAAGATTTAAGAAATTAATTTTATGTTAAATCTGTTTTATATCAAATCTATTTTTATAAATACCTCTTTAGTTTCAATTTCGGCCAACAATCACTTTTGGTCCCATAAGTATTAGCTTTTTCTATTTTAGTCCCATAAGTACTTGTTTTTTCAATTTAGTCCCGTAAGTGATAAAATTGTCCAATTTAAGGACAATTTTCGCCGTAGAACACCAAACTCGCCGGAAAATGTCACATGACCCCAAAATTTGGGACAAACCGTCAGAAAGTGACATGTCTATTTTTTAGGTAAGTTGGACTTATTTGGGGTAAACTAGCGGAATAAGTGACATGTCACATAACAACGACAGCTCAATCTCTGCTATAAGATGTCGTTGTGGGCTTCTTGCACCATTTGTGACCTCGTGGAAGGATGAGAATTAGATCGGCGATTTTATGGATGTCAAATTACCCGGTGTGTTCTCTTTTCTTGTCGAAGGTGTTTGTGCAAAATGATGTTGATCTTGATTCTTCCTCTAAATCCAGCTTATATTTACAGAATGAAGGTTATTCCAAATATTTTCTGGTGGATTGACAATCCACTTTGTGATTATATCAGGGTTATTAAGAGGGCAGAACAAATGTACTCCGGAAAGAGAAACAAAATTTGATTCTTGTTAATCAGAAGCTTGAGAAGATTAACTAGGTTTTGCAGATTGAAATTGATAGGCTTGAGGATGAGAAGAAAATGTTGCGCACTTATGGGACTAAATTGAAAAAACAAGTACTTATGGGACTAAAATCGAAAAAGCAAATACTTATGGGACCAAAAGTGATTTTTGGCCGAGCAATACACTATAAATTATGATTATCTAATGTATAATAAAGTGCAATAAAATTTTATAATATATTGTTGCAAAAAAGAACAGGCAATGAAGGAAAAGAAATACCGAGACCTTTGAGCAAGTAAGTGACCTAGATAATCTCCGATGCAGTACGCCATTGCGGGATACTCGGACTCGCAACTGGATCGGGCAATTGTGGGTTTCTTTCGAGCACTCCATGAAACTAAATTACCATCTAGAAATATGGAGTAGCAATACGTAGATCGGTGAGTATCCTGACACTGAGCCCAATTAGTATCAGAATAATCAACAAGAGTAGGAGCAACACCATTAATGATGGAGATGCCAAAAGAAATTGAACCTTTAGCATAACGAAGAATCCTCTTAGTTGCCTGATGGTGAGCATCTTTCAGGGTATGAAGAAATTGACTCAAGTGATTAACAACGAAACCAAGATCAGGACGTATGATCGTGAGGTACTGAAGTGCCTCAAGTAACGACTGGTACTTGGTGACGTCTAAAAAAGGCTAGCCGTTACGGGTGAAAGAGTTCCTTGGTGCCAAATAGGTTGCAATAGGCTTGCAGTCAGCCATGTCAAATCGATCAAGTATATGTTGGGCATACTTGCCTTGACTAAGGAAAAGGCCATCTGATGTATAATTGACTTCTAAACCCAAAAGCTAAGAAAACTTGCCAAGGTCTTTGATTACAAATTCACAATTAAGATGTGAAACGGAATTGTTGATTAAGTAACGGAATTCGATGTAAGAACGATGTCCTCCACATACACCAATAAACATAAAACAGAGTAATTTTTTCGATAAGTAAATAAAGATGTTGTCACTTTCTTCGCCACCATCATGTACCTCCTCATCCTTAGCCTCTGAGTCTGACAATACATCATCATTAACACGATCCATCTGACCTAAAGTTTCCATATGATCTTCAACACTTCCATTTTCTTTGCTGTTAAAAGTCTTCTTATTCTTAAAAGGTTTAACGTTCTCTCTGCCTGCCATAGTTTCATCATCTTCATCTGTTAAAAAGTTCACGTTCGATTTAGGTTGTCAAAGTTTTTCGTGGAGGCATATCTTCCATATCATTCTCCTCATCAACTGGGTCATTGTGATTAGACAAATATCCACTCTTAGTTATGACGTTCCCATCAAAAGGAACAGTTTGCGACCCTTGTGTAGCCCCATAATCTGCAGTGTCTCCATTCTGAGCTATATCTTGTACACCCGTAGATACCCAATCGACTATATCATCTCCCCCCTTACTTCTCTGGCATGTTTCAAGATTTTCTACATGTGTACTATTAGAATTAGTTGTTTCACAACACTTGTGGAAAACATAAACTCCAACTTTGCTCCGCTAGGTACTTTAATAGCTACTTGCAAAATATAATGATCGTACTTTATTAATATAAACTCACCTTGCAGAATCTTGAAATAATACAAGCCGTTAATTGGCTCCAAATTAAATCCCAAGTCACCTTTAAAATATGGCATAACTTCAAAATATGACAACCAATCAATATCCAAATCGTCACAAACTTGTGTAGCTTGCCACCAACGTAATGTGGTCACTTTACATTATTAAATGATCACCATGATGTATGACAACAGCAGGTGTTGTTCCTGACATACTGCAATGGCCAAATGATTAAAGTCCAAATTACACATTGTGCCAAATAAAGATAAATTATACAATATTATGGCAGCTAACTCTATCTCTATATTTTAATTAAAAAATGAAGAAGTGGCACGAAGTGGCTTTAAGTAAAACTCTGACTCATTATTTAAACTTAAAAACCCCTAGATTCAATACTTTAAACCTCTTAGTTCAATAGTTTAGATTATATTGCAACAGATAAAGAAAATCTTGAAAATGAAAAACTATAATCCATAAAAGACAAATCTAAAAATATTTAATTCAATGTGGGGGACCACTTTCACAAGAATCATAACTAATGTTTGATAAAATATGCAGACATCAAAAGAAGAGAGAGAGAGAGAGAGAGAGAGAGAGAGAGAGAGAATGGTAGACAATACCTTTTAGTGGTCCCAACAGTATGTGAGAGAAGATTCCCACTCCAATTTGAGTTTTCTAATGGTGAAGACCACTTCAAAGTTCCCAATGTGAAAATAGCAACAGAAGTCGACATAACAAATGTATTGAGGCAAGAGAGAAGTTAGAATCCTAATTTATTAACTCTACCGATAGAAAAAGGTGATTTAGTAACGTAAAGTCTAAACGACCGCGTACTCCTTAATTTATGCAAAAACTAAAATAGTATCGTATTTTATGAGTCATCAACCAACATGTTTTTTAATTACGTGGCATTAATACCCTAAACTCATTCACAAACAGTGGTGAGTGTGTCTAACAATAATAGAAAAAAGACGGAAGGACCTACACAAATTTATATTTAATAATTCAGGAACCTATACCGCTATTATAATAACCGAGGAACCTTTTTATAAATATTTACGGATAATTGAAGGACACAAACATACATTTTGCCCACACATAGATGATGATGATGATGATGATGATGATGATGATGATGATGATGATGATGATGATGATTATGATGATGATGATGATGATGAACATTAATTACAAAAATAAATGAATTGATGAATGAAAATCAATTAATAAATAAAATAGGAAGAAAAAGGAAAATGAATATCACGTAATCAAGGGCATATCTCTATTTTTCTCTCTCATTGTTAAATTTGTTTGGAGATGAAGCCACTACAAATAGTGAAACAATCAAGATGTAAAGTTATATTTTCAAGGCATTAACCTGGACAACAAGTATACCTATATATGATTTAAATTACTAGTTTAATCTAGTGGTCAGTATTTAAAAAGACATAATTTAATGATCTAAACTGTCCAGGTGCACCTTAGCAAGACTCTATTGAGCTTATAAACTCTCTAAAATATCTTATAAGATGTTTAAGAGCTTATAAGGTCATTCAAAGTGTTTGGCAACATTAATTATATAAGATCTTATGTGATTTCAAAATGGGTTGTTAACAACTTATAAGTTGTTCTTAAAAAGGTGAGGAGAGTCCAACTTAAATCTCAAATAAGATCTTATCTTGATTTACTACTTCATTTTTTATTATTTTAATTACAAAAAAATGTCATTACTAACATCTTATAAGCTCTATCATCTTATTATTACCTAATACTTCAGCACCTTATTTTTTTAATTAGATTTTACATCTTATAAGCTCTAAAAGCATATGGTAAGATGTTTAATGCTTATTAGATGTTCGAATAAGCTTAGTCAAACACCTCTTAGTCTATAAAATACTTCTAAAAAAAATTAATGCAAAAATAGTTCGATACTTTTTTCCTATAATAGTTAATACCATTAAGCATTTAAAATTTGAAGTAATACATTTTGTACTTATACACGTTTAGCTACAAAAAATATTACTTGTTTATCTTTAAGGTAATGTTTTTTTGTAATTAGGTTTCGTCTATATTACTTTTACTCTAAGACGTATTATGATTTAAAAGTAATACTTTTCAAGTAACAAAAATAATACTTTTTTTGTTTAAACAAGTAGTATTATATTGAACCTGAAATAGCAAGGAGAAAATTAAAGAAAATTTAAAATTTAAAAAAAAATTAAAAAAAAATAAAATAAATAAGTAATGAAACAAAAAAAAAATAAAAAATAAAAAATGAAACAAATAAAAAATACTAAATAAAATAAAAAATAAAAAATAAAAAAATTATAATTAGTTATTAATTCCTTATATTAATAATAAATTAACAATTAACAATTAACTTAATCCATAAATAAATACTACCTCCGTCCAGCTAATCTTGCACACTTTCTGTTTTCTTCCGTCTCAGGTAAACTTGCACACCCCTTAAAAAGGAAATTATAACACAATCTCCACCCTCAATTCACCTTTGAAAAGTCAACAAAATCCCAAAAAATAAATTTTCTTAATACTTGTGTCAACCCTCCCAGTGCAAGATTAGCCGGAACGGAGGTAGTATCATTTAATAAATAAAATAAATTTTTAATCACCATGATCGTGAGGTTCTGACCCGTGATATAGCATAAAGTATTGCACGCGCCTACCGCCAGGGCAACTCCCGCTTGGGTTTAAGATCGTTGTTGATTATATATGTATTCATTAGCAAACAACAAAAAACATAACAATAGAAAAGGTATCAGGGCGGACGTAAAAGTAGTAATAAATTACAATTGAGCAAAAAATGGTGTCTACATGAGTAAGATCAAGTGTGTGCACGAATGTAACATCCATCCAGTGCACATGATACGTACCCTAAGTTTTAAATAAGTGAAAAAGGATATAAATAACCACATCTGTAATTCATAATATAATTTTGTCATTTTTGTAAATTTATATTAATTCTAGCATTTCTTTACTCAATGCTAACTTTAGTTGACATTGTCATCCTTATCCCTTATTTCTCTATATCTCAATTTCCTTTATCTTTTTTCTCCACCTGTTTTTCTCGCCCGCCTCCATCTTTGACTTTTTTTTTTTCAACGTAAGTTTTCTGTTTGGTAATGATCACCCTTGCGTAATAGAGTGCCATTGGAAACTAAATGCTGGATATATACAAGAATTAAGGGTTTTCGCGTCAACAATTTGTTGATGCAAATGCGTGAAGGTCGACGCAAAAAGTGATTTTGCATCAACAAGTTAACGCTATTAAGTTGACGCGAAAGCTCTAAAGCAAAAGCCCTTTTGCGTTGCCAATATGTTGATGCTAAACATATTGTAGTAGTTGCGACCACTTGTTGATGCCAAAAGTGATTCGGCATCCATCATGCGGCCGGTCTTTTGCGTCGACATGTTGATGCAAAAGATATTATTTTATTTTCACTTTATTTTTATCTGACGTTTTAGCGTCAACATGCTGATGCAAAAGCTCATTTTTTTATTTTTAAAATTACTTTTTGCTCCCACTTTTAGCGTCGCCATATTGATGTAGAAACATATTTTTATTTCTTAATTATTTTTTTATCTCATTTTTTAGGGTCGACCTGTTGCCAGAAAAGTCCATTTTCAATTATTTTCTGTATTAATTTTGGCGTCAACTTGTCGTCGCTAAAAGTATTGTTCTTTTTAAGGAAAAAAAAAGATAGCATATATATATATATATATATATATATATATATATATATATATATTGATTCTCAATTTTTTTTTGCTCAAACCTAATTGCACTCACAATGTATCGCATAAAAAGTTACTTTTATACTTAAGTCAAATAAGTTTTAAATCTACAAAAAAATACCACAAAAGACAGAAGTCAAATGTCAAGTGAGTTTTAAATCTACATCATAATATGTTACCATAATATATAAACACATCTAATCTTCCAAATTAGTTGCATTATCATAATCATCATCACAATAAGGATTATCACTTGATGAAGATGTGGGATCATCAGGTGGGGCAACCTAGAAGCCTGGAATATAGCATGTCAATGCTTCCCTTAGTTGAGCCATTTCATGGTCCATCCTACGAATAGTGCATATGCCTTGAATATGTTAGATGACTTTGTTGCTGACTCGACTCTCTCTGAATTTCGAAATGCAGACTTATGCAATGTGGTAGTGCATGGACTTAAATTTGTGCATCAATTTCGAGAATGAGCTAACACAAATAATAAGTATTCGCGACTGCAACATGTTGACGCTAAAGAGTTGCCGCAAATATCCTTTTTCTAATTATTTATAAAAAAAAAAATTGATAAACCATTTGCATCCACTAATGTCTTCAATTAATTTTTTTCTTAAAAAAATCAATTTATGATTTATTGAATCAATATGTTGGCGCAAATACCTGGTGTCCTTTTTGCAAGTACTAGTTGACGCTAATAACCAGATTATTTGCGACAACAAACCATCGCAAATAAAGTTCGGGTGGGAGTCTAGAGACCTATATTTGTGTCAACTTGTGGGTGCAAAATATTATCTTTAGTGTAAATATTTGCTAACGGAAAAAATGTGGACACAAAAACCCCTTCTTCTACATTAAATTTGCCCCCCGCCCCCACTCGGGTGAGGTTTTTTAGAAAGTTTTTTAAATAATCACCTTTGCATAATAGAGTATCATTGGAAACTGAATGTTTGATAGACACTAAACCCCTCTCCCCCTCCCCCACCCCCCCCCCCCCACCAAACCCCCCCGCCCCGAAGAATATCATGATGAATAGTTCAGTTTTCCTTGATTTAAATAGTTTTGGTGGCATGATATTTCCGTGGTAGATTTAATAGTTTAAATGGATGTTTTCTTTTATCATGAAAATGTGATCATTTTTATGGAAATATTATTTGAGGTAACCATTTTACATGCGACAGAGAAAAAATGACTAGCAGATATTTTCAAATACTTCAGTCATTAGCAAGCTGGTGATCATTACAAGAATGTTCAAGGTGGAGCGAAAATGCAGTTGAAAGCCTACAGAAAGGACCTGCATGTCGGAGTACTTCCATTCCAAATCGAGCTCAAAGGAAGAAAAATAACTGGAAAAATTATATCACCTTTTGAAGAGAGGTGGCCAATGGAAGAGCTTACTCCTGAAGCTCAATACAAATATAAGCACTTCGAATAAATAATATATAACCAGTGATGGAGGTACACTGAAAAGGATTCAAGAAAGAGGTGGATATGAGAGGAAACAAAAACCAACAAAAGCCCAGGCAACAACACAAGTACACAACCTTACTCAAGGAGGAGATAAGATCTTAGTGCAAGGGTAAACCGTTCACTATTTATTTTTCCTAAAATTGATGTAAAATGTATTCTTTTTGGCATGTACTTATCTGATGCAACCGTAATAGATAGGAACATTTAACGAAAACAGTTGTTTTTGGCATGTGTTGATCTCTTGATGATTAACTATTGATTTCTAATAATTTACTGTTATATGACTTCAAGCTTTACAAATCTTAGAGTTTTTGACATCATCCAAAAGGAGAAAATTGTTAGGAAAATTATGTCTAGTTTTGACGGTGCAAAACCATTCTGTTAGGAACTAGTGCCCCCGAATATTTTGTAATATGTGTAATAAATAGGACAAGTTCTCTTTAGGCAGAAGTCACAACATAAATTTACAACAAAATTATCAGAAACACACAACAAACAATCCAATGTAAGAAGATAGGTTCAGGCGTTGTAAGAAGCAACAACGAAAGGCTTACGCAAAGAATGCGTACAACAAAGTCTAATGTAGTAAGATCCAACTGAAGATGATATCGGGATCATACAACAAAGACATGCAACAAGCAGTCAGCAGAAGGGACACAAAGTCAATGCCAGCGATCTCAAGGTTAAAAAATATAGCCAGTGTAGAGAAGAAGCATTCTTGTACTGACTATGGAATAATGTGAAGACACGTATCTTGATAAAAGAAACATTAAATCTACAAATTGACCTATGGTCGGATCTACTCTGACCTAGTCTCTCATTAGATGTCAACAGCGGCTCTAAGACGTACAAAAAACGTTAAATGTCACACGGGGATCTCCTGACCCTTCAACAAGAAGATACCCAGTTGCTATAAATAGTGACTAGCTGAAGACCAAGAGAAGACACGACACGATATCTGGAAAAAGAATTCAAAACCTCATATCCTCAAAACTCCAAAAGTCTGAGAAGCTGAACAAGAGAGCAATAACCAAGAAGAACAAGACAACGATTAACTACTACTCAAGCATACTTCTCAAGATGTAACTGATTCTCAAACGTCGATCAAGCTAATCTCACAGAGAGCCCACTCTCAATCTTAGTCTATCTCACAAAAAGCTCACACACACTTCAAACTATTCAAGAGCTTTTGGTGGCAGCTTAAAGTTGAAGAAACTTTCAAAAACATAACTCAATTGGGATTCTTCTGTTGAATCACGGATTCAGACTAGACTAGAATAGTTTCGAGGAACTAGTACAATCAGAGGCGTAGTCTTCCGAGAATAGGTGAAAACTATTGTAGGTGTTAAGTTAGACTTCAGCATTGTGAACTAAGCTTGTGTTGAGTGAAGAACGTAGTGAATTTTTTCCGTGTGAGGAAAGAGTGCACGTAGAAGGATCACCTCCACCTTCGAACCACTGTAATTATTGTGTGTGTTTATTTTAGATCTTTACATAACCGCTGCTATAACATACTACTATCTACCGCATTGCTGAAGCAACATGATGAATAAATATTATGCTCTGATTGATCAACCCAACACATTACCCCCTCTATCAACTAAAGTATTTGCAATAGGATACCACGACCAATAAGTCTATATTCAAACATTTGTCCATCTCAACAATCATTTTCTATCCAACAGTCCTGTACGATTACATCACACAATATGATTCCACAACTAAAACCGAATAGTGAGCTCAAATTTATTGTTTATAAAAGAACCTGCGAGATCATGATCATGCTTATTAAATATGTGAAAGATTCCAATATTGTACATATATATGTGATTTATTACTTCGGTTTAACTCCCAAAACATCACGGTATTGATTAATATATCAAGGCAAAAACTTGTGTGCATGTGATGTACAATAGGCTTATTGTACATCACTCCAAATTAAAGCGTGGAACTAAAAAAACACGCTCAATTATGATTAATAGTGATTTTCGCGTCCGTTAAACAGCTCTCGCTCGCGACCCAGCGAACGTATACTATTAGGCAACATAATATATACTATTAGGTAACAAAATATATACTATTAGACAAATAATATATTATTCAAAAAAAATTATTGTACCTGTAACTCATAAACGTATACTATTAGGCAACATCATATATACTATTAGACAACAAAATATACACTATTCGACCAAAAAAAAAAAAAAAATGAAAATCGCGCGCGTGTCGGGCCAACAACAATGTGTCGCGTGCGGATCTCAATGTGGGCTGGTGTACAATAAGTCTATGATGCATCATATGCTCACAAGTGTTACTCATATATCAATCTCACTCCTGGTGTCTTGAAGAATGTTCAGTTGGTAATATATTAATTTTACTCACTGGTGTCTCAAAGAATATCCAATTGGTAATAAATATACACTATTTACTCAGGATTAAAGTAGCATGTACATCAATCAATGAATTTAAAGTCTATGGACAAATTAGAATCTAAATTTCATTCGGTCCTATCCCAATACACCGTATATGTATCCACAATTTTATTACGAAGTCAAATACAAATAAACTTCAATGAAATTGGGACGATCTTATCAAAATAAATCGCCCAAATTTATTTATTGATCGCGAACATAATCCTTAGTATTGAATTATAAATCACATTTTTCGATATTTAACAACTTAAAACTCGATTTTTAATATTTCTACAATCTAAGAACCTATGTAAATTCAAATAAATTATCGTACAAATAATTTAATCACTATATTTAATTTCAAAATGTCATTGCACGAATTAAACGTAAACCGCCTACTCAATAATTGATTTTTGTAATAGAATCCAATCAAGTGTTGTTAAATTCATTTGCCATGAGAAAAACAAAAGGAAAAAAGTTTTTTCAATACCCCTGTATTTAGATTGCATCAATGAGAATCTCCAACTCCAACCAGAAACATCATCTTCATCGCAAACAACAAATTGTAGTACGGAAGGCCAGAGTTGGTTCATTTACCCTTTACTAAAGGAGTCATCATAAATGCTGGAAAAAAATTAAATATGAAAAGAGGGGAAGAGCCTAAACAATGCAGTTTTGAGCAGCTGTATTACAAAGCACGGCATGGGATCTACTATGGCTGTTAGGCCTTCCCCAGAAGAATAAAAGAAGAGTAGGTCGAAAAGAGGCTGTCAAAGGAAACAGAATCGTCAAATTTCTAAAAATTATACACTCCTGCACTAGTCCGTTTATTTGTTGATTTGATCTTAGGTGGAACTTTGAAACTTGACAAAATAAACACCAAATCCAGATCAAATTGCACTTAAATGGGACAGATAAGGATCTTGGCCTAAACTGGTTTCATATCCAAAATATGATGATACGACTGAATCTACATCTACCAAGTGAAACAAAATAAGCAACCATTCGATTTGTATACCCGTGAAAGTTAAAGTTAACTGTATTTTCAGACAATGGCGATCTTGGCGCCGGCCCCTTCGAGCTGTTTCTTGGCTTCTTCAGCCTCTTCCTTCGACACCGCCTCCTTGAATTTCTTCGGCAGTCCTTCAATCAATTCTTTCGCCTCCTTCAATGCTAAGTTAGTCAATGCCCTAACCACCTTAATGGTGGCGATTCTCGAGTTGCTAGGCACATCTTCAATAACGACATCGAACTCCGTCTTCTCCTCCACGGCGGCTGGGGCGTCACCCGCAGCTGGAGCGGCAGCTACGGCGGCGACGGGGGCGAAGGACGCGGCGGATACTCCGAGCTTATCCTGGAGGTATTCGACGAGCTTTTGTGCGTCGGCAAGGGTTAGGTTTGAGATCTCATCGCCTAGTTGGACAACTTTTTCGGGGGCATCAACGGCGGCTAGGGGGCGGAGGAAGTGGGCGCGGCGGCGGAGGAGTTTGGGGGAAGACCTGGAGGTGTATTCGAGAGTTTGTTTGGGGAAGGTAGGCACGGGTAGCGTAGGATAAGAGGCGGAGTGCGAAGGAGAGAGGAGGGCGGCTGAGGATAGCGTCGAAGCCATTTCGGAGTCCAGAGAGAAGGCAGGTAGGTACAAGATAAGATTGATCGAGATAGATATTTAATGGAATTGCCATTAGTCTATTGACTTAAATACCCTTTGGTCTCAATGGGCCCAAGATCACATTTGTAAAAAACAGGGGCATTCCGAGAATCGAACTCGGGACCTCTCGCACCCAAAGCGAGAATCATACCACTAGACCAAATGCCCAACGTGAATCTATTTATAAGTTCCAATTAAATAAACAAATTGGCCTGTGCCCAACAAACAGCACTGCCCATGCCCAACAAATGTTTTGCTTATGCTGGAAATTGGGAATCCGGTCATCCATCCTTTCAACTAATAATTTATGTCTAACAAACTACTAATTTGACATGTAAAATATTCTACAAAGTTACAACTAATCTATAAATTAACATCTATTCAATCCTAATATAAACATCACTTTTCATTATGTAAATTTTCATACATTTTTCGAATGTATCATGCCCAATATGCTTCAAACATCTACAACTCAATCTAAACACTCCTAAATATATAAATTATGTACTGTCGGAGTTTTAAAATTGTGCAAATAGTAAAAATTAGTCAAAATGGTAACTCAACTTATATTTTTAAGAGTTCACTGAATAATGATTATTTTTAGCTATTTGTATCTATTATTCCCTTACACACCCATGTTAATATATGGATTTCATGTGATATCAAGAATATATTGAAGATAAATAACTACAATTATATTAATTTTAAGAGGCTAGCTAAAACTATGGGTCCGTTTACTTAAGAGTGGAGAGTATTGGGCCAAATCTGGTTGATGGAGTTAATGAAGGTGCTTTATTGAGATCCGGTCCTCTAAATCTACTAAGTCCAATCTTAAGCAAACGAACTCTAAATAATAAAAATGGCTAAAATAATATTTATCCCTTTAAATTTTACTTTATTCGTGTTATGTCATGTTTTTATTGTTATTCCATTCTTAACCTAATTAAGGTTGAACTTTAGAGTGGTAATTAATTGTAACTTAGTTAGTTGAATATCTTGTAACTTAGGTCATTGATCAGGAATCAATTCTCATAAATTTCCCACCCCTTTAAGGATTTGTAATTTAAAAAAAAAGTTTCTTCATCAGATTCTATATATACATGTACTTGTATTGTTGGTACTATTTGAGATCGACATTACGTCAACCTAAGGATTCATGAGATGGAAAATAGAGTGGATGTTGTTTATTAGAAAGAAGGCGTGAAGGAATATAAAGATAAGACGAAGCTTGAAATGTATGAGTAGGTCACTACACGTTTTGAAGGAGGCAAACACATTATAAGACCTTGAGAACAAACTTCATCAGCCAAAATGTTCCTCAGCCTCAGGATAAGATTGTAATAACAATTTCAATGCACATATAATCTTTCCTGCTTGAAATTAAACAGTAGAGTTTTCATCTCTCCACTTAAAAATGCTACAACATTATACAATCATGAATCTCACAATCTCCCCAAATAACACCTTCACCACCTTCTTCTCTTCCTACCATACCAGTACGCAAATGCCGCCACAGATGCAGCAACTACAACTCCAGCAGCGGCATGCCATGCATACACTGGTTTCTCCAAGACGATACTCGAATCACCAGCTTCTGTTGGCCTTGAGGCTGGAGGTTTCCGACTCACAGCCAAGGCGAATGCCAAACCCTGATTCTCAAGCTCACCCAAGTCCTCGATTTTCGGTTTAAGCCTCGTGGTCAGGGCTAATGCCTCATACTGTTCTTTAGTTCCGCCCTCAAGGAAAGACCCAATTAGATGGCCCTTGTTTATCCAGTAAGCCCCGAAAGTATTCCCTATGAAATCCCCAAAATGGACAGCTTCCCCTGCATTGTCCCCATAGAACTGCCACGACAATGTGAACACTCGGGAGTAGAAGAAAGGGAGATAATCGAATTCACCAGTTTTTTCAGGTTCCGTGATAGCAGCGACTGCATGCCTTGCTGCCTTCCGGGCAGAGTCAACGTGCTCGAGCCTGCGTGTTTCATTGACTATTTTGACCGGAAAAGCAGCAACGTCCCCAATCGCATACACCGAGCTGTTGCTTGATTGCATTTTTCCATTTACTTTGATCCCCCCCTTCTCCATGGTTAACTGACCTTCAAAAAGACTTGTGTTTGGACGAATACCTATACCAATCACAACCATGTCCGCAGGAAGCTTGCTCCCGTCTCGAAGGTTAACAGCAGTAACCTGTTAGAAAATTTGATTAAATAATTTTATATAGCAGCATGTGTAATAACTGCAGGAATAAGTAAAAGGTTGGAGCCCCCAAATTTAGCTATTACTTTTGATAGTAAAATATCCTTTCTAGGTCCAACTTAAGTTTCATCTCTCTTTTTCTTCCAGGGTGCTGACTGGTGTAGGTAGTTCTGGCAAGACGAGTAAAGATGTCCAGGAAAAATTTAGTTTGCCAGGAACGAGTGGAACTTACGTTGTAGCTAACAATGAATATATTCTATCAAAAGTGACAAAATACTTTGCCTAATTGTGGTCATAATGTAGCTGTTTTATCATCAATCCATATTATTTCCCCGATTGACTATGATCGCTCACAAGTACCAATCAATGCCTAACTGACAAACAGCCTAACTGGTAGTGGCTTATTATTTGGGTTCATAACCTTGGGATACCAAATAAGTGATACTACTATTCTTGCAACAACTAAGTCATATTCTTCTCCCAGAACCTTCATTTCTTTTCCTCAAACATTCACTACTCAAGGGTAATAATCTAACCATATAAGAGAATTCTCGACATTAAAGTGGAAACGGATTATAGTTGGATGGAGTGTGATCTTTGAAGCTAAAGAGTGTTTTACAGTCATAATGATGAACAATTTTACCTGCCCCTCAGAGTTAAAATCAAATGATGTCAACACAGTTCCTTTGACAAACGTCACCCCTTTGGACTGATAAAATTCCTCGTAGTAACTAGCAATCTTCGGGGTAAATAAGCGTGCCACTGCAGAAACCAACATGCCCAAATGATTGCACATAAAATTATTGAACATAAATCTTCAACTAGTACAACCAAGATGTGTTTTCTGTTTTGAAGCAGACAGCTAGCGGGATAGAAGTGATAACAACAATACTCGGACTACCAGAGCAATAAAGGTTGGAGCGTCAAGAAGCAGCAAAGCTTATTAGTTGCATCACAATTTATCACTGCATGGATGTATATTCTAAAATCTTATCTAACAGCAGCCAGACCAAAATAATAAATTTAAAGCTAAAAAAGAAAATGGAAAAAAAGTTAAAACAAAAGAAAAACACTTACTACAATGTGCCTCTGGGAAAACCATGGTCACATTTAATTTGTTTATCACCAAAGATGCAGCACATTCCATCCCAATATAGCCACCACCAATAACAACAGCATTTCCACCACTGCAAGATCGCATCACGTCTACAAGTCTATCCGCATCAGCCAAGTCTCGTAAATAACACACATTAGCTGCATCTAAAGCATTCACTCCAAACTCTTCAAGCTTCAAAGCCTACAAATGATGAGAGAGTGATCGACCGCAAGAGCCATAAAGCTTCGCCGTTTTCTTCTTTAATCAGATAAAGTTGGTAAAGGCATATCCATATAGTAGAATGTGGTCAATAATTATTTATGCTTCCACACAGTAAAAATTAAGAACCATGTAATGATGTCAGATTGTGTTCATTATTGCTTTCACATTCTTTTTACTCTGGCAATACAATAATATGCTCAAACATAAATTCTGCAGTTAGTAACTCATGCAAGCAAGTTACATGAGAAAAATCGCTATAATTGGATAAGAAAGAACTGGGATATAACAGTGATTTCAAAAGAACATCTAAACTCCGTGTTCTGTATCCTAGTTCTTTTGAGCAAGTTGCATATGTGCTATTTCTGATTAAGCTTGACCCAGCCTAATCTGCTCTTGTGCTGCTTCCCACACAATAAGAAGGACTGTACCACACTTCATGCTTGGTCAAGCATCTATTACTGGCCTTCTGCTAAAACAGAATGAGGCTCAACAAGCAAACCATGTGGAAAATCCTAATCTCCCTCTGTTTTGCTTTAGCTGAGCAACTGACTCTGGATATTATTCGCGAAGACAGCATAGACCATGTTTTTTTATCTGGAACAGAAGTATCAGAATACCAAAACAGAAAAGCTTCAGTACCCGAGCACCTGTTGCAACAATGAGATATTTGTAGCTTATGGTTTCTCCTGTTGTAGTTAGCAGTGTCTTCCGCCTAACATCAGCAGATTTAACTCGAGTTCCAATAATCAATTCGATACCTGAAGAATCACATTTAGGAAAGTAAATAATGCAAAATATTGCCCAATGAAATAAAAGAAGAAATATATAGTGATATATTCTCGAGAAAATCAAGGCAATATCTGATTAGCGTCATTGGAGCTAAACCTTACTTTTAGAATTCTTTTGGTTTTATTTTGGGGATTCATACTATTATCTGAGGAATGAAACCAAACACTTAAAGCCATGAATTTCTGGCCACTCACTATAGACAACAATATCATAACGTAGACAGCAAGAAAGAAATTACTCCCTCCATCCCATAAGAAAAATTTTGTTTCCTAGAAAATTGTCCCAGAAGAAGAGTCCTTTCATCCCAAAACATGTCATGTTTTAAAATTCGAAGTTAGTAATTAGTTGAAATTTGAATGATACACCATACGAAAAAAATGCTTTCAAATAAAATGTGACTAAAACAGTCAAACCAATAAATAAATGAAAGGGTACAGGTGAAAATTTATAGTTTGTAACAAGTTGTACATTCATTTGGCAAGAAATAAAGAATTGTACTCCCTGGAGAGATGACAATTTATGGGGACAGAGGCAGTAATATAGTTTTATGAAGTGTGCCACTCATCAAATTACAGAAGGTTACTGTAGCTCCAGAAATCCATATAAGATCATATATTCTGGAAGAAAAAGTGATTTTTGGGTTTTCTCTGCCAAAAGAGTCCTGTCTATATGCATTTCTTACTTACAGCCTATTCTACATTCAATACTTTGCAAGAGATGAGGTAAACTGGAATTATTACAGCCACTACAAATTTTGTCCGCATCCAAACACATCCTCAAAACAACCACTCCACTTTCCATATATTTACTTCTTCTTACTTTTTAGGAGCAATAAGTTAAACCAGTCGCCCAAAATATTCTTCTCCCTTCTCTCAGTTTTCATCATTCTACATCCATCTATATATTTCCAAGTATCACATGTATGTTTACACGTGGTTCAATTAATTAACATATAAAAGTATATACATATTTACATCCTCTAATCATTACATTTATACAAAGACATATCATTAAATATTATAAGTTAATATAAATACAAGATAGAAAATGTTTCGTCAATGCTGTCACTCATAATTTGTAAGATAATAAATAAATAAACAAAAGGAAGCCCAAACATCTTTGAAATTTAAAAATCTTGTTTACTCGTTAAACCGCAGTTGACCACTTTTAAGGGGGTGAAATGTCGGATATTAATAGATTTCATGTAAAATTTGGTATTCTGTATTCCACCCCCACAGGCCACAGCATAATTTACTTTAACTGCCTATGTTGGACGAAAAGAAATGATGTAATAGAAACTTACCATTTTCCTTGTACCATTTTGGTGTCAATCTTTCCTCATTTGAACCTACACAACAGTGAAATGAAGGGAGGCGTGCAGGAGCTGCATGTGACAGCAAGTAGAGAGGGTTAAATCGCATAAAATATCCCCGTACTCATAGAGTAGAAGGATAATAACTTCTGGAGTATCTAAGACAAGTCTGCAAATGTACAAGATAAAGTCAGATCTGCAAAAGAATCCCAGAATGTGCTTAAAGATTTTCAGTCTCAGATATAATTATTGCAAAAGCTATTTTCTGCAGCTTGAGGACACAGAACCCCATCTTTGGCAGTACAATGACTTTGTATATCAATATTTCATTAAAAATATAAGAAGGCATGACCCAAAGTATGACGGAACGTGTTGAAATAAAATCCATACTTATCATTCCAGACACCCAATATTTCTTTATTCCACATTGCCAACCAGAAATTCTGTTTTTCCAATTTCTGGTTTGCAGATGCACATAGTAGGCCTTCAGCCCATTGTACAAGGTAAACTTGTTACGTGTGGTAAAGCACATCATGAAGGATACTTAAACACTGATCTAAGATCCCTGAGTGAATATTTACCTTCTGGAAGTAAGTAACCTTTGCTCAATGCTGGCCTCTCATAGGGTGCAACCTGCAAAGTGTACCAGTATGAACAGCATATAGAAGTACATAATTAGCGGATGTAGACAAGCATAAAAACAGTATGCGCATAAATAAAACTTATTACCATACATAACTTTGATCTTACCCCCTAAAAAAACTTTGTAACCATTCAAATTGACACTACTATTTCTCAAGTCAAGGAACGTGAGCAGTTATCAAAAAAATCCTCGTATCAGTAAGATAGTAGTTGAAAAAGGATGAAATGGCAACCTCAAGAATCACATCAGAACAAGCGTAAGAGCACAAAATGATTGCTTATCTCAAAATTCAACTGGTGCTCAAAGCCACCGGAGAATCAAAACTTCGGTAGATTTCTCTCGTTTCTCAGATTGCTGAGAGTCAAAACAATGACCACACATACTTTATGGATTCAAACAGCCCAATGAAAGACTCTAACGAGAAAAAATTGGGCTGCAGAGGATGTAGAGGAGGCAGGATGCGCAGTCAGTCAATTCGTAGAGATCATACATGACAGCAGTTAGAGTCGGGGTCCCTCACTAGAGGTCCTTAGGATAGAGGATCAAGTTGACAATTGCGAACAAATTGCTTGAGTACTTTGAGCAAAACTCACCATTAGAAAATGATGGAAAAATTGATTCGTCAGAAAAAAAAAAAAAAGAAAAAAAAAAAAGGAAAAATTCCATGGATTGACCCTGTCGTCTCTGTCCTGTAGAAATTAATACATCTCCCTGACGGGACATCTCGGGTCATGGAGGTACAAACTTTTGCTCATAAATAGCTAATTACACTTCACTAAGTTCCTGTCAAGTAGGGAATGTGGAACTTGTCGGTCCTTTTGTTTATTATTATTAACCAAGTGTTGATTATCATCCAGTTCTCTGGGAAACAAATATAAGATCTCCCATTGAATATAATTAGGTATATTAAATAACCTAGTATCTTAGACATTTTCAGCTGGGTTGAAAAGTGCAAGTTACAGAGATGCGCAAAAAGGTCTGGAGAAGACTTATTGAGGGAACACAAAGAATAACTAGGGATTCAATTGGTTGTTTTTAACAAATGAGTAATTTGTATGAATGGAAAACTCAAACCTAGACTAGATTAGTAATTCAAGAGAAGCGCGCGCTTTTTCCGCACTCGCTCAGCACTGAAATAGTGGAATTAGATGACAACAAAATCCAATTCAAAATGTATCCACCAAATTCTAGTTGCGAAAATGAATTCAACAGTTGGGAATACTGATATCATAACTGAAAGCAATTTCAACAAAAAAACAATTTACGTAGTAAAGGCACAACCAATTTTGATCAATATATGCAGGCGACAATTAACAGAATTGACAGAGTATGTCACGGATATGGTAACAAACACGCAAATAACACACGCACGCACAGAAGCAAATCTAATGGAGAGAGAGAGATTACAGGCTCTTCGGAGATGATGCAGAGTTCGCCACTGGAAACGCCTCTTTTTACAAATTCATGGGCGGCGTAGCCAGCTGCCACCCCTCCCCCAATTATCACGTACACAAACGCTCTCCCCATCTCCTGCTGCAACCCACCCAGTTCTGTCTCTCTCTCTCTTTCCTTTGTATAGCAGACTAGAATATCATTCTTTCTTGAAAGTTGAGCCACCTCGCAGACTACCCATTACCAAAATAACTACCAATTTGACTTTTCCCCCATATTTTATGTAATTAATTAATTTTGCTACAAAAGAAATGGGATAATAAATTATTCAATATGCTAGTTTGGGGCTCTGCCGAGAGCCAAGCATTTTCCTGTTTTTTCCATTTAAGGATAAATATTAATTTCAATACCACATATGTCCATATCTTTATCCATTCGCTTAATTACAAAACAAAAATCAGCCACTTCTATAAAGTTGTAATTTTTACAATATATTTAGAAATTAACATAAGTTTTTAATTCAAATACGATTTAACTTTTTGGCGGAATTTTTTTCAACTTATTCACCCCGATTTTATATGTTAGGTCTCATCTTGCCCAAAAGTTGTTATATATAATTAGTACTTCCTCCGATTTCTTCTTTTAGTTGTTCTTTTAGTTTCAATCATATGTTTATAAATAGTTGTTCGTTTAACTTTTTTTTTTCATAAATTTTTCAATACTACCCCTTTGTAATTGGAAAGTAATATAATCTAAATGAAAGAATGATATAATTTTAGAAATTTGAGTAAATAAAAAAAAAATATTAATGACTTGATTATCCATTTCATTCACTTAATTTTTAAATTCTAAGCTAAGGAACAACTTAAAAAAAGGACCGAGTAAGTAATAGTTTGTACCACATAAGGAGAAACAAAATTAATTGTCTACAACAATTCACTTGTTAGAATAAATGATAAATTAAAGTGTGGTTAAGGCACTTTAATACTATAATTAAGTGGTCGGAAGTTTAATTTTGTAGGAATTAAACTTCACAAGAATAATCTACGCCCGGAGTAGATAATCGTAAGTTTTTTAATTTCTCAAAACCGAATTTTTATGAGTGAGAAATTAATACATAAAGTAAATCACTTAGTTATGCAAAATATGTAGGATTAAATAACTAAAGAGTTATTATCCCATATTGAAACTTGAGCTCCTTAAATTCAACTATAAATATAAAAGTAAATCTTTAAAGGCATATCAAGTATGCTTGTGAGAAAGTCCAATTGGAAGCCCACACGTGCTCGCTCGGCACGGCACGGCACGGCACGCCTTAGGCTCGGGCTCAGACCTTGGGAAGGCCACGGCCCATGGGTTTTGGGCCTTCGACTGCTAATTATTCTTTTGGAAACCCAAAATGATTGGGCTTGCCGGATGAGCTCAGAAGCCCAAACGTGGATGGGTTTGAATTTCAAATTCAAACCTGTAACATCCACAATAACTGCATGCATACCATACAACATTTTTACACCTAAAACTGATCTCTCTGCATTCGACATACCTTTAGTTTAGACGAACATTCTTAGTTCCGGTACCTTTTCTAATAGTGGTGCTACTTCAGAAAAGGGGGTAATCGTTATATATTTGGGGTCGAGTACTTCAGTCCGTGAGCACTGGCCGGGAAGTATTTTGTCATAAGGACAGTGGGCATTCCACAACTCGATTTTAATTTCAGTTTCTTCTTCTTTCATTCACTCTTTATTTTCCAGAATTACCATACCATTGTAATAACAATCTTAGGACGAAATATCTAACTGCATTTCTGGAAAATGACGAATGAAACGAACACTCCTACTATTCCCACTGTCAATGCTCCAGTAAGGACCATTCCTACTCCTCCTGCTAATACTGTGGAGAAACCTGATAAGTTCTCCGGTGAGAATTTCAATAGATGGCAGCAGAAGATGTTATTCTACCTCACAACCCATGGAATAGCCTCGTTTCTGAAGGAAGATCCTCCAGCTACCCCAGTTGAGGAACATACTAACTAGCAAAGGCGAATTGTCTTTGACTCTTGGACACATGGTGACTATTTATGTCAGATTACGTACTGAACAGACTAGCTGATCCGTTGTATAATGTTTATGCCGACATAAAATCGACAAAGGAGCTTTGGGAGGCTCTATATGAGAAATACAAGACAAACGATACAGGAACAAAGAAATTCGTGGTGGCTCGGTTTCTTGATTTCAAGATGGTGGACAACCGTTCGGTTGTGGAGCAAGCTCAAGAGCTTCAGCTCATAGTTCATGATGCCTCAGCCGAAGACATGAAACTTTCGGTGCCATTCGTGGTGGCAAGCTTGATCAAGAAGCTGCCTCCTGGGTGGGGTGACTTCAAGAATTACTTGAAGCACAAGCGAAAGGAGATGACAGTCGAAGACTTGATCCTTAAGCTACGAATTGAGGAAGAAAAGAGGAAAAACGAGTCCAGGTACAGGGCTCGGTCTGAGGTAAAGGTGAATCTGTTGGAGAGGGGATCTTCTAGTAATAAGAGGAAACGCCCAACCGATAACAACAATCGGGATGACAATCAGCCGAACAACATTGGCAAAGGAAAGAAACCTGCAAATGCTCCCAAATTTACAGGAAATTGCTATAACTGTGGTAAACTAAATCACATGGCAAAGAATTGTCGGATACCTAAGCAGAAGAAGAAGAAGGCAACTGCCAATGTTGTTGAAGATGAGTTGGACCTCAATACTGTGGTTTTCGAGGCCAACATTGTGGAAAATTCAAGAGAGTGGTTTGTCGACACAGGAGCTTCTTGTCATGTTTACTCAGACAGGGAGGTATACTCCAGTTACAAGGCTTCTTCCGGGAGGAAGTTGCATATGGGAAACCAAGCTTCTTCAGAGGTGGCTGGAGTGGGCAACGTGATTCTCAAGCTAACCTCAGAAAAAGAGCTCACACTGAAGGATGTGCTACATGTCCCAGACAACCAGAAAAACTTAGTTTCTGGATCTTTGCTGGTAAAGCATGGGTTTCTAGTAGTCTTCGAAGCCGACAAGTTCATCCTAAGCAAGCAGGGAGTGTTCATAGGGAATGGCTTTGTAGCTAATGGTTTATTCAAAATAAATGTAATGGCTAAATGCCAAGTGAATAATGTAACTTCTTCTATGCATGAAAAAGCATCTTCTTCTTCTTACTTGCTTAAGTGTTTCTCTTTATGATATTCTAGACTAGGACATGTAAATCTTAATGCTATAAAATGTTTAGTAAATTTAGATTTGCTAAAACTGAATGAAAGTCATATGACAAATGTGAAGTATATGTTGAAGCCAAAATGGCTAAGTTACCTTTTCATTCAGTAGAAAGGAATACTACACCTCTAGAATTAATACACACTGATGTGTAAGACTTGAAATTTGTACAGACTAAAGGTGGGAAAAAGTTCTTTATAACTTTTATAGATGACTGCACAAGGTATTGCAATCTTTATCTTCTAAGAAGTAAAGATGAAGCAATAGAAGCATTTAAAACCTACAAAGCTGAGCCTGAAAATCAACTAGGCACCCGGATTCGAATAATTTGAAGTGATCGAGGTGGTGAGTATGTAGCTCCGTTTGAAGAGTTGTGCTCTCAAAGTGGCATAATTCATCAAACTACAACTGCTTACTCTCCTCAATCAAACGGTGTTGCAGAATGCAAGAATCGTACTCTTAAAGAGATGATGAATGCTTTGTTGATTAGTTCAGGGTTACCCCAGAACATGTGGGGGGAAGCTGTACTTACAGCTAACTATATATTGAATAAAATTCCACGAAAAGGAGTAGATAAACTCCTGACGAGTTATGGAAAAGACGCAAGGCATCATACAAATACCTCAAAGTGTGGGGGTGTTTGGCGAAAGTTAAGGTGCCATTACCTAAACAAATTAGAATTGACCCTAAAATGGTTGATTGTATATTTGTTGGGTATGCACTCAACAACAGTGCTTATCGGTTTCAGATCCATAAGTCTGTACTTCCAGATATGATTGTGGGTACAATTATAGAATCAAGGAACGTTGTGTTCTTTGAAAATATCTTTCCATGTAGAGAAAGAGTGCTATAAAGTTCGAATCAAGGAGTTACTTTTTAGAAAGGAAGTAGCGCGAATATAAAAAGAACTGTTGAAGCTACAAGTAGTTCTTGGTCCTTAGAAGAGAAGGAAAAGATAGTAGCAAAAGAGCTAAGGCTGCTATGTCATTTGGTTCTGATTTTATCATATATATGGTAGATAATGAACCAAAGTCAATAAAAGAAGCTCTGTCTAGTCCAGATGCTCCATTCTGGAAGAAAACAATCAACAGTGAAATTGAATCTATCATGCCAAACCACACGTGGGAGTTAACCGACCTTCCTCCAGGTTGTAAACCTTTGGGATGCAAATGGATCCTAAAGAGGAAGTACAAAGCTGATGGTTCAATAGATAAATAAAAAGATCGTTTGGTAGCCAAAGGCTTCAAACAGAAAGAAGGTGATGACTTCTTTGATACTTACTCCCTTGTGACCAGGATCACATCTATTCGAGTGCTTCTCTCGATTGCTGCAATACACAATCTTGAGATTCACCAAATGGATGTGAAGACTGCGTTCTTAAATGAAGAGTTGGAAGAGGAGATTTAGATGAACCAACCTGAAGGGTTTGTAGTACGTGGACAAGAAAAGAAAGTGTGCAGACTAGTAAGGTCTTTATATGGTCTCAAACAAGCGTCAAAACAATGACACTTGAAATTTGACACTACCATGCTGTCAAATGGTTTTAGAGACAACGAATGTGACAAGTGTGTGTACTTAAAAGGTACATCAGAAGCATTTGTCATGATATGTCTATACATAGACGATATGTTAATCATGGGAAGTAGCCATGAAATCATCATGGATACGAAGATGATGTTGAAAAGAAATTTCGACATGAAAGATATGGGCCTGGCTGATGTGATTCTAGGAATAAAAATCATTAGGACATCAGAGGGAATTGTTCTGACTCAGTCTCACTATGTGGAGAAAGTCCTCAGAAAATTCAATGCCTTTGATGATCCACCTGCCAAGACTCCATTGGAACTTAATGTTCATCTAAAGAAGAACATGAGTGACCCTGTAGCTCAAGTGGAATATCTAAAAGTGATAGGGAGTCTAATGTACATAACAAATTGTACTAGACCGGATCTTACATGTTTTGTAAACAAAATGAGTAGGTTTACAAGTAATCCAAGTAAAAAACATTGGAAAGCCTTGACAAGGATTCTGAGATACTTAAAGTATACTCTGAATCATGGGCTACACTACACGAGGTATCCTCCAGTAATTGAAGGGTACAGTGATGCAAATTGGATTTCGGACACGAAAGACTCGTTTTCCACAAGTGGATATGTTTTCACTATTGGAGGTGGAGCACTGTCGTGGAAATCGACAAAGCAAACGTGTATAGCCAGATCCACCATGGAATTGTAATTCATCGCTTTGGATAAAGCTGGTGAGGAAGCAGAATGGCTTTGTAACTTTTTAGAAGATATTCCATGCTGAAGTAAGCCAGTACCGGCTATCATGGTCCATTGTTGTGAGTTGGAGTCAATTTCATCAAGTGTGTGTGGAGTTAAATAATAAGGAGTGTTGGAAATCAAGAACCGGATATAGAATCGTATGAACCGGATTGAAGAACCGAGTTTCAGAGTAAACCAGTTGATGATGCAGGTTGAACTGGGTTTGAGTAAAAACTAGTGGTTTAGGTTGATTATGCAACGATTTGTACGCGTCTTTGACAACGGTTTTCATAACCGTTTTTCTGTTGGAACTTGCAGCTCAACTTCAAGAGGTTACAACGGATTGCTGGTGATTGTTTGAGTAGATTGTTTGAGTTCAATTCTTATAGGTAACTTCAGGAACAACTTGTTGTGAATCTAATTAATTTGTTTTCCCTCTGTAAACATTATTGTAGAGAGAATAAGGAAATTAGGGTTCTTGACCTAATTTGGTATTCAGAATTAGGGGTTTACTAATTTCTGTATAATTCTTGTATTCTCCAATTGTTGTGAATTGGGGGTGTGAGGAGCCTCTGTAGATGTAGAACTTCATAGTTCGAACCACGTAATGTGTTTGTGATTCGTTTTTAATTCCAGTTTTGCGCTTGTGTGTGTCCGGCCAATTTTCAAACTCATTTGTCCGAACAGAGTGTGTGATTTCTTGTGATTATCCTTGTGGTTGATTCCTACACAACAAGTGGCGCCATCTGTGGGAAACCTCTTCCACGGCAGCAAGGAGAAAGAAGATGGTTGGAATGAAGATGGATCTTGACAAGTTCTCGGGGAGGAATGATTTTGGTCTGTGGAAAATCAAGATGAATGCAATCTTTATTTAGAACGGGTTTGCAGGAGCTTTAAAGCCTGTGGATCAGTGGAGTGATGTTGAGAAGCCAAAGTTTGGGGAAACAGATAAGAAGGCATTGAGTATGATTATTCTCTGCCTTGGAGATAAACCATTAAGGGGTGTAAAACCACCATTGAAGCTTGGGAGAAACTGAAGGAGTTGTACCAGTCTAAATCTGTCACCAACAACCTTTTCCTCAAACAGAAGCTGTTGGCCTTCAAGATGAATGATGACAAGGTGTTATCTGATCAACTAGATGAATTTAGTCGAATGTTGGATGAGCTTGAAGACTTGGAAGTCAAAATAGAGGAAGAAGACAAATCCTTGATGTTATTGAATGCACTTCTAAGATCTTTGGAAAATTTTAGAGATACTCTCATGTTTGGAGGACAGGACAAATTGAGTTTTGACTCAATTATAACTACTCTGAAGACCAAAGGCCTACAGCTTCAAGGTGATAAGAAACCCAACCCAACAGGTGAAGGATTGAATGTCAAATTCAAGAAAAATAACCAGAAAAAGAAATAGCAAAATTCTAAAGTTGGGAAAGCTGGAAGTGATGAGTCAAAGAAATCTGGGAATTGGGTGGAAAAGAGGAGATGTTTCTCCTGTAAGCAAGTGGGACACTTAAAGAAAAATTGTCCCTCAAAGAATAAGAAATTTGAGGAAAAAGGTGCAGAAGCAGCAGCTGTTGAGCAAGACACTGACTCTGCAGAGGTGTTAAATGTTACTGATTCAAAGATGCAAAATGAGTGGGTCCTTGATACAGGATGCTCATTCCACATGTGTCCTCATGAACACTGGTTTTAAGACCTCAAGAAGGAAGCTGGAGGGAGTGTGTTGCTTGGAAATGACCAGTCATGCAGAGTCCAAGGAAGTGGATCTGTGAAGATCGCCATGTTTGATGGTGTAACCAGAACAATCTCAAATGTAAGGTATGTACCTGGATGTGAGTTCAAGTCAGTAGATGGATATTTACACATAACCAAAGGCAAAAAGGTAGTTATCAAGGGTAGAAAACATAATGGGTTATTCATCTTTATTGGACAGCCTGTTTTTGGTTATGTAGATAATGTGTTGAACAAGGCTGAACTTATGCTATGGCATAAAAGACTTGGGCACATTGGGGAAAGAGGACTGAAAGAATTGTCTAAAAGAGGCATTATTGGAGATCTAGGGTCACAATCACTTGAATTCTGTGATAAGCGTGCATTAGGCAAGTCACAAAAATTGCCTTATGGGAAAGGGATTCACACAACTCAAGAACCATTTGATTATGTGCATTCTGATATCTGGGGCCCATCAAGGACGGAAACTCATGGTGGTGGGAGATAATTCATGACAATCATAGATGATTTTTGTAGGAAGGTATTGGTGTTTGTGTTAAGAAACAAAAGTGATGCATTTACCAAGTTCAAGAGCTGGTTAAACCAGATTGAAAACTTAAACGGGAAGAAGCTCAAGCACTTAAGGACTGATAATGGCCTTGAGTACCTATCTACAAAGTTTAATAAACTGTGTGAAGAGAAAGGAATTACAAGACACAGAACTGTACCAATGAATCCACAACAGAATGGCATTGCAGAGAGATTCAACAGAACTATCCTTGAAAGAGTAAGATGTTTGTTGGTTGATGCTGGATCACCAAAGTCTTTCTAGGGAGAAACTGTCAGTACAACATGCTATCTTATCAACAAATCACCCTCATCTGCACTGGGATTCAAAACACCAGATGAATTATGGAATGAAAGGATTTCTAATTATACAGAATTGAAGGTGTTTGGCTGAATTGCTTTTGCACATGTTAAGCAAGATAAGCTTGATCCAAGGGCCCTCAAATGTGTGTTTTTGGGGTATCCAGAAGGGGTGAAAGGTTACAGGTTGTGGTGTTTGGAACAAGGACATCAGAAGCTTATGATAAGTAGGAATGTGAGATTTAATGAGAATGTCATGGTGTATACTTCTACAGGTAGCTGAGATGAGTTTGAAGGAGCTGTGGAAGCTGAGAGAGTCTCAGTTGAGGTGGAGCCATCAGCTAACACAAGTCCACCTAGAATTAAACAATTAGCTCAAGAATCAAGTGATAGCTCTTTAGAAGAAGAAGAAGCACCACCAGTGAATCCAAATCTCAGAAATTATAGCATTGTCAGAGATAGACCAAGGAGACAAATCCAGAGGCCTGACTTTTATGTACAAGCTGGGAGTGTATATTATGCACTGACTGTTGCTGAAGACGTAGAACATCATGAACCTCAGAGTTTCAAAGAAGCAGTGAGTGGAAGTGATTGTGAGCATTGGGTAAGTGCTATGGTTGAAGAAATGGAATCTCTGGAAAGAAATAACACTTGGAAATTAGTTGACAAGCCAAAAGGACAGAAGTTGGTGAGTTCCAAGTGGATTTACAAGAGGAAGATTGAAGCTGCAGACAGTGAAAGAGTGAGATACAAAGCTAGACTAGTAGCCAGAGGTTTTACACAGAGAGAGGGCATTGATTTCAATGAAGTGTTCTCCCCTGTGGTTAAACATTGCTCTATCAGACTTCTCTTATCAAAGGTCACACAAGAAGACATGGACTTACAGCAGCTTGATGTCAAGACTGCTTTCTTACATGGGGATCTAGTTGAGAACATCTACATGAAGCAACCTGAGGGCTTTGAGGTTTCTGGAAGTGAAGAGAAGAGGTGTCATCTCAGAAAATCACTTTATGGGTTAAAACAGAGCCCAAGACAGTGGAATAAGAAGTTCAATGAGTTTATGCTGAATGTTGGTTTCACTAGAAGCTTATTTGACAGTTGTGTATACTTTGAGAAAGATACTAAGGCAGATCAAGTGTACTTATTGTTGTATGTAGATGACATGCTGATAGCAAGCAAAAGCAAGCATAAAATACAACAACTTAAGAAGAAATTGAGCTTAGAGTTTGACATGAAAGACTTAGGGGATGCTAAGAAAATCTTAAGAATGGATATTTTGAGAAACAGAAAGGCTGGAATCTTATATTTGTCTCAAAAGAATTATCTGCTGAAGGTGGTTGAGAGGTTTAATATACATGAGGCAAAGATACTGAGTGTTCCTGTGAATCAACAACTCAAACTATCTAAAGATCAGTGCCCTAAGGCAGCTGAAGAAGATAAATACATGAAACATATACCTTATGCCAGTGGTGTAGGGAGTTTATGTTGGAATTATATCTATTATAATATTCCTATAGAAAATAATATAATTAATCCCTTTCCCTAGGACCCTTCTTGGTTGTCATAATTTGTATCCTTATTGATTAACCCTAGAGGTGGATCTATAAATTTATATAAACCCTAACATGCGCCTACAACACATAGGAGTTAAGGGATTCGACCTGATAGCTGTTTACACAAAAGGTCGATTTTTGATTGAATGATTTCTGACTCCCATCTTGACCTTCTAGACTGTATCCCCTATTCAATCCTCAACGCCGGATGGACAACGAACTTTGAAGAATTCCAAGTGGGAGGAACACCTTAAACTGCCGCCGCCTACTCTCTCTTTCTCTCTATTCAGTGATCTTTTTTACTGTTAATTCTTCTATATTCACAGAATGAGAGACCATGTATTTATAATACATGGTTGAGTGTGGGCCAAGCCTGATAGTTTAATTTCTTCTAGGATTAGGAATTTAATTCCTTATTAGGAATTTAATTCTCTATTCCTAGTTGGACTAGGAGTCTATATGAGCCAGTCTAAGGATCAAATACAAGAAATAAAGATGGGCCTAACTATTAATTAATTCTTCCTTGTTCAGCCCAGAACATTAATTCATAAATATTAATTCATTCCACTAGAGAATGAATACTGACTTACCCCTTTATTCCCGAGTTGAGTCGGGGCTTGAATTAGACTTAATTAATCCTCATATTTAAGATATCGAATATTCATGAATTAATTTAAAGCCTCTGACAGCTTAAATTAATTAATTTCTTATTTATTCCTTAAGTAGTACCACTCAACCTTATTATTGTACCTGAACTTAATCAACCTGTCGGGTTTAGTACAACAAACCTTTTGAGCTCCTTAAGGGGATATCATCATCCTAAACGAATACGGTTACCTAAATACAAATTATCAATTATTATATGCAAGTTGCTGTCACCCAAAATACATAGTATAAAAGTTATAACTTAACTCTTGCCCATAGTAAATCAAAGTGACACATAAACAAGCATTCATAACAATCTTATTTAGGCTTTAGATTATTATAAGTTATTGAGATCTCTAGTTCTTTACTAAGGTCAGGCAGAATAACTTATCTCACCGTGATCCTATCAATACGTAAATACGTACCAGTATAAGTAAATAGTCAAGATTAACTATTCCTACTTAATACTGCAACCTAAACCAACAACTCGTCATCAAGTTGTATGAGCTGTGATTTACATTTTATATCTCATTAAGTTTAACCAATCATATGATCTTTTGTGATCTACAACACACCATATGATCTACTTATTTGCAAGAGATATGGGGACACATACATAGTGAAAGTGCAAATATAATCAGATAGGAGATAAACAATGAATAACTGGAAACATTGTATATAACAGGTTTTGCTTTCAGTATACAAATCCAACAGTTTAATGTGTGGAATGATATGCAGCAGGCCTGACTTGGCTTATTGTGTTTCATTGGTGAGCAGATTCATGTCAAATCCTGGAAGAGTTAATTGGGAAGCTTTAAAGCAAATCTTGAGATACTTAAAGGGATCAGCAGGAACGGGTCTGAAATTTGAAAGGAAACCTGGAATTACTGTTCCTTTAATTGGCTATGTGGATGCAGACTTTGCTAGAAATATAGACACCAGGAAGTCTGTTTCAGGATATGTGTTTACACTATATGATATTGCAATTAGCTGGAGAAGTATTCAACAACCAGTGGTAGCACTTTCCACTACAGAAGCTGAATACATAGCTGTTACTAATGCAGTTAAGGAAGCTGTTTGGCTAAGAGAGATTCTTAGGGACTTAGGAATTATACAGAAATGTGTTACTATTCTTTGTGATAATCAAAGTGCACTTCACTTCGTAAAACACCAGGCATTTTATGAAAGATCAAAGCATATTGATGTGAGATTGCATTTTGTAAGGGGTGCAATTGATTCTGGATCAGTGGAAGTCAAGAAGGTGCATACTGATGAAAATGCAGCTGATTTTCTGACTAAAGCTGTACCAGGGACCAAGTTAAGACACTGCTCAAGCCTTATAAGGCTTGAACAATGTGTTTGAAGAGTTGAAAGTGAAGACCAGTTGAGGCTAGGAGACACACTTAATTCATTGAGGTGGAGATTTATGAGTTGGAGTCAATTTCATCAAGTGTGTGTGGAGTTAAATAATGAGTGTTGGAAATCAAGAACCGTATATAGAATCGTGTGAACCGGATTGAAGAACCAAGTTTCAGAGTAAACAGGTTGATGGTGCAGGCTGAACTGGGTTTGAGTAAAAACTAGTGGTTTAGGTTGATTATGCAATGGTTTGTACGCGTCTTTGACAACAGATTTCATAACCGTTTTTCTGTTCGAACTTGCAGCTCAACTTCAAGAGGTTACAACGGATTGCTGGTGATTGTTTAAGTTCAATTCTTATAGTTAACTTCAGGAACAACTTGTTGCGAATCTAATTCATTCGGTTTCCCTCTGTATACATTATTGTAGAGAGAGAATTAGGAAAGTAGGGTTCTTGACCTAATTTGGTATTCAGAATTAGGGGTTTACTAATTGTTGTATAATTCTTGTAATCTCTAGTTGTTATTAGTGAATTGGGGTGTGAGTAGCCTCCATGGATGTAGAACTTCATAGTTCGAACCACGTAAATGTGTTTGTGATTCGTTTTTAAATCCAATTTTGCGCTTGTGTGTGTTTGGCCAGTTTTCAAACTCATTTGTCCGAATACAGTGTGTGATTTCTTGTGATTATCCTTGTGGTTGATTCCTGCACAACAATTGTGACTGTCAAGCCACAATAGGAAGAGCACTAAATAATATGTATAATGGTAAGTCTAGGCATATACGCCGTAGACATAACACCGTGAGCAATTGATCTCAAGTAGGATTATCACAATAGACTATATAAAGTCTAAGTATAACTTAGCGAATCCGTTGACCAAAGGTTTAAACCGAGATCAGTTGGTCAAATTGCGAGAGGGAATGAGAGTAAAACCCACCAACTAAAGAATGATCAAAATGGACACCTAACCATGATGAGTGGAGATCCCACAAACTTGGTTCAATGGGAAAACTAAGTTTTGAAAGTTCGGGAGAAGCACTTGGGACTATGTCTACAAATTCCATCCTTAGAACGCAAGATAAGTGCGTAAGACCTGTAGCGGTGGTAGAGGATAAGTCTTATGACTTTTTATGACTTCGAGATACCTGAAGGAAGGTAGGGTAGTACAGGATACTCGATAAAAAAGTCACCTATATTAGTGTGAAGTAAAGGGCCGCTTTAAATGAAATGAATCCTAAGGGGGTCCATGACCGAAACAGACCAAAATGTGAGAACAAGGATGTTCTGATCAGTATTTTGCAAACACTGTTGACTAGGTGCACACTAAGGGGGTTTGGTTCAAGGATTAAACATCTACCAAACTGCCGGTGTATCCGACAATGGATTGCTATGGAAGGTTCAAAGTCACAAGCTACCTTTCCTTAGGCACTACTGATTAAAAAGAGTCTAGACTGGATATTGCATTCATGCATGCATTAATTTTCACTCATGTGGGGGATTGTTAGAATAAATAATAAATTAAAGTGTGGTTAAGACACTTTAATGCTATAATTAAGTGGTTGGAATTTTAATTTTGTAAGAATTAAACTTCACATGATTAATCTATACACAGAGTAGATAATTGTAGGTTTTTTAATTTCTCAAAACCGAATTTTGGTGAGTGAGAAATCAATATATAAAGTAAACCACTTAGTTATGTATTAATGTAGGATTAAGTAACTAAAGAGTTATTGTCCCACATTGAAACTTGAGCTCCTTAAATTCAATGGTAGAACGATTGTCGTGTGTCGCTTACCAAATTAAATTGTATATAGAATATATACTTAGGCTTAGCTTACAACTCTAACTAGTAGAGTGGCAAGTAAGGGTCGATCCCACAGAGAACGGTAGATTAGTGTTGTTCGGATATTACAAGAAACTAATGATTTATGATGGATAGGGTAATAAACGTAAACAAGTAAAGGGGGGGGGGGGGGTTTAGATTGAATTAACAACTAAATGCTAACAAGTGATCAACTAAAATTCTAGATAAGCAATAAATATTTTTGGTATTTTATATCAAACAAAGAAAGACAAATAACAAATGTTTTTTGGGTTTTAGAATAAGATAAAAGGTCTACCCTCGATCTAGTATCCCCTTGAATCCGACTACCTAATGATTATCGATTATGTCCCAAATTCAATGCGATTTAAATCCTTATCCCACAAACTACAAGGTCCGCTTGTGTAGATCGTGTTGTCCCTTAATTGTGGATAAATCAAAGGTACGCTTATCGATTTATCCCTACCCAAATCAATTAGTGATCCAAACAAGCTCTTTTCACACTAGTTGATGTTGGGTAGTCACGAGCTAGAACAACGGGATAAATAAAGCATGAAACCTCGATACGATCGGGTTTAGAGGCTGAACTCTATAATGCCACCAATGAAATCAAGCATTGTTCGTTACTAAGGGAGATTGAAGCTTCAACAATCACAGAAAGTGAAGTTCAATCTCTAACAACATACAATAAATGCCTCCCAAAGGGTGATCAATCCTAAAACAAGCATCTAGGCATGAGACAATCCAATCAAGCATTATAGAACAATTAAATTGCATAAATAAGGTAACATCAAGAGTCAATAATCACATTCTTATCATCAATCAAGGTTCAACATGATCAAGGGTAGAATTAGGGGTGCTAGCCACCATTACACCTAATACAATAAGGAAATTACAGAAAATACAAGAATTCATAAAGATAAAATGATAAAACCCAATGATGATCAATGGGGAAGATGATGTGTCTTCTTCTTGCCCTTCTCTCCTCCTTGGATGTGATGGTGGCTGAGTAGTGCTTCCAAAAGTATCAAAAAGTTAGGTTAAATTCGAATGAGATGATATATATAAGGGAGAAAGTGCTAGTAAAAAAATATGCAAAATCGCATTTAGGATTTTAAAATAGGGTAAGGAATCTCGGCAGAGACGAAAGTGTGTCTCGGCTAAGACGTGAAAAAGGGTTTTTCAGATTGGTGGGTCGAAGGCTGATCTTGGCCGAGATTCAACTTCATATCGGCCGAGACGTGAAAAGGGAAAAATGAGGCTGGCTAGGGTTTGACTCATCTTGGCCGAGATTGGATTTCATCTCGGCCGAGATCTTGGTCCTTTGAAAATCCTGAAATCCCCTGGAAACTCATCTCGGCCGAGATCTTCAGTTTTGCAATTCTTCATGATTACCCTGGAGACTCATCTCGGCCGAGATTTTCATCCTGTCTCGGCCGAGATCTTCAGTTAGCCCTTCCTTTTGTTGCCTCGATCGATCCCTCGACTTCGCGGTTGTTTGATGTTCTTTTTCGATCCTTTTTCACCTGTCTTAACACAAAAACAACACAAACGCATTATTTTGCCCATGAGAGTATAAAAGCACTAAATACACGTGATTATGCACATTATTGACACTAAAATGACACTAAAAGTGCCCTAAAGTGCGTGCACGGAACACGTGTACCATTCAACTATAAATATAAGAGCACATCTTTGAAGGCATATCAATTATGCTTGTGAGGGAGTCCAATTGGAAGCCCACAGGCGCCCGCTCGCTCGGCTCGGCACGGCCACGCCACGCCACGCCACGCCTCACCTTGCCTCAGGCTTGGGCTTTGGTCCTTGGGAAGGCCTCGGCCGCGGCCCATGTGCTTTGGCCCTTGGATGGCTAATTATCTTTTTGGAAGCCCAAAATGATTGGGCTTGCCGGATGAGCTCAGAAGCCCAAACGTGGATGAGTTTGAATTTTAAATTCAAACCTGTAACATCCACAGTAATGGGCTGAATTAAGGAGGATTTAAGTGGGCTGTTACTCAGCCTGTAACAATCAATATAATGACTGAAATAATGACATTAAAGTTGGCTGTTCCCCAGCAGGCCTATAAAAGGTTGTCTCCTGCATGCATACCATACAACATTTTTACACCTGAAACACATCTCTCTGCATTCGATATACCTCCAGTTTAGACGATCATTCTTAGTTCGCCGGTACCTTTTCTGATAGCGGTGCTACTTCAGAAAATGGGGTAATCATTTTATCTTTGGTGTCGAGTACTTCAGTCCGTGAGACAAGCCGGGAAGTATTTCGTCCTAAGGACAGTGGGCATTCCACGACTCGATTTTAATTCCAGTTTCTTCTTCTTTCATTCACTCTTTATTTTCTAGAATTACCATACCACTGTAATAATACTTCATTATTTTATAAAAAATGAAAATGTTGGATTGTTTAAATTAAAAGAAAAACTAATTTTGCTTTTTAGATTAAATTTAATTTTTTATTTTATCTTAATTTTTTTGTGATTCGTGCGGTAGTTAGACTTCTGCGGTGGTTTAAGAACTAATAATAAGCAAATTATTATGATTGCTCAGACCAACAATACATACTATGCAACCACTGGTTGTTTGAATTCGAAACAAAACCTTCATAATTTTAAAAGTAGATAAATTTAATTTTTTACATTTATAGTTTTATCTTAATATTTATTTATAAAATATATAGATTTAGTCCTTCATCGTTAGGAGAAATACTAGTTTTTCTTAAACGAAGGTTCAGATGAGCTAAGAAGCTTAAAAAATATTTTAAAAATTAAATGTTTTATGAGTTCATAAATAGCTTCAAAGCATTTGGTAATCTTTTCAAAACATAAAAAATTATATTTGATTTCAAAAGTTAGATATTGATTTCAACATTATTATTTTCTAAAAAAGTTTACAACTTGATTTTAAAGAATAATATAACTTGAGATAATAAAATTGTTCGGGCTCGAATGGGTAACCGATTCCAGCCCCGAACCTAGCAAGAATTCCCACCTCAACTATCTCAACAAAGCAGTGACAATTTTGAGTCACCCGCCTCACTATTCCTGACTTATATCGGTTTCTTAATTCCTAGAATATTAGTTAGATTTATAATCAGTATTTACGAAAAAAATTATTGTTATTAAAATATTTTTATTAAACCTAAATATATATTATTTAGCACTCAATTAATACAATATCAATGAAAAAAATTCACAAATTTATTAGCTTTTTTTTCTTTTCAAAGGCAAAAGTGATCAATTATAAAAAATAAAATAAAATCTAATAACTCGAGTGTATTTGAACAACACTGTAAAGTTCTTTAAGAGATTATGATAATATTATATTATTATATGAAAATATGAGGTTATTAGAATTTAAGATGGAAAACTGTAGTAGTATTAAGATGTTTTTTTTTTAGCACGAGTATTAAGATGTTTATCTAGTACACCTGTAAACAAAATAAAGAACAATCTTTCTATCAATATAAGAAATGCTTACTTATCACTGGTATTTTTACGTATTTTTTGGGCATAAAACCACAGAAAAATAGTAAAAATATATGTAAAAATGACATGTTTGCATTACATTTTATGTGTTGTGTAAATTTCACGTGTGTTGTTGATACTGTAGCTATTTTTATATAAAATTAAGCTTATTTGGAATAAATCAAGAAGTCACATGGTGAATTAAGTGAAGCTAAAGGCCCAACAAGGAGAAATCAAGTGACAGGGCTCGAGAATGAACGTGAATCGGCTTAAAACGGAGTTGGTTGGCCCAAAACAAAGATGAAAACTTGTGAATGGAAGCTCAACAGAGTCGCCAGGGGCTTGGCCAAGCCGGGTCGCATGTGCAGCTGCTAACCAAGTTGTGGTTTGGCTTCGCCGAGCCTGGCCTTCTGATCACTCGTGGTCCCTTTTTTTGTCCATATCTGATTCTCGCCCATGCTCTCTTACATGCACTCCTATAAATACCCCGAGACTCTAATACATCAGTACATTGAGTACCAGTCAAGTAATATCAGTTTATACAAGAGAGAAAAGTAGAGTAGCAACGAAATATCCGGGAAAAGCACGTCGACACATCATCATCATTCTTTGGTTCAGTAGTATTTTATTTATTATTATTCATACAATGTTTACTTTTTATTGTTGTTTTATTAGTTTGATAATGGAGTAGTTGTTTCATATTCTAGGGTTCTAGAAAGTAGTATTCAGTTACGATGTAGACGTTGATAATTTTGTCTTTAATTTATTTTCATTATGTGTATATTTTTTTGATGTGTTGAGATCATATGATTGTTGCTAGATTAGATTGACCACCTAAGGTTAGTACTCATGAATACATGTCCAAAACTCAATAGATAGGGACATGGATGGTCAAACAACACACTGCACAATAATTCAACAGACTGGGAGGTTGAGAAGGATTGTGAAGGTAATTCTTTAACACTGTTAGACATTATATATACGAACTTAACATGTAAGGTTGGTATGTTGTATATTATCTAACTACCTTGAAGACAATATAATATCTCACCATGTTAAAATTAAAACTCACCCCAATGTTGGGTAGACCAAATAACATATGTGACCAGGAATGCATATAAACAAAAATAATTATGCATCAATTTTGAATTCTTTTAAAGGAAATATAACTTCGAAACAATAGTTGCGAAAATAATAATTTCAATTCATTAATTTTGTATCTTCCATCCCAACAAAACTACCTAAATGTAACGTCAAAGCATAGTGTTTTTTTTTTTTTTTTTTGAGGGAATCATCATTATATATAAACTAGCTAAAATCGGCATCATTCAACAAAACAAAAATGAAGAGAATGTGGGGTGAAACCAACATAGGTCCCACCAAAACTAGAGTCAAAAGCTAGATTAGCTAAGCTATGGGCCAATTTATTTGCCGATCGCTTAACCCAACAAAAAGTAAATGACTGGAAAAAATTACAAAGCCGTAAAATATCACCAACGATATTCCCAAAATAGGATAAATCCATCTTTCGATTGAATAGTGCATGAAACAACACCATTGAATCAATTTTGATCATGACATTTGGAAACTCCATCTCCTTTGCCAATTCCACCATCATTCTGCATGCCATTGCTTCAGCCAAAGATATCTCTATATCCCCTTCTCTCAGTTAACAAGCTGCATTAATATTAACACCCCAACAGTCCCGTATTACACCTCCAAAGCTAGTCCCATGTCCCATTCTTATCGAAGCGTCTGAATTCACCTTGTAGTATACTGAAGATGGTCGTCGCCATGTTTCCACAACCTTGGCCTTTGCTGCATTAACCATAGGTAGCTTAGCAGCCTGGTACTCAGTCAGATGATTAATCACAAGGGATGATGCACATGGTTGATCGATCCCTTTATCCTGAAAGGAGAAGCAACTATGCACATACTAAGCGATCCAAAGGTGAGTAGCAAACATTGCATGACCCTCCTTGCTGTCTTTCCGCAGATATCATCAATCCAATCTACCACAGACCCTCTCCCCCTCACACCGTATATATCCAATCGAACCACAATTTGTTCCCAATAAAACTTTGCCCAATCACAATCCCACAAAGGATGAATTGTAGACTCTGCATCTCCCCCACTACGATGACAAATTGGATCTAACTCAACCTATTTTTTAACCAAGTTAGCAGAACTTGGAACCTAGTCGAGCACACATTTCCAAAAAAAAAATGTTTGGATTTTAGGCGGGCACATCTAAGTTCCAGATCCACTTCCACTGTCTTGAATCCCCCTAGACCTTGACCCCCCGTATCAACATCCACATACCTCGCAACATGATATCCTGTCTTCATCGTATAGTTACCATCCTTCGTATAAAACCATCCTGCCCTATCCTTTGTTGGCATTTGAGCAATTGGTAAGGCTAGTATTTGGTTAGCCTCGCCATAATAAAAAATCTGCCTGACCAAACCATCATCCCATCTTTGCATGTCATCATGCAATAAGTCTTGTACCAATAGATCATCCGACCACCTCTCTTTAGTCGAAATAGACATGAAAGAGCTGTTCCATGGTATCCAAGGGTCCTTCCATACCCGAACACTTCACTACATGTAGCTTGGATTATATCAGACCAGCACATCTAATATCGAACAGTTTGGGAAATATTTCGCCTTTAGAGAATGAAACAGAAGTGTATCTGGAGATTGTACTAGCCACCACCCTTGTTTCGCAAGCATTAGTTTGTTAAAAGCAAGAATGTCCCAAAAACCCAACTCGCCTTCGACCTTGGACTTACACAGTTTCCTCCAAGACCCCCAATGGATCCTACGCTCCTCATCTCTCTGTCTCCACCATAATCTTGCCATTGTAGAATTGATACTATCACACATCCTCTTGGGCAGACGAAAACAACTCATGACATACATAGGAATTGCTTGCCCTACTGATTTAACGAGCTGCTTGGGAAATGGATGGACTTTTCCAATCTTTTAACTTCTTTCCCACTCGATTTACCACTGATTGGAAGATTTAATTTTTCTACCTTCCTACTGATGCCGACATCCCTAAATAGACCTAATGTTTATCCACCAATCGAACTCTAAGTTCTGCTGCAAGACCCTCGACCATCCCCACCTTTACACCACCACTAAAAGCTATTTCAAAATTTTCCAAACTAATCATTTGATCAGACACCCCCTCGTAGCTCTGGATCACCTCTCTTACCACCCCTAACTCATTCGCATTGGCCCTTAAAAAAATAATACTATCATCAGCGAAGAAAATATGAGTAACACTTGGAGCTCTCCTACTAATCCGCACCCCACTCAACCTCTGGGCGTGCTCCTATTTTCTCAACAAAGAGGAGAAAGCCTCTGCACAGAACAATAACAAATAAGGTGACTGAGGGTCCCCTTGGCAGAGGCCCCTAAAGGGAACAAACCGATCTCCCAGATTCGCATTAATCATAATGGAGTATGAAACAGTTGATACACAATTCATGATTAATCTAACTATGGAATCCCCTAAGCCCAATTTTAGCATCACTCTTTCCAAAAAAGACCATTCAACCATGTCATAAGCTTTACTCGTGTCTATTTTAAAGGCAAACGAGCCCCGCCTCCTAGCCTTATTATTTTTCATAGCATGGAAAATCTCAAAAGCAAGTAATGTATTATTAGTAATGAGTCTCCCCAGGACGAAAGCAGACTGACAAGGGTTAATAAGATGGGCAAGACAACACTCCAGGCGATTAACAATAGTCTTAGTAACAATCTTGAACACCATGTTACATAAGCTAATAGGCCTAAAGTCTTTTGTGTTTACAAGTTTCTTCTTCTTAAGGATTAACAAAATATGGGTATTATTGATGATACTAGGATCAACATGATCACTTAAAATACTAAGCAAGCATGGGTAAATATCAAGACTAAAGATAGACCAGAACTTATGATAAAAAAATAGCAGACATACCATCTGGTTCGGGGGCTTTCGTCGGATGCATTTGAGATAGAGCGGTAACAACCTCTTCTTTGGTATACGACTCAAATAGCAGAGCTCGCATCTCATCATTGACTTTGGAGTCGACCGCCCCCAACACACTGTCCATTACCAAATTATCCCCACTCTTAAACAGCTCCTCATAGTAACTTTGAAATACCCGGGCAATATTAGTATCCTCCGTCCAAGAAACTCCCTCGTTATCAATGATTCTGCCAATCATATTTCTTTTCCGCCGACCACTCGCAAATCTATGAATGAAGGTAGTGTTGTTGTCCTCGTCCCTCATCCAGTTTATTCTCACTCGATGATGCCACATCGCCTCCTCCTTCTTCATTAAGTTTGCGATTTTTCCCTCCAATTCAACCACTGCCGACTTATTTTGGTTCGTTGGACTAAGTTGATGCAACTTGTCCAAAGCATCTCAATTTTGCTTGACTTCTGTTGTAATATTGCCAAAGTGGGATATTTCCCGTTCGGCCAGAGCTTTTCAACATTTATCAAGTTTGCATGCACCCACGCACGTTGAGCGTCCTGTATCCCCCTCCCATGTGTCCTTGATCACTTCCACACAAGATTTTTCTTGGAGCCACATGGTCTCAAACCGAAATAATTTAACTCGTCTTCGCGAGGTCCTCCCACGAGCCCTAGCATCAGTCCGTCTGTACCAACTGATCAAAATCGGACAATGGTCCGATATTATTGTACCCTGTGTTCAACTTTATATGACGAATTTTTTTCGACCCATCCAATATTTTTTACACATCTATCCAACCGCTCTTGAATATTCCGACTCCCCGTCTGTCGGTTCGTCCATGTGTAGTGAACTTGTCTCGAAAAGCGCTCTAAATCATTACGATTCGAACACCTTTCTCAAACCGCAAGCGTACGACTTGTGACAGTGGTAGTATAAAAGATTGTCGAACCACATAGAGGATACTCTCGTGGAGCACATTGAAGGTCTATCGATTAACTAAGTTAGGCTAATTGAAAATGTAAAGATTGACTAATTACTATTCAAACATAAATCAAACAACAACTAAATAAAAGATACTCTCAACTAGAAAGTGGGTTTCTAAGGCATGGTTTCACCTTACCTAGGGTTATGCCTACTAATCAATGATTAAACTAAGGGGTTGCGATGGAAGGTCTTGTTCCAATTTTGGAATCCAAACGAGTAACAAAAGGGTTTTTAGCAAATTAACCAATTATCACCTAATTTACTCTAATCCCAATCATTATGGACGATAATGGAATTACTAAGACCTAGGGGTGAATAAATTATGAAGATAACCTAATTAATCCTCAAAATCCCACCCCAAGAGGATCTGGCCTAGGGAGCGAAGCCCTAAAACATCCTATAAGATCAATACACACGATTCAGGTTCTCCCTTCATCCCTCATGGGCCTTCAGGGAGAACCAATATATTCTCAGTTAGCTGTGCCTAGAATATAAGTCATACAATTCTGTAGTATTGATTCCAATAACAAATAACCCCCAAAATCCAATCAACAATCAATAAAAGCAATTAACCCTACCCAATCCTAGACTCGACTCGACTTTCACGCGAATTCTGGCAAAAATTATCTCAGAATTGGCCCTTGTTCTAAACATGAAAGTTGTAGGTCTTTGTCTTGGCTATGCATGACCACTTGAATCACTCGAATCGGAGCTCGGACGAAGAAGTTACGGTCAAAGAATGAAGACTACGTGAAATAGGAGACACGCGCGAGAACTACCGGTACTGCTGCAGGTCCGGCTGGCGGGCCGGTAGGTGGTCCGACAGCTGGGTCCAGGTTCGATTCTAGACTGACAGCCTGTGGTCCAGCTGGTCCGGCAGCAGGTCTAGCAGCCGGTCCGGTAGGTGGTCCGGCTGTTGGTCCAGTTTAGTTTCCAGCTTTGCACCTCCGTCTTCCGTCGCTATTTCGGAGCCCTTCCTCTCATATTCTCGACTCGACCTCTTCATGGCTTCTGTTCGTGACTCGATGAACTTTGATTTAAGCTCTTAATGGGTCTGATTAGGATTTGCTTGGGCCTTAATTTACGGGCTCGAACGTGGCATATGTGTGATCGACCTCTTCTTCTTTCTTTCTCCAATTTGAGGCCTTTTCATCCATTTTCTTAGCTCGACTCCTTCATGACTTTTACTCGTGACTTGATGATCTTCAATTCGAGCCTAACCCTGGCCCATTTAGGGCCTGTTTGGGATTCAATATGTGGGCCAGAGTGTGAAAATAGACTTGAACAATCTTCTAAATTTCTTCCGATTTCCTAACCTTCAAAATACGACTCAAAAACACCCAAAAGCACATCAAATCATATTAAAAAGGAAAATCAACCCAAAAATACAATAAAGCACGAAATCACACATGAACATATCAATTACACGTAATTCCCTACAAAATATGAACGTGAAAAGTGCAAGAAAAACGGTAATTTTTACGTTCATCATATAGCTATATCCCTCATACCCCAAATCATCCAGTCCACAAAGTACTAGTGTATCCCGAAATTCTTAAATGTTACCCAACTTCCGATCTCTCCCTCCAAATTTCTCAACACCAACCATGATTTCGTTAAAATCACCAATCATAAGCCATTGAATGTTCATTTGTTGATTCAGCTCCCGTATAAGGTCCCAAATGAGGGACTTACACTCTTCCTCCAGCCAACCATATATATTGGTTAGCCTCCATAATTCCATTTGTTGCTGATTACCGAATAATACATTGATATGATGTGCCGAGCATGACTTCAGACTGATCTCCATTTCATCTCTCCACAACAAGCACAAGCCTCCACTTCTCCCCCCTCGACTCATGTCATAGCCTACAACTATAACGTGATTGTAACCACATGCAGTGCCAACATCCTCCATTTCAAAAGCGAGGAGTCTCGTTTCTGAAAGAAAGATAATCGAAGGATATTTCTCACAGGTTTTCTGCTTCAATACTCGAATTGTCCGGGGGTTCCCAAGCCCCCGACAGTTCCATCCTAAGCAACTCATTGGGCTTGGCGGGGTTGCCTGTCCGCAACCTCTGCCATTGTTTTCTCTCCATTAACTTGTATCATATAGACCTGGGCCTCCTTTTACCTTTTCATAACTGAGTGCATTACCTGATCGGAATCAATGATCATATCATCAATTTCGTCATTCCATGTTTTTAATGGAAGTTGTTAATCACCTTTTCAGATGTAACCTGCTTCTCTTTCGCACTACGTTTCCATGGTCGTTTCATGGCCGATGGGCCTAGTTTTAATTGGGTTGGATGGGGTTGTTGGTGTGGTTTCATGTGTAGGGCTATTAGGTAAACTGTGTTTGGAAGCTATAGGATAGTGAACGGTAGATGTTTTTGAGTGGGACGGGATATTGGACTTTTCATGCATGGATTTAATAGAAGTAGTGGGGCTTGTGGTTGCATTTGACCTATAAGGGTTTTAGGGGTGATGTTCTAGTGGGTGGTAAACATGCAAGGTAAATTGGCGCCTCATGGGAAGTATTGGTGGATTCATGATTTTGGTATCAAGTAGCTTTTGAAGTTTTATCATGTGGATTCTTTTCCTCCATGCTCAGTGATGGTTTTTTCGTTTCAGGTAGGGTATTTGTTGGGTTTGGTTGATTTGTGGTAGGAGTGAGGGTTGATTGTAGGGTTGATGTAAGTTAGGTTACATCAGCAATGATGGTTGGGTGTAGTATAGGTAGTGTATCTTCTTGTTGGTTTGAGGAATCAGTTTGGGATGTGGGGTTAGGGTGATCAGTAGAATTGTCTTCGACTATTCGATGGGGGAAAATATTTTTTCGAATTGTGGGATTTGTGATGGGGGTTATGGGTGTAAGGTTTTTGATTGTTTTAAGATGGAGGCTTTAAGGAAAGGTGCATACCGTGTTTTGCCTGGTTCTAGACATTCGTTACGATCATAACTTTTGTATGATTTATACCAATGGCCGACTATACCACAACAGTAGCAGTACACCAGGAGATTCTCGTACTTTAGTGGTAACCACATGTTCTATTTGTAAAATCGGACTGTAATTCCCCTAAGTAATGGTTTACTGATATTCATATTCACCTTGAAACGAATAAATCTGCCAACTGTGGCATTTTGTCAAGATTCCACTCTTCCAGTTGACCCACATGTAATGCTATAGCCTTGAGGAACCTTTCATTGAACCCTAGAACAGGTACCTCATATGCTCGAACCCATAGCGACCCGTGAGATATTGTGACAGATGATGGTTGTTCGAGCCCCGTTAATTCCTTCACTGCGAACAGAAGTCCGTCAAAATGCCAAGGTTCATTCTTCAAAGCCTATTTTTTCTCCTCTTCGTCCTTAAAAGAGAGTAGGAACCTCTCATTGCCCCACTCTCAAACCGACAATTTTTTCTCCTTTTTCCACGTCTTTGTCATTACCTCCAGTAATAGTATCTTTGCATAGCCTACCAGCTATACAAAAACTCCGAGGCACTTCTGGTGTAGCCCTATCTTCCTCATCATCATCTAAGTCAACCACTCTTGTCTCATTATCAGTAGATCCCCGGCCGCCGCTATATATAAAAACTAGTCGATCACTTTTATTAATGGAATAGTGTGTGACGGGCTCAAGACCACTGCCAATCGAAGAAGACGATGTCCTGCAATCCTCACCTGCAAAACCAAAAGAAAAAGAAATAACATACTCACCACCAAAGAATCAGACTGCCACCTACTGATCCAAACTATATGATCCCCAAAAAGGTTTGGCTAATCTAAAGGAACTCTGAATCTCAAATATGATAGTGGTGTATGACTGGATCCTATCATGTCAAGCTATTCACCTTAGTAAACGATCAAAAAGATCGAACATGGACGTCAATACATCTCAAGCACATTATATTCAATGGCCCAAAATTTTTAACGTCAAGTATAGTGTTAATTTTGACAAAGCACATTATATTCAATGGCCCAAAATTTTGATAAATTATAAAAATATTCCAACTGATACATGTAAGATCTTTTCAAACAATAAAAAAGCTTAAGTATACCTCAAGTATATTGATAGTAGAGTTACAAATTTTGAAATCAATGTCAAGGTGATTGCAAATGTGCACATGGTCTTCCATTGTATTATATATATGTCATACTACCATAAAAATACACGACTTATTTTTTTGAAAATCGAGAATCTCATTAATCAATTTCAATTACAAAAGTCTCAATCAAAAGAAAATCAGGACCTATCTACACAATTGGATCGACTGATGAAAACAAAAAAATGCGCAAACCTATGAGCAATTACATTAAATAATCCTTAAAAAACATACGTTAAATATCATCCACAAGAAGTCAATAGCAGGAAGACCTGATTCGTGGCTCGTGACTGCATGCACAACAAAGTAACGAATCGAAAAAAGCACGAACAACTACCTTCGACACTGAATCAAGACCATCAATCTCCATCAAACTTTGTCTCAGACGTTTGTCAATCACAATAGCATTCAAGTCAAAAGATTCATAGGAGATCGGAGGCTGCACAAGGCGTGGAAAGACGCACAAAGGCGCGGAGAAATCTCACAAAGGTAAACTTGAGAAGAGAAAAAAAAGACGAAACAAAACAAAAAAAATCAAAATAAATAATCAAAATAGATATATTCTCCCATCCTCCTACGATCGGAGGATGAGGGAAGAAGGAGGAGGAGATCTAAACTTTCAGAAGATGGAGGAAGAAGGAGGCTAGGGATTGTTTTGGAGAGGATAAACTGTATATTTATTTTTCTAAAAAAGTACACGACATTTTAATCACTTATGAAATACAATATGACCTTCAAAATTTAATATTCTATTTCATTGTTTTTTGTTTACATTCGCTTTAGGTGCATTGAACTTCTTGCACAATTCTCTTGCTTTTATAAATCATCCCAATCAAGTCACTCTACGTTCTTTTCAATGTGAGTTGTTTGTTACAATGCTTTTCTTTCATAGATTAGTAGACTACACAACAGCTAAGGATCATTACATATATATTTTGTTTATGCATGGTTTTGTGGCAACTTGGTTACACGAGCCAATTGGTGCTACTAGTGTGTCTGGTTGGTTTAAATTTTTCCATACCAGAAAGTCGCTATTATCCTGAAAATGCAAGTGATTTCTTAAGGATGTGTGATTATGCAGATCACATAGTAAAGAATGTGGAAACTTATCGAGCTCTTCCAAAGTCAGTGCAGAATACTACGTATAAATTAAAAAAATATCACCATATAACAACAACAATGGGAAATTAAATTTTGAGAGGTAACACGCATCCGTAAATGGACTCCTCAATAAACTTAACTCTTAACATAAAAAATCCATTAAGTGTAATCAGGGTCATAAATGAAAATTGCATTATAAATGTTGCATCTGTACAACCCAACAGTATAAATAGTAAACTGAGCACATAAAATTACTCCTCCCCCCCCTCAACGGCGTTTTACCTCTATGACCACGTACACATATCCCAGCTACGTGTATTGGTAACTACTGAGACATAGGATGCAAATACACACTCTACTCATTTGTGTTAAATTACTTTAATAACCTCTTGCCCATAAAATATTCCTCTAGTACTAATTCCTTCAAGGATATTAGTCATTGTTACTTGGATATTGTGTAAAGCTTCATTTCAGTCTCTACATTTATCTATTAGTTTATTCCTCATAAGGACTAGACTTTCGTTGCAAAAGAAGCTTTCATGGCCAACAAAAACCAACACTCAGTGGGTTGCTTTCAAAGTCTCATATTTTCTACACACACGAGTGGACCAAAGAAGTTGATTGTCACTTCCAAAGGGGCCTTGCAATGGCAACCGTCAATGGCCAAACCGTCCACAAAGGTCCTAACAACGAAGCTATAACCACAACTATGACATGGCTAAATAGTCAAAGTGGTACAAGTTTTAACTACCAAACTTGTCTCGATTGTTATTGAAAGCTACAAAAGTGCTACAACACATTCTCATAGATCAAGTCTTTGCCAGGAGTAGAATTGAACCTCGCTAAGAAAACAGTAACATGGGAAGAAAAACTTGGGATCAGATCGTTAGTGTAAGTGCCTAAATATATATATATATATATATTACGTCTAACTTGTTTAGATAGATCATATTCTTCTTTCACGAGTATTTCCATATCGCACTAGCTAACGGTAGTGAGCTCATCTTAATTATATTAATTCTTCCTCGAGAATATATTTGTAGGAGGACCCTCTCGGCATGACATATCTTAACCAGGGAGAGGGGGATCTTACTTACCTAACACTAATTTTCGAAGAGTATAAGCCTGCGCTATGGAGACAGAAGACGAACTAGATGAGTTGTCAACCGAAAACTTTATCGATCAAGATTTTGTCACTGCTCTCCCTAGGGCCGAGCCTACACCTGAGGGCGACAAAACAACCAACTGTTTTGCCCAAGAAATTGCTTGGTACCACAGCAATAGCGATAGTGTCTCGTATGATGGTGTTGGAACCCACATCACTGACACTAGGTTTTCAAGTAACTAGAAAGGTTCGATTTCTTGGGCTCGAAGGTCACGAACATTAGTTGGTTGCGATGGTTCCGAGCCACCAGGTTCAGGACCCAGCTCTCAGGCATTGTGCAGTCAATTTAAAAAAACTTGATTGTCGTGAAGCACATCCAAACAACCAGGATATTTGCTTCACTAAGGGATGATGCTAATATTTATCTTACCTTTCCTGCTTTTTTAGAACTTTATCGTAGACTCTTACAGCTCGACGGAACTGTGTGGTTTATTACTATGTTGTGATCTTCTGCTCCTTTCAATTAATGGAGTTTTGTCATTTTGTGCATGGGTCGTGAAATAGTCAACTATAATTTGTTATTTTCATCGAACGAATGTAGTGTGTGTATTCGCTGGTGTTTATTTTAAAAAATAGAGTTCTTGTTTTGCTTCTTTCTGTTGTAAGATGGTGTTTGGTATATTAATAATTTTTTTATCAGGAAATAATCCTATAATATTTCTAAAAGACAAAAAAAGAATCGGTAGATTCATTAACAATATTGAATGTGAACAAAATATCCGATAGCAGCTAGGTGTGCATAATTTCGTCGTAATTGGAGTTACCGATTACTATCGGGTATTATAATGGTTGATCTAGTTTAGTCATACTTAGGGTAGTCCTTAACAAATTTAGTAGAATACTTAAGCTCAATATGTCCAATTGTGGAGAACCACATTACCTCAAACACCATATGGCAAATGCATATACGTAACATATCGTGCAACGTCCACATTTGACAACAAAATAATCCTAGCCCATTAATAACAACATGATCCGAATTGTGTAATATTACGTGAATGGTTAGGTTAGAAGGTGATTACGGTGCATCGTATCGCTACACAACATAATTAAAAACCCACCTCATGTTAAATTCAAATATGCACATTACAAACTTGGAGATTGATAATTTTATTTAAATATTCAATTTATCGGGACTTCTCTATATGTTTAGTTTCTGCCTGAGTAATCCAAACATCTGATAAGGTAAATAACCACCATGAAACACCAACTTTATGGCAATTTCGTTTAGATATTAGAGAGAAATATGGATATCCAAATCATTTCCTACCCGTTCGGGTAGTGTAAAATTTAATATCCTACCCTGACATTGGGTTAAGAGTACTGGTCAGTGCATGTTTCCAACTCTTTGAATTGTCTATCAAAAGATTGCAGGGACATGTTGCCTCAACACACAGTTCATAATATATGCAAATCTGAATTGGAAATCCACATAATATAATCTCGTGTTTGGTAAAAAAAGGGATCATAGTGTGGTTTTACATCTAGTTTTACGTGACTGTTGCATGGTCACATGCAAACCTAACGAACTGAGATGAAAGACGCATTATTCCATAATAGTGAAGAAGATTGTCAGAAAACCTACACCCATACCTATAATAATGAATATCTATTCCTCAAGCTATATCTTACACACAACTTTTGAGCTACACACTTGCAACTATCATATATTCTCCCCCATATTTGTGATGTCATCTTCGCATAAGTCTCCACCTCCAACACTATCCGGACTCGCTCAAGACTCAGTATTCTACACTGAGCCATGGACTAAGGAAATCGACACCCGTTTCATTGAGCTTCTACGTGGTGACAAAGCTAATGGAACATTTGATCCTAACAAGAAAAATATGGTTAGTTTGCGTCATATCATGAGGGCGCTCAATACGGAGTTTAATGGAGCTTTCGACTTCACTTTCTTGACAGACCAGGTGAAGAAGCTATAGAAACGGTACAAAAGTAGAGTCAATGGAAACGCCAAAATGAAGACTCAAAAGACCCTGTTGTGGATGACCCTGCCGAGCATGAAGTGAATTCATCTAAGCAAGTGATGGATGATGAGAAGGAAGAGGGTGCCACAAAGAAAGCAAAAGTAGAGTCAATGGAAACGGTCAATGGAAATATTAAATCTTGTGTTGTACTTTCGTCGATTGTAGTTTAAAAATGTGTGAAGTGTTCTATGTGAAGCTTTAGTGTTTGCATTTTAGTTTTTTCATGATGTAAGGTGGTATGTAGGGTATAATTATTTTATGTCCTATGGTTGTGCTAGTTTCAAATTTGATGTAATCTTGGAGTTGGTCTAGAGGATATGCGGTTGCTCTTTAAGCAATATAACTAAAGTTTGATGTGTGGTGCTAGTATGCATTTCACTTTGTTTTCCTAATAAATCAATGGGGATGTGTTATAATTAGGTACAATAGCTAAACTGTGTATTTTCAATTTATATGCTCCAAAAAAATCATACCCTTAAATGAAGTCATTGATGAAGGTGAACACGCTGCAAGGGCATAAGCTGTCCAATTGGGTGTATCACGAACAGTACCTATGAAAAGCTTATTTTCTAAATTAATGCCCTTACGTTATTCAGTATTATTCTGAATTGAGTCTCTTGATGGTCTAAGCACAATGTGTTATGGAAGTGTCCATTTTACCAAAAAATAGGAAACAATTACGTTTGCGGAACAGGGCACTCCTTGGACTACGAATTTTCTGTTTGGTATGTGTACGAAACTAACATACAATCCTAAAGCACATATTACCTGTGAAATTATATATTGCTAGAATGAGCAAATAATCACAAAAGACCATTGACAATCTACAAAAAATGAAACTTGTATCTAGTAAGGGATGGGACATCCATGAGAATGAGTGCTGTTTTAGATAGTTACCTAAACATATCCAAGTTTACACTTCGTAAAACACAAATAGTCAAATCTAGGGAAGTCCGAATAATTCAAAATGGGTAGCACACAAGGTTTTAGTTATATATACATAATTCCGGCAGTATGAACACGCCGAATAAATCAAAGTTTAAAGCCAAATGTTGGGAACCACCACAGGGCATCATTCAAAAATCAGTAAATAACCCCAAAACAAGTTGCAGTTTCAACGGTCATATCCGTATTACACTGCAAAAAAAAAAAAAAAAAAAAAAAAGGAATCGTCTTTTGTGAGGACATTCAAAGGCGACCAACAAGCTTCATACGAGCCCACTCCTCCTTAGTGTTATCTGGCAAGCCGGAGAAAATCTCCAAGTCTTCAGTGGACTGTCCAGGCAGTTTAGTAGCATGGAGTTTTTCATGTAGGGTCAGACCTGAAATCTTATCAACAAACGTGAAAATATGTTTACTGCTTTACCAAGGTTGACATCATATCCAATACGTTCCACAATGTATCTCAAACGCTGAGAAGCATCAACATAGAACTTCCCCACACTCTCAGCTATTGCGTCTGTCTAATCTGTAAGCTTTCTTTTGCGTCCCCCGTATTTCTTGGTTACCGTGGAGCTAGAAGCGGGCTTGTCGGGCATCGGGGTTGGGTCGTTCTCACCAATCCAGCCCTCAAACATACCATGCAACACATCAACAGTATCCTGGTGAATTCCAGCTGGAGCAGGAGCCGGGGTAAAGGGCGTAGCCGATGCATCCCCAATATCTTCGGCCCCAGTCCCGTTCGCTCAGTCCTTTCCAAATATTTCGCACCATGCCTCATAGTAAGGCCATGTTTTTTGTCGCATCAGACGTGAATTATGGTCCACCTATTAAACATATAAATTAATTTTCGGGTAAGTCGTAGATAAATAATTCACGAGACTTCATATTGTATTGTATAAAGGCAGGTAGAAATATTTTTTAGGTCGTTGGCCTAGAATTAATTGCAAATACATTTGAAAAAAACATTATTTTGTGAACACGAAATACCTTCACGTGAGCTTCCCAAGCTTCATCGGTCGCTTCGATCATCTTTGTCTTATGGTCCATGATGATACCGGTGTTCTCTATCATTGAGGTTAAACTCCAATAATTTTTTTCCAAGTATGCACACGAGAATTGATGTGCAGAATAGCTTTAATGTTCGTCTTGGGAAATGACTTGAGCATCATCCCTTCTAAAACCTGTAGGTAACTCGAACGAAAGCCATTATCAGATTTCCAGCCTCCAGCGACTATCTCCTTCATGCTGGCAATGAGGACATCCTCCTCCATCGTACTACAACCCTGACGCCCCTTGTCAACACGTAACACTAGCGGACGCTGGAAACCACTGACATTCTGAGACATAGTAAACTGCAGTACATACTAATGTTAGCAAATCATGTCATAATGCGTAAGATTTAATCTAGACCGAAAATAGTAACAATAATAGGATGAACCATAGGAATATCACATGTACATAAGAAACAACATCGTTCCATTTATGAGGAAACAAATTAATAGTTCAGCAAAGGGTAATAAAAACGGACTGCAAACCATTCAAATGAGATTAAATTAGAATAAACATCACACATGATACCTTATTACTTTATCGACGTAAATTTAAAAAGTGCATTTTAATTGCACAGAATAATATTCAGAGCACATTCTGAACAAAATATAGAAAAGGAGATGAACTAGCAAATTAAACAAGCATTAATTGGTCTTACATATTGTTTCACATGTCACACGTAAAAACCTAATGATTTCTTATAGAACCAAAAGCAATCCAAAATTAATAAAACATAATAAACACTCCCAAAAAAGACACTTTCATTTCTAGAGCCCCTTCCATTCGGCGTACATGCGCTTCGCTAAATCATCACGATATGTGTTCCAACCTTGAGTTGATTACACCGATTCAATAAGGTCAGTAGCCTCTTCATCATCATGATCCAGTGTAACGTCATCGAGAGAGTCAAATAGTTGGTCATTAGGCATGAAGACACGAATGAAGTTGTGAAGAAGGGCACATGCCATAATCAAATGGTTCTGGATTTTGAATGGGTAGTATGTTGGGGATCTTAGACAAGCCCAATTTTTTTCCAAGACACTGAAGGAGCGTTCAATTACGTTACTTGCCCCCGAATGGTTCAAGTTAAAAACCTTGCGGTAGTTTTGAGGGGACGAAGGTCCAGTGCCCCAATCATTTAAATGGTAGCGGACGGACTTGTACGGTGTCAAGAAGACCTCGTAGTTCATGTACCTGTTATCACATAAGACCTGATAATGATAAGATCGTTTAAGTGGATTGATTATGGATGTCGAAGACAGTAAAACACGAAACATTACTATTACTGGTTTGAAAAATTACTTTCGACGTAGACCTATTAATTCTGACTCGAGACGATTACCTTGTGGAACTTTCAGGCCATTAGGTCGGTTTATCGCATCTCGCAAAATCCTACTATCAGCAACTGACCCTCCTCATCCGGTCAAGATATATATGAACTTCAAATCCTTATCGCAAGCCGCAAGTACGTTAACAGTCACCGTGCTCTTTCATATTCTGTACCTTGGTTTATCGCTTTCAGGTACCATGACCTCTACGTAGGTCCCATCTAAGGCTCCTATGCAGCCCCAAAAAAAGGGTTAATTCTTGTCATTCAATGATCTAGGCCGAGCTCTAGTCTTTGGCTGCTTATTAGACGCGTTGAAATAAAAGAGGAACGATAATTACCTTGAACCATTTCCACCTACGATGTGTGCATGTTTCGTCGATCGGTTCCAGTTTTGATAAGAGAGTTGGATGTAATTTCAATATGATGTCTAACATGGAGTGAATTTACACACTTAATGTGTGCCTGCTACGTTTGAAATCAAAATGGACACATCAAAGCTTGGTGTGATGAGCAAGGATGGTGAGGAAGAGAGAGACTTTTTCACGTACGGATACATATTTACCATCAGCCAAACCCTCGGCGTGATACATGAGAAAACAAAGCCTAGAGTAAGTGTCTCGGTTAATCCTAAGCTTGACAAAACAATCTTCATCATTTTTCCAACTAAAGAGTTTAGGTACAATGCACTTGTTGGTATCATGTCAGCCATTCGATACCTAATGACCCTATCATGAGACCTGCGAGTGAGGCGTCTATGGAGTTGGTTTCTAACTCCAAGTATGTTAAAAAGGAACACTATCTGGAGTATGATTTCCTCAAGGAAAATCAGAATCTCAGATTTTCGCTTACGCAAGCAGGCGATTGACACTTCTGTAGAACACAAAATAATAGGCAGATAAAAAGGTAAGTAAACACCTAACGGGTTACCCCAGGCATACGATACTCAGGTAAGAAACAAATGAATTGTTGGAATAATGAGCTTTGGCTTATTGAAGTTCACACATACCATACAGTATCATATGCAACGATCAATAATTTTCATCGACTATGTTTTTCAAAACCTAAACCAGATGCATGGGATGATAAAGGGCATATCTATCAGAGAATAATCCTATAGACTAACATTTCACAGAAGGAGTTGGTCGCGTGTAGAATCATACTGCTCCATTAGCAAAATAGACTAACCACAAGGGCAACACATAACTCACAAACCCAAACATTTGTAAAAAGCTTTGTCAATAATCTACTACCTTACTTACAGGCACAGACTCAACCAGAAAATTGCTGAAGTTATTCTATAGAAAACATCAACACATCGTACACAGCAAGACGGAGAATGACGATGAATTTCAGAAAAAAATAAAATGAACAATAACAATCGTATTTTATCATAAACAAATGTACAAATAACTTTGAGATATAACATTTACCTAACTCGAACTCTTTCTTGTAGGGACCACAAGGAGATTACCGAAGCATTGTCGCGAATCCACTAGAACATACAAAACAAACAAAAATAAGGGGATTAGGGGTTAGATTATCACACTCATTATAAAACAAAAAAAATGCAGATCTAAATTCTAAAATACTCTTATTTCGAGGTTTAAAAGCTTAATTACAAGTTTTTAGAGGACAACATTGATAAGAAATGCTACGTAAGGGACGATCCAACTTACGATCGGAAGCTTTCCCTGAGACAAAAACAACAACAACTCGCTCCCGGCACTGTTGCTCTCCAAATCTTTTAGTGTGGCGCATGAATAACCAAGGGTTTCAGTTTATGATGTTGTGACGAGTGGGACCAATAATACACAAGGGGCATATAAGTCATTTCGTCTAACGTGGTAGGGTGGGATATGTTGAAGGGATAAGGAGTGTCACCGTAACATACCCAAGGACGTGGTTTCAAATATACCAGGGTTATGGGTTTATTAATGCGGGCCGGGTGTTAAATAAAGAATGGAAAAATTTGTACCAAACGACGATATCGGCGAGTTACTTAATAAGACCTGCCTAAAACCATTAACCAAACCATCCCTATATATGTATATAGTATATTAGATTACAATATATAGATTTGATGTATAATTTTTAAAGCGATGGAGTAAAAATGAGATATTATCTATAGAAAGGACTTTGTATTAGGGGTGACAAATAGGTTGGGTCGCGGGTCAAATTGAGATCTGATTATTACGTTTTTTTTTTTTCTAATTCAACCTAACCCACTAACTTAATGGGTTGAGGCCCACCAATTCGAACCAAACCTGCATGAAAACAATCATCTATTTCGATTTTAAATTGCATTTAACGCATTGCAAATCATATATCCATGCCCTCAAAAGATTAAACTAGATTAAGTAGGCAATAGAATTACAAGCCAACAACAAAAAGTACACATTACACATGTCAACAAAACTAGCTAGTTAGAATTTTAAAAATAAATCTAAAATTATAAAAACAATCCATCACCATTAAAAAAATGTCTAACTTTATAAATACCCTATTCTTTTTTTTAGAAAAAAAAAAAGTTTGGGGCTGGCCACTGGGTTGACCCAACCTAACCCGTTTTTCTTGTGGTCATTCATGTTCAACCCATTTTTTACCCGAACTCGTTTACATTCAATTATAACCCCCAGTTTTCGAATTTAATCGTATTAAATTATATGAGTTGCATCGAAATTGCCACCCATTTCATATAGACCCTACCACGTGAATACTTCCATTGGAGACTTAATAGTTAGGCACGTGTCCAACTCTATATATTTGTAGTGAAATTCGCATATATAGTCCAATTTAAAATTAGATGTACCACTTTTCTCCACGTGTCTATGAATTAAAATTCCAGTTAGGTATTTGTTCCCTCCATAACTCATCCATATGAATGGGTTTGATCATGTATGTGTATAAAATGTGATTACATTACTCATACTTTTATGTATATTTGTGTGCGTGGGGTAGGGGTGTAAGTGCCGATACATTTCGCGAGCTACTCGGTATTGACTCATAAAAGATTGAAATCGACTCGAAAGAAATGAGTTGAGCTTGAGCTCGAGCTACTCGAGTAGGTGTCGAGTTCGAGTTCGAGCTCATTGATACTCGGCTCGGTAGGTTCGCGAGCTTATCGAGCTTGTGTTAAATTACTAGTTTACCTTTTAGAGTTGACATAATTATAGATGATCATAATTCTATAAGGTTCCCGTTAACGATCCTTTTGTAGTATAATTAATGTTTTTAATTTAAATGTATTTTTTATATTTTATTTTTGTATGAATCAGGTCGAGCCGATCCCGAGCTCAACGAGTTTAGTAGCGAGCCGAGCTCGAGTCGAGCTCGAGCCTCGAGTCTTTTAGTCAAGCTCGAGCTCAAGCCTGCAAGTATTCGACTCGACTCTTTTACACCCTACTGTGGGGGAGTGTCTTTATCAGGGACTATTTCAGAATTTACTGATAGGATAGGACATAAAAGTTCAAATACATTAATATAAAAAGAACATCTTACTACACTTCAAAACTAATTAGGGTTAAATACTTAAATCAACCTCTACATTGCAACTTTTGACTCTTTAATATCTAAACTTTAAGAAACCTTAAGTCCACGAATTGTACAAGTTGCCACCTCCATCGAATTTTTTTGGTCAAATATCAGACATGTGACAATCACATGCTAAATTGGGAGAGTTTTGCTATTTCTATGATTTGTTGAGGCGGATTCACATGCCAAACATGTGACAATCACTTTGTTATTACCAAGTTGCAACCTCCGTTGAATTATGAACCTGCCTCAACAAATCATGGAAAGAGCGAACCCCAATTTGGCATGTGATTGTCACGTGTTTGATATTTGGCCGGAAAAATTCGATGGAGGTTGCAACTTGTACAATTTATGGATTTCAAGTTGCAATTGGTGAAAAAATAAAGTTTAGGTACTGAAGTATAAAACTCGCAAAGTACATGTTGATTTAAGTATTTAACGCAATAAATTATAAATAGCAAAATCGAAAAAAAAAATTCTATTGAAAATTTACCAAAACAATTGATAGATTAATTTGAAACAATATAGTTTGACATAATTTTTTATTTGAGATATCTATTTATTGGTAGGATAGAGAAAAGAATGTGAACAAAAAAAATTAATAGAAATTAAATGGGTTCGACTTAGTAAAAATCATAATATAAAAACTATAATTCAATAAATTTGCCTAAACTGAAGCGCGATATTTGCCTATACTATATCCACCATGATCTTTGTCCTACATACATTTATTTTTAGTGGTTCTTTAATTGCATACGTTGAAATACATGCATACATGAGCTCACATACAACTAGCATGCACATCTTACATAACACACGTTGTTGTTACGCGGAAAGCTGTCGTAGCTGTCGTATCTCAATAATATCTATCTTGAATTGCACCGTACACCTGATATACAGGAGACTTCGTCATTATACATAATACATCACACATCCACACATATAAATATTGTATATGTATAATATCTAAATGCATGATGCAGGGATAAGTTTTATTAAGAACGCCAAAGCTCTGCACTCGAATCAATTCGAGTCATTTTGGTCTTACTCCCCTTGGGGAAAAAGAAATAAGGTTTGTTTTAAAGATAAATAATATACAAACATAACTCTTACTTTAGGATGATTTTATTTATTTTATATATTTAGCATACACTTGGTTTGTATATGTAGGTAAAAAGTAATAGGTGCTTACTTTTCTTTTTATAATATATTATTAAAAAACTAGCTCCCATCCGTAATTTTATGTTTTTTTTCATGGGATCTATAAAAATTTTAGTGATTCATTTGGGTCAAAAGTTACTTTTGCCCTTGTAAAAATGGACTATGTCCGATTTTAGTGAAGTAGGGGCTTATCCAGCCCAATGCCCAACGACCTTGATTTCTTCAATCCCGGAGTTTTTTTGTATATTATTTTTAATTTTATCTTATTTCATATTTTCTAAGAAATATAAAAATATCTTTTTTAATTTTAATCAAAAGAAAAAAGTACAATTGTAAGAAATACACCCAGCACCCCCCCCCCCCTCCCCAAGCTTAATCCCTCCCCCGATCAAATTGTTTCTATATTTTCTTTAAGTTTTGTTTTGTTAATGCCTCCATTCTCGCTCCCACCCCTCACCCCACCCCATTCGTGGAATCATTTTTTTTTCTCTTTTTTAAATGTTTTCCTTAGTGCCCCCCACATTTCCCACCCCTTCCAAAGTCGAAACTTTTTCTATTTATGATATTTTCTTAACAAAAAAATATTTGAAAAAGAAACGGAAAAAAAAATGATTGGGACGTAGGGATGGGATGTGTCGTGTAGTATCAAAAGAAAATTGAAGAGAAAAACAAAAAAAAAAATGGAGAAGAGATGCTGGGGTGGTGTGCCAAAAGGTGGCGGTGGCAGTAGAGGTGGACGGTATTAATTCAAAGAAAAATTGAATAATCAGGAGGTGGTGGTGGGGAGCAGGGGTTGCTGGGGGTGGAGATAGGGTGGTGTAATGTGGAATTAAAAGAAAATTTAAGAAAAATAAATAAATAAAAAAACAAAAATGATGACCGAGAGGTGGGGGTGGGGAGCGGGTTTGTTGGAGGTGAGAGGTGTGGTGGGGTCAGGGGTGGTGGGTTGGTATAAAAAGAAAATTAAAGAAAAGAAAAACTGAGAAAAAATATAACCGGGAAATGGGAGGTAGGGTAGGAGTGGTGTGGTATTACAAATTTAAGAAAAGAAAATCTGAAGAGAAAAAATGACTGGTAGGTAGGGATGGGCATTCGGTAAAATCGAATCGAATTTTTGGTAAACCGAACCGAAATTTCGTATAATCTACAAAACCAAATAGCAAACCGAATTAATATATTTCGGTTCGGTAAAATCTGAAATATTTCGATTTTTCATTTCGGTTTTCGGTAAAAAACTAAATTTTGTTTTTGTTTTTTTTGGCAATTTTCAGCCGAAATTCTAATCTTTTTTCCCTTTTTTTTTTTTGTTTAACCTAGAAAAATCTAAGTTTCTGTAACTTCATTTCCTTCCACGCTTCCCGCGAGTCATGCTTGAGATTTATTAAATTTAATTTTGGCCAATTGTTTAACCTAATGGGAACGCATTGTTAAAGCTCAATTATATAAATGCCCAATATAAAAATAATATATACATATTAGTTGTCTCTCTACGGTCTTCGGTATTCGATTTTTACCGAACCAAATCGAATACCGAAGTTTTAAAAAATAAAAAACCGAATACCAAATCAAATTTGTTCGGTTCGGTCCAATACGTACCGAATTGCCGATTTTGATTATGTGCGGTTGGTAAAACAAAAATGTGTCCACCCCTAGGGGTAGGAGCGAGATGGTGTGGTATTTAAAGAAAAAACTGAAAGAAAAAAGTGACCTGAAGGGGGTGGAAGCGGGTGCGGTGCCGGGACTTGGGTGCTTTTCTATTTTTTTTTCTTTTTATCAAAATTATTCATTATGTATTATTCTATATTTTTTGGAAAATATAGAATAGAAAAAAGCTGAAAATTTATTAAGATATGTAAATTAATTTATTATTAGAGACTTAATGAAATATTCTATGATTTCGCTATTTTTTTAATAAAAGGGTTAAAAGTTTTTAAAAAATAGGCAGGCCAAATCTGAACGTATGTGCCGAAAACGGACATGGTCAATTCCAAAGGGTTTAAATAAAAAAATCCCATAAAATTGTGATAATTCTTTGGTCCCTTTTATCAAAAGTATCGATGTGTCATCAAAGGTTTTTATAAGGATAATTTTTTTATCTATAACTATTTGTAAGGAATATATAGAATTTAACCAACTTATCAATTAATATCAAAACTATTACTATGTTACTATTCACATCACTCTCTTTTTCTCTCTCCTCTCTCCTCTCTCCCTCTCCTCCTATTTTGTCTTCCAAAAGACGTTTTCTTTCTCTCTCTTCTCCATTCTTTCTCTCTCGTCTCCATTTCAAAATTTCACCATTTTCTCTGAAGATCCATGACATATTTGAGATTTTTTCTATCTCGTTTTTCTCTTTCCCTTTCTCTCTGTCTCTTTAATGGAAGATTTGTCCAGCCGACGATGGATCTGCCCAACAAGCTTGACTGCGATCTTAAAGCGACGGAATAAGGTGCGGTGGAGTGTCCAGCATGGGAAATCATCTTCGTCGCTGCTGCAAGTCTGCAACTTCAATTGCTCAACGGAGAAGAAATAATTTTATGTATGTTAGTAGGCACGAGTAATATTTATGATGGCACGCTGTATATTTTATTATGACACAAGGTATATTTATCATGACACGAGTACACAAAAAAGTTCTACGTGTGCCCCCTAATATCTAGCAATTGTTTATTCTCACGTCGTGCCAAGGTATATCATGATTCGAGATATGTTTTTTATGGCAAAAAGTGTATTAGTCATGGTGCGAGTACGCAATATTATTTCTGCGCGTGCCCACTAATATCTAGTAATATAATATTATGACGTCGTGCCGATCGTGCCATGTTGAAGATAAAATATGATAGCTTAAAAATGATAATGACGTCTTTGTAAAATGAAGAGAGAAGAGAGAGAAAGAAGTGAAAATGGAGTCCTGGTACACGTACTTATGCATGCATAATAGGTCGAGTTAAGTGTTCATTTAGTGACATTTGCATGCGTAATTGATCGTGTATTGTTTATGTAAACTCAAGAATTGGGTGGCATTCAATTTGAAATAAATAATCTTGGCATAATTGATTTGTATTGCAGGAATTTAGGAACAAATTGATGCCCTTGCCAAAGTTGAGAAAGCTGAAACAGAAAAGTCAAAGTAAATCCTCTAGAATCAAGGTGATTGAATCAATTGAAGATAAATTAGACAAAATTAATAGGCATGATGATTGACGACTCTCTTGACGCTGTTATATAAATGAAAAACATCCATGAAGAAGTCGTCTTGACAGAATGAAAACTTGGAAAAACAGCAATCCTGTCTATAGAGTTCAATCTGTGTACAACCAGTGTTGGAACACAGATAAGCAGATAGAGTTTATTCGGGAGAATTGACGCTTAAGTTGTTCGGGAGAACTCTCTGCTTGTGTAGTAGAAGGGATTCTCTACACTTTGAGTCTCAATAGTCTTAGGAGCATAGTATTCAGGGGAGTGTGTTTATGCATTATAATATCAATCTCTGTAGTACAGTGTAATGTAAATCACATCCCAGTAATAATATGTTCTAGAGGAAGGTGTCTTCCTTAAATTTTTCAACCTTCAACTATTTTCAGATTACTTCATGTTCATACGCAGTATGAACTAGATCGGTACAACTCTTGTTTAATTCATCTAATACAAGATACTAAAATTGCACATGCGCACATATTCTATATTTCAATTGGCTCCAGAGCAGGTTCCAATTCTGATATTTCAATTGGCTTCCACTAATCACACATCTCTGCAACCTCCATTTTTGGATGGAACCAACTACTCCTACTGAAAATCCATGATGATGCTGTACTTGAGATCAAAGAAATGCTGACTCACAGTTGAAAGAGGATGAGAATGGCCTCAAATGGAAAACGATGAAAAGAAACTGGTACCAGTACCAGTTGAGTCCTTTACCAAAAAGGACAAGCAAGAAGAAGAAGCAAACTATACAGCGTTATATGCACTTCTAGCATGTTTAGATCCCATGAGGCACAAGATGATAGTGAAATGCACAACCGCAAAGGATGCATGGCGAATTCTGCAAAGCCAATTCGAAGGGAATACCTCAGTCAAAACCTCAAAACTCCAGAGGTTATCTCTTCAATTTGATAACATCCAAATGAATGAGGATGAAAATATCGATGGTTTCTACGCAAGGTTCTTTGATGTAGTGAGTGATTGCTACATACTTGGAGAAAACATCTCAGAAGAAAAATAGATCTAAAAAATCATGAGAACTTTGTCATCCAGATTCAGAGAGAAAATCATTGTCTTGGAATCGTTCATGAAGGTCAAAGACATGACTCTGGACGATTTTCTCGGAGAACTACGAACACTTGAAATCAACAATGGCTACGATAAAGTCAAGGCCAAAGGCATTGCACTAAAAGTTGAAGTATCAGAAAAACAGGAAGAAGAGACTGATGACCTGGATGCTGCAAGTTTTGCATACACTATGGATTTCCTAGCAAAGAAATACGGGAAAATGATTAAGAAGTTCAACACTTCCAAGGGACCAGGAAAGAACAACTCCGGGAACTTCAACAAAAACAAATCTGGTGGAAGGAATTAAAATTGGAAGAATCAGGCCAGCAAAAAGGAGACCAGTGCAGAGAGTGCAAAGGATACACTATCAGGCAGCATGTCCAAATTTCTTGAAGAAAAACAAAGCTTACAAGGCAACGTGGAGTGACTAGGAAACTGATGAAGAGCCAAAGACAGATGATGCAATCAATCACACCAACAATCTTGCTCTATGTGATTCACTGAAGGATTTTACGTGTCTGATGGCACATGTTCGACTCGTCAAGGAACTGACGGGAAAAGATTTGGCTGATGAGTCTGAGTCTAAAGATGAGTCTTGTCCTACTGCTGAACAACTTCAAGACATGTATGAGGAAATATCCTCCAGAGCTAAAAAAGCTACATAAATCATCAAAACTCTTGAAGCTAAAGTCACGCTCTATGAAAAGGATGCTAACCCGAGCAGTTCTACACACTCTCAAGCTGTACCAACTGTGAGGGTGATCATGCTGGAAAATGAACTTAAAATTGCATAGAAGGTAATCAGTTTTAAAGATCTTACCATAGGCTCATCAAAAACTGAATTGTTTGATGTGCAGAAAGCGATCGAAAATAGGGAAAGGAAATCAGGATGGTCAACTCACAAGACTGATGGAGGAAAACATAAATTCATCATTCTCTTCCTCAATGAGGTCTACCACAGAACGACCTACCCAAGGTACAGGTAATGCATCAAAATCAGGTCACACATCTATTGATAATTCTAATCAAGTACGTCATGCCCAGGCTATTCGAACTCGATTTGAACTGACTCCTTCGAGATATCATCATAATTCGAAGACCCTTAAATTTATCCCTACGTGTCACTACTGCTGTACAAAAGGTCATATATGTCCTTTATGTAATCAGATGAGATATGACCTTCGATCAGGCAAGATCAACATCAGGATATATATAAAGGGAGACCTGGAACATATCAAAGATCAAGTCCTAGAATAAAAATCGATTTGAGAAATCATAAATAATCTAAAATTTGGGTTCAAAAGGAAGGAAACAAGTGCTTCACATCTCTTCTGGCCCTCAGATCGAACATAGAACGGACTTGGTACTTTGACAGTGGATGTTCGAGACATATGACTGGTGTTCGAACATATCTGAAAAATATATCTCCATTTGATGACAAATTCATCACATTTGGATATGGAGTAAGGAACAAAGTTATTGGAATAGACACCCTTAATATTCGAGGAATGCCTGAACTGGAAGATATTTTGCTTGTAGAAAATTTAACGGCTAATCTCATTAGCATCAGTCAATTGTGCGATCAAGGACTGAATGTTAAATTTACACAAGGAAAATGTCATGTTCTTGATCAAAATAACCTTGATGTTCTTACTGGAACTAGAACTGTTGATCACTGTTACATTCTTGATAAGGATTTCAAATGCCACGTCAGTATTATCGATGAAATAGAGTTATGGCATGAAAAACTTGGACATGTGAATTATGATCATCTGATGAATTTGTCTAAGTCACAGGTTGTGAGAGGACTACCAAAACTCAGAAGAAAAGGTCATGGTGTGTGTGGACCATGTCAATATGGAAAACATAAACACACCCCTCACAAACCTATTCATGATGTTCTTACAAAGCAGGTACTGGAACTTCTCCACATGGATCTGATGGGACCGGTACAAACAGAAAGCATCAGCGGTAAGAAATACATCTTTGTTGTGGTTGATGACTTCTCGTGGTACACATAGGTTAACTTCATCCGAGAGAAATCGGAAACATTCGATGTGTTTAAAACCTTGTGCACAAGAATCGAGAAGGAGAAACAATGCAGTATAAACAAGATACAGACTGACCATGGGCGAGAGTTCGAGAACTCTTCATTCACCAACTATTGTGAGTAAAGAGGAATTGGTCATGAGTTTTCGGCCCCCAAGACTCCTCAGCAAAATGGGGCCGTTGAGAGAAAGAACAGAACTTTGCAGGAAATGGCTGGAGTCATGCTTGCATAAAAAAGGATGTCACAGAGATGGTGGGCTGAAGCTGTAAACACAACCTATTACCTAATAAACAGAATTTATCTCAGGAAAGGTATGGGGATAACCTCCTATGAGATATGGAAAGGTAAGTCTCCTAACTGAAATCAGTTACATGTATTTGGTTGCAAATGTTATATTCATAAGGATAGAGAAACTCTCGAAAAGTTTGAGTCGAAAAGTGATCTTGGTTTCTTGGTTATGCTAACAGTAGTCGAGCGTACAGGGTATTCAATCTGAGAACACATTCAGTGATGGAGAGTGTGAATGTTTTCTTCGATGATAGTTCCTGACTAAATGAAGAAATTGAGAGTGTTGAACTCAGGGAGCAGGAAGCAAGTTCCTCAAAACTACGTCCCCCGGAGGAACTGAAGCTCGAACAAACTGAAAATATCGAACAAATCACTAATTCCAGAAGGGACACTCCCAGCAAGATCCAGAAAGACCATCCAAGTGATCTCATAATAGGTGACGTCAATGAAGGTATCAAAATAGAGATATTCCTAAACCTAATTATCGTAAAATGATTGGATACTCATACTTTGCATGCTATACCTCCACTATTGAACCACGTAACATCAAGGAAGCTCTTACTGATGAGTATTGGATTAAGGCTATGCAGGAAAAATTTGAGCAATTTGAGAGGAACGATGTTTGGGAGCTTGTACCTCGGCCGAGAAATTCCAATATGATTGGTACCAAATGGATTTTTAGGAATAAAACTGATGAATTTGATAATATCACTAGGAATAAGTCTAGATTGGTTGCCCAAGGATACACTCAAGTGGAGGGCGTCGACTTTGAGGAAATTTTTGCCCCCGTGGCACGTCCAGAGTCTGTCAGAATACTTTTGTCCATTGCATGTGTTAAAAACTTTGTTTTATATCAAATGGATGTCAAAAGCGCGTTTCTAAATGGTTTTTTTAAAGAAGTGGCGTTTGTTGAACAACCGAAAGGGTTTGAAGACCCTCACTACCCCGAATATGTATTCAAGCTCAAAAAGGCACTTTATGGACTCAAACAGACTCCTAGAGCCTGGTATGAGAGACTCACAAAGTTTCTTCTTGATCAAGGATACAGTCGGGGTGGGGCAGACAACACTCTGTTCATACTGCAAAAGAACAAAGACATTGTCATTGCACATATTTACATAGATGATATTATTTTTGGGTCAACGTCCAAAGTCAGAGTCAATGAGTTGGTTGAGGTCATGTCTAGGGAATTTGAGATGAGCATGGTAGGGGAACTGACTTACTTTTTGAGCTTACAGGTCAAACAAAGCAAGAGCGGCATATTCATTCACCAAACCAAGTATGCCAAAAACCTTGTCAAGAAGTTTGGACTTGAGAACTCAAAACACCCTGATACTTCCATGGGAACCAGCACCAAACTGTCTAAGGATAATGCAGGAAGCCCAGTTGATCCAAAACTGTACAGAAGCATGATTGGCAGCTTATTGTACTTAACTGCTAGTAGGCTTGACATATGTTTCAGTGTTGGTATGTGTGCTAGGTACCAAGCTAATGCCAAAGAATCCCATATGACTGTTGTGAAGAGAATAATCAAGTACGTGGGAGGAACCTCAGAATATGGGATCCAGTACTCCCGTGACACGAACTCAAACCTGGCAGGATACTGTGTGCCGATTGGGCAGGTGACGTGGATGACCGAAAAAGCACTTCTGGAGGCTGCTTCAATTCTTGTATCCTGGATGAGCAAAAAGCAAAACAACATTTCGCTGTCAACAGCTGAAGCTGAGTACATTGCAGTCGGTAGATATAGTGCACAACTTATTTGGATGAAAAACATGTTGCGTGATTATGGGTTTGATTTAGATTCCGTAAATCTTTTCTGTGATAACAGTGCAATAAGTATGTCTAAGAATCCTGTTCAGCATTCACGAATTCATTTGTGATTAGTTAAAGAAGGAACTGTAATTCTGGAGCATGTTCCTATGCAGGAACAACTGGCTGATATATTTACAAAATCTCCCGATGCTCACAGATTTCTAACTCTGAGAATATCATTAGGAATTTGCATGTCTTCTTGAGTATTTCTTTTCATTTAAAAAAAAAAAAATTAAGACTCTTGCATCAGACATTTTTCATCATGCATTTTTCTGGTGACATTCATTCATTATACCCACATTGGAAGGATAACTGCTTGAGACTTCGTTGAGACTTAATCTGTTTGATATTTCCTTCTTATCTATCAGAAAGAGCTACCGTCAGAAAATGATGTAGTGAGTAACCATTTCTATTGTGGAATCAGGGTCTCATACACAGAAAATGTCTAATCGTGTGTAAGCTGCTGATAGACGTCAAGTTTTTCTTGATGACCTTTTCAATGTTGATTGGTAGTCTTTTATATTTTCTGTCCCTTCCATGGTCGTACTATTCCTTATATCACGAAGTAGTGGGGCAGTTTTCAAGCAAAAATTTCGTTAACTCTAAGTGAAAAGTGATATGAATATGCATCTTGAAGTAATGGGGTAGCTTTCGGGCGAAAATTTCGATAGCTCTAAGTGAAATGTGAAGTACACTCTATTATGGAATTCACAAAGTAGTGGGGTAGACTTCTGATGAAAAAATTTATGTTGTCTCTAAGTGAAACGAGAATTCCAGTACGACTTTGTTGTTTAAAAAAAAAAAAAAAAGGGATACAAGGATGGGTTCTCATTAGGTTCGTTTTCTCTTGGTTCCAAATGTGAATATCAGCGTCTCCGAGGTTTTCAGTAGTATTTTTCCTTTTGTGGTGTATATAGTAAATGGATTTACTCATCATTCTATTTCGTTTTTTTTTTTTCTTCTTAGCCACATGCATTTTTTTTTTCTCAGAGCTAAGTTATCCTCTTTTCAAATGAGATACGTAAATAGGATTAGCTAAATCTCTTCAGAATATTCAATTTCCTATTTTAATAGGATCTTATTAGATATGGAGATCACATTCATAAGGTGAAGATATTGTGCATAATTAAGGGGATTTGATTTTGGATATTATCTACATTTTTTTTTATCTCTAATCATGTTATTTATTTGTACGCACTACCTTCTCATTTTCAGCTCATCTCTCTTGAACCTTATCATCTTCCCCGTGTCTGCTCCTCTTCTATGGTTTTTTTTTTTCCAGGTTATCATTGTCTATCCATGGATCGACCTAAGGAAATTGCTAAGCGAAGGAAGACGTCTACCGTCCCAGTGCCGCCCTCCGCCGCACACTCTCCAGATCCAAAGGAGGCCATCGCTGCCGTCCCTATTCAAACCTTCAGATCGGAAAGGGCAAACCCCAATCCGAGGACGGGAAACTCCTCTGGTTCGTCCTCTCAACGATCTCCATCAAATTTGAAGCCCAAAACTCGCTCAACCGCCGGTCAATTAAAACCTACAAAAGGGCGATCGTTCACTCCTAGGATTCTGAACCAGCCTCTCTGGCACAACCAGATCCGAAAAAGGGCAAAATCAAAGTCTCTTCTTCGATTATGCCCTCTACCACCAAATATGGGGTTCGAATTTCTGGGACTCCTAAGCAATTGACTGGGGCAGGAACTCCCGATCCCGATTTTGTTCCAGAGGATCCACCTGTTGTTGTTCGCAAGTCAACCAGACTCGCAAAGAACAAGAGTCGCCAACCCCGTACATCTCAGTCTAAAGGTACTTCATCACCCCTTGTTGACTCTAATGTAGATGAGATGAATAGAGATAAAAACTATGAAGTCTGTTTCTATTCTCCGGTTGCCTCTGCCAGACATAATATATTTTGGAATATGAAATTTTGGGAAGAAAAGAACCTTGATGTTCAATCATTTCGAAATTATAACATTCTAGACTTAATTACTAGTGTGGGCCTTGCTAAAACTGTTCTGAACAATCAACGGTATTGTGGGTCAATTGTTAAGGAGTTCTATTATAATCTTTCTCTTGGGATTAATGATCCTTCGTCTCCGAGATTCCATCGAGTTTGGTGCAGGAATTTGGTTCAAGAATTTTCTCTGAAAATTATCAATTTTGTCTGTGACATTAGTACTCTTCCAGAGTACGAACTGGATGATGATATGGCTACTGTAGCCAATGCCATCACTGATGGGAAGGTCACAAAATGGATGCTCTCCGGCTTATTACATGCCTCTCTTACACTGGAGTGCAACATGCTCTACACAATTGGAATGCAGAACTGGACACCCGTTGCCCACAAATCCAGTCTCAAACCCAGTCAAGCCATCTTCATTTACCGTGTTCTCGCAAATAAGCCCATCAACTTTGTTGAGCATGTTTTTCGTACTATTGTGGAATTTGCAGGTAAACCAGAATCCCAAGAGATGCTACCTTTTTCCAAGCCTCATTTGGACTGTGCTACAACATCATAATGTAGAGATAGAATCTCGACGAGGGGATCACTTGGGACCTCCCATATCCTTATTTACTATCTCAACTCGGACCACCAATGTCTATACTCCAAATGATGAGCTACATGCCATTCCTGCTAATGCGGTCCCTTCGCAGTTGGAACAGTTTGTCTGACAGTAGATCACGGTGTTTGACCTACAGGTTAAGAATTCTCAAGCTCAAAAGGACTACTATGAGAAAATTCTCAAATATCTCATTCGTCCCTTGCCTTCTCGTTCGAAAAAGGGGGAGAAATCCACGGGTGTTGAAGAAACCGAAGTGGAAGTTGAGGTTGAAGATGACGAGAAGGCCAAAGCTTCTGGAGACCAGGATGATGAAGACGATGAGGAAGATGCTAATGAGGAAGAACAGGGTGTCGATGGTGAAGACAACAGTATGAATTTTTGAAAAAGAAATTATTTTTTTTCCTATAGTATGAACTTTTTGCTTGTTTGGGTTATTTTGGGATGTCTTGAACATATTATCATATATCTTTTAAATGGTTTCCCTATGTTTCTATTTTAACTTGGTTCTAACTAATTTAGTTCTCAATCATGTCTTCATGCAATTACTTTGACTAATCCTCAACCTTTGCAGTTACTCTTGTTCTTGAATGTTTCAATCATCTAACTTTTGAATTACAGGAGGGAAGCTCGTGTTTTCGAACTTGAATGCTAAGGGGTAGATTGTAAACCCAAGAATTGGGTGGCATTCAATTTGAAAGAAATAATCTTGGCATAATTAATTTGTATTGCATGAATTTAGGAATAAATTGATGTCCTTGCCAAAGTTGAGAAAGCTGAAATAGGAAAGTCAAAGTAAATCCTCTAGAATCAAGGTGATTGAATCAATTGAAGATAAATCAGGCAAAATTGATAGGCAGAATGATTGAAGACTCTCTTGACGCTGTTATATAGATGAAAAACATCCATGAAGAAGTCAAGCGTCTTGACATACTGAAAACTTGGAAAAACAACAATCCTGTCTATAGAGTTCAATCTGTGTACAACCAGTGTTGGAACACACATAAGCAGATAGAGTTTATTCGGGAGAATTGACTCTTAAGTTGTTCGAGAGAACATGTTGAGTTCGGGAGAACTCTCTGCTTGTGTAGTAGAAGGGATTCTCTACACTTTGAGTACTCAATCGTCTTAGGAGCATAGTATTCAGGGGGAGTGTGTTTATCTCTATAGTACAGTGTAATGTAAATCACATCCCAGTAATAATATGTTCCAGAGGAAGATGTCTTACTCAAATTCTCCAACCTTCAACTATTTTCCGATTACTTCATGTTCATACACAATATGAACTAAAGTGGTACAACTCTTGTTTAATTCATCTATTACAAGATACTAAAATTGCACACATGCACATATTTTGATATTTCAGTTTATATTTGCATTATTGGACAATTTGATGCTAAGTAACTTGTTTTGAAGCTATTTGGGTGAATCTAGACCAAATATTCGAACTTGACTAAGGATGGACGTAGAAAACAAGTCTCACAAGTCCAAAGACGAAGAAAAATCGAGTTAAGCCTCAAGAAACTGAGCTCGGTCGAGGCAATCAGGCTCGTCCAAGATAAAGGGGTAGTGAAAACCACATTTTGGCTGTGGAAGTGGCTCGGCCGAGACGCTGATTCTTGACCGAGAATTTGGTACATAGATCTCGGCCCAGACTCAAGGCGGGTTAAGTGAAGATTTGCTCGAAGATTATCCTTTTTTCAGCCCAAATTAAGCCTAATTCATCCCCGTCTATAAAAGGAAGATCCCAAGTCCGAAAATAACACTTTTACATTGATTTTGGAACACATACTTGGGAATTGGGAAGAGCACGAAGAATCAAGATTCGGCATCTGGGATTTTCTAGTTTTTATGTCTTTTATTATTAGTTTGTTCTTAGCTATCGTTATGATCCGCTAAACTTTTAATTTCCGTCTTTGACTATGTTGAACCCTAGGAAGATATTCTTGCAGTGTTTACGGTAATTGTTTGATTAAACGATGTTCTAAAATTATTTATGTTATTTAGATTCTTATTATTTCTTATATGCTTGTTATTTGGGTTGATCACCTAGGTAGGAATCATATAAGTGTTGCTAGGATTGTAAATTTGTAATTCGTAATTGTTATGAGTTTTACGTCTAAAAGTAGCAAATAGGGAATTTATTCGTTAGAATAACATAAATCACGGTCACTTGTACCGAGCTTGTGAGTACAACATCGTATCTATTCCGTTGCCCTAATTCTTTATGCATTCGATTAACGGTGCTCTAGCGATCGTATCCTAGGACCACTTAATCGGATTGGATTAATTGCTAAGCGTAGCTGCGACTAATTATACATAAGGGGTAACAAGGATTCACTAAGCGTACTTGTTAATTCTTTGGGTAGGAATTTCGGAACTAGTTTGTCAAACAGTTACATTGATTATAAGAATAATTCAGACTAAGGGGACACTGGGTTGAAGGCGGGAATACTTTTTATAATATTTGAATTCATCTTTAATTTACTAGTTTAAATTGTTTCTTGCATTAGTTAATTAATTCAATCAAATTCCCCCCATAATTTATTATTACATATAGTATTTTAACTAATTACATAATTAGGTTAATTACGATAACACGATTAGTTCCCTATTCTCTGTGAGATCGACCCTAACTTACACCGTTTACTCCTAGGAAAGCAGGTTAGGTAATAGAAATACAAACTAATTTGACTGCATCCGACAGTGTGGTCAAGTCTGCAAAAGAAAAAAAAGAAGAGAGAAAGGAAAATTGTACAAATAATTAAAGAGGAGAGAGAATTAAAAGTGAAGGAAAAGATGAGTCTGACTATTTTGCAAATGGTGGGTGAGGGTGGGAGGAGGATGAGAGTGGAATGAACACAAAAAAAAAAAAAAAAAAATATACATTTAATATGTTTTGTAAAGTTGATATATTCGATATTTTTACTGATTCAGAATCAAGACAAATCAAATCTAGGTTCCGGAGTTGACAGTTACGTACAACTACAACTTGTGAAATAAGCATGGTAACCAAATCAAAGGAAATTAAAATAATTCGTAATTATATAAAACAAAAGTTTGTTCCATATAACGAAGTCGGTATTGATGAAATTTGAGTTGACAATCATACATATTCATATACATTGGAGATAAAATAGTTTGAAAAAGTATAGATGAATCTCGTATAATTGAAGTATGATGTAATATCAAACTGTAAGTACTATCATCTCAAAAATAATTAATGTACTTTATCAATCTCCATTAAGCAAGTGAATGGACCAAAGATCCTCCATGCTCCAAACATTCTCATTTGGTTGAGTGGTAAAAGGTGTTTGAAAACTTGTCATATTCCCCTCAAATGAGGAAGTAGCAGTAAATGAAACTGCATCATCTGCAGGGACACAACAGGAGGGGATCATTTGGTTTGGGAAGCTGCAGGATCCACCGTTTCTGTTGTCTGAATTTCGTGTTGTGCGACTTTCAGATGGCTTTAAATGCTTTTGAATTCGAGTTCTCCAGAAATTCTTTATCTCATTGTCTGTTCTTCCTGGTAGATGCTTTGCAATTTTCGACCACCTATATGTTATGTATTTGTGCAGTTATAATAATGGTTGCTTTTTAATCATAAAAGCAACATTAGCCAGTGTATGTAAACATTATGCGCATGTTTGGTTGGGGTTGGGGTTGGGGTGGCTGATGTACTGTTGGCTGGAATTAGTGGTTAGAAGAGTAAAAATATTATGTTAGTTTGAGTGGTTATAGTGTATGATATAATTTTTAATTGTAAAATATAATGTGATGTGTGTAAGAGTTTGTTAATAATAGTTAATTTTATGATTAAAGTAGTATTGAAATTTGTGGTGATTTGTAATGGTTGAGTCAACCTGTGTAAACAAACATAAGGAGGAATTGAGTCAACCCATCAGGGATTGGGCCACCCCAACCAAACATACCCTATTTATAATGAACACATAAATGTCTACTATAGTTGGTTATAACTTTTAAATGGTTTTAATATTGTCTTTTAGGTTGTCGTATGCACCACATGTAGACAATGTCACTGAAATAACACGTGACTTTGAAATATGATAATGAATTTTTAAACTCATAATTTTTTAAGTTCAATTTGAAATCATCACTTCCCTGAAAAATGACATCATCACTATGAAAGCAATATGTAGTCATATACTAATAAAATAAAATAATATATTAAATTATTATAAGAAAATATTAGTTAATCTCAATTTTACTAGTAAAGCTGAAATTAATTTAATTTAAACTATTTACCATATTTCGTTGACGAAATGTAATCTATGGCACAGATGTTGTTCTAGATTAAGCCAAACGTATCGTAGCTGTCGACATCAACATAGAAGTTGCCATCAATTGGTGTTTCCTCTTTCAAGCAAATTACTATTCTCTTTCTTTTCCTTTCTTCTTTAAGCTTTCCTTCTTTTGCACCCACTTTCAACTTTCATTTTCAACAAATTCAATGTTACTTGCTCCGTTCCTAAATCCTCCCACTTCCAAGTGAACTTGTATAGAAGAATTTGCACACATATTTAAAATGATTTATCTTTTCGGATTTTGTTGATTTTTCAAAGGTTGATTGAGGATGAAAATTGTGTTATAACTTTTCTTTTTAAGGGTGTGCAAATTTTCTTGGGCCGAACGAAAATAAAAAGTGTGCAAGTTCATTCGGAACAGAGGGAATATTAGTTATTTAGACATTTTGGATATCCTACTCCATGCAATACAACAACTTCTACCATATTTCAATTCACACAAGACACGTATGTATGACATCATTAAGTGATTAAGTGACACAATTAATATAATATATTGAAAAAAATGTTGTACCAAATATGATAGAAAATCCAAACCGTTTATTTATTTAGAAGAAAGAAAAATAACTTTATTCCAGAAACTAAGTCGTTCCAGCAGAAAAAACACATTTCCCAATATTATTCCTACGTATACCTTAACAAATCTTCCTAAAAAGAATAATAGAGATGGTATGAGAGGAAAGAGAGAGAAAAAATATAAATAAAAGAATACTTTTGGAGGAAAAAATAGATTTAGAATAATAGATTACATATATAGTACTCTTTCAGTTTCGTCCTAATTTATAATTTTTTCTTTTTCGGTCGTCCTACCCTATTTTATACATCCCAAAATGAAAAGAAATTTTACAATCTTCACATTTAAAAAAATCAACTAAAAAACAAAAAATAGTTTTCTTTTTTTAATATACGCGTTGGAGCAGGTGTGCAAATTAGGCGGGATGAAGGGAGTATATTATTTGTTTATTCCATTAGTTCTTAATTTTTTCTACAAACTTTAAAATAATTAGTACTCCCTCCGTCCTGGCCTAACTTTCCTACTTTAATCGAGACAGATGTTAAGAAAAAGCAGATTTTGGGAAATCTTTAACTTTTTTAAAGGTGAAGATTGAGGGTGGAGATTGCGAGAAAAATTTGTTATTTATGGACTGACAATTTAAGTTGAGACAAACAAAAAAGGAAAATAGAAAAGTTAGAGCGAGATATAGGTAGTATTTAGGAAGGGAAGGAGTACATATTATAGTCGATGCATCCAAAAAAAATATTAGATTTGTATAATTATTTTAAATTATGTAAACATGACATTTAGTGTGATCTAGAAGTGGTACGTAACAACTAACTCACCTGTTTCCCCATTTAGCATGCAACTCCAAAATCAAAAGTTGTTCCTCCGGCGTAATATTTCCCCTCCTCACATCCGGCCGGAGATAATTAAGCCACCGTAGTCGGCAACTTTTTCCGGTGCGCTTTAACCCTAATAAAAAAAAGACATGCAATTATTATTATTATTATTTCAATTATATATATATGTGTTTACTATATATATATATATATATTTCCTTGATTAGATTTATATATGCAGCAAAAAAAAAAAAAAAAAAAAAAAGATGAGAAAATGATACCAGCAGATCGAGCTAGTGAATTCCAAACACCTTCTCCATGATTAGCAATGTAGTTTATGAGAATAACATCTTCTTCCATTGTCCATGGCCCTTTCCTGACTTGTGCATCCTGGGAATTGCATGCCTTCTTCTCCATTTTTGTATATTTCTAGAGAGAGAAAGAGGAGGTGGGTAGGCACGCATCTAAACAAATTATGGGAATGGGACTCAATTTATAGATATCATTAATCACTTAAACAGCTATTAGTTGACGTCCTGCTTTTAGGCCTAACTTTAATTAATCTCAATGCATTAAGGATCTTAATTCACCATTAAACATGGGTTTGTTGTAAGTTAAATGAACCTTAGGAAAAAAACTAACAGAATTAATCTTATTAAAGAGGAGTTCCTGGAATTTGAAACTGACCTCACATGATCATATAGTAGCACCAAAATGGTCCGGAAATCTCATATACATTTACAGCACATGTTTCATATTTAGTGACAAATAAAATCTCTATACAAACATTCATTTAACTTAATTACTACTTCACTTAAATTCAGAGAACTTCTATAATTAGATATAAATGAGTGTGTATCATGCAGATGATACACAATGTAAAAGAGCAACGTCCAACCTTTTTAACTACCAACACAAGTGTACATCCAATAGCATTAAAAACCGATTTTTTTTTTTTTTTTTTTTTTTTTTTTTTATTTTCGACAAAGCAAGTCTGGTAACTATTTGAAGTAGAAGATTTTGCAATTTTGGTCCCATAAGACACGTCAAATTTACGATTCGGTCTCAATTGTTGCACTTTTGACCCGATTAAACTCAATGTTGCACAACTAGTCCTTCTGTGACGGTTTCCGTTAAATTCTTGGTAGAAGTGGTCCTAGTCGTTTCAACAACATTAGTTCCACAGTTCTTTGCCAATACAATCCCAAAAAATTGACACTTTTTGTACTAGTTTTGTTTGTAGGGCTGATGGAGGGAAAAAAAAAAGACCGTTTTGGAGGGAAAAAAGCTCCCCTTTGGAGCAAAAAAAAAAACAAGTTGTTCTCCATCTACTTAGGGGTTGTCACACACTAAAACAAAAAGCACACCACCATTCATAAAAAATTAAATGAAATTTAGCATCAAACAATGTCATCTTCATCATCTAATAGGCAAAGGCCATACCCCCACTCCAACCCGGTGTGATATGCCATTGTGGTAGAGGCACACACACCTATGTCTCATCGAGGCCTAGCAGTCAAGGCCGTCTGTTTTATGGTTGCCCGGAATGGAACAACGGTGGCTGCAACTTCTTTGCTTGGCTAGACAAGTTGGAAAATGCACCTAATCCACCTAATGCACCTAATGCACAGATGCTCCTAGGGGTGTCACTGCTGCTGAAAAGGTTATGCAGAGGCCGAGGAACTGGTGGAGTTGGAGCATATTCTTACTCAGCAGGAAAGGGAAGCTTGCCGGAAGGTTCAAAATTCTGAAAACATTGTAGGTGATATAAGTGAAGAGATGAGGAGGATGGCCACTGAAGTTGCTACAATGAGGAGGCTGCTGAAGATGGTTTTTGGTGTCATGATGTGTGTGGTTGTTGTTCTAGTTGCTAGAATTATTATGTAAGTAAGCTAATTAAGCTAGAGATTAGTAGTGTCAATGAAGTGTCTTATGTAGTGTTAATGAAATGTATTATGTAGTGCAATGTAGTGTATGAATTTTGTACTCTATTGATTGAAAGAAAACAATGCAGAATGATTTTCCCTTCTAAATTTTATACAATTAATCAGCACTATAAGAATTCCATAAAGCATATCCAAACAAGCAGTTAAAGGTTAACAAAATTAAGACATAAAGTTGATCCATAAATCTGCCGAATTTCATCTTTACTAAGTTTAAGACATACATAAAATCCACAGCCAAGAGACAATAAACCTAACAATGCAATGCATAATTCCCAACACAATCAACAACTTATGTGCTACTAAAAGGCCAAAAACTGTTTGTCATCATAACAACTAAACTAAATCATTGCTTATCCTTCCCTTTCTATTGCTTATTAGTGACAGACTTAAGACTTGAAAGGGTAACAAATTTCTTACCTCCCTGATTAATTATCTTCATCCTATTCTGCCCCTCATCATTCACAGTTGGTGAATCCTGCCTTCCTAGATAAGAATTAGGTTGGAATGACATAGGTGGAGGTGCTCTTATGTTAACTCCTTTAGGTCTTGGATTTGGACAGTTGATTGAGTTAGCAATTGTGTATGTGACTCTTTCCTGAGCTACATATGCTACTTGTGTAATACATCCATCAAGCCTTGCTCAATCCAGCTCTTTTCTTTGCCTTCAACCATGTAATCAACAAACCATAAAACACCAACAAATAAAATAAAAAATTGTAGATAAAGTACTGATTGAATTGCTTACAAGAATTCTTCTCCCTGCTCTGGTAGTTGGTTTGGCCCTACTCGGCTGACAATGTTGTCTGTAATGGGAGGAATTACATAGTCAGCATATGTATGAGATCCAAAAAAACACAAAAAAATAAAAATAGCCCTAACTCCACATAGATCATACATGTCCAATCTCCATAAGTGCATTCTCTTCTTCTTGTGTTAGAGGTGGATATTCTTCTTGGACATCCATATGTTCTGGCAGACTACCCTCTATAGCATTTTTAGGATTCTGGTCCTATGCAGATGAGCTTGTTGATCCTGGGTACACTGCTGCTCGAGAAGCCATCTGCACTTTCCTCAACTCACAGCCAAGCTTATTACGCCCAACATCTCCATAATACTTGCATGTAACAGTGAACTTTTGTTTTGACATTTTTCCAAGACTGCCTTTAACTCTTTTTTTCCCTTTTGATTCCTCAACTGTGGCATCAAACCTCCTAGCTCTTTGTGGTCTTCCTTTCTTTTATTTTTTCCCCCAAAATTTGGGGGCAAGGGTGGAATGTACCCAGTTTTTGTCCACAATTCTTCACCATTCATGGGGACTAATGAATAAGAGTAAACAGCTGAATAGGTTTCTACTACTCTTTTTCAGGGTTTTTGCCAGCACAATGGACAGCACTAACTGCATGTTTGCATGGGATACCATTCACATCCCATTTCCTACAGTCATATGTTTTGACCAGCAAATCTACAGCATATCTGCTTCCATTTGAGCTATTAACCTCAAACAGATACTCATTGGACTTCAATGGATGCAGCCAGCTGATTCATCCATCATCTTTATCAGTATTTTCTTAATCCTAGGACAAATAGTTCTTCCTTCCCATCGCCTCTCACATCTATCTCTGTTTTTCTGCAGCCTGGACATGCAATATTCTCTTATCCATTCAAGCATTGTTAGTATTGGCTTCTCTCTAGCATCAAGGAATGCAACATTCCATTGCTTACACATATTGTTGACAAGTATGTCACACTTTCCAAAGGTGTTAAAGTGTGATCTTGACCACTCAGAAGGGTGTTTCTTGTCTTGCAGCCACTCAACATATCTTTCATCCAACAAGCCAATTTGTTCCATTGCCCTGTTGAAAGCTGGGACAATGGTTGCCTTGGCTGGCTTCCAAAGGAGTCCCTTGAACTCATTACCCCTGAATCCTGATCTCTTCGTGTTGCCATGTAGATGCCTAACACAAAATCTATTCTGCACACCTAGCAACACCTCTCAAATGCATTGATCAGTCCCTTCTGTTTGTCTGACATGAAGGCATATAAATCCTCTCTTTCTCCAATTAAATCTTTCCTCAACAACTTCAAAAACCACTCTCAATTCTCCCTATTCTCCACACCAACAACAACATATGCCAGTGGGTATGGATCATTGTTTGGATCCATACAGATAGCTGTTAACAACACTCCAGATGTAGGACCCCTCAAATGGCATCCATCTACACCAATCCTTGGTCTGCACCCAAATTTGAAGTCAACCTTCAAACCATTCAAACATATATACAATCTTTTGAATTTATTCCTAGTTGGTGTGTTGTCTACATGCAATATTACTGTGTAAGCTAGATTTTTCTCTAGCAGAGTTCCTACATAATCCCAAAGCTTGGCATACTGATCAGTGCCTTCCCCTTTAATTAACTTCAATGCTTTCTATTTTGCCCTGTAGGCCTGGAATGGTGAAATATATACACCTAGTTGCTCAGTTGCTTCTTCCTCCATCCTTTAACACTTCTTTTAGGATCTGCCCTGAAGGATTTTTCATATCTCTCTGCTAACCACCTAGAAGTTGGATTGTCAACTGTGTACTAGTTAGGGCATGTGTGTGAGATCCATCTTCCTAATCTGAAATGATTCCTCATTTTTCACCTTGAGTGCATTTATGTGCCATCCACACCCCTCTGCTTTGCATCTTGCATAAATCCTCCTTCCATCATTTTTGGCAAAGCTAGAAGCATGGCCTACCTTCACAGAATAACTGTTGACAGCCTGCTTGAACAATTATTTGTTGTTGAAAATCCGCTGCAGCTTGAACTCTGGGTCTAGGGCAGTGGATGCCCTAAACACAATCATGTCCTGTTTTTCTTCAGAAGCCACAAACTCAAAGTCACTTTCATTGCTGTGAATATCATCCTCATCACCTTCATTCTCTGAGCTATCTTGACCATTAACCATTCTATTCTCTCGGTCCTATCCACTCTACATCCAAATCAACATTTTCATAAAAAAATATATCATCCAAAAGCTCATCACAGCTGTCTTCTTTCTTCTCAAAATCTTCATCACTATTGTCATCATACTCATCTGATGACGCAAGCATCACAACTTCTGTTGATTCATTAGCATACCTAGCATTTTGATTACTAAGCATCAATGCATCTTCTTGTACAGTTTTACTAACATTGTCAACCTGGTCATTTAGGTCAGCCCCATTACCTGCTTGTAATCTCACCTTGGGATGGTGTTTCACTTTTCTGGAAGCTTTTAACAACATGGTAGCTTGGAGATTCTGCACCAAACCTTCAACTGTATCATCATCTTCAAGCAGCACAATCTTAGCCTCAACCTCTTCATCTTGTTCAGGAACTACAAATTTAGAACCTTCCATAAATAATATAAACTCCCTGCCTTGACCACTCTATATGACCATCCACAGATCATACTCACTCTCAACAACTTTCAGCCCGAACCCCTCCATCATCCCAAAGAAATTCTTGCTATCCATGTAACCTAGCTGCTCAGCCAAGCCCTCAAGATACTTTATGCCAACCTTCCTTGAATCTACACAGTCAAATGTTGAACAAGTGCCTTCTATCCACCTTAAACCATCAACATCCTTTACCATAATGCCCCATGTTTAAACTTCAGGGTATACCAATAAGGTCTAGCACCTGCCACACAATAAATACACTTTTCAACCCCCCACCCACATAGTCCAATAACCATACATAAATAAAAAATTGAAAAAAAAAAAAAAAACCTAAATAATTGCAAAACAACAAAACATTAGGGGATAGCCTGTCCATAGAAGAGCTATGTCATATGGGTATGGACCACTTAACATTATATTTAAATATTTACACAATATTTAACTACCTTAAAATCACACAACTCCATGAAAGCTGAAATATCTTCAGAATTAGAATCTTGAGGATGCTTTTCATGTTATCAAAAGCAACCTTTGAACAAGCATCCAAATACACATAAATCATAAACCAACGACAAAATGCAAGAAGGGTGAGATTGTATTTTCACTTATGTTGTACATAATCAGGTGCGGGATAGTTCACCATCCATTTTCGTCGCATCACCATTGCCGATATGATCGAAGGTCTTACTGCCTCGACGAAAATGCGAGCAAGAATCAAGCAGAAATCGTGGATTTGGCAAGAACTAGGGGAAGAAATTAGGGTTTCAAAAATTGGGGGTGAATTTAGACATTTTCTGCAGCATTAGCCGTTGCTAATGCCATTAATGCAAATTGATTTTAAAAAATAACTTTTTTTTGCGTCATATTTAATAATTTAAAACGAAATACTGTGTCAGCAAACAGGCACGTGACTTGCACGTGTGCTGAAATGTTAACTTTAAGTCTTTTGGGGTCACTTTTGCAATTATTAGGAACGTATTATGCTACATATAATTCATTTCGGACCAATTGTGCAATAGTTGAGTCTAATGGGGTCAAAAGTGCAACAGTTGGGACCAAATCGCAATTTTGACGTATCCTGTGGGACCAAAAGTGCAAAATTTTCTTATCAAGTACAAGACCCTCTACTTAAATGAGGAAGTCGGGAGTCATCCATACTAATGAATTGGCAGACAAAAATAGAAAATTCGACTAGCCTATATGCCACAACATGATAGCAATGCGATACACACTCCAAACCTAAACAATAAACAGATAGCATAAAATCTTTCTCATAAATTGATTTCAGGTCAATAAGAAGCAAATGCAATAATTTTCATTTCAACTGAATTTTATTTATAGTTCAATACTTTAGTGCATGTTTGTTTATGGATTTGTCCGTTCGGATGAGAACATATCAATCCAAGCTTGTGTTTGAGCTGTAACTTAGCATTAGGATCCTTTAATCCACTGAAATCCAAGTTTAGTCTACTCTCTATTTCCATTACTCCCACACTCTTAATTTCCAACAAAATAATTGCACATTTTTATAACTCATACTCTATTTCATTTTAGAACAAACACAAGATTTACGTCATCATTTGGATCGATCTACACGTCCTAGAATTTGCACGTCTGAATTTGTCACTTCACACTCCATCCAAAACAATCATACCCTTTTAAGTTTGATCGATGACGGAGCAAAAGTTACCATCACTATAAATATATATTTCATTCTATTTTTCTATTTAACTTTCACTATTTTTTTAACAGACTAAATTTATATTTTATATATCAGTCTAGTGCAAATATATATTAAGTGCGTTATTCTTTTTTTTTTTCTTTCTCTTATTTTTAATTTCTTTTGCTTTGTTATTAGTATTGGGACCAAGGGGGACACTAGACCCCTGATCCGTCAAAATATGCTATTATATATATGAATTTATTCGATTTTAATACAGCTTAATGAAATAAAATAAATAGTTCCATTGTTTAACTGAATTAAATAGTTCTATTGTTTAACTTGATTTAAATAATGGATATATTATCATGTATAAGCGATGGAGATAAATATTAGAAAATATAATGAATGTAGAACTATTATATCTTAGATTTTTTTTTTTTTGTTAGTTAAATTAATTTATTGATCTTTTCTAAATTGTTAATACTTCTAGTTTCTTCTAAGAATTGACTACCGCTGAGGTTCACAGACATATTTAGGGGGCGCATAACAGTAGTCATTCCTTTTGGATTTTCTAACATATTAAACTTTTAGTGTAATTTATCCAATATATATTTTAAGGTTAGAGCCTAATATAAAATAATTTATTTTCTAGCCTATTTAGAATTTGCCCCTATTTGTTAAAAAATTTGTCACATAAATTTAGAGTTTAGTTAAAAGAATTACCATGTGAGACAAACTCTTGGATCCATTTATAGATGGGCCTTCATAGATCAAATTTCTAGATCCGTCACTAAAGTATAATAAAAGTTTAGTGTAATTATTGCATAATTTGCCTCTCTTCTCATCCCTGCACTGGGATTAATTTGTCAAATGAAATATTTCATCTCGATGAGGGCTACAATATCGGATTTTCCACTATATAGGTGGTAAATAGAGGTCATTTTTCTATCTGAAATTTTTTCGAAAAAAATAGAGGTCGTTTTGTGGGTGTGCTCATTGGAATCCATTTTCATTCATTTGTATTAAGCTTTCGCTTGGTTCAAAATAAAAATGGTAATGATAATGGTATGAATAAGGAGTCAATCATATTATAGAATTGTGTGGGAGATATTGTTGATAAAATAAGAGTAATGATTAAATTATTCATGTGTACCAAGCATAAAAATTGGAATAAAGCATCTTTCACTCCCATTACTCACCCTTATCCCTCTACTAAGCGGCCCCTAAGTTTCCTTTCGTATTCTAAGCTATCCTCCTTATATTTCAAAAGAACTGACGTTTAAGAATGGAGAAATAAAACTAAGAATTTTATATAAAATATATCTCATAGCTAATTCTTTTCTCACCTAGTAACTTATAAATTCACTTTCCATTGTTCATCCTTCCACCCTTCTCTCTCACTAATACATTGTTATAGGATCAAATATTTAGCTCTTCCAAAACTTCATTCCTACGCTCTACAGATGACTCATTCGGGTAGTCTTATTTATTCACGTTGTCAGTCCATCTGAAATTTACTTTAAATTTTTCACTTGGGCTTGTTTCGTTGGGCCTGGGGATGGCTGAGGCACTATTGACTGAGAGAAGTGGCTGCGAAAGTAATAAAATAATGTTTGTTTAATGGTTGGGGTAGTGGTTGTAGTGTAGAATATAATTTATAATTGTAAAAAAATGATGTGATGTGCGTAAGAGTTTGTTACTAATAATTGAATTAAATGATTAAAATGGTATTGAGATTTGTGATTGATTGATGATGTGTATGATTGTTGACTAGTGATATTTAGTTGTTGTTGGGTTAATATTGTTTATATTTGATATTTTTTAATATGTTCAATGGTTATTAGATAATAAATATTAATGTGAGTAAAATTGATTTTTGAAGTAATTATATAAAAATGTGAAAAAGTGATTTTTTTTATAATTATTTTTGTTTATGTAGAATTTTTCGTTTATTATTAGATAACTTAATTAACTATTTTTTTGAATTAAAGATATATTAAGACATTTTTTGAATAATTAACCAAATTAAATATGTTTAGGATTAATAATTTTTTTTATTTAATCAACTCTTTTGTACCCCAACTAGGTAATTTGAATTAATTAACTTTTGTTTGGGTAAATGTTTTAATAATTTTCTAGATACATCGATTATAATACAAAATGAAAATATTTGGTTTTTAAGTTATATTCTGCTTCGACAATACAAATTGCATGTACGTTTTTTTCTTAAGAGGAATGGTTTGTTTCTCTATTTTATATATTATGTAACTAAAATTATAACTAAAAATATTTACCTAATATATATATATATATATATATATATATATATATATTTATACATTTAAAAATAATTTTAGATAATATATATTGTTTAAAATATTTAATTGGAAAAAAGCAAATTTTAAAGATTTAAAAATTAAAAAATGTATACAAATAATTAAAAAAAAAAAAACTTTCGTACTTGTCCAATATGTTCGAATATTTTTTTTTCCAAACGAATCTAAATCACTTTTTAAAATAAGTTAATATTTATGAATTCGATTTCTCTCAATTCGGTATGTTCGTGGTTGGAGATGGCTTGAATGACCTAATATAGTCCAAAATTGAGGCTAAAAATATATATGCTCATCTATTATTATAGAAATGATATAATTCGATGCTCATATTCACCAACCTAATGGAGCTTAAATAAACTTTTATAGTCTTCAATTTTACAGAATTCTAGTACAAATTTCAAGAACCCTGCTAAAATCAATGGAGGAAATCAAAATCATTAGTACATCTACTAGCAAAAAAAGATCACACAAGCTGGAAGAATACCCAAATCTCACAGTAATTTCATTGCAAAAACTAAACTCCAGAGCAGATTTTTGGGAGCCTATTACTCAAGATATGTAAAATATCACCTTCCACCATTTTTTTTCCATTTCACACACTAATCACCAAACTACACCATGATACACACACATGATACACGCACAAGCACAATCACACTAATATCACCTGTTAGGATAGAATCAGAAGAAGATACGTAATATCTTTTGTATATTTGTTGTATATTTACTTTCCATTCTATTGAGATATTATTGTTGTACCTTTGTGTATATATGATCAATAAGACAGACGAAAATCCTCAATTGAGGTAAACAAATCAGGTTTACATGGTATCAGCCTATTGCTGCTGAAACCCTTCTTTATCTTCTGCCTCTCTTCACTCGTCCCCATGGCTGATGAAACCTCTAGCAAAGCTTTTGATTCCTCCCTCTCTTTACAAGCCATGGCCCATTTGATCACCTTCAAGCTTAAATCCACCAATTATTTAATGTGGCACAGTCAAATTTTTCCCCTCCTTGCCTCTCAAAAATTTCTCCTGTATGTTGACGGCACTCTTTCCCCTCCACCCTCCACTCTTACAACTGCTAGCACTACTGATCCAAATCCAGCATACGCCTCATGGCTGGAAAAAGTTCATATTGTAAGGGTCTTTCTCGTCTCCACCCTTACAGAAGAAACGATGGCTCATATCATTGGTTGTTCTGCCGCTGCTGAAATTTGGAACGCTCTTGCCCTTGCTTTCTATCAGCAATCCAAGGCCAGGGAACTCCATCTCAAAGACGAGTTACAATTCATCAAAAAAGGCAACCACTCCGTCGCTGAATATGGGGCCACGTTCAAAAGTCTAGTTGATCAACTCTCATATATGGGTTAGGCCATGAGTTTCCACCGCACAAATTAATCTTCCTTCCTTACCTTGATAACGGATCTCCTCTCGAAAGCATGCTCGCATGATATTTTTAACAAGCAGCTTGATGCTCACTCCATGGGCTCGTCTCACGCTGCTTTCACTGCTCATCAGCAGCCTCGTGGTCGCGGCTTGTTCTATCCCTCTTCGACTTCTGAACATTGGTCGTGGTGGCAGACAATCGTCTGCTCCATCTGGCCGCGGTAATACTGGTCGTGGCTCTGCTGGCAGGGGTAAAGGTCGTGGTCGATATACACCTCGATGTCAAATTTGTCGTCTTGAAGATCATTATGCTACCACTTGTCCTCAACGCTATGCTCCATCTGCTGATCAGGCTCACCTAGCTGAGACTTTCAATGCTTCTTGTTCCATGAACCCAGCAAATCTTTCAGACTAGTATGTTGATACAGGAGCTGCGGCGCATATAACCAGCAACCCCTCGGCTCTTGATTCTTCTTCCTCCTACAATGGTTCTGGGAAAGTAATTGTTGGTAATGGTGATGCTTTACAAATCTCTCATATCGGCTCTCTTGTGCTCACTCACGATTTATCTTTATTGGACATTTTTTTTGTTCCTCATCTCACTAAAAACTTGCTCTCCGTCAGCAAGCTCACAAATGACTATCCTGTCAAATTTATTTTTACTGATCAATCCTTTGAAATTCAGACGAAATACACAGGGCTGATTTTGGCAAAGAGGCGTCGAGAGAATGACATTTATATACTGGATCATGGATAGGCTGTGCTTGTTGCTGCTTTACATCATAACCGAACACGGGGATCGTTTGAGTTTTGGCATCGGCGACTCGGTCATGTTGCTTTTCCGATTATTACTTTGTTAACTAGTTATCTGTCACTTCCATTTTGCCTAAACCTTCAGTTTGTGTCTCTTGTCAACTTGCCAAGAGCAAACACTTATCTTTTGCTATAAATTGCAAACGTGCTGCCAAGGTTTTGGATATTATTCATCGTGACTTGTGGGGACCGGCTCCAGTTCGTTCTCTTGATGGATATGCATATTATGCTATTTTTATTGATGATCACTCACGTTTCGTATGGTTTTACCCTTTACGTCTCAAGTCCGAATTTTATGATGTATTTGTCAAATTTAAGACTTTGGTGGAAAATTAATTTTCGTGCAAGATAAAAACTTTTCAATCTGATGGGGGCACCGAATTTACAAATCATAGTTACGTGATCTTTTTATTTCTTCTGGAATTCATCATAGCATGTCCTGCCCATATACTCCAGCTCAAAATGGACGTGCTGAACGGAAGCATCGCCACATAACTGAAACTGGATTGTCTATTCTTTTTCATGCCTCGGTTCCTCTCACTTATAGGGTTGATACATTTAGTACCGCAATTTATATCATCAATTGACTTCCATCATATGTCTTGTAAAATAAATCACCCTTTGAGACTTTATTTTCTGTGCTGCCAATGTATGAAAATTTTCATTGGCTGTCGTGTTTTTCCCTGTTTACGAGACTATGCTGCTAACAAGTTTTCGCCTTGCAGCACTCCTTGCATATTCATGGGGTATAGCTCAAGTCATAAGGGTTTTCGTTGCCTTGATCTAGTTTCATCTTGGGTTTACATCACTCGGCACGCTCAGTTTGATGAAGACTGTTTTCCGTTTTCTACTACTACCAGTAGCATGAATCGCTCGACAATGGATCTTGAATTCTCTACTCTTTCGGATTCTATTCCGTGGGCCGAACCTACTGCCCCTGTGATTCGCCCACAAGCGTCAACTCCTGCCGATTCTCCTGCACTTTATCGGTTATGTGATGAGGACAACTCTCCGATTATACCTGCTGCAAATCATCCGCCATCGCTAGCCTTCACTGCTCCTTCTTCACCGGCCACCATGCTGACTCAGTCGCCACCATTGCCTCAACCACTCCCTGTCTCGTGGCATCCCATGCGCACGCGAGCTCAAGCTGGGATATTCAAGCCCAAATATCCCCTCTCCACGGCCCATCTTGTTTAGAATGCATTTTTATCGACCCTTCATGCCACTCCTGAGCCCAAAGGGTTCAAATCCGCTGCTAAGTCTCCTCACTATGTGTTGTTTCACATCCGCACAACTTGAGGGGGGGGGGGGTGTTAGGAAAAAATCAGAAGAAGATACGTAATATCTTTGTATGTTTGTTGTATATTTACTTTCCATTATGTTGAGATATTATTGTTGTACCTTTGCGTATATATGATCAATAAGACAGATGGAAATCTTCAATTGAGGTAAACAAATCAGGTTTACATCACCAAACTCAATTTCAGCAAATTACAAATACACATACAAGCAGACATTACACACGCACACATTGATACCACCACAATACACACACAAGCACACACAGAGGAAACACGCGCGCACACACATACACTAAATCATACAAAAAGACACTTGCACCTAGAAAAATTGCAAAAATGTTCAGAAATTGAGGCTCAGATTTGCCTCTTAACATCTGAATATCGACAAACCCGCCATGGATGCAAAAATCAATCGTCTGATTTCGCCGCGCCAAGATATTGAGTCGCTCAAAATTAGATATCTTATTGCAAAAATCATCACCGCCTCTTTCGCACCATGCAAGGGTTTAGGGATCTGGAAATAGATCTAACATAAAAAAGGGACAACCACCTTAGAAACTCCGTTGTGCAACCACCCATGCACCACCACTTTCAGATCTACAACAGCTCCGCAGGACCAGGCCACCGTCGTAGGACCAAACTGTCATCGTAGACAAGGCCGCTGCAGTCGATTTCAACCTGAGCCTCTAGCCCGACGGGCGCAGGTTACTCGATGAACACGTCCTCTGAAGAGAGATGGAGTAGGAAAAAAAATTAGATGAGAAGAGATTGTTGGATTTGTATACTGAAAGCAAAACTTTTTATATACAATGTTTCCAGTTATTCACTGTTTATCTCCTATCTGATTATATTTGCATTTTCACTATGTATGTGTCCCCATATCTCTTGCAAATAAGTAGATCCTATGGTGTGTTGAAGATCACAGAAGATCATATGATTGGTTAAACTTAAAGAGATATAAAATGTAAATCACAGCTTAGACAACTTGAGGACGAGTTGTTGGTTTAGGCTGCAGTATTAAGTAGAAATAGTTTATCTTGACTATTTACTTATACTGGTACGTATTTACGTATTGATAGGATCACAGTGAGATATGTTCTTCTGCCTGACCTTAGTGAAGAACTAGAGATCTCGGTGACTTATAATAATCTAAAGCCAAAATAAGATTACAGTTATGAATGCTTGTGTGTGTGTCACTTTGATTTACTATGGGCAAGAGTTAAGATATAACTTTTATACTATGTATTTTGGGTGACAACAACTTGCATATAATAATTGATAATTTGTATTTAAGTAACCGTATCCGTTTAGGATGATGATGTCCCCTTAAGGAGCTCAAAAGGTTTATTGTACTAAACCCTGCAGGTTAATTAAGTTCAGGTACAATAATAAGGTTGAGTGGTACTACTTAAGGAATAAATAAGAAATTAATTGATTTAAGATGTCAGAGGCTTTAATTAATTCATGGATATTCGATATCTTAAATACGGGGATTAATAAAGTCTAATTCAAGCCCCGACTCAACTCAGGAATGAATGGGTAAGTCAGTATTAATTCTCTAGTGGAATGAATTAAAATTTATGAATTAATTATGTTCTGGGCTGAACAAGGAATAATTAATTCATAGTTAAGCCCATCTATATTTCTTGTATTTGATCCCTGGACTGGCCCATATAGACTCCTAGTCCAAGTAGGAATAGAGAATTAAATTCCTAATAAGGAATTAAATTCCTAATCCTAGAAGGAATTAAACTACCAGGCTTGGCCCATACTCAACCATGTATTATAAATACATGGTCTCTCATTCTATGTAAAAGAAAAATTTACATAAAAAAAGATCACTGAATAGAGAGAAAGAGAGAGTATGCGGTGGCGGTTTAAGGTGTTCCTTCCCACTTGGAATTCTTCAAGGTTCGTCGTCCATCTGACGTTGAGGATTGAGTAGGGGATACAGTCCAGAAGGTTAAGACGGGAGTCAGAAACCATTCAATCAGAAATCGACCTCTTGTGTAAACAACTATCAGGTCGAATCCTTAACTCTTGTGTGTTATAGGCGCATGTTAGGGTTTATATAAATTTATAGATCCATCTCTAGAGTTTATTAATAAAGATACAAATTATGACAACCAAGAAGGGTCCTTAGGAAAGGGATTAATTATATTACTTTCTACAAGAGTATTATAATAGATATAATTCCTATAACTGGTATCACAGCAAGGTCTGTCTTCTTGGCTCTATCAGATATAATTTGTTTATTGATTATAAATGTGCGCTGTGTATGTTTAATTTTTTGTCATTCTTCGTGGCTCGTTTTACGTCATGTTTGTTGGCGTTGGGTTGTTTTTACCACGAGAAAATCCGTGGTTAGAATAGGTTCGTTTTTACTTGTATTTTGTTGAAATATCTATAAAAGTCGAAGAACGAAGACGAAGAACACGAAAAACGCGAAGAACCCGGCAGCAGGCAGCCAGCGCTTGACAGCAGCAGCCCCGTCGCCCGGCGCTCTGCGGCAGCAGGCCCCGACGCCCGGCGCCCGACAGCAGCGGCCCCGGCGCCGGGCAGCGGCAGCCCCGGCGCCCGGCAGCAGCTGGCCCTGGCGGCCGACAGATTGCGGTTGGAGGGACGGCGGCGGCTAGGGTTTGCAAACCCTAGCAGATCGTTGCCGTGCACGGGCCTGGGCATGCGCGAGGCCCTGGGCTTCGGCCCAGCAGGCCCCGACGTCTCTCGACGACTCGGCACCCTCGGCCGTGGCGTGGGCGTGGGCTAAGGTTTCGGCCCGACAACCCATTGGCCCATGCAACTAGTTTACTAGCCCAGTGTGCTTTTCGTGTTAGCCCGTTCCGTACCCGAGTACGCGAGGCCCGACGTGAAGGCCCAAGAGACTTGAAGATTTGTATTTCCTAAATTATTGTAATAGTTTAGGATTTAATTTTTCCATGTTGAGCTACGAAGAATGATTTTTATTTATTTTTACCGTTTCTTTATTGCTCAATGGATGAATGATATTTATTATCATGTTTATTATGTCTACGTGATTTATTAATTGCGCTTAGACTATCATGCTAGGACCTTCTCGTATATTAGCATATTTAAATTCTCCGAGCATGCTTTATTTGTTGTGCTTAGTTTTTATTTATGCTAAGGATTACGTGTTGTTGCATGGACAAACCTTTTGAAGTAAAAGACTAAGCAAAACCCGACAATTTTAATTTCTAAAAATAGTCAAAAGACCTCCACAACCGGTTTCTAGGCAAAATAAATAATAAATTTAGTAAACGTCCACACGCGTGGCTTGCTCACATTTATTATTTATAAGTTTGCTAGCTGGGACTTCTAAATAAATCATTTAATTCCAAAAGAAAAGTGGGAGTTACACGCGTAAACGTCCACACGCGTGGCTTACACGTATGATTTTCACAAGTTTTCTAGATAGTTGGAAACAAATGGGATAACGAAGGTTAAATAAATTGGAGGCGACGTATTTCACGAAAGTGTGTCAACTCCAAGAATTTGTTTACAAGTGTTAGGACGTGGTCACTGCTTAGATATTAATTTTAAGTACAACTCCCCGCGGAGTCACTTCTTAAAAATAATATGGTCTAGTATAAAAGTCCAATTATTAATTTCATTTGTCAAAAGGTTAGGTTGACATGGATTGAAATTAAAATGACTAGGTATTTTAGTCTGGTTAAGGGATTTACATATAAACGTCCATCCGCGTGGCTTATATGTAAATCTCTTGGGCTATTGGAGGATTCAATCAATATTGTTTTATCAAAAGGTTACAATATTGTTGATTCAAAATATATGTGATTGTGCTCTTACATGTTTATTGTTTAATATTTTCAGATATGTCGTTATCGTCTGTTATAAATATTCTCGCACAACACCCCTTAACCGGTCCTATAATCTGGAGTATATTCTTATCGCTGAGGAATACTATTTCGCGTTAGTTACTCCTTGTCCGGATCCCCTTACTGCACAGTCCACTGATGAGGAGCGGGCAAAGCATGACAGGTGGCACAAGTCTAATAATGTGGCCAAGTGCTACATTATGAACACTATGTCGTCTGCCTTGCAACTCCAGCATAAGGACATGGACGATGCTGCCAACATCATGTTGAACCTTCAAGAGGTGTATGGGGAGTCGGGCATAGCTGCTCGGTTTGACTTAATGTGGCAAATCATGGAAAGTCGGATGACCGAGGGCAGCTCAGTGCATAATCATGTCATGCACATGATTAATCTCATGGACAAGCTTGACTTGATAGGAGGAGGTATCGACGGCGAAGCCAAGGTCGATATCATTCTCAACACTCTTCCCAAATCCTTTGACAATTCCGTCTCAATGCTGTTATGGCCAAGAAAGACTATACTCTTAACGAGTTGCTTAATGACCTAGTTACAGCAGAGGGGGTGATGGGAAAGCATGCACAGGCTATGGTCACTGCCAATGGGCCCACTGTTCCACCGAAAGGTAAGAACAAGAAAAAGAGGCGAAAGGGCAAGGCCAAGGCAAATAGTGGGAGTAACGGAGGGGGCCCTAGTGATGGAGTAAAGAAACCTAAGGGAAAGTGTTTCAAATGCGGTAAGACTGGGAATTGGAAGAAAGATTGTCCAGTGCTAAAGTCAAAGGACCAAGGTACGCCATTAGCTTTAGTAACTGAAACATGTTTAGCCATTGTTTCTGCCCATTCGTGGGTAGTCGATACAAGAGCGACTGATCATGTTTGTTACACCTTGTAGGGCTTCCAGCCAACAATACAGCTTAGGGATGGCGAGATCATCATCTCCATGGGCAATGCAGCAAGAGTCGCAATAGTTGCAATTGGAGATTTTTCTTTATGCTTTAATGACACTGTTTTAGTTTTAAGAGATGTTTTGTTTGGGCCGAGTTTTCGGCGCAATTTAATTTCTGTTTCGAAACTTTATTGTGATGGATATTCAGTTGTTTTTGGTAGTAATGTTTCTATCATGAGAAATAACATAGTTATCTGCACTGGTGTTTTGAACAATTCTCTTTATACTATAACTTGTCTGCATAATACCCAAAACTTCGTTGCATCAACATCATCGAACCCAAGGAAAAGGAAATTATCTTCTCAAGAGGATCAAACACATCTTTGGCACCTAAGACTAGGTCACATCAATCTGAATCGGATCCAAAGACTAGTGTCTGATGGCGTGTTGGATTCGTTCCAACCAATTCAGACTAGAGTCTGCGAATCCTGTCTAGAGGGAAAGATGTCGACAAGGCCTTTCAGGGAAAAGGGGAATAGGGCCAAAGAGGTGTTAGAACTGATCCATTCTGACTTATGTGGACCAAGGTCCACCCAAGCTCGTGGAGGGTATGAGTACTTCGTCACATTCATTGACGATTACTCAAGATACGGGTATGTTTATCTACTTCGCCGCAAGTCTAAATGCTTTGAGAAATTCAATGAGTTTCAGGCGGAAGTGGAGAAGAAGCTAGATAAAAGTATCAAGTCATTGCGGTCTGATCGCGGTGGCGAATACCTCACCAACGAGTTCCAAAGGTACTTGTCAGAAGTTGGGATAACATCCCAATTGACTACACCAGGTACTCCCCAACAAAATGGTGTAGCAGAGAGAAGAAATCAAACTTTACTTGAGATGGTCAGATCTATGATGAGTTATGCATCTTTCCCCATTTCGTTCTGGGGATATGCCTTAGAAACAACTTCTTATCTGTTAAACCTAGTACCATCCAAATCGGTACCCAAGACCCCTGCCGAGTTATGGTCAGGGCGCAAGCCTAGCTTGAACCATATAAGGATTTGGGGTAGTCCAGCACACGTGCTGAACAAGGATGTTGGTAAGTTGGAATCTAGGTCTGAGGTAAGAATGTTTATAGGGTATCCAAAAGGAACGAAAGGTGGTTATTTCCATAGTCCTAAGGATCAGAAGGTCGTTATTAGCACTAACGCCCGACTCTTAGAAGAGGACTACATGATTAATCACAATTCCAGAACCGATATTATCCTTCAAAAACTCGAAGGGAATGTCAATACAATTCCAATTCCACAGCCATAAGTGCAAGAGGCAATAATACCAAGTACTGCACAACCCGTTGACATAATGCCTACACAGCCTCCACATAGTGGGAGGGTTGTTCGTCAGCCAGATCGGTTCATGTTTGTGGGAGAATCTTCGGATTTGATCCCAGGAGACGGACATGCCGATTTCGATCCCTGGACTTATGCCGAGGCAGTAAATGACAAAGATGCGAAAGAATGGCGTCGTGCTATGGATTCAGAATATGAGTCCATAACTGCTATGGATGTATACAAGAAAACTGAACTACCAGATGGCTGTAAAGCTATAGGCAGTAAGTGGGTATACAAGAGAAAGAGAGGAGGGGATGGAGAGGTTACAGCCTTTAAGGCCAGGCTAGTGGCAAAAGGGTATACCCAGGTTGAGGGTAAAGATTATAACGAAACCTTTTCGCCAGTAGCCATCTCAAGTCCATTCAGATCCTTCTCGCCATAGCAGCTCATTTAGATCTTGAGGTTTGGCAAATGGATGTCAAGACCGCTTTCTTAAACGATTACCTTGAAGAAGGTAGGGACATCTATATGCAGCAACCAGAAGGTTATGTGAGGCAAGGCGAAGAGCATCTATTCTGGAAGCTCAAGAAGTCTATTTATGGACTCAAGCAAGCTTCTAGGTCATGGAACTTACGTTTTGACGAGGTGATTAAATCCTATGGATTTACTCAAAGTGAAAACGAAAGTTGTGTGTATCGCATAGATGTCAACGGAGATAAAATATTTCTTGCACTTTATGTAGATGATATTCTCCTAGTTGGTAACACTGTGGAGGTATTATCAGACATAAAGAGATGGTTATCCAAAAAGTTTCAGATGAAGGACTTAGGAGAGGCAGCTTACATCCTTGGGATCAAAGTTATAAGGGATCGCAAGAAAAGGATGTTGAACTTATCTCAAGTGGCCTACATTGATACTGTGATTGCTCGTTTTAGCATGCAAACCACCAAGAAAGGATTTCTACCTTTCAGACACGGCGTTCCACTTTCTAAGGAGATGTGTCCTAAGACACCAAAGGAGAAAGAGGAAATGAGACAGGTACCCTACGCTTCCGCAGTGGGAAGTCTTATGTATGCAATGCTATGCACGAGACCTGATATCTGCTATGCATTCGGCATAGTGGCAAGATATCAGTCTAACCCTGGACAGGCGCATTGGACTGCTGTAAAACATGTACTCAAGTACCTGAAAAGGACTAGAGATTATAGGCTAGTTTACCAGGCAGACAGTCTAAATCCCTTGGGTTATACGGATTCGGATTTCCAGGCAGACCGGGATGAGAAGAGATCTATCTCAGGCTTGTGTTTACCTTGGGAGGAGGAGCCGTTTCATGGAGGAGTGCAAAGCAGAGATGCATTGCAGACTCCACTATGGAAGCCGAATATGTAGCCGCATCAAAGGCTACTAAGGAAGCAGTATGGCTCCGGAATTACCTCTTGGATCTAGGCATAGTACCTAGTTTGCCTAAGAGTATCACAATCTATTGTGACAACTCAGGTGCAGTGGCAAACTCAAAGGAACCCAGGACCCACAAGGCGACAAAACACATAGAGAGAAAGTACATAATACGAGAAATCGTAAAACGAGGAGATGTGCGGATAGAGAAGATTTGTACGACAGAGAATTTAGCTGATCCATTCACGAAGAGCTTACCATAGAAAGTCTATGACAAGCATGTTCAGGGACTAGGACTGCGATTGATGCCACCCACTTAGGAAACTTTCAGTATAAGTGGGAGAATGTAATAGCTAGATAGTTAGAGACCGAGTACACTAAAAGTTTGCTTTAGTATAAGTGGGAGATTATTGGATTTGTATACTGAAAGCATAACTTTTTATATACAATGTTTCCAGTTATTCACTGTTTATCTCCTATCTGATTATATTTGCATTTTCACTATGTATGTGTCCCCATATCTCTTGCAAATAAGTAGATCATATGGTGTGTTGAAGATCACAAAAGATCATATGATTGGTTAAACTTAAAGAGATATAAAATGTAAATTACAGCTTAGACAACTTGAAGACGAGTTATTGGTTTAGGCTACAGTATTAAGTAGAAATAGTTTATCTTGACTATTTACTTATACTGGTACGTATTTACGTATTGATAGGATCACAGTGAGATATGTTCTTCTGCCTGACCTTAGTGAAGAACTAGAGATCTCTGTGACTTATAATAATCTAAAGCATAAATAAGATTACAGTTATGAATGCTTGTTTGTGTGTCACTTTGATTTACTATGGGCAAGAGTTAAGATATAACTTTTATACTATGTATTTTGGGTGACAGCAACTTGCATATAATAATTGGTAATTTGTATTTAAGTAACCGTATCCGTTTAGGATGATGATATCCCCTTAAGGAGCTCAAAAGGTTTATTGTACTAAACCCTGCAGGTTGATTAAGTTCAGGTACAGTAATAAGGTTGAGTGGTACTACTTAAGGAATAAATAAGAAATTAATTGATTTAAGATGTCAAAGGCTTTAATTAATTAATGGATATTTGATATCTTAAATACGGGGATTAATTAAGTCTAATTCAAGCCCCGACTCAACTCGGGAATAAAGGGGTAAGTCAGTAATAATTCTCTAGTGGAATGAATTAATATTTATGAATTAATTATATTCTGGGCTGAACAAGGAAGAATTAATTCATAGTCAGGCCCATCTTTATTTCTTGTATTTGATCCCTGGACTGGCCCATATAGACTCCTAGTCCAAGTAGGAATAGAGAATAAATTCCTAATAAGGAATTAAATTCCTAATCCTAGAAGGAATTAAACTACCAGGCTTGGCCCACACTCAACCATGTATTATAAATACATGGTCTCTCATTCTGTGAAAAGAAGAATTAACATTCAAAAAGATCACTGAATAGAGAGAAAGAGAGAGTAGGCGGCGGTTTAAGGTGTTCCTTTCCACTTGAAATTATTCAAGGTTCGTCGTCCATCCGACGTTGAGGATTGAGTAGGGGATACAGTCCAGAAGGTTAAGACGGGAGTCAGAAATCATTCAATCAGAAATCGACCTCTGGTGTAAACAACTATCAGGTCGAATCCTTATCTCTTGTGTGTTATAGGTGCATGTTAGGGTTTATATAAATTTATAGATTCATCTCTAGGGTTAATTAATAAAGATACAAATTATGACAACCAAGTAGGGTCCTAGGGAAAGGGATTAATTATATTACTTTCTACAAGAGTATTATAATAGATATAATTCCTATAGAGAGATGTAGGGAAAGAGATTAATTATATTACTTTCTACAAGAGTATTATAATAGATATAATTCCTATAGAGAGATGTAGATGAGAGAGCTGTTAGAGAGAGAGAGAGAGAGAGAGAGAGAGAGAGGGGGAAGTGGTATGCATGAGTAGTAATGGTACAAATCTAGTTTGTAGAAGGAGAGAGAAATAGAATCTGAAATGGAACGGTGGAGAAGAAGGGGCAGACGCATCCCCTTCTCTTTCATCAGTGTGAAGTGAGGTGGATTAGAGGGGGTGGATGAAGGGGGGTTGGGGGGGCTTTTATGTCGCCCTAAACTCAAATAGTAGCTGGTTTCGACCAATCTCCCAAAGAAACGTATGGTTGGATTGGCCCAATCGATTTTGGGTTGGGCCTAACTCAACCAAACATCATCTTGGTTTAATATTTTCTTTATTCCCTTTCATTGCTGAATTGTGGCAGAAAAGAGTTTCTTCATTTTTCTTTAGTTAGGCGTGCATAACTTAGCTAGATTATATTTTCAGTCTCCTACCTTGTAACTGTTTGTTCTTTTATCTTTTTTTATAATATAGAAACTATTTAAAATAATAATAAAAAAGATTAGTATAATAAATTAGAACATGCAAGCGATTAAAATAAAATAAACTAAATTAATATATAGAACAAAATGCAAAAGTTGTCCAGATTTTTTTATTCATGCAATTTATGCCCAACCTGTACCATTCTTGTTTAATTTGTGCCCATTTTCACCAAAAAAAAAAAATACACGTGAAACGCCATGTGTAAGAAATCTGGTGGCAACACTTATGTGGCAACTAAACCTATTTTTTTAAATTTGTTAATATAATTTAAATTTGTTAATATAATAAAAAAATTTCTTCATTTATCTCTAATTAAACTTGCATAGGCCTAGCTAGATTATATCTTTAGTCTCCTACTTTGTAACTATTTTTTTTACTTTTTTATTTTAATAATATTTTTTATTTTAACTAAATTAATATGAAACAAAATTGATATATATATATGTATGTATATATTGTGTGTGGGGAGGGAGGGGGGGGGGGGTTGAGATAGGGGTGTTAGCTGTTTATTTGAGAAAAGCTTTGGAGACTGAAGTGTCAAGTGATCAATTATGTGAAACAATTGCATGTCGAATTAGGTTTTTGAACAGTTGTTGTCCACACAATACAAATATAAATAAAAATAAAAATTTATAACAATAAAAAAGAGGAAGGGACAAAGTCATTTGCTTTTGATTAGATTTGTTGTCTGTGCACTTTTGAACTTAAGATTTAATCAAATGTTATATGACCGATCCCGAACATGATCTTCTGGATGCACCTTAATTCATTTAAAAACATTTAATTATTTTTATTAGTTCACTTATTTATTTGAAACCTTTGGGTTCACCACATCATATTTATGGCCTTATGTAACACTTTATTTGTATCATTTTTTAAATTTTGACTTTTATGTAACATTTTTGTAATATTTATGAAAATGCAATACTTACATGAAACACTTTTTTAACATCTGTGAATATGTAACACCTTTATGTAACACTTTTTAAATTGTAACACTTTTAGGTAACACTTTTGTAGAAGTATAACTTTGATGTAACACTTATAAATAAGTAACACTTTTTAGGTAATATTTTAAAGAAAACTATATATTTCTTTTATTCTAAACTAATAATCATATTTAGATGTGTTCTCTTTCGTGCATTTTAAAGAACTAAAATCTTTCAATTGCTTATATTTTGTAAAATGACTTTTTGAGGCAAAGATTTATAGATATGTTTCATCTTAATTATCATAATAAACATTCGTTGAGATGAAAAACATAATCGACTTAGGCCTACAAAAATAGAAATTTATTAGAGCACGTAAGGATTTACTTATTAATTATCTTAAATAAATTTTATTTGTGATTTTTTTTTTTTTTTTGTCTATATAGATATGCACACATTATATTTTACTAAACAACAACCATTGATTTTTGTAGCTTAACAGTTTGAATACATTTTAAAGCGTAGAAACAAGGGCTTGAAGCATTTAATTTGTCATGTCTTTCATGTTCCTAAGTTTATTTTTTATTTAATTCTTTTTTCTATAAAAAAACAACACAAGTAATTAATTACTTAATTTTAAAGGTGACTTTAAGGTGTCTTAAAGTTATCTACAACAAGTCGATATATGAAATTATTGTAATTGATTTTAATAATAATGCTTGTAATGTATATGCAATAATTAGATGTAATAAATTAGTGTGATATAGAATAAGTGTGTGTATGTATATATATATATATATATATACACATGTATGTATGTATGAGAGGACAAAATTGGTAAAAAGAAAAATAAATGAAAATTTTATATGAAATTAGAGAGAATAAGCTAAATAAAATCAAATTAGGTTGTAGTTTGATGGAGATTTAATCTTAAGAATAATTTATTATTGCTACGGCAAAAAAAAATTGGGTATGTATAGTGGTTCTTATAAAAAAATAGTTATTAAAGTTTAGTGGTTTGGTCTTTACAATTAAAGATCTTGCAGACTTGTAACCTGGGTTCGAAACTCATCTATGACAACGTTAAACATGTTTTATATTTCTTAAAAAAATGTGCAGGGTTATATGTAACATTTTTTAGTGTTACCCCAAAGTGTTACAATTTAAGATCTAGTGTAACACTTATAAAAAGTGTTACTAAAGATCATTCAAAGTGTTACTTTAGATTTTAGGTAGCATTGACAAATGTAACACCAATAAAGTGTTACCAAAAATCTATTGTAATACTTTTGGTATATACGTAACAATTTTTTGGTGTTACATAAATTTATTTTTGTCGTAGTGATTTTTTCTAGGAAATTAATGACCCCAATTTTGAATGGTTAAGGATGAGTTACTCATTTTCTGTGTAAATTGTTAATACAAATTGGATTTATTGACCACTAGTAACTGCTCTCCTGCATTGTTCTAAAAATCGACCTAGGCAATCACCTAGGCACTAGGCGGCCTTAGGCCGATCCGAATTTCTGAAAAACGGCCATTTTAGGCGGTCGCCGAGTTCGGCGCCGCCTAACCCGATTAGGCGGCGCCTAGGCTAATTGCACAATTTTTTTTTTAAATTCTTTTATTTCTATTTTTTTTTTTTTTTTTTAACTTGTCAGTGTGTATAACTTTAGGTGAGCCCTTTTAAAATTTTAATTTTTTTTTCACTCCCCTAATTTAGTAATTTCCCCTCCACCCACTATTAACTCTTTTAAAATTTGAAGTTGGTGGTGTTTATTTTATTGTTTTTAATATTTTTTGTATGTATTATTTATTTATTAAATATTAAATTATTCGTCTAAGATGGTGCCGCCTAGGCGCCGTCGAGGCACCGCCTAAGCGCTAGGTCCCAGTGAACCGACCGACTAGCGCCTAGCGATTTTTAGAACACTGCTATCCTGTCCACCTACAAAACATTCCCCTCAAACATAAGATAAAATAATAATAAATAAATCATAATATTAACTGGACTAAATATTTAAGCACGAAATGAACTAATATTAATTATATATACTAATAATGTCGTCAAAAAATTATTATTATTATTATTATTATTATTATTATTATAAATAACATGATATGACAATAAAAACTTAAAACCTGTAATAATGTAATAAACCAAAAGGTAAGAATATTACAAACAAAGTATCCATAAAGGCCAAAAATCATAATAAACTACTAACTACATGTATGCCACTATTTACACAACTTTCACAATTGATTATTATGTTCTTTCTCTCGCCATACAAAAATTTTCAAACCATGTCGTTACGTAGCTTATGAGATAAAAAAATATAATTATTTGTGACGAAAATTTAATTTTTGTAAGGAGTCAACATATAATGGTAACTAATACTAACCGTTATAGGATTGTCATAGCAAATGAAACAGCAAGAAAAATTCTTTCTTATTGATTCATTGAAATTTGATAGTTAGTTTCCGAATGGGGTAACGTATAATGCACAAAGTTTAATTTTTTGTATTATATTGTAGAAAAAGAAAAAAGTTGAAGTATGAAAAATTATTGTGCTCGTGTCACTCTGAATAATTTACTTACAATTGAATGACTCGATTATCTAAAGAAATACATCCAACACACGAGCATAAAAATGCGATCCTACTAGGATATTCATATATATTAATAAATATTAAAATAAAACATTCAATGATATAACCCAAATAATCTAATAATTCTTTTAATTAAAAAATACTTAACAATTTTAATACCTGTAGTTCCAACGAATAAAAATATTTTACTTATGTACTTATTCAATCCAATATCTATCTATCTATCTATATATATATATATATATATAAACTAAGAAAAATATTATTCATATTTTAGATCTAATATTTTTTTGCAAGAAATTGACTAATTTTTAAGTATTTTCAATATGGGTGTTAAAATAAAAATTCTAAAAACAATTAATTTAATAATTTATTTATAAAAAACAAAATAAACACAAAACTAATTATAAACGATCTAAATTATAATTAAAAACTCAAAACAAAAGGAAAGTAAAAAGAAAAAGAAAAAGAAAAAAACAAAAGAATATGGGAGAGATTGAATCTAGCATTGATAGTTAATTTTTTTGCCTTTTTCTCTTTTTTCCCCCTAAAAAATTCAGTTACTTTCTTATATCTCTCTTTTTTCTGATTTTTTTTCTTTTCGTTTTTTTAGAATTAATTCGGTGGTGACTCATCAACAAGACTGTTTCTTTTTATATTAACCAGGGATTATAGTAATAATATAATAATATTTAAAAAAAAATGGTATTATCTAAATAAAAAAAAAAAAAAAAAAAAAAAAAAAACAACAGGAACTATAGTAAATTTTCTTATTAAAGAAAACGCACTGATTTGTTAATAACTTTTTAAGTATTTTTATATTACATATCTTGGTATTGGAAAAAGAGAGCAATTAAATATTGTTATATTATTTTATTATTTTTAGTTTTTTAAAAGGATTTGATTCTTTTTAGTTAATACAGTATTTATGTTGTGTAAAATAGACTTTTTCATATTTTAAATAAATATAGTAGAAAATACAAGAGCTAAATTTCCACGCTCCTTCTTCCTTCCTATTCTCTATCTCCTGAAAGTTTAAATATCTTCCTCCTTCTTCCTTCATTCTCAAATTATAGAAGAATAGAGAAATACTTCTAAACATTGTTAGAATTAATGAATTAATTAAAGAGTGGATAACACACTTTAATGCTATAATTAAGTGGTTAGAAGTTTAATTTTGTAGGAATTAAATTTCACACGATTAATCTACACAAGGAGTAGATAATGGTAGGTTGTTGAATTTCTCAAAACCGACTTTTGGCGAGTCAGAAATTATACATAAAGTTGCCACTTAGTTATGTATTAAATGTAGGATTAATAACTAAAAGAATTATTATCCCATATTGGTATTAAAGCTCCTTAGAGTAATCTATATATATATGAAAGCTCATCATTAAAGGCATATCAAGTATGCATGTGAGGGAGTCCAATTGGAAGCCCACACACGCGCACTCGCTCGGCTTGGCACGGCCACGCCACACCACGGGCTCAGGCCGGGCTTTGGCTTTGGGAATGCCTCGTCCGAGACCCAGTTATCTTTTTGGTAGCCCAAATAATTGAGCTTGCCGGATGAGCTTCAGAAACCCATGAGCTTGTTGGATGATCCCAACAGTGGATGGGTTTGAATTTGAAATTCAAACGTGTAACATCCACAATAAGGGCTGATTAAGGAGGGCGTTTAATAGGTTACTAAGCCCGTAACAGTAAAAAAAAGCCCGTAACAGTAAAAAATGAATGACATAATTTATGATAGTAATTCTGATGTTCCCCCAGGCAGACCTATAAATAGGTTGTCTCCTGCATGCATACACACAACATGTTTTCACATGAATACTCGTTCTCTGCATAACCTCCAACCCCAGTTTCAGACGAACATCCTTAGTTCGCCGGTGCCTTTTCTGATAGTGGTGCTACTTCAGAAAAGGACGAAAATCGTGTTATCTTTGGGGTAAGATACTTCATTCCGAGAGCACTAGCCGGGAAGTATTTTATCCTAAGGACAGTGGACTTCTCATGATTCGATTTACATTCTGTTCCAATTTCTTCTCATCTTCTTTCTTGTTCTGATTTTACTTTCCAGAAAGTTTTGTAATAACAAACATATTATTGATTATATATTTTTATTTTATTTTGTTTACTCTTGGTTTTTGCCAGTTTTTTCCCCTTCTTAGGTTTGCCTCTGTGAGATCTTTCCTTGCCTTTGTGAGTCATTCCACGCTTTGTGCGACATTCGATCTCTGTTTTAAGATGAGTCTTCTTAACTAGTCTTCTCCGATTTCCTATGAAGGTGAGTGGTTTTACGGATTCTTGCTTGTTGTGCATGCAGTCACTGCACAAGTGAGCTCTTTGAATCATTGTGGAGTTATTGTGGATGAGATTTAGAGGCTCGCCTATGAGCAGATTTGTACACATGCAATTTCCCATATGTCTAGAGTTAGAGATTGTATTGGTGTTGTGCATTGTTTGACATGTTTTTCTTTTACTCTTGATAATTCGTCTATTTGGATTGAACCAGATATCACGTTTTTTTTTTTAAATCGAGAATCTTGTAATGTCAATACTTTTGAGTAATAAAATTCTCCTATTAAATTAAAAAGTAAAAAGTCAGTAGAAAGAGAAGAGAATGTCATAACGTGTGACATCATTAGCAGTTTCAAATTCTAATTGTTATCTAAATTTTTTAGATAAAATATAAACAGCAAATACATTGCAACAAACCGACACAAGAGAAGTTTAAAAAAATCGAGAATTAAGGTGCAGGCACAGAAGCAAGACTATTCCATTATTATATTAATGGAGGATATCATTATATCAAAATACGTAGCTTATATATTTCACCATGTACATAGTGCGATGAATTCTATCGTCGAAGATTTATTATATCAACCTTGGAAAATTTATGTTGTGTTGATAGATCAATCAAAATATATTATATTTGACAATATTTCTAGTTCTGATAAAATTAAGAGTGTAATCACGTTCTTAGTGGAATAAAATTAAATTAATAGATGATTGTGATTAATCAAGACTTGATCAAATCATAACTCTATTGTTGGAGCTTAGTTAAATTGGTCCGACCAGGTAGATCCCCTGCTTGAGTTAATTTATTAGTATAATATTTGGACTGGCTTTTATGATATTTCAACTGGAAAATATTTAATTATATTCAACTGATAATTATATCATATAAGTTATAAGTGACTCAAGTCGAGATCGTAAGTGTTTGTCACAGTTTGTCTATTCTAAAACGAACTTGACTCGAGTCAATTAGTGTTTAAAAAAGTTTGTTTTTTGTTCACAGTGTAAACGTGTTTGGCCACGTTCATGAACTTTTATTCTTGAAAATAACTAAATAATTTGTTCACATCAAATCACATAATTCCTAAATACTTGTACAAATAAATGAATTTAATCAAATGTACACTGGAATAACACATATATATGAGTATTAGCTTATATGTAAAATTAATACATAGTAGTATTAGTTTAATGGTACCGCCTCACCAATTTTACGGTGAGCGTCACGAGTTTGAAGCCGCTCAACCTCCTCCAATAAAAAAAGAATATTAATTTAATTTGCTAGAACAAGCTTGTTCACAAGCTTTATTAAAGGAGCTAATTAATGTTCTACGATGCGAACTCAAAATTTTTCTAATTTAACAAATAAATAACTTATTCACAAGTTATGTTCATATGCAACACGAATAACACATATATATGAGTATTAGCTTCTATGTAAAATTAATACATAGTAGTATTAGTTTAGTGGCACCGCCTCACCAATTTTACGGTGAGCATCACGAGTTCGAAGCCGCTCAATCTCCCCCAATAAAAAAAGAATATTAATTTAATTTGCTGGAACAAGCTTGTTCACAAGCTTGATTAAAGGAGTTAATTAATGTTCTACGATGCGAACTCATAAATTTTCTAATTTAACAAATAAATAACTTATTCACAAGTTATGTTCATATGCAACACGAATATACTAAGATAATTATGTTTATATCTCGCAATATGGAAGTTTCATTATTGTATTTGAAGGTATCTGATTCGGGCAGAACACGAAGTGTTGCACAAGGTGTTGCAACAAGTACTGCAACACCTTTTAATTCGTTAGTGCAAAAAGCATAGCAAAAGAACAACGATAGACTTGAACAAACACAACAAAAAGACAAACAAATGAAATAAGTTTAATCTCAAGCAATTCAAAAGCTTGAGTCAAATTTCATTACTCAATAAAAGAGTACATTGCCGATACATCCCAAATGACATAGATCAAGATGAGAAGAAAAAACACTGCTGATCTATTTTTTAAATCTAATTTGCACACACACACAATAGATCTCGACACAAGGATCACACAACCCACAAAGAAAAAGTGGGAGTATGTGTGTGTGCAACTTAAGGTGTTCCTGAAGGTGTTGTAACACTATGATATAACACAGGATCCTTGACAAAGTAGTTCGACTTCAATCTTTGTGGGAACTTGTATTTATAGAGTTCTACACTTGCAGAACGATTACAAGAAGTGAGAACATCGTGGGAGAGAGAGAGAGAGAGAAAAAAAAAAAGAAATGGAGGGAAAAAGAATAAAGGATAAGGAAGTCATATTTGAAATATAACTTTCCCATTATCTTATCCCCATAGGAGAGAGACAAAAACATGGAGAGAGAGAGAGAGAGGGGGGAGACGAATTTGTACTTATAAGATCATGAATGGGAAGTTAGCTATCTTTTAGATAGAAAATTCCTTCGGAATTTACTTAAGAAAAATAAGTTCCACATGATTCTCGATAATAAAAGCTGACAATATAAATATAATTATAAAATTATGAAATTAAAACAAGAAAACACGAAAATGATTAGTAAGACAAAATAAAAAATAAAATACAAAAATAATGTGTTGTAGAAGGTGTTGAAACACTTTTTATAACACCTTATTTTCTCAACACTATTCAATACTTACTACCATGATTTATAATATTCGGACCAAGAATACATTGTGGCCACACATATGATTTAGAGCACATAAATCATGATTATTGGAGTGCTAGAAAATCTGGAGAAAACTGTGGATAATTTGGCGGGTTTGGAGCATACAAGTTATAGTAACAAAATTCGGATATGAGTTTGATTTGGCTCTATCAATTATCCGTAATTCGGGCTTTTTTCGAGAGTAAATCTGATAAAATTATAAAAATAACGTTGGACCGAGGAAATTTCTCTTGAATAAATTAGTTTTAATACGTTAAATTAAAAGTTTCATAATCATAATAATATTATTTTATTAATTTTCGCATGTTTAAATATTAATTTTGTTAGTTTCTTTGAGTTATCAAGTAATATTAAATATTATTTAATTACTGTAATTATACATAATTTATTTTTAGTTCATAGTAGAAAATTTTCAACCACAATTAGTACAAGTTTTTTATAAATACTGCAATATATTGTTAAAATGCCTCAAATAGGATTTTTTTTTTTTTTTTAAAAATAGATTGAATTTTTACTAGATCATCAGATTGCTTATTATTATAATATTAATTATGTTTTGTTTCTTTAAAAACATATTTTGAGTCCAATAATTATGTAATTTTCTATTGATTTACATGTATTACTATTAACTATTTTATAAATATGCTTTAACTTTTATTTTATCTCACAAACTTATAATTATAAATTGTTATTTTATTTTATGAATTTTTAAGATATCGTACTTGAAATTGGAAGTTACAAAAACATATTAAAATAAAAGCAAAAGTACCGAAGACAGTGCCACGAGAATTATATGGATATTATATGTGATATATTCGTATATATTCATATATTATGAAAATCTCAAGTTTTAATCGTGTTTTTAACTTTTATTAAAAAAATGCACGATAAATAGGGGAGAAATTGAAAATTTTGGAGAATATGTTACTATGATATAAATATGTTGATTTTAGGAGAATATTGCAAAAAACTTGATAGGTTTGGAGAACACGAGTGATGCTTTGATATTGGAATAGGAGCATACTTGATACGAGGATTGGGGTATTGAAGAATAATACAAGATACATTTTTAAAGCACACTTCAAAAGCTAGTCAAATTGCCACTTTATGCAAAATTAATTAATATGTTAAATACATATTATAATGCACTTTCTTAATATGATATATATGGATTGTAGAATTTGATTTTATAATTCAGATTAACTCGTGGTTTTCCAACATGTTATGTTTATGGATATTGCTGCATCGCATAAGATATGTATCATGAAGAATATCTTGAAAATTTTAGAAAAAAATAGCTTATCTATTTAGATGCATCAAACACGTCAATATATATCCACATGTTACTCTTGCGGGAAATGTGTGTATTGCATACATATGTATCATGAAGATCATCGTGAAAATTTTAGAAAAAATCAATCCCAATTTATTTGGATCTATCACATGTTTTATATTACTCGGAGTACATGTATTACTATATCCACATGGGTAGTATAGAACAACCCATCATCATTCTCTAAGGATTCTCCAACCTATTTTTTTTTTTTTCATTTTCTTTTTGAATGATGATTAATAATGATTTGTCACTTTTTCTCCACATGAATGAAATCTACAACTCAATTGATACAGGTAAAGCGTCGCACCACCAAGTTGAACCTCCTCGTCAAGCCCAACATAGAAAGTTTTTGGCTAAGTTTATTTTAGACATTTAATAAGGTGTTTGGAGAGCTTACAAGTTAATAAAGTGCTTGGATAAAAGAGATCATAAGCTTGCAATTGAATGGAGCGATTTAACTATTATTTAGGGACTGGTTTGAAAACCTCTATCAATCAACATTTTGATTAGTGTATAAAATATGATGAGAGTAGAAACGAGAGACGAGAGAGAGAGAGAGAGAGAGAGAGAGAGAGTTCATGGGGGAAAGATAAAAATATTCATTGATAATCTGAAAAACTGATTTTCACCTATGGGGCATCACAACCAATATGAATATGACACATGTAAATCTTAGCCATGTCACTCAACTAAAGCAATGGTTAACTAGATGTAGTAGTTCTTCTCATACTCTTTCACACCCCTCTTAAGCTAGACAACTCCCACTTAAGCACATGAAAGTGAAAACGACCAGTGCCAATGCTCTTAGTAAGAATATTGGTTAGCTGCAACTTGGTGGAATCATGAACAGGGAGATGAAGTCTTCCTTGAGTTTATTGCACATCATATGGCAATCGATTTCAAGGTGTTTGGTGCGCTCGTGGAACACCGAGTTAGCAGCAATGTAGACATCAACTTGATTATCGCAGAATAGATAAATAGGCAGCGGTAAATGGATGCCAAAATCGGCACAGATAAAAGACAACCACTATGACTCAATAACAGTAGAACAAAGGAGTGAGCATAAGTTCAATTTCATCAAGTGGAGTTTTGTATGAAGTATGAGATGTTTAGAATCCAAAACCGGAGTCAGGATTTGAAGAACCGGATCAGAGAACCCGGTTTAAAGTCAAATCAGTGGAAAAGGTTAAGAGGGAACCGGGTTTGAGTTAGTTACAACTGCCACCTGCAACGGTTTGAATCTGTTGCACCAAAACTGTTGTGAAAGCCGCGTTCCAGCTACTTGCAGCACTTGAACCTAATTCTGTTATAACTTTCTCGTCTCAAGGGTTCGAGCTACAACTCTTGTACAGATATAAACCACTTGTAAATGCGAGCTAGTTCAAGGAGTTTTCCCTCTGTAAACATTACACTAGTGAGAGAATTAGAATTCTACGGTTTATGATACAATTTGGCTTGTGAATTGGGGATCAGCTAGTTTCTGGATTATTCTTGAAATTGCTTGTGTAGTGAAGTGAATTGAGGTGCATAGAACCTCCGTATATGTAGATCACCTCTGCTCGAACCACGTAAATCCCTGTGTGTTTATTTTTTTTTTCTGATTTTTGCGTTTGAGCACTGTTCGGCCTGTTTCAGTTTTTTCTTTCGTCCGAACATTGTTTTTGGTTGATTGTGTGATTATGATCTTCTCTTAACAAAAGGGCCCAATACTGTCTCATCAGAGGATTTTGAGATCTTGGTCTGTCTTTTACTTTTAAAAGATGCAAAAGAACATCCCAAGAATATGCAGTACCCAATGATAGACTTCCGAGTGTCTTTACAAGCAGCCTAGTTTGCATCACTGAAAGCTTGAACTGTGAAAAGGGCAGAAACTGGTTAGAAGAACCCAACAGCAGGAGCCTCTTTGAGATATATGAGAAGGTGAACAACAAAAGGCCCATGAGCTTCACAAGTCTTGGTAACAAATTGTGAGAGTTGTTGGACTGAGTAAGTGATATCAGGCCGAGTAAAGTTCAAGTACAAGAGCCTTTAGATTAACCTTCTGTATTTGTCTGGACCTGGAAAAAAAAAGGAATCTTGATTTGTAACCAAATGTAAGCCTGGAGATAAAGGTGTATTGCAGGTTTGGAATATTGCAAGTCAACATCAAGTATTGGATCCATGGTATATTTTCTTTGACAAAGGTATGTGCCGGTGGGGCCGCCAGAAATATGCATTCCCAGAAAGTATTTTGCCAACCCCAGGTTTTTTATAGTAAACAACTTATCCAAGTAAGTTTTGAACTATGTGATTAACTCAAGGTAAGAGGCAATGATCAAGAAAACATCTACATAGACCAAGAATACTAAGAACTAGTCTGCCTGCAGACTATAGCAGGGCAAAACTTTGCAACTTATCCCTTAATTCATTATTCTACTCCTTTCCAGCTCGTTTAAGGCCATATAGACTTCTCTACAGCTTGCATACTTGCCAAGGGGCTGCTTTGTGGTGCCCTAGTGGTGGTTTCATATATACTTCATCCTTGAGAAAATCATGCAAATAAGCATTGTTCACATCCAATTGAAAGATATCCCAACCTTTCACAGTTGCAACAGCTAGGAACAATCTGATAGTAACCAACTCTGCCACAGAAGAAAAGGTCTCATCATAGTCTAATCACTGTACTTGAGTGAATCCCCTAGCTATTAATCTTGCTTTATACCTCTTGATAGAGTCATTTGCCTTTAACTTGATTCATTTGCACTCCTTCAGGTAGATTGGCAAGAATCCATGTGTAATTAGCCTCTAGTGCTTAAGCTCTGTAGTCATTGTATCTACCATTCATGTTGTTTGATGGCTTGATGATATGTGTGTGGCTTTCTAATGACAAAACTTCAGAATAAAGGTACTATGGGCAGATCCTTAGGAGACTTGTGAGGGCAGGATATGAGATAACATCGGTAGAAAGTTTGGTAACATAATCAGTCAACCAAGTTGGTCTGTTTTTCTGCCTGTGGCCCCTTCGCAAAGTTTCTGTAGGAAGAGCTGCTAAAGTAGGATCAAAAGATAACCGGGGAGTAGGAGCAGGAATTTCTAATTTAGGAAAATGAAGTGGGAAGGGAGTTTGATTAGTGGATGGATGACACATATTTGTGTAAGGGAATATAGTGAGAAAAAATATATCTCTAGAGATGAGCAACTTAAATGTGTCCAAAGCAAGCATCTAATAACCTTTCTTCCTAAGGCACAACCAAGAAACAGGCATTTAAGAGATCCTGGGGCAAATTTGGGCTTATGTGGCAAAGTGTTAGCAACATAAGCTAAACATCCAAAAGGCTTCATGTGTGTTAATCTGAAGATCTTTCCTATAAGATCTCATATGGAGATTTCCAATTCAATACTTCAGAAGAAATTATGTTGATAACAAAGGCACCAATCAACACTGAATATGGACAAAACGTGACAAGCATATTTGATGTGAACATGAATGCTCTTGCCATTTAGAGGAGGTGTTTTTGTTTCCTTTTAACTACACCATTTTGTTATGGTGTATGGGAACAAGATGTCTCATGGATAATCCCCAAGGATAATAAAAAATTTAGTTGTGGCATCATTAATAAATTATGTGCCATTATCACTCCTAATAACCTTAAGATGCTTATGAAACTAAGTTTCAATCTTCTTGATGAAGAGAGTTACTGTTTGGAGTGTCTGAGATTTTTAGGATAAGATATATATCTAGGTGGCTCTACTGTAATCACAACCATAGTAAGGAAGTAGGGTGTATTTGTGACACATTCCTCTTTACAAGGGTCACCTAAATCAACATTGATCATGTAAAAAATATCAGAAGTTCAGATGGATGATAGATAAAAGGAATATCTCTAATGTTTGGCTTTATAGAATAATTCACATGACTTGAGTTTATTAATAGCATCAGAGTGCAAAGAGGCTTAAGAGCATGTACATGTTGAATGGAAATAATATATGAATGGCCTAACATGTGATGCCATGTATTAAGTGACAAATTACATGATAAAGAAAGAAGAAAGTCATTAGAATGAACATAAAGATTGAGAAAGTACAGTTTGTGCTCTAGAGTTCCTTAAATTAGGATTCTATTAGTCCTCTTGTCCTGTATAAAGCAAGGGAATTTGTGAAAATACATTTGAGAGGTAGAGCATTGGTTAACTGATGAACGGATTGGAGATTATATTTGAGAGGAAGATATAGGACATTTGTGAGGGTAATTTGAGAGTTTAGTTTCACTTGGCTAGACTGAGTAACTTGTTTAGTGGAACCATTAGGTAATATCATAGACACAAGCTTAGGTAGATCATTCAATTTAGTCATAACTTTCTGATCAAATGTGTCTACTTGGCCTAGTGTCCAAAATCTACACACAATTATTATTAGAGGCTACAATGAAAAAAGTAGTACGTGCTCTGTCAATAAACGGAGATTTTCATAAGAAAACGTACTTAGAATCGAACTTGTTTGGTGAATTTAGAGGCTCTAAACTCCCATTTATTGTGCTTATTATATTTTCTCTCTTGTGTCGGAAAACCCGTGTTTTAAGTATTTTTTCAGGTAAAAAAAGTCAATGATCGGAACAATTGAAGAAAATATGAAGGAAAAGGGCAAAAAGGATATTGAAGAGGGCCCACATGATCGATTCGTGTGGCCCAGCTATAAGGCACATGACCCGTGTGCTATTCCGGGCGATTTCAGAGCTTTTCGATCTCACACGACCGGGTCGTGTGACACATAGCAAACTCACACGACCCGTGTGAGAGTCCAGGGAGAAATCCATTTTTAAGATGTGACACGACTAGGTCGTGTGAGTCAGTACAAACTCACACGACCCGTGTGAGGATCTGGAGCAGAAATGGGCTTTTAGCCTAAAACTCTCTTTTTTGGCCCATTTAGCGAAAAACCCCAAATTGTACTCAAAACTCACCCTACTTTTCAGATTTTGGTATCACACTTCATTTTATATACTTTTTAGAGAGAGATTTCTTCGAGAGCAAGTTGGGGAGAAATACATTGTTGAAGATCAAGTTGAAGATTAATTAGTTTTTATCTTTCCATTTTAATTTAATATTTATATGAACATGATTATGTCTATATGTTTTTGTTTATCTTCATTATGATTATGGTTGGCTAAATTTCCTTAATCTAGGTTTAGAAAGTAGATTATGGGTGATTAGTGCTTATTAGTCAACTAATTCAACTCCGTGTTATGTTATTAGTTGATTAATTGTTTATAATGTTTGCTGAATGATTTGATCACTTGTTTAACATTTTATTATGGATTAAATTGGAACCGAGAGGGTTTTTTTTTAGTCCGAGATCACATTAATCAACATGGTTAAGCAACATAATCGAGAGAGTTGAGTTAATCGTGGGAACTAGGATCTTAGGATCGATCAGGAGTTATATTTTATTAATTAACCGGAGACGGTGATTAATCCTATATAATACACACATAATTTACTTCGAAAGGGGGATTTACATATTATTGTGATCATTCTGTAATACGTAGCATTCATTTTTTTAAAAGTTGAATTAATCAGATTAATAATGATTGGATGCCCAAAATTGAAATCTAACCCTAGATTATCCTTAATTAATCAGTTAATCTCTACGATTTGCTCCTTAATTAATATTGTTAGTTTAATTCCTAGTTTAATTCATATTTAGTCTAAAGTTACCAAAACCCAAGTACACGATCTTCTAGTTACGTATTAAACGCTTATTACAATTTGTGTATCCGAAATCGAGTCAATTCCTCGTGGGATCAACTGTGTACTTGCTTTGTACTACTATTGATGTCGTACACTTGTCGTTGTTCATTTTAGTAGTTTTAAACTAAGACGTGTCAAGTTTTTGGCACCGTTTGCGGGGAATCAGGAACGATAGCCGGATAATGTTGTTATAGGTGTTTTGTGATACTCTAGACACTTTTATTTTATTTCCATTTTACTTTGATTTATTTGTTGATTTGTTACAAATCGAGCTTAAGGGTGATCTCTTTGATCATTTTACAAAGAGTTAATGCACTTGAGGTTATAAGGGTTAGAAGGACTACTACCAATTGACCTGAAATTGAGGCGTCTTGTAGACACAACCAAGGGAGAAAAAATAGAGAGAAAGATATGGACAACGAAGGAAATGATCAAAGGGGTATTAATCATGTTGAGAGAAGTATTCCTCCAATTCTGATGGATCAAGCGAATATCTATCATCTAATGATCGAAATGATACGAAAGCAACAAGAGGAAGTAAACGCTCTTAGAAATTGGAGGGAGCAAGTACTCTACCTACCACTTCAAGATACCATCCAAGATTTCCTGCAACCAGTCGAAAATCGGAGCTTCGATGGAATGGGTAGAGAACCGAACAATGCAGTGAACTTTGAGCTAAAACCGGCACTCATCAATATTATCCAACAAAACTAATTCAAAGGACAAGCAAGTGAGGACCCCAATTTGTACTTATCTACATTCCTAGAAGTTTGTGGGACAATTCAGACCAATTAGGCCCCTCTTGATAAAATCAAGCTTCATCTCTTCTCTTTCTCATTGAGGGATAGGGTGAAGCAATGGTACAACTCACTCGCCAATAAAGGCATAAGGACGTGGGACGATATGTCCCAAATATTCCTTCAGAAATACTTTTCGGCAGGTAAGACCATCAGATTTAAAGGGGAAATCACGCAATTCTGGCAGTTTGATGATGAACCATTATGGGAGGCATGGAAGTGTTTCAAGGATCTAATAAGAAAATGCCCCAACACGGTTTGCAAGAGAGGGAACAAGTCTGTTATTTCTATGACGGTCTATTCGGACTAACAGGGGTGATCTTAGATGCGGTTGATGGTGGATTATTATTCTCAAGAACAATTAGAGATATGATGTCAATTATCGATGACATGACTTCTAATTCGTATCAATGGCTGAACGAGAGAAACAATACAAGGATAGTGGCCAGTGTAGTTGAAAAGGATGCTTGCTCTTCTCTATTGACATAAATGACAACTTCGTCAAAGTAATTAGAGTCACTATCTCAAGCCGCCACTTCGATTCAAGCGTAACAAAGTGTGAAGAATGTTGTTTCTCAAGAAGAGCCTGAAGATTGTAGTTTCCTTCATCAAAGGAATGATCACAACAACATCCACACTCGGGGAAAAATCGGTATTCGGACTACAGTCATAATCAGCATCAATCAAGTCACTACCAACTGGTTGCAAAAGGTCACCAAAACCTTTCTTATGCTAATTCGAACAATTCAATCTAGCCACCACCCGAATTCTCTGTTACCAATAGGGTAATAAACAAAGACAGAAAGCCAAGCCTAAAGGAACTCTTGACATCTTTCATTTCAAGAACGGGGTGAAGGAATGTCGCAAATGGACAACTCTTTTGCGAAGTTTCAAGTCGACGTAAACAAGAGTATTGTGATGAATGAGGCCGACATCAACAGCTTGCAATTGCAAATGAGCCAATTAGCTCAAGTCATTAGCCCCCAACACCACAAGGGACAGTTTCCTCTTGACATGGTAAAGAACCCCAAAGAGCAGTGCCAAGCAATTCAATTAAGGAGCGGAGTCAGGTATGAAGGTCAAAGTTACCGGTGGATAGTGACCAAGAAAAAAGAGCATCTAGAAGAACAAGCAAAGCCCAAGGATCTTGGAGAAACGAGTGAAAAAGGGTCGCAAAGCCAAACTCCACTCCTAACTCTACTCTTCCTATATATGTCCCTCCCCTTCCATTTCCTCATAACATACCAAAATAAAAAAGTTGGATGATTAATTTGCTAAGTTTTTGGTAATTTTCAAGAAATTGCATGTTAATATTCATTTTATTGATGCTTTGCAGCAAATGCCTAACTATTCAAAATTCTTGAATGATGTGATATAAAAATAAGCGTAGGTTAGAGGTGTATGAGACGCGTAACTAACCGAGGAGTGTAGTGCCGTTATTAAAGAAGAATCCCTCAAAAGAGGAAATACCTAGGTAGCTTTACAATTTCATGTATTATTAGGGATGAAAATTTTGAAAAAGCGTTATGTGACCACGGGGCAAACATTAATCTCATACCACTTTCTATATTTAATAAATTGGAAATTGGAACCATGAAACCTAACACTATTGCCTTACAAATGGTTGGTAGCTCTTTGACTTATCCAAAAGGGATAGTGGAGGATGTGTTGCTCAAAGTAGGTGAGTTCATCATCCCGGTGGACATTGCAGTTAGTCTTGGACATGAATGAGGATAAGGAAGTTCCCTTGATTTTAGGCCGCTCCTTTCCAGCAACGGATGGAGCCCTCATTAATGTCCAAAAGGGGAACTCACCCTATAAGTGAACAACGAGAAGGTCATGTTTTCGATTTATAAAGCAATGAGGTTTCATAATGTGGATGAGGTTAATGCTATCGAGGAATGGAATGCTTTAGACTTGTTAGAAACCAATGATATAAGAAATCTCATGACTTCTACTGAAATTAATCTTTTAGAAATATATTTGCACGAGTCCATATTTGCATGTGCTAACAATGAAGTTGAGAGTGTTGATGTTATGGATAGTGATAGTGCACTGAATTACTTGCAGGAGGTGCACAAAGAGGAAATTGCTTGATTAAAGTTGGAATTGGAAGAGACAACCAAGTCCAAAAAGCCCAATAGTAGTGAGAAAGAAGGACCTAAAGTTGAATTAAAGCCACTTCTCGACCACATGAGGTATGAATACCTTGATGAAGGTACGAAATTTCTGGTTATAATTTCTGCATATCTTAATGAAAGTGAATGTTAAAAATTTGCTTGGAGTTTTGAGAAAGTTTAAGAGTGCTATTGGATGGTCCATCTCGGATCTCAAGGGGGTTAGCCCCGCTATTTGCATGCATAAATTTTGATGGAAGAGGATAATAAACCGAGTGTGCAATATCAACGGAGGTTAAATACGATTATGCAAGAGGTGGTGAGGAAAGAAGTTTTAAAATGGTTAGATAATGACATAGTTTTCCTTATATCCGATAGCAAGTGGGTGAGTCCTACCCATGTAGTGACTAAGAAGGGTGGAACAACATTGGTCAAGGTGAGTGATTTGGAAGAGACAACAACTAGGTTGATAACCGCTTGGAGGGTATGTATTGACTACTGAAAGTTGAATGCCGCCACTGGGAAAAATCATTTCCCACTTCCATTTCTTAACCAAATGTTGGATAGATTAGTCGGCGATGAGTTTTATTATTTTTTGGATGGGTACTCCGGGTACAATTAAATCATGTTATCCCCGAAATATCAAGAAAATTCTGCATTTGTATGTCCATATGGTATTTTTGGATTTAGGCGAATGTCCTTTGGTTTGTGTAATGCTCCGGCTACTTTTCGGCGTTGCATGATGGCTATGTTTAGCGGTTCGATTGAAAATGCTATGGAAGTATTTATGGATAATTTTTCTGTATTTGGCTCATCTTTCGATCGTTGCTTGTTTAATTTATCTCTAGTCTTGCAGTGATGTGAAGATACTAACCTTATCTTAAATTGGGAGAAATACCATTTTATGGAAATGAAAGGTATAGTGTTGGGGCATGTGAGGAAGTGTTCAATCTCATCAAGTGAGCTATACTTTGAAATAGGATGTGTTGGGAATGTGGAACCGGAATCAAGAAGTGAAGAACCGGATGGATGAACCGGGTTTTAGCATGAAGAAGTCAATCTGTTCAGAATAAACCGGGTTCGTGGTTGTTGGTGATAACCGTCAGTTGTGACGAGTCTGTTTCAGGTTTGTGACGGAAAAAACCATCACATTTGTCCGGTAGCAGAGGTCAGCATCATTCAGTTAGAACTTCTTGGTCAGTTACGTTCGAGCTACAATACATATATCATTGGAAAGCTCTCTTCCAGGAGAAACAACACTACGTCGAGTAATTTCCTTTATTCATAGATTACAGAGAGAATTAGAGAGTTCTTGATTTCTGCCCTAGTTTGTTCCAGAATTGGGCGTTTTCATTTCTGAGTGTAATTTCTGTAATTGTTTGAATATCTTAGTGAATTGAGGTGTGTCTTGCCTCCGTGGATGTAGTTCATCTTGAACGAACCACGTAAAACGAGTGCGTGATTCATTTATATTTCCAGTTCTGCGCAAGATCACTTCGGCCACAACTCTGGCCGAATTGTTTGTGTGTTTTCAAATTGTTAATCTTCGAACTCATTCCAGAATCTTAGTGTTGTGTGATTAGGAGTTGATTTTACTAACAAGTGGCGCCGTCTGTGGGAAACAACTCGCACATTTTGAAGAAGAGAAGGAATGGCTGGTATGAAGATAGATTTTGAGAAGTTCACTGGAAGGAATGATTTCACATTGTGGAAGATCAAGATGAACGCAGTATTGGTTCACAATGGCCTTGATCTTGCATTGATACCTCTGGAGTCATGGGAAGAAACTGAGAAACCTAAGTTTGCATCAGTGGATAAGAAGGCCCTAAGTCTTATCTTCTTATGTTTGGGGGATAAACCGTTGAGGGAGGTTTCAAGATGCAAGAGTTCCTCAGAAGCATGGAGGAGATTGAAAGAACTGTATCAATCAAAGTCAGTTTCCAACAAACTGTTCCTGAAGCAGAAGATGTTGGCCTTCAAGATCACTGAAGACAAGGTAATTTCTAATCAACTTGATGAGTTCATTAAGATGATTGAAGAATTGGAAGATCTGGATGTGAAATTGGAGGAGGATGACAAGGCATTGATGGTGTTAAACATTCTTCCAAAATCCATGGAAAGCTTTAAGGATGCCTTGATGTATGGGAGAGATGATCAGCTATCCTATGATGGAATAGTGAAGGCTCTGAGGTCTAAATGTTTCCAGACTCAAGGTGATAAAGGCATGGTGCAACCTGGAGAAGGACTGAATGTTAAATTCAAGAAACCTTGGCAAGGCAAGAAGGGACAGAATGTTAAAGATCCAAAATCTGGGGATTCTAATCCTAAGAAGGGGAATGACTGGGTTGAGAAGAGGAAATGCTTCAAGTGCAAACAGCCAGGTCACTTGAAGAAGGATTGTCCTAAGAGAAATAAGAAAGCTGGAAATCAAGGGGCAGAAGCTGCTGCTATTGATCATCAACAAGACCCTCCAGAAGTGTTAAATATTACTGATTCAAGAATGGTAAAGGAATGGGTTCTGGACACCGGGTGTTCCTTTCACATGTGTCCTCATCAGTCATGGTTTGATGAACTGAAGAAAGAAGATGGTGGAAATGTTCTCCTGGGAAATGACCAATCATGCAAGGTCAAAGGAGTTGGATCAGTGAGCATAAGGATGTTTGATGGTGTGGTCAGAATCATCTCAAATGTTAGGTATGTTCCTGGCCTTAAAAGGAATCTTCTATCTCTTAGCTCTTTGGTAACCAGTGGATGTCAGTTTAGCTCAGTAGATGGATTCTTGCATATCACAAAACATGGAAAAATGGTGATAAAAGGCAGACAGCATAATGGGCTATTTATCCTGATTGGTTCACCTGTTGTTGGGAGTGTGGATATGGTCTTGAAAAATTCTGAGATGGCTAAATGGCACAAGAGACTTGGACACATAGGAGTGAAGGGATTGAAGGAATTGTCAAAGAGTGGAGTAATTGGAAATCTGGGAAATCAAGAACTGGAGTTCTCTGATCAGTGTGCTCTGGGCAAATCCAAGAAGTTGCCCTATGGAAAGGGAGTTCACACAACTCAAGAACCACTTGATTATGTTCACTCTGACCTATGGGGTCCTGCAAGAACAGAATCTCATGGTGGTGCAAGGTATTTCATGTCCTTGATTGATGATTACAGCAGAAAGGTGTGGATCATGTTGATGAAGAACAAGAGTGATGCCTTTCATAAGTTCAAAACATGGTTGATCCAACTGGAAAATGTCAAAGGGAAGAAGCTGAAGCATCTGAGGACTGATAATGGACTGGAGTATCTCTCTACAGAGTTTACAAACTTCTGTGAAGAAAAAGGAATCAAGAGACACAGGACTGTACCAATGAATCCTCAACAGAATGGAGTTGCAGAAAGGTTTAACAGGACTCTTCTTGAAAGAGTGAGGTGTATGCTGTTGGATGCTGGGTTGCCAAAGGTGTTTTGGGGAGAAACCATTGCTACAGCATGCTATCTCATCAACAGGTCACCCTCATCAGCAATTGGGTTCAAAACACCTGAAGAGGTGTGGAGTGGACAGAAACCAAGTTATGAAGGGTTAAGGGTGTTTGGGTGTCTTGCTTTTGCCCATGTCAAGCAAGATAAGCTAGATGCAAGGGCTCTCAGATGTGTGTTTCTTGGATATCCGGATGGAATGAAGGGTTACAGATTGTGGTGCTTAGAAACAGGAAATCAGAAGATAATCACAAGTAGAGATGTGAAGTTTAATGAGAATGTGATGGCTTACACCTCTACAGGCTCTAAGGAAGAATTTGATGGTGCTGAAGAGACAGAGGAGATATCAATTCAGGTGGAGCACCCCGTAGAAGATAATCACACACCTCAACCACAAGAAGATTTACAAGAGAGTGATTCATCATCTGAAGAAGAGGCACAAACTGGACCTTCACAAAATATCAGGGAATACAGCATTGGAAGGGATAGGCCCAGAAGAAAAATCAACAGACCTGATTTCTATGGCCAAGCAGGGAGTGTCTATTATGCCTTAAGTGTTGCTGAAGACTTGGAATCACAAGAGCCTAGTAGTTTTCAAGAAGCACTAGACTGTGAAGAAGGTGAACACTGGATACAGGCAATGACAGAAGAGATGGAGTCTCTGGAAAAGAATAAAACCTGGATATTGGTGGATAAACCAAAAGGTCAGAAACTTGTAAGCTCCAAATGGATATACAAGAAGAAACTAGAGACAGCAGGATCCAAACAGGTGAGGTTTAAACCAAGATTGGTAGCTAGGGGCTTTACACAAAGAGAAGGAATTGATTTCAATGAGGTTTTCTCCCCAGTAGTAAAGCACTGCTCAATCAGGCTGCTTTTATCAAAGGTCACACAGGAGGACATGGAACTACAACAACTGGATGTAAAGACAGCATTCTTACATGGAGAACTCAATGAGGAGATATATATGAAACAGCCAGAAGGTTTTGTTGTTCCTGGGAAAGAAGACCAAGTATGTTTACTGAAGAAGTCACTATATGGACTTAAACAAAGTCCAAGACAGTGGAACAAGAGATTCAATGACTTCATGATCAGTGTTGGCTTTGTAAGAAGCCTTTATGACAGTTGTGTTTACTTCAACAAAGGTTCAAAGCAAGATAAAGTTTTTCTTCTATTGTATGTGGATGACATGCTAATTGCCAGTAGGAACAAGCAGAGGGTACAATGGTTGAAGGATAGACTTAATGCTGAATTTGACATGAAAGATCTGGGAGAAGCCAAGAAGATATTGGGCATGAACATTCTAAGAAATAGAGAAGCTGGAGTACTTTGGTTATCTCAGAGACAATACCTACAGAAAGTACTGGAGAGGTTTCATATGCATGAAGCTAAACCTCTCTCCACTCCAGTTAATCTACAGAAGAAACTTTCCAAAGAACAATGCCCAAAGACTGAAGAGGAAATCATACAGATGAGCAATATCCCTTATGCAAGTGGAGTTGGAAGTCTTATGTATGGAATGATCTGTAGCAGGCCTGATTTGGCATATGCTGTATCATTGGTAAGCAGGTTCATGTCAAATCCAGGAGTTGAACATTGGGAAGCTTTGAAACATGTGATGAGGTATTTAAAAGGATCAGTGAACATGTCACTGAAATTTGAGAAGAAAGTAGATGGTAATACTGTTGCATTGGAGGGGTTTGCTGATTCTGATTTTGCAGCAAACGTGGACACAAGGAAGTCTATTTCTGGATTTGTGTTTACCTTATATGGGACAGCCATCAGCTGGAGGAGTGCACAACAATCTGTTGTGGCACTATCAACTACAGAAGCAGAATATATCTCTTTAACTGAAGCTATCAAAGAGTCAATCTGGTTGAAAGGGGTGTTGAGAGATTTGGATATCATGCAAAAGTGTGTGGTAATCTACTGTGATAATCAAAGTGCTTTACATCTTGTGAAACACCAAGCATTTCATGAAAGGTCAAAACACATTGATGTTAGGTTACACTTTGCTAGAGATATCATAGATTCTGGGACTGTGGAGGTGAAGAAGGTACACACATTGCATAATCCTGCTGATTTTCTTACAAAGGGTGTACCTGGAAACAAAGTGGATCATTGCTCTAGCTTGCTGCAGCTTGAGCAATGTCATGAAGAGCATTAACAGAAAGGCAGTGATGAGGCAGGAAGAGGTACACTTGATTCATTGAGGTGGAGATTTGTGAGGAAGTGTTCAATCTCATCAAGTGAGCTATACTTTGAAATAGGATGTGTTGGGAATGTGGAACCGGAATCAAGAAGTGAAGAACCGGATGGATGAACCGGGTTTTAGCATGAAGAAGTCAATCTGTTCAGAATAAACCGGGTTCGTGGTTGTTGGTGATAACCGTCAGTTGTGACGAGTCTGTTTCAAGTTTGTGACGGAAAAAACCGTCACATTTGTCCGGTAGCAGAGGTCAGCATCATTCAGTTAGAACTTCTTGGTCAGTTACGTTCGAGCTACAATACATATATCATTGGAAAGCTCTCTTCCAGGAGAACAACACTACGTCGAGTAATTTTCCTTTATTCATAGATTACAGAGAGAATTAGAGAGTTCTTGATTTCTGCCCTAGTTTGTTCCAGAATTGGGCGTTTTCATTTCTGAGTGTAATTTCTGTAATTGTTTGAATATCTTAGTGAATTGAGGTGTGTCTTGCCTCCGTGGATGTAGTTCATCTTGAACGAACCACGTAAAACGAGTGTGTGATTCATTTATATTTCCAGTTCTGCGCAAGATCACTTCGGCCACAACTCTGGCCGAATTGTTTGTGTGTTTTCAAATTGTTATTCTTCGAACTCATTCCAGAATCTTAGTGTTGTGTGATTAGGAGTTGATTTTACTAACAGGGCACAAAGTCTCGGTTGCGGGACTCGACGTAGACCGAGCTAATATAGTTGCTATCGAGAGGCTACCACCTAATGAGAAGGGAGTCCGAAGTTTTATAGGCCATGCTGATTTTTATCGAAGGTTTATTCGGGATTTTTCAAAAAATGTTAAACCTTTTTTTCACCTATTAGAAAAACATGCTACTTATGTCTTTGATGATTCGTGTTTACAGGCATTTGAGGTATTAAAGAAAGCTTTGGTGTCAGCACCAGTCTTGGTATAACCCGATTGGAACCAACCATTTGAGCTCATGTGTGATACGAGCGACATAGCAGTTGGGGTAGTCTTGGGACAGAAGAAAGACAAGATTTTTTGAGTAATATACTACGCAAGTAAAAGCCTTGATCCGACTCAATCAAACTACACAACAACCGAAATGAAGATGTTGGCGGGAGTGTATGGATTCGACAAGTTTCGGGCCTATCTTATGGGCACGAAAACAATTGTATACACAGATCATGTGGCTATTAGATATCTTTTCGGCAAAAAGGATACCAAGCCAAGGCTCATTTGATGGATCTTTCTCCTATAAGAGTTCGACTTGGAAATCAAGGATCGAAAAGGGTGTGAAAATGTTGTACAAATCATCTTTCGCGAATTGAGAACGAAATGGATAAAAAAATCAACAAGAGGTGATCAAAGAGATATTTCCCGATGAATACTTTATGATGGCCATTGCTCTACTTTCATGGTATGCTAACATCGTGAACTATTTAGTTTTTGGAGCAACACCACTCGAGCTTGCACCACATCAAAAGAAGAAGTTCTATCATGAAGAAAAATTCTACATGTGGGATGATCAATTCCTTTTATGGAGATGTGCCGATTCAATAATCTGGAGTTGTGTGTGGGAGGAAGGAGAGCATTCTCGAGCTATTAGGAGGTTTATGCGGATGATGGAACAACTGGAAACCTACCATCTGCAAGCAGGACATTACAACCCAACACCGCCATTCCCCTAAGAAGAATTTGTAAGTGATCGAACACCTTCTTTACCAAACTATTTTAAGCTTTTTCGACTATAGCTAAAATAGTTTGAGGGGGAGAGTCTTGAGGTGTTATTTGTTAGTGTTGCTAGTAGTGCTTCTGCTTCTCAGTTATCTTTACATTGTTTTTTATTTATGCATATTGAACTTGATTAAACTAGTTGAGCCGTAGTACTGTTTTGTATTAGTTGAACTAGAATTATGTTGTCTTTATTTTTGTTGATGATTGTTACTTTTTGAATGAAATAAATGTTTTTGCCAAAACTTTGAAGAGACATTATTGAAAGGAGGAGAAAATAAGTAGAAAGGTATTGGGAATGTATTATTGAGGATATAAATAAATTATTTTGTGCTTGAAAGAGTAGAAATACATGTGCATGTGGGTTGAGAAATAGAAAATATAGGTAATATGAGCCAGTGAGGTTTTGAGCCTAATGTATGAACTTCAATTTTTCAAGTTCAATTTTTCATTGAAGCAGTACCTGCTCTGTGCACAAAGTCTTCAGTAGAATCACAAGGAGCGGTGATGCTCGAACCTTTTGAGGTGAAGAACTTAACCAGATCTTTCTGAATGATGTTGTAAATATAAGGAGAAGTAGTAGAGCAATATCCAATGGAGTCTTGGGTTGACTAACTTCAGTGGAATTGGCATATGATTTCTTCCTTTATTCCATCATTACCTTGTGCTAATTAGGAATACCACGTAGTTTGAAGCACTCAAATATGTCATGCCCCAGTCAAGTACAATGTTCACAGATCAGCTTGGCCTTCTCTTCCTTAAGTCATTTGTAAGGTGATTTGCCTTGAGCCATAGGCTTAACATGAGGAGCTTAATCAATTTTAGAATAACCTATTCCTCTAGAGTAAGAGGCACAAGTGGTCGCAGGTTTCACCATCATAGCAGTTGTGTAAATGTTTTCAGGACACATCTAGATAACATCCTTCTATTTTTCTACCCTTAAAATCATTGCATAAACTTAGTTAACACATAGAGCTGGATCCATGACCAGGATCTGACTTTGAAATTGTCATATGCCTCACCTATCCCCATGAGGAACTGCATCATCTTCAATTCTTGATCATTCTTATAAGCAGCTCTTCCAATCTCACAATTGCAGAAAGCTGGTGGTCTCAAGTTGCCATACTTATCCCAAAGAGCTTTGAGTCTTCTAAAATAAGTTGCAACCGAGTTAGTTCCTTGTGAGATGTTGCCTATTTGTCTTTGAATTCATTAGATTATCCCTGAGCTAAATCATACCATAGATATTTCTCATATTTGGAAAATATTACCCAAATCACGTACGCTAGATTCCATCATGTTTAAGATCCATGAAGTAAATGTTTCATCAACACGTTTCTCTTGTGCGTACTCATCACCAGGGGCGCTCAGAGGTATGAGTTTCTCGTTGATAAAATTGAGCTTACATTTTGCAGATAATGCTAGTAACATAGCTTATTTCCACGCCATATAATTAGATCCGGTCAGAGGATGACTGACGAGGATAATGTGTGGATGATCAACATTATTTGGAAATAGAGGATCATTCGGGGAGATTATGGTAGATTTCACCGGAGTAGTGGCCGAAGTGGTCACCTGAGTAGCTGCAGCAGTGTTGAAATTTACCACAGTAGCAGTATTTTAGCCGGAAGGAAGTGTCGGCATACCATAGTGATACTAGCAAAGAGAGATGAGAGACAATTCATGGCGGCAAGTTAAAAATGTTTCTTGATAATCTGAAAAACTGAATTACGTCACTTGAAAATAATGTTATATATTCCTACTCATGCTCCAACCAACCAATAGGCTTTCACCTGTGAGTCATTACAACTAATATGAATATGACTGATACACATTGTGTATACATGCTTTTAGGCCTATTTAGACGATCATTTTGATAACATTTGCATACAATTTCGGTTGTCTTATGTTTCATTTAATTATGTTGAGCCGAATGGTGTGTTTGCTTATTTTGTAGTTAAAATTCCATATTTTAAGGTCAAAAGGCCATTAGGATGAAGTTTGAAGATGAAACGAGCAAGAAAAGAGGTGAAACAGTGAAAAGAGCGAAATGCATCGTCAAATCCTATCCCGACACGGCTTTAGTATTTTGCTCATATCTTGAGATATACATGTCCAAATAAGATGGAACCAGTGGCACTGAAAACTTAATTCAAAGGGCTACAACTTTTCCAAACATAGCCAAAGATAAAACCGAACCAGAATACCTCCAAATATGGCTTTGAAGTTGGACAAGCATTGCAATTTCAGCTTATTACTTGGCCCACAGGTTAATAAGACGTGTTTTTGAGCCGATTTTCTCATCCCACATCATATTTTGTCCCACTTTATCCTAGATATGTACTCCTATAAATACCCCCCAAGACTTTATACATCCTTCATACTTTTGATCATCTTGAGATATTGAGACTTAAATTGGAAAGCAAGAAACAAGAGGCGAAGATCAAGATTTCAAGTTTAGTCGTTTATCATTTATTATTATTTACTTCCATTGTTTGTATATAAACTATAAAGATATGTTAGATTTAATTATGAACATGAGTAGCTAAACAACCCCTTTGTGTTCTGGGGCTAGAAAGTAGGTTTTCGTTCGACTATGTTTTTATTATCATTTTTATTCTAGACTCTGTTCAATGTTCTTATCCTGTGTGCTTGTGCTTGTTCTTATGAATTTATCAATCTGAGTAATTGATTTATTCTAATTTCTTAATAACTCGACGTCGGAGAGGGGAGGATTGTTAATAGGCTTACAATACATAGCATGTGTCAATAATTGTCCGAGGGGAGTGAGGTACTTGTGTAGGCATTGGTCTTAGGATTCTTTTGGAGTTGCGTACGTATAGTTAGCCCGATAGAGTAATTATTCGTACGTAATCAACACATTAGCGTTGTTCGAGAGGATAACTAACTAGAGTACTGACGCCTAATAAGAACTTGAATTCGATTTAAAGTCTAGAATATTAGGGTAATTGAACATAGGAGATTGTAACAAAAATTGGACCCTAGGATACATCTTTAATACTTTATTTCTTCCCTAATCGTTATTTGCTTACCATCTTTGAGAGTTCTACTTGTTTACTTGTTTTCTTTACAACTTTAATTTTAGTTTAATCACAACAATCATCCTTATTCGAGAGTCTAGATAGAACTGGATTACTCCATCCAGGGTACTATATTAGCATAAATAATAGTCTTTGTGGGATAAACCTTGACCATTACTATCAAAAGTTGCACTGTATACTTGCGGTAATATTAGGGTTAGAAAAAGCATTGTCAAGTTTGGCGCCATTGGGGGACTGGTAACTGTGTTAATTTCTATTTTGATAAATAGTTCATTGTTACGCTAGACATTTATTTTCTGCACTTTATTTTTAATTTTTTTTTTTTTTTTTTGCATTCCGAGTTTTATCTTTTGCTCTTTGCCTGTGATTTAAAGTAGTGCATGCACAGTCGATCGAAGGGAAAAAGTTATCTTGTGCCTTTTGACGTTAAAATTGAAGCAACTACTAAAAGACACAGAGCAAGGAGAAATCCAATGCTCGAGATGGCCGGGTTACCGGAAAATATAACTCAAGAGGAAATTAATTAGGCGGTTGTTCGGGGCAGTGGCATAATAGAATGCTAACATATAAAATCTATAGACTCAGGTGAATGACATATCTCAACAGCCCCTGCTACAACCATAAGCTCAGCATCAGGTTGATCCTGAAGAAGATCTTACACCTATACGGGACTGTCTTTGTCCCGTAGCTAATGGAAACTATGGAGGAGTCGAATAGCCACCAATAAATGTCAACAACTTTGAACTTAAGCTAACATTGATCTCCATATCTAAGAGAATCAGTTTGGTGGGGGGGCACTAGAAGACCCCAATGTACACGTAGGCCAGTTCAAGTGAGTTCCGGAGACCCTAAGGTGAATGGAGTTCCACATGATCAAGTGAAGCTTAGGCTATTCTCTTTCTCTCTTAGAGATAATGCACTTACATGGTGTAATTCACACGAGAATATTACTACATGGGAAGATTTGAATAACAAATTTCTATTCAAGTATTTCCCACTAAGAAGGATGGTCAAATTGCAGAGTGAAATCACCTAGTTTAAACGGTTTGATGGAGCACCATTGGGTGAAGCTTGTGAGCATTTCCGAGATCTTCTCCAGTAGTGCCCTCAACATAGATTTACTGAGAAGTAACAAATTTGCTACTTTTATGATGGGCTACTTGGGCCCACAATAGTACTCGTAGATGCAGCATCAGGTGGATCAATATTGGCAAAGCATACAAGGGGTGCATTCACTATTTTGGATAAGATGGCCACTACTAGTTGGCAATAGCTGAATGAGAGAAATCAGCCTAGAAGAGTAGCCAGCATCACTAAGTGAGAAGACCAGAACAATTACGGCTCAATTGGCGACTATAACCAAGTAGTTCGGTATGCTAACTAGTGTCAGCTCACTCCAGCATACTGAGTCTAGTTTACATCAGCAACCTATGCAAGAAAGAGTTGAAGATGCTAATGATATGAATAAAAGGAACTTCAACAACTTCCAAGGCAATCGGCAGTTGAACAATCAGTATCCGCTGGGTATGAAGAATCATCCTAATCTCTCGTACAACAATCTGAACAATTCGCTCCAACCGCCACTGGGCTTCGCATTTTCAAATGGTATGCTACATGATGGAAGAAAGCCTACTCAAGAGGAAATTCTGCATTCACCTGAACAATTCGCTCCAACCGCCACTGGGCTTCGCATTTTCAAATGGTATGCTACATGATGGAAGAAAGCCTACTCAAGAGGAAATTCTGCATTCACAAGTGGCAAGGACTGATGAGAAGGTTGGACAAATTGAGAAGAGCAGGGGTTCCATGAAAATAGATATCGACAAGAAACTTGTCAATTACGAGGCTGGAATGAAGAAGCTCAAGGCTCCAATGAGCCAAATTGCACAAGACATGGGGTCCTTACACCAAAAGGGGCAATTCTTGAGTGATACAGTGGTTAATCCAAAGGGATAGTGCAATGCCATCTACTCGATGAATGATGCTAAGTGTGAGAGCCCGAAGCTACTAGTGGTTGAAGATTGGGTGATATAGAAGAAACAAGTGGAGGAGGACAACAATATTAAAGAGGAAGGTCACAAGTCGGTAAAACCAGGGGCTGAGAAACCTAAATCTAAATCTAACTCTGGCACTCCTATATACATTCCTCTCCCTAAATACATTCCTCCTCTTCCCTTCCCTCCAGCAGTATATAAAATGAAAAATGATCTTACTAATTGTGCTAAACCTTTAGAGGAGCTTGAAGGGATAAAAAAACTGAAGAAATCTGAGATAATTGAGCGAAAGGATGAATGCAGTGCTAGTGTAGAAAGTCTATATCTTTGTATGTTGATGATTTTTTGGATGTTTGTTTGTATAATTCATTTTTTTTTTACCTTGATCATATATATTATGTTAGTACATTGAATTTGCTGCATGAAGCACCAAAATAGAGCACTGATAGTGAGGGGTGAGCAAAGAAGAGCCTTGATTTGCCTATTGAACCATCTAGTAGTGCACGAGAGGAAAAGAACGAAGCGCATAAAAAAAAAAAAAAGAGGCAAATGTGCAAAGAGTAGCAAGTCCTAAAAAGAGCACTAACAGTATCATTCAACCAAGAAGAGCACCAAAAGTGAACTATTCAAGGAGTTTTTCTATACTTGCTCTATTGGTAGTCATAATTTTTTAAATGTATTGTATGATTTAGGATCGAGCATAAACTTGATGCCTCTAAAAAGATATAAGCAATTAGGACTAAGGATTGTGAAACAAGTCATTACTACTATTCAGTTGGCCGATGGATACTGAAGCCATATGGAGTAGTATAAGTTGTGTTGACTAAAGTGTCCAAATTTGAATTCCTAGTGATTTCCTAGTTATCAATATGCAATGAATTCTGATTTTCCTTACATCTTAGGCCGACCTTTCATGGCAACTAGCCAAGCTTTGATAGATGTGCATAAAGGGGAATCAACCTTTTGTATCCATGATGAGAAGGTATCGTTTCCTATATATAATAGGTCGGAGCTAAGTAGTATAACTAAGTGGTGTGCCGTCTATATGGTCGAACCCAAGGCTTATTTTTTTTGTGGAAAATATGAAAAATGGGTAGATTGTCTGCCTGAAGGCATAAAACTTAGCGCTTGTCGGGAGGCAACCCGGTGGTTATTGCTTTTATTTCCATTTTACTTATTTTACTTATTTTTTTTAGGACACTGACATTATGTGAGTGAAGATAGAGTTAAAAAAGTGCGAAAGAAGAGATAAATGAGTTCACGGGGTGAGTGCCGACCAGATTCGATTGCAAAGTTCGAGCTAAAGGCTGGAAGAGGTACCCTACCAGGCAGCGCTTTTGGCCTACCCGGGCAAAAGGTGTAATGGAATTATAGTGTCTTATTGACTGTGTTACGCGACCGAGCAATACTTTTTGGCCCGATCGTAAATGCCCTAACTTAGTCTTCATACGCGAGCAGACTCACAATTTTTAAGTTTTATCTTTTGAACTCGTCTCTAACATTGATATAAGTGCCACCAAGGTAACCTTGGTCTTCAACCAAGTTTAGGGGAGTGGGTAGAGGGGGATGTCTTGTTAGCTATACTTTTATTTTTCTATTTTGTTGCTTTTCATGCACTCGTTATATTGCTAGTTAATTGCATCATGTTGGGTAGTTAGGTTGTTTTTTTATTTGTTGCATTCTGTTTTAGTTATTTATTTAGTTGTTTTATTGAGTCGGTTTTGGTGAGTCAAAACTTAGATTTTGTGCTGTTAATTGTAATCTAAGAAGCTAAAAATGGTTGATTGGCCATGATGTGTTGATGAGGATTCAAGTTTAAAAAATATTATGACACATAGCCAAACATGATAAGCATAATTGAGACAAAATTGAGCATGCATATTGATTAATGATTAAATTAGCCTGTGAGAATTTGAGCTTTTAATTGAAACTTCCATCTTTGGAGCTATATATTGCATATTTCTTTAGGTGTGATTTGTTGGTCATTGTGTAAGCGTGTCTCTAGAACTTGTCTTGCGCCTGCTTACAAAAACTTTCGATTACATGTTGTGGATTTAGAAAGCGATTTTAGGCATTTCTTTTCCTTTAGCCTATTATTTGAGCCAAATTGGGCATTTTTACCAAATTTTATAAAATCCCTAGTCAGATGAACTTGTCGGGAAAATCGATCTAAATCACTAGAATTAGAATGACACTCTCAAACTAAAAGCGCGTGACTTGTGACATAAGTAGTATAAGAGATTGTTGAATCCACATGGAGGATTGTTTCGTAAGAATCGGCTTAAGCATGTTAGAGTAAATTAGGCCAAACGCAAATAAGAGTGAAAACTAAGCTAAACAACATAAATGCTAATAAAAGTAATGAAGGAGGGAATCGATCGACGGGGAGATATTCCCAAGGTTCGGGTTCACACAAGCTAGGAAGGTAAATCAAGTAAATACGAGTTAATAGTGGAATGAACGATGAAGGAAGGTCATGTAACCAATTTAGAAGTCCAAGTGGGCAAACAAGAGAGATTAACAAATCATCCAATTACAAAATAATTAGCCCTAATTCCAATTACTAAAGACCGGCTATGGAACTACTAAAGTCAAGATAAACTAATTAATTATGTAATTTAATTAACCTATTAATCCCCACCCCAAGTGAATTTTACGTAAGGAGAGAGGCCTTAGGACTTCCATCGAGATCGACATATGTGATTCGGGTTCTCTCGTCGTTCCCCATCGGCCCATCGTGGAGAACCAATATAATTTAGTTAGCTACGCTTATGATATAACCAATACAATCCCATAATGTCAATTCCAATCATCAATCAAACTCACATAAACACATATTATACTAAAATTCATTACCCTAGGGTTGGGCTTCTCCCTAACCCAAGGAAACAAGGAAACTACTCATAGATCATTAAAGCTTAAACTAGAATCAACAACATCAAGCAAGAAAGTAAATAAGTCTGAAAATAACGAGAAGGGGGAAGAGAATTCTCAATAGTTGAAGAATCCTTGTAGAACTTCGATAATCTTGACGGGTATCACAAGCCCGTGAGAAATCTTCGAGTTCTCCTCCAAAGATGGCTTCCTCCTTAAAGAGGAGAAAGAAACCCTAACTCAAGACTAAATAAAATCTGCAAATCTTATAAGACTACAGAGAAAGAAGAGTGTAGTGAAAGTTTCACGAAATGTAGGCTTCCTACAAATGGGAGGTGTTAGGAAATATATGTACAGTTTTGATATTGGCAAAACCACCTGTAAGGTAGGAACTAGTGCCCCTAGAAATTCTGTAAATCTTTGTAATAGATAGGGCTAGTTCCACTTAGGCAGAAGTCACAACAAGCAAGAAGCAAGATCGCCAAGGGTCACTTTAAGTAACAAGTTTGCAATCGTAGCAAGAAAAGAGACTGCATTGAGCACATAGTAAGGTTTTGTATGCCCATCTAACATACAACATAGCTTCCAGCAAGGAAGATACAACCAGAAATCAAGCAGGAGTCATGTCAACAGTGTGAAAAGAGAAAATCGAGTTAGGACTTTATTCGCCCCCTCTAAACCTCTACCACTTGGGACCAACGGGAGGGGGAAGGAGTATTTATAATACCCTAACCCTACAAGTGTTGAAACACAAAAAATTGCAGAAAAACCCTTTATGTAAGAGACAAAAAAGGAGAAATTACAAAAGGGAGTGCGTGACCCTTTAAAATGTTGAGTCGAACCCTTCGATCGCGCTCAATTCATCCTTCTCAGCAATTCTAGACAATTTCTGTCTGGAATCACACTTTAACTCTAATTAAAAAGTTGTAGATCTTTATCTTCTATTTGCACGAAAACTTGAACCACCTGAATCGGAGTACGTGAGAGAGATATGGCCAAAAAAATGAGATGCATCGCTCGACTGAAAACGAACCGACGTCAGATACTAAACCCGTGAGGGCCGGTACATCGCTAGCTATTGCATGTTGGAATCACCACCGGAGCCGGTAGACACCTATTTGCCAGGTGTTCGATTTTCGGACTTGCCATGCTCCCCCGCCATGTGTCGTCTTCTTCCACGGTCTTTTCGAGGGGGAGGGTTTCACTCATTTTCTCAATCCGACTTCTTCACAATATTTATTCATGACTCGATGATCATCGATTTGAGCTTAACCTGGAGGGATAAATGTTCTTCTCGATCTCTCTCAAAAAAATTTAACCTTCAAAACACGACTAAAAAACACCCAAAAGTGTAAATCATATAAAAAAAGGAATCCTAACCCAAAAATGCAATAAAACACAAAATTTTCACTTAAATGTAATAAATGCTCGCACTTCTTAATCAAATATGAACGTAGATAATGTGAGAAAATGCGTATTTTCACATTCATCATCAGCCACTTTGAGCCTTTAGCTTTGTTCTTAATAGCCATACATTACAAGTTTATACCCGTTCCTTTAAGCCTTGTCCCTGGACTTAGACTAGTTGAGTGTGAGGGAGGTGGATTGGAAGGTAGTAGTGTGTAAAAGTATAAGGTTGAGTGCAAAGGGTATTTGGAAAAAGTTCGATGTAGAAAAAGGATAGATTATGGGTAAAAGATTGGAAAAATTAGACCCCTCAAGTTGATAGTAAGTTCTTTTCATTTTTAGTATTAAAAAAAATAAAAATAACCATAAAAAAAGAAAAAAAGAAGTTATGTTTATTGTTTTAGTTTAGTCCATATTTTAGTCCAGTCTATATTTTATAGGAGAGGGTTTATCAGAAAATGATGCTTGATATGCCTTCGGTTTTTATAATGATGAGTAGTCCCAAAGTGGTATTTAAACATTGTTGGGATTGAGAGATATTGGGTGTTGTAGTTTGCCTTGATGGCGCAATAGGGTGAAGAAGACATATTTTTGGCTTATTGAGATTTCAAAAATGAGGAATGATTTAACATCATTTGAGGGGTAGCTGAGTTTAGAGTAGCTTGATTAGTCTAAGTATTAGTTGCTTTTATCCAAAATTTATCCCACCTTATCTTAAGCCTACATTACAACCAAAATAAAGACCTTTCTGGTTTTCTGTTTACACGTGTCGAGTACGATGCATAGGTTAGATCCAATTTGAGCATAGACACGTCCCATGTCATACACTTGAGAGATGAATGATACACTTTTCCAGTGAGGATCATCTGTTTAAAGTGCCATGTCTCGAGAGTAGTCGATGTATTTCCATGTCATTATATTCTTATTGCATATGTTGTCCATTTCTCGAAATCATATATGAGACTAGATTCACCGCCAAGTCGCCCTAAATCTTGTGTTCTTGTTTTTTCTACTTTTGTTATCAAGAACGAACAATAGTCTAAGTTTGTGAGGTTTTGATACACGTTGTGTTTGTATGCTATTAGGCCTATTTAGACGATCACTTTGATGACATTTGCATATAATTTTGTTATTTTATGTTTCATTTAATTATGTTGAGTCGAATGATGTGTTTGCTTACTTCGTAGTTAAAATTCCTTTTTTAAGTTCAAAAGTCCATTATGATGAAGTTTGAAGAAGAAATGAGCAAGAAAAGAGGTGAAATAGTGAAAATAGCGGAATGCATCATCAAATCTCATCCTGATACGACTTCAATATTTTGCTCATATCTTGAGTTATGCATATCCAAATACGGTGAAATTGGTGGCATCGGAAAGCTGATTATGAGGGCTACATCGTTGAGATAAATAGCCAAAGCTAAAATAAGACTGTAAGATCTCCAAATATGGCTTTGAAGTTGGATAAGCAGTGACGTGTTTCTAGCAAATTTTCCCATCACATCAAATCCCACTTTATCCTAGCTATGTACTCCTATAAATACACCAAGATTTCACAATTTTGATCATTTTGAGAGTTTGGAGGCTTGAATTAGAGAGCAAGAAACAAGACATGAAGACCAAGATTCAAGATTTTGGGTTTAGTCATTTATCTTTTATTGTTATTTTCATTCAATGTTTGTCTATCAAAATATGTTATTTTTAATTATGAACATGAGTAACTAAACTCCATTTGTATTCTAGGCTTAGAAAGTAGGTTTTCGTTCTACTATGTTTTAATTACTTTTTATTCTAGACTCCGTTCAATGTTCTTATCTTATGTGTTTGTGCTTGTTCTTATGAATTAATCAATCTGATAAATTTCTTTATTATAATTGCTTGATGACTCGACGCTCGAGATGGGAGGATTGTCAATAGGCTTACAACACATAACATAGATCAATAATCGTCCAAGATGATTGAGGTACTTGTGTAGGCATTGATCTTAGGATCCCTTTGGAGATGCATACGTAATAGTTAGCCCGGAAGGATAATTATTTGCATGTAATCAACACGTTAACATTGTTTAAGAGGAGGGCTAACTAGAGTGGTGATCGCCTAATAAGAACTTGAATTCGGTTTTAAGACTAGAATATTAGGGTAGTTGAACCTAAGAGATCGGCACAACTGAAATCGAACCATATGATACACCTTTAATACTTGATTTCTTCCCAATCGTCATTTGTTTACCATCTTTGAGCTTCTACTTGTTTGTGAAGTGTGTGTAAAGTGTGTGCAAAGTGTGTGTAGTATATGAGTGTGTGTAGAATGTGTATAGTGTGTGTGAAGTGTGTGGTATGTAAAATAACCTAAATTCAATATAAATAAATTTAAATTCCAAATCTGTACGTTCTAACATATTTTCAAAAACGTCGCATAAGTTTGCTCTTATTTCACAAATCGGTCAACGTCGCACCCGACTAAAGAAATAATTAATTTTGAAAGAATTGGCCAAAATAGAAAAAAAAAATCCCATGCAAAGGTTAAATTTGTTGGTGATTTGAATTTTTCGGCCATTGGGTAATTTCATAAATTTATGTCCTAACTTATTTGTTAATTTTTTTTTTATCTTTTTATTCAACGAGTTATAATATTAATATTATTCGTAAAAAAGAGAATAAAAGTGTTGCCGCAGTACAAGATGGAGATGACAAAAATAAAACTTAATAAAAAATTAATCATGAATACTATACTGAAAATTAGATTAAAAAATGAAAATAAAATTGGGAAATGATCAAGAGTGAGTGGGACCATCGTTACCACGTCAATGTTGAATGAAACTGTGACACATGTTTGATCATCAAAGGCTCTGGATAAAAACATTTCATGTAAGAAAAAGTAGATTCCGAGGAATAATAAATCTTCTATAATATAAAAACAAAACAGTCTATAAATAGTAACTTAAAATTTTTCCGCCCAAACTCCAAACCCATTTCTGGTAACTATATTTTTTAGGTGGGTAGGTATCAATTATAATAACGTAAGGAATGTATCAATTCTAATTTATTCGCCTACTCTATGTATGGTGAATTTAATAAATAGACTGCAATGAATATAAGTAATTAGTGCGTCCAATATGGAAAGAATGATCTATTGTCATGTAACATAATATCATGCCCCTTTTCTATCCCAATCAAATCGTGCCAAAAGAGGAAAAAATCTAAATTTATGTAAAAATCTTTCATGATCAAACAGTACCATAAATTGACGTCCTGATTAATGAAAGATGCCCGCATAGTTGCACCACACAATTATTTTCATAATCAAATATTTAAATGCGTCAATCACATTAATTTAGTAAAAGCAAGTTCAACTCTAATTCCACGTAAAAGGCAAATTTGCATCAAACTATAAGGGCCTAAGTTTCCGCAAGTCAAAGTATGCTTGAAATATCTGCAACACAACATCACATTGAATTGGAGTACGACTATAAATTAGTTCATTTGCAATCTGGAGTGTTTCACATGCATCCAGTACGGTATACCTTCATGCTTATAACATTTTGTTTCTTCTCCATCAACCAATTTCGCAGATACTGGATCGCATCTCCCACGTGATTTTTCGTCATCCTGGTCCAATTTCGCATATTTATTCTAAATATTACATTGTTGTTCCTTGCCTCCAACAATCTGTCAAGTAAGATTATAGGTTATCAAATAGATCTGGGTAATTGACATATCTTCCGCTCTCTTCTTTCTCATGAGTTCAGTGATATTAGCCATCACAAAGAAATTAGTTAATACAAGTGAATTATTTTCCGTTTGCTTATTGATTTCGTTGCTATATATCAAATACAAATTCATTGTCATGGAGTTATTAATTGTACCACCATATTGTCCTTTTTTCGAGCTCCTAGAGTTATTCTCGTCTGGGCGAGCTTCATGGGCCTCTGTCCTAAATCATTGGCGCGACCATAAAGTAACTGGAATAAAAACATCTTCCTTTTGCTAAAGATAAAATATAAAACATCTTCATTTTGTTAAAGATATAATATGAAAATGATAGAGGAAGGTAAGGTCGAGGGTGCTGCACATCTGAAGATGATGGACTATTTGGGGATTGCTTTATGTTTTTCTTTAAGAAAACATAAAAGATTAAATATAAGAAATAGAGGTAACAAACTAAGTTAGTTGGAATTTTTTATGCCTTATTTGAAAATATTGATTATTTAAGTTATACATATTGTAAAGCACGATAATTACTAATTGACTGATTTATCCCACATGATATTTTAGACGGATTTGGTCATAGAATTTTTTGTCTGAAATACCATTGGGACCGATGGGCCGATGGTCGGCCAGGAAAACCTTACTCCCTCCATCCTGAATGAACTTGTAAACTTTTCGTTTTCGTCCGTCCCAAGCAAACTTGCACACCCTTAAAAAAGAAAGTTATAACACAATCTTCACCCTCAAAATCTCCACCCTCAATCGACCTTTGAAAAGTCAACAAAATCCAAAAAAAAAAAAAAAAAAATTCTTAAGATGTGTGTCGACCCCCCTGTGCAAGTTCATTTGGGACGGAGTGGGTACTATATTCTAGGTCGGTGGACTTGACTCACTAATTTTAGACAAGATTGGATTTTGAACCAACCTGACCCAACCTGACACATTGCATTGGCCCAACCCGGCCTAGCTCGAATTGTCACCTCTACTTAAGACACATAAATCATACAATATCATCAACATAACCTTTGCGCAATGATAAGTGCATTTCATACTTACTCAAATTACTATGTTTTTAATAATTTTTATTGACCTTTTCTTTTCTTAACAAACACATAAATTTCTATTACTTATTAAAGATTTATTATATTATCTCATTGTTTTAGAATCATACAAATATATATGAATTATATTTATGTTAAATTTGTAGCTTATTCATTCTTACTACAAGAAAACTGTCAAATTTCAACGGCATAAAAATAGTTGAAATTTTTAAAATTCCAACGGCAAATGAGTCGTTGGAATTTTGAGAAAAATTCCTACGGCAAAAGGCCGTTGGAATAGCTGTTGGAAAAAAATTCCAACGGCAGAAGTCGTTGGAATAACTGTTGGAAAAAAAATTCCAACGGTAAGAGGCTCCGTTGGAATTGCCGTTGGAATCATTTTTCTGTTGGAATATAATTGTTGGAAAAAAAAATTCCAACAGCTACTTTTCCAACGGCATAAAAACTGTTGGAATTGATATTCCAACAAAGATTTACCATATTCCAAAGGTTTTTTGTAAATTACCATTGGAATTTTAATTCCAACGGCAATTCCAACAGTTTTTATGCCGTTGGAAAAGTGGTTGTTGGAATTTTTTGTTCTAACAATTAAATTCCAATGGAAAAATGATTCCAACGGCAATTCCAACGGAGCCTTTTACCGTTGGAAATTTTTTTCCAACAGCTATTCCAGCGGCTTCTGTCATTGGAATTTTTTTTCAAAAGCTGTTCCAACGGGCTTTTGTTGTTGGAATTCTTTCAAAATTCCAACGACTCATTTGCAGTTGAAATTACCATTGAAATTTTTAAAAATTCCAATTGGAATTTTGTAGTTTTGTTGTAGTGTCTCCCATAAAAAAAAACGAAATAAAGTTTATTCAGTATATATGTCTATTATATTTTACATAACATACATCGCACAAGAAAATTACCGATATATATATATATATATATAGAGGATGTTGTATTCTTCAACCACAAACTGAAAGATGGTTGAAAATAACTAAAATCTAAAAGAAAATGAATATTTTGATAGGTTTTAATGGGCATTAAGAAGCCAGCTTTATTATCCCTTTGAAGCGTTAGCCACATCACATGCAATGTAGCCAAGTGTTTTATGATCACTGTCTTCATACCATTTTCAGTAAATAAATGGAGACCACTTTTTAGGTCTAAAATAGGTTAACTCTACATTCCACAAATTGGGATTTAGATTATGGGCTTATATCAATCATTAATAAAGTTGATCCATTATGAACCACAAACCCCAATTTGTGGACTCAAACTGGACTGCAACATCCAACGTTAATTTCACCCACATACTTACAACACCTAATTTTGTTAAATCTTCTATTTTATATTTATTTTACTTAATATACGCTAAACTATAATAACAATAATATATATGCATGTAAACGAAATCGAACACAATATTTATGCATTGCTAGTAAAGAGTACTGTAGAAACTAAGAAATAAAGCCATGGAAACTCGGAGAAGAAAACGGTTATCAACTTTTCAACGTAAAAAATGTGTTCTCTCAAAGTAGAGTCCGTTTGGTTGCTAGTAACAACAATTAGGTTGGACAAGCTAAATGGGTTTTTGGGGTGATTACAAGTATTTAGGGTTGACTTATTAATTTGTTTGGTTAGCTGGTTTATCCGAGTTGAGTTTCACCTATGATAGTTTATAACTTGTTTTAAAGGCAGGTTTGTACAACCCACCCCCCCGGATTGAAAGTTACCGGAGTTTGCTATTGTGGAGGACGGGCTTGTTATTAAAATCGGGCTGTCAGATGGGCATCCAAACATATTAATAGATGGGTTAGGTCTTGTAATAAGACCTAAACCCACCAACCAAACAGGCCCTAAAAGTACATGTAAAGACGATTTATATTAGTCAAGCTTGCTAACAACTATAACAAAAACACTGCTGACTTATTAAGCTAACAACCTAGCTCACCTCGTGAGCATGCACATGCAAAATTTGAATTACAAACTCATGCATTATCTACATCCCCTCTCAAGCTGAGCTAGGGGCATCAGGCTCAGCTTGGACAGTATGCTACGGAATTGGGATACTCCGAGTTGTTTTTTAAGCACATCAGCGAGTTGTTATTTAGTGGAGACGTGAATCAGCTGTAGAAAACCTTCCTTGAACTTGTTATGGACGATATGACAGTCAATGTCCAAGTGTTTCGTTCGTTCATGGAACACAGGATTTTGAACTATATGTGATGCGGCCTAATTATCATAAAGTAATTTTATAGGCCGAGGAACGTCAATACGCAGATCAGAAGCAATGTAACTGAGCCAAATTAGTTCACATGGTGTGCTTGCAAGGACGCAATGCTCGGCTTCGGCTGAGCTACGGGAGACCGTCGTTTGTTTTTTAGTCTTCCATGAGACAAGAGATTTTCCTAAGAAAATGCAATAGCCAATGAGTGATTTACGTGAATCTGGGAATGAACCCCAACCGGAGTCACTATAGCTAGTGATTTGTAGATTGTCATTCTTGCCGTAGAATAAACCAAGGTTAGAAGTACCCTTCAAGTAACGTAGGAGATGAAGTGTTGCCTGCCAATGCTCACTACGAGGAGCTTGGACAAATTGGCTCAATTGTTGCACCCCGTAGGTGATATCAGGATGTGTTAGATTCAGATAGAGGAGATGACCGATTATCATTCAGGATCTGTCAAAAGAATACCACTATCAGCAGCAAGCTTAAGACCCTGTGGTAGTGGTGTAGATGTGACTTTACAATCTTGCAAGCTGGAATCATGAAGTATATCAGTGATGTATTTACATTGACAAAGGTTGATACCTTTAACATTACGAGCTATCTCAACACCCAGAAAGTAATTGCAAGGCCAAGGTCCTTTATAGTAAATGCTTTGTGGAGAAACTGTCTAAGATCAAGTATTCGGTCATTAGAATTTCCAATGTCTAACACATCATCTACATAGACGACGAGGCCATAAAATCACAGTTGGATGACCAAGTAAAGAGGCAGTGATCATGTGCAGATTGAATGAAGCCATATGTAATCAAGGTAGAACATATTTGATTGTTCCATTGACGGGAAGCTTTCCTTTAACCATATAAACTTTTAAGTAGCTTACGTACCTGACTCGGTTTAGCTTTCTGGTAAATCCAGGAGGAGGTTGTATATACACTTCTTTGTCGATATACCCGTGTAAGAATGCATTGTTGATGTCAAGCTGGTGCAAGGGCCAATGTTTGACTGCAGCTATTGCAATGATCATACACACAGTGACTAGTTTAGCAACCGGGGAAAAACTATCAAGAAAATCCTCTCCAGCAACTTGATTGTACCCCTTAGCTACCAAACGTGCCTTGTACCTGTCAATATTCCCATCAGTTTTAAGCTTTGTCTTAAAGACCCATTTACATCCAATTGCTCGTTTGTTTGGTGGCAGATCTGTTAATACCCAGGTTAAGTTATCCTCAAGAGCTTTTATCTCTTGAACCATGGCTTTGATCCACTGCGGTGAAGACTGGGCTTCTTTAAAGGTTTGAGGGTCTACAGTGTCTTTGCAATTCATCATGAAAGCTAAATGAAGTTGATAAGGGATAAAATGAGAGTCTATGTGCTTACTAGAGTTTGTATGAAAGTCTTGAAGATATGTTGGTATAGTTGACAGCCTAGTACTCCTTCTAAGATTGGGAGGATTCGGTTGGGGAATAGTATTATGATCTGTAGTTTGATCTACAAAATGAGAATATGTTTCTGACCAATTGTAAGAGTCATCTGAGTCATGAGGAGCTGCTTGAGGCGGATCTTTTGATATATATATTCAGGGATAGGAACTGGAATAGTGGGAGCATGTTCTGGGGTAAGATGTGAAGCAAAAGGAAACACTGATTCGATGAAAACGACATCTTTGGAAATGAGTATCTTATGAGATGCTATGTCATACACTCTATAAGCTTTCTGACCTAGTGGATAACCAAGCATGATGGCTTTGGATGCTCTAGGAGAGAATTTAGACTTATCTGGTGATACATTTGTGACATAATAAAGGCACCCTAAAGGTTTGAGAATCTCATAAGGTGGGGTTTTACCAAACATAACTTCAAAGGGAGAGTTCCATGATAGAAGCGATGAAGGTAACCTGTTTATAATATAGGCAGCAGTGAGTATGGATAAGGCCACAGATAATTTGGTGCTGCTGATTCTGTCATAACAGCCGTGCCACCTCCAATTAGTGCCTATGTTTCCTCTCAACTACACCGTTCTGTTGAGGGGTGTATGTACAAGATCTTTGATGAAGTATGCCCATTGCAGAAAATAAATTTTGACATTCATTACTGAGGAACTCACTCCCATTATTTGTCCTCACTGTCCTCACTGAGTGGTTAAGTTGTACACTGATCATTCTTAGAAAGGTGCCAAGAGCTTTAACAACCTGGTTCTTTGTAGAAATGAGGCTGATCCAGGTATTTCAACTGAAGTCATCTACAACAGTCAAGAAATAAGGGGTATTTATGATGCTTGGCTTGTTGTAAGGACCCCAAATATCGATATGAAGAAGTTCTAGAGGTTTGGTTGGCTGTCTAGAACTGCGTGGAAATGATAGTCTTGTCTGCTTGGAGTAATGACATATATCACAAGTCTTAGTAGCATTAATCATAAGAGATGTGCATAGATGCTTGAGAAATGCCAAATGTTGAAGAGTTGAGGGTGATGCATGACCAAACTACTTGTGCCAAGAATCAAAGACCTTGTGATAGTATGATGTAGTAAGGCCAAAGGCTAGCACTCTGTTGACTGGTGAAGGACTTTTCAATATGTATAAGCGGCCAATCATAGTTCCTTCTGCTATTATTGTGCATGTGTCCAAAGCTGTGATTGTACAACCTTTATCATTGAAACTAGCTTGTATATGCAGTTGGGAAGCCAGATGGAGATAGATAGAAGATTGAACTTGAATGTAGGCACCAAAAACACTTCAGTGAGGGTAAGATGATCAGAAATGATGATTTGTCCCATGTGTATAACTTTCTGCTGAGAGCCATCTGGTAGTGTGATGAAAGCAGGTGAAGGTAGAGGAACCAGGTGAGTCATTATTGTAGGAATAGTACATATGTGTTTGCTACACCCTATGTCAATAGTCCAGGAATATGATGGTAGATCTGCCAGTGTGGTAAAGGCAAAATTGTAGCTGTCAAGTGAGGTGTAATCTGCCATATTAGTAAAGGAGGAACTAGGGGTGTCAGTAGGTGTGTTATAAGAAGCTAGAGCCTTAGCAACCTCCTTCTGTATGAGAGCTGAAAGGTCAGTGACATTCACATTATATTTTCTAGATGAAGAAGAAGTAGAGGTAGAAGTAGTTGAGGAATCAACATCTGATGATCCAGGAACCAAGTGTGCATGTCTCTGGTCCTTCGGTTTGTGGTACCATTCAGGGTATCCATTCAACATAAAACATTCTTCAATCACATGGCCAGGGGTTCAACAATGATCACACATCAATATAGCTCGTTCTTCCTTTGTCCTTCGAGGAGCTCCCCTGCCCTTTGCACCTCTTGTGCTTGAGTGATTACCTCTGGTGTTATTGTATCCTCTCCCTTGAGTGATCTTATTGAACAAAGCTGAATTATCCACATTGTTTGCAAATGAGGAATGTACAAAACGTTGTTTTTCAACTCTAAGAACTAACGAGTAGGCCTTATCAATGTTTGGAAGGGGATCCATAACAAGTATGTTTCTTCGAATATCGTCATTAATTTTGTTAAGACTCATAAGAAACTGAATCAACTTCCCACTCATCTCAAACTCTGTGCATCACAGCTACAACAAGGAGTTGGTTTTAACAGATCAAATTCATCCCAAAGTTTGTGAAGTCTGTTGAAGTAAACAACAAGAGGTTGATTACCTTAACTAATGGTATTGATATCTCTTTGGACCTGGTAAATGTGTGGTCCATTGCAATCACCAAATCACCGTGTAATAGTGGACCACAAGGTTTTCGCATCCTTCGTATACAAAAAGGACTCACTAATTTCCTTAGAAATAGCATTTAACAACCATGAACGGACCATGCTGTCTGCTCGAATCCATTGATCTAACAATGCAGGATCGGTAAGAATAGGAGTATTTCCCGTAATAAATCCTAATTTATTTTTAAATAGAAGCACGATTTGCATGGAACGACTCCAAGGCAGGACATTAGATGTAGTAAGAAGGTGAGAGACTAGGATCATACCAGGATGATCCGATCCACACAACATGAGTGGATCATTGTCATGTAATTGTGGGATAGTGGCGGGAGTAGTACCAGTAGATGAATCTGATTGAATTTTTGGTTGTGTGTTGCCGGCGGTTAACGCTGGCCAAGCTTCCATGCTGATAGTTAAGTGTTGATTGCACGGTGGAGCCACAGGTAGAATGAGAAGCTCACTAAATCGGAGCAGATTAGGGGAAGATCACTGAGTAAAATTTAAGCTGAAGTGAGGAAGGAGCTCGAATTAATGAATGAAACGAGTAGAACTCTGTTGATTAAGAGTTAATTCATCGAATAATCAGTGTAAAATTTCTGGTTACAATTGAATTACACATCTGATACCATGTAGAAACTAATAAATGAAGCCATGGAAACTCAGAGAAGAAAATGGAGAAAACGGTTATCAACCTTTCAATGTAAAAAAATGTGTTATCTCAAAACAGTAAAAGTACATGTAAAGACTATTTATATTAGTCAAGCTAGCTAACAACTATAACAGAACACTGCTGATTTATTAAGCTAACAGCCTAGCTCACCACGTGAGCATGCACATGCAAAACTTGAATTACAAACTCATGAATTATTCTACAAGTACTAATGTAGATAAATAAAATGTACGAAAGCGACAAGTACAAAAATCATGTACCTACTATAGTAGTCAAAGTTATTAATACCGTTCCAACAATCGTTCCAAATTTGTAACTGGAACGAAATATTTCGATACCAGAACATTTCGACTTTTTGTTGCGGGCAATACATACATACATACATACATACATACATATGTGTATTTATATTATATGATATATCTAAATATGTTTGTTATAACTTAATATATTGATTAAATATTCTATAATTTTTTTCAAATCATATATGAATTTGGAAGGTTTTTCATTTACCAATGCGGTTTTTATCTCTAAATTTAAGACTACACTAAATTTGAAAGAAAGAAAATCAAACAAATCATCCAAAAGATCAGTTAGTTGTATTTTGTTATAATACTTCAACCTTTCATTTAAATACATACATATCTATATAGAAATTTTTTTTAAAAGAATCACATAATTTTTTTAACATCATTCCGATTATCTCGGCAATCTCAGGAAGTTCAATCATTTTGGCGTCATTCGGCCATTCCTGACCAAAATAACCGAGAAATTTGCCGAAAGGGAATGACAGACAAATCATTCCGTTCTCAAGAACAAAATGGAATGTGTCAACCATTTTACCATAACGGAATCAATAACTATGATAGTAGGTCAACCACGTAAAATAATTATGTGGAATTCTAATATTTTGGGTCGTTAATTTGGATTTTGAGTTATAGGCTTTGAGTTGTGGCCTAAAATGTTTTTAGTTTAAATAACAATTATTTTAGTTTTATTTATTAAATTACTTTTAAATAATTGAATAGTTTAATAGTAACTACTTTATATTGAGAAATTGCCTGAAATTAATAATATTTCTTAAAATTCAAGAATTTAATAAATAAAAAGAAGTACAAAACATTCAAACCTCTTTAATAAAAAAATAAATAGATGGATTATATATATATATATATATATATATATATATATCACTCTTCACATGATTTTTACCCACAAATAAATTATTCCAAGGCTTAAGATCATTTTGAAAGTTCAATTTCTATCACTAGTTATACCTATCTGGGTTACCGTGACCAGTAATCCTATTTTGGAACAAAAAATAAAAAGATAAAAAATATAAAATATTTTTAGTTATAACCTAAAATTTAAATTATTTTGGAATAACAATTTAACCGGTTTAGTAAAGGTACATTCAATTTAAAAAATTTTAATTTATAAATAAGTTTATCACTCTTTCAATTAATAGATTTTGCATGGTTCTGATGTTATTAATTTATAGAGGGTTTTAATAGCAAAAGTGTATGATATATATATATATATATATATATATATATATATATATATTCCCAAAGATAAACTGTTTGGGTAACCCGTCACCCCGAAATTAAATATATTCGTCTGCCACTGCATTTGAGTTGTGCAAGATGAGAATTATGAACAATAGGGGAAAATAAAAAATTTAATAATTGAAGTAGATTTGACAACTCAAGTTTCATACTTCATAATATATACACGCACAACAAGGGAGTCGGGGGTAGTAGCATTTTGGGTGGGGGAGTTACGAGTTAGGGGTTGATTATTTTTCTAATGCTATTATTTTTATATAATCAATAATGTGGTGTTCAAGTACTATAGAAGAGGTTTTTTTTAGTACAACCATGATTAGGGATGAGTTTGATAGAATTTGTCTATGACCTGAATTATAAAGTGCTCTGTCAATTGGGTTATAATCAATTCTCAGTACTCCAGAAGAGTTACAACCAAGTTAGGCTACAAGTTATTTATAATATTTTGTAGACATTCCTTCCTTAATATGTAATTATATCTATAGTATTTTTTCCTTAATTTGTAATTTTCTCTGATATTTGTCTGTATAGATACTTTGTATTAATGAAAGAAGGTGTTAGTTATTTTATCTTACAAGGTTGTTAAATCCAATGTTCCTCTTTAATAATCAAGAATTTAATGGTTGGAATATATTAAGGTATGAATACGACAATGCCCCTCTCTAACAATATTAATTGAAGAAGTTTGTAGCAGCTACTGTGGTTAATTCACACTTGTCATCATATAATGTCAAGAGCATTTGAATGTTATGCAAAACGTATACATTGCACATGCCCATGTGCTAGCTTTCACATGGCCGTTGATTTGATAATTTCGTAAATTGAATGAATAAAAATATATGCCATTAGTGTCTAAACACATGCGTGCATGCATTTGTTTAATGTCTTCTTGGATGATTAATATGAGGATATTATTATTGATTACTAGTATTTCACCCATGTGTTGCACGATTAGAGTATGTATATTATAAAATATAAGTTATTGATAAATTATTTTTTTACTATTAATATAGTAAAAATATAAATAAATAAGTTTTTACCAAATAAACGACCCTCATATGCAATATATTTATACTTTATCTCAATTTATATATATCTCTATATTTGATAAAAAATAATAGTAACTATCTCTATATTTTAAAAAATAAAAAAAGTAGTAAACTATATTATTTACAAAAAAAGTTGATAACGACTGTAGAAACATTATTATTGATTTAATGAATTACATGTTTAGTGGAATATTTCCTCATATACAAAAGTCTTCATTGTATTTCTAATTATTCTTTTACTATTAATATAATAAAAATATAAATATATAAATAGGTACTGAAGAAGCGTCTCTCATATACTGTATATTTATACTTTGTCTCACTTTATATCTTCTTTATATTCTTAAAAAAAAAATAGGAAAATATGTTATTCACAAAAAATATTGATAACAACTGTAGAAACCCTATTGTTAATTTATTCAATTACATGTTTCTCGGAATATTTCTGCATATACAAAAGTCCTCATTGTATTGCTAATATTTTCATACAACGATATCTTCAAACACTTATGATTGATAGCTGTTGAAACAACAACATATACCACGAATGTTTAAAAGTTTCTGCAAGAGATTGCCGCTTGAGAAACGTAAAAGACGATCTTTAATCTGATGGTGTAAAAAAACTTCTCAAGGATAAACTTAGCTACAACTTGAAAAACAATCTTGGAGTTGGTGGAGTTAATAACAATCTTAGCATCAACACCGGTCCTCCAACATTACTTCCAGTGAGATCTTACATTATTAGACTCATATACGCCCTTGCCTCATCATTATTCAAAGTAATTATGTATTCGTCTACAAGATGAACCATGTCACGTGTTGTTGTAAGTATGGATCTACTTTGTCAAAAGGAAGGATACATTTGATCATTAACTATAATACTTATTGGGAAAAAGGGAGTACCGCATGTTAGTGTGACCTATTCATATCTGAAAATTTCCAAGGAGGAAATAAAAGAAAAAATAATGTGGCAAGTACTCGCGAATTGTGGGGAATTAGGTACAGTAGAGAAAAACAAAAAATAAGGGTTCAAGCCAAACTCTATATTTTATATGTTGTGGAACATGTTAGCCAATTTTATCGAGAGAGAGAGATGTTAGCTAATGCTATAGAGTCTAGTGGTTAGTCCAAAAGTCAATGAAGGAGTTGAAACAATACCAACTGCCAATCAAGCGCGATTCTAAAGCCTAAAATATTTCTATCTCGTTTAGTACAGATTAAACAATGTGAGCAAATAAAGTAGATTAAGTTACATTGGTCTAACCCAACGATCATATACTTAAGCTGGCGGGTGAGGAGGGGGGAGCCCAATCCCATTCCCATGTTCAAGGGAACCCCTGTCACAATCTCCATGCCTAATATTAGTGGATCATTTTTGTCTCCATCCACTGGGGATTCATGTCCCTGTTAACGTAAATATTACTTGAACATTTATTTTTTAACTTAAGATATTTGTAAATAGCATTAAAAGTAAATAAATAAAAGACTTTATTAAACCTAAAAGAAACTTGAGCCGCAACCTATCTGCACAAAGTAAAAAGAAACTTGATTTATAAACAAAACAAACCAACAAATTTCTTCATCCAAATTCTATATCCTCTACGAATTTAACGTGTTTATACATCATTCAACATAATCAGTCCCTAAAAATTACACTAATTCAATATCATCTTCAACTCACTTACATTCACAATACTGTTGGGATTTGTGCCTTGAATCTTATTGGGTTTGAATCGAAGTTCGTATCGAGGTGGAGGATTGAAGTTGAGTATTGAATTGTCGCTGGAAAGGAGGCTCGGCCGCGCCCGCGCCACATTGCTGCAGAAAATGGGCCTCGGCCGAGGCGAAGTAGACTCGGCCGAGTCTGGTTGGGCAGAAAGTTCACCTCGACCGAGGCGAAATGGCCGCGGCCGAGGTGGACCTGGCGGCACAGCAGATGGGCCGACGCAAGTCAGGGCCCAATTGGACTTCTTCTTTGTATAGAATTAGGTTTTGGGGCTTATAAATAGGTCCTATTGGAGACCTTTGATATAGTGAGATTAGAGAGTCTTAGAATTGTTTTGGCTTGATTGTTCAAGCATTGATAGTTTGTTTGGGTCGAGTATCAATTGATAGATACTCGACTATTGGTCTTTGTTTGACTCTCGTTTGAATTTGATTTGGGATCCTTCCCTTTTGGCCGTGGACGTAGCTAACAAGTTGTTAGTGAACCACGTTAATTCTTGTGTCGATTTTATTGTTTCTTGCACGGTTATTATTTGCTTTGTTCGTTTCGTTTGTTCGCTTATTTCCCAACAAATACCTATATAGCCATCAACCATTCCAAATCCAACCTTTGGCATAACACAATTTGTACATTTATCGTGTTAATATTGCCCTCATGCCCATGCTTTCTCCTTGATTGCTCATAATGATATACACCTTATAATTCCTGAACTATACAATTTACAGTTGAGTTAACTGAATCCAAACATTTTAACTTTTGATTGAAATACAGTTAACACAATAACAATTTCGAAGTGAGAAAAGAAATTGTCCATTATTTATCAATATTCTAAAGGACGCTAGACACTAGTCGCGCTGTTGATTGAGGTCTAGCGCCTAGTAGGGGATTATGTGGGGTTAAACTCGCTTTAGATGGGATTTAGCAGAGAAAGTCGGGAAAAAGACATTGACAGTCGAGGATAGTCCAATGCCCATACGGGGTCTAGTCGAAGCTAGGCGGTGATTTTTGGAACAGAATTATGTATGTAATATTATATTTATGCATACAATCACTTATTATCTTTTTTAATTTAGAAAATTCCAATATGTAAAGACCATTAAATGACAATAAAATAAGTTAATACTTTTGCCATGAAAATTGGGATTCTATTCCACAACGTTAAGATGATCATGTTACTCCAATGATGATGTCATATCAGAACATAAATTATATATATACATATACACACATACATATCTACTTTTGGTCCAAATAAAAGAGGAAGCGTAATAAGGAAAATAAAAGTTGATATTAGGCAAATAGTTGCGAGTGGGTAAACTGAATGAAAGGCACTTTAATCAGGTTCTCATTTAAATGTTAATTAAGACAATCTAACATGCACACAACTGCAAGAGCGCAAAAGTTGTAAAGAAACAATTCAAGACCGTAGATAATGCTATAAATAGGGTAACATACTAACTAACCTTGTTTGGAGCGATTTTCGCGACAAGTTCAGTATATAATTACTCAACTAGTCAAATTCGCTGTTTACTCAAATTCACTCTGATCGCTAATGTCACTTAACAATCAGAACGATCCTTTGCCTAAGAAGTTTGAATTCTTGAAAAAAAAAAAGGATTCTTCGTATTTCTACCCCTAAACTGACGATTAACATACGTACATATAGCTAGAAATTTGACCGGGCACTTGTGCGTTTGTATTGTTAACGGACAATTAAACCCCTAGATACTACCAACACCATAACAACAATACATCACAGAATGTTTAAACAAAATGCTTAATACGAACATAGATAGGGAAGACAACGAAACATACATCATAAATACCTTAACCCTTAACATATCGTAAGATGGTTGATAGAAGCTGTGAATTATAAGTGACTGCCTGACTTTCTACTTGAGCGGGGTGTCTATGCATGCGATAGTCTGTGGGCTGAAGTGGCTGCAGCAGTCCGGAAAATTTCGTCCATTGCACTGTAGTGGGGCTCACCTTCTTCATCGTAGGCATAAATAATATCACCGTGAATGGCTACCCATTCTTCCCACTGTGTCTTGGATGCTAGTAGGCAGTTTCCATGAGCATCCCATATCGTACCTGTCGTGTTCTTCAACTTCTTGAAGAGATCCTACTTGCTGCGTAGGGAGGAGATTATGTCATAGACATCCTGGACCGAGAACCATCTAATAAGGTGAAATTTCTCGCGTAAATGCGAGCAGACCTGCACGATACTGTGATGGCTAGAGGTGTTTCCGTGTGGATCCCAATAGCCAAGGAACTTCTCCCACCGTAGAACTGATAGTATACATTCATCTATCTCCTTGGACCAATCCGAATCCTCATAGAAGTGTATTGTCTGAATTGACAATGTGCCTTGTTCTCCGTTGGCCATTGTTGAAGTGTTGAGTTGATGAAAAAATTAGGGAGAAACAAGCTTAATTAGAGACCCATGATCTCGTATTTGATGAACACTTTCGTGTTTTTTAATGTGCCTTTTATAGAGTTGTCCAGCTTGTTCTAGTAAGATTATCGATGGGGGTAGGGTGGGAGGCGAGGAGGTGCCGAATAGGTAATGTGGGTGGGGCATCCAGGTATAGTATAAATTTAGACATCTTACGTATTTCATGCTACACCACTTAGCCCTATAATATTTTGTGATGAGTCACCATACTCATTTCAGGTCCCGTGCCTCAGCTAGTCGCCCCAAAAACTTCCAGGATCAGTTGGTGTACCCGTTGGGATGGTCGAAGCTTGCCGATCAAACCTTCATTGGGTTCTTGGCTGATGAAGCCCGGTACAAGAGCTTATATATCATTGGTGAAATCACCCTTACCGCAGGCAACACTTATATGCCCAGCAGGAGAAAGTCACAAAAGATTATCTAGCCATATGGTTTGCAAAGTTACAGCAGCGGTGCGCATTGTTTAAATCTATTCTTACAAGGGAAGGTGTAGTTTACGACATCTGGACTAACTCAATAAAACCCCACCCGAAATATGGCTTGATATTTCGAGGTAACAAACATTATCATTTCGTCGAGCTAGTCACTTTTCCTTACATTCGTGCACTCTTATGTTGCTTACACTGGATATATAAGACGTGTGTTTGACCTACAGCAAAATCCGTGTGCTCTAGCTTATCATGTTGAAGGGGAGCCAATGTGGGATGCATTGCAAATGATTTTTGAACTAGTGCTGCCGCGTTGTTTCCTTCCGTCGCCTCCACCGTCTACTAGCTCAATGGACACTTGAATTTATTTTTAGTATCACGTAACATAGATTCGTGCATGTAGTGCCACTGAGGCATAGTGCACGAATAGTTTAATTATTCCATTCCCAATATGTATCGATTGGGCAGCAGTTTAATCAACTTAGACTTTAATGGTTATTAAGAATTTTTCTACAATGGATTACTCAATCCTAATTCGTGCAAGTAGTGTCACTGAGGCATATGGCACAATCCATATTTATTTGTTTATTTACCAACTTAACAAAAACTTAAATCTACACATAAACTTAAATATGTGAACTTATGTAGTCATGAATGACTGTTTTTTTTTTTTTGTTCCTTTTTTTTTCTTATTATTTTTTTTATTAGTGTTCGTTTTCGTCTGGTTTTGTATGGAATCAAGAGATATTCGCGTTGAGCTATACCAACATCTGTTACGTTTAATACGATTAAACATTTAGATCATCCTATCTCTTATTAGAATCATGGCAAATAACAGAGAGCTGGTTGAATGAATTGCGTAACCTAACAATGGGGGAAGGAGTTGAATGACGCGCATGTAAACTTGTGTAATGCATTCAACCATTTCCCGTCGACATCTCAATTGATTGAACGTCACGACCCTCTCGTGAACACTGGACCAACCTCAAATTTGACACTACACCAAATATGGTTTGAAGACGACTCCACTCAGGTTTCCCCTCGTGTCTATAAGCAGCCGCAAAAACGACTGTCTGCATGCATGCAACAATATTCAAATTAATTGAATAACTCAATATACCAAAATGTCAACCCTCGCCACATGCATCCTATTGTTTCGATAACGTGTGTTAAGTTTTGAATCACTTACAACACACACAAATGAATTCAATCCAGAAAAGAATGAAAAACAAACTAAAAATCGGCCAACCAAGAACCGAACGCAAAACCAGAAACCAAATGAAGAACACAAAGCTTTTACGTGGTTCGATCAATGTGATCTACATCCATGGAGGCTCTATACACCTCAATTCACTCCACTGAACAATCAATTACAAGAAATATCCCAGAAAACCAGAAGCCCCAATTCACAATCCGAATTGAGTTTAAGAACCCTAGCTTTCTAATTCTAATGATTGTGTAGTGTTTACAGAGGGAAAACTACGTGTAACAACTCGTCTCTACAAGTGGAACAAATGTATATAAAGAACTAAGCTCGAATCAAGAAGCTCCAGAAGCTGGTAGCAATTCTGTTTCAACTGCTCTAAAACTGGTTCACGTGCCTTTGACAATGGTTTCACATGCAACAGTTCAAAACCGTTGCATAATTCTGTTATAACCGTCAAGACTCCAGTTCTTCAACAACCCTCAAAATTGAACTGCTTTAAACCCGACTCTCTGGCCCAGTTCTTCCCAACCTAAACCCGGTTCCTGATTCTTCTCAATCTCTGCTACAAGACATGTCCACTTGATGAAATTGAATTGACATCTACAACGTGATTATATTTTATAGTACCTCGCGGATTGTTTTCCAGGTTTGTCCTTCTGAAACTTTAACCCCACACTGACAGACCCTTTCAGATACCTTAAAACCTGCTTTAAAGTTTCCCAATGTGATTCTCCAGGATTTGACATATACCTGCTTACTAGAGACACACTATAGGCCAAGTCTGGCCTGCTGCATATCATTCCATACATTAAACTGCCAACACTACTGGCATATGGAACATTCTTCATGTGAATCTCCTCAGCTTCTGTCTTAGGACACTGATCCTTGGACAGCTTAGTTTGTAGATTAACTGGGATACTTACTGGTCTTGACTCATGCATTTGAAATCTCTCCACAACCTTCTGCAAATACTGTTTCTGTGAGCCACAATGTTCCAGTCTTTCTTCTTCTAATGATGTCCATCCCCAGCATCTTCCTGGCTTCCCCAAGATCCTTCATGTCAAATTCTGAACTTAATCTTCCCTTTAGCTGTTGTATCTTATCATTACTCTTACTGGCAATGAGCATATCATCCACATATAACAGCAGAAACACTTGTTCAACTCTTGAACCTTTGTTAAAGTATACACAGCTGTCATATAAGCTTCTTATGAATCCTGCACTAATCATGAACTCATTGAACTTCTTATTCCACTGCCTGGAACTCTGTTTCAACCCATAGAGTGACTTCCTGAGAAAACAGACCTTCTCTTCATTTCCTGAAATCACAAAGCCCTCAGGTTGCTTCATGTATATCTTTTCAACTAGATCACCATGCAGGAATGTTGTCTTGACATCTAACTGTTGTACTTCCATGTCTTCTTGAGTAACCTTTGATAAAAGTAACCTGATAGAGCAATACTTTACTACTGGAGAAAATACCTCATTATAATCAATACCTTCTCTCTGTGTGAAGCCCCTGGCCACTAGCCTTGCCTTGTATCTGATTTTATCAGCTTTTCCAGCCTCCACCTTTTTCTTGTAGATCCATTTTGAACTAACTAGCTTCTGCCCTTTTGGTTTGTCTACAAGCCTCCAGGTTTGGTTTCTCTCCAGAGATTCCATTTCCTCCATCATGGCCCCTATCCAGTGTTCATTCTCACTGCAACTTATTGCTTCCTTGAAACTACTAGGCTCTTGAAACTCCAAGTCTTCTGCAACACTCAATGCATAATATACACTTCCAGCTTGTCCATAGAAATCAGGCGTTTGGATTTGTCTTCTTGGCCTGTCTCTTCCTATGCTATAAGTTCTGAGATTTGCAATCTCAGTTTGACCTTCTTCATCTTCTGATGAACTGTCATCTTCTTGTTGAGCTTGAGTATCCTTCTCTGGTGGTATCTGCTCCTCATTAAGCTCCACCTAAATAGAAATTCTTTCAGGTTCCACAGCACCATCGGCTTCCTCTTGACTTCCAGTAGAGTTGTATCCCATCACATCCTCATTGAACCTTACATCTCTACTTATCAAGAGCTTCTGGTTTCCCTGTTCCAAGCACCATAACCTGTAGCATTGTATGCCCTCAGGATATCCTAGGAATACACATCTCTGTGCTCTTGCATCAAGTTTGTCTTGCCTAATGTGAGCATAGGCCAGACAACCAAACACTCTTAAGTCATAGTAGTTTGGTACCTTTCCACTCCAAACTTCTTCTGGAGTTTTAAATCCTAAAGTTGATGATGGTGACCTGTTTAATAGCATGCAGTGTTTATTGTTTCTCCCCAGAAGGATTTAGGTAATCCAGCATCAATCAGCATACATCTAACTCTTTCCAGCACAGTTCTGTTAAATCTTTCAGCAACCCTATTTTGTTGAGGGTTTAGTGGGACAGTTCTGTGCCTTGTGATGCCCTTTTCTTCACAAAACCCTGTGAATTCAATGGATAGATATTCCAAGCCATTATCTGTCCTAAGATGTTTCAGTTTCTTCCCTCTTAGGTTCTCCACCTGGCTCAACCATGTTTTAAACTTAAGGAATGCATCACTTTTGTTCCTTAAAACAAATACCCATGTTTTTCTACTGTAATCATCAATGATGGTCATGAAATACCTTCTTCCTCCATGTGTCTCAGTTCTTGAAGGCCCCCAAATATCAGAGTGTACATAATCAAGTGGTTCTTGAGTAGAATGTATCCCTTTAGCATAAGGCAGCTTCTTGGCCTTTCCCAGAGCACATTTGTCACAGAAATCCAGTGTTCTGTTTCCCATTTTACCAATGATGCCCCTCTTTGATAACTCCTTCAATCCTTTCTCTCCAATATGACCCAGTCTTCTATGCGACTTCATAATATCTTCTCTGCTTATCACAGATTCAGCACATCCTATCACAGGTGATCCAATCAAAATAAACAGGCCATTGTGTTGCCTTCCTTTGATTACCAGCTTGTTCTGTTTAGTGATGTGAAGATAACCATCTAGGGAATTGAACTGACAGCCATTTGCCACAAGAGAACCAAGGGATAGGAGATTTCTCTTCAGTCCAGGAACATACCTTACTTGAGAAATAGTTCTGATGACTCCATCATACATTTTTATTTGAACTGATCCTGTGCCTTTAACTCTGCAGGAGTGGTCATTTCCCAGTAATACACATCCACCATCTTCTTTCTGTAAATCCTTGTACCAGGATTCATTGGGACGCATATGGAAAGAACACCCAGTATCAAGAACCTATTCCTTTTCCATTTTTGTGTCTGTGATGTTTAAGACTTCTGGAGTGTCTTCTTGATGCTCAGTCATAGCTACTTCTGCCCTCTGATTTTCCTGCTTCTTCTTCTTTTGTGGACAGACCTTCTTTAAATGTCCAGCTTGCTTGCATTTGAAACACTTTCTGGTTTCAACCCAGTCTCCTTGTTTCTTTGCATTCTGAGTTCCAGATTTGTTATCTTTGAATCCCTGGAACTTCTTCTTTTGAAAATTCTTTTTGAACTTAATATTCAAACCTTCTCCAGTCTGTGCAGAGCCCTTTTCTCCCTGATTTTGAAAGCACTTTGTCTTCAATGCTGACAGGATGGATTCATAGCTGATTTTTCCATCCCTTCCAAACATCAGTGCATCTTTAAAACTTTCCATGGACTTTGGAAGAACATTCAACACCATCAGAGCCTTATCATCATCCTCCAAGTTCACCCTCAGATCTTCTAATTCTTCAATCATCTTGACAAACTCATCAAGTTGATCAGAAATGACCTTATCATCAGTGATTTTGAAAGACATCATTTTCTGCTTCAGAAATAATTTGTTTGATATAGACTTTGATTGGTAAAGTTCCTCCAGTTTTCCCCATGCCTCCACTGCATTCTTGCACCTTGATACCTCCCTCAATGGTTTATCACCCAGACATAGGAATATCAGACTCAAAGCCTTCTTATCCAATTCTAGAAACTTGGATTTCTCAGCATCAGGCCATTGATCAATAGGAAGAAGTGCAAAGTCTAGGCCATTTTGAATCAGTACTGCATTCATTTTGATCTTCCAGAGTGAGAAGTCATTCTTACCTAAAAACTTCTCCACATCCATCTTTACTCCAGCCATTATTGCTTCTTCTTTAAGTGTGTGTGTAGTGTTTCCCACAGACGGCGCCACTTCTTAAGTTTGAATCACTTACAACACACACAAATGAATTCAATCCAGAAAAGAATGAAAAACAAATTGAAAATCGGCCAACCAAGAACCGAACGCAAAACCAGAAACCAAATGAAGAACACAAATGTGATCTACATCCACGGAGGCTCTATACACATCAATTCACTCCATTGAACAATCAATTACAAGAAATATCCCAGAAAACAAGAAGCCCCAATTCACAATCCGAATTGAGCTTAAGAACCCTAGCTTTCTAATTCTAATGATTGTGTAGTGTTTACAGAGGGAAAACTACGTGTAACAACTCGTCTCTACAAGTGGAACAAACGTATATAAAGAACTAAGCTCAAATCAAGAAGCTCCAGAAGCTGGAAGCAATTCTGTTTCAACTGCTCTAAAACTGGTTCACGTGCCTTTGACAACGGTTTCACATGCAATGGTTCAAAACCGTTGCATAATTCTGTTATAACCGTCAAGACTCCGGTTCTTCAACAACCCTCAAAACTGAACTGCTTTAAACCCGACTCTCTGGCCCGGTTCTTCCCAACCTAAACCCGGTTCCTGATTCTTCTCAATCTCTACTACAAGACATGTCCACTTGATGAAATTGAATTGACATCTACAACGTGATTATATTTGATAGTACCTCGCGGGTTGTTTTCCAGGTTTGTCTTTCTGCGCTGATCTTGTTATGTTGCTGGTCATATTGGACTACATCAATGCTTATTATCCATTTGAATACTTCGTAACACTGTCTTAGTTTTTCTATCTCTGATGTTATCTTGTACAACGGCCACCATACCCCGACCTCGTTGAAACATTCATAAGGAGTCCACTACTACACGAGCGATTTTCAAAAGGAGTCCATATTTTCTACTTGGCATCAGAGTCATAGTTGGACGATGGAGGATCAATCCGTCCAAATATTTATTTTAACTTAACCTAGTCTAATCGGCGGCGTGGTAGTAAGCAGCTTCTAATGGTTCAATCTGCAGTGTTCATCAAGTGGTTAAATGAGACAATTACTGAACATTGCATGAAAGTGTTCTTGTGAAACTGTGAAATAGATACTTACCTCACACATCTCTTCCCATGTTTCATCATCTGCGATAAGTACCTTCGAAGATGGGCAGTATTCAACACCGGGGTAGTCCTTTACCCATGAGAAAACCCGGTGTCTCTCTCTTAGATTATTCACCTCGGCGTATATCTTAATGAATGATATATTGTTGTTAGTTTCTACTATCAAGTCAAACTGGGCTCTCTCAAGTGCTTCTTCGTAACAATGCCGAAGGATACAATTTCCTCTTATGCACGTTCCTTCTATTGAGTTGACGAACGTGCGGTTCAGTTGTTCGCTCCATCCTGTCGTGAATATGTACTCATGCAGTGGCTTCCATTTGTCGGAAGGCCTGGAGTACATTTTTTCAGTTCCACCTTGTGCTCTATGTGTTAGAAATGTATATGCATGTGTAATTGTTTTAATGATGAGTTGTAACTATATAGACCTCTTAAGTTAATAAAGGGTGTCAAGTGCAATCACGTGTTCACGAGTGCACGATGTGGGTAGTTTGATATGACGTCGGGTGACAGATGTGATTCTCATGTGCACGACATATACATATGACATGTGGCATTGTGTTTAAAACTTTGCGTGCAAAAAGTTAGATACATCGGTCGTCTTATTGGGAGGAATTCAAAACCTTTGCGTGGTTCTCAGGCAGATTATTTGCTATAAAAAAACATATTGGAATACGCCCACCCAAAGACCTCGAATGTGCATATTGTGTATTCTGATACAACTCTCAATTTCATAAATTAAATCCCAGTTTCGGGGCTTATGTCAATGGTTCGGAATATGCCAAGACCCTTGTGAGCACAGTCGACGGCTATAATCAAGGGGTCGTTGTCTACGTATTGTCGGACTCTGCCGAATTCAAATTCAAAGAGATATCACGAGATCTTCATCCGTCCCGAAATTATCACTTCCTACTGTGGATCTTTCTAGGTTTATGTCAGTCTGAACTCCGACGTTGTCATCGATCTCCGGTGCTTCGTTTAAGTTGAATAAGACTCAATTTGAGCATCATCTTCAAACAATGTGTCAACCCCCTTGGAATTTCCAACATGGTCCGTACCCACATCACTTCGTTTCTCACCCGCTGGATGTCCCCCGCTCACAACCGTTGAGCTGTTAATCCCATCTACTACTTGGGTACAATTGTTTGTTGACGTTTCCTTAACTTTCTTATTTGGACCGGGACACTTATTTGCTCTATGGCCCTCTTCCCTACATATATGGCATATACGTTTTTTCTTGACCTTTTCAGTCGGTGAAAGGTGGCCTATCCAACTGGTGCTTTGACTACCCTAATCAACTAGAATAACTGCGGGACAGTTAGACATATTGTGACCTGAATCTCCACATCTGTTGCAAGTTCCTTTGGTCCGGTCACTCATTACCGTCTAATTTTTTGTTGGGTTCGATGTCCGGCCAGTCTTCGATCGTCCAGCTTATCTCGGATAGTCAGGTGGTTTTACTTTGATTGCCTGGGTGTCCTCGTCGACCACCCAGTCGTCATGTGACGGTATCGGTATAATCTCGCCAGCATATTGTCTGCGCTATGTCTCCATTTTTTAACAGTCTGCAACAAATTTTTTTATTTTCAATCTGGAGAACTTGCATCACATAACGACGAATCAATGAGCTCACGTCTCATTCATAAAAGCAGATATTCTTAATGTGCGTGCGTAGCCAACGCATATTGCAGCATGCGTGCAGGGGACCAGGTCCATCTGGAATTCCTGGCATGTACATGTCAACGCGTCAAGATCAACAATGAACAATTTGAGTTGGCCCGCGACCTTGTATTTCGAATCAGTCAGACTCTTCACCGCCAAACTCCTCCCAAACGTGATGTTGGCTGCCACCTTCCTTGAAACAATATTGGTTAGTTCGTTTTCTCGAACTGCGTATTTTTACCTCCGTTCGCTAAACCAATCCTCGATGACACTCCTAATGCATTCGAGTAATGAGCAGATTGGCAGCCTCCTCCCCCATCGTATGCGTTTATTCCACGACTCAGCCGTGTTAGATGTCATGAAGTTGTAACGTCTAATCGGGCATAGTACATGAGCCTATCTCCTCTGACCATGCTTTTTCGTCAACTTCTTGTGTGCCATCACAAACCTTAGCTTGATTTGCTTGAGCAATTTGTCGTGCTCCTATCGACTATATGTATAAGTTGCTTTATAAAACAAGTACATGACATGTTTCCCGTAAGTTGCCATCGTTGACTTTAGATGATAGTAGCAAAGTACGTGTGCCGTCCCTAGGAAGACGAACTCGACACAGCTTATAATGCTCTGATGTTTGTCGGACACAATTAATAACTCTTCTGGTTGCCCTATGCACTGCTTAAGTCTTTGTAAAAACCAGCCCCATGCATTGTTGTCCTCCACGTGACCAATACCATATGCAATCGGCCATAGCTGCTCGTTACCATCTTTTGATACAGCCACAAATAGTATCCCCTTGTAACGACCTTTGAGTTATGTCACGTCTATTACGACCACATGTCGCTTGTATTTTAAGAAACTGTCGATACACAAGTGTAGTGCGAAGAAGCAATTTTTGAAGCGGCCTTGGTTATCTACTGAATGATCAATCACCGTGCTTGGGTTCATGGTCTCTAACATTTTCAGATAACTTGGAATCCTCTAAAATGATCCCTCGTACTCACCATACACCATTTCGTGAGCAATGTGTCTGGTACGAAGAAGTATTTGATAGTCTACTTCGAACTTGTGGTCAGTTCTCATCTCTTTCTTCATCCACCTAACACTAAAGGTGTGGCCTTCGATCAGTTTCGGGGTGTGCAGAGCCACAATAGTCCTTGCCGGCACTCTCTGGTCACCGGTATTTGTATGATCAAATGCGCATTTGTGTGTTGTTAAGGCGACAACCCTCCAACATCCGTTCTCTCCTACAACGTTCATCTAGAATGGACTTGTCAGATTTACAAACAATATAATACCGAATCTGGCTAGATTGTTTCGTCTGGAACTCACACTTGTTTGCTATGTGATATAAACCATACGCACATACCAGGTCACCCTTGGTAATGAACATCTTTCCTTTCGCAATCTTGGAGTCGATTAGTCGAGCCCCATGAACGACGTTAGATGGTATGTCATCCCGATGGAAATCAGCTCCGGGTATTGTCCATCTAGATTGCTTCTGGGCAACCAGTGGTATATAGGCTGCAACCTCGATAGGTGGAGACGTGACGCCGATAGGCTCATATTGGTCGCCTGTACTTGGGCCCCTAATCCAGTTCATATACTCGACCGCATTCATCTCCTTCTCTCGTTCATTCAAGTTTTCTTCCTCCACATCCTCGTCGTCCTCGTGGTCTTCTTCTTCTTGTAAGAATCGTTTGTCGGCTAATTCATATTTGATTGCAGTTTGGCTATCTACTACATTCTCACTTAAATTATTTGGACGTGTATCGTCACACATTCCCGACATCCCACCACCGGATCGATTGTGATCAGCGAACTCTGTCAATATACTTTCCTAGTTAGCCTTCCGTGTACTCCGTCGAGCTGCATACCAGTAGAGCCATTAAGTAGGGGACCTCCACATGGAAGCTGCGTACGAACGGTCTCACGAATAGGCATCAAAAGGGCTGCTAGAAAGGAAAGTTCGTTGGCTGGCCCACAAGTCGTAATCCCACCATTATAATCTTCATTACCCGGTGTTCGAATGGTCCGTAATCGGTCTCTAATTATAACGTACACATGTGGTGTACCATCCGATGTAGCAAGCATCACTGTAACATCGTAGTCGTCTAGTATCCTCATCTTGATCTTCTTGGATCCATCACTGCCGACAAGTCCATACAGTATGTATTCAAAATTATCGATATCCGCACGAACGATGTCGTGAACTTTTTCTATTAAATCTGTGAGCACAGTATTTCATCAAGTGAGGCTTATATGAAGTATGAGTTGTTGGAAATCCAAAACCAGAATTGGAACTTGAAAAGCTGGATCAGAGAACCGGGTTTGAAGTCAAATCAGTGGGAGAGGTTAAGAGGAAATTGGGTTTGAGTTGATTACGACTGTCATTTGCAACGGTTTGAATCTGTTACGCCAGAAACCGTTGTAGAAGCCGTATGCCAGCAACTTGCAGTAGTTAATCTTAAATCTGTTATAACTTCCTCATCTCAAGGATTCAAGCTACAACTCTTATACAGATATAAAATACTTGTAAATGCGAGCTAGATCAAAGAGTTGTCCCTCTGTAAACATTACACTAGTGAGAGAATTAGAGTTCTAGGGTTTGTATTCCAATTCGGCTTGTGAATTGGGGATTTACTAGCTTCTTGGAAATTCTTGTAATTGCTTATGTAGTGAAGTGAATTGAGGTGCATAGAGCCTCTGTGGATGTAGATCATCGCTGATCGACCTATGTAAAGCTCGTTGTGTTCATTTGTTTTCTGATTTCTGTATTCTTGTTTGTTCGGCCAGTTTTCTGTGTTTTTTCGTCCGAACAGTGTTCTTGTTATTTTGTGTGATTCTGATCTTATCATAACCATGTGCCACTGTCTGTGGGAAGGTTTCTCACATAAGAAGAAGAAGAGAATGGCAGGAATGAAGATGGATTTGGATAAGTTCTCCGAGAAGAATGACTTCTCTCTATGGAAGATAAAGATGAAGGCTATATTGGTGCAAAATGGGTTATCAAATGCCCTCAAGCCTGAAGATCAGTGGGTGGAGGCTGAGAAACCTAAATATGGCGATATGGATCAGAAGGCATTAAGTCTAATCATCCTATGTCTTGGGGATAAGCCTTTGAGGGAGATTTCCAGATGTAAGACTACAGTTGATGCATGGACCAAGCTAGATGAATTTACAAAGCTTCTTGATGAACTGGAAGATCTTGGAGTTAAAATTGAAGATGATGACAAAGCCTTGATGGTGCTGAATGCTTTGCCAAGATCTATGGAGAGTTTCAAAGACACTCTTATGTTTGGAAGGCAAGATAAGTTAAGTTATGACTTAATTATTACTGCTTTGAAGACCAAATGTTCGCAGAATCAAGGAGACAAGAAAGTAAACCAATTTGGTGAAGGTTTGAACATTAAGTTCAAAAGAAATAATCAGAAGAAGAAGAAGAAGAAGAAGAAGAAGAAGAAGAAGAAGAAGAAGAAGAAGAAGAAGAAGAAGAAGAAGAAGAACAAGAAGAAGAAGAAGAAGAAGAAGAAGAAGAAGAAGAAGAAGAAGAAGAAGAAGAAGAAGAAGTTCTGAATGTTACTGACTCAAAGATGGAGAAGGAGTGGGTTTTTTACACTAGATGCTCCTTTCATATGTGTCCTCATGAAGACTGGTTTCAGAATCTCAAGAAAGAAGATGGAGGGTGTATTCTGCTAGGAAATGATCAGTCCTGCAGAGTCCAAGGCACTAGCTCAGTGAAAATTACCATGTTCGATGGAGTTACCAGAACCATCACCAATGTGAGGTATGTACCTGGTCTCAAGAGAAATTTACTTTCCCTAGGATCTCTTATTGCCACTGGATGTGAATTCAAGTCTGTTGATGGTCACTTGCACATAACTAAGGGAAATAAACTAGTGATCAAAGGAAAACAACACAATGGTCTGTTTATTTTGATTGGAAAGCCTTGTTGGTTGTGTGGGTAGTATTCTTGGCAAGAATGAACTAATATTGTGGCACAAGATGTTAAGGAATATTGGGGAGAGAGGATTAAATGAATTATCCAAAAGAGGCATAATTGGAGAGGTTGGAAATCAAACACTTGAGTTCTGTGATAAATGTGCATAAGGAAAATCACATAAACTGCGTTATGCTAAGGGGATTCACACCACTCAAGAACCTTTAGATTATGTCCACTCAGATACCTAGGGACCATCTAGAACTGAAACACATGGAGGAGGAAGATACTTCATGTCTGTTATTTATGATTTCAATAGGAAAGTGTGGGTGTTTGTGTTGAGAAACAAGAGTGATGCATTCACCAAGTTCAGCACATGGCTAATTCAGATGGAAAACTTAAGGGGTAAGAAGCTCAAGCATTTGAGAACATACAATGGATTAGAGTACCTATCTACTGAGTTTACTGAATTCTGTGAAGAGAGAGGAATCACTAGACACAGAACAGTCCCATTGAATCCTCAACAGAATGGTGTTGCAGAAAGATTCAATAGGACGGTACTTGAAAGAGTGAGGTGTATGTTGATTGATGCTGGATTGCCAAAAGTTTTCTGGGGAGAAACAATTAATACAGCATGTTACTTAATCAATAGATCACCTTCATCCTCTCTAGGGTTCAAAACTCCAGAAGAAGTGTGGACTGGCAAAGTTCCAAGCTATACAGATTTGAAAGTGTTTGGATGTCTTGCTTATGCTCATATTAAGCAAGACAAGCTTGATACAAGAGCACAAAGATGTGTGTTCTTAGGATATCCAGAAGGAATCAAAGGTTACAGGCTATGGTGTTTGGAACAAGGGAATCAGAAGCTCATGATAACTAGGGATGTTAAGTTCAATGAATCAGTTATGGGATATCACTCTACTGGAAGTCAGGAAGAGCTTGATGGAGCTATTGAAGCAGACAAGGTATCAGTTCAGGTGGAGCCTCAAATGGATGATAATTCTCAAAAGATTGATGTTTTGGATCAACACTCAAGTGACAGTTCATCTGAAGAAGAGGATGTGCAAACTGTTAATCCAAATCTGAGAAATTATAGTACTGCTAGAGATAGACCAAGAAGGAAAATCCAGACCAAACTTCTATGGACAAGCAGGAAGTGTGTAATATGCACTAAGCATTGCTGATGACATAGAGCATCAACAACCATAGAATTTCTAAGAAGCAGTAAGTGGTAGTGAAAGTGAGCACTGGATAAGTTCAATGATGGGGGAAATGGAATCTCTGGATAGAAATAGCACTTGGAAGCTGGTAGATAAGCCTAAGGGGCAGAAGCTGGTGCGTTTCAAGTGGATTTATAAGAAGAAGATTGAAGCTGGAGACACAGAAAGGATAAGATACAAGGCAAGGCTTGTTGCAAGAGGTTTCACTGAGAGAGGGCATTGATTTCAATGAGGTCTTCTCTCCTGTGGTGAAGAAATGTTCTATTAAACTTCTATTATCTAAAGCGACACAAGAAGCATGGAGTTACAAAAACTAGATGTTAAAACTGCATTTCTGCATGTTGATTTGATTGAGAACATATATATGAAACAGCCTAAAGGCTTTGTGATTCCAGGAAGTGAAGAGAAGGTATGCTTCCTCAAGAAGTCACTCTATGGGTTAAAACAAAGTCCAAAGCAGTGGAATAAGAAGTTCAATGAGTTTATGTTGAAGGCAAGGTTCATCAGGAGTCTGTATGACAGTTGTGTATACTTTGATAAGGATTCTAAGGTTGATCAAGCGTATCTCTTATTGTATGTTGATGATATGCTTATTGCAAGTAAAAGTAAGCATAAAATACAGATGCTGAAGAAGAAGTTGAGTACAGAATTTGACATGAAAGACCTAGGGATGCAAAGAAGATTTTGGGCATGAACATTTTAAGAGATATGAAATTTGGATTTTTGTGGTTGTCACAAAGGCATTATCTTCAGAAGATGGTCGAGAGGTTTCAGATGCATGAGGTTAAACCTCCGAGTATTCCAGTAAATCAACAACTTAAGTTGTTCAAGGAACAAAGTCCAAAGACTGCAGAAGAAGTGAATTATATGAGAAATATACCATATGCAAGTGGTGTTGGCAGCTTGATGTATGGCATGATCTGTAGTAAGCCTGACTTGGCTTATAGTGTGTCTTTGGTTAGCACTTACATGTCAAATCCATGTAAAGCTCATTGGGATGCTTTAAAGCAGGTGTTGAGATACTTAAAAGGGACAGTGAACTTATGATTGAAGTTTGAGAAACAAGCTGATATTACTGTTCCATTAGTGGGCTTTGCAGATGCTGATTTTGCAGGGAATATAGACACCATGAGATCTATTACAGGATATGTTTTTACACTATATGGGACAGCCATTAGTTGGAGGAGTGTGCAACAGTCAATGGTGTCCTTGTCCACTACAGAAGTTGAGTACATTGCATTAACAGAAGCAATCAAGGAAGCTATGTGGTTGAAAGGAATTCTCAAGGATCTGGGGATTAAGCAGAAGTGTGTGACCATACTCTGTGATTATCAGAGTGCACTTCACTTGGTAAAACACCAAGCATTCCATGAGAAGTCCAAGCATATAGATGTAAGATTACACTTTCCAAGAGATGTGATAGATTCAGGTACTGTGGAAGTTAAGAAGGTTCATACACTTGACAATGCTGCTGATTTCTTAACCAAGGCAGTTCCTGGGAACAAGATTGTACATTGCTCAAGCCTAGTCAGGCTTGAACAATGTGCTTAAGCTGTTAGAAAAAACAAGGAAGTTTGAGGTAAGGACATGCACTTGAGTTCATTGAGGTGGAGATTTGTGAGCACAGTTCAATTTCATCAAGTGAGGTTTATATGAAGTATGAGTTGTTGGGAATCCAGAACCGGAATTGGAACTTGAAGAACCGAATTAGAGAACCGGGTTTGAAGTTAAATCAGTGGGAGAGATTAAGAGGAAATCGGGTTTGAGTTGGTTACAATAGCCGTTTGCAACGGTTTGAATCTGTTGCACCAGAAACCATTGTAGAAGCCATATGCTAGCAACTTGCTGCAGTTAATCTTAAATCTTTTATAACTTCCTCATCTCAAGAATTCGAGCTACAACTCTTATACAGATATAAAATACTTGTAAATGCAAGCTAGATCATAGAGTTTTCCCTCTGTAAACATTACACTAGTGAAAGAATTAGAGTTCTAGGGTTTGTAATCCAATTCGGCTTGTGAATTGGGGATTTACTAGATTCTTGGAAATTCTTGTAATTGCTTGTGTAGTGAAGTAAATTGAGGTGCATAGAGCCTCCATGGATGTAGATCATCGCTGATCGAACCACGTAAAGCCCGTTGTGTTCATTTGTTTTCTGATTTCTACGTTCTTGTTTGTTCGGCCAGTTTTCTGTGCTTTTTTCGTCCGAACAATGGTCTTGTTATTTTGTGTGATTCTGATCTTATCATAACAAAAATATTTTTGATAACATGTGTATTGCATATCCTGAAATACTCCTCATCACCCCCGCCATAGGCTGAACCCTCCCAGTGGCCACCGTGCACAACAACAGCGAGCCGCCCACTCATCTTCGACCGGGAGTTGCAGACCAAGTTTGAACAGCGTGAGATCGTCTAACGGATAGGCCTACCTCGCACATAAATTACAAAGATCCAGTTGAACGCATTAGAAACAATAAACAACATAAACCAATCACCTAAAAAAACACTCCAAGCATAAATAAACACAGACACATGATATATAGGAGAATCACAATAACATTACTAAATAGCACCATTCACCATCCCCTCCCGAATAGGTCGTATCCAGCAAGAACTAATTTTACACCATTTATTTCAATCAGCACAAACTTTCAATTAAAATTAGGAGGTACGGAATGTTCTAAAATAATTGAGTGAGCATATCAATCTGAATTTAAACCACTGTGTACGCCCCGTAAGTGCCAACCTAATCCCAAATGCACTGCCCATCGAATGCAGTCTACCCGTTCCTGTGTACACCCCTAATGCATTCGATCTACACATTGCATCAGCTAACGGAACCATGGTCAACCCATGTGAATACCAACTAACACACCCCATACTCGATGTAGATCAAACACCCAAACCAAAAAAAAAAAAAAAAAAGGTTATTAACTTGCGAAGCCAATTACAGCACAATACAGTAGCAAATTATATCACCAAATTCACCTTCAACAATGTACAACACTAGAATTGAAAAAACCTAAAGAATAACCTAAAGAAAAATTAAAATATTTGAATAAATTATCAATTTTGGCTGACAAAAACCTAAAAAATAACTCAGCGAAAATAAAAACATTTGAATAGATTATCAATTTTGACCGATATAGGGCGGGGAAATAGTAATCTTCGCCGATGGGAAATCAAAGAATGGTGAATAGTTACCTTTTGTGTTGCGAGTACAAGGTCATCGCTGTTAACGAGATTGTCCTATTTCCAAATTCACAATGCCAGCTAATTGAGTCGACTGGGAAATTGAAGACAACTGCCAGCCTAATTTACAGCCACCTAATAAAACGTTCTCTTTTTGCGTTGGGTAAGTTTGTGAGATAGGCGTGCGACGACATTGTCAATATCACCTGCATACTATGCAGAGATGAAGGGCCACTGTTTGGGAGGCGAATGGTTTTTTTATTACTATGTATGGGTAATTGACTCTTATGGGATGGCCTTAAAAATCGCTCTATGTGTAACGTGTTTATGTGTTAACCTGGGTGCGCGGAGTGGACTTCGTGCACCAAGATGTTTAGTTGGCACGAATACGTGAAAAAATTAATAACACCTTCCGAGAGTCGGGAGGGAATAAGGTGCGATGGTACGCACACACTCGTACAACATTATTGTGCCATCGTGAACATGCATACCCCATTAACAAACGGGTAACTGCCGTGATGTTACAATATATAAAACTTCATATCAGTCGGAGATGTTATTATAGAACCCAAAATGTATAAATGAAAACTTTAAAGTACTTAGTGAAAATGAGAAGGTGCTGGCATTTTTCAGTATCGGACAGAAAGAATCAATTACCATGCCAAAAAAACTAAAATTACTACGGTTTTTGCAAATTCCAAAATTTGGCCAAAAGTTGGACATCTCACAAATACAAATTAAATTCAAACAGCGTGCCACTATCAAAATGATCATGTTTCAGTCTGCGAGAACACTCTGACCGAGTATCTCAGCGGGGGTGTTGTACTTGAAGATTGTGCGGATTATGTGTCATCGAAATGTCTTTTTAATGCAATCATTTGTGCCCTTCTTTTGAGGTCCCTTCTATTTCAACAAACACTCAATTGCCGCCAATGCATAGGGAGCGCACTGATGAAAGTCCTCCTGTCTGTAGCAGTGGGCAGGTATGGTTGCGGATACATCCTATTGTGCCATTACGGGTTTGAGTTCTGGTCGGCTTGCGTAAAACCCACCTACGACGAGCAACTGGGTAAAATACGAAGTAGTGAAAGAATGTACGTAAAATTCTTGACCGCAACATCCTCTAACCACCGATATCTAGTCGAGTCATATATCACAACTCTGGCAATGTCCAAATGCAACTTTATACAGGCCCAGTGATCCTTAAAGTGCCAACAAGTTCTCACTTAGAGATGTTACAATTATACGATCTCATATAATGGAAAACCCCAAATTAACAAATAGAATATGAATTGTGGTTCGATAATATAACTTATAGTATTCACTTCACTCCAAGGAACCACCCCTCTCCAAGTTGGTGCCATACCACGCACATACGGAGTCAAATGAACGTACTCGTTTGGCTCAAACACCTCGAACGTACTTGAATTAAATTCGCGGTACGAACCGTATTGTATCTTGTTTCCTATCAATGGATAACGACTCTCCTATAACCCCTTTAATAGTTTTTGCGACAAAATAAACGATATTTGGTCAAACAATAAATACACCGATAGGTTTCATGTTATTCAAATAAGAACTGAAAACCTAACCCACGAGATGTGATAAGCTAGCATTATAGATGTTTCTACATTTTTCGTGCCACAGAGAGTGCGATGGTCTCGTGCACGAAATAAAATAATGACCAAGGTGAAAATGACCAACATGCATGTGGCACGAACATGAAAAAATTAGTGGTTTATAGACCAACAGGTTTGAATTTGAACAAATCATGCCACATAAATGACTACACACTCTGGAACTGTATTGACTAAACAACTGAACTTCACTGTGCAGGTACTCATCAATCACACGAAGTATTTGAAGTATAGACAGGGTGCATACGAAGACCTTAGATGACAACAAACAACATGTATTCAAGAGGGTATGTGGGACCATCGAATTGCATTCATAGCGGTGATATTTGGGTAATGAAGGCCAGTGAAATGAGAAAACAAGAATATGACTTACGTAAAAGTTTGTGTCAATGATCACGTACTGTCCAGAGAAGTGCCTGTCAACCATCATCTTCGCAAATAATGGATCTGACATCAGCATGCCCATGTACACATCGATATGTTGGGGTTGAAAAAAATAAATGTTCAAGATGATAAATATAAAATGAAGTATCTAACATGTAGAGGAATAATGTGTGTAATACGTACAGGTGCCTCAAAGTGCTTTGTTGGATCGTCTATGTGCTCGAAAAATGACTTGGTTTTGTTCCATGCAAGACCAACATTTCTCCTAAGATAATATTCAGTGCATTAGTGAAAATTAAGTTAACTTAACATTTTATAATTTAGAATCAAATATGCACATAATCAAATAAAAAAAATGAGGTACGGACATCCGATCGGATTTCAAGAACTCATCGTAAGCCCGGTCGGGGCCCATATGCCTTATCTCCACTCTCAGGTACGGGCTGATGACATTTGTAGATTCTAAACACTTTCTGACCGCCCTAATAACCCGATCAGATGAGTCCGGTTCCTCCGGCATGTTTATCATTTTGGACGGCACGACGATGCTAAAATTCCCCCCAAACGGTGGTTTGGCACCAGCAATTACATGCCTCTTATCCGCCCGCAGCGTAATTATGTCGACCAACAACTCATCTGCATGACAAGTATTCCTAGGTGGACTTAATGCACCACCACCAGCACCAGCAAGAACTCCGACCCCTGTCCCTGAGCCAAGTCCTTCCTCTGATTTAAAAACATTCGCATCTCAACTTTCATCCGTGCCCTTACCCTTGTCTCTCATCACGGCACTCTATGATGCAGCCCCGCCATCATCTCCAGTTTCACTTCCTCCAACTACCGATCCGACTAGTTCGCGCTAACTTGGTACCCCCTCCATCTCTACTGTCACCCACATTCATTCCTTTGTCAGTTACCACAGTAGAAGCACCTTCCTCAGGTACCTCCGGTGTTAAGCCGGTACTTCTCGCATTCTTTTCTTCATCCTTGATGTCAGTATTACCTACTGGTTGATGGTCTCCAATACTGTCCGCCTCCGACGCTCTCTGTCAAGTAATGGAATGATATTACTGAACAATGAAACTAACTAAACATATGTACGGATCATAAATCTTTTAACTCAATAGGTGAACCAATAAAGTGCAAAAGATCAACGTACCTATGCGTTGCTTGTACTCGCTCCACCGAAATGGCTAGCCAACCTAGCCCGAACAATCGCGTGACCATGGGTACCTAAAACATTAAGCATCTCTGCACGTATAAGTATTGGGAGAGATGCCTCAAGCCTTGCAAGCACCTCATTCACGATACGCTGGACAACGTCTTCAGTGCATCCAAAGATCCCCGTATCTCGTCCAAAATTCCGATTATCGAACTCGCTTGGACCTCGTTCATGTAAACCTTCACCGGTACCACCACCATCCGATTCTCCTGCACTATGTCCTCCACCGTAATGCTCACCATCCTACCCATCTGCACTAGAACATCCATCAGAACCCTTACCAGCTAACCCACCTCCACTAGGACTAGCTGAACTCGCATCGAGCGAGTCAGATGACTCGTCCGACTCTGACGTCTCAATAACTCTCGCTCGTCACTGTTTTCACGAAGTCAAATCTTCGTCGGTTCTTAGCCGAGTACTTTGTCTTAGCCCAGTCGGTGTAGTTCCCCAGATGCTGTCTTTGCGAAGCTGTCCTACCTCCCCCGTCACCCACTTTCTCATCATGTGGTGATGCAGCATCTTCGCTTGGAGGATCCTGAACATCCTGAACATTCTATTCATCTTGTGATGATGAATCCTCTTCGGGAGAAAGTGTATGGATCAAAGGAGTGGGCACAAATATCGGCACTTGCCCAAGCTTGAGGCTAAGCCAGTAAGCCGTCTAGCGCTCTTCAGCGGTCGGAATGAGTGTGATGAGGCATGCATTTTGTTAAATATGGCTACGAATTAGAATTAAAAATAATTTTGACGAAATACATTATCAATGATACGGGGCTCATGAGAATCGCTAAGTACCTCTTCCTGGAAAAATCGTACGTGCTTGAAGTCGAACTTCGTAGTCTTTGGCCTCCACTAAATTAATCGAGGAATCATGTTGTCAGCAACTCGGTCAGCACACTCAATCCTAATTTCGAGAATTACCTCGAAGATCCAAACCTGTCCCATTGTAAGATGTACACGGTCATGACCAAGATTATACGTAAATCATCAACAAAATTAATAAATAATCTGAGGCATGCAACGTATGCAAAGTGATGTACCAAGAAAGCCATCGAAAACCCGTAAAAATTATATATGTTGGAACTATTGGCGACCTGACGTGTTCATCCCTTCATGCATCTCATCAAGTTCCGGAACGTGTACATTTCCCATGGAAAATCATCCCATGCCTCAATGTCCTCCACAATGGCCCATACCCATGACTCGACCACCGTTTTGCTTGGGTCGACTCCCAACAGAATGGAATACAGGTACAGGACTTTGGCAACCTTTACTGTGTCTCCCACACTATTCCCAAAGCATCTTGCGTCGAGCATATCCCTCAATAGGTATACCTTAATGGGGTTACGCCCAAATCTCCGTGACAATATGCCATCAGTTAGAGGATCGCCAAATTTATCAGTATCTACATCACCAAATTTCAATCTTGCCTCCAGGGCATACTCTCGTTCACCGAACCTAATCGGCTGTGACCCCACTTGAAACCAGAGCTCTGGGAGATTGTAGGCACATTCCCTCCATATTTCATACGAAACAACCGCGTCTACTGCAACGCTTGGGCTCATTAAAGCATCTTAGTTGAAATCCAACAGAGCAGCGAAGTTAAACGCCCTGAAAGCAGCTGCAGCTGCCTGGCCGGCACGGCCTAGCTGTGTCCGGATGATCGATGTTACCCTATGACGGTAGTAGCCATCAATCCGGTGTTGAATGTGATGCATGAATGGTCGTTTCCATTCCCAGTCTTCTGCCGCATATAGTAGAGTTAAAAATGGACGCACAACAACAAAACTATATATATATATATATATATATATATATATTCGAACATACACAATATAGGAAACAAATAAAAAATAAATCAAACATATTCCTTCAGAATGTATATAACGCAGGCAAATAGCCTAAGTGACAGTTGTTTATCCAGAAAAAGAAAAATAAACCGAATTTGTTTAATACATTTTGAACTATGACAAAAAAGGGGAGGGGAGGGGGAGGCAGATGCAGGTAGCTGTGAAAACCTCATACAAATATCACAATAGCAAAAAAACTGAACCAGCAGTGCACGATGGGTAGTGCATCCGAACCTATAATTTTTCCAAACCGTGAATCGAACATACGATATCCTAGTTGAACTGTTATCGTAGTAGATGTTATGCATTACAACACATACAGTATTTTCGTGCATATACTCATGTTGCGTGTATCTCACCCGACGTGATTCAGTTATATGAATCATGGTGCATCCAGCGGATATTGCTAGTTCAACAAATCAAGGCGCAAAAGGAGAGACTTGTGCACATAACTAAACAAAATTATCGAAAATCATTGACTGCTGAAAAAATTATCGTGCATACACCCAGTAATGGGAATAAGAGTGCCAAATTTGTAGTTAAATTCAATCGTAATATCAAACACAGAACCAATTGTGCACGGGGAAAATAGTGCATTCGATCTTTGATGATTTCAAGTTCAAAAGCTAATACATGATGGCCCAGTAGGAATATCAACTTGTTACAAGTTTTGTGTTACAGTACATTCAGCAGTTTCGTGCATATACTCAAACATGGTGCAACCTATGAGATAAACATTTTGCCAAATTAATGTGCTCACACTCGTACAACATTAAAGCATATCTGGTTCAACAAAGCAGGGCATACAAGGGGCTCGTACATGTATTTATAGAAAACTTTTGTGCACAATACTAAATATTAGGCACTAACAGATCCCTTATATACTAAAAGAGAAACCACTTGGACAAGTGTCATTCTCTTATAATTTTGGGACAAGTGTCATTTTCTTAGAATTTTGAAAATAAAAACTAATACTTAATATTTATATCTTCAAGTTTTTTATTTTTATTATTTAAACATTCAAATGTTTAAATTCAATTTCGTCATGATTTACATAGTATATCATAAATTTGTATTTTTAGTTAGGATTTTTTTATTGATTTACTAATTCAACTTTTATTTCTAATATATCACAGTTTATAAGATAAATCAAAAAGTGCCTGATTAAAGATTAACATCATTGCACGCGTGATTAAAAAAATATATACCTAAATTATAAAACTTATGTCAGGGATTAATTTAACAATTAAAAAAATATTCTAAAATATAATATAACAATAAAATAATTTAAAAAATCTTGAAGGAAAATTTATTCAAATTAGTGACTACATAGTAATGAATTTGGCATTATTAATAATGCAATACCTACTGAATGTCTTGCTCAAAAGAAAAATATATGAAAGCAACTCAAGATTATTAATTACTCATTTATATATAATTTTGAATTATATAACTATGATTAGTGAATATATTCATTCAGTCTTCTATTTACTTGAGTTTTAGATAATTCTCAAGACTTGATAACCTCAATTGTTTTAAAGATATTTTATACCACAATTATTGTATAATACATATATGATTAATTGTAGTTATTGTAAATTTCTACTTAACTTATGTTTACTGTCACAATCAACTGAAAATATATGGTTTCAAATATACAATAAATTTATATATTGAACAACTTAAATTTGATCATAATAAATTTATCAAAATTCACATGACCCTCTATTCTTTATATGATAAAAGATAAGAAAATGAACATGTGTTATGCTGAGAATCATTATAGTATCTCAAAATTATAGGATTAAAATCATTTTAAAATCATTTGAATTAAAAAAGAAATCAAATTTCATGATTTACGTTTATAATTGTTTAAGGTTTTAATGTTTTCCATTTTTATAAAAAATAAATATATTCATAAATTAAAAGTGTTTCGAAAAGTAAAACAAAATTTAAACAGACCCGTGAATATTATTCACGGGTACTGTATTAGTTACATGCTATAAGTGGTCTCTGACTGATTTAAATTCGATAATTATTGACACAACACGGAGAACTGGACATGACCAACATACTACGATTTATACTATACAATAACACATAACAATGACATTTTGCCAAATTAAAGTGCTCACACTCGTACAACATCAAAGCATATACGTTCAACAAAGCCGAGCATACAAGGGGCTCATGCATATATTTAAAGAAAATTTTCGTGCACTATAATAAATCTTAGGCATTAACGGGTTACACACTGTGATAGGTATGGCCCAATCTCCTCGAATCGGTCTAGCCAGCCAGATGGGTCAATTGGGCCCAGAAGCGCAAGCCCAACCCAGCCAAGCCCATTCGCGGCATCTTTGGAAGTTAGGAAAAGATCCCCATGATCTTTTCCAACAGCCATGCAGATTTGACTGGCGGATTTATAGGGATTTAGTTAGGGTTTCAATTGAGTAGTATATATAGGAGAATTGTGGATGAATTTGGGGTTCCGACTTTGTATACTAAAATTACGGCTTGTAAGGTTGTACTCCAACATTGAAAGAAAGATAGTAAAAGCACCCCGGAAGGTTATTGCCTTCACCCGTGGACGGAGATCTCCGGATTGAACCACGTAAATCTTTGTGTCATCTTAATTCTTTCATATTGTGATTATTTGGGATTGTCTTTGATTGTGATTCGTTCGTTATTCGGGTTTACGCATTATCAATTGGCGCCGTCTGTGGGAACGATTGAAAGGCAAACCCTAGTATACTTCACAGTTGATTCACGTCAGTCATGGTGAACACCCGCCAATTTGCTAACCCTACTCGGTCTCGTCGCAATCCCCCCGTGGATCAAAACCCTCTGTTGCCACGACAACAGAATCAGGATCCACCTGCGGAGCAAATTGACGCGCAGTACCTCGCACCCGCCAACGCGCCAGCACAAGTTGACCCTCAACCTGCCCCCCGAACTACTGCCGGCACAGCAAGCCTTTCTTCGGGAGCACGCCGCTCTATTCCAAGAATGGAATAATCGGCGCGCTAACTTCGGTGGGCGCGCCGACAATGATGTTAACCAGGTGGCAAGACATCCACCCCGTGATCGATCCCGCGCACTTGATGAAGACCTGCCTCACAAAGCCAGGCATGATCACCGGCGACAACGGTCAGTATCGCCTGGGGAGAACCGGAGTTCTAATGGTTCAAGGCCCCGTTATGCTGATCACGAGGACGTGGACCGTCGCAGGCCTGTAGATGCAGCAAAACGGGCTCGCTTGGAAAGGTCCCGTGTACTTGATCCCTTGGAACAGGAGCAGGCTCAATTTGACGCCGAGCTTGACAAGGTATTGGGCCTTGATGCTGATGGGGAGATAATCACCCCGTTCTCCGAGGAGATTCTTTCTACTCCATTCCCTGAAGGGTTTAAACTTCCGCCAGTGTCCGTCTGAAAGGGCACCGGAGACCCAGGTAACTTCCTAAGTGCCTTTAAGTATGCTATGTTCAATCGAAGTTGCACACCACACCACCTGTGCAAAGTATTTTCTGAGTACCTTCAAGATGAGGCCAGACTTTGGTTTGATTCCTTGCCTCGAGGCAGTGTTACCTCTTTCCGGGATCTTACCGAACAGTTTTGGGCACGTTTCCATACACGAGCAAAGCCCATGGCCACTTTGGCTGATCTCATGAACCTGGAACAGCGAGATGAGGAGACCGTTACCCAGTTTCTTGAGCGCTTTACTGCAGAAAGCCTAAAAGTAGGTAGCCGATCTGATGATGTTATTATCACTGCCTTCATGAACGGCCTCCGACCAGGGCCACTCTACACCGAGCTAGTGCGATACCCCCCGACCATGACCCGGGCTCTTTTCGGCACCGTAAGCAAGTTCGCCAAAGCTAAGGAGCAAACCCGCCGCAAGCGGGAGAAACATGCTACCAAAAAGCAACCAGACAAAACACAGATCGGGACTAGCAGCCGGCCCAGTACCTTTAGCCGTCTAAGCAGAGGTAGGTTGGTACCTCGCAGTGATGTCCCTCAACTCACTCCCCTTACGAAATCAAGGACAGAAATACTTTCTGTTCACAAGAATGATTTGCGACCGTGCCTACGGATGACTGCTCCGGCAGAAAAACGTAACCGCGATAAGTGGTGTGCGTATCATCATGATCACGGACACGACACCGAAGAATGTCGCCAGCTCGGTAAAGAAATTGAGGACTGTTTGAAGCGAGGCTTCCTCCAGCAATACATAGTTCGGACTGAGGACAGATCTCGGTCGAACCAAAATGGAGGTTTACAAAAAGGTCGGGGAGGTTACAACGACCGAGGTCCAAGACAAAACAGACCTCAATGGCAGAATAACAGGTCAGGATATAACAACTACACAAGTCAAGACCAGGGTAATCGCCAACAGTATCAACCACAACAGGGTCAATTGCTACCACCTCCACAGCCTCATGGAGGCCCCGGAGACAATCCACCAAATCACGTCGTCCAAGGGATAATAAATGTGAAGGACTTCCCGAAGTGCCCTTAAAGCCGAGGCGCGCAGGCCTCCTCCCGAGGAGCCCACGTCAAAAGCGTTTCCATAGATCTGAAACAGTGAGCTTTACCGAAGACGACCCCGTTCCCGAGCTCACCCCACACGCTGATGCCATCGTCATTGATATGGTTGTGGCTAACGTCACCATTAAGCGAGTCTTTGTTGACAATGGCGCCGCTGTCAATGTCATATTCACTGATTGTTTCCAGAAAATGGGCATACCTCGCGAACAGCTCCGACCTGCCCCTAGGCCATTACAGACCTTCACTCAGGGAGAGGTCCAACTCGAGGGAATTATCAATCTCCCCGCATCGCTTGGTACGTATCCAGCGACAAAAACTATCTTTGTATATTTCTATGTGGTTACCTCTTCATCTCCATAAAACATGATCCTTGGCCAGGATTGGCTTACTCCGGCAAAGGCCATCTGTTCCACATATCATCTAGCATTAAAGTTTCCTACAACCCACGGAGAAGTTGCAATCCGTGGCAATCAAAGAATTTCCAAGGAGTGCATGTATGTCGCATTCAAAAAGATAATCAAGGCTCCTCCTAAGCCCCAATTTCAAGTAGCCACCCCGGCTCTCACCCCGGGTTCATCTGAGTCACTCGGAAATGATACTGCCCAAGTGCCACTTGATCTTGCTAAGCCAGAGCAAACTGTCATAATAGGCGTCGTGGGTATACCCTTGTTGCACAATGCCATCATCCAGACGCTAAGGGAGTACTCCAAAGTCTTTGCTTGGTCTCCCCTGGATATGCCGGGAGTCTCTCCCGACCTTATCACTCATAAGTTGAACATTGACCCTAATGTGAAGCCAATACAACAAAAGCGACGGCAATTTACCCCAGAGAGGAACGTAGCCATCCGAACTGAAGTTCAACAACTTTTAGATGCCGACATTTTATTCGAAGTTCAATATCCATCTTGGCTTTCTAATCCAGTAATGGTGACGAAGTCTATTGGGGCATGGAGGATGTGCGTTGATTTCTCCGATCTCAACAAGCACTGCCCAAAGGACTGCTATCCTCTGCCGCCCATTGACCAAAAAGTCGAGGCCATTACCGGGTATAAGGCGCTTTGCTTCCTGGATTTGTATAAGGGATATCACCAAATTCACATGGATCGCCGAGATGCCATTAAAACGGCCTTCATTACTGATTTTGGATGCTTCGCTTTCAAAAAAATGCCCTTTGGGCACAAGAATGCCAGAGCCACTTACCAACGTCTCATGGACCACGTCTTCTGAGACCAGATCGGCCGCAATGTTGAGGTATATGTCGATGACCTCGTTATTAAGAGTTCCTCCCCTACATCATGTGTTGGATTTGTATACTGAAAGAAAAACTTTTTATATACAATGTTTCCAGTTATTCACTGTTTATCTCCTATTTGATTATATTTGCATTTTCACTATGTATGTGTCCCCATATCTCTTGCAAATAAGTAGATCCTATGGTGTGTTGAAGATCATAGAAGATTATATGATTGGTTAAACTTAAAGAGATATAAAATGTAAATCATAGCTTAGACAACTTGAGGACGAGTTGTTGGATTAGGCTGCAGTATTAAGTAGAAATAGTTTATCTTGACAATTTACTTATACTGGTACGTATTTACGTATTGATAGGATCACAGTGAGATATGTTCTTCTGCCTGACCTTAGTGAAGAATTGGAGATCTCGGTGACTTATAATAATCTAAAGCCTAAATAAGATTACAATTATGAATGCTTGTTTGTGTGTCACTTTGATTTACTATGGGCAAGAGTTAAGATATAACTTTTATACTATGTATTTTGGGTGACAGCAACTTGCATATAATAATTGGTAATTTGTATTTAAGTAACCGTATCCATTTAGGATGATGATATCCCCTTAAGGAGCTCAAAAGGTTTATTGTACTAAACCCTGCAGGTTGATTAAGTTCAGGTACAATAATAAAGTTGAGTGGTACTACTTAAGGAATAAATAAGAAATTAATTGATTTAAGATGTCAGAGGCTTTAATTAATTAATGGATATTCGATATCTTAAATACGGGGATTCATTAAGTCTAATTCAAGCCCCGACTCAACTCGGAAATAAAGGGGTAAGTCAGTATTAATTCTCTAGTGGAATGAATTAATATTTATGAATTAATTATGTTCTGGGCTGAACAAGGAAAAATTAATTCACAGTTAGGCCCATCTTTATTTCTTGTATTTGATCCCTGGACTGGCCTATATAGACTCCTAGTCCAAGTAGGAATAGAGAATTAAATTCCTAATAAGGAATTAAATTCCTAATCCTAGAAGGAATTAAACTATCAGGCTTGGCCCACACTCAACCATGTATTATAAATACATGGTCTCTCATTCTGTGTAAAAGGAGAATTAACATTCAAATAGATCACTGAATAGAGAAAGAGAGAGTAGGCGGCGGCGGTTTAAGGTGTTCCTTCCCACTTGGAATTCTTCAAGGTTCGTCGTCCATCCGGCGTTGAGGATTGAGTAGGGGATATAGTCCAGAAGGTTAAGACGGGAGTCAGAAATCATTCAATCAGAAATCGACCTCTTGTGTAAACAACTATCAGGTCGAATCCTTAACTCTTGTGTGTTATAGGCGCATGTTAGGGTTTATATAAATTTATAGATCCATCTCTAGGGTTAATTAATAAAGATACAAATTATGGCAACCAAGAAGGGTCCTAGGGAAAGGAATTAATTATATTACTTTCTACAAGAGTATTATAATAGATATAATTCCAACAACTGGTATCAGAGCAAGGTCTGTCTTCTTGGCTCTGTCAGAATATAATTTGTTTATTGATTATAAATGTGCGCTGTGTATGTTTAATTTTTGTCGTTCTTCGTGGCTCGTTTTACGTCATGTTTGTTGGCGTTGGGTTGTTTTTACCACGAGAAAATCCGTGGTTAGAATAGGTTCATTTTTACTTGTATTTTGTTGAAATATTTGTAAAAGTCGAAGAACGAAGACGAAGAACACGAAAAACGCGAAGAACTCGGCAGCAGCCCCGTCGCCTGGCGCTCGACAGCGTAGGCCCCATCGCCCGACGCTCGGCAGCAGCGGCCCCGGCGCCCGGCGCTCGGCGACAGCAGGCCCCGTCGCCCGGCCCTCGACAGCGTAGGCCCCGTCGCTCGGCGCTCGGTAGCAGTAGGCCCTGTTGCCCGGCACTCGACAGCAGCAGCCCCGTCGCCCGGCGCTCGACAGCAGCAGGCCCCGACGCCCGGCAGCAGCAGCCCCGGGGCCGACGCCCGGCAGCAGCTGGCCCCGGCGGCCGACAGATTGCGGTTGGAGGGGCAACGGCGGCTAGGGTTTGCAAACCCTAGCAGATCGTTGTCGTGCACGGGCTGGGCGTGCGCGAGGCGCTGGGCTGGGCGTGCGCGAGGCGCTGGGCTTCGGCCCAGAAGGCCCTGAAGGCTCTAGACGGCTCGGCACCCTCGGCCGTGGCGTAGGCGTGGGCTAAGGTTTCGGCCCGATAGCCCATTGGCCCATGCAGCCTGTTTACTAGCCCAGTGTGTTTTTCGTTTTAGCCCGGTCCGTACCCGAGTATGCGAGGCCCGACGTGAAGGCCCAAGAGACTTGAAGATTTGTATTTCCTAAATTATTGTAATAGTTTAGGATTTAATTTTTCCATGTTGAGCCACGAACAATGATTTTTATTTATTTTTATCGTTTCTTTATTGATCAATGGATGAATGATATTTATTATCATGTTTATTATGTCTACGTGATTTATTAATTGCGCTTAGACTAGCATGTTCTCGTATATTAGCATATTTAAATTCTCCGAGCATGCATTATTTATTGTGCCTAGTTTTTATTTATGCTTAGGATTACGTGTTATTGCATGGACAAACCTTTTGAAGTAAAAGACTAAGCAAAACCCGACAATTTTAATTTCTAAAAATAGTCAAAAGACCTCCACAACCGGTCTCTAGGCAAAATAAATAATAAATTTAGTAAACATCCACACGCGTGGCTTGCTCACATTTATTATTTATAATTTTGCTAGCTGGGACTTCTAAATAAATCATTTAATTCCAAAAGAAAAGTGGGAGTTACACGCGTAAACGTCCACACACGTGGCTTACACGTATGATTTTCACTAATTTTCTAGATAATTGGAAACAAATGGGATAACGAAGGTTAAATAAATTGGAAGTAACGTAGTTGGCGAAAGTGTGTCAAATCCAAGAATTTGTTTACAAGTGTTAGGACGTGGTCACTGGTTAGATATTAATTTTAAGTACAACTCCCCGCGGAGTCACTTCTTAAAAATAATATGGTCTAGTATAAAAGTCCAATTATTAATTTCATTTGTTAAAAGGTTAAGTTGACATGGATTGAAATTTGACTAGGTATTTTAGTCTGTTTAAGGGATTTACATATAAACGTCCACCCGCGTTTGACTTATATGTAAATCTCTTGGGCTATTCGAGCATTCAATCAATATTGTTTTATCAAAAGGTTACAATAATGTTGATTCAAAATATATGTGATTGTGCTCTTACATGTTTATTGTTTAATATTTTCAGATATGTCGTTATCGTCGGTTACAAATATTCTCGCACAACACCCCTTAACCGGTCCTAATTATAAAGAATGGAAACGTAATCTGGAGTATATTCTTATCGCTAAGGAACACTATTTCGCGTTAGTTACTCCTCGTCCGGATCCCCTTACTGCACAGTCCACTGATGAGGAGCGGGCAAAGCATGACAGGTGGCACAAGTCTAATAATGTGGCCAAGTGCTACATTGTGAACACTATGTCGTCTGCCTTGCAGCTCCAGCATCAGGACATGGACGATGCTGCCAACATCATGTTGAACCTTCAAGAGGTGTATGGGGAGTCGGACCGAGCTACTCGGTTTGACTTAATGAGGCAAATCATGGAAAGTCGGATGACCGAGGGCAGCTCAGTGCATAGACTCCTAGTCCAAGTAGGAATAGAATTCCTAATCCTAAAAGGAATTAAAATACCAGGCTTGGCCCACACTCAACCGTGTATTATAAATGGTCTCTCATTCTGTGTAAAAGGAGAATTAACATTCAAAAAATCACTGAATAGAGAGAAAGAGAGAGTAGGCGGTGACGGTTTAAGGTGTTCCTTCCCACTTGAAATTCTTCAAGGTTCGTCGTCCATCTGGCGTTGAGGATTGAGTAGGGGATACAGTCCAGAAGGTTAAGACGGGAGTCAGAAATCATTCAATCAAAAATCGACCTCTTATGTAAACAACTATCAGGTCGAATCCTTAACTCTTGTGTGTTATAGGCGCATGTTAGAGTTTATATAAATTTATAGATCCATCTCTAGGGTTAAATAATAAAGATACAAATTATGACAACCAAGAAGGGTCCTAGGGAAATGGATTAATTATATTACTTTCTACAAGAGTATTATAATAAATATAATTCCAACATCATGTGTGCAAGACATTGCCGAGACATTGAACACGTTGCGGCGCTATAATCTTCGCCTCAACCCAGCCAAGGTGTACCTTTGGCGTTGGATCAGGAAAATTTCTCGGGTACATGGTCTCGCAACATGGTCTCCAAGCAAACCCAACCAAGATTAGGGATGTGCTGGATCTTCAGTCACCAAAAACTATGAAAGACGTCCAGCGTCTAACCAGTGGCCTCGCAGCTCTAAATCATTTTTTATCCAAGGCAGCAGAGCGCCAGCTTCCTTTCTTCAAAATTTTGTGCCAAGCGAAGACATTTGAATGGACTCCGCAGTGTGACGAAGCCTTTGAGGCTTTGAAACAACACATCAACCAGTTACCCACTATGTCTGCGCCTCTCCCCGGGGAGCCACTGTATGTGTATTTGGCCTCCGCCGATGAAGCCACTAGCGCGGCCCTCGTCCGCGAGGACCATGGAAGTCAACAACCCGTGTACTTCGTTAGCCGAGCACTACAAGGAGCAGAGATCCGATACTCTGTGGCTAAAAAAACAGTCTTGGCCTTAATCATGGCGGCTCGCCGCCTCCGTCCCTACTTTCAAGGGCATGTCGGATCCTAACAAATCAACCTATCCATCAGATTCTCACCAAGCCCGATGTGTCGGGGCATTTGGCCAAGTGGGCAATTGAGCTCGAGGAACATGATATACAATTTCAACCTCGCCGAGCCATCAAAGGTCAAGCTCTTGCAGATTTTCTGGTCGAAGTTCCATTCAATGACCCCGAGGCAGTCAAATGTGCTACTACTACACCCCACACCGATCCCAAAGCTGAAAGTGGCGCGTATACGTGGACGGCGCCTCTGCAACTCGGGGCAGCGGTGTCGGGGTCCTCCTCATTGGTCTCGATGACGTTGAAGTCAGATATGTCTTGCGTTTTAAGTTTAAAGTGACCAATAACGAGGCTGAATACGAGGCAGTCCTTGCTGGGCTCCGGCTCGCTCAAACTTTCGGAGCTTCGCATATCCAGCTTTTCACCGACTCCGAGGTGGTCTCCAGCCAGATCAAGGGCACCTACGCGGCAAAGGATGATACATTGAAAAGGTATCTGGCTTTAACACTTAAGCTTTTGTTTACTTTTACTTCGACTGATGTCCAACAGATACCCCGCGAAGAAAACGTTAAAGCTGATGTTCTTATCAAATCTTGTCTGGTTTCATGAATTCAAAGAATACAAGTCTGGAACTGACATGCTAGGAAATGATCAAGCATGTCCAGTGGAAGGAATTGGCAATATCAAATTAAAAGTGCATGATGGATCAGAGAAGATCCTGACAGAAGTAAGGTACATTCCACTCCTTAAGAGAAACCTTATAAGTCTTAGCACTCTTGAACATTAAGGATGTGAATTTAAATCTGAAAATGGTTTTCTACATGTTTACAAGAATTCAAAACTAGTTATGAAAGGAATTAGAAAATCTAGCTTGTATTATCTCTTGGCAGAAACTATAATTGGAGATGTGAACACTGTCATTAAGAATGAGTCAAAAAAATGGCATAAAAGACTAGGCCATATGAGTGAAACTGGAATGAATGCATTATTGAAGCAGAATCTGCTACAAAATAAAACCAGTTTCAGGATTAACCCCTGTGAAATCTGTATCTTGAGTAAGAGTATAAAGAAGCCATTCCCAGTTGGAAAGCACACTTCTAAGCAGCCCCTAGATTATGCACATTCTGACATATGGGGACCCTTAAAGGTTGAAACACTGGGAGGAGGAAGATGTTTCCTGAGTATGATTGATGACTACTCAAGGAAAGTATGGATATATGTACTCAAGAACAAATTTGGTATATTCAAAAAGTTTCAAGAATGGTGTGCTAAGGTTGAAACTGAAAAAGGATCATCATTGAAATGCCTAAGGACAGACAATGGACTCTAATTTCTTTCAGAACAGTTTCAGGAATTCTATAAGGGAAAAGGGATGAAAAGACATAGAACTGTCCCAGGCCATCCTCAGCAAAATGGAGTTGCTGAGAGGATGAACAGGACAATAACAGAAAGGATAAGATGTTTACTTCTCAGCTCAGGTTTGCAGAAGAAGTTCTGGGGAGAAGCTGCAGCTACAGCAGGTTACTTAATCAACAGAAGCCCTTCCACAGCAAATGAGTATATGACACCTGAAGAGAAATGGAGTGGAAATCCACCTAAGTATTCACATCTGAGGATATCTGGATGTATGGGATATGCTCACATGAAACAGGATAAATTAGAGGCAAGAGCCATAAAATGTGTAATGCTGGGATATCCAAAGGGAGTGAAAGGCTATGGATTGTGGTGCACTGAAAATGGAATGAACAAGATCATCATCAGCAGGGATGTAACTTTTGATGAAAGCAAGATGCCACTGAAAACCCCAAAAGAACAATAGGTTAAGTTTAACCATACACAGGACAGAATACAAGCTGAGGTGGAGCATGATGATGAAAGTGAAGCCTCTGATCAAGATACCTTTGATAGGGAAAATCCAAATACTAAACATGGTGAAACAGAAGACATTAGCCAGTATCAGCTGGTAAGGGACAGGCAGAGAAGGGAAATCAGGCCATCTACTAGATATGGAAATGAATATCTCACTGCTTATGCCTTGACAGTAGCAGAGGAAACTGAATATTCAGAGCCTAGAACTTACAGAGAAGATATAGAAAGCAAGGATAAGGAGAACTGGATTGTTGCCATGAAGGAAGAAATGGATTCACTTGAAAGGAATGGAACCTGGATTCTAGTAAAAAGGCCAACAAATCAGAAACTGGTAAGCTGCAAATGGATTTATAAGAAGAAGGTGGAGTTTGTTGGACTGGAGAAGATAAGGTTCAAGGCATGGTTAGTAGCTAGGGGTTTTACTCAGAAAGAAGGGATAGATTATAACGAAATCTTTTCCCCTGTAGTTAAACATTGCTCTATAAGAATACTACTTGCTTTAGTTGCTCAAATGGATTTAAAACTGGAGCAATTGGATGAAAACTGCTTTCTTACATGGTGAACTAAAAGAGACAATCTTCATGGCCCAACCAGAAGGGTTTATACTTCCTGGAGATGAGGATAAAGCTTGTTTACTAAAGAAGTCTTTATATGGCCTTAAACAAAGCTCAAGACAGTGGTATATCAGATTTGATAGATGCATGAAGAAGATTGGCTATGTCAAATCTAAGTATGATAATTGTGTGTTCATGAAGAAGGCTGGACAGAAGATTATTAGTTTCTTATTGCTCTATGTGGATGATATGCTTGTAGCAAGTCAAGACCAAGCTGAAATAGATAAGCTAAAGAAGGATCTACAAGCTGAATTTGAGATGAAGCAGCTAGGAGAAGCAAGAAGGATACTTGGCATGGATATCATCAGAGATCAGCAGAAAGGATTGTTATGTTTGCAGCAGAGGAGTTATGTTTACAAAGTATTGAAGAAATTCAATATGGATGAGTCAAGGCATGTGTCAACACCTTTAGCTCAGCATTTTAAGCTCTCAGAACAGCAGAAACCAAAGACAGAACAAGAGATACATGAGATGGACAGTATTCCATATTCAAATGATGTTGGAAGTATTATGTATGTAATGGTCTGTACAAGACCAGACATATCACATGCTGTAAGTGTTGTCAGCAGGTATATGTCCAATCCTGGGAGGCAGCACTGGGAAGCTTTAAAGTGGATAATGAGGTACTTAAAAGGTGCAGCACAATATGGGATAGTGTTCAAAAGATGTGATGAATCAGCAGATGTTTTGAAAGGATATGTGGACTCTGATTATGGAGCAAATTTGGACAAGAGAAGGTCACAATCAGGTTATGTTTTCACATTCTTTGGTGCACCAATAAGCTGGAGGTCAATGCTACAACCTGTAGTAGCATTGTCACAACAGAGGCTGAGTTTATGGAAATGACAGAAGCAGTTAAGGAAGCAATCTGGTTAAAGGGGATCTTGTCTAAGTTTGGAATAAAGCATAAATCAGTTAAAGTAGTATGTGATTCTCAAGTTGCATTACATTTAGTTAAACATCAGGTTTTTCATGATAAATCAAAACACATAGATGTGAAACTGTATTATGTAAGAGATGTGATTGAAAAAGGAGATGTGGAAGTTCAAAAGGTTAGCACAAAGGAGAATGTTGCAGATATGATCACAAAAGCATTACCCCTGAGAAGTTTAGGTATTGCTTGGATTTGATCCAAGTGGTACAGTGCAGTTGATTCATTACAGGAAGTTGAAACATGTCCAGGTTTTGGACATGAGTAGAGTGGAATGAATTATGTTTTCATGTATGATTGATTGTCTGGAATATTGTGTCTTCGTGTGCAAGTCAGGTGGAGATTTGTGATGATTTGTGACTTGAACACACTCAGAAAAGATTGGAATCATTTTTGGAACTGGATTTGGACTTAAAATCAGGATTGGAACAGAAAATGGGAAAGGCAGTTAAAAATCTGTTAAATTTTAATAGAATTTCGCAACAGTTTAAATCACAACCGTTGTTTTTCAAAGCGTTGCAGTTTTTCTGTTTTGCTTGTTTCAGTTGTTTCTTTGGATCAGTTTAAATAGATATTATTCCAATTGTAAACAGACTTTTGAGAGATCATTCTAGAGAGATAATTCATCTATCTAGAGAGAGAAGGGGCGGGTTCTAGAGTGAGAAACACAAGAGGGTTTCAAGCTTGGTTTAAACTTGTTCTTGGGTTGGTTTTTCTCAATTGTTGTAGTGTGATTCTTCTGGATTCTTGTACTGTTTTGATCATAGTGAAGATGGTATTTGTTTCTGCTCCGTGGATGTAGACCTTATGGTCGAACCACGTAATTCTCTTATGCAATTGATTTTACAGTTTTGCATTCACAATTTTTCATTGCATTTGGTATTTTATGTTCTTGATTTAATTCCCACAACATTATGTCTGTATTTTATGGTGTGCTGCTTCTTATTTCTAGAGAATGTTATGAAATGATTACAATCTGCAGTCATGTACTGTTTAATTTTAATTATTTATTTTAGGACTAATTATCCAAAAAATCACAACCTTTAGTCCAATTTTCATACCAACTATAATTCTTTTTCAATGACAACATCAGCTTAAAAATACACTTGATTGTGTCTCCATCACCACCATTAGATGCGCTTGGACACAACCTTCATTTGTCCTCGATCAATTTCACAATCCGTCAATTCTTCTGTCGTTAATTGAGAGTCGAAGAAGTGACATTATAACTTCAATCACCGATTAACGACAATGAAAATGATGCATTATGAAATTGATCGAAGGCAAATGAACGCCGTGTCAAGGTGCATCTAATGGTGGTGATGTCAACACAATCAGGTGTTAAAAAAAAATTGCCGATGTTGTGATTGGAAAAAAGCTATAGTTGATGATCAACATTGATAAGTTTTAAAAGTCATGTTGCAATTAAAACTAGAATCAAATGTCGTGTTTTTTTGGTGATTAACCATTTATTTTTTAAGTGTTGAACTCTGATATTTTAATGTATATTGTACTATTGCTATTATTTTGTCTCCGTTTTCTGTTCATTACCAAATAAAATGTGCCCTTTTTCACGATGAGATTTATCAAATAGAGATCATCAAAATTAAGGCATAATTACAACATGAATATGAGAATTGTTCCTTTGATAAGCAGTCAAAATAAAATATACAATCCCAAAATGATCTATTCATAAATTTAAATTATATTAATAGTTAATTTTTTAATAGAGAAAATAACTATGAAGAAGATAACTTATCTTTTATTTTACGAACGAACTGTCCGCTGAACAATGACAATTAGTCTAGATATTTTGTAGATTAACCACCCCCCCTCCTTAATTGGACTATTGCCTACTTAACAATCATGAAAAAATATTAGTTCTATCATAGCAAAGTCTACTTCAGCATTTTTACCTTAAAATTATTGTAAATTTCTCTAAACCCGTGCATCGTATGGACGGACATCTAGTACAATAGTAAAATGATTGGTATTTGAACAAAAAAAATTGATAATTGCAAACAGTATATATAGTGGTATTTGACAAATAACGATCCAAAATTAAAATCCATACTGATTTTGGCACAAGCGATGAAATATGATATAACAAGTGATAGCTTTTAAAAACTGATACTAAGTTTCTTATGAATTTGTCCAGGATGGGGACGAGATGATATTACGTAATTTTTTAAAATAATTATCATTTTAAAAAATTAGACGCATATTTAAAGAGTAGTGAAATGACTTACAAGTCCTTATTTAAGTTTAACTTTTATGTTACTTTTTAACAAGATTGTCTTTCTCTAAGGAAGGGATCAAATAAGGAATGTTATATTATTGACACCATTTCTTTTATTTCCAAAATTCATTTATTACATTAGCAATTTTAAAAAATTAGTATAACTTATACCTTAAATTCTTAAAACAATAATTATTTTAACATAACTTTATATTCTAAAGCAATAACTATTTTGAAATAGAAAAAAATAAGAAATTTAAAACAACTATAAGCTGCCAAAATTCTTAGGGGAACATCCCCTGCACAATGGTGCACATCACAAGCATAGACGGAGCCAAAGGGGGGCCAATAGGGTCGTTGGGCTCCCTCAAATCTCAATAATTTTGTAGGGGTATTTTTGTAATTTAAAATTTATTTTATTTCTTTTATTTAGATTTTAAAAAAAAAAAAATCATCCTAAAAATATAACTAGGTTTTGTATCAGTTTAAATTAATACTCTCTTTGTCCCGAATGAACTTGCACACTTTCTATTTTCGTTTATCCCAATCAAACTTGTACATCCTTCAAAAGGAAAGTTATAACAAAATCTACACCCTCAAAATCTACATCATCAATCTCCATCCTCAATCAACCTTTCAAAAGTTAATAAAATACAAAAAAGCAACATTTTCTTAATATATGTGCCGACCCCCTATGCAAGTTCATTTGGGACGGAGGGAGTATGTGTTATTTGAATTTAACTACTTTAGTATTTATATACAACTTACACACACAATTACCAAATAAACAGACATATAACTTCTAAAAACTAGAATTAGTTATTTCTAAGCAATTATTTACGAGCACCTCCACAAAAAAACACTAAATGTAATATATTAAACTTGAGGAAAAAGTACCAGAAAAACTATTTAGAATATCTTTTATAATTTATGTGTCATTAATTATCTTCTCATCTTAGCTTTTACATTTATTTACTATCAGTAGCCACATCTAAAATTATGAAATACGATCTCTAATTTTTAGCTTAAAGATGTGAGTAACAATTATTCATTCCGATCTTCCTATCATAGTTAATTATCTTATTATGTGAATGTAGTAACATATATTTTAAATTTTATTAACTTTATATAAACAATATTTTTTATATTTTAAATTTTAAAATTGATAAATATCACTTAATAACACTATAATTGGGGCCCCCGACGAATTTTTTTGGCTCCATCACTGATCACCAGTGATCTGAAACTTGTGGTTGTTGGCCCAGTAATATATGTTCAATAATAATGTCATATTAGTGGTGGGCCCACTAATTAAATGTTTTCTTTGTGTTTAAAAAGAGAGTTTATTTTATTAAGGATATAATAAAGGCTTATCTTTTTAAGTATTTTTACTAATAACTTATTAAAATATTGTTTATATTTATTATTCGTTAATTATTTATATTAAATATGGAAGTGATAGGAATTTACATTTGTAATAAATGATTTTTGTAATATATGTTGTAAGAGGGCTATCTTTATCAGACGAGATGAACCATCTTTTTTTCTATAAGAAACAAATGATAAGTTAGAAAATTATAAAGGAAAAGTTGAGATATTTTTCAGTAAGAGCATAAAACGAACATGAGCTCATTAAACAGCGAAAAAATTCCACCTTAGGATAAAAAGTTGTTTATTTGTATTGAAAGATCAAACACTTTTAGAGCTGCAAATTTACAGAATTTTCGTTGCACAATTTATGAAGAAACTCATTTATTTAAACAAACAAATAACTTTTTGAGCTCATTATATAAACGAACAGAGTTTGAACATTAATTGACTCGTTCATTAATAACTCCTGAATAAGCTCGTTCGAGATCGACATAATAATAATAATAATAATAATAATAATAATAATAATAATAATAATAATAATAATAATAATAATAATAATAATAATAATAATAATAATAATAATAATAATAATAATAATAATAATAATAATAATAATAATAATAATAATAATAATAATAATAATAATAATAATAATAATAATAAAAACAACTATTTTCATAGACATATAGTCTAATATTCTTATATTATATGTTATGCTAGTAAGTATATGGTTAAATTCCTTTATTTATAGGAAAAATTAGGAAAATGTGTCTTTTATTTGATATTCGTAAGCAGAGTAATTAGTTGTTCACAAGCACAAATGTTCACGAGCATGGTCAAATAAGTTCATGAACATATTCACAAACTCGTTCATGAACAAAATCAAACACTCTCAAACACTGCTCGACTCGACTCAAATTCAATTAAAAATAAACGAGTCAAATATAAACACCTACAAACTCGACTCGACTCGTTTACAACCCTAGACATTACCTTCCTCAACTCAACATTTTGGGTTATATACTGAAAATTGACGGGAAAAAATAATGGAACTTTGCATTTTACTTATTGTCCTTTCCTAAACCAATAATTACAAAACTAGTATTAGTTTCCTAAACCACGTCATTTTGAATTAAATTTCTGAGACCATCCGGTTAAAGACACAAGGGCTGTGACTCACAACAAATTTTTCCTTTTCAATATCTTTTGTCATTTTCTGGAGTATCATTTTGTTGGTGTACCGTTTCGTGTATGATATAAACCCTTAGTGGGAAATCCGCCGGAGACCACCACCGGAGTTATTTCCAGCGCAGGCAGCATGGTTGAAGCTTCTAATTCCTCCCCCCCCCCCCCCCCCTCACAGCAGCAGCTGAGCACGCGGCGCCCCCTGGAAATGAACACTCACCGGCACCGGAGGAGGTTAGAAAAGTTGAATCAGTAATTTTGTAAATAAATACTCCATTGTTGGTCTATAAATTATCTTGTTTAGGGTTAGAAGATGAAATTGTGGAGAAGATGATGTACTAATATGTATGAATTTGTATGTAATTGTATGCCACACGACAAAATTTAATGATACATGACCACTATAAATGACACACAAAATCTGATTTCTATGACACACGATGTATGTAAATGATAAACGACCAGTATAAATCACACACGAAGTCAATTTTGTATGACACATGATGTACGTCACTAATCGACTAGTATAAATGACACACGACCTAAGTTATGTTTGACAAACGACTTTAGTTTGTGTATGAGACACGACTTATATGACACACGACTTTAGTTTTGGGTTTAGACAAGCGACATCAGTTTTCTATTGCACATGACGTAAATTTTGTATGGCACGCGACCTAAATTTTGTTTGACATACGACATCAATTTTGTATGACACACGATGTAAATTTTGTATGACACACGACGTAAATATTTATTTTTAATATTTACTAAACTACCACTAAACGAAAAAAAATTGTCGTGTCTCATCTAGCAAAAGGGATATAACTTCGTGTGTGATTAAAAATCGTGTGTAATAAACGGTCGTGTATGATAAAAATTGTCGTTTAAGTGGAGTATAATTAAAAACTTTGATCGTGTATGAGCTATATCATACACGACATGTATCATTTAGGACACACAACCTAACAAAGAATCGTCGTTTATGTCGTGAATGATTAGAAAGTTTGGTCGTGTATCACCCATGATGTAGATCGTGTATGAGCTATATCAAACACGATTCATGATACACGACCTAACATATATGGGTACATGAACACACACGACGCACATGTATCATACACGACCAAAAAATTTAATCACACATGACATACATGTACCATACACGACCTACATTAATTACGATACACGACGACAATCATTTATCATACACAACATGGCTGTATCATACACGATCTACTTGTATCATACTACTATCATGCACGAAAAAAATTATCATACACCAGACGCGTATTATACACCACATACATAAATCATACACGGGCCTCATAGATTATGATACACGACAAGACAAAATATCATACACGACACATACATAAATCATACACGATAATATATCAAACAAAACATACATCGAATGCAACACACGACTAAAAATATCATACACGACCAATCTCAAAACATACACGACAATAACGAATTATACCCAAAATTACATATACCATAAACGACATGCACTGTATCATAAACGATAGGAATCAAATGCCCAAAAAATCAGATTTCTCAGATGCTTGAACATTTCAGATATAGGAATTAACAAATCACAGATTGGGAAAATATAAAGAAATCAATGAATTACTCACGTCGGAATGCGGGAAGAGGATGCCCGGAGCTGGGTGACACACCGTCGCCGGAATTGGCCAAATTTGGGATGTGCTGAATCGTCGGCAGAAAACGGCTAACCAAAATAGGTAATGTGTGTTGTGGGGTGGTGAAAGGGTAAAAATTGACGGTGAGGGAGGATTTTTAGGGTGAGATGGGTGAGACTAATTAACCGGGGTGGGGGGGCATATTTGCAATTTGTAAAGTCAAACTTACAAAAAAGTTTTTCACAAACTCTGATTGGGCACAGTGACTTCCCCCCCTCACCCCAAAAAAAAAAATATTACTCCATCCTTTCCGGTTAAATTTGCACACTTGTTGTATCGGTTTATCTCACTTAACTTTGCACATCTCTAAAACAGAAACTAATTTCCATATTTTTCACCCTCAAAATCTCAACCCTCAATCTCCATCTTCAAAAAAATTAAAGGAAAAGCAAATCTATTTTTTATTAACATTTATCCGATCAACCCTGCAAATTTATTCGGGAGGAAGGAAGTATCAAATAAGCTAGTTTATTTTATTTTATTTTATTTACACTACCTAACTCGAGAGCATCAAACCCAAAATCCTGGACGGTCAAACTATAAGTGATTACTAAAGGTCCATTTGGTGGGGGCTTTAAGGTAGAGGATGAGAATGAATGGGACCCATTATCTTTTATAGTTCTAGGTACATAATGAATACGTTAATTAATACGCTATTTCATTAACAATTGTTTCATATTATTTTATAGTGTAATTGACCTCTCATTTATACCTATTATCATTATCATTATCATTGATGATTTGCAACAAGGCAGAGACCACCAAGTAGCTACACGATTTATTGTTCTCAACCTCTCTTCCCCTGGCCTTGGCGTGTGTCCTTGTTGTAAATACTTCTCAGTCAGTGCAATTTGTAGAGAAAAGTTTGAATTTTGTTGGACTTTCTTGTAAATAGATCAAAATTTAAGGATAACTTTAAAACATTTCATCCCTCGGTGCACTAACAGTCAATTTCTCCAGCCTCATCATTCTACACAAAATTTTAGAAGTATATTTGCCCAACCTCGATGGTATAGTATTTATGCTACTTGCTTTCTATTTCCAATTCATTTTCACAGTACCACTCCAAACTAAGGCTCTTGCAACAATTTAAGTCAAAAATCTAAATAAATAACTTAATCACGATCAAGATTTCAAACTTATAACTAATGTGTACCCATAAATAGAAGTAGATCTAGCCATTGAGTTTTCAGTAAATGTGCTATAAATTATATTTTTTTACAATAAAAGAAATTGTATTAATAAAATCAGATAATAAGAATACAAAATTCTAAACAAAATTTTTATATCAAGCAGAATGATATTCATTGAAAATTAATAAGGAGCACAATATTATTTATTTTTATTGTGCATTAATATCGAAGAAACACTTATCTAAACTTTTGTGTACAGAATTCATGCTACTTACTTTCCACCTCTACAACCACCCATTTTATTTTATGACAGTCGAACTAAAATCAACCATCAAAACCTGAAATCATATGTACGTAGTACAAATTTTCTTCTTAAAAGAGGAAAAAATCCAATCCAGTAATGATAAAAAAAATTTAAAGGAAAAAGGCATACAATGTTCTAAATGATCTTATTTATTTGTTTTCCTATGCTTCTATTTGGGGGTTGGCGCGTGGGTTTAAATATTAGTGATATTGGCACACGAGTCACTCTGCTGAGTGAGTGCTGGCTGGGGAGGAATCTGTTGTTTTTCTCTCGTTCTCTCCATCTCCCAAAATTCATCACTCAGTTTTCTTATTTCACCACGTTGATTTCCACCTCTCAAGTTTACAAGTGAGTGAATCTGTTCCGAGTGTTAGATGAGCGTTTCTTTTTGTGTTTCTGTACTCTCTCTCTCTATCTCTCTGTTTTTTTAATTTTTTTTTCCCCGTCGGGTTTTCAGTTGCTTCATTAATATTATATGACTTCATCTACTTTTATTATTTTACCTGTTGATCGTGTTTTAGTTTTCTATTCTGCAGAAAATTGCGCCTCACTGGTCTTTCGTGAAAGATGGATTGACGAAAGATTGGTGTTGAGCCGGGGACGTGAAGTTGTATTCTAAGGCTCCGCTGAATTCATTGAGTACTTTACTTTCTCTCTGCTTGTCTCTGTGAGTTCTATTTTTCGGGCATTTTGGAGTAATAATTGAAATGATTCACGCCCATGCAAAGGTGGTGAATTGGGTTCCTCCTGATCTGGAGTGATTGATTTCCACGGGCCTGACGGGCTAGGGCTCTGCTTGAGTTAGACGCATTGTTTTGGGTTCAGTGAGTTCGAATTGATTGAGGTTCATTTAAGAAATTTTGAAATTGATGTCAGTTGCTATAGTGTGTCATGTGTGTACTGTTCATCTGCTCTTTTCTTTTTCATTTTTCTAATAAAGGCGTTCTCCTTGAACGTATAAGACTAAATGCTTCATTCTATGCCTGATTTGTTTGAAATAAACTAAAGACCGGAATGTTTAGCATATATGTTGGCTTCATTGAGTTAATTCTTACTTCTGTTAAATTATATATTTATACAGGTAGAGGTTCTTTGCCCAACAAAAGGGAAATATGGTACATTTTTTTCGTCTCACTTCTACATTCACAGTTCCCATTCTACTCTTGTTACGAGATATTAATGTTTTTCAGAACTGCCTACGTTGTTTTTCCTAATTTTATGACTCTAATGTCTGTGTATAGGACACAAATGCTTCTGGAGATGGAGGTTTTGATGTTGATTGGACCACTGATGATGAACTGGAAATTGTTTCAGAACCAGGGACAATGGCTCTTACTGATGCAATTGCTGGCAGCGGGGATGTCCATATGCAGGTTTTATATGGTTCTAAATTCATTGAGTGTTGATTATTGACCATTGGTTAGGCGATAAAGTAACTTCTTATTTTGCTCTCTTCCCTGATATTATGATTAAGTAACGTCTTATTCTGTATGGAAAGGCAAGCACGTCTGGAGGTGATTCTGGACTCAAGCTGATCAATCATTTTGTGGGCATGGGGTTTTCGGAGAAACTGGTTATGAAAGCCATAGAAGAAAATGGTATAAAAACTCTTATACTCTGAGAATGATTTATTTGAGATAACAGTGGTCAGTGGCGCCCAACATGCTTTATTATCATGCAGGAGAAGGAGATGTAGAGTCAATATTAAACACCATTTTAACATACTCGGTGAGTGATGGCTGCGTATATTCATCAAACTTGAATCCGTGCCATTATATAATTTGATGTATATCTAAAGAAGTTTTCTTGTTTTAGTGCTTGTTCCATATGATGGAAATTAATTTCTTTTGCGATATAACCCCTACCTTCATGTCTATCGCTGTTGGAAACATTTTAAAGTGCATTCACGCCTTTTTTTCAATCGGTGGGGGCACTAAATTGCAAAAATTAATTGACTTTTATATGAGGACGTTCGTTACTTACACAATCTCCTTCTGCCTTTTAATTAATAAATAAACATGATGCTGGGGGGTTGAACAGCTTTCCTTGTAACATGTCTGAATGTATAATTAATATGACGCAGCTGCCCTTGAGGTGCTATGGCCCATTTACTGCCTTATCATCTAGTTATCATCGCTTATGGTTTGACGTCCCTCAACATGTTATCTTTATAACAATTGTTATCTGTATTAATGGGAGTATGTCCTTTTTTAATGTTTTCAGGTTTTAAAGAAAGTACTTTTCATAATTTATGCTTGTAACGCATATTCCTAGTAGCAGGAAATGAATGTCTTGGTTGTTGCTCTATGCATCTTCCATGTATAACTAGTATAAGATGTAGTAAATAGTTTTTGGCAGTGTGCAATGCTTAGATTTCCCTTGGATGTTTCCTCAAATAGTGTAGTAAACTCCAAATTAGTTTAAAGACGGATGATATGCTACCAATGGGTGGTTGCTTTCTTGGAATTTCTCTGTTCACCACTCAAAGCAATTTTCCGAATTCTTGATTTTCATGAATCTTTTCGCATTTCTGACTATGGGCCAGTACCTTGGGTGATGTATGTTTTGGTTTCCAGACTCTTGAAGACTCTCCTGAACAACAGTTGAGCCAACATTCTGATCCAAGCTCACTTGACTATAATGAGGCCTTGCTAGAAGATCTTTCAGATATGGAGAGCTGGTCAGAAGATGAAATAGAGGTACGTAATGCTTTACTAATCTCTCGTGATACATTCTTTTCTTATATTTTCAATTCTAGCAAGATATATTGTCATTTGAAGCAGTTTATGGCTTAAATGCCTTCTGTAATGCTTTATGTCTATTGCAAGAGAAACACGTCCGACCACAAATATATCGCACTATAGTTTATTTCCTTTGGATACGGACATGATTTGCCGTCTAAAGCGAAAGACTAAGAGCCGTATTTTGCATTTATGTTCCCTGCATCAGTTTGCAAGACTCACGTAGTATTGTGACTTCACTTTTTTCCCCTGTTTTATGTGAACTAATAATCAATAGTACCATTACAATACAAACAAGGGTTAAATGAAGCAACTCCACCAAACTATCAGTGTTCTTGCACATAATACTAAACTTTTTTTTGTGGCATCGGTGCATATAAGCTATACGGGTTTGGCAGATAAACCACCAAACTTATTTTTCGATTGGCAGATAAATCACCAAACTTATTTTTCAATCATTTTTTTCGGAATTCCGCACGTGACTTGCGCGTGATAAACTTTTAATGACTTTTTTTGTACAAACAACCTTTTTAGCATGCCAAACGTGTAAAATTCTTTCACATCTTTCTTTTCCATAAAAATTTCTTTGAATCCTCAATAGTTCTCTCTTCCAATATCTAGAACCTCCATTGTTGAAGATGAGCGGCTCCTCTACCTACCAAAAAACATGTTTGGACACGAAAAACCCTTAAAAATTTATAACACGCAAGTCACATGTGGAATTTCGGCTAAAAATGATTGGAAAATAAGTTTGGTGGTTTCTCTACCAAAATCCGTATAGTTTATATGTATGGGTGCCACAAGAAAAAAAGTTCAGTGGTTTATGTGCAAAAACGCTAATAGTTTGGTGGGGTTGTTGTAATTAACCCTACAAACAATTCATCAAAGAAATGAAGGATTGGTTTATTCTTTACTTATGTTAAATATGTCGAGTGCTTTAGATATAGATGTAAGTCGCTACCAGTATCCTGAACTTTCTTATAAGAGAAGTAAAATGTTGTTATCTACTGACTAAGTGATGGGGGAGATAAATATTCAGAAAACTCAGATGATTTCACTGAATGTGAATCAGGGATAGTCGATATGACATCAATACTATATACATTCTATCCACATTTTCATGCATTATTGATTCTGCCCCGTTTTCTTAATTAGTACTTTTTACCTATCTTGGTCATTTCCTTCAAAATGTTGATTTTATGTCGAGTGATAGGCATCGAAACATAGTAATTGGAACTTAATATCATGATTGTTTTAGCGCATTTCCACTCCTGGGGGACAAATAAGAAAAAAATCAGTCTTGCAGGAGAAACCCATGCCTGACAAGCACAAAGAGTTGCTAGCGTTAGCAAGTATAGGATCGTTGTCTGAAGAAGACCAAAAGTTGCTTGATTTACTAAATATGGGATACTCTGCTGAAGAGGCTTCAATTGCTATTGACAGATCAGGTTTGTACATATATGCTGCTAATTGTCTCTTATTTTTTGGCTGAATCCATTAGAAATTTACCTTTGATGTGCATTTTATTTTACTGAATGATCTCTGTGAATTCTTACTTCTTGATTTTCTGATGATTTTGTTTGGGTAACGGTTGCATCTTGAACGTCCCAATTTACTGTTTTCCTGCAATAGCTTCAGCAACTTGTGGGGGTGGGACAGGGAAAGTACAAGTCAGAAAAATTCTGCTATAATAGTATTCTGTAGACGAAATGTACTGTTCTCAATAATATGATTTCAATGCTATATACTTGCTCATGATGATCATTCATTTGTTTATTAACTTACTTTTATTGGAATCTGGGCTCTTATTCCCAGTAATTACTTTAATATAAAATTAGTCTGTGAACTATAGGAGATTATAATCCTGGAGGGTGGTAATGTTGGCCAGTCTTAAAAAGGAACTCTGAAAATGAGAGAATGTCAGTAGATGTAAAGACCACAGCCAACTTCTCTTCTCTGTTCATATATATTACAGTAATAGTCAGATTTCTGTTTACGTACAATGCTCACATGGTCAGAATCTTGTATGAACCTAAGGCAGGCTGCATCTGGATTGGAGGTTTTGATTGAGATAATTTGGTGAAGAATTTCAAATGACTTAATACAAAGTGGATGTGATGGATAATTAATCTTAGAATGAACTCATCCTAACAACCTTAATGATTTGTAATTATGGATTTTAAATCCATCCTCGGCATCCTTGAATTCAAATGCAACTAAATATATCCTTGAATTCAAATGCAACCTAAATATTCCTCGATAATTAACTATGGTTACTTGAAACCTTACCAGGTATGTGTAGCTGCATGGACATGTGATTTCTCTTGAATTGCTTTTGAATCATACTTGGTTGCTTCTTTAATTAGAACATGATAATATCTTTATGTTTCCCACTGGCTCTTGGTGTAATTTTTTCTGCTTCCTGTGTGCTGTTTGAATTTTGCCATTGAACATGTCTCGGATAGATCGAGATGGACATTTTATCTTGTAGTCCAGTTGGCATTTTTGTGCTAGACTAGTTGTTGGTTACAGTTCTAATGCTGAATATAACTTAAGATGGGGCCTTAGATAGTCTGTGGTGCAAAAGATGAAGTCATATTTATTTTGTCTCTGCTCCCATATTGCACTCATGAGTCTCTTCCTGTGTAGTTATGGGATAATCTTGCAAGTAAATTTTGTACAGTGTATCCTTAAATTGTCAGATGCATGCTTATGTTAGATACACATATGTAAAGTGGCTTGATACACTCGGGCTGAAACGACAAAAGATGGAGTTACATTTTACTGTGCTGTCTGAGCTCACAAAACATATTTTCTTGCTGTCCCTTTTTCAGCCCCAGGTGCCTCCGTGGCCGATTTAATTGATTGTATATTTTCTGCCCAAATAGCTAGAGAAGAAAGTTGCTATTTGCCTGAAGATGATCTTAAGGTCAGCTTTGTCATATATTTTAGTGTGCCCTTTCAAGATTGTGGTGTCGAATTTGTTTTTTTGAAAAGAAGTACCGAAAACATTTGACCACTTTCTACAATGTCCCACAGCCGAGGCATCTTTATAGTGGGAGCAGCAGCTGCAACAATAAAAAGAGAAAGCACACAGACATGAGAAAGAAAAATGTGATCGAGGATGCGATTCGTCTTCCCAACCCAATGATCGGATATGGAGTACCCTCAGAGCAACCTGCACGTATCCATCGTAATTTGCCGGAAAGAGCAAGAGGGCGTCCCTACTTCTACTACGAAAATGTTGCTCTTACCCCCAAGGGCGTTTGGCAGCAAATATCCCGGTTTCTCTATGACATTGAGCCGGAGTTTGTTGATTCCAAGTTTTTCTGTGCTGCTGCTAGGAAGAGAGGGTACGTCCATAATCTGCCCATAGAGAACAGGTTCCCTCTGGTCCCCCTCCCACCTCTCACCATCCAGCAAGCATTTCCTCTATCAAGAAGATGGTGGCCTGCGTGGGACCCAAGAGATAAACTGAACTGCTTACAGACTGCAGTTGCATGTGCTAAGCTGACAGAGAAACTTCGTGAAGATCTGGAGAGGTATGATGGGGAGCCGCCTGAATTTATCCAGAAGAAAATTCTTTACGATTGTCGGAAGTGGAACCTCGTTTGGGTTGGGCGGAACAAACTGGCCCCTCTTGAGCCCGATGAAGTGGAGATGCTGTTGGGCTTCCCAAAGAACCACACGAGAGGTGGCGGGATCAGTAGGACCGATCGCTACAAGTCCCTCGGGAATTCATTTCAGGTTAGCCGCTTTTCCAACTATTTTGAGTCTTAAGCCCTGCCTTTTTTCCAGCTGTTCTTATACTTTTGATTTGATGATACAATCACTGTGTGTTGACACTTTAAGTTGATGAAATAAATGCAAATGTGATAACTTGTTGCCTCTCATTTTCCTTTTTCATGGATGAATTCATAATTATGATTTTTGTCCTTGGATTTCCACACAGGTCGATACTGTGGCCTACCATCTATCTGTTTTGAAGGACATGTTTCCCAATGGCATTAACGTACTGTCCCTCTTCTCTGGAATTGGTGGTGCTGAAGTTGCACTCCATAGACTTGGAATCAAACTGAAGAACGTAGTTTGCGTGGAGAAATTCAAGGTAAACAGAGACATTGTCAGAAGTTGGTGGGAGCAGACAAATCAGACGGGGAACTTGTATGATTATGAGGATGTGCAGCTGATGGATGGCGATCGACTGGATCAGATTATGGATATGATCGGCGGTGGGTTTGATCTGATAGTTGGGGGGAGCCCGTGCAATAACCTGGCTGGAAGCAACAGGGTGAGCAGGGACGGGTTGGAGGGCACCGAATCGAGTCTTTTCTTTGACTATTACCGTATATTGGATTTAGTCAGGAACCTTATGCACGATAGACAGCTGTAGATCAAAGGGTGGTTTATGCAACTAATGAATGAAAACTGGCTCCTTTCTCTCTCTGTGCTAAACCTTAGATTAGGTTTTGTAATGATCCTTGTAATTAAAGTCAGGATTTGTTTGCCACATATCAAGAATTGGTGCATATCTTTTAGCTATTTGTTGTTGGTTCCTCCCTCAGTTGGAAGCTTGTGTGCACGCATTTTTCGATGAACTTGGTTATCAAAGTACTCAGCTTCCCAACGGTTGTCCACTGCCGCCTCTTTTCAACTGTAAACCTCCCGGTCTCTGTCTGGTATCTTTTTCTCTCTCAATCTATTCATTTGTTCTGACTAGTTGTTTAAGTCAAGTGTTTTATTGTCAGAGGTGAAAGGCGCTTCCGCTGAACTACTCGCTGATTTCTGTATTGTGTTCTTTCTTTTGCTTGACAGAAGAATGGGGGACTTCCTTTTGTGCTGACTCACTCTATATCTATCTAATATCTCTCCTTCGCTTCTAATCAGAGTCCTCGCTACACTTTGCATCTAATATGGAGGATGAATTCCAAGTATTATTGTTTATAGCGTGAGTCTTGCATGCATCCAACACATAATAAGTTTATTGTGCACCACAAATCTTACAACTCTAAAATTCGAAATTAAACCCTAAATCCTGAAATTCTAAAAATCCTAAAAACCCTAAAAATCCTAAAACCCCCGTAAAATCCTTAAAACCCTAAACCCTAAAAATTCCTAAAATCCCTCAAGTTGCGATTATTCACATCCAACTAAATTTCTTAACGTAACCCATTAATTTGTAAAATTAAATTACTATTATAAATAGAATGCCCTTGATAACAAAAGATAAACAATTAAAACCAACAAAGACATAATGTTTGAAAGGGAAAAAAACCTGAAAACTTTTAATTCTATTCTCCCCTGTCATTTTCAACCAAATCCACTCTCAAAACTCTACGAATCCTAATTTCTTTAAAGTTTGATTAATTAGGGACATAAATAACAGAAAAAAAAAAAAAAAAAAAATCAAAGACATTGTTGCAAAACTCTAATGCATTCAGTCGAGATTTGCCTAGACATAATAATTGCAATCGATTGTGAAGAATCGAGTAGGATTAATCGATTATGAATACAAATGAATTCCCAAGTGTTCCGGTGATGATCCAATTTATCGTGGCTCAACCAACCAATTTTTTGGTTTCCATGAAATTGTTTAAGATAAAAAAACCTGTTTGTAGTTGAAGTTCAAATTTGTGTTGGTCCGTCAGACTCGAATGACTTAATGAAACCATACTATCTCCTATCAAACAAATAGTGTCATTGATGATTTGACTCAGAAAGCAATGATCATGGAATGAGTTATAGAAGATGAAGGCTAATAGGCAATGATTCAATTGGAACCAAAACTTTTATTCTTGGCTAAGGAGTTACTGATAATTTGTCAAACCCTGAAAAAGAATTTGCAGAGATTTTTGGAAAGATAAATACCAGTTGAAGATAACGAGAGAAAGAAACTTTTTTCGTCCAAATTTTTTTTTTTTTTTTAATTATTTATATTTCGTTATCATTAAGGACATTCTAGTCATTTTATAATAATATATTAATTTTTTAAATTAATGAATTACGTTAAGAAATTTAGCGAGCTGCGAATAGTCGCCGCCTAAGACTTATTGTGTGTTGGCTGCACACAAGTCTTTGTCTTGTTTATATCTTGTAATATGCCTTTTGCATTTTTCTTTTCATTTTCTTTCTTTCTTTCTATCTATCTATGTCATTGTCTCTGAAAGATAGAGGCAAATGCGACTGTAATCGTGCAAAATGTTGCAAAATCTTTTATGACACTTCAACTTTCTTATATCAATTATACCCAAAATGATCAATCCGCCCTTAATGAATACCTTTTTTAAAATGTTCAATGTTAATTCTGATTTATAAGTTTCGAGCGAGCAAATTTCTTTCTTTAATAATTCAATCCCTAATTTTATCTTTTCAGTTTTGTCCAATTAAAATTGCAGTTCATATATTTTCTTAATTTATGAATTGGCCTCAAATTAAATTCCTCAATCAAAATTAATCGTTAACATAAATTTGAAAATCGTCTATTACAAGTTGTGACAAAAAAATCGCGAGAAATTATTTCTCGCCATATCTGACTCACCGAGACGACTTCTGCATAACATTGCGTTTTGTAAAAATCTCGCCGAGATTTCGCGATATCTCGCGAAAATCTCGGCGAGAAATCGTCCTTCTTTCGCGCTCACTCTCTGCTGTGCATTTTTGTCGGATTCTGGTGATATTTCGGCGATATTTCGCCGAAATATCGCTAAATATCGGCGTTATATATATTTTTTTTTCTTTTTCTGTTCAGGTTGCTCGTTGCTGTGCCTTGCTTCTGCTGCAACTTCAGATAGGATGCGAAGAGGCAGAGCATGAAGTCTGTTTGTCCATATTATGATGAAGAGCATCAATGGCAAGTTGGCAACCATGAAAGAGTTAGCCTGAATATTTGATTTTTATGGTGGACAGAGGCACGAGGCTGTGCAGAAATAATGGAGGTGTGCAGCTGTAAAGTAGTGTAAAGAAGAAGTGGAGGTGACAAATGGATTGATTGGTGTGACATTTGGAGAGATAATTTGTTAGCTTGAGGGTTCCAATATATGTGTATAAATGGAGTGCAGAGTTCATTTGTTCATTCTACAAAAATATTGACGTAGTTTAGTGAATTTTTTTATCAAATACCGGGTAGTAGAGAGATCGAGATATAAATAGGCGCAATAGCAATTTTGCAGTTGAATAAGAATTGTCTATCCAGTCTGAAGGTCGTGAAGAACAATGGTATTTTTTTTTATGTTACCATTTTTTTATTTCAGTCTTTCCGGTTCAGTTATTCATATTTATATATAATTCTTCAATCAATTTTAGTCTCAATCGTCTAGCCCTTTTGTTGAGACAATTGAAATAATTGTGACTCCGTTGATTAACCCGTTTATAATTCATATCAATAATCAAGATTTAAATTCTGCCAAATCTCTAAAATCAGAACTATACACAAAAAAACGACCCTAATTTAGTAGAATTGGAATAATTAACCCTATAATTTATTTACAGAAAATTATCATCTTTAATAATAATTTATGTCTCAACTTATCGTAACAATACACTTTTTATATTATTTAATTTATTTATATACATTTAATTTTTAGAGATGATTAGTTTTTTTGTGAAAAATATAATCTTCCTTTTATTCTTAAGGCCCAAACAAAGGTGATATAATAATCATCATATTAACAGCCCATTCTCCACGAGTCCACCCAAATGTTATTAATACTCCATTCGGCTACAGAATATATTGATATAATTACATTATATATATATGAGAAATTATGTTTAGATTTAGAGGACAGAAAGGGTGTATTTTGTGAATGAGTTTAAGTTTCACCATAAAATATTTTATTAGTAATTTTGTAAAAAAATAAAAATTAGGTAATAATTATTAGAATTTCAATTGAGCTCCATAAGAAACCAACATTGAATTTCATTTCATTTACTAGAATTGGACAATATAATAATGTTATAAACTGTGTAGGTGGGAAAGTAATGGCAGGCGAGAGCGATGCTGGTGATCGCAGGTCTTCAAGACTTGACTACGCTTGGAGGTATGCCACTGTCGTTCCACGGAATAAAACTGCTACCGTTTGTCAGTTTTGTGGACTCCAAAATTCCGGGGGTATAACTAGGTTCAAATATCATCTTAGCGGTACAGACCCAGAAAAGAACGTTGCAGCGTGTAGGAAGGTCCCACCAGATGTGAAGAAAGAAATTCGGCGCTTAATTATTGCTAAAAATGTGGCCAAAGGGAAGAAGGCTGAAAAAATAGCTGATATAAGAGTAGAATTACGACAGGGACTCCCCCGGGAAGACGAAGACGAAGACGATGACGACGACGATGAATACATTGCATGTCCGCCAGATCTTACACCGGAAGAGCGAAGCGATTACCGTACCGCTGTTAGAGCGACGAAGGCGAGTGAGTGGGAGAGGGATCAGACAAGACAGTATGGTGGCAGCAGAGGAGGTAGTTCGAGTATGCGCCCGGGATCACAACCTTCCCAATTCCGTCGTTCACAGAGTGGTCGATCAACCAACTTCGAACCTTGTCCTGCCCCTGCATTGTACAAATCCGCTGATGCACGTCAAAAGAGAATAAAAAGTATGTTTTCTGGTACCAACTTAAAGGAAAAGTTGGGCAAGGCCATCAGTAAATTTTTTATTTACGATAATTTACCGCCGAACAAAGCTTCGTCACATCACTTCAAGAATATGATAGCTTGTGCTCAAGACGTAGGGCCGGCTGTTGCAACCCCTACTCCATATGAGATAAAGCACAAGTATCTAGACGCGGAGTATGATGAAATGCAAGAATACGTCAGAACGCAAAAGAAAAAATGGGAGACGTATGGCTGCACAATTATGGCGGATGAGTGGACCGGGCCGACAAAGCTGTCCATAATCAATTTTATGGTTTATAGTAAGGGAACAACGGCATTTCTGAAATCAGTGGATGCATCGAACCGAATAAAAGATCACAAATACATATATGAGCTTCTCAAGGACATTGTGAAGGACGTCGGGCAGTCCAGGGTTGTGCAAATTGTTACCGACAATGGATCGGCCTATGTGAAAGCCGGCAAAAAGCTACAAGAGCGCTACAACTTATACTGGACTCCATGCGCTGCTCATTGTATTGACCTTATCTTGGAAGAGATCGGGAATAGAGATAACGTCAAAGCGGTCATTGTAGCTGCGAGGCAAATAACCAACTTCATATATAACCACGGTTGGTTACTTGCGCGTGTGAGGGAGGTATGCCAAGGTGATATTGTTAGACCCGGAGCGACACGTTTTGCCACTAACTATATCGCCTTGGAGAGTTTGTATAAGAAAAAATCGCCCCTGAAGCAGATTTTCACCAGTGATGAATGGGCAGCCAATAGACTCAGTCGTACGAAAGTTGGCATAGAAGTAGAGAAAAACGTGCTTGATCATTCGTTTTGGGAAGGAGTGCAACACGCAGTGGCTTTATTTGAGCCAATATATCAAGTGCTCCGAGTGGTTGACACAGAGGTCGTTCCAACTATGCCAATCTTGTACGATCTGATTCGGGTAATGAAAGAGAAAGTCCAATCACTAAGATCTACGCAGTGGGTGACTAGGATTATTGAGTCCAGGTGGGACAAAACACTATCTCACCCACTCCACGCAGCAGGTAATAAAGTCCATAATCAATTTTTTATTTTTAACTTTAAACCTTGATTTTGCAATGATTGACTGACATTTCCTAAACACTATTTGATTAATTTTCGTAGCATACTACCTTAACCCCAAAACCCAGTACCAGGCCGGAGTTGGTGAGGACACAGACCTTATACAGGCAGTCCTTCGTGTTTATGATAAGCTATATCCCGGACCAACGGGGGTTGCCGATTTTGGGAATGAGGTAACGTTATTAGCAACTGAAAATCAATATCGAATGAGTGACTTAATCATTCTTGATTTTTCATTTCGTGCAGCTAATTTATTTCCGCGATGCAAAAAATTCATTCGGAAACCGAACCGCTGTAGCTGCTCGAAATACTATGGCGGCATGTAAGTTTATTTTAAATTTGTTTTTAATTTGGTTTAGATCGCATCAACTCGCAACCATTCAATTTATTGACCTAAATCCTTATTTGACAGCTGACTGGTGGGTTATGCACGATAGTTCAGCACCAACACTGAAAGGGTTAGCCGTTAGAGTACTGGCGCAGACTGCATCATCTTCCGCATGTGAGCGAAACTGGAGCACATTTGCCTTGATACACACTAAACAAAGAAATCGTCTTGCTTATCCAAAACTCGAGAAGCTCGTATTTTGCTACTACAACATGAAGTTAAGAATACGAGATTTGGAGGCTGAAGCAGATAGGGTTGCTGAGCAAGAATTCATAGATTTAGTGGACATCACCGGTGAAACCGACAACGAAGAGGGTGATCGGCTCTATCAATGGATTCGACCAGCACACCTAGATGACGAAGCAGGCAATCCTGATCCTCAGGTCGCTGAAGCGGCAAGCGAATTCAGAATTGATGTGGATCAGGTAATGCGTGATGAAGTGGGTGTATCAAGTAGTGAAACACAGACAGGGAGCTCTACAGATGAAGACGGAAGTAATGACGATGGGAGTGGCGGTGGTAGACGTAATGATGACCATCAAGATTATAACCCAAGTCCAAGGGAAATGAGTCCATTCACTGTTGAAGGGTTGTACACACACTCTACACAAGATGCAGATCACGGAAGTAGGGCTGGGGGTCCAGGGATCGGTGCTATTGGAAAAGATTTCACGAGCAGACGGGGGCGGAACTGAGGAACAAGCTCAAACGCAGACTTTGCTTCCCTCTCGTCGAATTTTGACTCGATGAGTGTGAGCACCGATCGGGAAGATCTGTATCCTAATTTATTTCCACATAGAATAGCAGACAGATCCCGAGATTCAGCCTGGACTGATCGTAGCCCCCTTGAGGACACAGCCCCTCACGTGATTTATGAAGAACAACAGTACAATTCTTGGGTAAATCCGAATTATCCAGTATATGGACAGACGGTTGGACGAGACGCCTCAACATATTTATATTATCTTGATGATTATCTTCAAAATTACGCTAACTCCCTTAGCTGGTACCACTATTGTAATTACATCGATAACCAATACTCTCAAGTTGAGCCTCACCGGAATTCATTTTGGTGTTAGGAGGTAGTATTGTATGATGAAAATAGTTCATAATGGTAATCCCATCAGCGGACAGTGTATGTAATGTTTATACTTTATCGAATAGGTGTAAATGTGTGTATTTTGATCTATGTTACTCCATTATAAACTAGAATTAAGCTATTTTATTGACAATCTAACAAATATAGTGATAAATTAAGTGTTTTAATACATTTTATGCCGATTTTCAGAAAATTGCACCGATATTCCGATATTAATCGATATCTCACCGATATCTCCGTAAATTGAAAGACCGATATCTCCGCGAATACCGATTTTTTCGTCCTTGATTACAACCATATCAGGCCTATCATATTTCTGTCAAATATAACTTTTTGAAACATAAACCAAGATCAACACCTTTTGACCGAATGACAATTGGGTCGTATCTACCAGAATTTAAAAGTTGTTCCTCACAACCCAACCACTCTTTCGCAATCGATGATTCTAGACACAGACTTCTTCAGCAACAACCAGCACAGACTTGTTTCGTTTTCTACCTCAAAACGTATAATGTTTACTTTGTTAATGAACAGAACAATAAGCTTTTGGGAAATGATGAACAAAGCCCAACTTTTATTAAAAAATTATAAACTTATTTATTACATTAGTACATCTCCTTTTGGGAGAAGACTACTAGTTTAGCAACCTGTTGTAGCTACACTCTCTTCTGTCATACATAAATTAAACACCACAACTCAAATGTAAATTATGAGTACATTGTTATTTTTGTTTGAGAAAAATAGAGGGGAATGGTCAATGCCTTATGCTTTCTCTACCTTGAATTTATGGATGTAAGAAACCTTCTATCCTGGAATTATTGGCACAAAGCTAGCTTCAATTAGCTGAGTGCGTCTTGTCATTGATAGGGATAACCCGGTCACTTCGGGTCGGGTTAATACTTGAGCCTACTGACCAGCCCAGCACGCGTAGGCCCAGCAAGCACGTGAAGGCCCAGCACGCGTAGGCCCAGGCCCAGCAGGCCCAGGAACACGCGCTGGCCCAACAGGCAGTTTGTTCCGCGAATCAAGGCTGAAGATTCGTTCCCAACCGCCATGCAGCTGGAAGTAGGCGTGAATATAGGAAGTTTGTTAGGGCTCAGTTAGGGTTTAGGAAGATCTGAGTATAAATAGGGAAAAAGAACTCTGCATTAGGGTTCGCACTCTGGATACCGAATTACTACCTGTAAACTCAACGTTCTAGTAAAAGAAACACATCGGCAAGAGTGATTTTCTGCCCGTGGACGTAGATCTCCGGATCGAACCACGTAAATCTTGTGTTTTTACATTCTGTTTGCGTAGATTATCGTTAAATTTCGTGGTTACCGGATTGCGCTTTATCAATTGGCGCAGTCTGTGGGAAGATATTGCAATTTTTTACGTCCACAGCGTATTCAAGAATCATGGTGACAACTCGTTTGAATCAATCTCATCATGGTGATCAATCCAACCAGGATCCACCCGTGGATCAGGTTTTGCCGCCGAGGCAGTTGCCGGCAAGAAGTACATCTCAACATCAGGGCAATCAAGGTCCACCTCCTCAAAACATGCAACACCCTAATCCCGCTGCTGACCAACCACCGGTTAACATTCAAATTACCCCAGAATTGCTCCAGGCTTTCTTACAAGAGCATGCACATGTTCTTCAAGATTGGGCAGCTAATCGCCTACATCCCGCGGGGCCTGCCGCGGGGCCCGCCGGCCATGATGCTAATCCCGCGGTGCCTCCACCTCGTCAGCACTCGCGTGATCAACAGGACCCGGGGCACCGCGGATGCCAGGATCGGCGACGGGAACGACCTGGTTCCTCCGAGGACCATGGGAGTTCTAACGAATCACGACCTCGCAACGATGAACCTATTGATGTGGATCGCCGTCGTCCACTTAATGCGGCTAAGAGGGTTCGCTATGCCAATCCTCTTGCTCTAGATCTTCAAGAGTATGAGCGAGTTCAACGCAATGTTGAATTGGACAGAATTCTGGGCCTCGATGCCAATGGAGATATCATCACACCGTTCTCCCAAGAAATCATGGCCACCTCCCTTCCCGAAGGGTTTAAGCGGCCAGCCATACCACCTTACAATGGCACCTGAGATCCGGCCAATTTTCTTGGAGCTTTTAGGCACAACATGCTCAGCCACGATAGCATTACATCCCTCCAGTATTGCAAGATTTTCCCTGAGTACTTACAGGATGAAGCTCGGGTTTGGTTTGATTCTCTCCCACGCAACAGCGTATCTTCTTTCAGAGAACTCGCCGAGCACTTTTGGGCACGGTTCGAAGCACGGGCGAAGCCCATGGCCACACTGGCCGATGTCTTGAACATGGAACAGCGGGACGGTGAAACCGTTACCCAATTTCTTGATCGCTTCACAGCGGTAAGCCTCAAGGTGGGGAATTGCCCCGACGACGTACTCATTAACGCATTCATGAATGGACTCCGTCCCGGAGCACTTTACACCGAGTTAGTTCGCAATACACCAGTCACAACCCGAGCACTGTTCAAAACGGTGTGCAAATTTGCTAAGGCAGAAGAGCAGACTCGCCAGAAGCGTGAGAAACACGCTAGCAAGCGGCAGTCCGACAAAGCACAAACCGGGCCTAGTCCGCGACCTAGCGCATTTTCCCGCCTGACCACGGGGCGTTCGGAATCCCGAGGCGATATTCCACAATTGACTCCGTTGACGAAGTCACGAGCCGAAATCATTTCTATTCACAAGAACGATCTGCGACCTTGTCCGCGGATGACTGCGCCGCCTGAGAAGAGGAATCACGGAAAGTGGTGTGCGTACCACCGAGATCATGGGCACGAGACAGAGGAGTGCCGAGAACTCAGCAAGGAAATAGAGGAGTGCCTGAGGAAAGGTTTCTTGCGCCAATACATTGCGCGGACCGATGACAAGCCCCGGACAGGTCAGAATGGGGGGTCGTCCAATAATCGTGGATATCATGACCGCGGTACACAACAGAATCGGCCGCCGTGGCAGAATAATCGGCCGGGGCCCAATAACTACGCACGACAAGATTCTGGCAATCGCCAGCAACCACGTCTTCCTCCGCCACCTCCTCCTCCGGGGGGACCCGAAGACAACGCGCCTCCTCACGTAATAAACGTGATATATGGGCCCCTTCCCACCGGGGCCTCGCGACATGCCTTGAAGGCAGAGGCTCGACGTACTCCTCCCGAGGAGCCACGTCATAAACGCCTCCATCAATCCGAGACTGTCAGCTTCACGGATAGGGACCCGGTTCCGGAGATAACACCTCATACTGACGCTATTGTCATCGACATGACTGTAGCCAACATAACAATAAGGCGGGTTTTCGTGGATAATGGAGCCGCGGTGAGTATTATATTTGCCGACTGTTTCCAAAGGATGGGGATTCCTCGGGAACAACTTCGGCCGGCCCCCGGGCCACTGCAGACTTTCACCCAGGGTGAAGTCCAGCCAGAAGGAGTTATCACTCTCCCGGCATCCCTGGGAACCTATCCGAAGATAAAAACCATCTTCGTGGATTTTTATGTGGTGAATTCTCCGTCACCGTACAACATGATATTGGGCCGGGACTGGCTTACCCCAGCCAAAGCCATATGTTCCACATATCGCCTCGCACTAAAGTTCCCCACTTCGCACGGCGAAGTGGCTATCCGCGGGAGTCAGCGGGTTTCAAAAGAATGTATGTACGTAGCACTCAAAAAGACTGCTAAAGCTCCTCCTAAACAGCAGCTTCAGGTAGCATCATCGGTTCTGGAACCTCGGGAATGTACCTCATTGGGGGATGCCACTGCCCAAGTCCCGCTTGATCCGTCAAAGCCGGAACAGACAGTAACCGTCGGAGCCGTGGATGTGCCATGGTTGCATCAGGCTATAATTCAGACCTTGCGAGAATATTCCGATGTCTTCGCATGGTCTCCTCTGGATATGCCCGGGGTCTCTCCCGACATAATAACACACAAGCTGAACATTGATCCCAGCATAAAGCCTATCCAGCAGAAGCAAAGGAAATTCGCCCCGGAGCGAAATGACGCAATTCGAATCGAGGTGCAACAACTCTTGGATGCGGACATCCTGTTCGAGGTATATTACCCCTCCTGGCTATCGAATCCAGTAATGGTGGTTAAATCCAGTGGGGCATGGAGGATGTGCGTCGACTTCTCCGACCTCAATAAACATTGTCCAAAAGACTGTTATCCACTACCTTCCATCGACCAAAAGGCCGAGGCCATTACTGGGTTTGTGGCACTTTGTTTCTTGGATTTGTATAAGGGATACCACCAGATCTTCATGGATCCGCAAGATGCCATCAAGACAGCATTCATCACTGCTTTTGGGTGCTATGCTTTTAAGAAAATGCCCTTCGGGCTCAAGAACGCCGGAGCCACATACCAGCGTCTCATGGACCGGGTTTTCCACGGCCAGATTGGCCGCAACGTCGAGGTTTACGTTGACGACCTCGTTATAAAGAGTATCTCCCATTCTTCATGTGTGCAAGACATTGCCGAAACATTGCGCACCCTGCGAAGCTACAATTTGCGCCTTAATCCAGCAAAATGCACTTTCGGCGTCGGCTCCGGCAAATTTTTGGGTTATATGGTTTCACAACACGGTTTGCAGGCTAACCCGGCCAAACTTCGGGATGTGCTAGAACTGCAACCACCTAAGACATTCAGGGATGTTCAACGTCTCACAGGAGGTTTAGCGGCTTTAAATCGATTCTTATCTAAAGCGGTAGAGCGCCAGCTTCCATTCTTCAAAATCTTGAGACAGGCGAAGTCCTTTTAGTGGACTCCGGAGTGCACCGAGGCCTTTGAGGCTTTGAAACGTCACATACAGCAGCTGCCTACTTTGTCAGTTCCTCTCCCCGGAGAGCCGCTTTATTTATATTTAGCTTCCTCCGAGGAAGCTATTAGTGCTGCACTTGTGCGCGAAGTCAATGGGGTCCAACATCCTGTCTACTTCGCAAGTCGTGTTCTCCACGGGGCGGAGACACGGTACTCCGTGTTAGAAAAAACCGCTTTGGCAACTGTTATGGCAGCTCGGCGTTTACGGCCATATTTCCAGGGACGTGAAATACGGGTTCTGACCAATCATCCTATTCGCCAGATTCTTGTCAAACCCGAGGTGTCTGGGCGCCTCGCAAAGTGGGCCGTCGAGTTAGGCGAATATGATATTCAATATCTTCCCCGACGAGCAATCAAGGGACAAGCACTCGCCGACTTTCTGGCTGAAACCCCGGGAGACAATCCTGAGTCTCCGACAGACAGTTATACACATCACTCCGCTACCCACGTACCCGCACATATGAAATGGCAGCTATATGTGGATGGAGCCTCCACAACTCGGGGAAGTGGTGCCGGGATACTCCTCATTGACCCCGAGGAGGTTGAAGTAAAATACGTCATCCGTTTCAAGTTCAAGGTGACTAATAATGAAGCGGAGTATGAGGCAGTTCTTGCCGGGCTCCGGCTCGCTCAATCCTTGGGCATTCGTCATCTTGAACTCTTCACTGACTCCGAGATCGTGTCCAAACAAATTCAGGGGACTTATGTCGCCAAGGATGAAACAATGATCAGGTATCGTGCTCTATCACTCAAGCTCATGTCAACTTTTGATGCAGTTATTATCCAGAAAATACCGCGTGCTCAAAATGCAAAAGCGGACGCACTCAATAAGTTGGCCTCCGCGGTCCGAACTAATATATCTCCGGATATCATGGTCGAAGACCTATCTCATCCAGCAATTCATGAAGCCACAGTTTCAGTATTGACCGATAGTGATTCGAATTGGATGACTCCCATTATTCAATATCTCCGAGATGGAATCCTGCCTACTGACAAGCTGCAAGCTCGGCAAGTTGCCCTCAAAGCCCCCAAGTACTCCTTTCATGATGGAGTCTTGTACCGGCGATCATATCTACAACCGAGCCTCCGGTGTCTCGCTCCTGCCGAAGCTACCCAAGTTCTGCGGGAGGTTCATGAAGGGGCCTGTGCCAGCCATATTGGCTCTCGGACATTGGCCAAGAAAGTTCTCCGCTGGGGATATTATTGGCCAACTCTGTTCAACGATGCCCACAACTTAGTGACCAAATGCAGCAAGTGTCAACTGCACTCCCGAGTGAAGCATCTACCACAGACCGAGCTCACTGGGATCCAAAGTGCATGGCCGTTTATTCAGTGGGGTATCGACATTGTTGGCCCATTCCCCGTTGCTCCGGGAGGATTGAAGTTCCTGGCCGTTGCCGTAGACTACTTCACTAAGTGGGTCGAAGCCGAACCACTTACAGCCATTACTGATCAGAATATCTTGAAATTTGTGTGGCGCAATATTGTTTGTCGCTTCGGCATCCCGAGCACTATTATCTCGGACAACGGTAAACAGTTTGCCAACGATCCATTTCGTTCATGGTGTAAAGAGCTCCACATCAAATAAATTTTCACTTCGGTTGCTCACCCTCAAGCCAACGGGCAAGTTGAAGTCACCAATCGGACACTGCTCACGGGAATAAAGAAGCGCCTGGATAATGCCAAGGGTCTCTGGGCTGAAAACCTTCCACAAGTCCTATGGGCTTATCGCACAACACCGCATACCTCTACCGGGGAGACTCCTTACAGCCTTACTTTCGGTTCCGAAGCCGTTATCCCTGCTGAAATCAGCGTACCAAGCCCCCGCCTCCTCGCATTGGATCCAGAGGATAACGACGAGGCTCTCCGGGTAAATTTGGATGAGCTTGAAAATCGCCGTGACCAATCATTCATTCAACAGGCCAGGAGTAAACAACGAGCAGCCCAGTATTATAACCTCCGGGTCCGGGGTACTCAGTTCAATGTCGGGGACTTAGTTCTTCGGCTCAACTCAGCTAGCAAAGCTGCCCCCGAGGGGAAATTACAGGCATCTTGGGAAGGTCCCTACCGAGTTGTTGCCGCGCACGATTCCGGATCATATCAGCTAGAGCATCTCAACGGGACCCCGATTCCCCGAAGCTGGCACATCACTAACTTGAGGCGTTTCTATCTGTGAAAGCCAAATCTCAAGTACCATCTTATCTTTAATTTCTTTTATAGTAGTTGTCTCTCTTTGTACTTTTGAATTTGCTCCGGCACTTATCATTGAATAAAAATTCTTTGCTTATGTATCTTGCTCTGTTTTTCTTTACGTTACGGGGACGCCCTAACGCAATCATATTATCGTTATTGGTCTCCGGACAAGTAAATCTCTTCCTTGGTCCTTCCGAGGAGATTCGTGTATCGTCTCTGGACTTACATCACTGTCTCGTCTGTTTAACCGGAGAAGTGTTTACTCCCGCCTGATCCGTCCGGGGAGATATTACTCCCGCCTGATCCGTCCGGGGAGATGTTACTCCCGCCTGATTAGTCCGGGGAGATTGGATTTATCCATATTGTGTTCCCGAACACCCAATTAAAATTGTTAATAATTTTTCCTGTCGTGTTCCCGAACACCCGATTAAAATGGTTCGTAACCTGATGCTCTTGTTAAACACGTTTGTACACACTACAACAATTTTATTACCTTCTGAATATTACAACATCAAGAAGTTTTTTACATAAGACTTCAAACACATAAAAAAAAAAAAAAAAAAAAAAAAGTCATCTGTGGCCCCCGAGCCAATACTCAGCGCTCCGGCGTTGCTGCTTGCTCCTCGACCTTTGCCGCGTCCTCCGGGACCTTGAAGTTCCTCGGCCTCGGGCTCCGGCTCTCTCGTCCCCGCGAGCTTCCCTACGCCGAGGACTTGCTCTAGGCGCTTGCCTGGGGGCTTCACCCCTGGTTCGATTTCCCTGGCCAGCTCCTCGACTACCTCTTCGGCAACCGCTGCTGGTTCTTCTTCGGTTATGGTCACTGGAGCTGGCTCTCGGATCACTATGCCTTTGCTCTTTCTGGAGGGTTTCTTCTTATCCTTCCGAGGAGCTTTTGGCGTACTTTGGTCCCGGCTTGAACTCGCGATAAACTCCTCGGCAGAAGGCCTCCACCTGCCTCGGCCCTTTATCCCCTCATACATACTCAGAAGCAGCTCTAGCACTTCTCGCTTCCTTACGAGCTCCGAGGCGTCCGCGGGGCTAGTGGCCGTAAGCGCTGAGATTTCGCTCTGGATCTCTACGACCCGTTCCTCCACTTCTTCAAAGGTCAGAAGACCGAACTCCGAAAGTATCCGGTCATACTCCCTCTGATGAACAAGGATGCGGCTCATCTCGGCAGCGGTAGACCGATATTTCATCTCGAAGTCTTTGGCTCTCTCCTCGGCCTCAACCACTTTCCTCTCTGCCGAGGCTACCTGCTTCTCTAGCTTTGGCACTACGTGCATTTGCAGATGATTCTTGTCTCCGCGGAACCACTCAAGTGATTGCATGAGCTTCTTTATGGTTTCGTGTAGTTCCGCGGTGTTCTAAACAGAAAGAAGAGTCAACCAGATCGATTACTCTCAAGTGTGTAAAAAGTTGGAATTCAGTTCGACAACAGACATATTGATCATGCAAATGAAAAGAGAAGTTCAAGAGTCCGAGAAACAGAAAATTATATTTAACATTGCAGAAGTACAATTGTTTCAAATCGGTCCATTGATTGGCATACATCCCTAAACTATACAATTTTAAATTTGCGGGGATCGACTGACCTCCCGCTCAGTTGCCTCGGTCTCTTCGGGCAACCCCTCTCGCCGGCCCTCGGACACCTCGGCTTCTTCTCCTTCAATTGCTGCGACGGCTTCGATCGCAGCTGGGGCTTCGACTTCCATCCGTGGAGGTGGCTCAATGCTCCGGGGTGCGGTGACCAGCTTACCTCGGCAGAAGGCCATGAATTCTTTGTCCTGGTCCACCTCACAGTTGGCAACTTCCTCGGCCGTCAGAAGTTGCTTCTTCTCCCCGAGAGCCTTCACCAGGGGCCACTCCGGCAGATTTGATAGCGCCGCATAGTAGGCCTTCTCCACTCCGGCCACTGACTCAAAGTCATACCCGAATTCTGGACGATATACGTCCACATTCGGGTAGACCTCCTTTACTTGCTCCAGCAGCGCGGATCGAGTGGCCTGGTCCCCAATAGCCACGAACTCCGTCTGGAAGTCGAGGAACGTGCTGGTTTTGAATAACTTATCGGCGAAGGCCTTCAGCAATGCTCCCTGCCCTTCGACCACGGCAGCTTCCCTCGCCTCCATTTCCGCCTGCAGCCGCAGCACTTTACCCCGGAGAACATTATTCTCCGCATCCACCCCGCGCAAACGCGCGACCTCGGTTTCGACCAAGGCAGCCCTCTTGCGTGCCTCGGTCATATCGTGCGTCAGACGGTCGTTGCACGCCCGGAGTTCTCTGGCCACCTCGGCCAGCTTCTCCTTCCCCTCCTTCTCGCTCCTGCGGCCGAGGTCTAGGATACCTCGCGCCAAGCACAGGAGCTCTTCGGCGTCCGCGCCTTCTAACCCCAACAGACTTGGGGGCCCCTGTTCCCTCACCTGAACCAATGATCGTAAACAGTGATCAGCATAGAAGCATATTCAGTGCCATTGCATTAAACAAGACTGGCACTTACCTCCATACCTCCCTCCGCGCGAAGTCTTTTCGCTGCTGACGGAGGAGTCCCAGATGACTCCGTTCTCTTTTTGGACATCGGGGTAGGCTTCGTTACCCCTACCTGCTCTTCCGACCCAGCGCTGGGCCGCGCACTGGGTGGCATCTTCCCCCGGGGAGACACCTCAGCGGCTTTCCCCTTATTTTTGGCCGCCGCCGACGATGCGGGGCTTCCGGCAGGTTCTTTCCCGAAGCGTCCCACTGCATAAGAAAGGCAAAGATTAGTTATGTAAAAATCAACAGTTGCAAAAGGCAAGACGGAGAGACTCCTACCCTCTTCGGCGCCCGCATTGCCCGAATAATACGGGCTCAGCCCTGCCTCCTCCAATTCCTCCTCGGAACAGAGGGTTTTGAAAGTCCCCACTGTCCGGAATGTATGAATCACTTCAGCCTCCGGGGTCTCCACCGGAGCGGTATCAAGCACCTCATCACTCCTCCACTTCGGGAGAGCTACCTTATTCCTAATAAATATAAACCTCTCCTTCCACCCCTCTACCTTACTTGGGTTTTGAACCTTGAACCCACCTCGGGCTCGAGGACTGAAGGAGTACCATCCCTTGGACTTCCCGAAGTTTTTTAGTTGGAAAAAGAACCTAAAAAGCTCTACAGTCGGTTCTAATCCGGCGTTTTTACAAACCACGGTGAATCCCACTACCTGCCTCACCGCGTTCGGCGCTAATTGGCAGAGGGCAATACCGTAGTATTTCAGCAATTGGATGACTATATCCCACAAAGGCAATCTCAAGCCTACTCTAAGGGGATCTATATATACACTAATAAACCCCTGCGGTGGGCAACAGGCCCTATCCTCGGGGTTCGGTATTATATACTCTAGGTTGAAGGGAAGGTAAAATGACGGGAGTTCTCTCTCAATTTGCTCTCGCGACATCCGTGACGCTACGGAGGCCACCTCCAAACCCTCCTCCGCGCATGGATAGAAAGCAACCATCATAACGTTGCATTCCCGGCCGTCGACCCTGTCTATAGTCCTAACCTCATTCCTCTCCGGAATGAGATATGATAGGGGGGGAACGTCTAACGGGGTGCTCGAAGTCCCTAATTCTTCAACAGAGGCAGAAGATGAGGCAGAAGGTGAAGAGGAAGACATACTTACTTGGGTTGAATGTGAGTGGGTTGATTTGAGAAGTTTTTTATCTGAGATGAATCACGAGTGCAGATTGCCTCTTTTTCCCGCTTTCTAAACTGATGAATCGCAATGAAGAAGATGAAAGGTTACTGTGCAGTTATTCCAATTATATACGCAAAAAACCAACGGCTCTGATGCGGCCTATTCAAATTCAGTGATGGAGATTTAAACGTGCTCTTCACGCGCTTTACAGTTCCCAAGGCGCGTGGGGAACAGGTTTCTTGGAAATCGCAGAGCGTGTCACTTCACATCCCTCTCTCTCATGATGGCGCCGCCAATCACATCAACCTCACCCTTCGTCAGGAAGATTCAAACTACACTCCGGTGATTCCTTCACCTCGGTCATACTACCACACTCCGGTGCTTCCTTCATTTTGGTCAGACTACTCACTCCGGTGTACCCTCCACCTCGGCCAGGTTGTTATATACTTCCAACGCGTTTCTTGCTTCTGGGAAATTTGGTATCTCGATAAATATCTTGTGCACTTCGGCCTAGCTCGACTCCGCGCCCGCAGACTGCTCCACAGAGTCCCCAGGGACGCGGATAGACTTAGTCGACCATAAACACTTCGGCCCGCCAACGACCACGGCCCTTCTTGCTTACGGTTCCACCCCGGTGACAACCGAAGCTCCCTCCTCGCTTCGGCTGGGGGGGGGCATCTGATAGGGATAACCCGGTCACTTCGGGTCGGGTTAATACTTGAGCCTACTGACCAGCCCAGCACGCGTAGGCCCAGCAAGCACGTGAAGGCCCAGCACGCGTAGACCCAGGCCCAGCAGGCCCAGGAACACGCGCTGGCCCAACAGGCAGTTTGTTCCGCGAATCAAGGCTGAAGATTCGTTCCCAACCGCCATGCAGCTGGAAGTAGGCGTGAATATAGGAAGTTTGTTAGGGCTCAGTTAGGGTTTAGGAAGATCTGAGTATAAATAGGGAAAAAGAACTCTGCATTAGGGTTCGCACTCTGGATACCGAATTACTACCTGTAAACTCAACGTTCTAGTAAAAGAAACACCTCGGCAAGAGTGATTTTCTGCCCGTGGACGTAGATCTCCGGATCGAACCACGTAAATCTTGTGTTTTTACATTCTGTTTGCGTAGATTATCGTTAAATTTCGTGGTTACCGGATTGCGCTTTATCAGTCATCTTCACATGGGTTCACATGGGTGTGGACCCTTCTCTTATTGCATCACAAGCTTTCTTTAATTATTTTATTTGGATGTCTCTTTTATCTTTCCACCCATTGTCATTTTGGTGGAAATGAATCTCGTGACTCAGCCCATCAAAGCCTGTCGGGGAACCATTCAATATTTTTTCTTGGTGGTCTCTTTGGCATCTTCTACTTTCTTGATGGCATTATCTCGTTTCTCTTTCCTTTGTCATTTATGCAGAGAACGATTGTCCGAGTAGTGCATTTTCCTATTTCGGGCACTTGGGACGAATTCGGCTTGTCCATTGTCCAATATGCATAATGTTTCTAGTGGTTTATGAACTTGCTGACAACTTATTTTTTCATAACATTTCTCTCTTATGTTCAAAGATAGACTCTACGTAGTAAGAGATTTTTTATGTCATGGTGTTGATCAAGAGTGGTCCATTCTTCGTCGTATTATGAAAGACTTTGAAACTTCCCTTGACTTTTCTCATCTCCATGTGGCAAACCTATATGCCCCAAGCTCTTCTTGTAGTAATGTCATTCTCCGTAAAGATTTAAGGGGATCTTATGATCTAGGACGGACATATTCTTGTTTGTCAATCTTGGATCGAGTCTTTGTAGCTTTATAAAATTGAAAGATGGATAAGACTCGTTTTTGTATGGTTCCAGGCTACCAAATGTAAACTTCAGGTCCAGAATCTCTACGTTCGAGGTGATTATTATTTTCGCACATCTCGAATACGAATTTGCAAATCTATCCCGAAAGTTTTAAAATTTCAGAGAAACTCGGTGACACAGTATAAACTGAAATTAGAGCTCCAAAATCATACCATTCTTTTACTTCTTGTGGATTGGCTCCTTGGAACGTCCACGTCCTCAGATATTTATCAGATCGATCAATCTTATATTTTTTTGGATTAACACTAGCTCCTGTGACAATTTTCTTCCATGTGATTTGATAAGCATGAAAATAAGAAACTTTGAGCTCGTTATTGAAAGTTATGGACTAGATTAGGATATGGGCTTTAATTATTATTAGGTTATACTAATTAATTAATTAAAGCAGGCCAGAATATTAGGCCCATATCCCTAGGGTATATGCGCTATATATATGTCTATTCCCTATTGTAGGGATAATTAATCTTGTCAGACAAAACACCATATTGTTCAATAAGGGATTTCCTAGCGATCATTATTGAACAATTGTACCGAGGATAGTTCCTGCGGCGGACGATATATACGCGTGGATACCTGAAGTGGTGAATCAATCGCGCAATTCAGTCCGATCAATTACGCAACAAGTAAGTTGTTCCAACTTTAGCGTAATTTATGCTCAACGTTTATATCAGTTATAAATCACGATCAATATTCTCGACTGTTTATTCCGCTGCGTACATTAGATGTAGTCGAGAATTACTAACAGTGGTATCAACCCCACCTCAAGAAAATCATAGTGAAATTCTTGAGAATGTCCCAAATGTTGAAAACCTCAACACGCAGGAACCTCATCACGATCAGAATAAATCGCTTGAACCAACGCAAAACCAACTCAATAGGCCTCAAAGGAATCGTCGTGCACCTGAAAGACTAAATCTATTGGTTGAGAACCAAGATGATGAGGTTGATTCAGAAGACGACGAACCTAAGACCTATATCGAAGTGGTGTCAGGCACCGATTCGAAGATGTGGCTGGCTGCCTTAACATCTGAAATGGACTCGATGTACCTCAATCTAGTCTGGGAACTAGTTGATTTGCCAGATGGGGCTCGCCCCATAGGCTGCAAATGGATCTTCAAGAAGAAGAGAGATGCAGATGGCAAGGTACAAACTTACAAGGCTAGGTTGGTGGCAAAGGGTTATAGTCAACGCGAGGGCATTGATTATGATGAAACCTTTTCGCCAGTCGCTAAGATCAAGCCCATTAGGATGTTACTTGCAATAGCTGCATACTATGACTTTGACATTTGGCAAATGGATGTTAAAACCGCGTTTCTCAATGGAGAACTCGAAGGCACTGTGTATATGTCACAGCCTGAAGGTTTTATGTCCAAAGAAAAGCCGAATGGAGTATGCAAGTTAAAGAAGTCCATTTATGGACTCAAGCAAGCATCTAGGAGTTGGAATATTTGCTTTGACAGAGCTATCAAATTGTTTGATTTTGTCAGAAGCAAAGAGGATCCATGCGTTTATAGTAAACGCAAGAATGGAAATGTTGTCTTCCTTATCATATATGTTGACGATATACTGATAATGGGAAGCGATCATTCCATGTTGCAATCCGTGAAAGATTGGTTGTCTAGCTCCTTCATGATGAAGGATCTGGGTGAGGCTTCCTACATCCTTGGAATTAAGATCTATCGAGATAGACCTAATAGGATGTTGGGATTGTCTCAGTCTACTTACATAGACAAATTGTTGAGACGTTTCTCAATGGAAACTTCTAAGAAAGGATTTCTTCCTATGGGACATGGTATTATATTGTCTAAGAAAGGTTACCCTTCTAATGACAAAGAAATGAGTTACATGAAGAAGATCCCGTACGCTTCGGCTATAGGATCTATTATGTATGCCATGATATGTACTAGGCCAGATGTGGCTTATGCACTCAGCATGACAGGCAAATTTCAGCAAAATCCCGGTGAGATACACTGGAGAACTGTCAAGACTATTCTTAAGTACCTTAGAAGGACTAAAGAATATTTCTTAGTCTATGGTGGGCAATCAGAGTTATCAGTTACTGGGTATACTGATGCTAGCTTCCAAACAGACCATGATGACTTCAAGTCTCAGTCAGGATATGTTTTCATCCTCAATGGTGGTGCAGTGAGTTGGAATAGTTCCAAACAGAGCACAACTGCCGATTCTACCACTGAAGCTGAATATATTGCTGCATCTGAAGCTGCCAAGGAGGCTGTTGCTTTGTTAGAGTTCGTAAAAGAACTAGGTATCGTTCCAAGTGCCAGCAGTGCAATACCGATGTATTGTGACAACACTGGTGCGGTTGCGCAAGCAAAGGAACCCAGATCCACGAACAGAAACAAACACGTTCCCCGGAGATGTCATTTGATTAGAGAAATAATAGATAGGGGAGAAGTAAAATTAGATAGAGTACCCACTGATGAGAACTTGGCTGATCCTTTCACCAAGCCGTTGTGTATAGCAAAACATAACAAGCACTTTTAGAGCTTAGGTGTTAGACATGTTAGTAGTTGGCTTTGATTCAGTAGGAGTTTATAGTTTGTATGTCTTAGAAACCTTTTTGTGAAGACATTCAAAACTTGATCACATTCTATGATAATATGTTTATCTTATGGGTTTATGCATTTATTAGAATAATTATTTTGATGGTTTGTTATTATTCTTGTGATTGTTCCCTTGAATTATGACTGTCATTTATGGTGTGAGACATAAATGATATAGTATGATTCTAAAATAGCCATAACCGATGGTCATCAAGAATGGGATATTGATGACATACTATAGGTTAGCATGTGGTCTGCATCATATTCTTAGAGAATATAGTGGGTCTCACGACTATTAGATATTAGATATCTATGATGGACACATGAATACTTTGGAGAGTATTGGTACACCCTACTATTAAACCGTTTGTTTAGTGTCTACAGTTTATTAGTGTGTGGAGTATGAAATGATCCTTAGACCTGAGGTCAATACTCATTTTGTTTGTTAAGTGATGAACTTTGACCAAGTACAACGCTTGCCTCCCAAAGGAGGATAAGACACGTCTTGTGTTGGGTTCATCATGAGGCAAATGGAAATGGTAGTTGAGCCAAGAATGGGATTCATTCCTCGATTGAAACTCGAGAGAACACTCATATTTCTCTATATTATTTGACAATAAAGTCATTGGCCAATGCAAAAGATGTATTCAATTAAAGTAATTGAATATGATCGAATATGTCATATAATAAAGATGAGAAAAGTGATTGAGTTATTTGGATAGACACATGGCAAATCCTAGGCTCAATCGGGTGGTTCGTGAATGAAGGGATATTATATAAACTTCATATAAAGGTTGTTTTACGAATTCACGTAAACGTCCTTCATATATCGAGTTCGCTGCGCAACGCAGTCTAGGAGTTTTGTGCAAACTTTAATTAGATTATCGTCGATAATGGGGGCCTGAAGGGTCACACTTTATGTGTATTGTTGTTCTGCTTAAGAGTACAATATTGTTGTTACGAATTACATCTAATGCTAGTTTAAGTGGGAGATTGAAAGTTATGGACTAGATTAGGATATGGGCTTTAATTATTATTTGGTTATACTAATTAATTAATTAAAGCAGACCAGAATATTAGGCCCATATACCTAGGGTATATGCGCTATATATATGTCTATTCCCTATTGTAGGGATAATTAATCTTGTCAGATAAAACACCATATTGTTCAATAAGGGATTTCCTAGCGATCATTATTGAACAATTGTACCGAGGATAGTTCCTGCGGCGGACAATATATACGCGTGGATACCTGAAGTGGTGAATCAATCGCGCAATTCAGTCCGATCAATTACGCAACAAGTAAGTTGTTCCAACTTTAGCGTAATTTATGCTCAACGTTTATATCAGTTATAAATCACGATCAATATTCTCGACTGTTTATTCCGCTGCGTACATTAGATGTAGTCGAGAATTACTAACAGTTATTATCAATCTTAGAGGTGCCAAACATCGACCTAAAGTTGATCTCTTCCTCTCTTACCCAAAAGGTGTTGGGTTGGCTTTAGACAGCCGAAGGAGTATCCTTTTTTTGTTCAATTTTCTCGTTGGCTAGATCCATATAAGGATCCAACTTAGAACTAGTGATCACAGTACTTGAATCTATGGTGACCAGGTTAGAGACTCATTCCCAATGCTCGGCCTTTTGCTTTGATGAAGAAGCTTCTCGTCAGATAGGAATAATTGAGATGTCCTAGAGACATGAACTAGCAATTCTGGTAGCGTTCAACGCTTTACGGACTTTTAACAAATCCTCTTGTTGAACTTGACCCGTGACCATGGCATGAATCTCCAAGTCATTGATACTCTTATCAAGCTCCTCGAAATGGTTCAGTAGATGCTTGTATCCCTAGGATGTAGTTTGGTTCACTGTACTCCATCTCTTGCCAAAAGGTCTTTGCCTCCTTGATGCAGTTCATCCGAGTTCTCTGCTCATAATGTAGTGTCTATCGAATTCCAAGATATTGTTGATTCATTTGTAGTAGATCACCAATCTTAGTTTTCTTCCTCCATTATTTCTCACCAGAAATCATGGGCTGCTATATGGAGAGATTCATGCTGATATTAACTTAAGGTCCAAATGTTCCTTGAGTATCATTGTCATATCCTCACGATCTGCTTGATTCATAAGGATTGGTTATATGGAACAAACTCATTTTCTCTTCCGATCTTCGCCTCTAAAGACACTTTCAGTTCATTCTTATCCCACCATGCTAGCGAATCTTCATTGAAATTCCTCTGTTTTCTTTTCTTGACATCTTCCAAAAATAGTTGCTCTTCAGTGGTAACATCAAGTTGTGGGTCATCATCCATAACATTGAGGAATTGGATTGTCTCATTAGACATTCTCTTTCTTATTCATGCGGGATGACCGGTGTTGTCATTATAGTGAAATCTCCAGCATGTGTTATCTTGTGGTGGATCATGGGATCTTATACTCTCAGCCCTATTCGTTGGGTTCTGAGGTGTATTTATGGGGATCAATAGTTGTCCGAGCAATACATTCTCATGTGTTTTTAGATCTATAAGTGATCACTCCTTATTTTATGTGATTTTTAGGTACATATTCCTAGTTAAAATAGTGCATAATTGCATGAAATACTACTTCATAACCTTCGTTTTCGTATGTTTGACGAATTTCATTTGATTGGTGATTTTGTAGCTGACCTCGAAACATAGATTCAAAGTTGGACCTGAAGTGCAGTCTATCGCATTTGCTCAACCAAAAAGGAATCCACTTCCATCGTGCAAGTCGTCGAAGCCAGAAACACGTTTTTACACAATTTTAATCTCACACCTAATTTTCTCCCACTTGTACCTATTTGATACACTCCTATAAATATCACAAGGCTCTAATATACATTGAGGAGACTCAATTTTCATATTAAAAATAACTGTATATGAAGGAGTCATTAGGAGAGTGGGGCAAAGGGAAGGAGTAGCAGCGGAGTATCGGGAGGAGCATGCCGCCACGCTGCCATCATCTTCGATCTAGTATTTTAGTTTATTATTTATGTTTTTCTTTATTGTTGTTGTTTATATTAAGGAGTGGTCGTTTATTGTCTTAGGGTTCTAGAAAGTATATTTCAATTAATGTGTGGATGTTTATACTTTATCCATGAATTTTATGCATTCAATTATTATTTGATGTGTTGAGATATGATTGTTGTTAGATTAGACTGATCATCTATATTTAGCACTCCATAATCACATACTCAAAATAGGACCGGAATGTGAGGACATTGATGGACAAACAACACGCGACATAATATATTGAGCAACTGGAAGGGTAATGTTATATTGAGGGGTATTTGCTATGAACTTTTAGGAATTATAGGTACTTCATCCAGGAAGTTGTATGTCTATAATCCACGCTTAGATGCTATGGTCGCACAACAATTGATTAAAAAATCGAACACCCTAAAACAATCTATAAGTTATTGAATTTAGTCTTTATTAGATAATAACTTTAAATGTTCGATTGCTTCAATATAGGGTCTAATTAGAGTAATTAGGACAATACCTACCAATTATTTATCCGATTAGCCTAAATGTATTAGGACCAAAACGACTGTAGTACTTTGGCTAGGATCCTTTCACCAATCTCTGTGGGATACGACCTTACTTTCCACACGCTATTAACTACACCATGCACTTGCAGTTTAGTCGGTAGAAATTAGAGTGATCAAGTTTTTGGCGCTATTGCCGATGAGTGATTTTTAGGCACTAGTTAGATATTACGTTGTTAAGTTAGGTGTAATCTAGACATTTATTTTTCATACTGATTTATACATATACGTAGTGAAATATATTAAATTTGTAGGCACTAGTTTGATATACACATTTGTAAATTATTATACTTATTAATTTTATTTATAATATAAAATTTATATTTATATTTATATATTTTCATTTGTACATATGTTTCTACAAAAATCGATTTTTTTACATAAAAAGAAATCGAAAATTTTTAAAATTATTTTTTTTTATTATTTTCGAATTGCATCAGTTGTGTTTTCCTTTGAATACTTGATTCCCATTGAGCTATTTTTTTTTCTATTTTGCAAGAATATTTGAGAATGCGATGGCACCAAATTGTTATCAATGGTTTCTAGACATTCCAGTGGCGGAAAAGATTATTCAAGCTTAACATGGTGAGTCATTTAGAGCGCTAAGTGTTACAATCAATGTTATTATATCTCAAACTAAGTATCGAAAATTCGATGTTGAGTCTATAGTGGAAGTGATTGAAGAAGCTGAGGACGAAGAGATTCTTAAGAAGGAATTGAATAAAGTTGATGAAGAGAAAAATCAAGCCTCAAGAACAAGAGACCACTGTGCCACACATCGTGACAGAAGCCATTGAGGAATATCTCTTTGATGAGCTACCATTGGAGGAAAACAACAAGGGCAAAGTGTCTCCGAAGGAAGGGCCCTCATCATATTAACTCAGGGAATTCAACTATTTATATTCTTTTACCGAGTCAAATTTATGATCATTTGTGTAACCGACATTCAAGTTTCGAGTCATCTTCAATATATAATTTTAGAACACTTGCATCACAATAGGGCATGAAACTTATTTTCTTTATTAAATATCATGTCCATAATATTGTTAAGGTTTTTTAGGCCATGTTTGCATGAAAGATTCACCATTTTTATTGGAGCAAACAAAAGCATGGTAAGAGAAACACTTCTTTTTGGATCCTAGGTAACATTGGTGAAAGTCAGGCCGCTGGCTTAGAAACAAGCGTTGAGTGGGAGGCCACTCATTATTTAATTTTTTTATTATTTATTCCGGTCCATTTATTTATTTATTATTTATTTTATTAATAATTTATTTTCGAGTTTTGCAGGTTGAAAAAATGAATCAGCATGGGAGGACCATGACCCGATGGAACGGGTCGAAGAACAGACAAATTAGAGTGAAAACGGACGAAAGGAACGCAAGGAAAGTTAAGACTACAAAGTAGCAAATGCACGACCGAGTTGGTCAAACACTCGGTCGAGCAAATGCTCGCGTAGAATTGTCAGGTAAGCCTGACATGTTTGCACGATCGAACCACCTAGCAGTTTGGTCGAGCAAAGTGTCGTTTAAAATTTAATCTGTTTGGTCGAGCATCCTACCGATTTTAAACCCTGACTTAATGTGAGTTTAAGTTTGGGGTGGGTGGATTTACTCCCCTAGTCTAATGCATACACCATTTCAATTCCTTAATCGTCTCAATTTCCCACACACATCACTTATAATTACTCATCCATCACACACAATCCCTCTAATTAATTATACAATTAGACTGCCCATTAGGTTTAGAGTAATTTAACCAATTCAAAATTTTGAATTTGGTTAACTTTTTACCAGTCGCTAGAATCGAGCTTCATGGTATATTTCAATCGCCGAACGATATATTTTGTACTCTTAATCTTAGTTTCAATTATTCTATTTGTTATAGTTTAATTGTATGGGTAGTTTCAATTTGAGAATTGTGGCATGTGTAGCATAAGATTTTCGTTTTATTGCTAGATTTCGGCACTTGTAGTGTCTATATGTGTTGATATATCGTAGGTTTGTGATAGAAATAATTTGAACAATACCTATAAACTGTTAATTTTACGCGCTAAAATAAGGATGAAATTGATAGTTGCAGGCCCTAGCTAATATAGTTGTAGGTTTAAATTCTCGTCATTATAATCCATATATACATGTTTCTTGGTGCCTAATAGCTTAATATTGTCTTATTGTGATCGTGTGTGGGATGAGGGATCTTGAACTTGTTGTTTTTAATAAAGGAGTTAGTTTAGGCATTTTATCAACCACTTGGTAAGCAAAATACAAACAAAACTCAGGAGATTCTTTTCTAGAATATTTGCAAGTAACTAGCTAGTATATTTGTGCTTATCATCATATGCATGCCTAATATGATTGATTTATTGGTGCATAATTGCTTAAGCAAATTAAGTATTTGCGTTTTAGATTGGTTTGCATTCTTGAGAATATAAATTCACTTCTTATATTTTAAGTTGCAAATATGCCTCCTAAGAGATCAAGAAGCGAGAGTAGAGTGAATAAGGGGAGCACATTGATGCACATATACGGGCCTGAAAATTCAAAAAAAATTATGACATCATGCTACTGACTAAAAAGACAAAAATATATAAAACTATGTGAGAGCTGCTAAATAGGATTTGGTACACGTGTTTATGCATGCATATTATGTTTATTTAAGTGTTTATTTAGTAACATTTGCATGCATAACTGATCGTGTATTGTTCATATTTGTATTATTGCGCAATTTGACGTTGTTTGACTTGTTTTGAAGTTATCTGGGTAAATCTAAACCGAAAAGTTGATCTCGACTAAGGATGGACGAAGAAACAAGTCTCGCAAGTCTAAAAACGAAGCAAAATCGAGTCAAGCCTAAGGAAGATGTGCTCGGCCGAGATAAAAGATCAATGTACAACTAATCAAAGCTGGAGAAATGGCTTGTCCGATACACTCGTTCTCGGCCCAGAATTTGGTACAAGGTTCTCGGTCGAGACAGTCCTTCTCGGCCAAGACACAAAGCCGGATTAAAGGAGGATTTACTCGAAGATTGCCCTTTTCAAGCCCAAATTAAGCCCAATTAATCCCCATCTATAAAAAGAAGACCCCAAGTCCGAAAATAACGCTTTGGTATTTTTTAGTGTGGACTTGGGGATTCCGGAGAGCACGAAGAATCAAGATTCGTCGTCTCATGTTTTTCTAGTTTTATGTTTATGTCTTTCATTAATACTTTGTTTTTAGTCATCGCCATGATTGGCTAAGTTCTTTATTTTCCGTCTTTAACTATGTTGAACCGTAGGAAGATGTTTTTGTAGTTCTTACAGTAATTGTTTAATTAAACTGTGTTCTGAAATTATTTATGTTATTCAGATTATTTATATCTTTTATGTGTTTGTTATTTGGATTGATCCCCCGGGTAAGAATCATATAATTGTTGCTAGGTAGTGATTCATAATCCGTAATTTTTATGAACTTATGTCTAAGAGTAGCAAACAGTGAATTTATTCGTTAGGATAACATAAGTCGAGGTCACTTGTACCGAGCTTGTGAGTACAACACCGTACCTATCCCGTTGCCCTAGTACCCTATGCGTTCGGTTAATGGTGTTTTAAAGATCATATCCTAAAACCACTTAATCGGATAGATTAATTGCAGAGCGTACTTGTAAATTAATAACACCTAGTAGTAACAAGGTTAGCATAACGTACTAGCTAATTCTTGGGGTAGGAGTTTCAGAACTAGTTTGTCAATAGTTGCATTAATTACAAGAATAATTCGGACTAGGGGGATACTAGTTAAAGGCGGGAATAACTTCTATCATATTTGAATGCATCTTTAGTTTACTAGTTTAATTATTATTTGCTTTAGTTAATTAACTTAATCAACTCTCCCCACAACTTATTATATATTATATAGTATTATAATTATTTTTATAATTTGGTTTAATACAAGAATACAATTCTTTCCCTTTTTCTTTGTGGGGCCGATCCTGACTTACCCTGTCTACTATTAGAAAAAGAACCTAGGAAATAATAACTAATTTGACTGCACCCGACAGTGCGGTCAAATTTTGGCGCCGTTGCCGGGAAGAAGTTTAAATTAATTGCATTTTTTAATATTAACCATTATTAGTTTTTTTTTTATTATTATTCTTTATATATTCTTGGCACTTACTTGTTCCTTTGCATCTAAAAGCAAACAAACAGACACGGCAGAAGAGAAGTCGATGAAAGAATTGGTTAAGATTGGCACTACTCGCCAGCCCTTATGCATCACTTTCCCTAACTTGGGAGAGAACACCACGTTTGAACTGAAATACAGGCTAATCCATCTTTTGTTGTCATTCCATGGCCCCTCGGGCGAGGATCCCCATAAACATCTGAAGGAGTTCCATACTGTTTGCTCGAGTATGAAGTTCACTACTGTTAGTGAAGAAGCGATCAAACTAAGGGCTTTCCCCTTCTCTTTGAAGAATTTGGCCAAGGATTGGCTCTACTATCTCCCCCCATCTTCCATCACTACGTGGATGGACATGGAGAGGCACTTTTTAAAAAAATATGTTCCTACATCTAGAGCAACAAACATAAAAAAGGAGATAAGTGGAGCTCGAAAAATGCACAATGAGAATTTGTATGAGAATTGGGAGCGGTTCAAAAAAAGTTAGAAAAAAGTTAGAAAAGCCCGAGTGATATTTGGTGAATGTAGTGTATATACATTGGAGAAATAAGGTGAAGAAAGCTAAGCTTTTAGCTTTAATTAGAGTTAAAACGTGAGGAAGTGTGTGAATTTTTTTTAGGGGTAGTTGAGAGTAGCTAACTCAATTAGTCCAAGTCAAAAGTCACTATTTTTAACTATTTCATCCTACCTTTACCAAAGAGCCTATGTTACAACCAAATAATAAAGGCTTATTTGATTCCAAGCTTACATGCATTTAAGTGTGATGAGGGGCTATATGATATGCACGCATATGGAAGGTCGTATGCATGATCAACTTGAGAGTAAACACGTCCTATCTTATACACTTGAGTGAAGAGCGATACACTTAACGGGTGAGGATCACTATCTCGAGGGATTAAGTTCTAAGAGTAGTTGAAGTGTGTATGTCGCCATATGTACATATTGCCATGTTCTATGCCTTCTATAAAATTCTAACCTGGAGCCATAATGTCGCCAGTGATTCAGATAACCGATCAACTGCTAAACTAGTACTTCTATGTGAGATTATCACTGGTAGACCGAAACATGATAGATTCAGCTAGTGGAGGAGTGATAGTAAATAAATCTCCAACTGCAGCCAAAGAACTGATATCGAAGATGAAAGCTAATTCGCAGCAATTTAGGTGTAGGGATGCACCGATCAAGTCAGTGAGAGAGGCAACCGACTTGTCCATTAATTACAAGATTGAGGCATTAACGAATCTGGTTAAGAAGGTCGTTGCAGGGGGCAAGGCAGTTATCAAGTCATGCCATATTTTTTATACGTTGGAGCACTCTACAGACGAGTATTGAGTTCTAGGAGACGAGATCGATGCCCATGCTAATGCAGTTGACACGGACAATTTCCAGCAAAGAAGGTATGACCCCTACTCCCAATTTTACAACCCGGGATGGAGGGATCATCCCAACTTGAGGTATGGAAATCAGTCGCAGCAGTCGGGAGACCAAAACCGCCTTCCAAGGGGCATGTATTAACAGATGCAGCCAACTGAGCAAGCTCCCGGCCCATCCTTAGAAGACATTGTCAATACCTTGGCAACTAACACTGTTCAGTTCCAGAAGGATATGCATTCGAGCATCAAGAATCTTGAGACTCAGATGAGTCAATTAGCTACTGTCGTGAGTCGTTTGGAGAGTGCAATCAGTGGTAAATTACCAGCCCAACCTGAGATTAACTCAAGAAACATGAGTGCTCATTGAGGAGTGGAACTGAGTTTGAAGAGCCTAAAAAGCTCGGGCAAAGTTTGGAAGAGAAAGTTGAAGGAAAAATTGAGAAGAATAAGGGGGGGGGGGAGGGGGACAACCCATCTCGGTCGAGACACCTTGTCTCGGCTGAGACTCTGACACACTGGCAATCCAGCTCGGCCCAGAACCACCTGTCTCGGCCGAGACCCATCGCTTGAGAAAACAGCCTCCTTTGCCACCTATTTCGATTCAATCACTCCCATTTCCTAGTCGACTTGCGAAGACAGTGAAAGATAATATGGAAAACGAGCTCTTTGTGGTATTCCAGAAAGTCAAGATAAACATCCCATTAATGGATGTAATCAGACAAATCCTAAGTTATGCCAAGTTCCTTAAAGATGTATGTACTAATAAAAATAGGTTGAAAGGGGACGAGAAAGTGATCATGGGGGAGAATGTGTCAGCCATCCTCCAAAAGAAGATCCCTCCAATGTGCAAGGACCCAGGTATGTTCATAATCCCTTGTAAGATAGGAAATCGAACCATAGAGCGAGCTATGCTAGATCTAGGCGCTTCCATAAAAGTTATGCCTCGCTCTTTTTTTCATGCATTAAATCTTGGGCCATTAAAAGAAACTAGGGTAGTTATACAGTTAGCTGACCGTAGTAACTCTCACCCTGACGGGGTCATAGAAGATGTACTAGTGGAGGTAGGTGAGTTAGCGTTTCCTGCTGACTTTTATGTGCTAGATATGAATGGTGATACATCAACTTCTACGCCTATTTTGTTAGGGAGACCGTTCTTGAACACCTCTCAAACAAGATAGATGTTCGTGAGGGAACCTTCACAATGGAGTTCGATGGACGCACTATTAATTTTAACATTTATGATTCCATGAGATCTCCGGAGGATGTCCATTCTATGTTCCCTAATGATGTTATTAACCCATCTGTTGAAAGTATGTGAGTTGAGTTGTAGGGATAAGTTGAATATTTCCACATCTTTGAGGGATCGTAAAGAGGAAAGTGAGAAGCTAAAGGAAGTAAAGTGCTTGAACTGGTTAGGGCCAACCTGGAAACCGCCTTGGAACAAATGATAAAGGGAACGTGAACTGGTCAAGTCAACGAAGTAAAACAAAGGCACTTGTCGGGAGGCAAACCGGCGTTCATCGTATTTTTCTTTTAAGTTTTATATTTTATTGTTCTTTCATGTTTGATGCGTTCTCTTATAGTTTTGATTAGTACATAGGGACTAACATAACCAGCTAAAGCCTGGCAAAGGCAAGAGAATGAATAAGCATCAGCAGCAAGAGGATTAATGGCAGCAAATATGGTCTTATTGGGGACAAGGGGGTCACCAACCTCCATCACCACCTTAGTAGTAACACTGTAAGGAAACACCAAGTCGTATCACTCTTTTCCCCACAAACTTTGGTTTTTAACCAAGTTTGGGGGGAGGGGGTGTAAGTGGGACTACTTGGCCGCTTTTGTGCTTTATTTTCTTGTATTTATGCTTTCTGCTAGTTGTTTTTGCTTGTTTGTTTGTTGGCCTGTGATCCCATTGCTTGGTTGATTGTCTGTCCTGTGAGCCATGAATTTGTCTGCAGCCATGTTTAGTTGTTATAATATTTTGCATTTTAATTGAGTCTAGGATTGAGTGAGATGAGAAAAAAAACCGAGATTATATTTTGATTTTGATGTGTGTCTAAGGACAGGATACTAGGGAAATGATAAGTGTGCGACTAGTTAATGATGATGATGATGATGATTCTTGATTAAAATTTGAAATTTGACATATGATAGAGCATGATATGTGATTGAGATGAAATTGAGCTTGTACTTGAGACTTGTGATCAAATATTACCCTATGAGTTTTTGAACCGTTCTTGTACTCCCATCGTTGGAGTAAATTATGTATTATTTCGGTGTGAATTCTTTGGTTATATGTGGTCGTCTCTAGAACTTGCCCTGATTCTTTATGTGAATATGTTAGTACATCTTGTGACTTAGGAAATTATCTTAGGCGGTTTTTTATTTCTAACCTATTTTTTAGCCTTTAGTATGTTCTTCTTTTCACTAAAAACTTAAAAATTTCCCATATTTAGCTCATTCGAGCTTTGCAGCTTTTTCTTGATAGTGCTAATTTACAGGCCGAAACCTTCCAATTTAAGCTTTTGGCCCAATTGGACTAAGTGAGTATGAGGGAGGAGGATGGGAAGGTAGTCGGGAATATTTTGGGATCAATATGGGTGAAGTATGGGAATGTTTGAAGAAACAAAAGGATATGAATTGATAGACAAAGAAATTGAGAATGAATAGCCTCTCCTAGTTGTTATGTTGTTTTTAGAGAACCAATTCATCCCACTCTTTTCCCCCACAAACTTTGGTTTTCAACAAAGTTTGGGTGAGGGCATGTAAGTGTGACGTATTGGTTATTCGTTGTACATAAGTGTTTTATTGTTTTTGTTTAAGGAGAAGTTAGGAGTCTGAAAGTGCTATATTGCTTGAGTTGATTAGAGAAATCGAGTAGTCCCAAATTGTGGTACCCAAGTGAAGCGTGAAAAGCCCTTATGTTGTAAGTACTTTTAAGGGGTGAAGACACTTTCTTGAAGGATGGTTTGTTGAAATTTGGAGAGTTATTGAGTGATTGTACTGAGGGGTGGTTGAGTAGGAAAAACAGGATTAGTCCAAAGATTAGTCATTTTTACCCAAAATTTTCTCAGCTTACCTTAAGCCTACATTACAACCAAAACTAAAGACCTTTTGTATCCTCTGTCACACATGTCAAGTACGAGTTCTGGTTTAGATGATTGGCAAGCATATAGTAGGCATTGTATATAGTCCAATGTGAGTGAAATTGAATTTACCTTATACACTTGAGAGATGAGTGATACACTTAACCGGTAAGGATCACTTGTTGAGAGTATCGAGTCCCAAAAGTAGTTGATATTGCTATATCGTATATGCTCGGATTATCATGTTGTCTTGCTTTATAAAATCTGTCTGAAACTATATTTGCCACTTAAGTCACCCTTAACACTATCCTTTTGTGTTTCTTCTTTGTTTTGAATTGTTCGAGACGAACAAAGGTTTAACTTTGGGGGATTTTGGTACATGTATTTATGCATGCAAATTAGGTCGATTTAAGTGTTCATTTAGTGGCATTTGCATGCATAACTGATCGTGTATTGTTCATATTTGTATTATTGAGCAATTTGACGTTGTTTGATTTGTTTTGAAGTTATCTGGGTAAATCTAGACCGAAAAGTTGATCTCGACTAAGGATGGATGAAGAAAAAAGTCTCACAAGTCTAAAACGAAGCAAAAAACGAGCCAAACCTAAGGAAGTTGTGCTCGACCGAGACAATCAGTCTCGGCCAAGACAAAAGATCAGTGTAAAACTAATCAAAGCTGGAGAAATGGCTCAGCCAAGACACTCGTTCTCGGCGAGAATTTGGTACAAGGTTCTCGGCTGAGACACAAAGCCGGATTAAAGGAGGATTTGCTCGAAGATTGCCCTTTTCAAGCCCAACTTAAAGCGCAATTCATCTCCATCTATAAAAAGAAGACCCCAAGTTCGAAATAACACTTTTGGATTGATTTTTTAGTGTGGACTTGGGGATTCCGGCGAATACGAAGAATTAAGATTTGTCGTCTCATGTTTTTCTAGTTTTATGTTTTTGTCTTTCATTAATACTTTGTTTTTAGCCATCTCTATGATTGGCTAAGTTCTTTATTTTTTGTCTTTAACTATGTTGAACCCTAGGAAGATGTTTTGTAGTTCTTACGGTAATTGTTTGATTAAACTGTGTTCTGAAATTATTTATGTTATTCGGATTCTTTATATCTTTTATGTGTTTGTTATTTGGATTGATTAACTGGGTAGGAATCATATATTGCTAGGTCGTAATTCATAATCCGTAATTGTTATGAACTTATGTCTAAGAGTAGTGAATAATGAATTTATTCGCTAGATAACATAAGTCACGGTCACTTGTACCGAACTTGTGAGTACAACACTGTACCTATCCCGTTGCCCTAGTACCCTATGTGTTCGGTTAACGGTGTTTTAGAGATCTTATCCTAAAACCACTTAATCGGACAGAGTAATTACAGAGCGTACTTGTTAATTAATTACACCTAAAGGGTAACAAGGTTAGCAAAGCGTACTTGCTAATTCTTAGGGTAGGAGTTTCAGAACTAGTTTGTTAAACAGTTCTTGCCGAAATTCCACCAGAATTAATTACAACGCTCACTTGCGATTTAGCTGGTAGAAATTAGAGCGACCAATAAGACCTAAAATCCCGCAAAGGATTGTACAAGGGCGTGTAAATCCTCCAGATTTACTCTATCCATTTATATTATGATAGATTCTTCTGGTTTAAAAAAGCAATCATTTTGTCCCTATCAGTTGGTTCCCTTTATACTTCGGTAGCTTTCCCCTTTTGATGTAATAGAGATTTTGTACCAAAAACGGTGGTAGTCATCCTCCTCTTCTCCTTAACGTACTTGGCTTGGTTTCTAAGATAGTCAATCTCTTTTGAACCTCCTTGAGTGTTTCAGTGATCTCCTCCTAATGGTTGAGGATGATCTCTCTATAACTCTGGACGATCTTTTAGATTTCTCTAAGATCATAAATCTTAGATTTTTAACTGATTTCTTCCCATCTAGGTCGCATCATATTTTCTTCCAGAAATGAAAATGAGGTTTCTGGATTTTTGATGGGGACTAGTTAGGTTGTCTTCTCCAGATCTCCTTTGTAGCAAATATTCCATAGATGTTAGTAAAGTCTTTGAAATAGATGCATTCCCTTCTACATGTATCTCCTATAAAAGGGTCATTGGTGGATTTCTTCTCTTCTTTCATCTAAACTTGGCATCTGGAGAGGTTGATGTAGCTCATGGCTGACGTCATTACTTCTTTCAAGAATTTTGTCACACATTTAGAGTAATTCTCCAACGAAATCTCAGTTTGTCTTTCCAGAATACGAAAATATTCCTTGTTTTTATTACTTGAGCATTCACTTAAGTATTCCTATAGAGTTTTCTTTCTTGAACATTCATTCGGATCAATAAATCTCTTGTGACTTATCCTCCATTAGGATAGTACATAATATAATAAATAATTGATGATTTATTAAATAAACCTGGCTCTAATACTATTTTCGTGTGTGAAATCCAATCTTGCATGATTATCAATTTTAGAGGACCAATTTTGTGTATGTACAAATTAATAGGTCTGAAATACATATCTAATAAGTTATAGGATTGGACCGAAAATATAAAAAAGATTATGAATTTATGTAATTTTTTTAATACTACTTAAGGGAAAAATGGGAAATTCACCCTAAATGTGGGCATTTGGTATAATAAATAATTTAAAGTGTATAAAAAGAATTTTCATCTTTTTGAGTGGGTACAGTGAGGTATTGGCTCGGATATAATGGTATGTTGTTTCTATATCCCCAATTTATCCGAGGACTGACTTTTTTGCTTTTTTTTTTTTTTTTTTTTTTTTTGTTTCTTAAGGATTGTTTACACCTATAATGAATTTCATTTGCAACAGTTCAGATATTCTTGGTCTTTGTATAGAATTTCTATCAAGAATTTGCACATCACGTGTTGGTTTATGAAATAAAGTAAAGTGTAGGACTAATAAAAATAGTTGTTGAATATTAATTATAGTGGGAATGCTTGTCAACCTACCTATACATATTGTGAGCATTCTCATTGCTTATACTATGCAAAACTAAAGAATAATTGATTTTGTCAAAAAATCATGTACCATCTTGCAGGCAATGTTTTGTTAAAAATGAAAATTCTTTGAGAAAATATTAGAAAGTGATACTTTTTAAGAAAGAAATAATAGTTCTTCGATGAAAAATAATAATTTTAAAATGTGATTACACATCTTACATCAAGATGGACTTACAGGAAAGTGCATCATTAATGAGTTGTTGTGCGTGACAAATTATTAGGTGATGTTCCAAAAAAAAGAGGAGGTGTTCTTATGTAAAATTGTCTCATCGTAAGACACGAAGGCACAATAAAAAGTATCATTTTTTCCTAAAACTTTTGTTTTCTTTTCCCATAAAAAAATATCATATTTCAAAGAAATGATATTGTTGGTTTCTATTGGAACAACTTTAGAGAGGATGGATAAATAAAACTAATTTTTCTTTCTACAAATAAATAATATTTCTTTTTATTATCGGCTATAAGATTTTTTTTTTTATATAGCATAGCTTATACAATATTAAGTCCATATTCAATAGTAAGCTTGTAGCTAACTGTTGGCTTTGAAACTTATAACCAGCAGAAACCTAAAGTACTAGCAGTTGATAACTTCTCAAAACAATGCAATGTAAGTATCCTAGTGTAGTGTGCATTTGAATAATAACACATAATCCTTCTATGACATCTCTTCATTGAGAGGGAATTCACTAAATTTGTGTTTCACACACTTTACAAATGCATGACAAGACCACAAGTCTCAACTTGTTGCTTATAGCTCGTTGGGTAATCCTTCTATGTCATCTCTTCATTGATAGGGAATTCACTAAATTTGTGTTACACACACTTTACAAATGCATGACAAGACCCCAAGTCTCAACTTGTTGCATATAGCTCTAGCTTAACATTTCCTTGGAAGGCTAATATAAGCTAGCATTCTCTTTCAGAACATTGAAGTCTTGTTGAATCCTTGATTCAACCAATACCCTATATCTCACTTAAAATAAGTTTGGTAAACGTTCTTCAACTTAAAGCAAGCTGCCGAACAAGGAAGTCCTTCTGCTAAAATGGCTGCTTCGTGAGGATGCTTGAGTGAGAAAGCTCTTGACATTATAGAATTCAATCGGTTGTCTACTTTTGTTTTTCTTAGTCTTCTCAGTCTTCAAGTCCTTCTTTTATAGGTGGAAATTATGTCTATTAAAGAAAAATCCCCAGCATTCAATTTTGTTGTCCGGCTGCTGGCCGTTGTTGTCATCTAACTGCAGGTTGTCAGTAAGTAGGTTGCGAGTCAGCAACGTTTTTTTGCTTTGTTAAACAGTGTGGCTTCCTACCATTGACTAGCATGTATAAGATTATATTTTTGTCTCTAGAGGCTCTTTTTTATTGAAATTAAGCTGACAATAATCATTTGAACTTAGGATCACATGTTGTTTTGTCTATTGTAGATGCCTAGCCTTACAAAGAATCTTCTGAAAGTGAACATTATGTGAGCTCTTTGCGGCATATGTTGTAGCTTCGTTTGATTACAGTCATTGTAACCTTAAATTCCTTATAGTTGTAGACTTATTTTGCTTTATTGTTTGTTGCTTGTACTACCCCTACTTCTAATTTTACAACATCCAATCTCCTACTACAATTCGAGTTTTGAATCATCAAAATCTAAACATAAATTTTATAACATTTTTTTTTCTATTTTGGTGATATTAAAGTAAACTTTTATATGTCCAAAATGATAAGAAGGTCTACAACACTCTATTTCTCTGTTGTTGGTGGTGGTGATGTCTCTATCTAGGATGTTTTTGTTGTGATTGTACACTTACCTCCTCTACTCCATTGCATCATACTCGATACCCTTCCACCAATTCTGATAAGGCAAATTATGGGAGCCTCTGAAGTACTCTACATCTTTACTGTCAAAGTATTCTCTTAACCACCAATCCTCAAGGTAAGTCAGTCTTTCACCTTTATCCCCTTTTCCTCTAATCTGTCTTGGATAGACATGTTTCCGACTCGGAGTAGTTTCTCAAAATTCTCTCATTGCTCTTGTGGTCTAGATCCTAGAATGTTTAGATGTGAATGTGAAGTCTCAAAGTATGTGATCACCTTAACCTTCTTCCAATTGTCAATATCTTTGCTACTCAGATCATTGTGATTGAGAAGCTTTGAAGCTAGCACTTGTTGAGCTTACAATTTCCTTGTTGCTAGCTAGGAATTGACCTGGATTAAACTATAGAAGCTCGAAAATTGATAAACGTGGCTTTTGCATTGTCTTAGAGCATGAATCAGGCACATTTTGGTGTTAAGTTTATGTTATTTTTCTAATTTTAAGCTCAATAATTAGTTTTGAAAATTTGTATATTTTTATGTAATTTGTAGGTTATTGAAAATAAAACAAGAAGATAAATACCCCATGGATTATATTTTCGGAGTTGCACTGTGCAATTTTAGAAGAATGGGCATAACGTGTAAATGTTCCAATCATGAGATTCTTGACTTGTTGAAAAGTTAAGAGGGAGAATTATAGCTTTTATGTTTTCAATATTTTTCATTTATTTCCTCAAAGTAGCAGCATATTCCAAGAAGGTCGTAGTTGTCCAGAAATGTTGCAGTTGTGATGTGACACACGTTCAATATTTTACTCATATCTAGCGATATAAATATCAAATGGATGTGAAACCACTGATATTGGAAAGCCAACTCAAAAGGCTACAATATTATCATAAATAGACAAATCCAGATCCAATTAGGAAGCCTCCAAATATAGCTTTGGATTTGGACAATAAATGTAGTTTTGGGTTACATGGTCCATTCTGCGGCCCATGTGACTTAGTTCGGTCATGCACACATTTTTTCCTTTTTTCTTGAGGATTTTCGGCCCTCAACTCATATTTTCACTCCCCAACTATAAAAAAATAACCCATAACAAGGACGAAGCCAGTGCAAGGCCAGCTGGGGCATTAGCCCCCCTTGGATTTTTTTTAAAAATCAGGGTTACACCTGTAAATTCACGCCAATAACAAAAGTTATATATATTTCTATGCCTAAATGTGAGACAAGGTTCACAGTGGCGTAGGGGGTGGACATTTGGTTCCCTAGCCACAATGTTAGACGCTCGATTCTTGATGATAGCAGAAGTTGTCCTTTTTTGTGCTTGTTATTTAAATTTAAATTTTGGCATTTCTTTGTGTTGACTTCTTATTTAATAAATTTTGGTCTTTCTTTGTGCTGACTTCTTATTTAATATTCTATTGGTAGTGCGTTTTTTCTAATGGTTGTATATAATTTTTGGCTTCTTATATTTATATATATAAATATAGTTTAAATTTGTCCTTTCTTTGTGATCAATATAATTTTTTGGGACCTAATCTATAAAAGAGCCTATTTCAGAAGATAATATCTTTTTGCTCAACTAAAAGACAAATATGTCTATATTAGTTTTCGCTATTTTCATAGTAATGTTGTTTATTGTATAGTTTGTTGTTTAAATTTATTTTGCATTTTCTTATAGTCTATTTATTTAATAAGGAAAAAAAATAAGAAAAACTATAATTTGCATGCATGTTTGTCACATAAAAGCTTAAATTTTTAAAATAAAGTTGGATGGGCCTGAAAATTTAATACATTTTAACTTGACCATTAGATTGATCTAAATCTATTTTATTATTTTAATTAAACTACTACTCCCTCCGTCCCAGCTAACTTGCCACAGTTGACCGGACACGAATGTTAAGAAAAATCATATTTTGTTTTTTCTTTGACTTTTTTTAAGGTGGAAATTGAGTGTGGAGATTTTGAGGGTGGAGATTGTGAGAGAAATTTCCTTTTTAAGGGTGTGAAAAGTTAAGTGCGACGGATCGAAATGAAAAGTATGACAAGTTAGCTGGGATGGAGAGAGTAATTTGTATCGTTTCGGTCATATTTATACACATGGATTTTTATATCATAAATACAAGATTATTTTTACTATTTTTATATTGTTGATAGTTCAGTCTCCCTAAGTCATATTTTTGGCTCCGTCACCGTCTCCTGCCCATTATACTAGAAAATAACATATCATATTTTCTCATCCTAATTATAGGAGCTGATGGGGGAGCACCGAGGAGAGATCAAGAGCAAGACCATGACTACAAAATTGGCTTATATTTTATTTGTTTATTTGTTTTTATTATAATTATGAATTACTCTAGTTTGATTTGTGTTTTATATTCAATCATTCTAGTTAAATTCCTTTTATTCTAGGGTTAGAAAATAGACTTAGTGTTGATTTTTTATGCCATTTATTTAACTAAGTCTTGTTTGATTTCTATTGATTTTTTATGTCATTTATTTAACTAAGGCTTGTTTGATTTCTATATCTATATATGTGTTCTTGATATGATTGAATGTTTAATTATCCAATCAACTAAGCATGTTATATATAATAAATCGAGATTCCAGAGATGAGACTTTGTATTAAGCCTAAACACAAACATAATTATCCAATAGGACCGAAAAGTTTGAGAATCTTTGTGAGGACATTGATCTTATGTGCTACTTGGAGTTGCGTGTATACTAGTTTTTGTTTTGGAGGGTATGTATACTAGTTTATTAGAGATTAAAAATCTTGCATATAATCTATGACATATTCACTCCGATAGAGGATTTAAACTAGTTTTGTGATCGTCCTATAGAGAATATATTCGGTTTAAAGGATTAGTTATTTAGATAGTAATAGTAAATGAACACAATTAGAATCGAATCCCTAGAATTTTTTATTGCTATCGATTGTCCTTCGTGCCTTTACCACTTGTGACCTTAATCATTTGTCATTAGTTATTTTATTTTATGTACTAGTTTTAGTTTATAAATCATATCTTGAGTTCAATCATTGAGCGTATAAATCTTTGAGTGCTTAGTTATTAGATAATCAGTCTATATGGATTACAACATTGCATACTGCTATCTACTAACTAAACCAACGATATATGCTAGTAAATAAATAATGAACAAAAATGTAAGGGAAAAAGCTATGTCAAGCTATCTCTTACCCTTTCTCGGCAGCTTCTTCAACATCTCTGTCAAGCGAGGTTAGAGCTTCCTGATCGATCTCCTCCAACCTCCTTTGAGCTTTATTTGAAGAAGCATGGCACGCAGTTGCTCCTCCATCACTTATTATTCCCCCTTTGTGACATCATCAACAGTCTTGCTAGCTAGATTCTTGACCAAGATGTTGATGTCTTCCAGTTTTATGCTGGTTAAAACAATAAAGTGTAAAGAAATTGGATGCAGTGGCTGTGTGTTAAGGGGTGTTCATTCGGATGGATATCTGGTTTTTGTGTTATTAGATTTTATGTTAATCGATTTTGAAGATTTTCATAAGTCATCTAAAATTTAATCCAAAAGACCTAGGTTGTTCGAATTTTCGGGTTTTGGATCTTTGGGTTAATTGGTTCGGGTCTCGGATTATTCGAAATTTCAAAGGCTACAATAACAAACACATTTCCACATACACTAAAATTCATGAATTAATTCAACCCATAAGAAAACACAAAGCAACTGTGAGCAATAAGTTCATTTACGAGTTTAGTGTCTCATAATAGCATCATTTACGAGTCTAGCAATCACCATCACATAATCGATACACCTTTTCTAAATTTGAATAAAGTTAGAAATATTATGTTGAATTAATTCATAAGCCAAAGTAAAGAAGTTTTCATGGAGAACAAATATGTATATATATATATATAGGTATATATTAAAACGACGTACGTGCTTAATCCAAAATAAATTTAATTAAATATTTAATTTTAGATTATTTCTTTCTAGAACAAAATAATCTAGACTTAATAAAAATATTTATATACATATACTACAATGTGAGGATCAATTTTTCTGTAGTTTTTAATCTTTTTCTTTTTCTACTATACATATATATATACACATACACACACAATATTAGTGTAATATATATCTTTGACTTCATTACATTTTTGTTTTGATATTATAATTTCTCTGATAAGTTTGATGTACCATTATTTGTAATTGTTATATGACATATTAGTATCTCTTGTATAATATTGAAATAGAGTTAATTTTAATATAAAATGTTATTTAAGTTGTATTAAAAAAACTATCAATGTCATTCCATTTTTTTTTTTACAATACACTTAAAAAATAAGAAAAAAAAAATCTTAGTTTTAACTCTAACTATAATTAGATATAAAATACATTATTAATGACTTTGACCTCAAAATTCATCTTTTTCATTATTCGTGCTTGTATTCTTTTAAAAAGTTTCACTTTTTATAAGGATAATCAATGAGTACTTCTATTAGAATCTGACAAAATATAATATTGTAACATGTCTTTTTATTTATTATCCTAAAAAAAAAAAATTGAATACAATGTCAGTGATTTAGATAGAAACAATTATATTCTTTTAGCATGATTTTAATATTTATTTTAATCTTATATTACAATAAAGTTGAGTTAGTTGTTCAATAAAGTACAATCTTATAGTGTTTAATAAAATTTCAATCATTTCTAACCTTCAAATTTACTTTGCATATATATCCTATATTCACACTTCATTTTTTTCTTATATGTTTTATAGAAATCATATTTTTCTTTCTCAAAATTGCATATTGATAGTTTAGTCAAGAGGAACAAATAAGCCCCTCAACTATTTTTTATTTTTTTTGCAATTAAATATGAGTATATGTACTTTTAAAATTTGGAAAATAGACACTTGAACTATATAATAAGGATAAATAAACACTTTTGTCAAATTAAATATAAACAGTTTGAGATCTCCTTCCTCAATCTCTACTTGCATGTTCTTCATGGTGATTGTTGGATGTTGGCTTTGGAAGGTTGGTGTTGACCAATCTTTGAGCAATTTCAACTTTGGATACCATTGGTTGAAAATGTAATTAAGTTTCAAATTCACAACCTACGTTTCAAGTAGATGAATTTAATGTATTTAAGTTCTTAAAATCAATTTTGGGTGAATGAGAAATCAATGCCTAAAGTATGTAACTTAAACATAGAAAGTTGGAAGAGTTAGGGGGACAACGTGGGAATTTGGCCCACATAGGAAAGATGGAGTAATTTGATACTCCTTGTTAAGAGGAGTACTTTGATAAGGAGTTATCAAGTGTGCTCGCTTATGGTAGGCCTTAGTGGAATTTTAGTCTTTCACTAAATGGACCCGAGGATTGTGCGAATCACTAAATGGACCCGAGGATAGTGCGAAGCACCATCCGAACCTGAGTTTGTGCCCAGGTTCGGGAATGCACGTGCAGGGTGCACTAGATCGAGCCAGACCTGTGATACCCCGAACCTTTGAAACACAATAAAATACATTGTTTGTATTTTAAAATATTTTTACCCGTTGTATTTTAAATTACAAAGTTATTTGATTTATGATTTTATTTTAGAAAATATGTGTGACCGCGATGTACCAGGTCGACTGCACTTCTAGCACCTAAAGGGTAAGAATTAGAAGTTTACAAACAGAAGTTTAAAATTAACATCGAGTTTAAAAAGTGAGAAGTAAAATTAACTTATAATAACTAAACTACAATATATATAAATATGTATATATAAAATAATAATAATATAATAATAAAAATAATAACAACATAGTTTATATAGTTTATATAACCTAACTAAATGATAACATACTATATTTAGTAAACTACACACACATACCAAATTTAGCAAATAATAGAAATCATATAATAATGTACTAAACTAACTAACGTAAATGGTATCTGCAATCCCACATCGAAATCGTTTCGTAAAAATTCATATGAACCTCAATATAAATATGATGGGTTACAGAGTACTAGGATACAAGTAAAACTTTTTATTATATATTGGATTTCCTTTAATTAGGAGGTCCTAATCAGTTTATTTTCGACAACGCTCGGACCGGTGTTTCGGAAAGTTGTCGTATAGTATTAAAATCTTTTAAGGTATGTAATTTTAATAGTTTTCTTTTCTTATTGTCATTTATAGTTTATATAGATTCAGGAATTTAATTATTTGCTTGATTTAAGTAGATTTATAAATTTAGCTATTTTCTTAAGTATGTAATAAATAGTTGTTGTTTAAGATGCATGTTAGTTAGTTTAAAATATTTATCAATGTAGTTAATAATTTAAATTTAATAAAATAGTTAGGCCTTTTAATTTAGGACTATAATTTATTACGACTCGACTTATGTATTAGAAATTGTAAAAGATAGACATAAACCAAGGATATTGTACCACACTTAATCACTTTGAAAATACTAAACCTGTTAAGTAATATTAATTAATAAAACAACATGTGCTAGGTGTAGTGCAAGTCGGGCCTAGGACATACACGACTCAACTACTTTAAAGCAAGCAAAACAAGGTGGGTGACTGGGCTATTTGTAAGTATATTATGCTACTGAACTTGTACTTTGATAAATATGTTTGCCTTCGGGCTTATTGATATGATACCTCTTAAGTCGTAAGATTGGCTTTTGAGAAAGGCTCTTAAGTCGTAAGATTGACTTTTGAGTAGGGCTTGGGAGTCGTAAGATTGACTCCCTGGTCTAGCAATATGGCTTTTGAGTCATAAGATGGGCTCCTAAGTCAAGGATGTGTTTATTATTGTGCACCTTCGTTAGTATAACTGCTTACAAAGTTCCCACTGAGTTTATACTCATGCCCATAATTACAAATCTTCAGGTTAATTGAGCAAGGTGGCGGGGCTGTTGCGGCAAAGGTCACCGGGTTCCTTCTTCTACCCGCAACTCAAAGATGTTTTTGCCTCTTCTGTGTATATTAATAAGTTTGTGTGTCACAAAATCCGGGATTTGCATTTTCTTAGAAACTTTGGCACCACTAATGTAAATATGTTTTGGCAGTATCTTATTGTCAATAAGATTTCTACTTTTATCCAATAAGTATTTTATGTCACGCTTTCGCACATTTTCTGATTTATTATTTAATCAAAAGAAAAGAAAATTTAGTAGCACTTTAATCCCGAGCTAATGGGATTGGGATGTTTCAGAGTGGTATCAGAGCGGGTCTACTTTTCTGTATACTCGATTTATAAAATAAAACCAAGGGGGAACCGTGACTTTGCCAACAGACCGACACTCGCTCCAAGGTATGTATATTTTATTATGAGTTTTATATAGTTCAAAAATGTTTTGTCCTCGAAACTTTTACTACCAATTAAGAAGCCAGATTAGAGACTGACCCATATTTCTTCTTTATGATAGGATGGTTCGAAGAAAACAAACTGCTAGAAAAACAGTAGTATATAGATGAAGAATACTCGCTAATAGAGATTTACCACCCGCGATGTCAGTCTACCGGAGGACCAGACAGGGTGAATATCAGAATATAGGCGAGTATATAAATATATTACGGAGACGTTGGAACAACGCCATACAAGAAGGACATCACATTACCGAGTACGAGGCTGCTATGCGCTTAGCAGACACTGTCCTCCCAAATTATAGAGATATTGCCCATCGGTTATTGGACGAAATGCTTACGATAGACTCTACGGCTGGACTGACAATTAATTATGCACATTTTAGTGTCCGCCTCGCCATGGTTATTAGAGAACGTCAAAGGTGCCTCGCAATTGCAGACCAGATGGAAATGGAGGCAGAGGAACAGAGGCAAAGGGCAAATCATTATGACGAGGTCGCCGCCAACAAGCGCCTAGAAGTTATTGCTGATGAACGTCTTGCCGAACGCGCTAGGGATCGGGCGGAATACTGTCTCGAGTTCGCAAGATCGCAAAGGGAGGAAGCAGGTGTAGCAGAAGAGGAGGAGGACCCCTCAGAAGATACCGAACCAAACGAGTCCATAGGATCAGTCCATGATGAGAGCATACCATCTAGGGGTCGACGTGTGCGTACCCCACCAGCAGAGAACCAGGCAGGCCCCAGTAATTGGTTCTGATATAGTTGGAAACCTAGAGGATGTACATATAGTAATAGTAGATAGGTTTTGTACAATGATGTCTAAGTACATAACTAGACCGTAAATATCCTTTTGCTAATAGGAATGTATATAAGTCATCCTTTGATCATGCTATCTTTTTGCTCGTATAAGCATGATTAACTAATAGACATTTTGTACGGGTTAGGGTATTAAAACCAATGTACTTTTTGTATATATATATATGGATTTATAAACCCAAAATCTTTTATGTATATGATTTGTTTATAACTTATTCGGTATGTGAAACAAAGGTATATATGCATATAATTAAGTGTTATTTCTCTTTCTCCCAAAAGTATGGCAGCGCGAGGAAGGCCACGTAAACATGTGCAAAATGAAAATGAGCCATTTGTCGGGCCAGCTGCTGAGAGGCAACCTCCACCTGCTGTTGAAGTACAAGGAGCGGATTTTGCACGGGAGTTCCTGAACTCTCTGCAGGGACTCATACAACAAATACCAGCTAACCAAAATATACCAAATCCACAGAACCAGGGTATCAATACTAATGTCATTATAGAGCAATTTCGTCGTTTTTCACCACCAAGATTCAGAGGTAGCGAAGGACCTATGGTCGCTGAGGAATGGATTCTTGAGCTTGAAAGAATCTTTGACCATATGGAATCAACTGAAAATCAGAAAGTTTCGTGCGCAATATTCCAACTTGTGGAAGATGCTGGACACTGGTGGAAATCACACGAGCGAACAATGACGAATGAACAAAAGCAAAATATGACCTGGAATGATTTTAAGAACATGATGATGGACCGTTACTTTCCACAGTCTATCCGTGACCAAAAGGAAATTGAGTTTGTCAATCTGAAGCAGGGAATTCTTCCAGTGATGGAGTATGAAAGACGTTTTAATCAATTATCTAAATATGCCCCACACTTGGTTGATACAGATGAAAGAAAAGCAAGACGTTTTGAAAGAGGTTTGCGTCCAGAGATCGGAGGTATTGTGTCAGGATTGAAACTACCTACGTACCATGAAACGTTTGAACGAGCACATATTGTATCCCTTAGCCAGAACTTAGAATACAACCAGAAACCTCAAGAGCAACCCGGGAAAAGGAAATGGGATTTTAGAGATAAGAATAAGACTAACCACTTTGTGAAGAAGGCAACCCCAAGGGGGGGACCAGGACCAAATGCAGTTCCGATATGCCCTAATTGCAATAAGCACCACTATGGGGAATGTTTGATGGGAAAGAATGTTTGTTATAAGTGTCGTCAACCAGGACATAGGTATTGGGAATGCACTGCCACACAGACCAAGGCACCACAAAATGTTAATACACCAGACAAGAAGACAAGGAAGGCACGCGTTTTTGCTCTAGGACAAGACAAAGTGACCGAGGAGAATGAAACCATGGCAGGTATACTATTTGTCTACGATCTTCCAGCATATATTTTGTTTGATACTGGTGCATCACATTCTTTTATGTCAGAAGATTTTAAAAGAAAACTGGGTTTGAAAAGTAACACAAATGGAGAGGAGTTGACAGTAAGTATTCCCTCAGGAAAGACCATTAGGACTAAGGATATCGTGTTTGGTGTTAAGCTTTTGATAGGTGATCAAGAAATGGAAACTGATCTGTACGTATTAGAGATGAAATGTTTCGATGTTATTTTGGGTATAGATTGGTTGACCAAGAATAAAGCAACAATCCGATGCTTTGAGCGTGAAATAGATTTTGAAAGACCAATAGGATCCAAATTCACCTTTTACGGAGCCAAAACTAATACCAGACCGCGTATTGTGTCAGCAATGAAAGCTGTAAGAATGTTACAGAAAAAGGGAAGTGAAGGCTACCGTGTGAATGTCATGGAAAATAATATTGTTAAGGTTACACCTGCTGATATACCAACAGTGAGAGATTATGTGGATATATTTCCAGACGAGTTGCCAGGAATACCTCCTGATCGACAGGTTGAATTCACAATAGATTTGGTGCCCGAAGCTGCGCCTGTATCTAAAGCACCTTATCGAATGGCGCCTAAGGAATTACAAGAATTAAAAATACAGCTTCAAGAGTTGCTGGACAAGAAGTTCATCAGGCCAAGTGTTTCTCCATGGGGAGCCCCTGTATTGTTTGTAAAGAAGAAAGACGGATCACTTAGAATGTGCATTGATTATCGGGAACTCAACCGCCTAACAATCAAGAATAAGTATCCCTTGCCCAGAATAGAAGATCTTTTTGACCAACTGAAGGGAGCTAGCGTGTTCTCAAAGATCGATCTCAGATCGGGCTACCACCAACTCAAGGTCAAAGAATGTGATATTTCTAAGACAGCCTTTAGAACACGATATGGTCATTATGAGTTCATAGTAATGCCTTTTGGATTAACAAATGCACCCGCAGTATTCATGGATTTGATGAATAGGGTATTCCATCCTTATCTGGATCAGTTTGTCATAGTCTTCATTGATGATATCCTAGTATACTCAAGAGATAAAGAACAACACGAGGAACATCTTAGAACTATACTAGGTACCTTACGACAGGAGAAGCTTTATGCTAAATTTAGCAAATGTGAATTTTGGCTAGATCGAGTTGTTTTTCTAGGCCATATTATCACGGCTAATGGAATCGAAGTGGATCCCGCGAAGGTTGAAGCAGTAGTGAATTGGAAAGCTCCGAAGAATGTGAATGAGGTCCGAAGTTTTCTGGGTCTAGCTGGTTACTACAGAAGATTCATTCAAGATTTCTCGAAGATCGCTAGGCCTTTGACTCAATTAACAAAGAAGAGCAACCAGTTCCACTGGACTGACGAATGCGAAAACAGCTTTCAAGAGCTTAAGCAGAGACTCGTAACCGCACCAGTTCTAACTATCCCTGACGGATCAGAAGGGTTTGTCATTTACACCGATGCCTCAAAGTTAGGACTAGGATGTGTTTTGATGCAGCATGGAAAAGTCGTCGCTTATGCCTCAAGACAATTGAAACCCCATGAGTTAAACTACCCTACACATGACCTAGAATTAGCTGCCGTTGTTCACGCATTAAAGATATGGCGTCATTACCTCTATGGTGGGAAATGTGAAATTTACACAGACCATAAGAGTTTAAAGTACTTTTTCACACAAAAAGAACTCAACATGCGCCAAAGAAGATGGCTGGAGCTAGTAAAGGATTATGATTGCACCATCCTTTATCACCCGGGCAAGGCAAATGTCGTAGCTGATGCACTTAGTAGGAAAAATGAAAGTCATATGGCCAGTCTCCCAACACAACAAGAGCTATTATTAATAGAATTTGCTAAGTTGAGTCTAGATTTTGTGAAGTCAGGCCATACTACTGCTATGATCGCAGCATTAACCATACAACCTACTTTAAGAGATCGAATAAAGGTAGCACAAAGGACTGACCAATTCCTCCTCAAGATGGAAGACCGGGCAATTGCAGGAACCATCAAGGGATTCTTTGTAACACCAGACGGAACTTTAACATACAAAGGAAGATTATGTGTACCTAAGGATGATGACGTAAGGAAGGAAATTCTTGAAGAAGCTCACAATACCCCGTACACAGCTCATCCAGGAGGGACGAAAATGTTCAAGGACCTAAAAGAGATCTATTGGTGGAGAAGTATGAAGCGATCAATAGGGCAATTTGTTGAAAAATGTTTAACGTGCCAACAGGTTAAAGCAGAGCACCAACGGCCTTCAGGACTCTTACACCCTTTAGAGATTCCCGAATGGAAGTGGGAACACATAGCAATGGACTTTGTTACTGGACTGCCACGAACAGCAAGAAGGAATGAAGCTATTTGGGTGATCATTGACAGACTTACAAAGACAGCACACTTTATACCGGTAAGAATGACGCTTAACATGGATCAACTTGCTCAACGGTACGTAGACGAGATAGTTAGATTACACGGAGTACCAGTGACCATAGTTTCGGACAGAGATACTCGTTTCACCTCTAAATTCTGGAGAAGTCTACAAACGGCCCTTGGGACAAAGCTCAACTTCAGCACATCATATCATCCACAAACTGATGGACAGTCAGAAAGAACAATACAGACACTTGAAGATATGCTTAGAGCTTGTGTACTAGACTTCGGAGGAAGCTGGGAAACATATTTGCCATTAGTAGAATTTTCTTATAATAACAGTTACCAAGCTACCATAAAGATGGCACCGTATGAAGCACTCTATGGAAGGAGATGTAGATCGCCGATTTACTGGGATGAAGTTGGAGAACGAAAGATCTTAGGCCCTGAAATCATCGAAAGAACCATTGGAGTGGTAACTAAGATTCGAGAAAGAATTAAGGCAGCCCAGGATCGACATAAATCATACGCTGACACACGCAGGAAGGACCTACAATTCAATACAGGCGATAAGGTTTTTCTCAAAATGGCACCAATGAAAGGAGTAATACGCTTCGGAAAGAGAGGGAAGTTGAAACCAAGATATATTGGCCCATTTGAGATTCTAGATAGAATTGGAGACGTCGCCTAAAAGTTAGCTCTACCGCCAGAACTTACTAATATCCATAATGTCTTCCATGTATCAGTACTTAGAAAATATGTCCCAGATACGAATCACGTTATTCATCATGAGAATCTGGAAGTCAATAAAAACCTCACTTATGAAGAGAACCCCATTGCCATCCTAGGAAGAAAAGTTCACACTTTGAGGAATAATGAGATTCCCTTAGTACTAGTGCAGTGGAGTAGACATGGGAAGGAAGAAGCTACTTGGGAACGAGAAGATGAGATCTTAGCAAAATATCCGAATTTTTTAAACCAAGTAAGTACAATTTCGAGGACGAAATTTTTAAAAGTAGGGGAGACTGTGATACCCCGAACCTTTGAAACACAATAAAATACATTGTTTGTATTTTAAAATATTTTTGCCCGTTGTATTTTAAATTACAAAGTTATTTGATTTATGATTTTATTTTAGAAAATATGTGTGACCGCGATGTACCAGGTCGACTGCACTTCTAGCACCTAAAGGGTAAGAATTAGAAGTTTACAAACAGAAGTTTAAAATTAACATCGAGTTTAAAAAGTGAGAAGTAAAATTAACTTATAATAACTAAACTACAATATATATAAATATGTATATATAAAATAATAATAATATAATAATAAAAATAATAACAACATAGTTTATATAGTTTATATAACCTAACTAAATGATAACATACTATATTTAGTAAACTACACACACATACCAAATTTAGCAAATAATAGAAATCATATAATAATGTACTAAACTAACTAACGTAAATGGTATCTGCAATCCCACATCGAAATCGTTTCGTAAAAATTCATATGAACCTCAATATAAATATGATGGGTTACAGAGTACTAGGATACAAGTAAAACTTTTTATTATATATTGGATTTCCTTTAATTAGGAGGTCCTAATCAGTTTATTTTCGACAACGCTCGGACCGGTGTTTCGGAAAGTTGTCGTATAGTATTAAAATCTTTTAAGGTATGTAATTTTAATAGTTTTCTTTTCTTATTGTCATTTATAGTTTATATAGATTCAGGAATTTAATTATTTGCTTGATTTAAGTAGATTTATAAATTTAGCTATTTTCTTAAGTATGTAATAAATAGTTGTTGTTTAAGATGCATGTTAGTTAGTTTAAAATATTTATCAATGTAGTTAATAATTTAAATTTAATAAAATAGTTAGGCCTTTTAATTTAGGACTATAATTTATTACGACTCGACTTATGTATTAGAAATTGTAAAAGATAGACATAAACCAAGGATATTGTACCACACTTAATCACTTTGAAAATACTAAACCTGTTAAGTAATATTAATTAATAAAACAACATGTGCTAGGTGTAGTGCAAGTCGGGCCTAGGACATACACGACTCAACTACTTTAAAGCAAGCAAAACAAGGTGGGTGACTGGGCTATTTGTAAGTATATTATGCTACTGAACTTGTACTTTGATAAATATGTTTGCCTTCTGGCTTATTGATATGATACCTCTTAAGTCGTAAGATTGGCTTTTGAGAAAGGCTCTTAAGTCGTAAGATTGACTTTTGAGTAGGGCTTGGGAGTCGTAAGATTGACTCCCTGGTCTAGCAATATGGCTTTTGAGTCATAAGATGGGCTCCTAAGTCAAGGATGTGTTTATTATTGTGCACCTTCGTTAGTATAACTGCTTACAAAGTTCCCACTGAGTTTATACTCATGCCCATAATTACAAATCTTCAGGTTAATTGAGCAAGGTGGCGGGGCTGTTGCGGCAAAGGTCACCGGGTTCCTTCTTCTACCCGCAACTCAAAGATGTTTTTGCCTCTTCTGTGTATATTAATAAGTTTGTGTGTCACAAAATCCGGGATTTGCATTTTCTTAGAAACTTTGGCACCACTAATGTAAATATGTTTTGGCAGTATCTTATTGTCAATAAGATTTCTACTTTTATCCAATAAGTATTTTATGTCACGCTTTCGCACATTTTCTGATTTATTATTTAATCAAAAGAAAAGAAAATTTAGTAGCACTTTAATCCCGAGCTAATGGGATTGGGATGTTTCAGAGGTCACCGGGTTCCTTCTTCTACCCGCAACTCAAAGATGTTTTTGCCTCTTCTGTGTATATTAATAAGTTTGTGTGTCACAAAATCCGGGATTTGCATTTTCTTAGAAACTTTGGCACCACTAATGTAAATATGTTTTGGCAGTATCTTATTGTCAATAAGATTTCTACTTTTATCCAATAAGTATTTTATGTCACGCTTTCGCACATTTTCTGATTTATTATTTAATCAAAAGAAAAGAAAATTTAGTAGCACTTTAATCCCGAGCTAATGGGATTGGGATGTTTCAAGACCGACCCGCTAGTGTTCGAAGTGTGTCGAGTCAGGGAACCAACATGTCTGTTCGTGCACAGGCCAGCCTACGAGCAAGGGTGCGACCTAGTGCTCGGTGGAGCGCAGGTTCGGCAATAGGATCGAGCAACCCATGAACGGGTATGTCCAGGTCCAAACCTGTTCGGGCTTAGCCAAATGGTGCCACCAAGGATCAAAAGGTGTCTATCCGAAAAGACATCATAACTCTTCATAAACTATAAATAGATCCCCCATTCTGCATTTCATTTCACTCCAAGCATAAATCTGTATTTTCATCCTAGTCTCTCTAGCCCTCCCAAATATTAGTCTAAAAAGGAAGTCCCGAGTATCGAGTAGTCCAAAAGATTTAGTTTTCTTGTGTTGCATTCCTAAAGCTAAAAGTCATTGTATCTTGGGGTCGATTGCCAAAGAATGAGAGCACTAGAATTTAGAGCAATATCGTCTTACGGATAGCGAGTCAAACTCGTGCCTCGAGTTTACCAACTGTGTAATTGAGTCGCTCTTTCAAGTACACCTCACTAAACACTAACAGCGTAAGATGATATTTCATGGCGACCAACATTGTTCCTATAGTGCCCGTTCACACTGAAAGATCGGCGACGTTAAACAAAAGCAAGTTCAAGCAGTGGCAACAGAAGATGTTGTTCTACCTGATGACACTCAACTTGGTTCTCTTCCTAAAGGAAGATGCTCCCACCTTAGATGAAAATGAGAAAGACGAGAAGAAGAGAACAGTGTTGGACGTATGGAATTACAATAATTTTTTATGTCGCAACTACATCCTCAACGATCTTGATGATTTCCTCTATAATGTCTACACGGTTACCAAAAATGCAAAGGAGTTATGGGAATTGTTGGAGAAAAAATACAAGAGCAAAGATATTAGGATGAAGAAGTTTATCGTCGAGAGGTTCTTGGACTTCAAGAAGATGGACTCCAAGATGTTCTTACATCAAGTCCGAGAGTTGCAATTGATCATGCATAAGATTCATACCGAAGGTATGCAACTAAGTGAATCTTTTCAAGTAATTGTTATGATTGAGAAGCTACTGCCTCTGTGGAAGGATTTCAAGAATTATCTCAAACATAAGCGCAAGGAAATGGGGCTTGAGGACCTGATCGTGAGACTAAGGATTGAGGAAGATAAATGGAAGCTCGAGATCAAGAGCAGAAGGTTGAACATAGAAGCAAGGGCAAACTTGACCGAGTCGAATAATAGTAAGAAGCAGAAGCAGAAGCAGTCAGGTAAGAAGCAGCAGCAGGAGCCAATGTCTAAGAAGATCAGGGGCAACTGCTACAACTGTGACAAACCCGGACACATGGCTAAGGATAGTAAGAAACCTAAGGAGGATAATCGATGCCAAGCTCATTTAACCGAGGACACATTGACACCTCTAGATCTGTCTGATATACATTTAATTGTTGTTGTGTTTGAAGCAAAATCGATGGATAGCCTAATGAAGTGTTCGTGGACACCAGTGCTACACGCCACGTATGTTCGGACAAGGAAACGTTCTCAAGCTACATGCCGATCATCGGTATAAAGCTATATATAAGGAACTCCGCAACTTCCAACAAAGTCGGGTTAGGAAGAGTGGTGCTGAAGATGACCTTGGGGAAAGAGCTAATGCTTGTGGATGTGCTACATGTCTTGCACATTCACAAGAACCTAGTATTCGGCTCCCTATTGAACAAACCCGGGTTTAGGCTAGTATTTGAGGCTGACAAGTTTGTACTGACCAAGAATGGTCATTTAGTAGAAAAGTGTTGCCTAGATAAGGGACTCTTTAAGATGAATGCAATGACTGTACAATGTGAGATTAAGCACGATAATAAAGCCATCAATTCTTCTTACTTGGTTGAATGTTCTAATTTATGGCATGATAGATTAGGATATGTAAATTTGAACAAACTAAAAAGTTTAGTTAATTGAATTCACTTCCAATGATGGAATTTGATTCACACCAAAAGTGTGAAGTGTATGTTCTGTCAAAAAATGGTCAAAGCACTGTTTCTCTCAATGGAGATAAGTACTTCACCTCTAGAGTTGATCCATACTGACATGTGTGATCTAAAACATATGCAAAATAGAGGTGGAAAAAAGTATTTTGTTACTTTTATTGATGATTGCACAAGATGATGTTATGTATATCTTTTTTAGTGGCAAAGACGAAACTCTTGAGGCCTTCAAAAGTTATAAGAGCGAAGTTGAGAATAAACTTGCTTAAGAATCAAGATGATTCGAAGTGATAGAGGGGGAGAATATGTGGCTCCCTTTGAAGAATTTTGCACTAAACATGGCATTATTCATCAAACCACTGCCCCTTACTCACCTTAGTCAAACAGTGTTGCAAAACGCAAGAATAGAACTCTTAAGGAGATGACTAATGCTATGTTGATCATTTCCGGGATACCCTGGAATATGTGTGGGGGAAGCCATTATTTCGGCTAATCGTATTCTCAATTTGTTGTCACACAAGAAAAGAGATAAGACTCCATATGAATTATGGAAAGGAATGAAGCCTTCTTATGGTTACCTTAAAGTGTGGGGGTGCCTAGCAAAGGTCGAAGTATCTAAACATAAACAGGTGAGGATAGGACCCAAGACGAACAATAGCAGTGCATATAGATTTCTAGTGCACGAGTTGGAAATCCCTCACATAAACGAAGGGATGATTATAGAGTCAAGGAATGCAGTATTCTTTGAAAATGTCTTTCCAAAAACGTAATGGAAAGAGATAAGTCCTGAAAATAGGACTTATGAGGCTGTGAAAAGTTCTATTAGAAAAGAAGAAGATGAACCAAGGAGCAACAAAAGGACGAAAGTAGCGACGACTTCTTGTCCTGATTTTCTAACTAATATGTTAGATAATGAACCCAAGACAATTCAAGAGGCATTGTCCAGTCCGGATGCTTCTCTCTGGAAAGAAACTATTAACAGCAAAATTGAGTCCATCATGCAAAATCATACTTGGGAGATAGTTGATCTTCCACCGGGATGCAAGCCTTTGGGATGCAAATGGATCCTTAAAAGAAAATATGAGGCCGACGGATCAATTGACAAGTGCAATGCTCGCTTGGTAGCTAAGAGGTTCAAACAAAAGGAAGGATATGATTTCTTCGACACATATTCGCCCCTTACAAGGATTACGTCTATAAGGGTACTCATTGCTATTGCAGAGTTGCATAACCTTGAGGTACATCAAATGAACGTAAAAATGACTTTCCTAAATGGGGAATTGAAAGAGGAGATATACATGGAACAACCTGATGATTTGTTGTCCTCGGGCAAGAGCGTAAAGTATGCAGACTCGTTAAGTCACTATATGGGCTTAAGCAAGGGCCGAAACAATGGCATGAGAAATTCGATAGAACTATGTTATCGAATAATTCAAGATCAAAGAGTGTGACAAATGTTTTACATTAAGGGCACACCCGATGAGTACGTGCTCGTCTATCTTTATGTAGACGACATGCTAATCATGGGAAGCAACCATGAAGGATCGTGAAGACTAAAAATATGTTGGAAATTCATATCGACATAAAGGATATGGGTTTGGACGATGTAATGCTAGGGATAAAGATTTGTAAGACACCCGAGGAAATTATCTCAACAAAATCTCACTATGTTGAGAAAGTACTCACAAACTTCGAGGCATTCGATCTTCCTCCAACTTAGACACATGTGGATGTAAATCTACACTTAATCAAGAATCGAGCAGAACACGTATCTTAGCTAGGATATGCTCAAGTGATAGGTAGTCTGATGTACCAAGCAAACTGCACCCGGTCTGATATAGCATACTCAGTTAGCAAACTTAGTAGATTCACGAGTAATCCAGGAGATGATCTCTAGATAGCATTGAAATGAGTATTAAGGTATTTGAAGTATGCTTTAAGTTATGGAATACTTTACTCAAGATATCCAGTGGTGTTAGAAGGATAAACAATGCAAATTGGATATCTGACACTAAGGACTCCAAGACAACCAGTGGTTACGTATTCAGTATAAGTGGTGGAGCAGTGTCATGGAAATCTTCTAGATAGACGTGCATAGCTCGATTCATAATGGAGTTGGAGTTCATTGCACTTGACAAGGCCGGCGAAGAAGCTAAATGGCATCGAAATTTTCTAAAGGAAGTTCCTTTTTGGAACAAACCAGTGCCCCAATAATGATACACTACGATAGTATGGCAGCTATTGGGAAGGAACAAAGTTGTATGTACAACGGTAAGTCACAACACATTCGTTAGAGACATAACACCATTAGATAGTTGATCTCTAGTGGAATAATGGCCACTGACTATGTAAGGTCAAAGGAAAATATAGTGAATCCATTAACGAAAGACATCAATAAAGAGTTGTTGTACTATGCAGTAAGAGGAATGGCATTAAAACCCACACCAAGACTCGGCATAGCGATAACTCAACCATGACGAGTGGAGATCCGACGAACTTGTTTTAATGAGAAAACTAAGTTATGAACGGGTTGTTGGTGCACTTGAAATAATTCTAAGTAACCCATTCTCGTAGCTACCCAAGTGCTTTCTTGATGATGTGCGGTAAGATTAAGAAATAACACTTTAATGACTCATGTACCGAGTAGTTCGCCAAAATTTTAGGTTTTATTGTGCTATGATTCCAAGGCTAAAAGTTGTTGTATCTTGGGGATAATTGACAAAGACCGAGAGCGCTAAAATTCGGGGCAATATTGTCTTACGGATAGCGAGTCAAACTTATGCCTCGACTTTACCAATTGTATAATTAAGTTGTTCTTTCAAGTACAACTCACCAAACACCAACAGTGATCTCATACAAAGTATATTGTTCTTGAATCTCTTGGAAACATCGATGTCACATCAGGTGCCATATAATCAATTTACTTCTTAAAGAAGCTATTTATAATCTATGATTGTAGTGATATAGAGTCAATTTGCTTCTTCAATAAGTTGTATTGAAGGTGGCACTTAACAAAAACTTCAACTGAAAATTGTACGTTGTTGTATGGGAACTGTTATTTAAAGTTGGGCATAACTGCTTTAAAAACTGCAGTGGTTGCAATAAGGTTGGTGAGAAACGCTCTTCAACTCTTTTCTTGGGGGATTAAAAAGCTAAAACTCGTAAACCTTTTACACCCAAAAAGCCAAGACCCAGTTTGCTTCTTTATTTTTTTCTTTTTAAATCTCCTATTTTCTCTTTTTCCTTCATAAAATATGGTGGCTCATTTTCCATGTAACAGAAAATTGACACTGTCATAAATGTTTATTTTTCTCGATTATTTAGTTCAAGTGTCTATTTGTCCAATTCTAAAACTATAAGTGTTTGATTAGATAAAAATAGTTGAGGGACTTATCTGCATCGTAAGATATAATTAAGGTGTCTATTTATACCTTATCTCTAATATAATAATTCAGACAGTAAAGATTCTTATATTAAAGTGTTATATTGATTAAATAAACTTAATAGTCTCTATTATATATAAACAATTGAAAACAAGAGAAAAAAAATAAAATTATGGAGGCCACAGACCGGTGACTCACAAGATAACAAGACAATAAAAAACTTTTCCGTGCCACATACCTACAGGTAAAAGGTGGTGAAAGAAAATTGAAACATAACATAATGCATAAGAAATAAACATGACAAACCAGAAAGCATAGGTAAGAACCAGTGAAAGCGAATGAGTTCAACCAACCAACCAGAACCTACTATAGACACAAACTCCCCTTGCCCTATGTCGTAAAGCCAGAGTACAGGGGATGACAACATTATCACTAACTTGTAAGTCCAAAATCCCTAGGATAGCTTCTACTCACTAGCTCAGGATGAGGATATTTAAGAGTCCGAAGAGGCAACGAAATTAAGGATGGCCTTATCCTTAGCCAAATGAGGAGAATGTCACCAAAGGTGTTGTGTTGGGACTGCCATCAGCAAGACACCTTTGGTAAGGGTATGGAGCTGCCAACAAAGAAGCAAGTAGCTTATGTAAGCAGGGACTGCCCTATGTTTAAAGGCAGCACGACTGCTGCTAAGCTGGTGATGGGACTGCCATCGTGAGTCCGGGATGAGACTGCCGTCATAAACAAAACTAGATATAAGATGGACACATTCTAATTGTGCCAAAGGAAATATGTTGTAGCAAACCCGATCCGAAATCCATTATCCATAGCAATAGATAGCATTGCTGGTGCAAACTGGACATGGCAATTCCATGGAGAGACCACGAAACATAGCAATAGATAAATCTAGGCGGGCAACCAGGGTAGGGCTGCTGCCGTAGAACCTCGTCGCCTAGGTGGAAAGTGAACTTCCAAATAACAACGATGATGTAAAACCAATTAAGAACAAAGAAGAACAATTTTCTAAACTAAGATTTGAGTGACGAATCCTACGAAAAATGATTATAGATCGACAAAAGAAATTGTCAGATAAAAAAATAAGGAGAACAATGAAATAGCAGAGAGAGAGTGTCTTAGGTTCTTTTCATCGATCTGTGATAAAAATGTTGATCTATTATTTAAACAGACAAAATGATTTTAAGTTATTCTCATCCTTAATATATATATATATATATATATATATATATCATTATGGTTTTCTCTAGAAACCAATGTATCTTTTCTTCTAAAGTTGGTATCTTTATGCATTAATTGTAATGAATTTTTTCTTATGATGTTGTGTATTTGAGATTATACCTACTATATTTTGACAATAACTGTAATTCTTTTTTCTAATTTTCTTGATTTTTTTTCAAAATCTTACAACAATAAACTCAAATATTTTAAAACTTTTTTTCTTCTGGAAATCATGTTTGGGTCACTGCCCAACTTTTTCCCCTTATTTCTTACTCAAATTCGTAATAATTTGTATAATAATCACATTTTACATTTTAGTATTAGTAATATTTGTAATCTTTATCATTAATTTTTTTCAAAAAACTCTTAGCAAACATGACAAAAAATATTTACTGTTTTTCTTAAAATTGATAATTAGCCTTTTATTCTCCCTCAGAGGTTTAGAAATATAATTAATTTATTATAAAATCACATAAAGATTATTTCATGTACTGCACTACAAATAAAAGAAAACACTCATTTTGTCACCTTATAAGTCTTCTTTTTTCAATATAATGTAATATTCTCTTTGGGTAAAACTTGTAGTACACATATTTCAATAATAGTTGAGAAAAAATAAAAAAATAATAATAAAAAAAAAACATTTTTTACATAATTTTCTACTCTAAAAGTATATAATATGTTGGCGGCAACTAATATAATGCCACCACAAATATTTCTAGGTACACCACATTTTTTGGAAGACAAAAATAACCTTGAACCAAATCACTAAGTTATCATTTTCAACTAATAAAATGATCAAAGACACCACAAAATATTCTAAGTACACCTCATTATTTTTAATAAAATATTTTTATAAAAATTAAGTCATAACATTCGTCATCTGAAGCTTCTATACTTTCAAATGCAACAGCCATACTTTCCTTGTGAAGTAAAAAAATGTGTTTTTGGAGAAGGAGCTCCGCTAATGCCTATGTACGCAGAACCATTGTATTCCCCCATTTCAATACAATATCCTGCTCCCGTAACAAGTAAGTTCACAAGTGAAAATCAAGCATTACATGTAAAATTCCATTAGAAAGAAAATTTAAGTTGTTATCGAAGTATAAGAACAAAATAACTTACTAAGTCATACCAACATATACTAAGTCATACACCGCAAGGATTGACAACTTGAAGATGCCTTCCAGCTACCAAACCCTAAAGTCTCAACTCTTTGATGGCAAATGCAACCCAAAGCAACATATAACCCACTTTGTAGAAAAATACAACGATGCCGGAACATATGGAGCCCACTTGGTGAAACATTTTGTTCGTTCCCTGAAAGGAAGTGCATTTGACTAGTACGCGGACTTGGGAAAAATCCAATTGACAGTTGGGAGCAATTAAAAAAAGAATTTCTTAATCGCTTCTATTGTACTCAAAGGACAGTCAGCTTGCTCGAGGTTGTAAATTCACGTCAACCAAAAGAAGAGTCTATTATCGACTATATAAACCGTTGACGAAGTGTAAGTCTAAGTTGCATGGAAAAATTATCTGAAGTCTCTGCCATCGAGACACACATTTGATGGATGCAATGGGATCTACGCTATATCCTTGAAGCAATTCAGCCGAAGTCCTTTGAAGAGTTGATTAGTCGAGCTCATGATATGGAATTGAGCATGGTTGCAAGTGGAGTGGATCATCCACCAGCCCAAGAGCCTCAAGAAGAAGGGCGCAAAACTTCTCCTGACACTCCAAATGAAGAAAACTAAATCAAATGATGTTTCTTGATACGAGTCTAAACCGTCTACAATGCTCCTTGATGTGAGCCTAAATTGTACACAATGCTCCTTGATACAAGCCAAAAATGTCTACAGTGCTCCTAGATACGAGTCAAAACTATCTAAGCTTTCAAATTAAATTCAATTGAAGGCTCCCTGACACGAGTTTAATAGGTCTACAAATCAAGTGCAAATGAAATCCCCTTGACACGAGTTTAAAAGGTCTACAGATCTACTCTTAATAAAATCAAGATTTCCTTTATACGAGTATAAACTATCAACAAATCTTAAATTCAAGTTTAAGGCTCTTTCGCACGAGTTTAAAAGGTCTTCAAATCAAATTCAAGTTCAAATTCAAGAACTCCTTGATAAGAAAATAAAATGTTAATGTGTTCAAAGAAAGTTCCAGAAGTCAGTTCGCGACTTATCCACTTCAAGACGCATCGTCCATGAACAAGTCTTGAGGGGGCAATTGTTGATAAGCAAATATCGTATCCAATTAAAATGTGTCACGTAATAAAGTACTCCCTCCGTACCGGCTTATTTTGCACAGTTGATCGGGCATGGATTTTAAGAAAAAATAGATTTTGCTTTTTCTTTGACTTTTTTAAAGGTGGAGATTGAGGGTTGAGATTTTGAGGATGAAGATTGTGGGAATTAGTTTTTATTTTAGGGGTGTGCAAATTAAGTTGGGACGGCCGAAAATGAAAAGTGTGCAAAATAAGCCGAGATGGAGGGAGTATGTTTTGAATTAATTGTTAATGATTATTTTAATATTAGAAATTAATTAAATGAAATTGATAAGTTAAATAGTCAAATTAATCGATGATTTGTTATATATTTTATTAACATATTGGAAGTCGCTACGTGTCAAGATGATATTACTAAATTATATCATATTAATTTGGTAATTATCTAGAAAATAATGGTAGATATCAAATTATGCGGAACCAATCAAAAGACTTCATCCTTCCTTCTACTAAAGGAAGAACGTTCCAAATTTCCTGCGCCACGTGTCCTCTGCATATTCATTCTCTAAAAAAAAAATGTGTCCCTCTGTTTTGCATCTGGTAATTTTCTTTTTTTTCTTTTTAAAGTTTTAGTTAGATAAAATCTAATACTGAATGATGAATTTTATAACCGTTTATGATGCTTAGGTTTGACGTTTCCGCAGATTTCAAGTTTAAAAATTTAAAGATAAGAAACATAACTCATGTACATATTCTTTTTATTGTCAACATTATGTTATAATTTTCCAAAATACTACACAAAATAAATTATTATTATTAAAATATATGATGCATATTTATAATTAAGTGTAATTTTTTTTTATAATGATTATGATATATTTTAATTTTTAAACACTTAAGTATAAAATAAAAATATGATAGTCCCTCTGCCCCAGCTAATTTTACACATATGATGGAGCACGTATATTAAGAAAAAAAATATTTTGCTTTTTAGTTGACTTTTTCAAAGATAGAGATTATGAGAAAATTTTCATTTTTAAGGGTGTGCAAAATTATGTGGGACGGACCAAAAGGGAAAGTGTGTATAATATTAGGCGGGACGGAGGTAGTATAATATTAAAAATAATATTTTTTAACAGATTAAAATTATTTACTTTTTAATTAATCTATTTTTACCTTAATAATTTTTTATAGTTTGAATTTTTTTGTTTAAAAAATTTATAAAAAAAACCTAAATTAAAGTTTACACTTTACTGAAGAAAAAACTTAGATATATCTGTTAAAGTGATTTGCTGATTGAATTAGTTTGTCTTATTAATTATTATTTTTTTCTTTTTTTTGAAAAGAAAACTAATGCTAACTACAAAAATAATTAAGTCTATTATTTTTTATTTGAATATGACATGATAATATAGTTTACCACTTATATACTTAAGTAACTAATATGTTTGTGTCTTTTATTCTAATATTATGTTACTTAATATATGTGGCATTTAAATTATAATTATTTAAAATATTCGACATCGTTTTAAGATTAAACGAATATGTAATTATATTAATATATCATACAAATATTTCAACCCGTGTAATGCATTGGTGAAATAACAGAGAGAACAAATTTCAAGATTATCTTTAAAACTTTATTTAAAACATTCAGCCTCATCAAATTCTACATTCAAATAATTGAATTAACAAAAATTTATGAACATCTAATTAATAGTTTTAATTTATTTTAAAAATATGAAAAATTGAATAATCAAAATATATGAAAATCTAATTGATATTTTCAATTTGTGATAATGAAAGACACTAAAAGGAAAAATAAATACATGCGGAAAAGAATATAGAAGGAGGAAGATAAATAATTAGACAATGAAATATCGATTCTAAATTTTGTAGTCTCAAATAATATATAGACAGGTAATTCATTATATATTATTATTATTATTATTATTATTATTATTATTATTATTATTATTATTATTATTATTATTATTATTATTATTATGTAAAAAATATTCATTCCGTGTATTGTACGGATGGACAATTAGTATATTAAAAAGTTGCGTAAATGAGCTTTGGGAAAGAGATAATGCGGGCCGAATTTATTTGAGGACTTGAGTCCGCAATTCATGTAGATAACCGTGGAAATCAAACTTTATCTAAAAATAAGACGAAGTTAGATAGCTCAAGTGGCAGAGCATCTACTATCTAGACCTTTGGTCCTGGGTTCGAGTCACCGTGGGGGGAGGGGAGGGTTTTTTCTTTGTTCTTAGATTAGGAAAAAAAAAAAAAAAACCATGGAAATACTTGAGGATTTATTGACCTATTTGAGGATTTGATATAATAGAAAGGGTTGAGATTTTAGATGTCATGATCTCAAATTTGCAGACGTTGATATTGGGTGATAATATAATTAAATTAATATAATTTAATAATTATCTCAATGATATTTGATATATTTTATACTTTAGAGGATCAGTCAAATTGATTATTCAGATCCAAGTCTATTAGAGCTTTCCATCCTACAAATATAAATAGGGTCTTATTGTTTCACCAAAGAAATAACACAAGTTCAAGAAACAAGTGGAAGGGCTTACAAAGTCGGTCTTATATTTTCAAGGCATTACAAAGTCAATCTTGAGATTTTCTACGTTTGGTCTGAGATAAAGGTGTTGAGCCCCTCCAATTGGCGTTTTCGAGTTAGGACGTTGTAGGTGCTCTTCGTTGTTCGCCAAGATATTCAAAGTTATTCTTCGAGTATTCGTCCAAGCACATCGTTTTATCCAAAATCAAGCTTACAAGCCTTTGAATTAACGTTACTCAAGTCAAAGTTCATACCCGGGAAAGATCAAAGTCAACTCCGAGTTTCAAGGCGTCAAGTTATTGAAGAGAAGAATCACGGGAGAATTAGAGTCAGGAACTACAAAGTTGTAAAATTTACTCTTTGGATCCGAATATTCGAATTTGGACATCTTATTCGTGTTTATATATTCAATACGTCAAATTTGTTGTTACACCTATTTTTAGGGATGTCAATTTTATCCCTGGATAGGATTACCCGATGGATAAACGGGTAATTGTGTCAGGTATTGCCGACCTCGATATTTTTGTGATTGAGAAGTGTACGAAACGAGTATAACATATTACATGTTTACTATCTAGATACTCTACCCATCTACCATATTACACAAATATGTATTATTATATATGTTATATGTAAATAATTAGTAAAATATAACTAATATATTTGGTTTATCATATACTATTTAACATATAAAATATCATATATTGTACTCCCTCCGTCCCTTAATTTTTCGAGGCTGACCGAACACGAATGTTAAGAAAAAAATTATTTTTGCTTTTAAGTTGACTTTATCAAAGGTGTAGATTGAGGGTGGAGATTTTGTGGGTGAAGATTGTGAGAATTTTTTCCTTTTCAATAATGTGCAAAGTTAAGTGGGACGAACGAAAAAGACGAGTGTGCAAATTTAAGTGAGACGGATGGAGTAATATTTACATATTATATATAGTATATTTAATTATCATATCACATCATATATGATATATATATATACATACTATATATTAATTTTTTAATATATTAATCGAATTACCTAATTACCGACGGGTGACCCCATTACTCAATGGGTAATACCCGTATCCATACCTGAATCAAATAGGATAGAGTATGGAGAAGCATACTCATACGCTACGCAACTCGTTTACATCCCTGCTTGTGTTACATTATTCATATGATGTATCTGTTGATGCTTACGTACGTTTCAATCTCATAATAATACAAATTTTAAAAGAAAAATTAACTATATTTATTTTTATGGAAGAAATCATGTTTTAATTATTATTTCTTTTTTATTTTCATAATAATACTCAAAATAAATATAAAAAAATTGTGCAAATTAGTATCGATAGAAACCGTCCAACAACGTCTAATGCAAGAAGCCTGACGTGCATTATCCGTTCATGGAGAACCGAGTTCTTGAATCCACAGATAAAAAAAAGGAGACCATAATGAGAATCAAATTGGTGGCACAGAGCAAAATGGAAGAAGGATTAGAATATCTGGCGGTTAATATAAATAGGTTTTATTTATGTAATCAAAAGTAAGGGTAGCGCTTTGGGTTGTGTCTGTGCGTGCTAACGGGTTGGATCGTATCGGGTTAGTGAGTAAATTCTCCTGATAAAAAGGACTAAACAAGCATTCATACTTTTATAATAAAACACGTTGACCCGTGTTCAACATTTTTAAATCGGGTTTGACGGGTTCGACCCGTTTAACATATGAATCTATTATGCCCCTACCCAGTTTCTACCACCAAATTACATCCACGGATTCACTTTTATATGTATTTTTTAAATTTAACTTTTCCATATATTTTGAGTTCTTTTTATAGTTGTACCTTAAAATAAAGTAATAATAAGAAATATTTTTTATAAAATTATATGGGTTAAATGGTTAAAGCGAGCCAACCCTCGTTCAAGCCATTTAATTTATCAAGTTTGACGGAATTCGATCCATTTAGCCCATGAATCTATCATCCCTCTACCCAGATTCTATTATCAAAATTGTTCCACGGATTCACTTTTATATGTCTTTTTAAATCTAACTTTTCTATATAATTTTGAGTTCTTTTTAAAGTTGTACTTAAAATAAAGTAAAATAAAAGAGGTTAAATTGCAAAAAAAAAAAAAATGCATGACTTTTTCCCTTTTATACAATTTATTTATACTCTTAAGAATTGCAAAAAAATACATGATTTTTTTTTTAAATTTTGCAATTTAATGCAAGAATTAATTTTCCGATACGTGTGATGATGTGGTCATCGGAGCTCAGGCGGCATTGCCACGTCAGATGCCACATCAACACCTCATTTTGGTTAAATGCAAAAAATTGCACGACTTTTTTAATTTTTACAATTTAATCATATAGTTTTTAAATTTTACAAAAAAAACATGACGTAAGTATAATGGATTTGTCAACTTATTCAACCACAAAATACTAAAATAATAAGAAAAGCAACCCTCTAAAAATGAAGGACGGCTTGAAAAGAAAAAGAAAAATGAATTTCATACGCAATAACCCATTATAATGGACGAATCCAACGCCTAACACACATAATAATCATAATCAACAATAGATGAAATACTTACTCGTTTCAATATCAGTAAGATAAAACCTTAAGAATTGTTACTTCAGGTACGATCAACCTCGAAGTTACGACTCATCTCTTTCAATTTACACGTTGATCTTGTCTTTAGTTTTTTAACTACAAAGTAATGTAGGGTTTTAAGTGGGGCCAATAATAATAGATGCAGTTGGGTAAATTATTTTTCTTGTTTTAAATCTAAAACATACTCCCTCTGTCTCGTCCTAATTGGCCAACTTGCCATATTTGTTTGTCCTAACCTAATTGTCCTAGCCCATAAATGACAAATTCTCTCACAATCTCCACCCTCAAAATCTTCACTCTTAATCTCCACCTTTGAAAAAGTCAAAGATTCCACATAATCTGTTTTTCCTTAGTCTCCGTGCCCGACCAAGGTTGGCCAATTAGGCCGGGACGGAGGGAGTATCATTTTTTTATTTGTGATGAGGTGGCGTCCAACAGGGCAAAACCCCTTTAACTTCGGCGCCACATCATCATAATCTTACCGGAAAATTAATTCTTGCATTGAGTTGCAAAATTTTGAAAATACGTGCATTTATTTGCAATTTTTAAAAAGATATGATTAAATTGCAAAAGAAGGGAAAAGTCATCTATTTTTTTGCAATTAACCCAATAAAAATTTTCTTTTAAAATTTATATGGGTTCAAGGGGAACAAGATTGATCCGCGTTCAATCCATTTTTTCATCGTGTTTGACAAGTTCAACCTATTTAATAAATGAATCTGGCGTGTATTGAGACCCATATTATCATCCCTAATCATTGAGACCCATATTGTCATCCCTAATCAAAATTATCTAGTATATTTTTCCTTTATATATGCTTCTAGGTTCTAGCATATCAGTTAAAATATTAGTGATTCTCGATTCCATCTAATGTACGCAGTGGAATAAGTAATCGAGAATGGTGATCGTGATTTATAACTGATATACACGTTGAGCATAAATTACGCTAAAGTTGGAACAACTTACTTGTTGCGTAATTGATCGGACTGAATTGCGTGAATGATTCACCACTTCAAGTATCCACGCGTATATATCGTCCGCCGCAGGAACTATCCTCGGTACAATTGTTCAATAATTGATCGCTAGGAAATCCCTTATTGAACTATATGGTGTTTCTGTCTGACAAGATTGATTATCCCTACAATAGGGAATAGACATATATATAGCGCATACACCCTAGGTATATGGGCCTAATATTCTGGTCTGCTTTAATTAATTAACTAGTATAACCTATTAATTAATTAAAGCTCATATCCTAATCTAGTCCATTACTTTCAATCTCCCACTTGGACTAGCATTAGATATAATTCGTAACACCAATATTGTACCCTTAAGCGGAACAACAATACACATAAAGTGTGACCCTTCAGGCACCCATTATCGACGATAATATAATTAAAGTCTGCACAAAACTCCTAGACTGCGTTGCGCAGCGAACTCGATATATGAAGGACGTTTACGTGAATTCGTAAAACGACCTTTATATGAAGTTTATGTAATATCCCTTCATTCACGAACCACCCGATTGAGCCTAGGATCTGCCATGTGTCTATCCAAATAGCTCAAACATTTTTCTCATCTTTATTATATGACATATTCGATCATATTCAATTACTTTAATTGAATATATCTTTTGCATTGAGCAATGACTTTATTGTCAAATAATATAGAGAAATTTAAGTGTTCTCTCGCATTTCAATCGAGGTATGAATCCCATTCTTGGCTCAACTACCATTTTTATTTGCCTCATGATGAACCCAACACAAGACGTGTCTTATCCTCCTTTGGGAGGCAAGCGTTGTGCTTGGTCAAAGTTCATCACTTAACAAACAAAATGAGTATTGACCTCAGGTCAAAGGATCATTACATACTCCACACACTAATAAACCGTAGACACTAAACAAACGGTTTAATAGTAGGGCGTACCAATACTCTCCAAAGTATTCATGTGTCCATCATAGATATATAATATCTAATAGTCGTGAGACCCACTATATTCTCTAAGAATATGATGAAGACCACATGCTAACCTATTGTATGTCATCAATATCCCATTCTTGATGACCATCGGTTATGGCAATTTTAGAATCATACTATATCATTTATGTCTCACACCATAAATGACAGTCATAATTCAAGGGAACAATCACAAGAATAATAACAAACCATCAAAATAATTATTCTAATAAATGCATAAACCCATAAGATAAACATATTATCATAGAATGTGATCAAGTTTTGAATGTCTTCATAAAAAGGTTTCTAAGACATACAAAAATAAACTCCTACTGAATCAAAGCCAACTACTAGCATGTCTAACACCTAAGCTCTCAAAGTGCTTGTTATGTTTTGCTATACACAACGGCTTAGTAAAAGGATCCGCCAAGTTATCATCAGTAGGTACTCTATCTAATTTTACTTCTCCCCTATCTATTATTTCTCTAATCAGATGATATCTCCGGGGAACGTGTTTGTTTTTGTTCGTGGCTCTGGGTTCCTTTGCTTGCGCAACTGCACCAGTGTTGTCACAATACAGCGTATTGCACTGCTGGCACTTGGAACGATACCTAGTTCTTTTACGAACTCTAACAAAGCAACAGCTTCCTTGGCAGCTTCAGATGCAGCAATATATTCAGCTTCAGTGGTAGAATCGGTAGTTGTGCTCTGTTTGGAACTATTCCAACTCACTGCAGCACCATTGAGAACGAAAACATATCCTGACTGAGACTTGAAGTCATCATGGTCTGTTTGGAAGCTAGCATCAGTATACCCCGTAACTGATAACTCTGGCTGCCCACCATAGACTAAGAAATATTCTTTAGTCCTTCTAAGGTACTTAAGAATAGTCTTGACAGTTCTCCAGTGTATCTCACCGGGATTTTGCTGAAATCTGCCTGTCATGCTGAGTGCATAAGCCACATCTAGCCTAGTACATATCATGGCATACATAATAGATCCTATAGCCAAAGCGTACAGGATCTTCTTCATGTAAATCATTTCTTTGTCATTAGAAGGGCAACCTTTCTTAGACAATATAATGCCATGTCCCATAGGAAGAAATCCTTTCTTAGAATTTTCCATTGAGAAACGTCTCAGCAATTTGTCTATGTAAGTAGACTGAGACAATCCCAACATCCTATTAGGTCTATCTCGATATATCTTAATTCCAAGGATGTAGGAAGCCTCACCCAGATCCTTCATCATGAAGGAGCTAGACAACCAATCTTTCACGGATTGCAACATTGAACAATCGCTTCCCATTATCAGTATATCGTCAACATATATGATAAGGAAGAAAACATTTCCATTCTTGCGTTTACTATAAACGCATTGATCCTCTTTGCTTCTGACAAAATCAAACAATTTGGTAGCTCTGTCAAAGCAAATATTCCAACTCCTAGATGCTTGCTTGAGTCCATAAATGGACTTCTTTAACTTGCATACTACATTCGGCTTTTCTTTGGATATAAAACCTTCAGGCTGTGACATATACACAGTGCCTTCGAGTCCTCCATTGAGAAACGCGATTTTGACATCCATTTGCCAAATGTCAAAGTCACAGTATGCAACTATTGCAAGTAATATCCTAATGGACTTGATCTTAGCAACTGGCGAAAAGGTTTCATCATAATCAATGCCCTCGCGTTGACTATAACCCTTTGCCACCAACCTAACCTTGTAGGTTTGTACCTTGCCATCTGCATCTCTCTTCTTCTTAAAGATCCATTTGCAGCCTATGAGGCGAGCCCCATCTGGCAAATCAACTAGTTCCCAGACTAGATTGAGGTACATCGAGTCCATTTCAGATGTTAAGGCAGCCAGCCACATCTTCGAATTGGTGCCTGACACCGCTTCGATATAGGTCTTAGGTTCGTCGTCTTCTGAATTAACCTCATCATCTTGGTTCTCAACCAATAGATTTAGTCTTTCAGGTGCACGACGATTCCTTTGAGGCCTATTGAGTTGGTTTTGCATTGGTTCAAGCGGTTTATTCTGATCGTGATGAGGTTCCTGCGTGTTGAGGTTTTCAACATTTGGGATATTCTCAAGAATTTCACTATGATTTTCTTGAGGTGGGGTTGATATAATATCTTGTCTTTGATGCATCTCATTGTCTTAAGGTGACCCTCTAAGAGTCATTTCCCCTCCCAATAGATCATCAAAAACTCCCACTGAGTTCTTGTCCACTCCATTAGACAATACCTCATCCTCCATGTTATCTTGTGGTTCTTGAATTTCTTCAAGATCTATTGTGTTGTAACCCTGTTCCTTGGAGACATAATTATCTTCAAGAAACGTCACATTTCTGGATATTATCACCTTGTGATCTCCAGGACAATAGAATTCATTTCCTTTGGTTTCTCTAGGATATCCCACAAAATAACATTTTTCACTTTTAGTTTCCAACTTATCAGTCATCATTTTCTTAACAAAAGCAGGACAACCCCAGGCCGCATATGGTTAAGACTCGGCTTTCTGCCACACCATAATTCATATGGTGTTTTCTCGACCGATTTAGAAGGAACTCTATTCAGAATATAAACTGCGATAAGTAAGGCATAACCCCAAAGAAATAAAGGGAGACTGGTGAAACTCATCATGGATCGAACCATATCTAATAAAATTCGATTTCTCCTTTCAGATACTCCATTCAACTGTGGTGTACCTGGAGGTGTCCAGTCTGACCGGATTCCATGTGATTTCAAGTAATCAAGAAAATCTCGGCTCAAGTATTCCCCTCCTCGATCTGATCGAAGAGTCTTAATACTTTTCCCAAGTTGTTTCTCAACTTCTAACTTAAACTCCTTAAATTTCTCGAAGGCCTCAGATTTGTGTTTCATCAGATACACATATCCATACCTTGAGAGATCATCAGTAAAAGTTATGAAGTACGAATATCCACCTCTTGCTTGAGTTGGGAACGGTCCACACACATCTGTGTGGATCAACTCAAGCACAATCTTGGCACATAGCCCTTTCCCAGAAAGTGGTTTACTTGTCATCTTTCCTTTGAGACAAGATTCGTAAGCACCATATGATTCGAAATCAAGTGATGTGAGATAGTCTAACTTTCTCAATCTTGCTATTCTTTTCTCATTGATATGACCAAGTCTACAGTGCCAAAGATAGGTTTTGTTATTCGTATTACTTAGCTTAGGTCGTTTGCTTTGTACATTGAGAATATTTTATTCACATTCAAGCATATATAAACCATTCGAAAGAGAGGCACTTCCATAAAACAATCCATTAAGCGAAAACAAGCATCTACTATTTGCAAAATGGAAGGAAAAACCTTGAATGTCTAACATTGGAATGGAAATAATATTCTTTGAAATTATAGGAACAAAATAACAATCATGTAAATCTAGTCTATATCCTGAAGGAAGATCTAATCTATAAGTCCCTACACATTCAGCAGCAACTCTTGCTCCATTTCCCATGCGTAAGTCGACCTCCCTAGGCCTCACTTTCCTGTTGTCACTTAGACCATGCACATTATTACAAATATGTGAGCCACAAGTTGTATCTAATACCCAGGATGGTGAATTGTTTATAGACATATTTATCTCAATGACAAACATACCTGAGCTCCCATTCAATGCACCTTGTGCTTTGAACTTTGGGCAGTCTCTCTTCCAGTGTCCCTTCTCGTGACAGAATAGACACTCATCCTTTGGCAGTTTCGGCTTCTTTTGAATCCCTCCACTCTTTGGCTTCAAGGCCACATTGCTAGATGCTTTCTTCTTCTTCTTCTGCTTATTCTTCCTTTTGGAAGAGTTCGCAGAAGAGCTCACCATGAGCACAGATTTGCCTTTAGAAGTGGAAGACTCATAGATCTTAAGCATGTTGTGAAGCTCAGGCAAAGTCACCTTCGTGTTGTTCATGTTGAAGTTCACTATGAAGTTTTCAAAAGAACTAGGAAGTGACTGCAAGATCAGATTAGTTGAGACACTTGAGGGTAACACCGTTCCAATCGATGTCAACCTCTCAATTAATCCAATCATCTTCAGTACATGCTCAGAAACCTGGGCCCCATTATGAAGTTTACACTTAAAGAGGTCACTGAGTATCTCATACTCCATTGTCTGAGCTTGTGAGGCGTATAGACTCTCCAAGTGTTTTATCATCTCATAAGGGAGCATGTGTTCATGTTGCCTATGCAGTTCGATACTCATCGAAGACAACATGACACACTGAGCCGACTTGGCATCCTCAACATGCTTCTTATGAGCATCTACGCCAAGCTTAGCATACTCAGGAGAAGTTTTGTCGGGGATGACACCGATTGGTTCATCCAAGACGTACTCAACCTTTTCTTGCCTTAGCACCAAGCGCAAGCAACGGAGCCAATCCGTAAAGTTGGACCCAGTCAACTTGTTTGATTACATCAAACATTTATAAGCCAAATTCGACATTTTTATCTGAACAGAAAATAATCAAACGGAAAAGTAAATTAGAATAAAGTAAATAAAGATCACATTCATATCACTAATCAAAACAAGGGTTTATTGTAATGACTAGCTCCCACTAATTTTAACATATTTTGCGTCCCCAAACGCAAAATACGAATTTATAATAATTATAAATCTTAGTGTTCCAAGATCCAAGTCTATATTACTGTAGTCTCTGCTTTGGCTGATGACTACAATAATATCACTAGGTAGGCCTCTAAGCCAATTGCAACAACAATTTTGCAATTCTTGGTTTATTAATCCAATTAATATCGCGTCCTTACACTATTTTGGTCGCTTTGGCGTCACAAAATAATTTAAGCAAGTCAATTCCATCACACGATGCCAACCATGCATCTATGATTGAGCCCGAGTCTTGTTGATTTAGAGTAAACACTTTGGTGTAAAACTCGTGGTCGAAAAGATTAGGAATCTCAAACAATTATGATGGACGACGCATTTTGTTTCTAAACAAGACTTGGTTTTTAGTGGGGAATTGTTATGTGATACTAATTGTTTAAATTTAATATCTAATATTAAATTATAACACAATTACTGGGTGCCGCCTACCCACGCATAAGAAATGCGGACCACACATATTGGGCGCCGCCTACCCATACATAATGTCGCGGACTACATGTATTGGGCGCCGCCTACCCAAACATAAAAGCGGTCTTAAATTACTATAATTTAAATTGAATAAGCATAAAATTAAATAATAGCTTATCACATAATATCAAATAAATGCTCAACGAATAAAATTATTAATCCAATTAAAATTTTATTCTTCAATTAAATGTGGATTAAAATTATTATTAATTCTAAATTAATATAAATATACATTCAATATTAATTCCAAATTAATATAAATATATAAGTCTAGTATTATTCTTTCAAAATTAATAATACTATCAACATTTATTAATCTAATTAATAAATTAATATTAGTCAATTAGATTAATATAAGTATAGTTTTAATGTTAATTCAAAATTAACATAAATGTATAAGTCTATTTTATTTGTAATTGGAACTTTGAATTAATCTAATTAATCAATCTAATTGAATTAATTAAATTAAAACAATTTTATTTTTTTTATGAACGGCCCAAACAGGCTGTCTTGGCCCAGCTACTGCTTAAGCAGCCCAGTCTTGGGCTGATCTTACATATGGGCCCAAATCCGCGGCCCAGTCCAGAAGGGTCCTAGCCCAGTTTTGTCCTAGCCCAGATTTGACACAAAACCGGCCCAGCCCAGAATTCTTTAGGGTTTGGGCTAGGGACAATAGTCAGCGCCGCCATATCCCCGTCGTCGCCACTAGTAGCCACCGCCGGCCGCCACCGACCGGACGCGCATCTCCAGCATCAGCAATAGCACGGGACCAACGCTGCCGCCACCACCATCACAACAGTAGTGCAGCGGTCGAACCATTCGCCGACTCGCCGGGCCATCTGCTGTAGAACGAACGGTCGCCGGAACCAGCTGACCATCCCCTCCGTTGGACCACGCAGCAACAGCGATGATAGCCGCCGCCGCCCTTGTCGACGTTCGACTCGCAGCAGCAGCCAAAACGCTGCCGCCGCAGCCGTCGTCTGTCGTGTTGTGCAGTAGCTTTCAGTCGCTCCGCCACCCTCCCGCGTAGCGACGACGCTCGCCGCCGCCATGCCGACAGACGGGAAGTAGACGGGTTAGTACGACAGATTTTACTAGTTTCAAAATTTGAGTTTTGCATACTCAGGTTTCAGAAACCAGAATCATACAAAATTAGTTTTCAAAATCAGTTTGACATAAATTTTGTTTGAAACCCAGATTTACAATTTTGTTTTGAGAACTGTATACCATATATATCAAAATTTGCGAAATTATTTCAAAACAAATTGTAATTGTATCAATTATCAAATATTAATCCACAATCAATTTGGAGTTTTAATCAATTATAAATCGAGCCCCGGGCTCTGATACCACTGTTAGTGATTCTCGATTCCATCTAATGTACGCAGCGGAATAAGTAATCGAGAATATTGATCGTGATTTATAACTGATATACACGTTGAGCATAAATTACGCTAAAGTTGGAACAACTTAATTGTTGCGTAATTGATCGGACTGAATTGCGTGATTGATTCACCACTTCAGGTATCCACGCGTATATATCGTCCGCCGCAGGAACTATACTCGGTACAATTGTTCAATAATTGATCGCTAGGAAATCCCTTATTGAACTATATGGTGTTTCTGTCTGACAAGATTGATTATCCCTACAATAGGGAATAGACATATATATAGCGCATACACCCTAGGTATATGGGCCTAATATTCTGGTCTGCTATAATTAATTAATTAGTATAACCTATTAATTAATTAAAGTCCATATCCTAATCTAGTCCATTACTTTCATAAAAACTCTTTAGTTCTGTTCTAATTTGAAGCTAACATTATTTCATAATTCAAAATATTCAAAACTCTATAAGATGATGAATATAAATATGCAGTATTATAGGGAGAGTTAGAAATATAAAAAGTCTCTTAATTTTTATATTCAAATGAAAAAAACATTTAATGTTTTTACATTACGTAGTTACCCTTAAATTTAATTCTATTAAGGACATATTAGGCATAATAGAAAATGGACGGATCAAAACATTCATACTTTTATAATAGACGGCGGCTATTCTCAGCCCACAAAATTTCTTAACGTAACTCACTTCTCAATGCAGCTCACTCTTGTTTAAAATTCAGTATAAATTTCTTGATACAACCCTGTAATTACCAATTATTCCTTTTTATTTATCAAATTAAATTAAATAGTTCAAATTAAAATACTAAAAAAATACGCAAAATTTATGCATCTTCTACAAACTCATTTATTTACTGTCTTCTTTATCCAATTAAGTTATTGATATCTTTGTTCTCAATGAATTTGAATAGAAGTTGTAAGTCTATGAATCTTTTAAAATACAGCATAATGCATTTTTCTTTTCGTCTTTTCCAGATTCTATGGAAGTTATGGATTTTCTTTTTCAAGATAACAAATGGGTTTTATTTTTATCAGACGAAAATGTTTTATTGTGTTCTTCAAAACAAAAAGGAAAAAATAATTCTCCATGAATGCACTTGTCAATCTTAAAATTCTAACTAGAGGTGGGTTATCAATTATCATTGGGGAAATCACTTTGTTTTTATTTCTTATTATGATCTTTATTCTAAGATTAAATATCTATGATAAATGATTATTTATACTCTCCATTTGATGGAAAAAAAAAAAAGGGTTTAATGAGTTCTTTAAAAAAAGGGGTTTAATTGATTATGTTATTTTTTTTTTTTAACGGTGATCTAGTGCATGTTTTGTTGGAGATGGTGGTGGCTGAGGTACTATTGGCTGAGGATAGTGGCAGGAGTTAGTGGCTGGGAGAGTAAAAAAGTGATGTTTGTTTGGATGATTGAGGTAGTGGTTATAGTATAGGATATAATTTTCCATTGTAAAATATGATGTGATGTGTGTAAGAGTTTATTAATAATGATTGATTTTATGATTAAAGTGTTATTGAAATTTACGATGGTTAAGTCAACCTGTATAAACAAACATAAGGAGGGGTTGGGACAATCCCAACTAAACATGATGGGTTGTCCCAACCCCAGCCAAACATACCCCTAGTTTTTAACTAATAGTATTTTAAGTTATTAAATTAATGGGTTGCGTTAAGAAATTTTATGGGTTGTAAATAACCTCCGTCTTTATAATATGGTATAGATATAGATATGAATATTTGAATCCAAAACTATTTATTCACCTAACAATTCAGCTAAACTCCTTCATTCGATCCGAATGCGAAAAATCTGAATTAGTGATCCGAATAACTAAATGGTCAGGTTGAATCAAATCCAAATCATGAACACTACTTTGAGATGGGTCATCATTGGAATATGAAGTTGAAAATAGAGACGCTTTAATGAGTTTAGTTTAGTTTAGTTTAGTTTAGTGGATGTTAGGTTGAACAGAGGACGCCGGAAGAGCATAACTCAATTCTCTAACATTGAAAATAATAAATATTTAAAGGCCCGCTTGATTGACGAGTTTAGGGGTAGGGAATATGAATGAATGATGACTCATTTTTATTTATGGTGCTTGGTAAATAATGAATAAGTTAATCAATACCTCATTTTATTAACGGATCGCCCCACATTATTCCATAGTACAATTGACCTCTCATTAATACTCATTATCATTGTCATTGATGATTTATAATCAAGTGATGATTTACAACCAAATCGGTCCTAAATACTACTCCCTCCGTCCCAAATGAACTTGCATAGGGGGGTTGACACATATATTAAGAAAAGTTATTTTTTCGGAATTTTGTTGACTTTTCAAAGGTGGATTGGAGGTGGAGATTGTGTTATAACTTTCCTTATTAGGAAGTGTACAAGTTTGCTTGGGACGACCGAATTCGAAAAGTGTGCAAGTTCATTCGGGACGGAGGGAGTACTATGAAACAAAACATGTGCTTGAGATTTCAAGTTTAATTTCCGACAGTCCCCTGTGTATTATTGTAACTCTTTTATCTAAATATAAATAAATATATGGCTGATCATTTTTACCCTAACTTACATATAACTAGGTATGGGATCTTCACAACTAATTTCCTTAAATTTCCTGAATATTTTAATCATTGCTATATATTATTAACACTTTCCATAACTATAGAGTTAGTATTGGGAAAAAAGTGGTAAAAAAGCTAAAACGACAACTATTTACAAACAAAACAAATAAACTAGAATGACAATTAAAAAAAAAAGGAAGGACGTATACTAGAATTTCCCATCGTGCGATGCACGGTTTGAAATATATTATTTATAAGAAAAAGAAAAATTGAATAATCGAACAAAACATTTAAATAACTTATTTTTTGTTAAATAAAAGAATATTAAATTATCTAAAAACTTTCAATTTCATTGATAATTATTATTTAATTTATACTCATCTCCAATGCAAATAGTTCAACTCACAATACCTATTTAAATCTAAGCACAATAATCGACCAACAAACAATTGTTTATTTTATATTTAATATATTAGATCAAAATATTCAATATCTGTATCGAATTAAATATTAAAATAGATGAGTTCTTTTTATATAATGCAAATAAAAGAAATGAATCAAAAAAATATTAGTGCCATTAGGATGTGGAAAAATCAAAGCATTTGTGAGAAATAGTTAGTTTTTACTATTTTTAAACAGTTTTAATATTTTAAGAAGAAAATATATATGGATTTGTTCATAAAATAAAATAAAAAGGTTTATTAAATAAAAAATAGCGAATATTTTTAAAAAATAGTTAATTAGTATTTATAAAAAAAAATTCTTAATATTTTTTTTTTTTTTTTTTGTAAGTTAGACCCATCAAATGATTCAACTCATATTACATAAACAAAGCTAACCTAAATAATCGACAAACAATTGAATTTTTTTAATATAATCTATTTTATAATATGCAATTTAGATGTCAAATCAAATGTCATAAAATGCCAACAAAATTTAAATTTAGAACTAATTTTGAAAGATTTACCATATATATTCAAATCTCTATCATTTGTACATAGGTCTCTTACATTTTTTTATTTATTTTTAAATCTACTCTTACTATTTTTTTTTAAAATGAACAAGAAAATATGGCTATGTTTGGTTGTGTTTGGCCCAATGCAAAATCGATTGGGCTAACCCAACCAAATGTTTAGTTGGCCTGTTGTGGGAAGTCGTCCACTGTTTAGGGTTTGGGGGGACATAAAAGCCTACCCCCCTTCCCCCCTCCCCCCCCCTCTTATTTCAGCCGCTGCTTCTTACACTCCCACAGTCCCACTCACTTTACTCACATGATGAGAGAGAAAGGGGATGTGACTGCCCCTTCCTCTCCACCGTTTCACCTCTGATTTTTTCCTCTCTCTCTTCTGTGTTTAAGATCTGCGCTCATAATATTCACAACACAAAATCGAGCTCAGATCTTCTGTTATTGTGTTGTGAAATCAGTAGATCAATAGATGGGTCCTCCAGACCTTTTTGGGGGAAATTTAAGGACCCAACGGCTATCTTGACCAACCCACTCTCTGATCTTGAATGCTTTGTTTATGCTTTGCTGGTTAATTTCTGCATTTGCAGAGATTCTCTGCTTCTTTTACTATTTCGCCTTGGTCATTGATTTTCAGATTGACTAGCTCTGTGTCTCTATTTAAATTGTACTGTTGTGTATTGTAATTTCTTAGCTGCTAGCATTAAGGTTTCCTGTATTAGTTTTGTAGATATAAAAGCATGTCGGATGTTGAATCTTCATTTGCTTATAATTTATACAATCTCCGGAAAAGAAAGAAAAAAACGATCCCACCCCACACTTTGCATAAACTATGCACAGTCCCCTTAGTTTGGCCATACTCGCTCCGAATTAGGAAGAGGAAGGATTGTACCTCCTTTTGTTGTGTTTTGCTTAAATCGGACTCCAGTTCCGAAGACTCTCCCCTTTCCCGAAATAAGGTGCCCAGAGTTCTGAATATTTTCCCCTTTTTTTTTTTGTGAAATGTTGTGCCTTTGTTTGAAGATGCATGTCTATTTTTGAAGATGTTGTTTTATGTGATTTGCTGTTTTTATTAGGTAGCTGTTGCAGATGCATGTTTATTTTGGTCACTTGTGGTTTTCTGGGTATTGTCTTAAATATGTGGATTCTGGTGTTTTTCTGGAATATATGGCCTTTCAAAGGCACTTAAAACCGGTGTGTTTTCTTGTTAATTTGTTCGATTATGGTCGTTGGTGCATTATTAGTAAAAGCATAACTAGTGGTCCACCATAAATGGGATTCTTACACCCCGTGAGTGTACAGAGTAAAACTGTTTCCCGAGGCCCGTCCATTTGTTATGTTTTAACTTAGGATTAGACATTTATTTATTGTGTTCGGTTAACACTCACAGGCTCCACAGCTAAGTCTTCAAGTCTAATGTGTGTAATATGTTGTCTTTTGCCTTGCTGATATTCCTGTTGTTATTTGATGGTCTGTTATGATGGTTATTTGGGATGTAATTTGTGATTCATACTGATCTATTGGCGTAAGTCTAGTTATTTGCCTGTAATTGATGTTGTAAGATTGCGTATCGTGGAGTCTAACAACGAATGCGTTGCTCTTTATTAATCTTTGTAGCTAATTAATTGTTACAAAGAAAAAACGAGTAGTCCAACATAATCCTAAGTTAGGGAAAAAAAAAAAAAACATTCAAGGCTTGGATAGAAATTTTACTCCTTTTTTTTTGTCTTAGACGGGCTGTTTTTTTTTATGCCATTTAGATCTAAGGGCCATTTTGTATATTGTAAATTTTTTGGTGGTTGCACATCTTTAATTTTTTGTGTAGTACTTCAATTTTTAAAAGTTTTTTATATTGAATTTAATAATGTCCATTTAAAATATCCCTTCAATGAATACAATTTAAGTTATTTGTTTTTATCCATTTTATTTAATAACAATTTTTTTATATATCTCAATCCATTAAAAAAAAAAACTACTAGACTAGTTATTCATTGACACCTTATAAATAGAATACATAAATCGCAAGGACAATTTAGGATATTCTTGGGAGGGTGTTGCCAACTCATATTTTGACAATTAAATATGACACAATATCGAAAGGATTTAAAAATCGGGATCCAAATTAAATTATGCTATGGCTGTACAACTTACATTTTGCAAATTACGCAATTTAATGAACTCAATGCACAATAATTATGATCGGTTTTCGGTTGGTCTTGGCACAAAATTGGAACTAAACACAAATGAATGTATAGTAAATTCAAAATATGAATTAAATTCTTAAGTCCAGAATTTTACATGGCACTTGCCTACACCTATTTAGTGGGAGTAAATTTTTCACTTAAATTTGTCAATTTATGAAGATAATTAAATACTACATTTTAAAGGAACTAAAAAAAAGGTAAGTTATTTTTTCTAACTTTAAACTACCTAGAATAGTGATTTTACAAAAAAAGAAAAAGAAAAAAAAAACAATACTAATTTTTTCACTGAAATCAAATTACCTAAGAGATGATCCGCGAACAATCATAAATAGACCAAATAGCATACGATGAGTATGGTCGCAAATGTCTTTCAGGCTTGATTAAATATTCCAATTAAAACACATACGAACAAATTTTAAGAGTACTTGGAAATTACTTCATAATTTTAGTAGTATGATGCAAAATTAGCATACAAATGCCCATCTTTGAGGTAAAATTATGAATAAATTTTTAGTTTACAATCGTATAGGGATCTTGATCGTGTAAATTAATATACCATATATAGTTTATTGCCTCAAAGGTTAAGCTGGTAAATATTTGCTCAACTAAATTTTGAAAAGGAAACGATTAAAAAAACAATATGCGATATGGGTATAAAGACAATATTAGCACTTTTTTATAACTTCAAACAATTTATTGTACTTTTTTTAGAATGTAAACAATAGTACTAATTTTAGGATTGTAGGTCGAAATTAAAGTTGTGCGAACTGCCAAGTAACCATTAGCACTCCCAAAATGAATGGGTCTTACCTTTTGATTAATTAGGTAACCAAGGGATTTGTAATTTAGTTTACTCTACAATGTATGTTTGATTTAAATGAAATGATTCCTAAAAAAATAGCGGGTTGTGCACATGTCGATCTAGGACATACGTAAATAATATTTATATAAATTATTAGAATTATAAGCGGCAAGATTCCCTTCGTAGATGTCTAGAACTGGTGGACGTAGTGGACAGAGGCATACTCATTCCACTGTGGAACGAGCTAGTTGGACCCGTTAGACCAAGCACCAATTCATCACTCTCTGTCACGCCGAGTTTCACCTGGGAGGGTACATGACGCAAACCTTCTCGATCCCCTCACTGAATAAGATTTGTAATGGGTTGAATGAAAATAAGGTTGGTATGTCTGAGTACCGAGTCGATCAACTGTAGAGCAAACTGAAGAACTATAAGCGTGTTTATAGGATCCTTCACGATAATAAGGACATATCTGGCGCCGGTTGGGACGAAACGCGCGAAACTATTACCGGCGCGGATGATTTCATGGAAGCTATTTACCCAGTATGTTACCACCGCACTTAACATAATCGTTCCAAATTCCTTTTTATTTATCAAAGACTTTTAAGTAACCCTTTTCATAAAACTTGTAGCAAGCAACCGATTACCGCACACTAATCACCCATGGCTGTCCCAATTATGAACTTTGCCATGTTATGTGGCACAACAGCCAGGCCACTGGCTCAAAAGCCCTTTCATCAGGGGCCAGATTAGCTGGGAGGAGTGGAGGCTCGAATAGTTCAGGCCAGCGTAGGAGCTATGACACGTTCACTTTTCTCAATGACGGCGCTAATGGTAGTGGTGAAGGTGGGAGTCGTCAGAAGAATCGTCGTTCGACCGCTAATGACGAGTGGGATGCCAGGATTGCCTCTGTCCAAAATTGGGACACATACGTGCGCCGTCGTGATGCTAGTCAACCAACAACCCAACTTGAGGCAGCTGGCCCTGTTTTTGAAGAGGTGATCGAAATGGACCTCCCAGAACGAGTGAAATTGGTTGGTTGTGACGCCCTTCGTGATCTTATGACGCGCCAGCTATTTCAGGCTTTCACCCCGACTCTTAAGCGAGCGTGGCTGATCGGTTTAGTTTAGGGTCTTGCTGATTGTTTTAGGACCCCGTCTTCAGTATTTCTGTTCACATTGACTTTAAGATTGTCTTTTCTTGACTTCGCTCCTATTGTCTGTACTTGTCGCATTATTGATGTAACATCTTTTCAATTCCCCCATTCACGGATAATGCTAGTATTCGATAATTTATGGTTCATTAATGTATTTGCCTGTATTTGGAACTATTACATCATTGATTGAGTTTAGCATTCCAATTATACGTACTAATTTGCTCGGTGCGATGATAAATTTACATCAATATTCTTCAATTAGTAGGCGTCATGACTAGTTCTTCTGAGGACGAACTGCATTTCGAGAACAGCGGAGAAGAAATGAATGCAGAGTACGATTTGATGGCCGATTACTTCTACAATGTGTTGTTGGTGTCGCACAAACGTACTGGGTCATGTACGAAGAACAATTTCGCGTTACAGGGAAGGGATTGGATGGCTGAAATCCTTATGACTGATAACCGTGCCAGGTTCTATTATAATGTAAGGATGTCACGTCCATGTTTTTTTGGGTTAGTGAATATGCTACGAGATCGTGGGTTCATTTGGGAAGATCACAGAACCCGATTGAGCTGTCCGGAGTCTGTCTTATTTTTATACGAACCGCTTGTATGCACCTCTGTATGCGTGACACTGAGGAACGCATCCAGCACTCGACCCACACCATCAGTATGCACTTCCACTGCGTTCGTAATGCACTACAAGTACTAGCGGCCGAACTTATAGTGGGGCCGGACTTTACAAGATTTCCTGAATGTTACTCAATGATACAAAAGTATTTCTGTACTTTGAGGTAACCCTGAACACCCACGTTACCTTTTAGGCTAATTAGTAATTTGTATAGACGTTTCCTATGTTGATTAATTACAATTTAGCAATTTTACATTTTAACGTCAGAGCCTCATTCACAGCATTGTGTTGTAGCACTTGATGGTACCGTTATCCCTCATTTGTCCTGGCGAGTGATCAGACAGCGTATTGTTCACGAAAGAGGACAACTGTTCAAAACATACTTGTTGTTGTTGACTTTGAAATAAAGTTCACGTATGTGTGTGCTGGTTGGGAAGGTTGTGCACACGATGCCCGCGTACTAATGCAAGCAGTGATGAATGATGACTACTTTACTTATCCACCCGATGGTAACTGAAAAAACTTATGACAAATTAATATGTAAAAGGTTTAATTTCGTAAATTCGTCCCCCAGCTATAGCTCCTGATCAAATATTCAATGCAGGTCGATATTTCCTAGTCGACGCTGGGTATACTAATTACGACAATTTTCTAGCCCCGTATAGGGGAACTTGATATAATCTTCCTGAATTCAACAATACTGGAATCCAACCATCTGATCCAAAAGAATTGTTTAACCATCGACATTCGCAACTCTAAAATTGTGTTGAGCGGGCATTTGGAATCCTCAAGAGTTGATTTCCCATCCTTCGGCACAGTATGTCAAGCTTCAAAATTAGGGACCAAAAAAAGATTGTCATGGCTTGCTGTGCTTTGCATAATTGGATCAAGCTATCTGGACACCCTGATGATCTTTTCCAAGGAGGTCCTGTGCATTTTGAGGCAAACTCACTTATCTTTTCCGAGAGGCGACTCCCTACTCAACAAGCAGTTGTGGCCCAAGGAGGACTACGTGATGCCATCGCGAATGCGAAGGAGGGAATTAGTGGGTGGCCAATAAGTCATTTTATTTATCTTCGTAGTATGGTACTTTGTGTTAAACAATCTTATAATTAGTGGGACATGCGGGGAGCCTTTTACCTTTTAAGAATGTGTCCTGATTTTATATTATGTTGAAACAGATACTATTTGTTAAGTTTTTAAGTTATTTGGCTTTATCCAATCGTAACAGACATTCAATGCTTATATGTATATTTACCTTCTTGCGTTAGTCCCTACTCAACACGTTCGAACTTTTAATCCGAATGTTAAATTGACATGGTTGACATTAATATGTACATAAAATTAATAACTACTTCGTCCTTTTTGTACATAACAAATGTCCGTTCGGTTATGTTAATGGTGTTATTACTGTGTTCAGAAAATATGTATAGGCCACGACTTGCTGACAGGGCTACATGGACGTTGGAGAATGAGGCAACGTTCTTATACATACAGTATTGTGACTTCGTGGATGAGATTCCCCTTAGACTACACTTTAGTGATCAGGCACTGATCAATGTTGGGGCATGCTTAAACGCCTTCACTCCCGAGCCGTTTGTCTACCGACTAAGACATATGTAAACCAAGTTCAAATCGATTAGGCGTGCATGGCAGTTGCTATACGAAGTGAGACATTTTAGTGGATTGAGCTGGGACCAAAATCTTGAGACTGTGGTAGGAGGTAGCGATGTGCTGGATCACATCGTTCAGGTAAAAAAGCAATTTGTATTCTATTTACACCTATTAACTTTTGTCTTCAACGCTTATATCTAAATGCACTGATTTTTCTGACTGCAGGCCCGACCCGATGGTCGTCAAATACTTAATCAAGGCCAGTCATGCTTCAATATGTGCATAGACATGTTCACAGCCTTGGAACACCTAGTGATGGATCCAGACTTCCTACATTGTGTGAATGTAGTCCGGACGATGCACGGAGTGGAGGTAATCTTGAAGGTAGTGGCGATTTGACGTCTGAAGATGCCTCCAAACACCGATGTATTCCTGGTTCTGACCTCTACGGAAAGACAAAATTGGGTACTGGCGAACGAGTAGTTCATGTGTCGAACTATAATACAGGCTCAAAATGTTAAATCGAGTGGCTTTCATACATATCCCTCTCAATTTGAAGAACTCCTTTTTTCTTGAGGTTGACGTTGAAACATTTGACAATATTAAGCGCGGAATTAAGACTACAATTGCTATTATCAATTTGTTTGAGTGTTGAGCTCTTTTACTAATTATTGTGTTTACTGTTCACATTTATTACATATCATCATAGGAGGAAAACTTGATATTCGCGAGGCTCCCCAATATAACCGAAATAATATTAGGTATCATCCAAACTTTAATGGACAAGCTAGTTAAATAACTCTTGTATAGTGTTATAATTAGTTATTACAATTTAAATAGTTTTTTTAATTTTTTTATAATAAAGTAATCGAATTTATGATATATTCTAAATGCGAAATCGATGGTACCCTAATATAAAGTACTTTCTTTTCCGAATTTGTAAATAATATTAATTAAAAATTTAATTCAAGAACCCATTCTTGGAATTTAAATTTAGTAAATATTAGACATAAATAATATCTCTTTCGAAAAGTAATACGAAAAAAAAAAAGCCAAAAAAAATTAAAATAAATCATTTCATTTTTTCTACACGTTTTGAAATATTTAATAAATTAATTACCACAAAGATTATTATCCATCACACTAATCTTTTCCAATAAAGTAAATAATATTAATTAAAAAATTATTTCAAGAACCCATTTTTGTAATTCAAATTTAGTAAATATTAGAAAAAACATCAATAATAATTTTACCTCAAAAAAAAATACGAAAAAAAAACTTGGAAAAAATTAAAATAATTAATTTTTTTTTTCTACAAGTTTTTATATGTTTAATAAATTAATTACCACAAAAATTATTTTCCCTCACATTAATTTTTTTCCAAGAAAGTAAATAATATTAAGTAAAAATTTATTTCAAGAACACATTCTAGTAATTCAAATTTAGTAAATATTAGAACAATTATAAATAATATTTTTCTGGAAAAGCAATGAAAATAAATTTAAAAAAAAAAAACTGAAAACATTTAAAATAAGTCAAATTATTTTTTCTCACGTTTTTATATATTTAATAAATTAATTACCACAAAAATTATTTTCCCTCACATTAATATTAATTATACAATATACATTTAAATATTAAAAACTATCAAATATAAATAACAACTAAACATCACCTATCAACAATCATACGCATAATCATTCAATCACAATTCACAATACTACTTTAATCATTAAACTAATCATAAATAACTACCTCTTACACACTTCACATCACCAACAACAATTAATTAATATATCTAACACTACAACCACTACCCCAATCACCTAAATAAACATAACATTTTACAATCCCAACCACCTATTCCAGCCATTTGCCCCAATCAACAGTGTCCTAGTCATCCCTAGCCCCAACCAAACATCTCATATGTTTAATTTTTTCTTTTTTTAATAAATGATTCTATTTTATTACTCCCTCCGTCCCAGCTAATTTTGCAAGATTGATCGGACACGGATGTTAAGAAAAAATAGATTTTGGAGAATCTTTGATTCTTTCAAAAATGAAAATTGAGGATGGAGATTTTGAGGGTGAAACTTATGAGAAATTTTTTCTTTTTAAAAATGTGTAAAATTAAGTAGAACGAATTCAAAAGAAAAATATACAAATTTAAATGGGACAAAAGAAGTATATAGTAAGATAATATAATTTTATAATTTGTAGCATCCTCTAGAATGAATTTCTAGAGGACAAAATACTAGTCAACCTTACTTTTGCACAAACTACTAAAAACACTTCCTACGCTCGTATTTTTGAACTTCATGTTGCTTTCTCTTCTACATCTACTTTTAACCCTCCTCACCCCACCCTCCCCTTTTTTTCAGAACCACCTACTGCCGAGGCCCACACTGATATTTAGGACTGCTATGTTACAATTTATTAATGACAATAGTAATGTGGGTAAACGAGGGATCAATTATACGAAGAAATAATATTAGAGGAATTATTAATAAAATATGATATTGATTAATTTATTCATTATGTATCAAACAACATAAATAAAAATTGTCTTCATTCAATCTCATTCCTTATTCCTAAATCCCCCAATTAAACGAATCCTTAATGTGAATGGGGTTTTAATATAATTTTTGTAACTTATACGATAATTTTATTACTTTTGTAAATATATAATAATTTTAGCTTTCTTTGTAATGATCTAACCGTAGGTGGTCGTCGGACAAAATTATCGAATTTTAAAAGTGAACAGATAAATTTCACAAACCCAAACAAAGCGGTCGAAAAACAAAATAGGTAACTTAGGGGACAGGAAATATTATTGTTTACTTTACATATATAATAGCGTGTGATCTTATTATTATTAATTTTTTCCCGTTAATTAAGTTAGAGTATAACATGAGAAGTAATTTTGATAAATGGTTAGGGATTAAGTATCACCGACTTCATCCTTCCTAAGATTTGTACTTAAAAGAAGTTAGAGCATAGCTAATTTCAGCAACCTTACTAAACTATCAGCGTTTTTGCACGTAAACCACTAAACTTTTTTTGTGACATCGATACATATAAGTTATACGGGGTTTGACATAAACCACCAAACTTATTTTCCGATATTTTTTTCATTGGAATTCCGCCTGTGACTTGCGCTTGATAAGCTTTTAAGGGTTTTTTTTTTTTTTTTTTTAAGTATATCGAAAGTGTAAAATTTATTTACATCTTTCTTCTCCCTAATAATTCGTTTGAATCACCAACGGTTTCTACCCCAATATCTAGAACTTTCATTGTTGCAAATGAGCGACTCTTCTACCTACTAAAACGTCTATTTGGACAAAAAAAGACTCTTAAAAGTTTATCACGCGAAAGTCACATGCGAAATTCCAGCGAAAAATGATCGCAAAATAAGTTTTGTGATTTATCTGTCAAATCCCGTATAGTTTATATGGATCGATGCCTCAAAAAAAATTTAGTGATTTATTTGCACAAACGCTAATAGTTTGGTGTGATTGCTGAAATTAACCATTTTAACAAATATAAACATATATTTAAGTTCAGGGGAATTCTATTCGCACCATAGAAAACTCTCTCTACACCACATTTTAGTGAATAGACTAAAATGTTATTTTATTTATCTTCTTTTCTTCGAAATAATTTATGTAGAAAAATTAACTATATTCCCTCATAATTTAAATTTTTAAATAAATTATACATCTTAGAATCCTAATTCATCAATTTATTCCGCCAAAGTTACGTACAAAATTATAAATTCGCAAAAAAAAATATAATCACAGAAGAAGGGATGTCTACAAATGCGAACAAATTTGTAGACAAGCCGTTTATTCAATGCTTTGTTGAACTCTTTCAAATGAATGGTACAGAAGCCGTCAGTCTCGAAGGCTGATGAAATAAAGTGATATGAAAAGTAAATTGTGATAAGAAATACCAATACTAAAATGGAATACTTGGTTTGTGATGTAATGGCATGTGCCACGTTCGATGGAGCACATTCACGGATGGAACATCCAAAAATGTATTTTAGTTTAAGGATATAATAAGGTAGGATGTGTATTGGAAATTGTAAAAGGTGTGTTGAAAATTGTAAAAGGTGGGTTGGAAATTGTAAAATGAGATGTAGGTAATAGGGTGTGGATGTGGAGGGATGGACCATCCGATGTAAAGTGAAATACAATGCGGACGAGCCATGTCCAATCCAGATGGCACCATACCAATACAAGTATCCCCTTAGATATGGTTGGCTTTTAAATGAAAAAATGGATTACAGAAAGAGTATATGTCGCAATAATTGATATATCAAGACGCAAAAATTATAAGTATATGATTTCTAAATTTAACTTTTATTAAAATATAACAACATTTATAAGATATTATTAAATAATTGTTAATTAATGATAAAATATATTAAATAATAAATGAAAACTAATACTATCTCCTTGTTTTTAGTTGTTCATTTAGATTTTGTATTTTGTTTTTAAATAGTTGTTCTTTTAATTTTTTTTCCCACATTTTTTCCAAATATTACCCTCATGATAAAGGAAAGAGGAAGATAATTAAGGAATTTGATATTAGAGATAAAATTTAAATGAGGTTATACTAATCCATTTTTCTCCTGCCTTGATTTTCTTTATTCAATACTAAAAGAACAATTAAAAATAAATGAAGGTAGTATTAAAATTAAATTAGTTCGTCCGCTTTCAAAATAAATTAATTCATAAATAAACATAGCCTTAAAATCAATTGTTTACAAGAATTTTGAAGCATTTATAAGCTGCCAAAATTCTTGGGGAACACCCCTGAATAAGGGTGCACATCACATGTGATGTGAAGGTTGTGGTGGTTGGCCCACATTAAATGTATGTTTCCTGATATAATAATGTCATATTTGAGGTGGATCCAATAAATAAATATCTTTTTTCAATGTCTAAAAAAGATAGTCTTTTCTTTATTAAGGGTATAACAAATGCCTATTTAATACTCTTTTCATTCTATATTAATTGACGTTTTAGAATGAAAGAGAAGAATTAAGAATTGAATATTATGATAAATATACACTCAGCTAAAGATTTGATCAAATCAAAATATCTCTGATAGATTGAATAATAAAGATATTTTGGGATTGAGTTCAGGGAAAAAGTTGGTAGAATTGATGAAAAATATGTAAAACGTCAATTAATTGAAAAAATGAAAAATATCCTAAAACGTCAATTAATATGCAACGGAGGAAGTATATCATTTGTATTGAAATATTAGTAATTATTTATATTTAGTATTCCTTCATTCTTCATATTGAATAAGGGTATGATAGAAATGTTTATATCTAATAAATAATTTTTCTTAATATGCATAAAAATTGTAAGTAGACTATTTTTGTAGAACATGAGGAGTAATACATATATATATATACACACACATACATATATTTTCCTTTTAAGGAACAAGGGGTAAGATTGAAAATAATCGGGAAAAGTTGAGATATTTTCAATTTTGGGCTCATTTAGTAGTATTATTAAGATAAGAGGTGAGTAGTTGCGCTTACTTATACCTTTGATAATCCATATAACAGTCTAGGTAATGAAAAAGAAAAAAGAAAAGAAAAATACACTTATGTCCTCCATTTAAAAACATTACATGTTATCAATGTTACTGTATTAGGATGTACTCCCTCCGTCCCGGTTTATCTTGCACAGGGGGGGTCGGCACGAGTATTAAGAAAAGTTGCTTTTTGGTTGTTTGTTGACTTTTCAAAGGTAAATTGAGGGTGGAGATTGAGAGTGAAGATTTTGAGGGTGGAGATTATGTTATAACTTTCCTTTTCTAGGCTGTGTAAGATAAGGTGTGACGGCCATTTAAGGAAAGTGTGCAAGATAAGGTGGGACGGAGGGAGTAATAATTATATGACTAATTTGGCCAAATGAAAAAAATAAAAATGTAACGATAAAATACGATGGAATCTTACTTTAGTGAAGGACTTTACTAAAAGCTACCAAACAATAATCAATGCATGATGATATCACTATTTAATCCAAATTTCATTTATAATATGACAATGAGTGAAGGAAGCCTTTGAGCCAAATTTCTATTCCAAATTCCACCATGCATTTTCCCTGACTTTGAGAACTATTGAAAACTCGAAGATGGACCATCTTATTGTTTTTGTAAAGAAAATTTTCTCTACTCTTCTTTTTAAGAAAGTTACTCCTAATATCATAACAATGAACATCTACCCGCAAGATTAATGAATCTTGGTAGTAAACAGTAACTTCTTATAGACTTATTATGCTTTTTCTTGTAAATGCTTTTCAATTGGTGCAATTTGTAAATAAAAAGTTCTAATTTTGCTGGACTTTCTAGTAAATAGGTCAAACTTCACAGATAATTTTAAACTAATTCATCCCTAGGTGCACTAAAAGCCAATTCCTAGGGTGGAAATACTAGTCATTCACAAATTTCAAGAAATACACTCGTCTACATTTATGTGTATAGAATTCATGCTACTTGCTTTTTATTTCCCGTCTCATTTCCACTCCAAATTAAGGTTCAATGAATTTAAGTCAAAATGCTTAAAACCATTCAAGATTTCTTCTTATGACTAATATGAACACATAAATAAAAGTGGATTCATTCACTTAACCAAAATTATATCTAAAATCTAAATATACGATCTTCTCTTGTAACCGTTTCCCCTTCTCCTTAGGCCTTGCCTTGTGGTTTCTAATATATTTTCTAAATGGAAGTTATTTTATTTTCTTGGGCAGTCAAGTCATTTTGCCAGACGAATTGGTCCTCCTCTCGCTAATTTCATCAATATTATAAACGTGTGTCAATTAAAACTACTTTTAAAATATTTGAGTTCTTAAAGACCAAGTGTGCTATGTAACTTTCACATATATTAACATTTAGGTTGTTTAAAGTGAAGAGTGCTGAGTTAAACTTGAGTGAGGAAATTAATTGTGTGCTTTATTATGATTTGCCCCTAAATCTACTGAGAAAAATAAAAAACAAACACACTCCTAAAATATGATGATATTAATTGAATAGTAACACTAAAGAATGAAACAATAGCCATTTTTATTTTACATATCCAAAAATACTTGTTTATACTTCAGCGTACATAATTCATGCTACTTATTTTTCACCTTTAAGACGGTCAACATAAATCAACCATCAAAATATAAATCTTATATCAGTAATAATAATGTAATATACATTTTCTCTACTTATAAAGGTAAAATCCAATCCAATATCCAATAATGATAAAAAACGTGATTAAAAAGAAAAAAGCATTCGATGTTCTAAATCTTAATTTATTTTTCCATTGCTTGTGTTTGGGAGTTGGCGCGTGGGTTTAAATTGGTGTGATACGTGATATTTTCTGTTCGCTTGTCATTCTGCTGAGTGAGTGCTGGGGAGGAATCTCTTCTTTTCTCTTTCTCATCCTCTCCCAAAATTCACCACTCAATTTTCACATTTCTTTACGTTGATTTCAGTTACAGGTGACTGAATCTGTTCCATCTGTTGATCAGCGGTTCTTTTTCTGTTTCTGTATTCTCTCTCTGTTTTTCTTCCCCGTTCGGATTTCAGTTATTTCATTAATGTGGCTTCATCTACCTTTATTAATTTACCCGTTGATCATTAGTTTTTTCTTTTTCAGAAAATTGCGACTCTCTAGTCTTTGATGAAAGATGGATTGATGAACGATTAGTGTTGAACGGAGAACGTGAAGTTGTATCATCTGAATTCTTCAAGTATTTTTGCTTTCTCTCTGCTCGTCTTTGTGAGTTCTATTTTTCGGACATTTTTTAGTAATAATTGAAATAATCACGCCCATGCAAAGGGTAATAGGTGGTGAACTCGATTCCTCCTGATCTGGAGTGATTGATTTCCATGTGCCTGACGGGCTAGGGTTTTGCTTGAGTTAGGGGAATTATTTTGGGTTCAGTAAGTTCGAAGTTTATTGAGGTTCATTTAAGAATTTTTTTATTTGATGGCAGTTGTTATAGTCTGCGTGCTATTCATTTCCCCTTTCTCTTTCGTTTTTTTTTCTTAAAGGCTTTTTACCACACTCACATTTACAACTGTTCCATTAATGTGACTCCATCTGTTTTGTATTGAATTTAACTGTTGATTATATTTGTTACTTTAATTTGCATAAAATTGTGCCCTTTCTGCTCGTTGTTAGAAGATGCATTGACGAAAGGTTGGTGTTGAGGGCAGGACGTGAAGTTATATTGTGAAGCTCATCCAGGTTCTTTGAGTATGTCGACTTTCTCTTTGCTCGTCTTTGTGATTTTAATTTTTGGACATTTTAAGTGATAATTGAAATGTCTTCGTGCCCATGTAAAGGACAATAGGTGTTAATTTTGAATCGTGCTGATCTGGAGAGATTGATAACCATGGTGCTAATGGTTTAGGGCTCTGCTCAAGTTAGGAAGAATCATTCTGATCACTCAGTGGGAACTGAATGACTTTCAATTAAGAAAATTCGGATTTGATGGCAGTTCTTGTGGTCTTATCACCCCCCATCTTTTTTCATCTTTTCTTCTCAAAGTTAGAGCTCTTGGCTTATATATTTAAAATTTGTATGAGATTGTTGTTGGCAGCTTTTGTCTTGTTGGATGAATAGTTGTGGAAAATGATATTTTTCCTGGAATGTGTATGACTTAGTGTTTCATTATAAGCATGAATTGTTTGAAATGAACCAACGATCAGAATGTTTAGCATGTCTGTTGGCTTCATTGAGTTAATTCTTACTTCTGTTAAATGATATATCTTTACAGGTTGAGGTCTGTTTCCTGACAAAGGGGAAATATGGTACATTTTTTTTCTATGCTTATCATGAGATATTGATGTTTTTTTGTACTCCCGAGTTTCATTTCGTAATTTTGTGAGTCTAATGTGCGTATAGGACACAAATGCTTCTGGAGATGGAGGTTTTGATATTGATTGGACCACCGATGATGAACTGGAAATTGTTTCAGAACCGGGGACATTGGCTCTCACTGGTGCAATTTCTGGCAATGGGGATGTAAAGCTACAGGTTTTTTTATGGCTCTAATTCTTTGAGTGTTAATTATTGACCATTTGTTAGGCGAAAATATAACTTCTTATTTTGCACTCGTCCCTGATATTATGATTAAGTTCGTCTTATTCTGTATGGAAAGGCAAGCGCATCCGGAGGTGATTCTGTTCTCAAGCTGATCAATCATTTTGTAGGCATGGGGTTTTCGGAGAAAATGGTTATGAAAGCCATTGAAGAAAATGGTATATAAACTCTTTTACGCAGAATGATTTATTTGAGATAACAGTGGTCAGTGGTGTCCAACGTGCTTTATTGTCATGCAGGAGAAGGAGATGCAGAGTCAATACTAAACACCATTTTAACATACTCGGTGCGTGATGGCTGCATATATTCATCATACTTGAATCTGTGCCTTTATATTATATAATGTAAATCTAAAGAAGTTCTCTTGTTTTAGTGCTTGTTCCATAGGATGGAATTCCATTTCTTTTAAGATGTAACCCCTAGCTTCATGTCTGTCGCTGATGGAAAAATTTTAAAGTGCAATCACACCTTTTCTCAATTGAGGGGCACTAAATTTCAAACATTAATTAACATGTATATGAGCACATCTCTTTAGACCTATTTGACGTGTTACATAACTTTTGAGGTGGATCATCAGTAATAGTTCATTACTTACAAAAGCTACTTCTGCCTTTCAATTAATAAATGAACATGATGCTGGGTGGTTAAACAGTTTTCCTTGTGACATGGCTAAATGGATTGTTAATATGACTCAGCTGCCCTTGAGGTGCTATGGTCCATTTGCTGCCTTTTCATCTAGTTATCATCACTTTTGTATGGTTTCATGTCCCTCAACATGTTATCTTTACACCAATTATTATCTGTATTAATAGGAATATGTGCTTTTTTAACATTTTCAGGTTTTAAAGAAATCACTTTTCATAATATATGCTTGTACCTCATATTCCTAGTAGCAGGAAATGAGTGCCTTAGTTGTTGTTCTATGCAACTTCCATGTATAATTAATGGAAATTATTGTAAGTAGTTTTTGGCAGTATACAATGCTCAGATTTCCGGTAGACGTTTCCTCAATAGTGTAGCGAACCCCAAATTAGTTGGAAGACCGAGGATATGCTACCGATGGCTTGTACCTTTTCTGGAATTTCCTTGTTCACCACTCAAAGCAATTTTCCGAATTCTTTATTTTCGTGAATCTTTTCGAGTTCCTGACTGTGGGCCAGTGCCTTGGGTGATGTATATGTTGATTTCCAGACTCTTGAAGACTCTCCTGAACAACAGTTGAGCCAACATTCTGATCCAAGTTCACTTGACTATAACGAGGCCTTGCCGGAAGATCTGTCAGATATGGAGAGCTGGTCAGAAGATGAAATAGAGGTATGTGAAGCTTTACTATTCCTGTCAGTGTCATATTCTTTTCTTACATTTTCAGTTCTAGCATGATATAATATTTGTCATCTGAAGCAGTTTAAGGCTTTAATGCCTTCGGTAATGCTTTAGTTTATTTCCTTTGGATATGGATGTGATTTGCCATCTAAAGCTAAAGACCAAGAGCCATCATTGCTGTGTTGTGTTTCCTGCTTCAGTTTGCAAGACTCACATAATATTGTGACTTCACTTTTCCCCCTCTTTTATGTCAACTGATAATCTATAGTACCATTATAATACAAACAAATTATCATGGTTTTATTTTTTAGTTATGTCTAAACATAATGCAGATTTGTCGAGTGCTTTAAATATAGATGTTAGTTGCTCCCAGTATCCTGATCTTAGAGAACTATAAAGTTGTATCTACTGACTGAAGTGATGGAGTTATAAACATTCAAGAAACTCAGATGATTTCACTGAATGTCAATTAGGGATAGTCGGTATGACATCAATACGATATACAGTCCAAAACCTGAAAGTCTATCCCACATTGTCATGCATTATTGATTCTGCCCTGTTTTCTTAGTCATTACTTTTTTCTGTCTTGGTTATTTTCTTCAAAATGTTGATTTTATGTCGAGTGATAATCTTTGACAATTAGTAAGTGGAACTTGTAATCATGATTCTGTTAGTGCATTCTCCACTCCTGGGGGACAAATAAGAAAAAAAATCAATCTTGCAGGAGAAACCCTTGACTGACAAGCACAAAGAGTTGCTTGGCTTAGCAAGTGTAGGATCTTTGTCCGAAGAGGACCAAAAGTTGCTTGATTTACTAAATATGGGATACTCTGCGGAAGAGGCTTCAATTGCTATTGACAGATCAGGTTCATACATATATACTGCTAATCGTTTCTTATTGTTTGACTGAATCCATTAGAAAATTTCCCTTTGATGTGCATTTCCTTTTACTGCATGGCCTCTTTGAATTCTTACTTGATTTTCTGATGATATTTTATTTGGGTAAAGGTTGCATACCTGAACTCCCAATTTACTGTTTCCTGCAATAGCTTCAGCAGACCTGTGGGGGTAGGATTGGGAAAGTACAAGTCAGCAAAAATCTGTTATGATAGTATTGTGAAGATAAATTGTATTGTTTCTCAATAATATGATTCCAATGAAATATGCTTGGTCACAATGATCGTTCCTTTGTTTCTTAATTTACATTTGCTGCAATAAGGAGTCTTATTTAAAGTGATTACTTTACTATAAAATTAGTCTCTGAACAATTGGAGATTATAATCTTGGAGGATGATAATGTTGGTCAGTCTTGAAAAAGGAACTCTGAAAATGAGAAAATATCAGTAGATGTTATGACCACAGCTTCATTTCTGTTACAGTAATAGTCAGATTTATGTTTATATATAATGATCACATGGTCCGGCTCTTTATATGTACCTAAGGCTGCATCTAGATTTGAGGTTTTGATTGAGATAATTTGGTGAAGAATTTTAAATGACTTAATACAAAGTGGATGTGATAGATAACTAATCTTAGAATGAACTCACCGAAACAACCTCAATGATTTGTTATTATAGATTTTAAATCCATCCTCTACATCCTTGGATTGAAATGCAACCTAAATGTTCATATCTTTCTTTTGCTTCCGGAAGCTGTGCTAATCAATTTGGGAATCCCTTTCCCTGATCCTGAATTACTTCTATTTTTGAGTATTTTTATTTTTTGCTGTAATTTGCATAACATATTATTGCTGATGTCTTTTTCTACAAGAACATTCATTCAATTCAATTCTACTTGCTTTTATTTCTCTTTATCCCTACGGTTACTTGAAACCTTAGCAGGTATGTGTAGCTGCATGAACATGTCTTTTGAATTGCTTTTGCATCATACTTGGTTGCTTCTTTGATTATAACATGAATATATCTTTATGTTTCCAATGGCTCTTGGTGCAAATTTTTCTGTCACCTGTATCCTGTTTGAATTCTGCCACAGAACACGTCTTGGAAATATCGAGATGGACATTTATCTTGTAGTCCAGTTAGCAGTTTGTGCTAGACAAGTTTTCAGTTACAGTTCTAATGCTGAATATAAGTTAAGTTTGGGCGGTAGATAGTCTTGTGCTGCAAACGATGAAGTCTTATTTACATTATCTCTGGTCCCCTATTGCACTGATGATTTACTATTCCTGTGTAATTGTGGGATAATATTGCAAGTGAATTTTTTACTCTGTGTTCTTTAAGTGTCAGATGCATGCTTGACTTTTGTTAGATACACATATGTAGTGGGCTTGTATATACTCAGGCTTAAAAGAACAAAAGATGGAGTTACATTTTACTGTGCTGTCTGAGCTCACAAAACATATTTCTTGCTGTCACCTTTTCAGCCCCAGGTGCCTCTGTGGCTGATTTAATTGATTGTATATTTTCTGCCCAAATAGCTAGAGAGGAAAGTTGCTATTTGCCTGAAGATGATCTTAAGGTCAGTTTTGTCATTTATCTTAGTGTAACCCTTTCAAGATTATGGTGTCTAATTTTCAAGAGAAAAGGAAAGAACTGAAAAAATTTGACCACTTTCTACAATGTCCCACAGCCGAAGCATCTTTATAGTGCAAGTAGCAGCTGCAACAAGAAAAAGAGAAAGCACATAGACATGAGAAAGAATAATGTGATCGAGGAGGCAATCCGTCTTCCTAACCCAATGATTGGATATGGAGTTCCCTCCGACCAACCTGGACGTATCCATCGTAGTTTGCCGGAAAGAGCAAGAGGGCGTCCCTACTTCTACTACGAAAATGTTGCTCTTACCCCCAAGGGCGTTTGGGACCAAATATCTCGGTTTCTCTATGACATCGAGCCGGAGTTTGTTGATTCCAAGTTTTTCTGTGCTGCTGCTAGGAAGAGAGGGTACGTCCATAATCTGCCCATAGAGAACAGGTTCCCTCTCGTCCCCCTCCCACCTCTCACCGTCCAGCAAGCATTTCCCCTATCTAGAAGATGGTGGCCTGCGTGGGACCCAAGAGACAAACTGAACTGCTTACAGACTGCAATTGCAAGTGCTAAGCTAACAGAGAGACTTCGTGAGGATCTGGAGAGGTATGATGGGGAGCCGCCTGAATTTATCCAAAAGAAAGTCCTTTACGAATGTCGGAAGTGGAACCTGGTTTGGGTTGGGCGGAACAAACTGGCCCCTCTTGAGCCCGATGAAGTGGAGATGCTGTTGGGCTTCCCAAAGAACCACACAAGAGGTGGCGGGATCAGTAGGACCGATCGCTACAAGTCCCTCGGTAATTCATTTCAGGTCAGCAGCTTTTTCACCTATTTTATGAATTCATTCCAGCCTTTTCCTGCTGTTTCTTATACTTTTCGTTTGAGGATACAATCACTATCTGTTGGCGCTTTAAGTTGATGAAATAAATGCAAGTGTCCTAGCAATTCATAACATGAAATTTAACCTTGGATTTCCACACAGGTCGATACCGTGGCCTACCATCTGTCTGTTTTGAAGGACATGTTTCCTAATGGCATCAACGTACTGTCCCTCTTCTCTGGAATTGGTGGTGCTGAAGTTGCACTGCACAGACTTGGAATCAAACTGAAAAATGTGGTTTCGGTTGAGAAATCCAAGGTAAACAGAGACATTGTGAGAAGCTGGTGGGAACAAACGAATCAGTCGGGGAACTTGTACGATTATGATGATGTGCAGCTTATGGATGGCGATCGACTGGAACAGATAATGGACATGATTGGTGGTGGGTTTGATCTAATAGTTGGTGGGAGCCCGTGCAACAACCTGGCTGGAAGCAACAGGGTGAGCAGGGACGGGCTGGAGGGCACTGAATCGCGCCTTTTCTTTGACTATTTCCGTATTTTGGATTTAGTCAAGAATCTTATGGCAGATAGGCAGCTGTAGATCAAGGGGTTGGTAGCAGATTGTCCAATAATTTGACCTTGATCATTTTCACCGTCTTGAACTAACTGCTAATAATTTATTAACTGAAGATGCTACTTTCATTCTTTCTGGAATATTTGGTCTTGGTAACAATTTGGAGGATTAAATTCAGGGCATTCTTGTTCTTACTCTTGGCTTCTTTTACAACTCAATTTCCCCGATTGTTTGTATCGTATACTGTGTTTATTTAATGAAATGTGAGATTGGAAAACAAGAATGTATAGAATATATTATTTTCCAGAATAGAGCACCTTAATGAAATGTCTGAGATTTGTTTTCTCACAGTATTCTAAAAGAGAGGGAGTGGTTGGATTCTTCTTTTCTTTTTTTGAGTGTTTTAGGAAAAGGTTTGATGGATGAGTTGGAAATAAGTGTAATAAAAATATGGTTTATTAGCAAAAATTAAAACGCATGGAATCAATTGAGTATTTCTTTTGTTGTGTTTTGCATGAGGATAGGGGGAAGATAAAACCAACGTAGTATTAAACTCTAGTTGAATTTAGGTATGCAGTATGCTTCATAAATGATACCTACTGCTGTTTATCCTTTGAAATATATTTCTGAACTTTTAGAAGAACTTAAATTTATTTATTAAACTTTAAATCAGTGGGTCTATGTTCGAGTTTTTCATAATTTAGGCAAACCTGTTCTACCCGGGATCTAATCAAATGTAGTTATTCGTGAACTATTTGATTCTTAATTTAAAAAAATATTCATCAACGTGTTAGGCGTATTTATATTTATAGACGCTTTGATGTTTATGCATATCTTAATTGTTGGTTTTTTTTATGGCATTGGAATGGTCTTAGCTCCGGAATATTCAGACGAGAAGGAAAGGGAATAAAGACTTTTTTTCTTTTCTTTTTTAAATTCCAACTAGTAATATTCCCGTGTGATGCACGGAGGTTTTTTTTTCAAAAGTAACGATTTTAATAAAATTAAATATGATATAATCTAATCTAATATTTAAATATGTGATGGTTTTATCCTAATAAAATATATATTCTTTAAAATGTAGGATAAAACATAAATAAAGTTATAAGTAATGTAAATATAAGTCTCGCACGTCATATATGAATTTAATATAACTTACTTTATATATATGATATGATTAACATTAAGGTAAATATTCAATATAAAAAATATTTTTCAAAATGATCATTTCTTATCTTTGAAATCTAAACACACATTTAGTGTGTTTGCATCATTCTTCACCTATGTGCATAATAAATTAATTAATTATGAATATTAAAACAAACATAAATATCTAACTATCAACTCATATTATTAAATAAAATAAACTGAATCATGTTATAAGAAATTTATTTTTCTTTAATTTTTTCCATTTTACTTTAAGTATTTGAATTTATCCAAATAAAATTTTAAATTCTAACTATAACTATCACCCTTTTAAAAAATCTTATTTGCAAGTTTTAGCACTTTACTTGGTATTTCCAATATACAAAGAATAACGAATTAACAAAATAAAATTCGAAAGTTATTCAAATAGTTGGAATAACAAAATAATTCAATAGTTGGAATAATGCTCCAATATTTCTTAATACTTTCATATATATTTTGAAAAGTTCCAATTAAATTATACATTTATATTGTAAATAGTAGATCATTTAATTATATACATTGGTTAATGTTAAAAAATAAAAGAAAAATGCTTAGGTTGCAAACTGCGAAAAAAGAAGAAGACATAATTGAGATTGGTTAAGGCGGCCCAGTATTGTTTAGGTTGCAAAGTCTAAAAAACATATAGTTTAGTTGATTTATTTTGCTTATTTAAAAGAAGTTTAGTTGCAACTTTTATAATATATAGTATAGGTTGCAAAATGTAAATATTTATAGAAAAATAACATTAATATATCTCAAATATAAAAAATTCTGAGATTAACTATCATATATAAAGTTATATATATGAACGAAAGTCATAGTTTTTTAATTTATCAATAAAAATAATTATTATAGCAAATAAGCATTAACAAATTTAATAATTTAATAAGCTGATTATAAATTAAATATTAACTTGAGACAATTCATGCCAGATAAAACAAATTGATTAGTTGTGGTTTTAATGAAATAATCAAGTACAATAATTTGTAAAAGAGAATTATTTGAATGATTTTTAATTATATTCCAAACCAATACTATATTTTTGTACAATCAACAATAAACACTGAAATCTATTTAAATAATTAATGAACAAATAATATACTATTTTAAATAGAATATCTTATTATTATATATATATCATATGGATGTCAAATCAAACATCGTCAAAAGATGATTAATTTGATATAGTATACATAATAATTAGATTAGAAATGAAAAAAAAAAAGCAGCAACTTTAGAAAGTAAATAAATTTTGATCTTTACCAAATGTGACAACAACTTACCAATCATAATCTAAAATTTTAGGCCGAAAAGTGTTACTTACAGAATTGTCACTATTGTGGCTTACATATATATATAGAATTTTTTGATTTATAAAATAATTTTAAATTTTAACTATAAATAATTAAAAATAACCATAAAATCTATATCTATATATATATATCTATATCTATATCTATATATATCTAAAAACAAAATGACTTTTTGCTTGAGTTAGTAAGAATGGTCTTTTCCCGCCCATTTGCATTTACTAAACTGGAAAAGTTTTTTTCCCAAAAATTATATTTTTTTCGTTTAAATCAATTTTGGTGTAATATCAGTGCTTAAAAAACCCCAGATATATATGATCCGGATCTGGTCAACAGTTTTAATATCCCATAAAATCGCTTTTTTAGGTAGTTTGTTACCGTCTTATGCAATGCAATGAATAGATCATCTTTTTTTTTTCGCTGAAAAACAATTTATGAGATATTAACTCTATTTTGTAATTGAAAAATATATCAATTTAAGATATAGGAAATCAATTTGGTCCATTTTAACAAATCATTTATGTTGAAACAATCTGAATATATTTGATTTTAGGGAATTATAGGATTCTTAGAGCTATTCAAAACCCTAATGTCTCATCTTTAAATACGAGCAAGAAAGGCGGCACACCATCATTCATTCCGTCGTTCAGAAACAATCAGTCGTCGCCCTCCTTGATCATTTTTGTAAGTTCTTTATTTTGTTTACTATTTTTAATATGCTTCTAAAATCTACTGAATCAAACATCGAATTTACATGTACATTTTGAGCCATGATTAATTCATGGCTCTGTTGCGTTCTGCTCATATTGGTTCACTGCAAAAGATCTCATATTCAAAAATTTGAAAACCTGTACTATTTTCATATCTGTTTAAACCTTTGTTGTTCTTCCGGTTTAAACCCCATGTTTCGTTGAGTAAATCATCATTGAAACAAAATTTCTGGAGCTGTTTGTTGCAAACACTATTTTCTTGCAGATTTGGTTGCCACTGTTGTGAAACGAAAACAAAAACGAAAAATCATCAGCACATATATTTGTTTACAAGGTATATGATCAATTAAGATTCAAATTTACCTTATAAATCATCATCGAAAGCAAACAACCTTTGTCAGGTTTTTGTCTGAATGTTAAGTTTGGAGAGGAGAATATAAGAAAAACTTTACTGCTGCAGTTTGGATTTTAAAAATCTTCGTCAGGTTTTTGTCTTGCATAAAAGTATGGCACTACGGTATAAATACAAGCAATCTGATAAATTTAGTACCTGATTATTTAGCTGATTTAAATATTCATTAGGGCAATGCACTTATTTAGATTTTTCAGTAATTAAATTATTTATCAGGTAAGTGGCGGCTGATTTACCTTATTTTGACCATATGTCTTCTTATTAGATGGATTCAGTTTTTGCAAAGAACAGAGAGGCCAATGCTACATATCCGACCGGGCTCACAATATACCTGTATTCAAAAATCCCAATGATGTTCAGAACTTTGAATGTGTCTTCGGAGGTATTGAGGTAAATTATGTTATACATGTACTATGTCAATCTCATAATTTATTATTTTTTACATATAGTCCTATAATGGTTATACATAATTTTCTGGTGTGGTTTTTTCAAAACTGTTGCGAGTGTAAAAAACTTACATTTTAGTGTAATTTTTTTGTGTAAAAGTATGTCATTTTTAGCCAGTATAAATATCTAATATTCATTATGCTGTAGTATAACCCTAAAATTCAACATTCAAATTCCATCTCATGCAAAACCATTTCAACAACCTATGATAACAAACATACAATGACATTTAAATATCAAATACTTGATAAAAAGAATACTGGTAATTATCTGATGAAAGTACAGATTGAGTTCTTATGTCGATGATCATTAAATGGGAAAAACCCAACTCACCAAAATCATTTTCGATTTCCTCTGTATTTGAAAAATAAAAACCCAACTCATCAAAATAATTTTTGATTTCCTATGTATTTGAAAAATATCTACACGTATATTTTGCAGATTTATATAAGCTAATCACATTATCTAACGTCTATACAAAAAAGAAAATTAGGGTTGGGCATTACGTAAAACCGGACCGAAACTGAACCGAAATTTTCTGAAAATCTAATACCGAATACCGAATACCGAACACCGAACCGAAAACAGTAATACTAAATTAGATGGGTTAAATTAGATAGACTATTCTAGGGATAGTAATAAAACAACCTTTGAAATAAAAAAAAAAATTACAAAATCCATGTGTATTAACATCAATAATACACAAGTTAGACTTGAAGATAATGTGAACAGATCAATAGCTGCACTAAACATAAGCATATTATCAAGCAAGTGATCACAAAATAACATTATGTAGTTTGCCAAGAACACAAATAGTCATATCTTAAAACCCGTAGAAAAATTATTTAACTTTTAGGAGAAACAGAGAGTGAAAACTGATTTGTGATAGATATACAGTGCTATTTTCCCCCTAAATCAATCAAGACTGAAAAAATATCAAATATTGTACTTATCTGTGGTTTTCTTATTCGGTAAAATGAACATGCAAATTTTGTACTTCATTTGGGTTTGAGCTGGTATTTGGTAACAGTTTCTCTGTACCCCTGTAAAAGAAGAGATAATCAAATTAAAATAGATTTATGCCTACTAATCTAATAAAATTTACAGACTATTTGAACAGAAATACGGATAACATCATCACGATTTTGAATGAAAAACAGTGCAGGGGAATATTTCTATCATTTATAGAGGACCAACATTAATTTACAGTTGTTAAGCTCTCTATGTCACCTTGCACCACTTGCTAGGAAGAAAACATATAATTGTTGGTCAATTGTATCATTGTAAAAAAGATTCAATTGCTCAGCAAAATAGTTAATTATGCCTTCCATATACCATATACTCCCTCCGTCCCGGCTTATCTTGCACAGGGGGGGTCGGCACGGGTATGAAGAAAAGTTGCTTTTTGGTTGTTTGTTGACTTTTCAAAGGTAGATTGCGTATGAAGATTTTGAGGGTGGAGATTATGTTATAACTTTCCTTTTTTAGGCTGTGCAAGATAAGGTGGGACGACCGTTTAAGGAAAGTGTGCAAGATAAGGTGGGACGGAGGAAGTACCATATACATCTTATTCTATGCTGGAATCAGTTTTAAACCAATGTAGTAACTTATTTTGTGAAGATATTAAAAGAAATCATGTATAAAGATTTTGTTCGAAGCACTTTCATCATGTACCTGAAGTTGAAAAAAATTCAGAACAACAATTTAAGCATTTATCTTCAACAGCTATCAAATTTGTTCAAAATTGCACATCTTTCCGTTAAATTGACTCAGAAATTGGAGAAATTTTGCCTTTGAGGGGGGGATCTTAGTGGATCAATAGAACCTCAATTAGCAACCAAAATTGAAAAATATCAGAACAATATAAACAATTATCACTAACATCTACCAAATTTTTTAAAGTAAGAATTTTGAAATTTCTAATAAAACTTATGTTAAAAACTTCAGAATTTACGAGTAAGATATGCTTAAAAATTGGGAACATGAATGTTTCAGTTTTGTCTAAGACATCTTATTATTCAGAAATGTTGATGTTTCAATTTTGTTAATAGAATATAGGTGCGTTGCATAGCTATGCATAATACTCTTCAGACACTGAAGGCAAAACAAGTTAAAAAAACTTAGATTTGAGTTGTCATTGAAGAAAGAGGAACCTTATCTGTAGGATAGTCTTTGCAGTCCAAGGTATAGTCCATGGTTTCCCAAAACACTCCAAATAGTGCATCTAGAACCTGCAAATATATATATATATATATATATATATATATATATATAAAAGTGCAAAAAGCCCTGTGTTCGTGGTTAAATAATTACAAATTATACCCTCTTAGAACAATAACATGCTTGAAATACAATAAAGAAGTGCGACAAGGAAATAATTTATAGGAGACTTTGGGTCATTGATAAAAAAAACCATAAAACTCGGAATAATTGTGATTCTGATCAGAAACCTAATATACTACTCATCATTGTTTTCATTATTTTTCTTCGTGATTAATAAGGAACCATCTTCATGTATTGCAACAGCAACCTACGGATGTGCATGTTACGAATCCCTTAAACCAAGATGAACAAACAACATTTGAGTGATATATATATTATATAATAAGTAAATAACATGAATCAGTCTCAGTTACTTTCTTACCCAAACCTCAAACAAAATCATCACCGATTTGGGTATGGAATATTACACATCGCTGAGGTGCGCAGAGATATGTACAATTTCCATCTTCAATATAATAAAGAATGTATAAATCCATACTCAATATAACAAAAAACAATATGCATGTTACGAATTGCTAAAAACAATTTGCACAAATAACAGATCGAAAATTTATATGAAGTAAATCAGATGAAACGCATACAAATTGGGACCGATTAATAAGAAAAGATGAAAATCTAAGATCTGTTAGTGTATTTCTTACCCTTGAGTGTGCAACGACTGAAAACACAAAAAACCAACATGTATAAACCTCGATTGATGACTATGTCAAGACCCTCTCCGCATCTTATCCTTTAGTGGAAGTAATCTGGTATGTGTAAAATAGAACTGAGAAACCCATATAATTATCATAATCAAACACAGATCGAGTATTTTTGTGAAAAAAAAAGTTGTCTTCGTCATCGTTCTAAGCATAAGATTGTATACTACCAAATTAAGTACAAATTAAGAAAGACGGATATACCCGGGTCAAGATCCGATTAGAAATGGGGTATTTTTTACTCATAAAATGAATCAATCATTTCGGATCAAAGAAATACCGACAGATCTCAAGAGGCTTCTAACCGAATCGAGTTGAGAAGACGAGTAGTTGAGCTCATAATCAGATGAGATATAACACTTCTCATAAAAAATAAGACGGATGTGAGGAGTGATTGAGGTGTGGAGGCAAGATGGGGGCATAATTTGCAGAATAAGGAGATGTTTCTCGAAATGTTGACCGTAGGGAGGAAGATGGAGAGGTGGTGAGGTTTTAAAATAATTTTTAAAAAAAGTTAACTAATATAAAGTAGGTAGAATAGTAATAGGGAAAATTGATAAAAATATCCCGTAAGTTTGCCATATTTAAGAAAATATCCTCTAAATTTGGCCATTATTAAAAATGCCTTGTAACTTACAAAAAATTGACAAAAATGCCCTGCAACCGGGTATAACAGGTGACACAACCGGTGACCGCTGATGTGGCTTATTTGAGATGATTTGGCTATGTTACGTGGCATTTTTAATTTATGTGGCATTATGTTAAAAAAACATGTGTCATTGTAATTATAACTTATTCAGAGAAAAAAAAAAAAAAATAATAGAAACCCATCCCAACCCCACGCACCCACCACCCACACATCCATAACCCCACCCCTGTCTGAAATTTCAGAGCCCCAAGACACCCCCAAATGAAGGCAGGCGGTGGTGGGAAGGAAGGGAAGAGCGCGGCGGCGGTGGCAGGAAGGCGGTGGCGCGGCGGCGGTGCTGTTGATACAATGAAGAAGGATGGCGACGGTGGGAGGAAGGCGGTGGGGCGGCGGCGGGAAGAAGGCGGTGGCGCGGCGGCGGTGCTGGTGATACAATGAAGAAGGATGGCGACGGTGGGAGGAAGGCGGTGGCGCGGCGGTGGTGGCGCGGCGGCGATGGCAGGAAGGGAGTGGCGCGGCGGCGGTGGGAAGGAAGGGAGTGTTGCGGCGGTGGGAAGAAGGCGGAGGCATAGCGATGGCAGTGCTGGTCATATATATATACACATATACGTATATATGTATCCTTGATGGCAGTGTGTATATATGTATCCTTGATGGTGGAGGTGGTGTGGGAGGGAGGTGGGTGGGTGGGGTTTGGGATGGGGCGGGTTTTCTAATTTCTTTTTTTTTTTTTTTTAATTTCTCTTTTTCTTTTTTATTTTTTTCTGAAATTTGATTTTTTAATAATTTTTCAACATTATAAAATTACTTTTCTTATATTTTATAAATAGTTAGTTAAATTCTAAATTTTATGTATCAATATTTTATTTTTATCATCCTTATTTATAAATTGAAAGAAAAGTAATAACAAGATAAAAGAAAAATAAACAAATATCAATACCACATCATACAAAATACCACATCAGCTTCTTAAATTAAAAAATTAATGCCACATCAGCTGTCACCGGTTGTGTCACCTGTTATACCCAGTTGCAGGGCATTTTTGTCAATTTTTTGTAAGTTACAAGGCATTTTTAATAATGGCCAAATTTAGAGGATATTTTCTTAAATATGGCAAACTTACGGGATATTTTTACCAATTTTCCCATAGTAATATAGTAATAATATCTGAAAGTGGTGTGTCAGTGTGTGTACATGAAGGACCTACCTTGGGCACAAGGGGATCATCATGTGACTCATGTCTCCTGGCCCCGTTAAAATATGCTACTCCTTCCGTTTCATAAAGAATGTCATTTTAGTTATTTTTTGTGAAATTAAGGATTGATATTTAATTGCTATGTTTTGTGAAATAAGGAAATAATCAACTAAATTAAGTAAGTTGTTTAAGATAATATTGGAAGAATTATAGTTCTTTTGGTAAAGTGACACTTATTATGAAATTTTTCAGAGTGTCTAAAATGACATTCTTTATGAAATGGAAGGAGTATTATATATACATATATTATTTTAGTCAATTTTTATATAATTTAATAAAATAACATAAATAATGAACATAGTCTACAATATAATTATATATCTCTAAGATCTCCATCTTCACCTAACTTCTTATTAGTGGTATTGGTTTTAATTAGTCTACAATATCCCCATCTTTTGATCCTTTGGTGATATGAAATCTAGAAATTTTGCCAATTAGCCTTGGGATGAAGTTGTAAAATATTAACAAGATAAATAATAGAATGAAGTTAATCGAAATTCAAAATTCTTGAAAGACGCTCACTAATTCATTCAAACATATAACATGTATTGCACATTCTTTCACGATATAGAACTTTTCATGTCATTCCTCTTTTTACTATGTGTGACGAATCACCACAAATAAAATTTAAAATTTATAAATAACAATTCATTACAAAAAATTATTACAAGTATGTCAAACTCTATGAATAACTTGCTTTTTATTTTATTATATTTTTCATAAAAAAGGGTTACGGGTTCACATGCTGGTTGACCTAACCCGGTCTACTTTTACTGCGGGTTATTGATTTGTCCCGTTTCTGACCCGAACCATTTAAGATCAATCATAACCCTTATTTTTCGAATTCGGTTTGTGTCGGAGTGTTGGGGTTGTACCGGAGATTATCACCCCTAATCTCTATCGATGATGATGATAATAATAATAATAATAATAATAATAATAATAATAATAATAATAATAATAATAATAATAATAATAATAATAATAATAATAATAATAATAATAATAATAATATTAAAAAAAAAAGGAGGAGTTATTAGGAAGAATATGATTAATGGTCCACTAAAAATATCAATTAAAACAATAATTGTTTTATACATGTTTCTTCAATAAAATAAAAAATAATCCAAGTTAATCATTACTTATAGAATAAAATGAACGATTAGTCATAGATAAATATTCAAACATATTCTCTTATTTTCATTACAAGATAATATAAACATTAATTGAAGTTTAACATTTTTTCAATTATATAGAATTTACGATGTGTACATATATAATATTTTAAAGTTTTGTATATGGTATTTTAAACTTATTATCTCCTACTTTATTTTATATAGAGAATTCAATCCCAATAAATCCTCACCTAATTAGTACATCTTCAGAAAGTAGTGGGAATCATACAATTCATTCAAACATCAATTTGAGCACGGTGACCTGTTCAAATACAATGTCTCCTCTTAACATATAACCAATGGTATATCCTTAACTTTATTGTAACTTGCTTATATCAGCATATATTGATAATTTTTGAATTTAATAAGGAGCGAGTTATTTGTAGAATTCGAGCGAAACAAACATTAACAAGTGCGAGAGAGTGATTTAACTAAGGTAGTGTATTATGAACATATACAACTAATTCATGAGCCAGCACATACTACAACGACATAAACAACGTAGTTTTTGATAATTATGAGAATAGAAAATTCCACCTAAGTAAACTAATATGTATAAAAAAACCTACCGCGCACATCTTTATAGATTGTGTTCATTTGTTGTTAAAAAATTGCATGTTATTTTATTGTCGAAACTTTGGATAGGTTGCTTCATGACATAACGAAGGAGGTTCCTTTTGGTGGTAAGCGTGTTGTTTTGGGAGGAGATTTCAGACAGATTCTACCTGTGGTTCCAAAAGGAACGAGACAGGATATAGTGTACGCGACCATTAATTCTTCTTATTTATGGCCGCATTTCAAGGTGTTACGAATTGACAAAGAACATGCAACTGCAGAACCTTCCTAACGATGCAGAGGGGCATGAGCTAAAAGCTTTCTCGGAATGGATAGAAAGTATTGAGGATAGCGTTATCAGTGGACCGAATGATGGGGACATCTTGGATGACATTATGCTTCGAAAGGGTGAAAATGCTATTGCAATGATTGTAAAAGGTACGTATCCAGATTTTGGGAAAGTAGGTGATGACAGCTCTTATCTACATAGTAGAGCTATACTGGCACCAACGCTCAACGTGGTTGATTCTATTAATTAGTATATACTTCCAAAAACACTTCGGAGGGTAAGATATACTTGAGTTCGGACACGTTGTGTAAGTTTAATGCGAATGTTGATCTTCTTAATGATCTTCACACTCCAGAGTTTCTGAATTCAATCAAATGTTCTAGAGGTGCCTAACCACAAGCTAAATCTACAAACTGGTATCCTGGTTATGTTGTTTGGAAACATAGATCATTCACAAGGGTTGTGCAATGACACTCGATTGGTAATTACAAAACTTGGTGATCACGTGGTTGAGGCAAAGGTGATATAGGGGATAATGCTGGTGTAATGGTTCTCATCCCTCGACTGATTGTTACTCCTTCAGACACGAGAATGATTTTCAATTTCAGAGGCGACAAATTTCGTTTATCATTTCTTATGCGATGACAACAAACAAGAGTCAAGGACAATCACTTAACCATGTCGGTTTGTTCTTAAAGAAACCTGATTTCAGTCATGGTCAGTTGTATGTTGTCGTATCCTGCGTAACGAATCGAAAGAGTTTTAAGATTTTACTTTGCGATGACGAAAATCCGGAAAGAAAGACTACCACGAATGTTGTTTATAAGGAAGTTTTTCAAAATTTGTAGACGTTATGTTTGTTTGTTGTATTGTATGTTAATGTATTTATAGTTCATGCATATTTGTATTTTATGGGTATTTGTTAGTTCAGCCTATATTACATCAATAAAAATATTAATTTTATTTGGTGATCAGAGTGTTTATTTTACCATCTTAGCCGCACGTAATAGCGATAAAAAGCAAATCATATCTCAAAAAAGTAAATATAAGCATGTGAAATATCTTCCCGTGCATCGCAAGGGTACAATACTAGTATATAATAAAAAGAACAATGATATTTTATTTGGATCATATGTAATGTAAAGTTTAATACTTTTCTTATTATGTCTCTACTTTTATTTTATATTTACCTTTTATTTTATCTAAATAAACTTTCAAGTTCAAATTATAAATATTTAATTTTTTTTTATAACATTGAATTTTCATTTGCAACTTTTAACATTTCATTTGGTGATTTCAAATATACTTAAATAAATTTTATTTAATAAAATCTTATTTTAACAAAATAAAATTTAAAATTTATTTAATGATTCGAATAACAAATTAAAGGTTTTGGTTACATCAAAATATTTGAATATTTTCGTATTTTATTTGGCATTATGAATTATTTATATAAATGTTATAGTCTTCTTATAAATACTTTATTTATTTGAAGATAAAAATTGATTAATGCGAACAAATTTATTTAGATTCTTAAGAGTAAAAACGGCATTCGATGTTGATTTGTGCGACCAAGTATAAAAAAGGCATTGAAGTTTTACTTAAAGTAAAAAATTAAAAAGAGTGTCCAAATATAATAAAAGTCATAATTAATTTAGGCTGCAAAGAATAAATTTCCTTGAAAGACTATTTTTAACAAAATACACATTATTAAAAATATAAATAAGTAATTAAAAATAATTTCAATAAAAATTTTAATACATAAATATATATATATATATAAATATATATATATATATATATATATATATATATATATATATATGTTGAAAGCTTCTGTACTTTCGTGATAGAAGATATTTTATCAAATTTGATGATTTAATAAGTTGATTATAAAATAGATATTATTGTTTTTGCCTTTGATTTTCATTATTTAAACAATGGGTTTTCTCTCTGCATGATTTAAAAAAAAAAAAAAAGTACTCATAATTTTTATAAATAAATTATTTTACTAATTTTAGTTGCAACTAAAACCAAAATATTATAGTCCAATTCACAATAAACATCAATTCTAGCACAAATAATTAACCAACAAACAATTTATTTATTCAAATCAAATATCTCATTATAATATATGTGCTATGGATGTCAAATCGAAGATCGTGAAAAGATGAATAATTTGGTATATTATGCATAAAAATCGGATTGAAAATGAAAAAAATTATTTATATTTTAGAAAAATAAAGAAAATTATGAACTTACCAAAAATAAGAAAAAATTACCAATTATGGTCTAAAATTTTTGGAGGGAAAGATAAAATTACATTAATACCCTTCATTTTACTTTTATATATATATAGATTTCATTGAGTTTACTTAATTGAATAATCGAGATTTCAGTTATTTCAACTATATAAAACAATTTTTCAAATTGGCCAAGACTCTTGAGTTTATGACCACTTCTTTATGGTACTAGTTGTTATTTTATTGAATTTGCTTTACTAATAGGCTCGTGGTTTGAAGACCGTTTGCCAATCTAAACTAAATGAATTTGAGTCTATTTTTCGAGTTCGATAATTCAATTATTTCAAAGTGGTTCCAACCCTGACACTTTTGACCCCATTGGATTCAAACGCTGCAAGTTCAGTCCCAAATGTCAATTTTTTGCATAAATGGTCTCAAAATATTGGCAAAAGTGGTCCCAAATTTTTTTCAGTCGTTAGTGTGACGTCATAACTTCAAGATTTTTGCAGTTTTAGTCCCACTGGACACACTTTATTGCGTTTTGGTCCCAACTCTCTCACTTTTGACCCCATTAAACTTAAAAAATATTTAAAAACTATAAAATAATTTAAAAAATCAGAAATTAATGGAAAAATAAATACAAATTTTAATTCTAAAATTTATTTAAAATATCATAAAAATGAAAATAATAAATTTAGAAAAATTAGTTTTCAAAAAATTAAATTTTTTATAAAATTTTATATTGCCTTAAAATTTTAAATTTTTTGAATTAAAAAAAATCTACTTATTTTATAAAATTAGATTTTCTTAAAAATTTATTTTTTAAATTCTAAATAATTTTGTATGTTTCATAAATTACGAATTTGAATTCTACTGTGTATCTAATACTCTACTCGTGCGAAGAATTCCGGCGAGCAAATTAAATAAATATTGAAAAATCATAAACTTATTTAAAAAATCTACAATTTGAAATATTTATAAAATTATAAAGATTGAAAAATTTAAATTGTGTTAAAAGGGTTTAAAATTTCTAAATTAAAAAAGTCTACTTATTTTATGAAATTAGATTTTCTTAAAAAATTATTTTATGAGTTCTAAATAATTCTTTTATATGTTTCATAAGTTACTTTAAATTCTTTTAAGAAAATTCACTTATTTTTTTTTTTTAAAAAATACTCCCGACATTTCATAGATATTTTTACGTATTTAAAATTATTTTTTTCAGATTTCAAAATAATTTACAGATTTGTCAACCTTATTTGGATAACCCCTTTATAAGTCCCTAAAGTGTTATGCATTGTTCTAAATTTCGGAAAATTTACATAATAATAATTCAAATAAAACGGGTTATATTTGTGCCCCGGGAGCAATTGATTATTAACATGCGTATGTCACAAAAAATTAAAAGCATTTGTAGACAACTTAGTTTTTTAATAAATACCCCCGTAACATATCGTCGACGTGAGAGTTTTCTCCCTATTCGAACGATAGATTGATAAATAATTAAAGAAAAATAGTTTGAAATCTAAAAAAGTTCAGTTAAGATATGTAAAAGTATCTATGAAATGTTGGAAGTAGTTTTAGGAAGAAATTAATTTTCTTAAAAGAGTTTAAAGTAATTTATGAAACATACAAAATTATTTAGAATTTAGAAAATATTTTTTTAAGAAAATCTAATTTTATAAAATAAGTAGATTTTTTTTAATTCAAAAAATTTAAAATTTTAAGACAACTAAAAATTTGCATTTTTTTAAATTTTATAAAAATTTCAATTTTTTGAAAACTAATTTTTCTAAATTTAATATTTTTCAGTACTTTATGATATTTTAAATAAATTTTAGAATTAAATTTTATTTTTATTTATACATTAATTTCTGGGATTTTAAATTATTTTATAGTTTTTAAATATTTTTTAAGTTTAATAGGGTCAAAAGTGAGAGAGTTGGGACCAAAACGCAATAAAGTGTGTCCAGTGGGACCAAAACTGCAAAAATCTTGAAGTAATGACGTCACATTAACGGCTGAAAATTTTTGGGACCATTTATGCAAAAAATTGATGTTTGGGACTGAACTTGCAACGTTTGAATCCAATGGGGTCAAAAATGTCAGGGCTGAGACCATTTTAAAATAGGTGCGTGTCCTGTGGGACCAAAAGTGCAAAATTATCACTCAGAATATATATCACATGTAGAAGACATAATATCTTACAGAAGGAGAAGAAAGTAGATGGTGGGAAGCCTTCGAAGGAAAATACTATAAAAGTAGAACAAATTGATAGCTTCTTTCTTTCTTTTCCTTGTGAAGTAAGGAAGAAGGAAAAAAGGGGATATATTTATTTTATAAATTATATAAAAGAGGATAAGTTACTCAATTAACTTTGAATTATTTTTATCTAAAAAGTAAATATGGTGTAGAGAAGAAACGTTATGATTAGAAGGAGATCCGATAATCTTTCACTGAATCCTACTTATGTGAACATCACAGACGTTAATAGCCAAAAAGAGATGGGAGGGGAACAAACTACAAACATGAAATAGAAGGTAACTGGGATTGATAATCAACACAATATTCATCCATTGGCAGACGTTGCGATGCAGTCCCGCCAACAACAATGAGTCTGTTATCATGGAACTGCCGCGAGCTGGGGAACCAAACGATAATTCAGGAATTGGAAAAGATCTTGCATTATGAGAATCTTAGCACAGTTTTCCTCATGGAGACCAAGCTTACTATACGCCAAATCAAGCAGTTATATTCTAGACATTTACGTTTCATGGGTTGCTTTCCTATTGACTGTGAAGGTGAGCGTCGGGCTCGTCGAGGAAGTCTATGTACGTTATGGCGACAACCGTTTGATCTCCAGTTTCTCTCGTTCTCATATAGTCATATCTCCGTTATGGCCCACGTGGAGTGTATGGGCCATGCATGGTATATATATGCATTATAAGGGTGGCCTGAACAAATCCAAGAGACAAAACTTGGAATCTTATCAAGACCATTAATCCAGGTACAAACACCCCGTGGATGATTATGGGAGACTTCAATGAGATTTTGTGGTCTACATAAAAGAATGTAGGTAATTGGAGAGCTGTGTCTCTAATGTGCAAGTTTCGAGAGGTACTTCAAGACTCTAGCTTATCTGATCTTGGTTATTACGGATATCCGTACACTTAGACGAACAGCCAACCGGGAGGGGGGGGGGATAATGTTTAGTGTTATCTCAATAGGTCATTGGCAAACAAGAATTTAAAAGAGATATTTCCTTATTACCGGGTACATCAGTTACCACGCTTTCGTTGGGATCATGCACCTATTATGGTTGAGCTACGAGCTACAATGAGGGGCAAAGCATATTAGCAAGTGGTCGAAGCTCTTTAGATTCAAGAAGATGTGGTCAATGCATGACCAATGTGTCGTGATTGTTAAAGAGGGTTGTTCAACTCGTAATGGGACTATACATGAGAAGATTGCCAAGTGTGGAGCAAGGTTACAACAATGGGATGCATCTGTTTTTGGGAATGGTCATAAAAAGATTAGTCATCTACTAGGGAAAGAATATGCCATTTGCATAACAAGAATCAAACAGAGTTGATTTGCCTCGCAGATGAATGAAACACAAATGGAACTCGACATTTTGAAGAATCGGGAGGAGATACTTTAGATTCATGGCGTGTACTATGGCTCGAGGTGGGGGATAGGAATTCACACTTTCAGCAGAATGCTTCGAATAGGCAGACGAAGAATACGATGTCCAAAATTAGAAATCGTCATGGGATGTGAGTGGAGGATAGTCATACTATTGCACAAATCATGCGCGATTACCTTGTCGAACTCTTTTGATTGGAAGAAGTCTTGAGCATGCAACATGTGTTGACACCAGTAGAAAGTAGAGTCACCCGAAAATTTATCAAATGTTACTAATGCCATATACAGGAATGGAAGTCCAAAAAACACTTAAGCAAATGCACCTCATCAAAGCTCCATGCCCAGATGATATGCTTCCTTTATTCTATCTAAATTCTGGTATGTAATTGTTGCAGATGTTATATATGCATGTCTTAACATTTCAAATGAAACCCATGATTCTAATATTCTCAATAAAACATTCACTTTACTGATTCCAAAAGTCAAAGTTCCTGAAACTCCAAAGGACTTTAGACTAATCAGTCTGTGTAACGTTATATTTACATCACCAAAGTCATTGCAAATCGCCTAAAAATGGCTCCCTAATGTCATTTATCCCATGCTAGAGTGCTTTTATTCACAATCGACTAATAATTGATAAATGCCATGATAGTTTTTTAATTATTCCATCATATGCGTGTTCATAAACATTGTAATAGGGGTTTGTTGTCTCTTAAACTTGACATAGGTAAGACTTATGATAGGGTTGAGCGGAGCTTTTTGCATGGTATACTTTTGAAAATGGGCTTTGTTGAACAGTGCGTTGAACTTGTCACGAAAACGCTCTAAACCATTACGATTCGAACACATTTCTCAAACCGCAAGTGTACGGCTTGTGACAGTGGTAGTATAAAAGATTATCGAACCACAGAGAGGATACTCTTGTATAGCACACAGAAGGTTTATCGATTAACTAAGTTACGCTAATTGGAAAACATCAATCAAACAACAAACTAAATAAAAGATACTCTCAACTAGAAAGTGGGTTTCTAAGGCATGGTTTAACCTTAAACCTAAGGTTTACGCCTACTAATCACCGATTAAAATAAGGGGTTGTGATGGAAGGTTTTGTTCCAATTTAGAAATCCAAACAGGTAACAGAAGAGATTCGCCAAATTGATAAATTATCGCTTAATTCACTCTAATTCCAATTATTAAAGACAATAACGGAATTACTACGACCCAATGGTAAGTAAATTATGAAGATAGCCTAATTAATTCTAAAATCTCAACCAATGGATATTGCCTAGGGAACGTGGCCCTAGGACATCCTACAGATCAATATATGCGATTTGAGTTCTCCCGTCGTCCCCCATGCGCCCTCGAGGAGAACCGATATATTTGATGTTATTTACTCCTAGAATATAAGCCATACAGACCCGCAATATCGATTCCAATCACAAATAATCCCCAAAATCCAATCAACAATCAATAAAAGCAATCAACTCTAGGGTTGGGCTACTCCTAACACTAGAAACCACAAATAACTACTCACAATCCATGAAAATCATCCAACAACCATAACAAATACAAGACACAAACATTAATGAGGGAGAGTTTAAAGATCAATAAATGCAAAGTGAAATAATAAGTAAGAGAGAAGAAAAATTAGTCTTGATTAAGAATGATGATGAGAATCTTCAGTTCATGCTTGTATTTACTCCAATTCTGATTTTCTAGCGAAAACCCCAAAAATCCTTCAAGAATACTTGAGAACCCTAATAGATTTCTCAAGAACAAAATGAAGAACCCTGGTTCTATTCTAGAGAGAAGGGAGAGAAAAGTCATATATATATATAGAGAGAGAGAGAGAGTAAATAGAAGTGTGTATTTTTACAAAATGAGGTGAGATAATGCAAATAGGAGTGAGGGAATGAATATATAGGGACTTCTCCCGCACTCCTCACTAAAAATCTACTGAAAATCCTAAGGTAAGTAAGGGTAGACTATTAAAAAACACAATTAAATAGCTTGGGCTCCTTAAATATTGAGTCGGGACCCCCGAATGCGCTTGACTCGGTCTTCTCGTGAAATCTGCAAAACATCCATTCAGAATCAGCCTTCAACTTTTACTACGAAGTTGTAGATTTTCATCTCGGGTACACGTGGTAACTTGAATCACTCAAATCGGAGCTCGGATGAGGAAGTTACGATCGAAATACGAAGACAGCATGATAAAAACTGGGGACGTGGTTCACGGACTGCCAGACCGGCACATGTGGAGGCTTCAACTGGTGCGGGTTTGGACCAACTGCAGGTCCGGTAGGTGTAGCGGTGGTTGGTTCAATCTAGCTCTACTTCGCACCTTCATCTTGCGTTGCCGTTTTGGAGCCTTTCCTCTCGTCTTCTCGACTCGACCCCTTCACGGCTTTTGTTTGCGACTCCACAAACTTCAATTTAGGCTCTTGTTGGATCTGATTCAGTCTATTTAGACCTCGATTTACGGGCTAGAACATGGAGTATGTGCGATTGACCTCTTCTTCTTTCTTTCTCTAATTTGAGGCCTTTTCATCCATTTTCTCGGCCTAACTCTTGCACGACATTTACTTATGGCTTGACGGTCTTCAGTTTTGGCCTGACCCCAACCCATTTTGGGTATATTTGGGCCTAGAGATGCAGGCCGAAGTATGAAAATGGATGCGAGCGATCTTCTAAATTCTTCCGAGTTTCATAACCTTCAAAATACGACTCAAAAACACCCAAAAGTGCATCAAATCATATTAAAAGGAAATCAAACCGGGAATAAATAAAATACAAAATTGCACGTGAACACAACAATTACACATAATTTTTAAGAAAATATGGACATGAAAAGTACAAGAAAAACGGTAATTTTCACGTTCATTATGGGTTACTCTTTGGGGTGAACATAAATATTATAAAACTACCCAAACCGACCGCACCACACTGCACCAAACTGTTTCCGTAAAATAATTGTATGAATCACAATTTTTTTAGCAAAATCGCATTGCATCAAATGGTTTGGTTACGATTTTATAGTGCAACCGCACCACCTTTATATACACATATCACGTTGTTTCTACATGAATTTTGGATAAATTTTATATTAAATGTCTTACTATTACTATCTTAAAATCTTATATATATTAAAATAAGTATTTGGTATGTGAGTTTAGTCAAGAAAAAATAAACATCACTAAATACAAACTATAATATTTATTGCTAATATTAAGTCTGTCATTCAACTATTAAATATATCAAATAATCAACTAACAATTATAAATAACATCATATAATTAATTACATTTAATGAAGCAAATGAATATAGTTCAATATTAATAATTTATTCCTAAACTTAATTTATTTTTAATTTATATATCTTACGACTTTAAATCTTTTGCTATAAAATAATATCGATTCAATAAAAATGTCTATTACAGAATAATCAAATTTAAAGCTACCATAATCGCACCGAATCGCATAAAACCGCAAAAAAAAATCGAACATTCGTTTTCAGTCCAAAACTATGTTTTTATATTAATGTATTAACCGAACCGCAATTAGCAATTTAATTTAAAATTGTGTAAAAAATCCGTCGGAACGTACCGGGACCACTCCTAGTTAATCTTGTAATGTGTTGTGTGACTTGTGTTACATATTCGGTGCTTGTTAAGGGATTTCCCGTCGAGTCTTTTTCTCCTGGAAAAAGGACTCAGGCAAGTGCATCCACTTTCTCCTGATTTGTTTCTATGTAGTGCAGAAGATTTTTCAACCATATTACAAAGAGCATAACAAGTGGAATCACATACACGACTTACAGATTGCAAGATCTGCTCCGACAAGTTCTCACCTTTTTTTTTTTTTTTTTTTTTTAAATGACAGCATCCTCTCCCTTTGTGCAAACAAAATGGAATGCATTACAAGAAATTGCCAAATAGCAACCACCAATTTGGTTGCTAATCTGTCGTTAAGAGGTGATACCGACAGATTAGCGACATAAAAATTCAGTATTAATATGGCTAGTCGCTATGAATACCGATGGACTGTTGATCCGTAGCTAAAAAAATCACGACAGATTTGTGACAGGCTACCGACATAAATTACCTAAAGAATTGCAACGATCTACCCACGAAATATTATCGGTACCATAATCCGTCGGCATTTCCGACTACATTCTAATTCTATCATTAATCTTTCGGGAATTACCGACCAAATTAAATGTCGTTAATATTTTCTGTCGTTATTTTATCGCTAATTGTAAAAACTTTTAGTCGTTATCCTATCATTTTTTTGTCGCTATCCCATCGCTAAGTGTTAAAAGTTTCAATCATTATTATGTCATTAATTATTAGTCGCAATTTGATCGGCAAATACCGACAAATTTTCACAAGTTTTATTATTATTTTTTGTAGCTAATTTGTCAGTAAATATTCAATTTTAAATATCTTTAATTGTAGGTGTCCTATTTTTTTTTTATATATAAAATACTGCACAAAGTTATTTAAAAATGACCTAACATAGTCCAAAACAGGCAATTTAACATTTAAATATTAAATTAAAGTATAAACATCCCCACAAATCAACAACACATGTTTGAAATCCGATCTCGGCATGAAATGCCTAAAATTGTTGGGATTTCATGATTTCATCTTATGGTATGTAGTGGAATAAACAATCAAGAATGTCGGTCTAGATTAATAACTGAGTTGATGTTGAGCAATAATCACGCAAAAGATCGAAGACTTGTTGCATAATTAACCGGACATAATCGAGCAATTTAATTCACCACTTCAGGTATCCACGCGTATGCCATCTAATGCAGGAACAATTCTCGGTACACTTATTCAATAAAAGATTACTAGGAAAATCCTTATTGAATTCTACGGTGCTTCTCTATTTTATCTGATAAAACTGATTGTTCTCTACTATAGAGAATGTGTATATATTGTTCCATATAACCCTAGGTATATGGGCCTATTATCCATGTTTGCTTTAATTAGTTAATTAGTCTAACTTATAATTAACTAAAGCTGATATATCCTAATCTAGTCCGTATCTTTCAATCTCCCACTTGGAGTAACATTAGATAAATTCGAAGCACCAATCTTGTACCCTTGGTCGGAACAACAATATACATAAAGTGTGACCCTTTAGGCCCTCATTATCGACGATAATCATATTAAAGTTGCACAAAACTCCTAGACTGTGTTATATAGCGAACTCGGTATATGAAGGACGTTTACATGATTCCAGTAAAAAAACCATTCATATGGAGTTTATATAATATTTCTTCATTCACGAACCACCCGATTGAGCCTAGGATCTGCCATGTGTCTATCCAAATAGCTCAATCACTTTTCTCATTTTTATTATATGACACGTTCGATCATATTCAATTACTTTAATTGAATATCTCTTTTGCATTGGCCAATGACTTTATTGTCAAATAATATAGAGAAAATATGAGTATTCTCTCGAATTTTCAATCGATGAATGAATCTCAATCTTGACTCAACTACCATTTCCATTTGCCTCATGATGAACCCAACACAAGACGTGTCTTATCCTCCTTTGGGAGGCAAGCCTTGTACTTGATCAAAGTGCACCATTTAACAAACAAAATGCGTATTGGCCTCAAGTCAGAGGATCATTACATACTCCACACACTAATAAACTGTAGACACCGAAACAAATGGTTTAATAGTAGGGTATACCAATACTCTCCAAAGTATACATGTGTCCATCACAGATATCTAATATCTCATAGTCGTGAGACCTACTAGATTCTCTAAGAATTTGATGCAGACCACATGCTAACCTATCGCATGTCATCAATATCCCATTCTTGATGACCATCGGATATGGAAATTTTAGGATCATACTTTATCATTGATGTCTCACACCATAAATGACAGTCATGATTCAAGGGAACATATAAAAGAATAATGACAATCCATCAAAATAATTATTCTAATAAATGCATAAAACTTAAAAGTAAATCAAATTATCACATAATGTGATCAAATAAGGAGTGTCTCAACGAAAAGGTTTCTAAGACATACAAACTATAAACCCCCCAGTGAATTAATCCAAGCCAAGTACAAACATGTCTAACACCTAAGCTCTCAAAACGCTTGTTGTGCTTTGCTATACACAACTGCTTGGTTAAAGAATCAACCAAGTTATCCTCAGTGGGTACTCTATCTAACTTCACATCTCCCTTATCTACCATTTCTCTGATCAGATTATATCTTCGGCAATATGCTTGTTCCTATTTGTGGCTCTCGATTCCTTTGCTTGTGCAACCGCACTACTGTTGTTACAATACAACAATATTGCACTGTTGACACTTGGACGACACCTAGTTCATTTATGAACCCCAACAAAGCAACAACCTCTTTGGCAGCTTCAGATGCAGCAATATACTCGGCTTCGGTGATGGAATTGGCAGTTGTACTCTGTTTGGAACTATTCCAACTTACTGCACCACCATTGAGAACGAAAACATATCCAGACTGAGACTTGAAGTCATCATGGTTTGTTTGGAAGCTAGCATCAGTATACCCAGTAACTGATGGCTCTGGCTGCCCACCATAGACTTTAAGAAATATTATTTAGTCCTTCTAAGGTACTTTAAGAATAGTCTTGACAGTTCTCCAATGTTCCTCATCGAGATTTTGCTAAAATCTGCTCTTTCACGGATTGCAACATGGAACGATTGCTCCCCATTATTAGTATATCATCAGCATATATGATAAGGAAGACAACATTTCCATTCTTACGTTAACTATAAACGCATGGATCCTCTTTACTTTTGACAAAATCAAACAATTTCATAGTTTTATCAAACCAAATATTCCAATTCCTAGATGCTTGCTTGAGTCCATAAATGGACTTCTTTAAATCGCATACTCCATTCGACTTTTCTTTGGATACAAAACGTTCAGGTTGTGACATATACACAGTGCTTTGAGTTTTCCATTGAGAAACGCAATTTTGACATCCATTTGTCAAATGTCAAAGTCATAGTATGCAACTATTGCAAGTAATATCCTAATGAACTTGATCTTAGCGACTGGCGAAAAGGTTTCATCATAGCCAATGCCCTCGCGCTGACTATAACCCTTTACCACCAACCTATTTGTACCTTGCCCTCTGCATCTCTGTTCTTCTTGAAGATCCACTTGCAGCCTATGGGGCGAGCCCCATCTGAAAAATCAACTAGTTCCCAGACTAGATTGAGGTACATCGAGTCCATTTAAGATGTTAAGGCATCCAGCCACATCTTCGAATCGGTGCCCGACACCGCTTCGATATAGGTGTTAGGTTCGTCATCTTTTGAATCAACCTCATCACAACCAATAGATTTAGTCTTTCAGGTGCATGACAATTCCTTTGAGGCCTATTGAGTTGGTTTTGCGTTAGCTCAGGTGGTTATTTTGATCGTGAGGAGGTTCCTGCGTGTTGAGATTTTCAATATTTGGGAAATTCTCAAGAATTTCACAATGATTTTCTTGAGGTGGGGCCGATACAATATCTTGTCTTTGATGCATATCATTGTCTTGAGGTGACCCTCTAAGAGTCATTTCCTCTCCCAATAGATCATTAAAAACTCCCATTGAGTTCTTGTCCACTCCATTGGACAATACCTCATCCTCCATGTTATCTTGTGGTTCTTGAATTTCTTCAACATCTACCTTGGTGTGACCTTGTTCCTTGGGGATAAAAGTATCTTCAAGAAACGTTACATTCTTGGAAACTGATAAAGCCGTAATCCGAATATCAAATGGATCACAATCACAGTAACAATCCAAAACAATCAAACATGCAAGAACTTAAACGGCCCGAATATTTACGTGGTTCGATCCGGAGATCTACGTCCACGGGTAAAGGCAATAACCTTCCGAGGTGTTTCACTATCTTTTTTGAATACCGGAGTACAATTTTACAAGTAATAATTCTAGAAATCAGAATCGAAAATTGGAACCCTAAACTAAGCAACAATTCTCCTATTTATACTATACAATAGAAACCCTAACAAAATCCCTATAAATCCGCCAATCCAATCTGCATGGCTGTTGGAAAAGATCATGGGGATCTTTTCCCAACTTCCAAAGACGCCACGAATGGGCTTAGCTGCATTGGGCTTGCGCCACGATTAGGCTTGGCTGCGTTGGACTTGCGCTCTTGGGCCCAATTGACCCGTCTGGCGGGCTAGACTGACCCTGGGAGATTGGGCCATACCTATCAGATGCCCCCCCCCCACCAGCGGAGCGAGGTAGGATCTTCGGTTAAAAAGATTTATTGTGGGTCTATGTGTATGCGCTGTAGCCGAAGGTGAGCCGGAGTAGTATCTGAGTTCTTTTGTGAAAGAGTCAATCTTGAGTCGAGCTGAGTTACCCCCGGGGTGAATGAGTCAACCGGAGTTGATCTGGGTTACCCCCGGGGTGTAGGAGTCAACCGGAGTCGAAAGGAGGTACCCCCCGAGGTGAAAGAGTCAATCGAAGTCGAACTGAATTACCCCCGGGGTGAAGGAGTCAACCGGAGTCGAACTGAATTACCCCCGGGGTGAATGAGTCAACCGGAGTTGATCTGGGTTACCCCCGGGGCGAAATAATACTCCGAGTTGAAGCACAAGCTTCCTGGGGAAGGAATTAGCTTGATGTGATTGTTCACGTGATCATTACGTGTGTGGCACGTGTGAGGCACGCAGGTGCGCAACCCAAGGGCGCGTGTAATACACGCGCTAATGTGAGCCACTGAATTTGAACATGCGCAATCTGGGCCGTTGAATCTCTGTATTAGAGGGAAAGGAAAGTGACAGTTTCACTTTACTCTTCATTTGCAATTTGCGATAAAAAACCAGCGGGAAGACGAGAAAGAAACTAACAAATTTCTGGAAATCGCTCCAACTTCATGCTTTCATCTCTAAAAAATCAAGTAAGTATGTCTTCATCCTCAGAATCTTCTAGTGTGAGGGTAGTGGGAACAGATGAGAGCCCCTGTGATGCTAGACCTTTGCGAGCTATTTCCCCAGAGAGGAGGGAGAGTATGAAAGTGTATAGGGCTGACTTTAGGGAAATATGGACCTGGGAAGTGAGATTTCCCACCTGCTTAGAGGAGGAGGCGAATCTGGAGGTGGCTTCAATGATGCCTCGGGTTACCGAAGCCCAAATCGAGGCGATGGTGCCGGGTTTTTATTTTCCCATAGATTTAGAGTATATAATACCCGGACCCAATGATAGAGCTTGTTGTCCACCAAAAGAGTTTATAACAGTATATATAGATCAACTTAGGGTAGGTTTAAGGTTCCCGTTGTGGGATTTTGTGGTTGAGTTGTTGGGCTATTACAGCATTGCACTGGGGCAGTTAGTGCCGAATGCCATGAGGCAGATAGTAGGTTTTATGGTGGTTTGTAAGACCTCGGGGGTAGAGCCCTCTGTAGAGTTGTTTTGGTATTTTTTCCAGTTGAAATCTATCGGGAAGAGGAAGGGTTGGTGCTCGCTGAACCGGAGGCCGCAAAGAGGGTTCAGGGTGCAGAACCCGAGTAAAGTAGAAAACTGGAAGGTAAAGTTCTTGTATGTAAAGGAGTCGAAACCGATCCCGGGGTGGAGAAGGGAGGAGGTTGGAGACGGGGTACCAAAAGGAGTACCAGAGTCGGTCGAGGTGTTCGAGCAGGCGGGCACGCTGAAACAAGTGTTCTCCGAGGAAGAGTTGGAGGAGACCGGGTTGTCCCTGTATTATACAAAGGGACCAGAGGCGAGGACGTTGCCACCCCAGAGTGAGGGCTCTTCAGCCGGGGCTAAAGTGAAGGGTAGGAAATCTTTATTACAAGTGTTTGTAGCTGATAATATTGCTTGCTAATGTGTTGACTGTGCCTTGTAGTGGGACGCTTTAAAGCCAGTCTCCAAAAGAAAACCCGCTGGGAGTGCGCAGTAGACTCCTGTACCGGAGAGAGGTGCCACCTCGAAAAGCACAACTCCCGAGGTGGAAAAAGCCTCGGGGAGGAGACGCGGCGAGGGGGCCGAAGAGGTTGCCGCGCGGTCGGACACAACCCCCAGGGCGAAGAAGAGGCCGGGGCCTATGCTGACGCCGCCCTCTGTCTCAAAGAGAGTACGGATGGATCCTACCTCGGAGGTATGTTTATCATGGGGTGAGTTTCCCGTTTATGTGCCATGTCTCATAAAATTTTCTACAGGGCCAGACAGGAGTAGCGGGCCACGATGTGTCCGAGATGGAGAAGGTGTAGACCCTGAGCCAAGGGCTCATTGGGTTCGGGCGCCGCCTGCAAAAGGAGGAGACATAGGAGCTGGGCGAAGATTTGAGGATGCTGCACGGGGAGTGCGATAAGCTCCACGCCGAGGCGGCGGAGGCCAAGAGCGTCCAAGTGACAGCTCGGGGTAGAGCACTCGAGGCTGAGAAGGAAGCTGCCCGCCTCAGAGGTGAAGTCGCGGAGATGGCCCTTCTCCGGGGAGAGTTGGCCGCAGCTCGGGAGGAGCTGAAGAAGAAAGCGAAGGGCCAGGGAGCGATGCTGAGGGCCTTCATCGAGAAGTTGTCACAAACGGAAACATTTGTGAACTTTTTGACGAACTTCGTGGCAGTGGGCGACGTGGCCACGCGATCCGAGGTGCTGGAGGTGGTGAAGGAGTTGTACCCGGAGGTGGATGTATACAAAAAGGAGTTTGGGTACGACTACGCAGCCGTAGGCAATGTTGACGCCGCCTACTACAACACCCTGTCTCGACTGCCGAAGTGGCCACTGGTGGAGGCATTGGCCCAGAAGGGGACCATTTTGACGACGCAGGACGCCGAAGGGTGTTCGGTAGATCAAGACGAGGAGTTCCTGGGATACCGAATGGGCATGCACGTGCCGGAACCACGGCAGAGGACTCCTCCTCCGAGAATTGAGCCCGAGACTCTAGAACTAGCTCCCGAGGAGGGCGGTGCTCTTCAACTGACAGCTAACCCTACCGCAGACCCAGCTGCCACCACCTCGGCCCCAACGGAGGTCAGTGCTCCTCCTAACTCAGGCAAAGACGTAGTATAGGATCCCATGCTCGTTTTGTTGTATTTTTTAAATTGTGTAGTTGTATCAAAAACTGTTATGTACCTGTGGTTTGTCAATATATAAAAGATGACTTCTTGATGTCTGTTTGTTGGGAATACTGAAAGTATGCTTTGAGCTCGAACATAATATGTGTTGTGTATTGGTGATGTTATAATTGTGCTCTGTATATCACATGTGCAGCAAGAGGACACCGAGGACCTTCACGAGGTCATTCAAAAATTGATGCAGTCAATGAACTGGCTGCAAAGGGAGAGAGATGACTTGAGGATGTCGGTGGTCCCTAAGCTGGAAAAAAGACTTGCCGTTGCAGAGAAGAGGGCAACCGAGGCCGAAAAGGCAAGAACTGAGGCTGCAGAAAAAGCCTTAGATCACCAGCTGAAGTACTTGTCAAAATGCACCGAGGTGGAGCGGCTTTTTGTACATCAAAGGGAGTATGAGCGGATCTTGTCGGAGTTCGGCCTACTAACCTTCGAGGAGGTCGAGGAGCGAACTGCTGAAATTCAGAAGGAAATAGCAGTACTCATAGAGGCCGGACATACTGACTCCACTGAGCTGGTGAGGAAGCGGGAAGTGCTAGAGATACTCCTCAACATGTATGAGGACGTAAAAGGCCGTAGAAGGTGGCGTCGTACTGCGGAGGAGAATATTGCCAATTCTAGCCGGGGTAACTCCGCGAAAGCTTCTCGGAGGAGACCAAAGGGCTCGGTGAAAAAACTAACCGGAGTGGTGATCCGAGAACCGAGCTCGGTAGTGGTCGCAGAGGAGGAAGTGCAAAAACTGGCCGAGGAGATTGAAGTGATGGCCCCCGCAGAGTGGGATCCTGTTGGATGAGCTAATACTCCAAGGCCAGCTCGGCAACCAAGTCCCCCCCGGTGAGGAGGCCAAAGGAGTGGGAGGACTGGAGTCCAATCCCGGGGCACCTCCAGATCCCGGAGGACGCGGAGGAACTCCCATGGCGGCCCGCAGCGCCGGAGTGCTGGGTATTGGTTAGGGAGCGATAGGTAGAGAAATGTAATGCATTTTTGTAAATAAGATGTACTTTGAAAAAAATAATCATGTATGTAACAAGTGCTTTTGTAAAGAATAGAGTAGTGATGCATGTGTAGCATGATGCGATACTTATTTTATTTATTATTTATATGAATACGATGCGATGCAAGTAATGCATTTGCTAGTACTCGGGGGTACAGGACGTAGACAAGCCCTTGTTCGGAAACAAGGCATAAAATCTCCCCGGACGGATCAGGCGGGAGTCAACGTTTGCACAATGACAAAGTTGATAACCTCTCCGGATGAATTAGGCGAGAGGGAATTTATTCCGGGGACAAAGTTTATGGGCTCTTCGGCCAGATCAGGCGAGTGACCAACGTGTTCGGAGACAATTAACGATTGACGCAATAAATATGCGTGTATTCTAAGCCGGGGCGTCCCCCCGGCGTAGAAGAGAAGCAGTGTATGTGTATTGGAAGACCTTTATTCATAGCGATTGTCAGAACAATTAAGAATACAAAAATAAACTTGAAACATAAAGTACCGGGGTAAGAAAGTAAAAGTATGTACAGAAAATGTAAAAGAAGAATAAGTAGTTGAAAAGGGAAACTATAGATAGAAGCGCCACAGATTGCTAACGTGCCAAGTGCGAGGCACCGGGGTGCCATTCAAGTGTTCTAACTGATAGCTCCCGGAGGCGTGCGTGGCAGTGACACGATAAGGTCCTTCCCAAGGAGCGTGCAATTTACCCTCGGGGGCAGCTTTGCTGGCAGAATTTAGCCGGAGTACTAGGTCGCCGACCTGGAACTGTGTACCCCGAACCCGGTGGTTGTAATACTGAGCCTCCTGTTGCTTGCATTTAGCTTGTCGGATGAAAGATTGATCGCGACGATGTTCAAGTTCGTCTAGGTTGGTACGGAGTGCTTCCTCGTTAGCCTCAGGATCGAGGTGTAAAAGTCTAAGGCTGGGTACTCCCACCTCGGCAGGAATGACAGCCTCGGAGTCGTAGGTGAGGCTATAAGGAGTCTCCCCGGTGGCGGAATGTGGCGTGGTTCGGTAATCCCAGAGAACTTGCGGTAGATTTTCAGCCCAAAGACCCTTGCCTGAGCCAGTCGTTTCTTGAGACCGTCGACAAGAGTGCGGTTCGTGACTTCAACCTCACCATTAGCTTGGGGGTGAGCTACCGAGGTGAAAGCCTGCTTAATGTGCAACTCCTCGCACCAGGACCGAAAGGGATCATTAGCAAACTGCTTGCCGTTGTCGGATACAATCGTACTTGGAATGCCAAAATGACATATAATGTTACGCCAGACAAATTTTAGAATATTTTGTCCAGTAATGGCAGTAAGGGGCTCGGCTTCGACCCATTTAGTGAAATAGTCCACAGCAACCACGAGAAATTTAAATCCCCCCGGGGCCACTGGGAACGGTCCCACTATGTCTGTAGATGTCAATTCAATTTCATCAAGTGGACATGTCTTGTAGTAGAGATTGAGAAGAATCAGGAACCGGGTTTAGGTTGGGAAGAACCGGGCCAGAAAGTCGGGTTTAAAGCAGTTCAGTTTTGGAGGTTGTTGAAGAACCGGAGTTGTGACGGTTATAACAGAATTATGCAACGGTTTTGAACCGTTGCATGTGAAACCATTGTCAAAGGCGCGTAATCAGTTTTAAAGCAGTTGAAACAGAATTATGCAACAGTTTTGAACCGTTGCATGTGAAACCGTTGTCAAAGGCGCGTAACCAGTTTCAAAGCAGTTGAAACAGAATTGCTTCCAGCTTCAAAAGCTTCTTGATTCGAGCTTAGTTCTATATATACATTGCTCCACTTGTAAAGACGAGTTGATACACGTATTTTTTCCTCTGTAAACACTACACAATCATTAGAATTAGAAAGCTAGGGTTCTTAAGCTCAATTCGGTTTGTGAATTGGGGCTTCTGGTTTTCTGGGATATCTCTTGTAATTGATTGTTCAGTGGAGTGAATTGAGGTGTATAGAGCCTCTGTGGATGTAGATCATATTGATCGAACCACGTAAAAGCTTTGTGTTCTCATTTGGTTTCTGGTTTTGCGTTCGGTTTTGTTTGGCCGTTTTTAAGTTCATTTTTCATTCTTTTCTAGATTGAATTCGTTTGTGTGTGTTGTAAGTGGTTGAAATCTTAACAAGTGGCGCCGTCTGTGGGAAACAATACACACACACTCAAAGAAGAAGAAAGAATGGCTGGTGTAAAGATGGATGTGGAGAAGTTTTCAGGTAAGAATGACTTCTCACTCTGGAAGATCAAAATGAATGCAGTACTGATTCAAAATGGCCTAGACTCTGCACTTTTTCCTGTTGATCAATGGCCTGAGGCTGAGAAATCCAAATTTCCAGAATTGGACAAGAAGGCCTTAAGTCTGATATTCTTATGTCTGGGTGATAAACCCTTGAGGGAGGTATCAAGGTGCAAGAATGCAGTGGAGGCATGGGGAAAACTGGAGGAACTCTATCAATCAAAGTCTATATCCAACAGACTATTTCTGAAGCAGAAATTAATGTCCTTCAAAATCACTGATGATAAGGTTATTTCTGATCAACTTGATGAGCTTGTCAAGATGATTGAAGAATTAGAAGATCTGGGGGTGAACTTGGAGGATGATGATAAGGCTATGATGGTGCTGAATGTTCTGCCAAAGTCCATGGAAAGTTTTAAAGATGCACTGATGTTTGGAAGGGATGGAAAAATCAGCTATGAATCCATCATATCAGCATTGAAGACAAAGTGTTTTCAAAATCAGGGAGAAAAGGGCTCTGCACAGGCTGGGGAAGGTTTGAACATTAAGTTCAAAAAGAATTTCCAAAAGAAGAAGTTCCAGGGATTTAAAGATAACAAATCTGGAACTCAGAATGCAAAGAAACAAGGAGACTGGGTTGAAACCAGAAAGTGTTTCAAATGCAAACAAGCTGGACATTTGAAGAAGGGCTGTCCACAAAAGAAGAAGAAGCAGGAAAATCAGAGGGCAGAAGTAGCTATGACTGAGCATCAAGAAGACACTCCAGAAGTCTTAAACATCACAGACACAAAAATGGAAAAGGAATGGGTTCTGATACTGGATGTTCATTCCATATGTGTCCCAATGAATCATGGTTCAAGGATTTACAGAAAGAAGATGATGGATATGTATTACTGGGAAATGACCACTCCTGCAGAGTTAAAGGCATAGGATCAGTTCAAATAAAAATGCATGATGGAGTCATCAGAACTGTTTCTCAAGTAAGGTATGTTCCTAGACTAAAGAGAAATCTCCTATCCCTTGGTTCTCTTGTGGCAAATGGATGTCAGTTCAATTCACTAGATGGTCATCTTCACATCACTAAACACAACAAGCTGGTAATCAAAGGAAGGCAACATAATGGCCTGTTTATTTTGATTGGATCACCTGTGATAGGATGTGCTGAATCTGTAATAAGCAGAGAAGATGTTATGAAGTGGCATAGAAGACTGGGTCATATTGGAGAGAAAGGATTGAAGGAGTTAGCAAAGAAGGGCATCATTGGTGAAATGGGAAATAGAACACTGGATTTCTGTGACAAGTGTGCTCTAGGAAAAGCGAAGAAGCTGCCTTATGCTAAAGGGATACATACTACTCAAGAGCCACTTGATTATGTACACTCTGATATTTGGGGGCCTTCAAGAACAGCAACACATGGAGGAGGAAGGTATTTCATGTCCATCATTGATGATTACAGTAGAAAAACATGGGTATTTGTTTTAAGGAACAAGAGTGATGCATTTCTTAAGTTTAAAACATGGTTGAGTCAGGTGGAGAACCTAAGAGGGAAGAAACTAAAACATCTTAGGATAGATAATGGCTTGGAATATCTATCCACTGAATTCACAGGGTTTTGTGAAGAAAAGGGCATCACAAGGCACAGAACTGTCCCACTAAACACCCAACAAAATGGGTTGCTGAAAGATTTAACAGAACTGTGCTGGAAAGAATTAGATGTATGCTGATTAATGCTGGATTACCTAAATCATTATGGGGAGAAACAATAAACACTGCATGCTATTTGATCAACAGGTCACCATCATCAACTCTAGGATTTAAAACTCCAGAAGAAGTGTGGAGTGGAAAGGTACCAAACTACCATGACTTAAGAGTGTTTGGTTGTCTGGCCTATGCTCACATTAGGCAAGACAAACTTGAGGCAAGAGCACAGAGATGTGTATTCCTAGGATATCCTGAGGGCATAAAAGGCTACAGGTTATGGTGCTTGGAACAGGGAAACCAGAAGCTCTTGATAAGTAGAGATGTAAGGTTCAATGAGGATGTGATGGGATACAAGTCTACTGGAAGTCAAGAGGAAGTTGATGGTGCTGTGGAACCTGAAAGAATTTCTATTCAGGTGGAGCTTAATGAGGAGCAGATACCACCAGAGAAGAATACTCAAGCTCAACAAGAAGATGACAGTTCATCAGAAGATGAAGAGAGTCACACTGAGATTGCAGATCTCAGAACTTATAGCATAGGAAGGGATAGGCCAAGAAGACAAATCCAAAGGCCTGATTTCTATGGACAAGCTGGAAGTGTATATTATGCATTGAGTATAGCAGAAGACTTGGAGATTCAAGAGCCTAGTAGTCAAGGAAGCAATAAGTTGCAGTGAGAGTGAACACTGGATAGGGGCCATGATGGAAGAAATGGAATCTCTGGAGAGAAACCAAACCTGGAAGCTGGTAGACAAACCAAAAGGGCAGAAGCTAGTTAGTTCAAAATGGATCTACAAGAAAAAGGTAAAGGCTAGAAAAGCTGATAAAATCAGATACAAAGCAAGGCTGGTGGCCAGGGGCTTCACACAAAAAGAAGGTATTGATTATAATGAGGTATTTTCTCCAGTAGTGAAGCATTGCTCTATCAGGTTACTTTTATTAAAGGTAACTAAAGAAGACATGGAACTACAACAGTTAGATGTCAAGACAGCATTCCTGCATGGTGATCTAGTTGAAAAGATATACATGAAGCAACCTGAGGGCTTTGTGATTCCAGGAAATGAAGAGAAGTTCTGTTTTCTCAGGAAGTCACTCTATGGGTTGAAACAGAGTCCCAAGCAGTGGAATAAGAAGTTCAATGAGTTCATGGTTAGTGCAGGATTCATAAGAAGCTTATATGACAGTTGTGTATACTTTGACAAAGGTTCAAGAGTTGAACAAGTGTTTCTGCTGTTATATGTGGATGATATGCTCATTTCCAGTAAGAGTATTGATAAGATACAATAACTAAAGGGAAGACTGAGTTCATAATTTGACATGAAGGATCTTGGGGAAGCCAGGAAGATTTTGGGAATGGACATCATTAGAAGAAGAAAGACTGGGACATTATGGCTCTCACAGAAACAGTATTTGCAGAAGGTTGTGGAGAGGTTTCACATGCATGAGTCAAGACCAGTGAGTATCCCAGTTAATCTACAAACTAAGCTGTCCTAGGATCAATGCCCTAAGACAGCAGCTGAGGAGATTCACATGAAGAATGTTCCATATGCTAGTGGTGTTGGCAGTTTGATGTATGGAATGATATGTAGCAGGCCAGACTTGGCCTATAGTGTGTCTCTGGTAAGCAGATATATGTCAAATCCTGGAGAATCACATTGGGAAGCTTTGAAGTAGGTTTTAAGATATCTGAAAGGGTCTGTTAGTATGGGGTTAAAGTTCCAGAAACAAGAAGCTAGTAAGTCTATTACAGGGTATGTCTTTACTTTGTATGGAACAGCTGTCAGTTGGAAGAGTGTGCAACAGTCTGTAGTTTCATTGTCAACAACTGAGGCAGAATTCATTGCCTTAACTGAGGCAATCAAGGAAGCTCTGTGGCTCAAGGGAGTCCTCAAGGACTTGGGGATAAGACAAGAATGTGTTACTATTTAGTGTGATAACCAAAGTGCTCTTCACTTAGTGAAACATCAAGCTTTTCATGAGAGGTCTAAGCATATTGATGTTAGACTTCATTTTTTAAGAGATATAATTGAAGCTGGGTCTGTTGAAGTGAAGAAAGTGCATACTATGGACAATGCGGCAGATTTTCTAACTAAGTCAGTTCCTAGGAGTAAGATGGTTCATTGCTCAAGCCTGATAAGGCTTGAACAATGCAATTAAAACCTGGAGGTGACAAGGCAGTTTGAGGTGATGAAGGGCACTTGAATTCATTGAGGTGGAGATTTGTAGATGTCAATTCAATTTCATCAAGTGGACATGTCTTGTAGTAGAGATTGAGAAGAATCAGGAATCGGGTTTAGGTTGGGAAGAACCGGGCCAGAAAGTCGGGTTTAAAGCAGTTCAGTTTTGGAGGTTATTGAAGAACCAGAGTTGTGACGGTTATAACAGAATTATGCAACGATTTTTAGCCGTTGCATGTGAAACCGTTGTCAAAGGCGCGTAACCAGTTTTAAAGCAGTTGAAACAGAATTGCTTCCAGCTTCAAAAGTTTCTTGATTCGAGCTTAGTTCTATATATAAATTTGTTCCACTTGTAAAGACGAGTTGATACACGTATTTTTCCCTCTGTAAACACTACACAATCATTAGAATTAGAAAGCTAGGGTTCTTAAGCTCAATTCGGTTTGTGAATTGGGGCTTCTGGTTTTCTGGGATATCTCTTGTAATTGATTGTTCAGTGGAGTGAATTGAGGTGTATAGAGCCTCCGTGGATGTAGATCATATTGATCGAACCACTTAAAGCTTTGTGTTCTCATTTGGTTTCTGGTTTTGCGTTCGGTTTTGTTTGGCCGTTATTCAGTTCATTTTTCATTCTTTTCTAGATTGAATTCGTTTGTGTGTGTTGTAAGTGGTTGAAATCTTAACAAGTGGCGCCGTCTGTGGGAAACAATACACACACACTCAAAGAAGAAGAAAGAATGGCTGGAGTAAAGATGGATGTGGAGAAGTTTTCAGGTAAGAATGACTTCTCACTCTGGAAGATCAAAATGAATGCAGTACTGATTCAAAATGGCCTAGACTCTGCACTTTTTCCTGTTGATCAATGGCCTGAGGCTGAGAAATCCAAATTTCCAGAATTGGACAAGAAGGCCTTAAGTCTGATATTCTTATGTCTGGGTGATAAACCCTTGAGGGAGGTATCAAGGTGCAAGAATGCAGTGGAGGCATGGGGAAAACTGGAGGAACTCTATCAATCAAAGTCTATATCCAACAAACTATTTCTGGTGCAGAAATTAATGCCACTTGATGGCTTCGGCTTCGGGGTCAATTTGGGGTGTAGCCTCAGCTGGTGTGACTGTCTCGGGGTGAGTGAACGGGACCTGGACCACAAAATCCGCGAGAGCTTGACCCTTGATGGCTTGGCGAGGTAGAAATTGTATATCGTGCTCCCCGAGCTCGATGGCCCACTTGGCCAAACGCCCTGACACACCGGGCTTGATAAGAATCTGACGAATAGGTTGATTTGTGAGGACTCAGATAGCATGCCCTTGAAAGTAGGGACGCAGGCGGCGGGCCGCCATGACTAGGGCCAATACTGTTTTTTCCGCCACGGAGTATCGGGTTTCTGCCCCTTGGAAGGCTCGACTAACGAAGTACACGGGTTGTTGAATGCCATGGTCCTCGCGGACGAGGGCCGCACTAATGGCTTCATCGGCGGAGGCCATGTATATATAAAGGGGCTCTCCGGGGAGAGGTGCTGACATAGTGGGTAACTGGCTGATATGTTGTTTTAAAGCCTCAAAAGCTTCGTCGCACTGCGAAGTCCATTCAAACTTCTTCTCTTGGCGCAAAATTTTGAAGAAAGGAAGCTGACGCTCCGCGGCCTTGGATAAAAAATGATTTAGAGCGGCGAGGCCGCCGGTTAGGCGTTGGACGTCTTTCACAATTTTCGGCGGCTGAAGATCCAGCACATCCCTCATCTTGGTTGGGTTGGCCTGAAGACCGTGTTGCGAGACCATGTATCCAAGGAATTTTCCTGACTCGACGCCAAAGGTACACTTAGCTGGATTGAGTCGAAGATTATAGCGCCGCAATGTGTTCAATGTCTCGGCAATGTCCTGCACACATGATGTAGGTGAAAGACTCTTAATAACGAGGTCATCGACCTATACCTCAACATTGCGGCCGATCTGGTCTAAGAAAACGTGGTCCATGAGACGCTGATAGGTGGCTCCGGCATTTTTGAGTCCGAAGGGCATTTTCTTGAAAGCGAAGCATCCAAAATCAGTGATGAAGGCTGTTTTGATAGCATCTCGGTGGTCCATGTGGACTTGGTGGTATCCCATGTACAAATCCAAAAAACAAAGCGCCTTATACCCGGTTATGGCCTCAACTTTTTGGTCGATAGGCGGTAGAGGATAGCAGTTCTTTGGGCAGTGTTTGTTGAAATCAGAAAAATCAACGCACATCCTCCAAGCCCCACTGGACTTCATCACCATCACTGGGTTAGAGAGTCAGGATGGGTAGTGAACATCGAATAGGATGTCAGCATCCACGAGCTGTTGAACCTCAGTTCGGATAGCTGCATTTCTCTCCGAGGAGAATTGCCGTCACTTTTGTTGTATCGGCTTCACATTAGGGTCGATGTATAGCTTGTGAGTAATGAGGTCGGGAGAGACTCCCTGCATATTTAGGGGAGACCAAGCAAAGACTTCGGGGTACTCCCTTAACGTCTAGATGATGGCATTATGCAACAAAGGTATGCCCACTGTGCCTATCTTAACAGTTTGCTCTGGTTTAGCAGGATCGAGTGGCACTTCGGCAGTATCGTTTCCGAGTGGCTCGGAGGGACCCAGGGCAGGCGCCGGAGTGGCTATTTAAAATTGAGGCTTAGGAGAAGCCTTTGTTGTCTTCTTGATTGCGACATACATGCACTCTTTTGAAATTCTTTGATTGCCACAGATGGCGACCTCTCCATGGGGCGTAGGAAACTTCAATGCTAAGTGATATGTGGAACAAATGGCCTTTGCTGGGGTAAGCCAATCCCGGCCAAGTATCATGTTGTATGGAGATGAAGAGGTTACGATATAGAAATCTACGAAGATAGTTTTTATTGCTGGATACGTACCAAGCGACGCATGGAGGTTGATAATCCCCTCAGGTTGGACCTCTCCCTGAGTGAAGGTCTGCAGAGGCCCGGGAGCTGGCCGGAGCTGCTCCCGGGGTATACCCATCTTCTGGAAACAATCAGTGAATATGACACTCATAGCAGCGCCGTTGTCGACAAAAACTCGCTTAACAGTGACATTACCCACGGCCATGTCAATGACAATGGCATCAGTATGAGGGGTGAGTTCGAGAACAGGGTTGTCTTCGGTGAAGCTCACTGTTTCAGATCTGTGGAAGCGCTTGTGGCGTGGCTCCTCGGGAGGAGGCCTGCGAGCTTCAGCTTTAAGGGCACTTCGGGAAGTCCCTGTTGGCATGACGCCATAGATCACATTTATTATTCCTTGGAAAAAATGATTCGTTGGATTATCCCTAGGACCTCCATGACGTGGTGGAGGTGGCAACAATTGAGGCTGCTGTGGGTGATACTGTTGGCGATTACCTTGGTCTTGCCTCGGGTAGTTGTTATACCCCGACCTATTGTTTTCCTATTGGGGTCTGGTATGTCTTGGACATCTGCCATTGTAACCTCCCCGACTTTGCTGTGTACCTCCACTTTGATTCGGTTGAGACCTGTCCTCGGTCCGAGCGATGTATTGTCGGAAAAGACCTCGTTTCAAAAGTCCTCAATTTCTTTACAAAGTTCGCGACACTCCTTGGTGTCACGTCCATGATCGTGATGATATACATACCATTTCTCGCGATTACGCTTCTCTGCCGGAGCAGTCATCCGTGGGCAGGGTCGCAAATTATTTTTGTGAATAGAAAATATTTCTGTCCTTGATCGCGTAAGGGGTGTGAATTGAGGGGGATCGTTGCGAGGTTCCAACCTGCCTCTGCCCAAACGACTAAAGGCACTGGGCCGGGTACTAGTCCCGGCTTGCGTTTTATCTAGCTGTTTCTTGGTAGTATGCTTCTCTCGCTTTCCGCAGTGAAACGTTCAAGAAACTGAGAGACTGTCTCCCCGTCTCGTTGCTCCAGGTTCATGAGATCGGCCAGAGTGGCCATAGGCTTTGCTCGTGTATGGAAACGAGCCCAGAACTGCTCGGCAAGATCCCAAAAAGAGGTGACGCTGCCGCGCGGCAAAGAATCAAACCAAATTCTGGCCTCGTCTTGAAGATACTGGGGGAACACTTTGCACAAGTGATGCGGCGTGCAGCTCTGATTGAACATGGCATACTTGAACGCGCTCAAGAAGTTACCTGGATCCCCGGTGCCGTTGTAGACGGGGACTAGTGGAAGTTTAAACCCCTCGGGGAGTGGAGTGGAAAGAATCTCCTCGGAGAACAGAGTGATTATCTCCCCATCAGCATCAAGGCCCAATACCTTGTCAAGCTCGGCATCAAATTGAGCCTGCTCTTGTTATAGAAGATCGAGTAAACGGGACCTCTCTAAGTGAGCCTTCTTCGCCGCATCTACAGGTCGGCGTCGGTCTGCGTCATCGTGATCAGTCTAGTGGGGCCTTGAACCATTAGAACTTCGATTTTCCCCGGGTGACACTGACCGATGACGACGGTGATCATGCCTGGCTCTGTGGGGCGGATCTTCATTGAGTGCGCGAGATCGATCCTGGCGAGAATGTCCTGCCACCTGATTAGCGCCATTGTCGGTGCACATACCGGAGTCGGCGCGCCAATGATTCCATTCTTGGAATAGGACGGCATGTTCCCGAAGGAATGCTTGTTGTGCCCGCAGCAGTTTAGGGGTTGGTTGTGGGTCAACCTGCGCTGGCGCATCGGCGGGTGCAAGATGTTGCGCATCTGCTTGTCCCGTGGATGGATCCTGGATTTGCTGACGCGACAATGGAGGGTTTTGATCGACGGGAGGATTCCGACGAGATCGGGTTGGATTAACCGACTGGCAAGTATTCACCATGGCTGAGGTAATTCGACTATGGATGAGGCAAGGGTTTGCTTTTCTTCGATTTTCCCACAGACGGCGCCAACTGATAATGCCGAAACCCGAATATCAAACGGATCACAATCACAGTAACAATCCAAAACAATCAAACATGCAAGAACTTAAACAACCCGAAGATTTACGTGGTTCGATCCAGAGATCTACGTCCACGGGTGAAGGCAATAACCTTCCGAGGTGTTTCACTATCTTTTTTGAATACCGGAGTACAATTTTACAAGTAATAATTCTAGAAATCATAATCGGAAATTGGAACCCTAAACTAAGCAACAATTCTCCTATTTATACTATATAATAGAAACCCTAACAAAATCCCTATAAATCCGCCAATCCAATCTGCATGGCTGTTGGAAAAGATCATGGGGATCTTTTCCCAACTTCCAAAGATGCCACGAATGGGCTTGGCTGCATTGGGCTTGCGCTACGAATGGGATTGGCTGCATTGGGCTTACGCTCTTGGGCCCAATTGACCCGCCTGGCTGGCTAGACCGACCCGGGGAGATTGGGCCATACCTATCAGAAACTATCACCTTGTGATCTCCAGGACAGTAGAATTCATATCCTTTAGTTTCTTTAGGATATCCTACAAAGTAGCATCGATCTTTCACTTTTAGTTTCCAACTTATCAGTCATCATCTTCTTAACAAAAGCTGGACAACCCCAGGGTTGCATATGGTTAAGACTCGGCTTCTTGCCACACCATAACTTATATGGTGTTTTCTCAATCGATTTAGAAGGAACTCTATTCAGAATATAAAGTGCGGTAAGTAAGGTATAATCCCAAAGGAATAAAGGGAAACTGGTGAAACTCATCATAGATCAAACCATATCCAATAAGGTTCTATTTCTGCTTTCAAATACTCCATTCATCTGTGGTGTACCCGGAGGTGTCCAGTCTAACCGGATTCTATGTGATTTCAAGTATTCAAGAAACTCTCCCCTTAAGTATTCCCCTTCTCGATCTGATCGGAGAGTCTTAATACATTTCACAAGTTATTTCTCGACTTTTAACTTAAACTCCTTGAATTTCTCGAAGGCATCAGATTTGTGTTTCATGAGATACACATATCTATACCTTAAAAAATCATCAGTGAAAGTTATGAAGCACGAATATTCACCTCTTGCTTGAGTTGGGAATGGTCTACACACATCTGTGGGAATGAAACGTAGCCCTTTCCCAGATAGTGGCTTACTTGTCATCTTTCCTTTGAGGCAAGATTTGCAAGCATCATATGATTTGAAATCAAATTATGTGAGATAGTCTAAGTTTCTCAATCTTGTCATTCTTTTTATCATTGATTTGACCAAGTCTACAGTGCTATAGGTAGGTTTTATTATCCATATTACTTACCTTAGGTCGTTCGTTTTTGTTCATTGAGAATATTTCGTTCACATTCAAGCATATTTAACCAATTCGAAAGGAAGGCATTTCCTTGAAATAATCCATTAAGTGAAAACGAGCATCTACTATTTGCAAAATGGAAGGAAAAACCTTGAATGTCTAATATTGGAATGGAAATAATATTCTTTGGAATCAAAGGAACAAAATAACATTTAAATAAATCTAATTTATATCCCAAAGGAAGATCTAATCTAGTCTATTTTCAATGTACAAAACAAACTACCTAAGCTCTCATTCAATGCACCATGTGCTTTGAACTTTGGGCAGTCTCTCTTCCAGTGTCCCTTTTCATTTTAGAATAGGCACTCATCCTTTGGTAGTTTTGGCTTCTTTTGAACCCCTCCACTCTTAGGCTTCAGGGCCGCATCCTTAGATGCTTTCTTCTTCTTCTTGGAAGATTTCACAGAAGAGCTCACCATGATCACAGATTTGCCTTTAGAAGTAGATGATTCGTAGGTCTTGAGCATGTTGTAAAGCTCTGGCAGTGTCACTTTTGAGTTGTTCATGTTGAAATTCACTATGAAGTTTTCAAATGAACTTGGAAGAGACTGCAGAATCAGATTTATTGAGACACTTGAGGGTAGCTTTCGTTTCAATCTATTCCAACCTCTCAATCAATCCGATCATCTCCAGTACATGTTCATAAACCCGACCTCCATCGTGAAGCTTACACTTGAAGAGATCTCTGAGTATCTTATACTCCATGGTCTGAGTTTCTGAAGCTCACAGACTCCCAAGTGTTTCAACATCTCATAAGGGACATGCTTCCATGTTACCTATGTAGTTCAATACTCATAGAGGACAACATTATGCATCGAGCCAATGTGGCATCCTCAACATGTTTCTTGTGAGGTTTTTCGTTAAACGATGCGTACTTGGGAGACTTCTTGTCGGGGATGATACTGATTGATTTGTCCAAGACATACTCAATCTTGTCTTGGAACGGAGCCAATCCATAAAGTTAGACTCAATCAACTTATTTGTTTCCATCAAACATTTATAAGCCAAATTCGACCTTTTATCTGAATAGAAAATAATCAAAATGGGAAAGTAAATTAGATCAAAGTAAACAAAAATCACATTCGTATCACTAATCAAAACAAGGGTTTATTGTAATGATAAACTCCCACTAATTTTAACATATTTTGCGTTCCCAAACACAAAATATGGATTTATAATAATTATAAATCTTAGTGGTCTAAGATCCAAGTCTATATTATTGTAGTCTCTGCTTTGGCTGATGATTATAATAATATCACCCAGTAGGCCTCCAAGCTAATTGCAACAATAATTTAGCAATTCTTGTTTTATTAATCCAATTAATATTGCGTCTTCAAACTATTTTGGTCGCTTTGGTGTCTCAAAATAAGTTAAGCAAGTCAATTCCATCACACGATGCCAACCATGCATCTATTAATGAGTCTGAACCTTGTCATTTTAGAGTAAACACATTGGTGTAAAACTTGTGGTCGAAAAGATTAGGAATCTCATACAATTATGATGGACGACGCATTTTGTTTCTAAACAAGACTTGTTTTCTAATGGGGATTTTATATGTGATAGTGATTGTTAAATTTAATATCTAATATTAAATTAAAACACAATTACTAGGTGTCGCCTACCCAGGCATAAGAAATGCGGACCACATATATTGGGCACCGCCTACCCATACATATTATCGCGGACTACATGTATTAGGCATTGCCTACATAAGCATACAAGCAATCTTTAATTACTATAGTTAAATTGAATAAGCACATAATCAAATAATACCTTATCACATAAGATATCAAATGAAGTTCAACTTTATTTAATTAAATGTGGATTAAAATTATATATTAACTCCAAATTAATATAAACATACATTTAATATTAATTCCAAATTAACATGAATATATCAGTCTAATAGATTAGTATATCAATTCCAAATTATTATAAATATACATTTAATATTAATTCCAAATTAACATAAATATATAAGTCTATTATTATTATTATTATTATTATTATTATTATTATTATTATTATTATTATTATTATTATTATTATTATTATTATTATTATTATTATTATTATTATTATTATTTCAAAAATAATAATAATAAAATTTATTAATCTAATTACTAAATTAATATTTATAATTGAAATTTCGGATTAATCTAATTTAATTAAATTAAATCGATTTGTTTTAAGTCAGCCCAAAAAGGGCTGTAGAAATAAAACAACCAGCAACTGGCCCAGTTTAGTGCGTAACACATTAACTATATTGGTCTAAAGGCTCAGCCTATCCTCGCGGCCCAGACCTGAACCTTAATCTAACCCAGCCGCTCCGGCCCCAGACCCGTCCTGGCCTAAATCCGGATCCTTACCCAGCCCAGAAACTGGATCAAGCCCTCGACCTAGTTGCATTTTAGGGTTTGGACACCATCGCCACTATTGATGCCACGTCGCCGGCGACTGAAACAGATCCCCGCCATTGCCGACCGAACCCAGCAGGTCGGTTTCGGTGCCGCTAGCTTCCATCACGACACAACTTCGCATTGTCGACAAGCGATTGTTCAATGTCGCGCAACAACCCACCACAGACCACCGCCAGGATCCCTCGTCGGCCAGCAGTAGTCGAGGCTTGCCGTCCGCCGACTGCCGACCACCGTCCGTCGAAATATGCCTGCCGCCGCCGCCTTCATCAGCTAGCTGATCAAGCCACCTCGCGGCCATCTTCGTCAGCCAGCCGACAATCTGCCGACTAGTCTACCGTTTCGCGCAGTAGCTTCGTCGACCAGTCTGCCAATTCACGTCGGGGCTGCAACAGGGTTCGTGTTGCGCCAGCGGCCAAGCCTCGTGCCCCCTTCGCACCCTCAAGGTCGTTTTCTGCGGCTTTTCGCAGATTAAAGGAAAAATACCCAATTTTTCTTTTGAAACATTAAATAATTTTAAAATTTTAATGTTTCAAAACCCAATTACAAATTTGATTTTACAGATCTTTTATGCACAAATAATCATATTCAAAACAATTATAAATCGAGCCCCAGGCTCTGATACCACTGTTGAAAATTCATGATTCCATCTTATGGTACGCATCGGAATAAATAATCAAGAATGTCGATCTAGATTTATAACAGAATTGATGTTGAGAAATAATCACGCAAAAGATCGAGAACTTAATTGTTGCGTAATTAACTAGACATAATTGAGCGATTGAATTCACCACTTCAGGTATCCACGGGTATACCGTCCGATGCAGGAACAATTCCTGTTACACTTATTCAATAAGAGATTGCTAGGGAATCCCTTATTGAATTCTACGGTGCTTATGTATTTTATCTGATAAAACTGATCATTCTCTACTATAGAGAATATGTATATATAGTTCCATATAACCCTAGGTATATGGGTCTATTATCCATGTCTGCTTTAATTAATTAATTAGTCTAACTTATTAATTAACTAAAGCCCATATATCCTAATCTAGTCCATATCTTTCAAAAATAAGATAGACTCCAAATCTCAATCTAAAATATATCCGATTTGCAACAAAATAAAGTGCAAACACCGAATATATACGTCTGGTCGAATATTTAGGCCAGCAAGAAGGACTCTTTGGAGGCTCTATCTCTCAACCATATTGGTTCAATCTTTATAAAATGTAATTGGAAGGAAACCTATAAATTGCACATCAAAACATTTTCTAATTAGCAATCTAGAGAGAGATCCCTGTAGTATCCCAACTAAACTAAGTTAATTGAAATGCCACTCCACGAGACGAGCACATAGGTAATAGGAATACAGGAAAATGTGTGTGTGTATGAGAGAGAGAGAGAGATAATCTATCTTTTAAAATGGTTAAAATTCAGTTGAAGAAATAAATTTGTGTAAAAATGATCATTTGCAGTTATTAGTATTTCAATAGAAAAACAAAAAGACGAATTTAAGTTACCTGAAAGAGGGCTATAAATTAATGGACAGATGATATTGGCGAACGAGGATATGGCCATTAAACATCATTGAGCAATCCCATACTCATAAGGTTCAACTTGTTTCAAAATGATGCATTTGAGCTGTGAATTTCAAGAAGAAAATCATTTAAATGAATTATCAGAACTATATACATATCATCAACACGTGTGTATGTTGTATGTAACTCACACTAGGACTCGCTAGGAAGAGGAAGATGCCCAAGAAAGTGAAAGCACGGGACCTGCAATACGCGAAAATAATTAGAAATATATGAAGACCGTTTATAGCTACAGAGTATGCATCTTCATCATTATAAGAAAAATGTGGAATATGAAGTTAGATTAGAAGAACCTACCCAAGGTGCCAAGCTGTGCTGTCAAGTTACATTTGCACAATTCCACAAAAAGATCGCGATGTTAATTATCATACGTATATTAAATGTTTGGCAACCCCACTTCAGCTACTGAAGATCAATCTTAATATATATATATATATACAAGATTATATATAAGCTTCACAAAGGGTTCCTCCACTTCTCAAAATGGAAAAGCTTTACTCATTTCATGTACATGCCAAGTTGAGGTTAACTTAAAACGAGTACGATAATAAAAAAGAAGAGCAAAACTAAGACATCGATCACTATCTAAAAAGCTAATCTAGATGTGTTCTACAACTACTAATACATAGCATAATTTTCTACAAGTTTGACATGATAATCGTAAATGGTTACTCTAATGCATCAAAAGATTACAAATAAAAAGGTAGAAACCTATTGCTTCATCCCATAAGAATTGCATTCTGCCCATGTACATCATCAATCCAGAAGCTCCCTATATTATGCAAGAATGGAAGCTTAATTTGCTTGGAGAAGACTCAAGCATGGCATTGATCAAGCTAAATATTTTAATCCAAGAGTAGACATCCAATTTCCAAGATTTAAGTAACTAACCAGACATATTATCAGCTTCGAATAAAAGTTTCTTGTATAAAATTTCACACAAGCTGATTCTTACAGTTCCAAACCCCAAACAAGACAGAAATTTAACAATGTAAGCATTTATTTCTTCAAAAGTTTAGACCAACTTGGAAAACATGAATGCAGTATTAAAAGCTCTCACACACAACATAAAATGCTAGTAGATATGAACTCACCTAGTTGCTCTAGGTCACATCAGCCTATTAAAACAAATATCATATCAGAACCTAAATCATCACAACGAAATTAACATGCACAAAGCACAAATAGGGGGAAACGAACAAACAAAAACAAAGGCGCACACACACACACACACACACATATATATATAAGTGTACAAGTCCTGAAATTCAAGAACTAAAAGACGAATATCAACGAACAATTCTACTTTACCTCTTGAACTGCTCACTATCAGCAAATTTCAGAAAAAATCTGCAAAAAAGAAAAAGAAAAAATAAAAGAAAAGGTAAAAAAATGCTCAACTAAATAAATTCCATTCCATTCAACTCATCAGATAAAACTAATCACTTTAGACTACTCGCACCTGCATTCTTTTACGAGCCAACTCATCTTCGTATCCCTACATTTGTGCCTTGGCTTAAACATCTGCCTGATTGGACATTCCTCAATGTACATTAAGCCTGAATGGACATTGGGTAATCGGTATCCTCAGAAATACTTGAAAGAAACGAATTATTAGGGTCCAAAAGGCAAGGTTTCCATTGAGGTTTAGTCACTTACTACAGGTCTTGAGGGAGCCGAAAAACAAAGAAATAGCGAGGGGGAAAGACAACATGGAAACAAAAAATAAGCAACAAACCATTTCGTTCATAGAGCATTTATTACAAGTTTTCCAAGAAGATGATCTTAGGATTGATAAATATCAAGAGAAGAATAATTAGTAAAATGAGCCATTGACCTGATGTGAAAGCAGACTACGAATAGTAGTGTGCCTATCGGACTGCGCAGAAAAAGACTCCATAACTGATTCAGTAATTTCATATTTAGAAGTGCAAAAGAACATCTACGAGGAGAAAACAACAAGCATTAGTACTGTCACATATGACACATCTATATAAGCATAAGTAGCTAGACTTCGAAGAAAATAAAAAGACAAGACCATATGCATTCTAACCCAGAAAAGTCTATAAATAGTTTACAGCTTACTAGTGCCTCTTTCTTCTCCTAAATAAATAATATTTAAGTATATAAGAAGAAATTGGGAAATAAGAAAATTAATCTTTCCAAGAAAGAAATTTAACAACTATATAAACCTAACTAAAACTCTTTATCAACAGTGCAAAACATACATAAAATTTAAGAAAACAAATATCTCCTAGAAAATGGAATAGGTGGTAATGAGGTGGTTGAAGCCAAGAATTTACAGGTTGTTTATACATTCATATATCGGTTATTTTAATCAACATAAATGCAATTAAGAAAAATTATTAGACTTTAGTCAAAACTTTAAACTCATCTTGAATATGCTACAAATCAGACAACCATTTTGCAAGATTCACAAACATTGGCCACTTCACTAGCATCACATGGCCTAATAACACAAGCAGTTGTCTTGGTAAATGCTGATACAAACCACGAGTTAAGTACAAAAAAGGGTTATGGGAAAGCAAAAAGTCATACCTAAAATGTGTTTGAGGTCCCTTTTACTTCTTGCCTTGAAATAGTGGCTTTAGAGTAATAAACTCAGCATAGATGCAACCTACAACAATATGCTTTTCTCATAAAACAAAAGATGACAATGATTTGCATCATTGAAATAAATCTATATGTGGAAATAGTTCTTTTTCCATCTAAAAATGGAAACACATGTAAGACGATAACAACTTTTTGTGCAAATGAAGCTGGACAAGAAAATTTATATCCTTGACCGAAATTCATCATAAAGGTGAGCCGGTATTATCTCCACTCTATTAAAAAATGCTCCCACAACCATTTGTCTCACAATTAATAGGAGGAAGACAATGGTAATACTTACACTCGCACAAACTCGAGGATGAGCTTTTTGATGAAGAAAACATACTTGCACATACAAGAAAATAATAAATCAGAAACTCTTATGAAACTGAAATGGATCTCACCTAAATGCCAAAATGTAGCAACATGTGGTGCTTTCAGGGCAGACATAGTAGTCATCACAAACACACGGGGGTCTTCACGGGAGATGGAGGACATGGGCCAGGATTGGGAGGGTTTTCGCCCGTCTTGGTAGGGTAAGCAGGCTCTACACCTATCCTGCATAGGCTCGCTTTCGGCTCTATATTCCGCTGGATTGTGAGGTAACCACTCTCCCCCAGCTTGCTCCCATGAGTTCCTTACTATCTAATAATCCACACTGTTTTCGGTGTCGTACCTGACCATGACCACACCATTGTCTAAGTCTAAGCCACACTTCCCATTGAATATACCCTTAATATAAGCGCAACTACATAAAACTAATTGGTTTTCAAAATCAAGAAGGAAAACATGAGAACCAAGAAGGGAAACATAGTGACTTACTGAATCATCTAACTGAAAGTCCATCTCAGCGGCTTCAACGACGAAGCTCACTAGTTGAGCTACATCTACCTTCTTCAGTGCCTCCTCGTCGTATGGTGGAACATTCTCATAGCTATCGATAGATACAACTCGTGCATTTTCTGCATAATAGATTAACAAGAAACATAGTCAAAATATCTATCTCTAAGAGAAAGAGAGAGAGACGGATAGAAAGGGAGAAATTAACCTTATTTTGATCACATCTTCCATCCTTGCTAGTGTAAGGATAATCCTTCTCAGGGTCGGCGCCACCATTCTTAAAGATGAACTCAAATGCATAGTGCATAAGGCCATTGTAAGATCGATCGCAGTCGATAAGTTCTTGATCAGAATGTGTGATCAAATCTCTGGTGACTATCTTGATATACCTTCCGTAGAAGCTATGCAGAGAATGCCCAACAACTCCTTTCAAAGACAATAATTCCACAAACATTACGTACTTAGCCAAGCCTCTTGATTATTTCAACAAGAAACTTTGTTGAAGTTCTTTGATTACTCTATCTGAAATAAATTTTAGCAGCCCTACAGTGCACCAGAGCTACAAAAATAGTCTGGTCCAAAAAGTAGATGAGTTTATGTATGGAAGGAAATTTAAAAGAAAAAATCATCATGAATATATCAATAGAGTTAACTAGTATCACTCACCTTATTTATATCAAACATGCTAAACAATAAAAAAAAATGGTGAAATTTTTGGATTTAACCTCCATGAATTTGAGGCCAATGTTTTAAAACACACTAGGCTCTAATTGGACGACATATTAAGATCTAGCGCCCAATGTGGGCTTGGGCGGTGCTAAGTGGGACCTAAGCAAGATTAAACACGGAGAAGTCCGAAAGTAAACGTATAATGCTGAGGACAGTCTAACACCTTGTCGGGGCTTTTACGGAGCTAGACAACACTTTTAGAATTTATGTTCGAGCTACTTATCGATTTTAGGGGAAGTTATTGGATTAAATAAAGTAAGTGAAATTGATAATCTCTGTGAACCAATGAGCAATGGTTGCGACTCTACCATAAAAATGAACCAATTATTTAGAGATATGATGGTTGAAGAACACTACACAATAAGACATTAGCCCTAATCAATCTATAGTATGAGAAAAGTTCTTTGCACAAAAAAAGAGAAAAAATATATTGAACAAACCAAATATAAAAAAATTCTAGTAAAGAAACACACAAATATATAACATAGAATCATCAAAATTTCACTTTGATGTGTGCCTATATCAATACATAATAACATTCATTATTCGCCATATATATTGAGAAAGAGAAAGAGAGAGAGAGAGAGAGAGAGAGAGAGAGAGAGAGAGTAATACCACAGCTCCTTGGTCTTTAAAGGGGTTGACGACGCCTTCTCTCTCCAGTCAATTGGATCTGCCTTTGAAAAGGTTTCAGATAAGTTTTTCTCTACCCTCGCTAAAACTAAGTTGATAATCTCATGAAATTGAAATAGATCGTGGTACATAGGCACGGATTGCGGTGGACCGAGACGCGGACATGTGAGGGTAGACCAAGACGCGGATGTGCGGCGGTGGACTACGTGGCAGAGAAGTGATGAAATGGTTAACTCTCTCTTCCTTTCAGTTTTAAATCCTCTTTATTCTCATTTTCTAATTTTTTTTAGTAGCTCATTTTCCAATTTTAAGGTGCTAACTAATTGTTTAATAAGGAGACGTTAGTATTATTATTTTATTATTTATATTACCGATTGAAATTTCGTCGGTACCTAGCAACTATTATATATGCCGAAATATTTCATATAAAAATATTATGGCAGATTTATATTCGTCAAGCACTATTCTATGGTATAAAAAAATAACACATTATTTTACTACTAATTATCGACATAAAAAATCGGTCTTTAAAATAGTGTTGTTAGTCTGTCAGCAATTCGTCGAAAAATTAATCTTTTTAAAGTTTCTTATTTTTTTTTATATATGGTTGCAATTATGTCGATACTTAACGACTAAAATTTTTCGTCGCTAAATCTCTCGCCATTTGATGAATTTCTTGTAGCGATGCCTGCATATCCGGGAAATTACTAGAGTATATGAGCAAGCTTCTGGCCAAGGGTTAATCTTGAAAAGTTCGGACTTGTCGCAAGTGCAATGGTCTCAGGAGAGATAAAAACAAGATTCACAGATTTGTTGAATGTTCGAGGGGCTGATCAGTTTGACAAATATCTTGGGCTCCCTAATAATTGTGAAATCTAAGACACAAGTTTTTTAAGGTGGTATTAGAAAGAGTTCTAAGCCACTTCCATGGAAAGAAAAGGCTCCGACAAAGGTGGGACGGGAGGTATTGATTAGAACAGTGCTCCGGACTATTCCAAACTATGTGATAAGTTGTTTTCTCTTTCCTATCTCCACATTTAAGAAAATAAAACATGTGATTAAAATGGGCTATCGCACGTTTCTATTGGGTCCGAGTGGGGAAGGGAAAAAAATCATTGGGTTAGCTGGGAGCAAAAGACGAGATAGAAGAGAATGGGAGGATTAGGCTTTCGTGAGCTCCATTTTTTCCATATTGCAATGGCGCGAAACAATATCAGCGACCACGTACAAACCCAAGGTCAATGGTAGCACTTATATCAAAAGCCAAATATTTTTCTAACTCCTCTCTTGACGTTGCGCAGGTTGGATTTAACCCAAGTTATATATGGTGAAGCCTTATAGGGGCTCGAAAATTGGTCGAGCTTGGCAATGCATGACGAGTTGGCAACGGCTCATCCATTAAGGCTATAAAGGACAATAGGATTGGACCGGATAATCCGACACTACCATCGAAGCTATTGTTTTATCTTAGTTCTAATACTCTTGTTTCTATGTTTATAATGCAGATCGAAAGGCATGGGATGCTGAGCTGATTGCTCAAACATTACCGGCGGAGGAGGTTCGAATGATTTTATCCATCCCACTCAGTCCGCGACTTCCGCTAGACACTTTTGTTTTGGAAAATGATAAAGTCGGGAAAAATTTCCATCCGTACAACTTCCTAATTGGTTATTCATAGATTTTCATCTTCGGGGGATGACACTCCATCCCTAAGTATGTGTATGAATGAATGGTCTAAGTTATGGAATATCTACACTCTATCAAAAGTTTGACATTTCTTTGGAGGACTTGTAAGGATGCGCTGCCAACAAGTGTTAATCTTATGCGACGAAATATGAGTGATGATGCTATATGCGCGATTTGTGGTGAAGATGCCAAGTCCATCGAGTATATATTATTTCGGTGTAAAAGTATTCGAGAGGTATGACTAAAGAGGCCCATACGGTCTCATATGATTGGAATCAATGATCTTCCTTTTCGAGCTTCATTTTGTTGGCTCCTGGTGTTGTATATATGGTATTTCCATATAATAGGCGTTGCATTAGAGTTTATCATGCATTGTATTTCATCATATATTATTATATATATTAATTAGTGGTTATATATATTTCTAGAGATATAAAAAATAATTAATTTAAATTGAAAAGGTCTGAGGAAGAGACATAATCTCTAGGGATATGGGTGAATAGGTGCAAATTCATTGCAATCTTTCATAAATAGACATCTCTTTACTTTAGGTGCAAGACAACCCTACAAAATCTGTATATACCCCACAAGATTAATCAAACAATAAAGAAAACAAGAATTAGATTTCTCCACACGTCTCTCTATATTTCTCATATTTTTGTTATTTTCAAATAGACCTTGCGATTCTTGCTCCATGTGTTTCGAGAGAGTACAATTTTTGAATTACAAGTGAATATGCTTTGTATGTAGAAGGTGAATTCCTCAAAACCATTTACACCGTAGTGAGAGGAATTTATACCTTTAAAGATAGCATCTTTTGAGATGTGCCTAGCCTATACAAATTCATCACACACAATTATGTTCAAGATTTCAATGCAACACGTGGACAACTTGCCAGATGATGGAGTGCAGCTCATGATCCTTATGTTGTGGCAAATTTGGTTGGCGCGCGCAATAAGTTCTATATTGAAGAGGTGAAATTTGATCCCAATGTTAATCTTCACGAAACACTTGCTTCCTTCTCCGAATTACAGCTATTGAATTATGTCCAGTTGGCACAACCTAAATCCGACTTTGGTACATCTACCCTTTCTGCATGGTAGGCCCCGGCCATGGGCAAACGAAAATTAATTTTTTATGTTGCCGTGTATAATGATGGCACTATTGTCATGGGCTTCATTGTTCGTGATCATGAAGGTGAAGCTCTACTGGTTGGCTATAACGTGTTCGAGGACTTGCAATGAGATTTGGCCTTGTGACAACTATTGAAGCACAAATAAAATATTTGAAAGTAGAGATTTCAACCTGGTGACGATGCTATGCAAGATGGACTGCAATGATGCATACTGTGGACTTATTATTGATGATATTGGAACTCTTGCAAGCATTAAGTAGTAGATGCGTCTTTATCCCGCGTTGTGGGAATAAGGTAACACATGCGATAGTGCATTTGAAAGTCGATATCGACGATATTAGAGTGTGGGTTGAAGAAGTCCCTAACAACATTTCATTGTTACCTATTCGTGATGTAAGGCAACAACCTATTATGTGATGATTAATGAAATCAAGTTTTGAACCTAAAAAAAGTAAATGTAGGGTGTATTTGGTTGGGTTTGGGGCAACCCGTTGAAGTTTGCCCCAACCCAAAACTTGTGTTTGTTTGATGCGTTCGGGATCTAACAACCCTAAACCCCAGTTGGGGAAAAGCAAAACACATCGTCTTAATTTACTCACTCTTTCTCTTTCTTTCTCTCTCTCCTGTCACTCGTCTCTGTCCTCTCTCTCAGGCACACGCACACTCTCCTCTGTCCTCTCTCACATACAACACACACACTACGATAAATTTCTCTTTTCCACAGCTTCCATGGCTTCGCGTTGCCATTCTCCACCGGAGAAAAATGGGGTTCGGATTTGTGGGTCGGGACTCTGGTTGGTGTTGATCGGGGAAATCGTGGCAGCGAGATCAGTGGTGGTGGAGAGTGGAGGAGCTCTTGTGGGCCTATTTCCACAAGATTTTCCTATAATTTCTGTATTTTCTCTCTAATCTCTCTTCAGGAATTTTTAATATACAAGAAAGCTAATACATGGTGAAATTGGTGAAAATGAAAGATGAGAGAGAACAGTGAACTATTTTCTTGTGGGGAGTAGGACAAAAAAGAAGAGGCTAGAGAGAGGTGGAACAATTTTTTTAGTCTGAATATACTTTTATGAGTATGTAGCGTTTTTTGTTTATTAAATATTTTAAAATTTAAAAAAATTATTAATTTTAAATTTTATTAAAAAAGTTTTAGAATAATATTTAAATACTTTTCAAATTAATAAAGTAATAATGCAAATAAAATAAATAAATAGCCATTAAAATAAAAATAACACAAACAACCAAACATCACTCATCAAGAATCATATTTGTCTTCAATTAATCAAAAATGTTAATACTATTATAATCATTAAACAATCAGCAATAACAGCCTCTTACACACATCCAAAGTTATGACTTTCGTTCCGGACGTCATTTTGAATTTGTCATTAGAACGAGATACTTGGGTACCGGAGCATTCCGACGTTTCGGACTGTTTCGTATATATATATATATATATATATATATATATATATATATATAATTAAATCTCATTACAAAAAATTAGTTATATGACCTATAAATAAATACTTCATTACATACAACCTGTGATAATTCAAGAATTACCTCAAAATATTTAGTTGAAATCCAAATATCATATCCAACCTCCCAAAATAGAATTTCAGTATTCAGAATTCAAATTTCCAAAATATACAAAGAGTTCATCAAAATTAAAATGTCCAAAACATACAAAGAGTTCATCAGAATTGAAATGTACATATATTTCATCATTTAAAATAAGGTTAATTACCAAATAAATCACAACCTTTGGTCGAATTTTCAATTGCAACATGTCTTTTCAAACTTATCAATGTTTGTCACATTCTTTTTTGCCCTTTCAATTACAACATCGGCACCCTACTCCGGCGCCAAAAAGCTGATGTGGCGGGCGGGGCACGTGAAATATACAAAAAACGATGCCGTTTTGATTGATTAATTGCCACATCATTTTACACCTCATTAAGTCTTTATTTTCTTAAATACACGTCATATATTCATTTTAATCCATTAATACCAACTTAAATCCCAACAAATATTAAACCAAAACCTACCCACTCTAAATCAATCACGCCTCATAAGAAATCAGAAGTTGAACCCTAGTTGCTTACTTCCCCAAAACAGCCGATTGCATCCATCAAACAGATGAAAAATGTCGCGCTCAAGTTCATCGTCAACACCTTCAGCGGAGCATGCCGAAAGATGCCGTTGCGGCCTTCCTGCTCTATTACTGACTTCATCGACGAATTGGCATCTCGCTATGAGATTCTTTCGATGTCAGTTTTACGAGGTTAGGGTTCGTTTCATTTGCACTGAACATGGGTCTGTTACTTTTTTGTAATTTTTATTTTAAACTTGGGTTTTTTCTTGTTTATCGTAGCAAGCTGGTGACTGTCGTTTTTTTGAGTGGTTCGATCCTGATATGCCGAGGGCATTTTTTTAAGTATGAAGGCGCAAACAGATAGTTTGGAACAATGGCTGGTCTGCAAGAATGAGATTGAGAGTTTGCTGAATCAGAAATTGGATATTGCTAATTCAAGGATCGAATAGTTGAATTTGATTGGTGTCAATCTGGGGAAGCAGGTTGATGAGCTCAATAATGCAAATTCACAACTGATGGAGAGGAACAAGAACTTGAAGTCTATGTTGAAGGCTACAAACTATAAAAATAAGATCTTGATAATTATGATTTCTGTGCAAATTTGTGTATTGACTTGGTTGTTTTGTGATGGCGGTAGGAGAATGTTCAAGCCTAATATGTACTTAGCTTAATTTGTATTTCAATATGAATGTAAAGCTTCTAAGATTTGGAATCTAGTTAATGGCATGTACATCTTTGCTTAAATGATTATGTTCAATATGGATGTTCTTGAAGATATTTTGCTTAAAAAATATATCAAGCATATAGATGGGTTGTCTCCATAATCACAAATAAACCACGCATCTGTGTGTGTTTAGTTATGAACATTGTGTGGCTCCATTAGGTAGTTTAGATGTTATTCTTTCTTTTCATAATTATGGATATCAATCCCTCATAGCTGACGCTAGGGTTTGCTTTTCACTTCCTCACAGACGGCGCCAATTGATAAAGCCGTAACCCGGATATCAAGTGGTTAACAATCAAGACAACTTTTAAGAATAATTGATTACACAAGAACATAAACAACACAAGTGTTTACGTGGTTCGATCCGGAGATCTTCGTCCACGGGCGAAAGTAATCACCTTCCGAGATGTTTCACTATCAAACTTTGAATACCGGAGTGCAACCTTACAAGCTGTGATTCTAGAATTCAGAATTGGAACCCTAATCTCAACAATAATTCTCCTATTTATATTATACAATAACAACCCTAACCAAATCCCTAAAAATCCGCCAATCATAACTGCATGGCCGTTGAAACGAATCATGGGGATCCTTTCCTTCCCAAAGACGCCGCACGTGGGTTTTGCTAAGTTGGGCCGCGCATGGGCTTAGTTGTGTTGGGCTTGCGCTTTTGAGCCCAATTGACCCGGTTGGCGGATTGGGCCAACCCGGGGAGATTGGGCCATACTTATCAGTAATGTTGTTGTTTATTGTGATAGTAAGTCTGGCATACAATTGTGTAAAAATCCTGTGTTCCATGATAGAAATAAACATATTGATGTTAGATTTCATTACATTCGTGATGTTGTTGCTAAGGGCTTAGTTAATCTTATAAAAGATAGCATTTGAGTTTAATCCTGCAGATATGAGAATTAAGTGTTTGCCTGTTGAGAAATTTAGGTCTTGTCTAAATACTTTCAATTTCGATTCATGTGATTAGACTATGTGGTTGTGTTCCCGTGATATAGCTTACTTGTGTTATAAATTCAACTGTATTAACTTTGTAATTTTTACATGTATGGTAAGACGATGATGAAATTCCCGTGATTCCCCAATTTACGGTGAACTGGTGTGGCAATAGCTAGAAAATCTTTTAACAAAATAATTAACAAGAATTGCGCTTGGCATAGCCCTAGTTAAATATTTAAAATCATACATGAATTAGCTTGTCTTTTTGGGACTGATACTAATTTTGCAGACTCTTCTGTTGCCCATGCTTCTACTTTCTCGGAAGCGTGACTCTCTCTCTCTCTAGGTATATACAGACGCCCACACTAATATACACATAAGGTTTAGTTGTTGATCACGAGTGAAGATACATTCTTTGGAAAGACGCCCGGGAAAAGGAGCATTTCTGTTCTGCCCTTTTTCTCTCGAAAACGACGGTGTAAGGTACCATCGTCCTCTGTCCCGAATTTCTCCTATTATTTGACATTTCCGTGGTGCATTTTCTTGTTGGTGTCGATCTAAATGTAATGCTTGAGATTTGCATACCCATTTTTGACGTTATGTCGTTTAGGGTTTAGGCTTTTAATCTCCAGCGTGGGTTTGTTTCTGTTCATGCCTACTCGGCTTTTGAATTTGTATGTAGTTGCAGTTCGTTTGAATTTTTGTTGTTTACATTTTGGTTCCTCTGATATTCCATTAGTCTATTTGCTCGTTTGCTGCCCAAGCAGCTATGTGAACTTGGTATTTTATTTGTACCAGGCATTTCTGCTGATGCATGCAGGCTTCAGTATGCGTTTTTAAATGTAATGTTTTAGAGATGGGCCAACCATTATTTTAGTGACATATTAATATAGCTTTTGGGGGTGCATTATGTTTTTAATTTTCTTGGTTATTTATCCGATGAAATTGTTTGTATTTGAATTGTTTAAGAGTCTTGTTTCCCTAGGTATTTTACCCTTAGAAGCTTGGGTTCATTTTGTTATTGTGGTTCTGAAATATGTTTTCACTATAAATTCTGTATGCGTTGTACATTTTATTTATAGATCATACTCAATGTGATAGACCCTTCATGATTTTGATCGAGTTATCTGATATTTGTTTTACTTTTCCATGGGATATTTGCATTTGTTAATGCTCCAGGGTACTTCAGAGGGAAGCTTTGTAATGGCAGCAGCAGCTGCAACTTCCTCTTCTGCTAGTGTACGATATGCACCAGAGGACCCCACACTTCCAAAACCATGGAAAGGACTGGTGGATGGTAAGACTGGGTATCTTTACTTCTGGAACCCAGAGACCAATGTGACCCAATACGAGAGACCTGCCGCCTCCTCGAATGCAAGCTCTGCAGCAACCGACAAGTCATTGAGTTCATCTGTTCAAAAGTCTCCGGGTCACTGCAGCAAGTATGATGAAGAAGATAAAGGTAACCGAGGTAGCAATCATGGTGCAGCAAAGGTTGCTTCTGAGCCAGGAGCTAATCAGGTGCCTCAGGTGGTGTTTTTGTTGATTTCTCGTCTAAAAATAGAACATTCTCATATCTAATATTTATTGTTTTGCCTATTGAATTTAGAAATATTTATCTGCAGCATTATATTTGATTTGCTTCTTTTAAAGAGTAACTGACATTACATAGCTGATGCTTGCAGAAATAATTTGTCTATTTACGTTCGAAAAAGACTCACAAGCTTTAGTTTCCTTTCCTCTAATTGTGTTAGGCTACCAAAAGCAGACCAGATAATTCAGTGAACAAGCCAGATGTGACAAAAAATGCTGCGCCTGGACCGAGTGCATCTAAATTTGCAGAAGCTGGTTTGTCTGCCGAGGCTTATTGTCGTCGTCATGAAATTACTGTAACTGTAAGCATCTATTAATTCCATTTATATGTCCCGTTGTGTGCTTCGTTTTTGAAGAGGTAGTATTTGTTCATCTGGCGACCCTGTATTTCTTGAGCTTGATGGATTCAAACCACCAGTGACTAACCACCAATGCGCCAATCTGACTCTGTCTAAATGGGCTCATGCTATCTTGAGCCAGTGGCTCTACTAGTCATGCAATCATGCATAATAAAATTTGGAAATCTTTAATAGCAGTTTATTCCGAATCCAATTGTTAGCGGGGTAAATGTCAGGTAAAAGTGAAGGGCCCTAGAGCTTGAAGCACTAGTTTGGGTTGATCTAAGAAAATTTGTACAATATAGCTATTTATGAACAGAGTTTTGCTGTTTAGTAATGTTAGAAAATTATATTTTTCTGAAATTGTTATTTGAGACTATATCAGAAGATGCACACCAATAAATGTTCTATTTATGCTACATTCTCGGGACTGATTATGGGTCTTCAGTCGGATTTCTGCGACCCTTCGGCAATATTTGGGTTTAGCTAATCAAAATGATGGCCAAGCTTGTTTAATCTTTGGCATGAAGTTGCTTCATTGTCTAACTTCATATATTTGCTAGAGTTAATCATGTCTTCCTATTTGGTAATCTGGTGTTTCCCTCTTGGGGTTTTGCCTTGTGCATTAATTTTTCATCTGTGTTTTTCTGACCCATTCTTCGTCTAATCACTTTTTGATAAATTCTGATTTGTCGTCTGTACTCAATTCAATTGGCTAGGGAGGCAACGCACCCCTACCTTTCACCTCTTTTCAAGCCACTGGTTTTCCTTCAGAGATTTTAAGGGAGGTATGCAATTCATATCTCCATAATACTTAACAGTTGATGCTCTTAAGAGTCTGAACTGCGAATCTAATAAATTACAGCAATATTCGAATAGCAATTGGAGGTCCATTGAGGAGTACAAATGCTTAAATTTTTTCCATTTGTAATATCTGTCTCAGGTGCGATATTTGCTCCAGGGAGGAGCCAATGTCGTACGCTGTGCTGCCCTCTTTTGAGGGCTCACATGTAGTTGGTATTCCTTTACTGGTGTGACAACTTATGAGAAAGGCATTGTGACACATTCGGGACTTATGTTAGTAATGATTTAGTCTGCCCTTGGTCTGAAAGAAGAAGAGGCATCCTCCTCCTGTTGCTTGCATCAGCAAGTAGTGTCTTTATTCATTGGAGGATGTTGCTTCTTCTTTCCTCAGCAACTTGCATAAGTTCAAAATAAGCCAGTGAAATTTTAAAGCACTACCTCTGCTCATATGGATCCTGTGGTTCTATTTCCCCTTTTCTTTTCGGCTCTCATTTAACAGATGCAGCAAGCTGGTTTCTCTGCTCCAACTCCTATCCAGGCACAATCATGGCCTGTTGCTATTCAAGGTCGTGATATAGTAGCCATTGCCAAGACAGGATCTGGGAAGACTTTGGGTTACTTGATCCCTGGATTTATTCATCTAAAACAAAAGCGTAATAATCCAAAATTAGGTCCAACCATTTTGGTGCTTTCACCAACAAGAGAGTTGGCAACTCAGATACAAGATGAAGCTGAGAAATTCGGAAGATCATCCAAGATAATATGTACGGTATGATTTTGACAATGCTTTTCATGGTAATGTGCTCTGATTTTGTGCCAATTTGAAATTGATAGTTAATTGTGCATAGTCATTCAGCCTGGTTAGCTGAAGTGGTATGTTGTTTCTTGTATTCTATGATTGTGCATCTTCTTTCTTCGCTGCTTCTATGTTTATAAATGTCATAGTTGACTCCTGATTGGCCACATGTGTGTGTGTGTATATATATATGTTTCTTTTTTTGGGTTTATTGTTGATTTCAAACGCGGTGGACACTTTCAACGCATCAATTTCAATGCATATTGATGCGAGTGTGGTCAGTTTTCCTATTACTCTGAGTTTCTTGTTTATATTGGGTTGTTTGTATAATATAGTGTTTATATGGAGGTGCGCCTAAAGGCCCTCAATTGAGAGACCTAGACAAAGGTGTGGATGTTGTAGTGGCTACTCCTGGTCGATTGAATGATATTCTGGAGATGAAGCGAGTTTACCTCCATCAAGTATCATATTTGGTATTAGATGAGGCTGACAGGATGCTGGACATGGGTTTTGAACCCCAGATAAGGAAAATTGTGAAGGAGGTGCCTCCTCGTAGGCAAACCTTGATGTACACAGCAACATGGCCGAAGGAGGTCCGCAAAATTGCTGCTGATTTACTGGCGAACCCCATTCAGGTTAACATTGGAAATAGTGATCAGCTTACTGCTAATAAGTCAATAACCCAGGTACATTTAATAAATTGGTCATCCTATTCCTGGCTTTCATCTTAAACATTATCTGATTCATTGTGTTTGACTGCATTAGTTTTTCTTTTAACTTTGTGAACATATCTTCATGTCACAGCATGTTGAAGTTCTATCACAAATGGATAAGCGCCGTCGCCTTGAACAGATATTGAGATCTCAGGAACCGGGATCAAAGATAATTATTTTTTGCTCCACAAAGAAAATGTGTGATCAACTTGCGGGTAACTTAAACCAGCAATTCGGAGCAGCTGCTATACATGGGGACAAGAATCAGAGTGAAAGGGATCATGTCTTGCAGCAATTTCGCACAGGAAGGTCACCAGTGCTCGTAGCCACTGATGTTGCTGCTCGTGGACTGGACGTTAAGGATATCAGGTTGGTAGCTTAAAACTTTAATCTAAGTTGGCATTGGTTCAATTGTTTAGCTAGACTACAATACATGCATGAAGAAAAGATTCTTCTGCAATTGTTGATATCAATGATTTGCTAATGCTGGATAGCATTTTATGAATAAGATTACCAGTTCTTTTGCAGTAACCAGAAATTTGACACTGTTACTGTCTTTTGATCCTGATTTCTCTTATGTGATGGGCGTAATAATCTTGTCACAGGGTGGTGATAAATTATGACTTCCCAACAGGAATTGAGGACTATGTTCACAGAATTGGAAGAACTGGGCGTGCTGGTGCTACTGGAGTGGCTTATTCTTTTTTATCTGACAAGGATTCAAGACATGCCGCGGAACTTGTCAAAATTCTTGAAGGAGCAGATCAAAATGTTCCCACCGAAGTTCGTGATATGGCTTCACATGGTGGTGGCATGGGAGGAGGGGGTGGTAGGCGTCAGTGGAGCTCAGGCCCTTGTGGACGGGATGGAGGATTTAGTGGAAGCTATGAGCCTTCTTATGGGGGAAGAGACAAGGGAAGCGGAGGTTGGGGAATGTCATCATCCCCAGATAGGGGTTTTGGCGGTGGTCATGATAGTGAGCAGCATGATAGGTATGTGTGTACGCACCTCACCCTCACCCCCTTTCAGGTTATGTGTAGTGTTGGCCATGCTTTATGATTCAGGGTGTTGGGCGACTAAATATGACCATTAACACGAAACGAGGGTAGCAAAAAATATAATGTAGATGGATGTATGGACATGTTAAACTAGTAAAAGTAATGAATGCATTACAAAGAAGGTGCAAATTGCCCCACTAGATTGTCTGGACATGTGCATAGGAGACCTGTAAATGCCCCATATGAAAAGGGGGAGGGGAAAATCTCGAAGGACATGTTAGAACATGATAGAGATATAACTCATAAAGTTGACCTGCAGAGTGATAGAGTTGGTTTACTTGGTCATCGATTTGGTCCCTCTTTACATATTGAGGGAATTTGGGTTTTAACATTTTGGATTTCGATTTGCTTACAGCTATGGTTCTGGATCTCTTGGAGGCGACTCACAGCCTGCTGGAAGCAGCCAATATAAGAGCTTTCATGAAAGGATGATGGCAGCTGCTGCTGCGAATGAAGGCAAAAGTTGTAGTCGGAGTCGCAGCAGAAGCCCTAACAGGAATTCAGGATGGACTGATAACTCTGCCGGAGCCCCTAGTCCTAGCCCTAGCTTCAATGTGGCTCCCACAACCGGAGCCCCTAGTCCTAGCCCTAGCTTCAATGTGGCTCCCACAACCGGACGTAGTTTTCATGAAACCATGATGGAGCAGGCTCGATCAAAAGAGCTAGCCTCCCCCATGCAATCAGGAAATGACCAATTCGCTCGAGGATAATGACCGACTAAAACATTGATGGAGCCGACCTGCTCGTGACGGGTATTTGTTCCCCATGCTTTGACATTTTGATTAATTATGCCTTTTGTTAATAGATGTTAGTGGTGGGGCTCATCTTTTTGTAAGTAAGACTTGTAACAACTCCTCACCTTCTGGACGCGGCCCAAAGCCAGTGACCACTTCTAGCTTTTCTAAGCTGGCTGTTTTTTGCTACGCACAATTTTACTGCTGTACTAGGTACAGCTTATCTGCTACTGCGATAGGTAATGAACGGCATTGGGACACTTATTTTTGGTTGTAAATGTAAAACCTATGGTTGGTAGACACAATTATGCTTTGTTACTTCAAATTATCCTTAGGATGCTTATGTGGCTGCGCTGTTTGTTCTATTTGTTTGGTCATATTTGTTTCAGTATCAATTCTCTATGGTGCCATGTATAATACACACATAAACTTGTGTTTTTCCCCATCACACGAAAACTAAAATGTATTACATTTGCCAACGTTGATATAAAGGTATGGACGTTCACACTTAAATTCATTATTATTTAAAGTTTAAATGTCTTTACAGTCTCTACTTCACACGAACATGTATACTGATCAAAGTGGTAAGCCTACATAGTTGGCGTCTGACTGGGGGAAGCCTAATTGAAGTAACCCTGAGAGGAGAATCAGTTGAAAATTGATGTGTTACTTTGTGATGATTTAGTAATGTATCGTTGCAATTAAGCAGCTTTTGGTTTGATCCTCTTTGCTCTTGAATACAAAAAAACTCCAGCAAGAGCCAAAGCAGTTCCTGAGATATGATATTTCCAAAATGAAATAAATTACTTATCCAAAACGTAAAAGAAAAACTTGGAGATTGAGTGTTACCTAGGGAATTAATGGGTGAAACAGGTGTTTGGAAGAAGATAACTGAGGATACAATGACGACCACTCTTTTGACACTGTTTCCTACTGCATGTGTCACTGCTGATACCTTTTGTAGTATCATGTACGAAACCTGCCCACAACAAAAACATTGCTACTTAATTCATGTTAAGCCGTTCAACTTGCTTCCCAACACATTCCACATGTTTGAGATGGTAACTAACCTGTTGGTAAGTATGGAAGCAGAAGCCAGACAAAAGAGCTCTTTTATACAACTCGTTCACATTCAAACCTTGACTTGCCTGAACCAAAGTAGCTCAATCAATTAGTCATATTCTTTAAACTGCACACGAGATGGAACACTATTTGCATTCATCGGGCTCGTTGCCCGTGAACTTACAGCATGTTGCATGTATGAAGGGCTGAATTTGACACCTTCCAACAGAATAGCAGCAGGTGCCAGAAACATGAATGATATGATTGTTATAATGGAGAAGAGATTTATATTATCCAGAGTTTCCTGTCAAATTCAAAACACAACTACTTATATAATGATGCTAAAAGCTTGGAAAGGAACGAAAGAAAAAATAATCTTCACTAATCACTATACCTCCTTTTTTACCATCAATTTTTTACTGAAAACGTTCCGTGTTTGATTGGTGAGATTGGAAGCCATTGCGCTACCAAAGCCTATCCTGTCAAAAGAAATCCATGATCGTCATATTTGAACAGATGTAGCATCTACATAGAACTGATTGGTTCGATAATGTTTCGGTTGTAATAAACATCATACCAGTTGAAAGAGACCTCTGTGAATGATGCCAATGCCACACCACCAACAATAGGCACAAGAGCAGAAACAACCCATGGAGAGGGCATCTGTGTTATCATTAGACTGTAAGTCAAATTACTTCAACCTCTAATAAATAATTCAACCATCGACATTTCTACTAAATCTCAGTTTCTACTCTGTTTTTCATTTTTCATCTTCTCCTGAGCCAAAATCAATGAATATAATGCATCTAAAAATTGAAAAAGTTGATCGGACTAAGGTTAATCATGATGTTTTTCTTAACATCCTATGACCTTGTATTGATCGTAAGGACTAGCGTAAATTATCCCGTGCTACTATGAAAACATAGAAAACACGAGCGTAGACATTGGAAGAGGAAACAGCATGTTTTAGTACCTCCCGGAAGAAGAGGGCTGAGAGCAAGACTGTGAAGAAAGGCTCCATTGCCTTGATTGTGTGTGTGAAGGAGACGGCAACTTTTCCCAAACTGATGTTTGTCAATAGGTTTCCTACTGTGTGTCCAAGAGCAAGTAGAATTATTGCTGAAAACTGCAAATCAATATTGTCTACATTAACACCAAAACAAAAAAGTGAATAGATGTTTATATAAAGCATTGAAAATGAGGTACAATATTACCTGAGATCTACTAATCTTAGGTTTGGGATGCAGATTCAGAGCCCACATCACAAGTATCATAACCGTCCCACAACCGAACTGGAATGCCGTCAGTGTAGCAGGGAACGGAAAAACCTTCAGAACCTGTGCATGGACCTATATATCAGAAACTGAGAGAGAAGAGAGAGAGAGTGAGAGAGAGAGTGAGGGACCTGTTTGTTGAAGATGTTGAAGTATATGTTCAATAGATACCAGACAGCAAACATGGATCCAAGCTGCAAAGTTCTGATCCATTTTTCAGCGTTGGCTACCTCGTTTCGGCTCTCTGGAAAAGCTGCTGACCTCACTCTGAAATCACAGAATCTGTTGTTGGTACCCAACTTATGTACAATGTTTGTGCCACTTATAAAACTTGAAGTTGGTTGTAACAAAAGGGCATGTTTGTTGGATGGGTTGGGAGGTTGGAAGGTGTTTAATGGAAGGAATCTGTACTGAAATGGTTGTTTTGGAGAAGTGAGAAATGGTTTAGAAGAGAAGAGAGTTAATGCATGAGTTGTTGCCATTTCTAGATTCTGCTGAGGTTTGTCGAATGTGTTTTTGAGGGTGTTAATATTAAGTTTGAAGTGATGATGCAGAATTATTATGGGCTTAACTACTCAAGAATCATACACGTGTAGTTGCGGGGTTTGTCAAGGATGCTATTTTATTTTTTCTTTTCTTTTGTTGAAGTTAAGTGAAGCTTAGTTAGTGTAGCCCTTTTAATCCCACTAGTTTTTTTCTTTTCATAATTCGTAATGCATGATTTATTTTGAGAGCGGACAAGAGATCCTATATTTCAAAATTATGTTCTATATTCCTGTTTCACCCATTTAAATTGCCACCATATATATTTTTTGAAGAAGAAATTCATATCTACTTTGAGTACAATACAAGTGGTGAAAAGCAAACACATTTGTGTTTCTATTGGACTTGTTGCAGTGGACGGCACCAACCAAAATCACAAAAAAATATAATTTTTACACGTAAAACAACAAAGAAAATTGAAATTAGAGGCTGGATGTTGTGTTGATTGGTGAGAGGTGAATAAGGACAGAAGCATTTAAAAGCTTTCGCCGAAACATGTGTTCCAGAATTTTTCAATAGAAAAAAAAGAAATGTGTGGCAAAAAGAAGAATCGAAGTCATTAGCAGGCAGCTATGATTGTGGTCCATACACTGCTACTCTTCATCATTAATGCAAACCACCCGATTATTCACTATTCACTATGTTCCATCTTATGTAGCATCTACAACACTGATTAATATCGCCCACCGAGATCAATAGCAATGAATTCTAAACCAATATCGGAAAATATGAGTATCAAATTGTGTGATGCTATCAGAGTTTGATAGAACACAGACAGACAATAGTTTGCCTTGTTGTCAAGTTCCCGTCTGTTAGGCTGCAAACGATTCGAACTTGTTGTGTTCATGTGTGGCTCATTTATTTTTAATCGACCTCGAAGCGAGCTATATTTGAGAGTGTTCAGTTATTTTAGTGAACATTTGTGCTAGTAAATAACTAATTATTTTATTCATGAACATCAAATAAACACATATTTTCCTAAATCTCCATACGAATAAACGAATTTAACAAAATACTCATTATAACAAGGTAATGTAAGAATATTAGTTTTTGTTGTTATTTTTCTTATTATTACTGTTACTAATTAATTGAGTTTCAAACAAATTTTTTCGTTAGTTTTTAATAAACGAGTCATTCATGTTCAAACTCTGTTCCTTTGTAAAACGAACTCAAAAATTTATTCGTTTATATAAATAAACAAGCTCGTTGTTCAACGAAAGCTCTGTTCGTTTGCAACCTTACCCTCTGCAACTTCTTACGTTTGAAGAAGCATCTGAAATCAACAAGACATAAGCACCACCATAACAAAAAATACATTAATTATCGAAAAGTTATCCAACAAAATCAACTTGGCAAACATCTTACTATGATTACATCGATGCAGGCCGGAAGATAAGAAAGAAACCATCTTGTATCTCTCACTCTGATTCATCAAAACATTTCCCCTTTTTCTTTTCCATCAACTGGCAATGTGCATTTAGAGAGACAAAACCATGAAACCGAATTTGTGTTATGATGCATGAATTTGAAGAGCAGGAATCAGTTTGAGCAATGCAGTTTTTGAAGCTGGACATAGTAAGGGTATATAATGAGACGAACGCTCACCTATGAGTAGAGGTTCTTTGATGAAGACATGAAACCGTGCCCGTGGAACAATTGAAAAAATAAGGAAGTTTACATCTTTGGTGTCAGAAATGAAGCACAGAACAAAACCATTGGAATGATATAGTTTTTGACAACATAAGCATAGTGGTGCACGAGGAACATCGTGTGCAAGTATAATAATATTAATGAGAATATAAAGAAATGGAAAAAGACAGCTCTCTTTGTGGCACTTTCTTGTATTGCAACTCCAGAATACAAACAGACATACATACATATATACATACATACATACATACATACATACATACATACATACATTCTGTGGGTAAATTATCTCAGAATGAGTGGCTATTGCACCCTCTTCGACAATGTATAGTCAGTTCCTTTCTTGTTTAGAATGGAAATATAACTACCTCGTACAAATACTTCCCATTGGTTGTATTCGTACTTCAAGTAGAGAGGCCATTTTACCCAATTACACTACATTGCCTTTAATAAATAATAACAAATAAATTTAGATTTGATTCAAGAAAGGTAAGATTGTACTTCAGAATTAAAAATTTGCAGAACCCCATAAATCTCTGTTGATTGAGGGTGAGTCTCATCCTGGGAAAAGAATAGGTGCACCTGGTTTCTCAACTCAATCCAACTGCAACCTCCAATTTTCTTAATCCCTTTCTGGTTCATCAAATCTCTTGTGTTCATCACATCAGCCCATCGCCCCGTTGATGCATAGATATTCGACAGCAGAACATATCCTCCCGGCTTCGTCTCTGCAAGTTCCGAGAGCTTCTCAGCTATCCTCGCAGCTAACTTCTCGTCGCCATAAGTTTTGCAACCACTGAGTAAAGCAGCCCATGCATTTGCTTCAGGCTCAAAGGGCATATTCATGATGAACTTTTCCGCCTCATTAAGCCGTCCCGATCTTGACAAGATGTCCACAACACATGTGTAGTGCATCTCATTTGGCTTGATACCGTAAACCTTCTCCATTGAGTTGAAGAAACTTAGCCCTTTGTCAACAAAACCGCAGTGAGAGCAAGCGAACAAGACTGACAAAAGGATAAGCTCATTCGGTGCAATGGAGGGGCTGCCTTCCATTTTTTCAAACAGGCGAAGGGATTCTTCTGCAAACCCGTTTTCAGCGAGCCCTTGAATCATAGCTGTCCATACAACCTCGTTCTTTTTTGGCATCCTGCTGAAGATCTTTCTAGAACTTTCGACGCTTCCAGATTTTGCATACATATCCACGAGTGCAGTGCCAACAAAGACGTCATGCTGAAAACCGAGTTTCACAGCTTTTGTGTGCACGTATATGCCTTTCTCTAATGAGGCTAAGCTTGCACAAGCTTTCAAAACACTTGAAAAAGTGGATTTGTTTGGCTGTTCACCCCACAAAATCATCTCGTGGAATAGATCAAATGCGTCACCGAAATTCTCAACACCTAAATGACCAGCAATCAACGAATTCCAGGAAATGTTGTCCTTTTGAGGAATCTGGTTAAACAGCTCTGTGGCTTCTGCCAGCTGGCCATTTAAACTGTAGCCAGAAACCATTGAATTCCAACAAACAACGTTCTTCTGCAGAATAGAATCAAACACCAAGCGTCCATCTTTAGTATTTCCACACTTGCAATACAAATCAAGAAGTGAGGTACCGATGAACACATTGCTCTCCATTCCAATCTTCAGAACATGAGTATGGATACTCTGTCCAGCTTGCAGAGCCTGTAGAGTGGCCAATGCACTGAATACACTAGAATAACATGATATGTTCGGCTTAAAATTTTGCTGAACCATCTGTTGGAACAGTCTTACTGCCTCTTCTGTCTCGCCTCTCTGACTAAATCTTGCTATCATTGCACTCCAAGTAACTTCATTTCTTTCAGGCATTTCATTAAATATCCGACGAGCTTCTTTCAAGTCGCCCATCTCAACATACATGTCCAGGATTGTGGTCCAAGAAACCACATCCTTTACCTCCATTCTATCAAATGTCCTCCTTGCACAATCAAATTCACCCAATCTTAGGAAAAATGCGACCAAAGAATTTGAAACACATACATTATCCTCGAAACCGACCTTAACAATCGACCCTAAAACACTCATTCCCAATCCAAGATCACCTAATTCCATACAAGCCCTAATGACAGCAGTAGAAGTAATGTCATTAGGCAAAACCCCAGACTGAAACATTTTCTTATATATACTCATCGCTTTAAAACTCAGTCTATTTTGGAGAAGCCCACTAATTGTTGCAGTCCACGTGAAGACATTCGAGAAAGGGTTCCTTTGAAAATAAAACATCGCTTTATCCACATTGCCATGTTTTAATAAACCAGAAATCAGCGTCGTCCAAGAAACATCATTTCTTTCAGGCATTTCGTCGAACAATCGGCATGCTTCGAGTGTATTCCCCCACTGTAGATTTGCACTAATCAAACAATTGTGAACAACTAAATTGAACCCATTAAACTCCTTTAACATCTGATGAATTTCGAAAGATTTCCTCGAGTCTAGATACATGACCAGTAATTTAACGGCTACATATTTCTGGGAGGAGAGGCCCTTTTTGATTAAATGAGAGTGAAGAGGTTTTCCATGAATATTGAGTAACTTGTCATTTGTGCAGTTCTCAATCAGAGTAATGCTTTTCTTAATGAAGGATTTTATAGACAAAGTGTTGGCCTTCAACATGCTTTCACTCAGTTCGTCAGAGTAGGTGAAAATTCTACTCCATAAGAACGCCAGTCCTTTTCGTCGCCAGTTTTCACGAAAAATTTACACCGTCCGTCGCACATAAGTTGATTGAATTTTTGTTGCAGATGAAGCATTGGTAGAGGTGTCCATTATTTGGATTTATACGAATTATCCAAAAAATTGGCAAATTTAATAAACTAACGTACTGTTCACGTTATTATTAAAATTATACGCGCTCTTATGGGTATTTAGAAAAATAAGTGAACTCGCCTGTGACACAGACGAGTTCACTTGGTTCTGACACTTGAACAGTGATCTCGCCCCTGCCATGGGCGAGTTCAATTATATAATTTTTTTTTTCTTCGCCATACATGAATATGCATGCAAAGACTATTTTCGAATAATTAATTATTTTTGTTAATAAGAAAATTATAGATAAAAATGAGAATATCAATAAGAAAATTATTTTATTTCGGGCGTGTTATGCATTTTATTTTTTTAATTTTTGATTTAATTATTTTTTAATTGCGTGTTATGAATTATCGTGTGTCTATATATATATTTCTTTGAAAACAATAATGTATTTAATAGACGTTCAATAATTTGATTCGCACCCAACTGTTTTTTTTTTTTGAAAGATTAAAATTCGCTTAGTGAAAAATGGTAATATTTAAAAATTACTTGATAATTTAAAAATTTATCATTAAACTAAATATTACCATTTTTCACTAAGCGAATTTTAATTTTTCAAAAAAAAAAAAAAACAGTTGGGTGCGAGTCAAATTATTGAACGTCTATTAAATACATTATTGTTTTCAAAGAAATATATATATAGACACACGATAATTCATAACACGCAATTAAAAAATAATTAAATCAAAAATTAAAAAAATAAAATGCATAACACGCCCGAAATAAAATAATTTTCTTATTGATATTCTCATTTTTATCTATAATTTTCTTATTCACAAAAATAATTAATTATTCGAAAATAGTCTTTGCATGCATATTCATGTATGGCGAAGGAAAAAAAAAAAATTATATAATTGAACTCGCCCATGGCAGGGGCGAGTTCACGTATGGATACTGTACGCATACCGTATATCGCCTCTGTGATAGGCGAGTTCAATAAAAAAAAAAAAAAAAAAAAAAAAAAATTCAACTGATCTCGCCCCTGCCCCTGTTCATGTGTCAGTGCCCGGTGAACTCGCCTGTGCCACAGGCGAGTTCACTTATTTTTCTAAATACCAAAAAGAGCGCGTATAATTTTAATAATAACGTGAACAGTACGTTAGTTTATTAAATTTGCCCAAAAAATTATTTGGACATCTAGTTATATGAATTACTAATTCGGATATTTTAAATTTGGATCGGACAAATAGGTTCATTCAAATTCTTAAATGAATAAACGGGTCGAATTCAAATCTTACAATTTTATTTGAATTTCATACAAACTCGAATAAAAATGTATATATATATATATATATATATATATATATATATATACACACTAGGATATACACGTGCGTTGCACGTGGTGATTATTTTTTCAACAATTATCGAACCATAAAAATTAATTTAAATTTAAAATAATTGTACTTTTTGTAGTGGTATTATACGATTGTTCTAATAAAACTTAATGTGAGATCCAGTGCTAGAAAAAAATGAATTGATTTGATCAATTGAACAAAACACATTTCAAAATTAATCAAACAAAAACTAAAAATAATCACACAAGAGAGAAGACAATAGTTAAACAATCTAAGCCTTAACAAAACAAGTTATAAAAATTCATAAAATCGGCATACCACGATATATATAATTGAGAAATATTTAGTCTTACAAAATTTTCTACTGTATATATAAAGTTAAATGTTTTCTAATTATTGTTTACTGTCAATGTACATAGAATCCAGCATCATTAATATATCAGGAATAGAGTGATACAATGATTGAAAAACTGTGTACTCCCTCCATTTCAAAATAAATGTCGTTTTTTAGATACTTTGAAAATTTTCACAATAAGAGTCACTTTAGCAAAACTACCCATATTTCTTCCTACATTACCCCTAAACAAATCCACCAAATCCTATTTTATATCTCATAAGTTTGGTAATCCAATAACATCATTATGATATGATAGGAGAGAGAAAATAAAATTAGAAAAAAGAAATATCTCATAAAAAGAAAATATATTTGAAGTAGTGGATTCTATAGGGAGATATCTGTCTTTTACACCAATCATACTATAATATAATTATAAAATAAATAATAGTTCTTTTTAGGGAGGGATGACTATACACACAGTATCTCATAATCTTCAATCGCGACACATGCTCTTTGTAAATATAATATATACATATATATATATATATTTCAATATTTTAACTTTTTTTATGTCTTCATTTTCTAGTATTAGTGAAATACTCCCACTTTTCCGCACATGGCACATTCATTTAAATTTTTTATATATACATGTTTAGACCATTCTAATTTTGTTTCTCCCATTTTATTTTTATTTGGACTATACTGCACTGTATTTCAATGTGATTATTATTTATTTTATCTAACATATGCTAATTAGCTAAAATTAACATTCACATTTTACTATCTTCATTTTTCTGTATATTTTAATTTAGTTATGTGATCATAGTCACCATCATCAATCTCATCCGAGAAGGATTCACATGATTGGGAAAATAGATCGTCAATTAAAATTTTATTGACATCTAATTCCTCATAAAAAATTAGTGGTCCATCATAACCATCATGATCATTTGCCAACAAATCGATTTGTTGGTGGATTTGCATAAATTTGTCTTCGTTCAACTCCTCATAGGAAATGGTTGTAACAACATAAGTTGCATAATTGGAATTTATTGATTTATTTGGGACTTTATGTTACAATCTACATTTAAAAGCCTCTGATTCTTCTCTTCGGTTGGCTTTGGAATTTGATAGATAGGTTGCTTAGATAAACGCGATCGAAGGGGCTCCGCACCTTGATCTTGGATCGTACGCTGCTTCTAGAGGACTTTGACGAAGAACACTTTGATGTCTTCGAATGACACCTTGAATGTTGGAGAGGATTTCGCCTTTGCTCTTGATTCTCCAACTTCTATTGTGGTGTGTCTTGGAATGAAAACATGATCCTTTATATAGGTGTAGGATGTGATCTCTTTACCATAGAATAACATGATTTAATTGGTCATTTTATTTTGTTTAGGAGTCTTTCCTTGGATAGGAAGATATGATTAGATCTGGTAATCGTCTCGCCTTTGGTAGGAAGATATGATTTCATTTCATTTTGTTAACAAAGTATTGGTAGTTTTTTTATCCATATTTGCAAGATTTGATCTTGATTGCCAAGAAATAAAGATTTGGACACTTGACAATATCTGATTGACTATTTGATAGGGCACAAATTTTACATGCTTACAAGTACCCCCTCGAGACTTGTTCATGGATAACATGCCTTGGAGTGAATAAGTGTTGAAATCTTTCACTATGTAGATCAACGTCTTCTTGGATTTGTGTAGATATGTGGATAGTTTATGCTCATATGTAGGAGCCTTCAATTTAGACTTGGATTTGATAGATAGTTTATACTCATATCTAGGAGCCTTCAATATGGACTTGGCTCTGATAGATACTTTATACTCGTATCTAGGAGCCTTCAATTTGTACTTGGATTTGATAGATAGTTCATCTCATATCAAGGAGTTCCTTATTTGGGTTTGGACTTGTAGATAGTTTGTACTTGTATCAAGGAGTTCTTCAGTTTAGATTTGATTCGTAGACCTTTTAAAAACTCGTGGCAATGATTATTCATTCTTGATATGTAGACCTTTTAAACTCATGTCAAGGAGCCTTGATTTGGGGTTTGGTTTTTAGACCTTTTGAACTTGCGTCAAGGAGTCTTGATTTGAATTTGATTGGTAGACCTTTTAAACTCGTGACAAGGAGTCTTAATTTGAATTTGATTTGAGGGACATAGATATTTTTGGCTCGTATCTAGGAGCATCGTAGATAGTTTAAACTCGTATCAACGAGCATCATTTATTTTTTTGGACTATAGAAAGTTTTTGATCCAAGAGCATTATAGACAGTTTAGGATCGTATCAATGATCATTTTTTGATTTTTAGACTTTAGAAAGTTTTCACTTGTATCCGGTAGCATTATAGACAGTTGATGCTCGTATCAAAGAGCATTGAGTCTTATTATCTTCACTTGGAGTGCGGGGAGAAGCTTTGCCCCCACATGCTTTTGGTTTGAAAGGACATCTTCATGATTCACCGAAACATCGTCCTTGATGGAAGATTGATAATTCTTCCTTGGGACTTCAAACTTGTCTTCAAAGAGAAGATTAGAGGTAGAGATTGTTGCACTAAGCTTGTCAAAATTTGTAACAACATAAATTTGACAATTGGGATTTATTGATGTATTTGGGAATTTTTGTTATAATCTCTATTTGAAGCCTCTGATTCTTTTCTTCGGTTGGCTTTGGAGTTTGATGAATAGTTGGCTTGGATAAATGCCGATCGGAGGGGTTTCGCACTTTGATCTCTGACTGAACACTTTGAATGTGTTCACATGACACCTTGAATGTTTGATAGAATTTCGCCTTTGCTATGGATTCTCCAACTTCTATTGTGGTATGTCTTCAAATGAAAACAAGACCCTTTATATAGGTGTAGGATATGACATCTTGCCATAAAATAATATGATTTGATTAGTCATTTTGATTTTGTGATGAGTCTTTCCTTGGATAAGAATATATGATCAGATTTGGTGATCTTCTCGGCTTTGGTAGGAAGATATGACTTGATTTGATTTTGTTACCAAAGTATTGGTAATTCTTTTCATATTCGTAAGATTTTATCTTGATTGCCAAGAAATAAAGTGTGAATTGGTAGCCCTAGCTCTCTTAGCTCAACACAATTTACCACAACAACAATCAAGCAATCAACTTGTTTTCAAGAACACAATTGTATGCAAGTAAGTTTAACAAGAAAGAAATTATAAAATCAACAAAGAGAGTTACGTGGTTCGCCCCAAAAAGATGCCTACGTCCACGGGAGGATATCTGGCCTTCTACTAGCTTGAATGATTTACAGAAACACTCATTCCCTAAGTGATCACTTCACAAAGATTGAAGGATTCACTAGCTACTCTCAAGAGTCTTTCTATCACTCTCTTCTCTCTTTTCAATACACTTATTGCACACCTCTATATGGAATGATCAACTATATGTATCAAAGATGAGAAACTGCCTTGGAGAACAACGGATGAGATTCAATCAAGAAAACGGATCACAACTTCTTTTAAGTAACAAACTAACTGCCTTCTGTAAACGACAACAGTTGAAAGACCACAGTTTGAATAAAACCCGTTGTAAAAACTAAATAACAGATTTAACTGAATTAGTTTCCTGAAACAGAATCAGCTGTTATGAAGTATTCTTCTTCCATCAAACTGAACTTAATCCTGAGTTGAGAAGCCATATCTTTAACAATCTCTACCTTGGCTATCAACGAAGCCAAGAATTATCCAATTGTAACCAAATATCAGCAAGCAAAACACTTAATACCTCCACCTTTCCCCTTGCAACTAACAAGGAGCTTTCTTACCTTCTTACTGAGGCAAAACACTTACTAACTCAAGGCAGTGCCTAAATTTATTAGCAGGCAACGACAGGGTTAGCATATCAGCAACATTATTTTTTGTATCCACCTTTTTTAACTCAACAATCCCACTCTCCACCACATCTCTTACAAAGTGATGTCTAACATCAATATGTTTGCATCTCTCATGAAACACTTATGCTTAGCTAAATGCAAAGCACTTTGTGAGTCACAAAAGACTTTAACTCCTTTCTGCAGTAACCCAAACTCACTGAGAATCCCTCTAAGCCAAATGGCTTCTTTTACTGCTTCTGTTACTGCAAGAAACTCAGCTTCTGTGGTTGAAAGAGCCACAACTGACTGTAACATTGATTTCCAGCTCACTGCTGAATTGAATAAGGTGAATAAATAACCTGCCTGAGACTTTCTCGAATCTAAATTAGCAGCATAGTCAGAATCAACATATCCACAAAGAAAATGCTCTGGAACCTCTTCTGATTTCTGGTATAAAATTCCATGGCTTGAACTACCTTTTAGATATCTGAATAACCATTTTAAAGCCTCCCAATGACTTTTACCAGGGTCAGCCATGTACCTACTAATCACACTGATTGAATGAGCCACATCAGGCCTAGTGCACACCATAGAATACATAGCTGAACCAACTGCACTAGAATATGGAATTTTACACATCTCAGCTCTTTCTTCATCATCTTTAGGTTTCTGTAATTCTGATAGCTTAAACTGTTGGCTTAAAGGAACAGAAACCTTCCTACACTCATGCATATTGAACTTCTTCAATACCTTTTCAATGTATGATTGTTGACTCAACCACAAACATCCAGATTTTCTGTCCCTCAAAATATCCATACCCAGGATTCTTTTTGCAGATCCTAGTACTTTCATTTCAAAAACAGCTTGAAGATTTGCTTTCAATGACTTGATTTCTTCTGGATCCTTGCTAGCTATCAACATGTCATCCACATACAGAAGTAGATAAGATGTCACTGCCTTTCCAGCCTTTTTAAGATACACACAGTTGTCATATCTGCATCTGTTGTATCCTATGCTTTTCATGTGGTTATCAAACTTGATATACCATTGTCTAGGACTCTGCTTTAGTCCATATAAAGATTTCTTGAGCAAACACACTTTTCCTTCATTTTCAGATGCAATAAATCCCTCTGGTTGATTCATATATATAGTCTCCTTCAAATCTCCATGAAGAAAAACAGTTTTCACATCTAATTGTTCCAGAATTAGATCATACTGAGTAACAATGGCCAATAGAATTCTGATAGAACAATGTTTAACTACAGGAGAGAAAATTTCATTATAATCAACCCCCTCTCTTTGAGTAAAACCCCTTGCCACTAACCTGGCCTTGAATCTTACCCTCTCTGTCTCTGAAACCTCCACCTTCTTTTTATATATCCACTTACAACTGACAAGTTTCTGATGTGTAGGTTTCTTTACCAGATCCCATGTTCCATTCTTTTCCAAAGATTCTATTTCTTCTTGCATAGCAACTAGCCATTGATCTCTCTCTGCGCTGGTCATAGCCTCTGAATATGTTTTGGGTTCACTACTGTCAACTTCTTCAGCAGTTACAAAAGCATAAGCCATTAGATAATCCTCATTATACTTGGTTGAAGGCTTTGGAATCATTCTAACATTATCTCTGACCAGCTGATAACTCCCTTGACTTTCATTTTCAGTGTTTAACTCTGTGTCACTCTGGTGTTCTTCTTCAGTATCATCATCATCAAATAAATCTGGTTTCTTTGCCATCATTGATCTTTGCTTTAGTCTGTGAGTCTTTCTTGATTGTTTCTTGAGGTTTCTTCTTACTTTTGAAGTGTTTTCCCTTTGTAATATTCAGACCATCTCCTACTGTGCCCATCTTTGATTCATTCTCTCTTTGCAACTCTTTTGACCTTAGTGCAATCTGAACCTCCTCTAATATAATTTCAGTTTTCTTTCCATAAAGTAAAGTATCTCTAAGATGATCATAGGACTTAGGGAGAGCATTAAGCAGAAGGACAGCCTTATCTTCATCTTCTAGATTCACCTCAAGACTCTCAAGATCATCAATGAGTTTTGTGAAGTCATCAAGCTGGTCTTCCACTGATTTATCTTATGTAAATTTGAACGAGTACAATCTTTGCTTGGTATAGAGCCTGTTGGCCAGGGATTTAGACATATAAAAGCTGTCCAATTTCTTCCAAACTCCTTCTGCTATGGATTCCTTCGAGACCTCTCTGAGAACCTTATCAGTGAGGCATAGAATGAGTGTGCTGTGTGCCTTGTCTAAGATTTCTTGCCATTGAACTTGTTCCATCTTTTCTGGTTTGGCTTTCTCTCCCAGAAGCGCAGCAGACAACCCTTGTTGTGTCAACAAGGCCTTCGTCTTGATTTTCCACAAACCATAATCGTTCTTCCCTGAGAACTTTTCTGCATCAAATTTTGCCGCAGCCATGATTTTGTTTCAAGATTAAGGATTCCTTGAATCAGTTGATTCCTTATTCCTGGCAAAATTTCAAATACAATGTGGGCACGAATACACTTCCCACAGACGGCGCCAAATTGTGAATTGGTAGCCCTAGCTCTCTTAGCTCAACACAATTTACCACAGCAACAATCAAGCAATCAAACAAGCAATCAACTTGTTTTCAAGAACACACTTGTATGCAAGTAAGTTTAACAAGAAAGAAATTATAAAATCAACAAAGAGAGTTACGTGGTTCACCCCAAAAAGATGCCTACGTCCACGGGAGGATATCTGGCCTTCTACTAGCTTGAATGATTTACAGAAACACTCATTCCCTAAGTGATCACTTCACAAAGATTGAAGGATTCACTAGCTACTCTCAAGAGTCTTTCTATCACTCTCTTCTCTCTTTTCAATACACTTATTGCACACCTCTATATGGAATGATCAACTATATGTATCAAAGATGAGAAACCGCCTTGGAGAACAACGGATGAGATTCAATCAAGAAAACAGATCACAACTTCTTTTAAGTAACAAACTAACTGCCTTCTGTAAACGACAACAGTTTGAATAAAAACCGTTGTAAAAACTAAATAACGGATTTAACTGAATTAGTTTCCTGAAACAGAATCAGCTGTTATGAAGTATTCTTCTTCCATCAAACTGAACTTAATCCTGAGTTGAGAAGCCATATCTTTAACATAAAGATTTGGACACTTGGCAATATCCGGTTAATTATTCAATTGGACACAAATTTTATATGCCTACAATAGTATCAAGAACCAGTTGACCCCTCGAAACCATCATCGAAGATCATGTCTGGTCTTTGATTACCAACCAATGCAACAAAAGCTAGAGAAAAAAAATGATACGCGAGTCTAAATTCATTGATTCTAGAAATATCCGAAAAAAGATATAAAATGGGAACAAACCCCATTTTCTATTGTCAAAATATCTAATCATCCATGTAATACAATAATTGAGACTCCTATTTATACTATTAATTGAACCCTAGAATAACAAAATACTACCATAATAATTAAAAGGAAACAAATCAAAATAAATATTCTACAAGATAAACTATATCATATCTAATATAAGCTAATAGATAGTAGATCTAATCAAATCTTCTAACATTATCTCCATCATTGATCTTAACACGTTTTACATCTTTTCTTATTTTGTTTACTATTATATCATATTTCAATAACTTAAACTTGTTTATCTAGAGACTTTCTAAAATAATACATTAGAATGTTTTGCCTAACAATCAGTTTTTTTTTTTTTTTTTGGTTAAGAACTAACCAGTTTGTGACTCATCATTTTGATCAATCAATGATTTAAATTTCTTCAGATGATAATTCGCAACAACTTGCAAGTTCATATGGTAAATTAATTGTAACAAAAAAAGTTTGTTTGACGAAGTGTAGAAGCATGCAAAGTTGAGATGACAAATTGTTATTTTCCCTAAAATAATATTAGTGATGAAGTAGTCTTTGCCAAGACGCCACATACAAACTCTATGATGCGTTTCTCAATATCTTATCTTATTTTAATTAGGAAATCCGAAATCTTGACTTGAGATCAATAGAAGATTGATGAAAACTTTGTACGAACAAATGCAATCAAAATAATTCATCATAATAACATAAAAATAAATTTCATCTTAGAAAATTCTTAAGTATAGAAGATTAAGTTAAACTATTGAAGTCTATGTAACATTCTTGACATTCACATGTGTGTGTTTGTCTAAATTTTACTAATATGTTTACTATCTTAATCATGCATGCTAACTATTTTTTTATATATTTATAAATCTTTATTTAGTTTTTCTATATCAGTTCTATTAACAATATAAATTTTAATATTTTATGCTATATCTTATTTTTATGAATAATAATATATATGAGTTTCTAATTTCATATTATTCTTGTTTTAGTTAAACTTTCTTTTTGTGCTTGTTAATATATATTGAGTCGTTGTACTTTTATTTACCTAAAAATTGGGCTACTGTATTTAGTGGTCATTTTTTTTTATATGTGATAAGACACAATCAAAGAAAAATACAATAACTCAAAATGCTTTTCCAAAACAGAATCGACTGTAGTTTTTGTTTAGGTTTATTTAACAAATTTCCTACTAATTTTATTATACAGGCTTATTAAAAGGAATATAATTGGGTATCCTGTCGTTCACGGATATCATTCCTCCCCTTCGTTTTTTCAACCTTCGCTCCTCAGTCGTCCTGTAGCACTTTCAAAATTTAGCTTACTGCCCTGAAGTCTCAAGATTGCTAAATCTGATGTCGAGAAGAGGAGTTTGGGCTCTAACGAGACGCGTGAGATACACGTGCAAAATTTTGGATGAGTTCTAAAATTGCAATCGACCTATACTTATGAGACTATTTTTACAACTTTCTCAAATATAACATGTAAAAATAAAAATTCGTTCTGTAATTTAAATATATGAATAGTAAAAATTAAATGTAGGGAATATTACAAATAATAATCTGAGCTTAGTCCCTTTTTACCCTTAACAATAGATAATTTTCCGCGTTGTGAATTCATATATAATCTTTCCGCGATTTATAAGTACCTAAAATCAGATGATTATTTGTAATTTCCCTTAAATGTTTGTATTATACAAGTTGTGAGATTATGCCATTAATTTATCTTTGTTTTAAAACTAATTGGCAGTGTAAATAGTAAAAATATGGGAATTGTAGAAAGGATGAAGATTTTAATAAATTAATTCAATTTTTTCATAGTACCATACTTTAACTAATTATATTATATAGTACAAATCTTGAAAGTATTTCAGAAGAAGAAATATATGCAAATAACATATCAGCTATTTAACTGTATTTTAGTACAAAACTAATTTTATTTCAAAATTCAAAGTATTGAAAGTGTAGAATAAGAATAACCAAAGTATGCATTTTTTAGGAGGAGTTTGAAATATAAAAGGAATCTTAATTTTTATAATTAAGTGAGGAAAATATTAATCATTTAAAATTACTTAGCTATCCACACTTTTATATTGGTATAGATAGATATATTTTATTTCATGTTAATTTAGTAAGTTATTTGTATTTATGAATAATACAAATTTGAAGATTGTTCATAATATTTTCATACTAATAAATAAAATATCCATGATGTACTAATTATATCAACAATAATTTCGATATAACATTTATAAAGCTACAATTATTTTCGGAAATTTATATTTACTGCTTTCTAAAAGTTTATGTACATATCTTTATTAAAAAAACTTGTTTGCTCATTAAATCTTTACTCTTTTCTTTTTCTTTTCTTCTTTCTATTTATTCTCTTATTTTCTTTTTTAAAATATTTAAGGGTGAAAAATGAAAATTAGTTAAAAAATATTGGTGATTGACACTTTAATTTCATGTTGGAATGTTTGTAGTTTATCAGAGGGAGTACACATGCTGTTTCAAATTCATTTAGAATAAATTTTAGCTATTGATTAATGTACACGTGTCTAGCTATAGACGCTTAAGATGTCTTTATGAAAAATATGGGGAACTTCATATGGTAAATTATTGCAAAAAATTTAATACAAATATAACCCGGCATCCACGATTTTACATTTCTAGAACAGTGTTTAAAAATTTATATAGATATGCCTACTCCATCAAAAAATTTACAATTGTATACTCCATTACTACTCTGTCCAAATTACCAAATGCGGCGTGATGGAGTTACACGTGAACTTCTAAGCTTCGGTTACAACTTTTTGAATTTTACATTTTAATCCCAAATTTTCAAAAATATACAAAAAAAAAAAAAAAAAACTATGATAATGATAGCGAGATTGAGGCAAATCTCATGAGGATTAATATACGTATATATATATATATACACGCTTATATGCACAATCTACATTGGATCTCACCCTTATGTATCATACTCGACACGTGTGTACAAAGGATCAGAAAGATCTATTTTTTGTTGTAACGTAGGCTTAAGGTAAGGTGGGATAAATTTGGACAAAAGTGACTTATTTTTGCACTAATCAAGTAATTCCTAACCCAACTACCCCTCAAACAACATTCACTCAATCGTCAGCCTTCAATTCTTATAAACCGTAATTCATGGTTCTTCACCCCAAAAAAGCATTTTTATCTTGCTTCAACAACCAATTATTCTCAATGCCCCACTATTCGAGTACCACATTGGAACTACTCGATTTCATTCAAATACTTATTCATATAAAAACACTTTCGCATATTTAACCCCCTCGATTTCATTCAAATACTTATTCATATGAAAACACTTTCGCATATTTAACCACTCATAAACAACAAAAATGAACCAACACATATATACAATTTTCTATTTCTTTTTCTTTTCCTTTATTTTTTTGATATTTCTTTTCTTTTCTCTTTTTTAATAATAAACCAAAATAAAAATAATAACAACACAAATAGGAGAGGCTAATTTCTTTGGTCTTTCACCTATCACAACACAATATTTTCCACCAAATCATCCCAACTATCTATTCCACTTTACCCTCTCGTTTTTCATCTCATTCTACTTTCCAATCCTCCTCCCTCATACCCAATTAGTCCAATTTTAAGGTCAAAAGATATGAGGAACATATTTAAAGCTCGTATCATTTTGGCTACGAAAAACAGGGCTTATAGCTCAAAGTGGCTGATTATTTCATCAAAATTTTGGTGAAAAAGACAATTAAGGCTAAATATAATAGGGTAAACTAAAGAATGCCTAAAATCATTTTCTAGGTCTACAACGTGTACTTGACGACTCTTAAACAGACGCAAGGAAATTTCTAGAGACATTTCATGCATGATGTAAATCCAAAAATGAGAGTTCAATCTAAGGCTCAAAATCTCACAAGCTACTATGATCATTATTCATCATGCATGCTCGATTTCATCTCAAATGCGTCTATCATGCTCGTCTATGTGTCATAAAGACTTTTTTTTTTTTTTTTTTTTTTTAATTCTACTCATCATTGACACATTATCGCCAATCAATCCTTTTTGTTTTACTATTTAATCTTCAAACTTACAAGAATCTGTGTTGACTCAGCTAACTCAACAAACTAACACTAAAAAACGGTAAATAAAACTCAAATGTAGAAATTAAAAACATAAAAGCACCCTACTATCCAACATGATGCAACTACATAGCAATACGAATGCACGAAAATCAACAAAATAAACATAGTTGCCAAGACATCCCACTCTACCCCCTCCCCAAAAACTTGGTCTAAGACCATTATTTGTGGGAAATAAGTGGTACACCTTGGTGGCACTCAACTAAAATTGAGGACAAGTGATAATACCTGAAAATTAGAGATAATATAAATCCATCACTTCGTTCACCCGCTTCTGGATGATACTCACCCCGTGAGCTCAACTATATTTTCTTTTATGCTTTTGTGACTCGTTTGGCCGCTTCTTCACTCATATCATGTCAGTGTTCCAAAAATAAAAAATATCAAAACTGAAAACATTAAATGAATCAAAAAACAGTAAACGTCGGGTTGCTTCCTGACAAGCTCTTAATTTTACATCTTCAACCAGACGACCAATTAAACAACTTAGCCAAATTCTAACCCACCAGAGTCAGGAGCATTATCATCACTTAAAAACTCTTACGTGTTTCTCAGATTTGCTATAGGAGATCTACCCTTTTGTTCCACAGCATAGACGACACAACACTTATTTTTATTATTTAGCTCAGACCTATTACCTATAGGGAAAGTTATCTTCTTGTTATTGATACGAGAAGTTAACGCTCTTTTTTCACATCTATTAATACTTGGCTCATCGCCAAGAAAAATTGGCCTAAGATAAAAAGGGACATCAGTATTCCTTGCATATCGACAACTAAGAAATCACTAGGGAATTCAGACACTATAACTAACACGTCCTCTACCACTCCATATGGCGTTAGTAGAGATCCATCCGCCAACTAGATAGTAGTAGAGGTATGTTTCACCGTCCCTACCCCTAATTGCCTATATGTTTAAAGAGGCATCAGATCAATGCTCGATTCTAGGTCACACACATATTTCAAAATTTATAATTACCAATAGAACAAGGAATAGAAAAACTCCCTGGATCAATTGCTTTTGATGCTCTTCTTGGATGTTTGTTAGTGTTGATGCTCATTTTAGGACTTGCTACCTTTTTCTTATTTTTCCCTTTTCCTTTGTACTTTTTCATACTCTCGTGTACAACCAGATTTCTCAACAAGTGTATCTGGTGCCTTCTTGGTTACCCCCTCATTCTCAATGCTCTCCTTGGATGCTTCTTGTATCAAATTCCATGTACTAGCACAATCTACAGGATCAAGGTCACCAAAGAATGTATCTATTAAAAAAATTCTAAAGAATCATCAATAATATGAGGTAAGATTTTCTTATCGATGCTAGCCTGACCATTCTCCTTGTGCTTTGCGACTTCAACTTTCTCTAGCTTTCTCTTCTCGTCAAGCTCCTCTAAAAGATTAACACAATTAGTACAATTAGGAGCGACTTTGTTTCTGTATTCTACTTGAGAAAAGGGAAAGGGAGGAATATATTTAGGACCATCCTTGATAGTAATCGACCTTGGCTTCGCAGCCCACCTTTTTAGCAACTTGTGACCATCCTCTTGGACTTTGTTGCCCTCCTCCACCTGCTTCTTCTCTATTCACCCGATCTTTGGCTTTGTAACCCACCAGTCATGCAAGAAGTAGTTAGAAAAGAAGTCCGTAAGTGGTTGGATGCGGGGATTGTTTTTCCTATTTCTGATAGTAAATTGGTGAGCCCCACTTAGTTTGTGCTGAAAAAGAGGGGTATGACTGTAATAAAAGATGGACATGACGAAATGATAGGTACAAGGCTAATAACTAGTTGGAGAGTCTGTATAGATTATATAAAATTAAATGTTGCGACTCATATATATCATTTTCCCCTCTATTTTTTAGATCAAATGCTTGAAAGGTTCACAGGGTATGAGCGTTACTCTTTTCTTTGTGGTTATTCGGGGTATAATCATATTAAGATCGCACTAGAGGACCAAGAGAAACCGCTTTCACTTGTCCCTATAACACTTTTGCATTCCGTAGAATGTCATTTAAGCTCTGTAATGTTCCTGCCACTTTTAAAGATGTATGATGTCTAGTTTTTATGGTTTGAATGAAAATATTATAGAGGTGTCATGGATTATTTCTCAGTTTGTTGTTCTCTTATTTTTTTAATCATTGTTTACATAACTTTTCTCAAGTTTTGCAGTGATGCGTATAGACTAACTTGGTATTAAATTGGAAAAAAGTGTCATTTTATGGTACTAGATGGTATTGTTCTTGGTCAGTGAGTATCTGCTGTAGATTTATAGGTTGATAGAGCCAAAGTTGTAGTAACTGCCGGCGAGTAAAACTTGTTAGAAGTTTCTTGGGACACATGGATTTTTTTAGAAGGTTCATTCGCAACTTTTCTAAAAGTTCTAGGCCATTATCTCGCTTGCTAGAAAAATATATTGCTTTTGATTTTGATTATAAAATTTTGCAGCCAGTTGAAACACTTAAAAACGCATTGGTATCGATACTAATTTTGGTCGCACCGGATTGGACTAAACCCTTTGAGCCGATGCCCGATGCTAGCAATTTGGTAGTGAGAGTTGCTTTAAGTCAGAAGAGATAAAAGCCTTTTTTGGTAATCTACAAGTAAGACTCTCAATTCTACTCAAGAAAATTATACAACCACGAAGAAAGAAATGTTGACAGTAGTGTATGCATCTACCAAATTCAGGGCCTACTTGATCAAAACAACGAAACTTGTGCATACGGACCACGCAACAATAATATGAACAAAGAGTCCATACCACGATTGATCGCATGGGTGTTCTTGCTACAAGAGTTCAACATTAAGATAATGGATCGACATTGAGATAATGGATATATCAAATGGTTGGATATAATGAGACAGTGTCATTCATCGCCAAGTGGGGGACATTTTGCGGCTAATCACATGACTACGAAGATTCTTCAATGTGGATTTACTGGCCATCCATCTATAAAGGTTGTCATATGTTCATTCTCTATAGTGATAGATGCCAAGGTTATGGGGTATTTCAAAGAGACAGGAAATGCCTCTTACAAGCTTAATATAATTTGAGCCCTTCGATGTTTGGGGAATAGACTTCAAAGGGCCATTCTCATCTTTAATGGGATTTTAACACATACTTTTGGCGGTCGATTATGTGTCATGATCGGTGGAAGTAATTCCAATAATCACTCCATATTTTACAAGATTCTTAGGCACTTCTTCACATATGAAATAGTGCAAAAATACATTAAATAGTACTTCTTAACTCCTGCTTTTATATGTTTATCGGATTTCACTTGTTTGTTTATTTGTAGTTATTTAAATACAAAACGGATCATATTTCGAGTAATTGTGAAATTTTGGTGCAAATCGAGTGAAGAGAAGAGTTGGATGGAAGAAAATAAGTGATTGGGCTAAAAGAAGACTTTGAACGGGCCCATAATGGAGTTGGATTGGCCCAAAAGAGCAGAGAAAAGAAGTGATCAGCGGAAGGAGCACTTCCACAGTTGAGCAAGAATCTGCCCAGCTGAGCAAATGTGTCAGAGCGATTCCGAAGGCTATCGTGCAGTATTTGTGCAAGAATCTGCCCGGCCCAGCAAACGGTTGGCATTTTTCCAAAGAAGTGAGTTGTAAAAAATCCATACCTGGTTCTCCCTACTTTATCCTAATATTATGTACTCCTATATATACCTAAACTTTGTGAGTTATTGATAGACTTTAGAGAGACATTTCGGAGCGTAGAGTTAGAATTCCAAAGAGCCAATGAAGGAAGAGTAGAGTAGTGGGGATCCATTTGGAGCACTGATACTCTATATACTTTCTCCGGTTGTTTATAGTATTTCCATGTCTTTTTATTAGACTAGTAAGGTTACAGGCGCTTTGCACGTGTTACCCGTGATTTTCATTTTCTTTTTTTAGAAAGAATTTTAAGTATGGTCTTTTAACTAAATTTATGGTTCTCTAACTTCACTACCTACAAGGATATTATTCTAATTTTCAACGTGGTAAATACTTGATCTTCTTTATCGATAATTACTTAACATGGTAATAAAATTGTAGATGTGACACTAAAAAATATTTATATAATAATTGTATTTTGGATGTCTTTCATCAAATTTCTGGTGAAGCTGATCAAATTTGCAACTTAGCAAAATATTAGAGGACTATCAAAAAAATCGTGAATATGACCTTAATGATATGACTATATCTCCAAGAATTTAGATGTTAAACTTACTAACGTACAACATACATATCCGTGTAATAAATTTTGATCGAACCAGGTTATTGTTTACTCAAATTAAAGGAAAAATGATACTTGCTTTGTTAGTGAACTCAACTCCTAAACACACAACTAGACAGAATCTGGAATTCGCACAAAGATCAATCTGAAAAACACACACTCAGTTCGGCCAAAGTTATGGTCGAATTGAACTTACGCAACACAGGAACTGAAATTGAATCACACACAGTTTTACGTGGTTCGTTCAAGATGAACTACATCCACGGAGACAAGACACACCCCAATTCACTAAGAAATCCAATCAATTACAGAGAATACACCTAATAAACGAAATGCCCAATTCTGTTTACAAATTAGGGCAGAAACGTTCTATCTCAAAATACTCTCTCTAATCTAAGAAACAAGGAAATTGCTCGACGTAGTGACCTTCTCCTTGATGAGAGCTTTTCAATGATATAAGAATTGGAGCTCGAATGTAACCGTACAGAAAGTTCTAACTGAATCAAGTTGAGCTCAGCTACCGGACAAAAACGACAGTTTTCTTCGTCACAAACTCTGAAACTAATCCGTCACAAATGACGGTTATCCTCAACTGCCACGAACCCGGCTCATTCTGAACAGCTTGACTTCTTGATGCTCAAACCCGGTTCAAACCTCCGGTTCTTCACTTCCTGATCCCGGTTCCACATTCCCAACACACCATATTACAAAATATAGCTCACTTGATGAGATTGAACACCACCTCACATGCTTTGCTTTAGAATAAAATTCATTTTTCTAGGCTCTTATTTTAAAAGCACGGGGTTATATTTTTATTATTATTACTACTTTATCAGTTAGAAATAACTTGAAATATACTCATATTTCAAATTACTTATTCGAAATACCACGTAACGCTCTTCATAAGTTTGCTTATCTGTATTACTTAATTATTTCTCTCTTATTTTAATTTAATCCTATTAGCATAAAGATTAAATTTATTTTGATCTTCTTATTTTGTCTCAAATTTGAATAATATTTTTTTTGCTGTGTATTAGTTTCCAAACTTTAGTATTATGAATAGAACACTTCAAATTTTCATATTTATATATAACTTTTGAGTAAAATGTAAAATGTTATTTAGTATCATCATTTTTAGATTTAATTTTAGTTATGCATATCGAAATAATTTTGAAAATTTTATTTTGTTATCATCCTATAGTTCTTAAATTTTAATAATATTTTACAGTTAAGTTTAAGATATATTTTGAATGAATGGATAAAATTGTAATGAAAGATCCGGATGAAAATCTATATTCTTTTAAAGATGACAGAAATTTTGAGGGGAAATGGACAGAGGGTAGTGATAAAGCGCAATCCGGTTATCAAATAAATTTCGAACGTAAAACTCCTCTTCGCAATGTAAATCAATGCAAGAAATTTAAAGAACACAGGATATACGTGGTTCGATCCGGAGATCTACGTCCACGGGCTGAAAATATCACCTGCCGAGGTGTTTTCTTCACTATCCTTTTGAAATTACACGTAACTGTTTCAGAATACAAAAAGCGAACCCTAATTCTGAGTACAATTCTCCTACTTATACCACTCAACTCCAAACCCTAACTAACTCCATACAATCGGGCCTATTACCGTTGCATGGAAGTTGGGAGTAGATCGTGGGCCAAGAGCGTGGGGTACGCCGCAATTGGGCCACGCTATTTTGAGCGCACGTTTCTGGGCCGGTTGTTGGGCTTATCCTCCTGGGCTCAGTAACCTCGGGTCGGGTTGATCTGGCCCGGGGTGTCAATCCGACCCGAAGTTACTGGGCTATACCTATCAGATGCCCCCCCCCCCCCCCCCAGCTGGAGCGAGGAAGGAGCTACGGTTATGAGCAGGGTGGAGCAGTAAGCAAGATGAGCTGTTGTCACTTGTGAGCTGAAGTGTTTTGGGGAGCCGAGAATTTGCTGAGACCGCGGTGGGGTCCGCGGGGACCAAAACGAACCGGACTGAATGACCTCGAGGTGGCGGCGAGGGCCCGATCTATGGTGAAACTCCCCGGAGGAAGGAGACTGACCAGAGCCGAACTAAAGCACCCCGAAGGCAATAAAGTGTAAGGGAAGAGAACAATAATCTGGCCGAGGTGAAGGGGGCACCGGAGAGCTTCTCAAAACTTCCTGGCTAAGAATGAGGTTGATGTGACTGGCGGCGCCATCATGAGAGAGAGATATGAAGTGACACGCTTTGTAATTTCCAATGAGCCTGTTCCCCACGCGCCTTGGGAACTGTAAGGCGCGTGTCCAGCACGTTCAAATCTGAAACACAGAATTTGAAAAGGCCATATCTAGACCGTTATTTCCACGAGTATATATTTTGAATAATGGCACAGTATACTTCATCTTCTTCATTGCGATTTGCAAGTTACAGAAAGCGGGAAAAAAGGAGAATTATGTGCTCTTGTGATTCATCTCAAATACAAACCAAGTAAGTATGCCTTCTTCATCATCTTCTTCTTCTATTAGGGAAGTAGGGACCGAGGGGTCTCCATTAGATGTACCACCCCTACGCTTCGTTATTCCAGAGAGGAGTGAAATTAGGACAGTGGAAAGAGCCGATGGCATGGAAACCAACATCAGGGTCGTCAGTTTTTATGAATGTACGGAGAATGACTTCGAAGTGTCCACTATAGCGCCGCGGATGACGCGGGTGCAGATAGAAGCCTTAATCCCTTCCTTCTATTTCCCATTTAACTTAGAATACATAGTGCCGGAACCCGGCGATAGGGCCTGTTGCCCGCCGAAGGGCTTCATCGGCGTATATATAGACCCACTGAGGATAGGTTTGAGATTCCCCCTTTGGGACATTGTTATCCTGCTGTTGAGATATTATAATATTGCCCTGAGCCAATTAGCGCCAAATGCCATAAGGCAAGTAGTCGGGTTCACCGTGGTGTGCAAGAATGTCGGGGTGAAACCAACTGTAGAGTTGTTTAGGTATTTTTTCCAACTGAAAACGTTCGGGAAATCCAAAGGCTGGTATTCCTTCAGTCCCCGAGCACGAGGTGGTTTCAAAGTACAAAACCCCAGTAAGGTGGAGGGGTGGAAGGAGAAGTTCATCTTCGTGAAGACCGGAGTGGCCCTTCCGAGGTGGAGAAGGGATGAGGTGTTAGATACTGCCCCGGTGGGGGATCCGGAGGCTGAGGTGGTGGACGTATTCCGTGCAGTGGGGACTTTCAAGACCCTTTGCACCGAAGCGGAGCTGGAGGAGTCGGGACTGAGCCCATACTACTCGGGCGATGCGGAGAGGATGTCCGTTCGGGGTCAAGAGTCGGGAACCGGGGTTGCCGAGGAGGGTAGGAGTTCTTATATCTTGTGTAAAATTGTTACCTTGTGCAGGACTAACTTCAATTTTTGTATGTAGTGGGACGCTTCGGAAAGGAGCCAGCTGGAAGCCCCGCTGTGGCTGCGGCAGCCAAGAAGAAAGGGAAAACGGCTGAAGTGTCTCCCCGGGGGAAGATGTCAACCAGTCCAAGATCCTTTGCCGGGCTGGAGGAGCGAGTGGTGGCGGCGAGGTCAACCCCCGGAGTTAAAAGGAGGTCGGAACCATCCGGGACACCGCCAGCGGCAGCCAAAAAACTCCGCACGGGAGAAAGCGTTGAGGTAAAGCTGATATGACTTTCTCTGTGAGTTGCTGTTTGCGTTGAGGTAAAAAATCCAGTACTGATTCCGTTTTTTTTTTTTTTTTTTTTTTTTTTTTTTTCTGAAGGAGCAAGGGCCCACAAGCCTGCTGGGGTTGGAGGGGGCGGACGCCGAGTAGCTGTTGCACTTGGCGCGGGGGATTATGGAGCTCGGCCGGAAAAGCGAGAAGGAGGCAAAATAAGAGCTGGCCGTGGTGGCAAGGGAGCTGCACGCGCGCAACGATAAGCTGACACAGGATCTGGCCGAGGCGCGCAAGAGGGCGGCCTTGGTGGAGAATGAAGTTGCGCGACTACGCGAAGTGGAGGCGGAGGCCGGGGCTCTCCGTGGAGAAACGGCTCAGCTGCGGGCAGAGATGAAGGCCCGAGAAGCGGCAATTGTTGAAGGCCAAGAGGCAATGCTAAAAGCGTTTGCCGAGAAGTTGTTCCAGACGAGCACATTTCTTGACTTCCAGACCAACTTTGTTGCTGTCGGGGACACAGCCACGCGATCGGTGTTGCTGGAGCAGGTCAAAGAGATCTACCCGAACGTGGACGTTTATCGCCCAAAGTTCGGGTATGACTACAATGCCGTGGCCGGGGTGGAGGAGGCCTACTATCAAGCTTTAACGCACCTCCCGGAGTGGCCCCTCGTGAAGGCTCTAGCAGAGAAGAAAGAGATTTTAAGGGCCGAGGAGGTTGCAAGCTGTGAGGCGGACCAAGACCAGGAGTTCCTGGCATTCCGCCGGGGTGATTTCGTCGCTGAGCCTCGAAACAAAGAGCCACCCCCCCGCATGGAGATTGCCGCCGGAGCTGCAGGAGAGGAGGCAGGAACGGCGGAAGAGCGGCAGGAGGTGGAGCCCGAAGATGCTGAGGGGACCGAGGAGGAGGAGGTCAGTCGTTCCCCGCAAATTTGATATAGTAGATGATAGGAATAATTGTAAATCCCTTGTACCACACTACTAATAATGTACTCTGGTTTTGTTGAATATAAGTGTTTGTTGATTATATGAATAGTTGTTCAACGTATTTTCTGAAATTCATCTTTCCCACTGATTCTGTTGCCCGCTCAGGACACCGCGGAGCTGCATAACACGATAAAGAAGCTCATGCAATCATTGGATTGGTTCCGCGGAGAGAAAGATAACTTGCAAAGGCAAGTTGTGCCGAGGCTAGAGAAACGGGTGGCCGCTGCGGAGAGAAGAGCGAAGGAAGCCGAGGAGGCAAGAGCTAGAGCCGCGGAGAGGGCCAGAGACCAGGAATTAAAGTACCTGGCGAAAGTTGCCGAACTGGACCGCGTCCTCATCCATCAAAGGGAGTATGACCGGATATTGACAGAGTACGGCTTGCTGACCTTTGAGGAAGTTGAGGAGCGGGTCACCGAGATTCAAAGTGAGATTTCAGCACTGATGGCGGCAGGTTCGGCCGAGTCCTCGGAGCTTTTAAGAAAGCGAGAGGTGCTGGAATTATTGCTCGGCATGTACGAGGGCCTGAAAGGCCGTGGCAGGTGGCATCACACAGCCGAGGAATACATCGCGGGCCCTAGCCGGAGCCGAGGTTCTTCAAAAGCCCCCCGGAAGGGTAAAAAGAAACCAGCGGGGAAAAGTCAAGGAATTGTAATTCAAGAGCCGGCTTCGGTGACTGCAGTCAAAGAAGGGCCCGTGATCGTCGCCGAAGAAGAAGTTGAGAAGCTGGCTGAAGAGATCGAAGTGATGGACCCCGCGGAGTAGGATCCCGTGCAATGGGCCCAAACACCGAGGTCTACACAGCAGCCGAGTCTTCGGGGCCATACAAGAGGCGAAGCCCCCAGACGAGTACCAAGGATGAGTCCGCGACGCCGAGGGGGCCGCGATGGGGAAAGAGCCGGGGCTAAACGCCGAGAAGCCATAGAATCCCGGAGGACACGAAGTAGGTCCGGGAACAGATCTCAACGCCGGAGCGCCGAGTACTGGCTCGGAGGCCATAGATAGTTTTTACTTATATATATATATATATATATATATATATATATATATATATATATATATATATATATATTTTGGCGTAATATGTAAAGAACCTTTTGGCATGTAATCGAAAAAATGTAAAAAACCGTTTTGGTCTGCAAAGTTGTGTACTTTGAAAGGAAAATAATGAATTGTTAACCAGAATGCAATAATAATCGCCTTAACAGGTGCTCGGGAACACTATATGGACGGCGCCAATTAGAATCTCCCCGGACGGATCGGGCGGGAGTGAAACACCTCTCCGGTTAAACAGACGAGAGGGGACGGACCGGGTGAGAGATCCAATTGTCCGGAGACGAATAATAATAGTACGACTACGCTAGGGCGTCCCCGTAACGTAGAAGAAAGCGCAGTAAGATGCACAAATAAAGAACTTTTATTCAAGATGAGTGCCGGAACAACTTAAACGATACAAAGAGAAATCACAACGAAAAAGAAATGTACAATAAATGTAAAGATAGGAACGATACTTGTTATTCGATGTTCATAGATAGAAACGTCTTAAGTTGGTAACATGCCAGCTTCGGGGAATCGGGGTTCCATCAGGATGCTCCAACTGGTAGGACCCGGAATCGTGCGCAGCAATGTGATAACACGTTACTTATGCATATATTTAGGTCGATTTAGGATCATATTTTATATCATTTACGTGCATATTTGACCGGCATTTATGTATATTAATAACATTTGGGTCATTTGATGTGTTTCGACTTGTTTTAAGGTATTTTGAGCTTTTTCAGGATTAAAGGTTGTGATTTATGACTACCGGACGAGGAAAGAGTAAAAACCGGCCCAAAAGAGTGAAAATCGTCGAAGAACCGGTCCAAACCGGTCCGAACCGGCCTGAACCGGTCCAGTAGCAAAACAACACAAGAATCGACACGGCCGCGTCAGACCTGCAACACGGCCGTGTCAAAAGTGGCTTGCAACGCGCTGTTAGTTCTGGAATAGAACACGGCCGTGTCACAAAGCAACACGGCCGTGTCAAATTGTTGCTGAAAAAGGAAGATTTACAAAGCAACACGGCCGTGTCACTTAAGCAACACGGCCGTGTCAGAAGGATTTTTCTGCGAAGATTTCCTATTTTTTATAGGATTTTGATCTTATCTTCCCCAAAATTCGTCCCCAACTCTATAAAAAGGACCCCAAGCTCTAGGAAAAAGGGAATCAATCACGGAAGAACACCAATTACATCATTCTACCTAGAGGAAATCTTGGAAGACAAAGAAGACGAAGATCATCGAGACGGAGTCATCCGGGTTTAATTATTCTTTTCTTAGTTTTAATTCTTTACAATGTTTTTATTAGAATTTTGTATTGGATTATTACTAGGCATGAGTAGCTAAGCTATTCGTGTCCTAGGGTTAGAAAGTAGGGATTTTTATGACAATGGTTTAATTATGATTTAATCTATTAATTCCGTTCTTTACGTGTTTTATCTCTATGTTTGTGCTTAAAACTGAATTTAGCTTGATCACCTAGATTTAGTAATTTAGTTTAGCAATTCCGCTTCGAGAGGAGGGAATTGTTATTAGACTTAGAACATAGAGCGCAGTTGTCTATGACTGTGTAGGTCGTGGCTTAGGATCGTTTGGGAGTTATTAGGTTTAATTGACTCGAGAGGGTAATTAGCTTAATTAATCAACGGTTTAATCGCTTCGAGAGAAGGATTAGATTATTGTCGTGCCGCCTAATAAACATTAGAATTGGTAAATTAATAGGTTAATTATATCCAACATTGAATTAATATCCTGAAATCGAAGCCCTAGGATACCTTTTCTCTTTGATTGTTAGTTTTTACGTTTCCTAATTTGAAGTTATATTTAATTGAGTATTTTAATTAGTAAAATCAATCTTTTGCAACTTAGTATCTAGTTAGGACATTCCTAGAGTATTATGGTATCAAACTACCTAAAACTATTCCTTGTGGGATCGACCTTGACAATAGTACTACACCTACATCCGTACACTTGCGGAACACTAGGTTAGAAACCGACGTGTCAAGTTTTTGGCGCCGTTGCCGGGGAATAGGATTTAGCGCTTAGTTTTTACCTTGAAAAATAGGAGGAAACTAGACTAGATTTTATTTGTTTTTCGTAATTTTAATTTTAATTTTCGTTTTTTATTTTTTGTTAATTTTTGTATTACACGGTATTTGCTGTTTTTGGTGTTATCAGGCATCGCATGCACACCAGATCAAAAGGAAAAGAGATTCTTCTTCCTTTCGATCCAGAGATTGAAGCGACAGCTCGTAGACACCGCAATAGAAGGTCTGAGATGGAGAACCCACCGCAGCAACCGAATGATGAAGCATTAAATAGAGTGCTAACAGCCTTAGCACGATTGGACGATCGCGTAACTACTATACAGCAGCAGATACCTGTACAGCAACAACAGGTTCCACAACAGCACGGACAGATTCCAATAGAGCCAGATGCGGGAGAAGAAGACGATACACCTATTAGTGACTGTTTAAAGCCGAATCCTAATCAACAGTCAGGAGGAGTACGACTCCCGCCTCTGAATGCCAATAGTTTCGAGCTGAAGCCTGCACTGATCAACATAGTGCAGCAGAACCAGTATGGAGGAAGTGCAATGGAGGATCCGAACGCTCACCTGATAAAGTTCCGAAGATTGGCGGACACAATCAAAATAAACCATGTACCACACGAGCAGGTTAAGCTGCGATTGTTTCCTTTTTCATTGAAGGATAGAGCCCTCCAATGGTTCAATTCCTTGGAAGATATCACCAGCTGGGAAGAGTTGAGCACTTCGTTCCTATTGAAGTACTTTTCACCGAGCAAGATGCTCGACTTGCAGAATCAAATTAATCAGTTCAAGCAATTGGACCAAGAGCCATTCGGAGAGGCTTGGGAGCGATTCCGGGATCTTATCCGGAGTTGCCCTCAACATGGGTTCACCAAGAAGCAGCAAGTATGCAAGTTCTACAATGGTCTACTTGCTCCGACTAGAAACCAAGTGGATGCAGCTGCGGGTGGAAGTTTGATGGAGAAGTCAGTGAGGATGGCATTCTCAATCCTGGACGCGATGGTCAGAACGAGCTACCAATGGTCGAATGAGAGAAACATGCCAAAGAGGGTAGCAAGTGCCCAGAAAGTCGAGCCTGTCAATAATGAGCCAATTGAAAAGCTCACAGCACAAGTAACAGCATTGACGAGCCAGATGAATTTGCTAACCAATCTGACGTTAGCACAACAGCCAGGGGGTCCGGAAGAAGTTGAAGAAGTAAAATTTGTGAATCAACGGAACTTCAACACTTTCCAGAACAATCAGCCTCGGTACAATCAGTACCCTCAGAATCCGAACCATCAGAACTTTTCATATGGGAACGCGCAAAATACACTTAATCCGCCACCCGGATTTGCTGTTACAAATGGCATGATCCATGACGGTAAGAAGCCATCACAAGAAGAAATTGCGCAATCACAATTTGAAAAGTATGATGAAAAGTTAGCTCAGTTGGAGAAGAAAGTGGATGGGAAATTCATGGAGCTAAACAAGCATATCACTGGGCAAGGGGCAGACATCAAGAGGCTCGAGAACACATTGGTGCAGACTCAAGCTAGCATTGGAGAATTGACATCAAACATGAGTCAACTGATAAAGATAGTAGGAGCTCAACACAAACAAGGCCAATATCCAAGTGATACAGTGGTTAACCCGAAGGAGCACTGCAATATTGTGGAGCTAGAGAAGCATGAAGAGAGCATGAAGGACCAAGGAGCGAAGAAATCAAGCGAGGAAGTAAAAAACATTGAGAAGGAGGAGGTCAATAAAATCATAGATAAGAAAATTCCATCTCCTATTCTTGATGAGTCTTTTGATTTTTGTTTTAAAAATTCATTGTTTGCTAACCTTGATCCTTTAGAGCAATCTAGAGCTATTGTTGTGAAACAGGAACCACTAAAGGAGAGAATCCAAGTTAAAGAGAAAACAAAGGAGTGGAAGGATGGAAAAGAGACGACGAAGAAGGAACCGAGCAGGCCCAAGAAGAACGCAACCACAAGCATGAAACCGAGAAGAGCAACAAAAGCAAAAGATCCAGGGAGTTTTACTATTTCTTGCTCAATTGGTAGTCATGAGTTTCATAATGTCATGTGTGATTTAGGGTCTAGCATAAACTTAATGTCTCTTAAGCAGTATAGACAATTAGGATTAAGGGAAATTAAACGGTCCTTTACTATTATCAAATTGGCGGATGGATCTTCATTAACGCCGTTGGGAGTAGCAGAGGATGTAGTGGTAAAAGTGTTAAATTTTGAATTCCCTAGTGATTTTTTAGTTGTCGACATGAAAGGGAATGAGGAATTTCCTTTTATCTTAGGAAGACCCTTCTTGGCGACTAGCCAAGCACTAATAGATGTACCTAAAGGGGAGTTGATTTTTCGGGTTCAAAACGAAATAATCACACTCAAAATACATAAGTCGGGTCTAAGGGGTAGGCACAATTGTAGCATTATTTACACTACCCTAGCTGCTGTAGAAAATCCTCATGTCCCAAATAGCTCTTTAATCGTTCAGAAAACATCCGACTCGGGGTGGCTAGAAAAAGGTTGATAAGAAAAGGACGTCCGGCTGAAGACGTAAAACAAAGCGCTTGTCGGGAGGCAACCCGATGTTTATTGTTTTATGTTTATTTTTATTGCGTTAATTTTACGTGTGTTTTAGTGTTTTATGTTTTTAGGAATCAACATGGACGAGTGTTGCAAGAAACGGGGGTCGAAAAGACGGAAAAATCACGTTAAAATGAGCAGAAGATGCAACACGGCCGTGTCACACTATTGACACGGCCGCGTCAAAAGGCACCTAGAAAGTGTTTCTAGCACTGGAATGCAACACGGTCGCGTCACATGCTGGACGCGGCCGCGTTAAGAGAGTTCAAACGCAACACGGCCGTGTCACACAATTGACACGGCCACGTCAAAAGTCTTCTCAAAACGTGAATTCACACTGAAATGTAACACGGCCGTGTCACACAAACGACACGGCCGCGTCAAAAGTGCCCCAGAAACATCAACTTTGGCTCAATGGTAACACGGCCGTGCCACAACCTTCAACACGGCCGTGCCATTTCCTCAGTAGAAAAAGATGAAAAAAAATTCAGAGCGTGATGCGGAGACGGACGAACCAAGATTCAGTAGGGGTTTCAAAACGCCGTCGTTGTCGCAACGATTTGTAAGTTAGCACCAAGGCGTACCACGTTTTTTCCTCCAAACATTGACTATCAGCCAAGTTTGGGGGAGGGGGTAGGCCGTGGGACGTCTTGGCAGCTATATTTCTAGTTTTGATTTAATTTTTTTAGTTGATCGGTCGAGTCTTTTGCTGGTAATTGTGGGTCCGTGTGCCCATTGTGCTGTGTTTTATTGTTTCTATTGGTGTTATCGGGTCTGTGAGGCCAAGTTGATTGCTTATCGTTTCCATGTTGAGTTTAGAAGTTTAGAGTCTTATTAGTGTTTCAGTTTTTAGATTCATAAGAGTAATAAAACCCGGAAATAGGTAACAAGTGAAAAGAAAAATAAAAAAGAGAACAATAGGGAAAGATGGATGATGAAGAGTTAATGATGAGATGATTTAGATGAAAAAAATGGCACATAATAAAGCATGAGAGGTGTTTTGAGACGAAATTGAGCTTGAACTTAGAATATTCGGAAAGATGGATGATGAAGAGTTAATGATGAGATGATTTAGATGAAAAAAATGGCACATAATAAAGCATGAGAGGTGTTTTGAGACGAAATTGAGCTTGAACTTAGAATATTCAATCAAAATTAACTTTGTGAGAATTTGAGCCTAATTAGACTCCAATTTTTGGAGTCATATACTTTCTTTCGGTGTGAATTTGATTGGATATGTGTACTAGTCTCTAGAACTTGCCTTGAGTCTTTACTAAGAATGTGTCAAGTATGTGTTGTGATTTAGAAAATGATATTAGGCAATTTTTTGTTTAAGCCTATTTGTTTGAACCATGAAAAGTGCCTTTGACCCATAATGGAAAAATTGTCCCTAGTTAACCCACTTGAGCCTTATAGCTTTATTTATTCATAACCTTAACAATATCAGCCAAAATCTTTTGATTTATCTCTTTTGGCCCTAATTGGATTAATCAAGTTAGAGGGAGGAGAATTGGAAGGAATTTTGGGTGAACAAATTGTGGGAAGGAATGGGAAGTAGGGATATTTTCAAAAGATGAAGGAAATAAGAGAAAAGTGATAGGTGAAAAACGAAGAATAGCCTCTCCTAAAAAAAAAAAAAAAAAAAAGAGACAAAAAAAAAAAAAGGAAAAAAAAAAAGTTGTTATTTTTAGTATTTTAGAGGAGAGGCTAGGAAATAAAGTGCTTAAATTGTGAATTTGATTAGAACAGTCGGGTAGTCCCAAAGATGTGGTACCCACAGAATTGAAAAGCGCTTAAGTTGTATGGATTTTTGAAGGTGAAGAAGTCACTTTGAGGGGTGATTTGCTGAAATTTGAAGAGTGAGGTTGAGTGATTGTATTGAGGGGTAGTCGGGTTAGACGTAACTTGATTAGTCCAATAAATAGTCACTTATATCCAAATGTATCCCACCTTACCTTAAGCCCACATTACAACCAAAATAAAGACCTTTTTGATCCTTTGTCACACATATCAAGTACGAGGTCTAGTTTAGACGATTGGCAAGCATATGGTAGACTTTGCATATAATTCAATATGAGTGGAAATTATTTTAGCCTAAACACTTGAGAGATGAGTGAAACACTTACCCGGTGAGGGTTGAATGATTCGAAAGTTCAAAGTCTCGAGATTAGTTGATTTACGCGTTATCACATATGCTCAAGTGAATTATGTTGCCTAGTTGTTTTAAGAAAAATCAGACTGAAACTGAATTCATCATCTAGTCGCCCTAAACAAATGCATAATCACTTGTATTCTTTGTGCCTTTTGTTATGTTGTTCGGGACGAACAACAGTTTAAGTTTGGGGGATTTTGATAACACGTTACTTATGCATGTATTTAGGTCGATTTAGGATCATATTTTATATCATTTACGTGCATATTTGACCGGCATTTATGTATATTAATAACATTTGGGTCATTTGATGTGTTTCGACTTGTTTTAAGGTATTTTGAGCTTTTTCAGGATTAAAGGTTGTGATTTATGACTACCGGACGAGGAAACAAGTTGGAAAAGAGTAAAAACCGGCCCAAAAGAGTGAAAATCGTCGAAGAACCGGTCCAAACCGGTCCGAACCGGCCTGAACCGGTCCAGTAGCAAAACAACACAAGAATCGACACGGCCGCGTCAGACCTGCAACACGGCTGTGTCAAAAGTGGCTTGCAACGCGCTGTTAGTTCTGGAATAGAACACGGCCGTGTCACAAAGCAACACGGCCGTGTCAAATTGTTGCTGAAAAAGGAAGATTTACAAAGCAACACGGCCGTGTCACTTAAGCAACACGGCCGTGTCAGAAGGATTTTTCTGCGAAGATTTCCTATTTTTGTTAGGATTTTGATCTTATCTTCCCCAAAATTCGTCCCCAACTCTATAAAAAGGACCCCAAGCTCTAGGAAAAAGGGAATCAATCACGGAAGAACACCAATTACATCATTCTACCTAGAGGAAATCTTGGAAGACAAAGAAGACGAAGATCATCGAGACGGAGTCATCCGGGTTTAATTATTCTTTTCTTATTTTTAATTCTTTACAATGTTTTTATTAGAATTTTGTATTGGATTATTACTAGGCATGAGTAGCTAAGCTATTCGTGTCCTAGGGTTAGAAAGTAGGGATTTTTATGACAATGGTTTAATTATGATTTAATCTATTAATTCCGTTCTTTACGTGTTTTATCTCTATGTTTGTGTTTAAAACTGAATTTAGCTTGATCACCTAGATTTAGTAATTTAGTTTAGCAATTCCGCTTCGAGAGGAGGGCATTGTTATTAGACTTAGAACATAGAGCGCAGTTGTCTATGACTGTGTAGGCCGTGGCTTAGGATCGTTTGGGAGTTATTAGGTTTAATTGACTCGAGAGGGTAATTAGCTTAATTAATCAATGGTTTAATCGCTTCGAGAGAAGGATTAGATTATTGTCGTGCCGCCTAATAAACATTAGAATTGGTAAATTAATAGGTTAATTATATCCAACATTGAATTAATATCCTGAAATCGAAGCCCTAGGATACCTTTTCTCTTTGATTGTTAGTTTTTACGTTTCCTAATTTGAAGTTATATTTAATTTAGTATTTTAATTAGTAAAATTAATCTTTTACAACTTAGTATCTGGTTAGGACATTCCTAGAGTATTAGGGTATCAAACTACCTAAAACTATTCCTTGTGGGATCGACCTTGACAATAGTACTACACCTACATCCGTACACTTGCGGAACACTAGGTTAGAAACCGACGTGTCACAATGACGCGATAAGGACCTTCCCAAGTAGCATGCAATTTCCCCTCAGGGGCAGCCTTGCTGGCTGAATTGAGTCGGAGTACCAAGTCCCCGACATTAAACTGAGTACCCCGAACCCGGAGGTGGTGATACTGAGCTGCACGTTGCTTACACTTGGCTTGCTGGATGAAAGATTGATCACGACGATATTCAAGCTCATCCAAGTTTGTACAGAGAGCTTCGTCATTATCCTCGGGAGTCAAAGTTACGAGACGGGGGCTAGGTACGCTGATTTCTGCCGGAATAACGGCTTCGGAGCCGTAAGTAAGACTGTAGGGGGTCTCCCCAGTAGAGGTATGTGGCATAGTGCGATAGGCCCAAAGAACCTGCGGAAGATTCTCGGCCCAAAGACCTTTAGCGTGATCCAAACGTTTCTTTAGACCCATAAGGAGTGTACGATTAGTGACCTCAACTTGACCATTGGCTTGCGGATGAGCTACCGAGGTGAAAATTTGCTTAATGTGGAGCTCCTCGCACCATGACCTGAAGGGATCATTGGCGAACTGTTTGCCGTCATCCGAAATAATAGTGCTCGGGATGCCAAAGCGACATATAATATTTCGTCAGACGAACTTCAAGATGTTCTGACCAGTGATGGCAGTAAGAGGTTCGGCTTCTACCCACTTGGTGAAGTAATCAACGGCGACTACAAGAAATTCCAGTCCACCCGGAGCGACTGGAAAGGGGCCAACAATATCAATTCCCCATTGGATAAATGGCCAAGCACTTTGTATTCCCGTGAGCTCGGTTTGTGGTAGATGCTTCACATGGGAGTGTAGCTGACACTTGCTACACTTGGTCACTAATTCATGGGCATCGTTAAACAAGGTTGGCCAGTAGTACCCCTACCGAAGAATTTTTTTGGCCAATGTCCGTGAGCCGATATGACTGGCGCAGGCCCCTTCGTGAACCTCCCGAAGAACCTGATCGGCCTGGGCAGGAGCAAGGCACCGAAGATTCGGTTGTAAGTACGACTGTCGGTACAAGATTCCATTATGGAATGAGTACTTGGGTGCCTTGAGAACTATCCGCCGAGCTTGCAGCTTGTCATTCGGCAGAGTTCCATCTCGGAGATACTGAACAATGGGAGTCATCCAATTGGGATCACTGTTGGTCAATACTGAGACCGTTGCCTCATGAATCGCCGGATGAAAAACATCTTCGACTATAATATCCGGAGACACATTAGTGAGGACCGCGGAGGCCAGTTTACTGAGAGCGTCAGCTTGAACGTTCTGTTTACGTGGTACCTTCTGGATATCAACCGAATCAAAAGTTGACATAAGTTTAAGTGCTAAAGCGAGATACCTGACCATCGTTTCATCCTTAGCGGTATAGGTGCCCTTGATCTGATTAGATACAACCTCGGAGTCCGTGAAGAGCTCAAGATGGCGGATTGCTAAGGATTGAGCGAGCCGGAGCCCAGCGAGAACTGCCTCGTATTCTGTTTCATTATTGGTTACCTTAAATTTGAATCGAATAACATACTTTACTTCAACTCCCTCGGGGCCAATGAGAAGCACCCCAGCACCACTCTCTCGAGCCGTGGAAGCACCGTCCACATATAGTTGCCACTTGCGAGGTGGGGATTCAAGGGCAGGAGGGTGATGACTATCATTATCTGCGGAAGATTCATGATTATCCACTGGGGCCTCGGCCAAAAAGTCTGCTAGTGCTTGACCCTTGATAGCTCGGCGTGGAAGAAATTGAATATCATACTCTCCTAGCTCGACAGCCCACTTAGCGAGGCGCCCTGACACCTCGGGCTTGACGAGAATTTGACGAATGGGGTGATTAGTTAAAACCCGTATCTCACGTCCTTGGAAATATGGCCGCAAGCGCCGATCCGCCATGACAAGAGCGAGCACTGTTTTTTCCACCGTGGAGTACCGAGTTTCTGCCCCGTGAAGTACTCGGCTTACAAAATACACTGGGTGTTGCACACCATTTACTTCGCGCACAAGAGCCGCGCTAATAGCTTCTTCGGCGGAGGCCAAATAAATGTAAAGCGGCTCTCCGGAGAGAGGGACCGACAGAGTGGGCAGTTGCTTAATATGATGTTTTAAAGCCTCAAAAGCTTCGGTGCACTGCGGGGTCCACTCAAATGACTTCGCCTGCCGCAAAATTTTGAAGAATGGGAGTTCACGCTCCGCAGATTTAGACAAAAAACGGTTTAAGGCCGCCAAACCGCCAGTGAGGCGTTGAACGTCTTTGACCGTCTTCGGTGGTTGCAGGTCTAACATATCCCGAAGCTTGGCCGGATTGGCTTGGAGGCCGCGCTGCGAAACCATATAACCGAGAAATTTTTCGGAGCCAACTCCGAAGGTGCATTTTGCTGGATTAAGACGCAAATTATAACGCCGCAAAGTACTCAATGTTTCAACAATATCTTGCACACATGAAGACTGGGAGGTACTTTTTATGACTGGATCATCAACGTAAACCTCAACATTGCGACCAATTTGACCTCGGAAAACGCAGTCCATAAGACGTTGGCATGTGGCCCCCGCGTTCTTGAGCCCGAAGGGCATTTTCTTAAAGGCAAAACATCCAAAATCAGTAATAAATGCTGTTTTGCGGGCATCCTGACGGTCCATGTGGATTTGATGGTACCCCTTGTATAAGTCTAAGAAGCAAAGCGCCACGTGCCCAGTAATGGCTTCGGCCTTTTGGTCGATAGAAGGCAGAGGATAACAATCCTTCGGACAGTGTTTATTAAGATCGGAAAAATCGATACACATTCGCCATGCCCCGCTGGACTTTGTTACCATCACGGGATTAGACAACCAAGAAGGATAATTGACTTCAAACAAGATATATGCATCTAAGAGCTGTTGTACCTCGATTCGAATGGCCGCGTTTCGCTCCGGAGCGAATTTCCTTTGCTTTTGCTGTATAGGTTTGACGTTGGGATCGATGTTCAATTCGTGGGTTATGACATCAGGAGAGACCCCGGGCATATCCAAGGGAGACCAGGCGAAGGCGTCGGAGTACTCCCGCAAGGTCTGGATGATGGCACGATGTAACCACGGCACGCCCACGGCGCCGACGGTTACTGTTTGCTCGGGCTTGGATGGATCAAGCGGCACCTGGACAGTGGTGTCCTCCAGCGATGTATATAACTCAGGTTCGAGAGCCGAGGATGTCACTTGGAGCTACTGCTTTGGAGGAACCTTTGTTGCCTTTTTGAGTGCGACGTACATGCACTCCTTAGAAACCCGCTGACTGCCGCGGATAGCCACCTCGCCATGCGATGTAGGGAATTTTAGTGCGAGGTGGTATGTGGAGCAGATGGCTCTGGCGGGAGTAAGCCAGTCCCGACCTAAGATCATATTATATGGGGACGGAGAATTAACCACGTAAAAATTCACAAAAATGGTTTTTATCGCCGGATAAGTGCCAAGAGATGCCGGGAGATTAATAACTCCGTCTGGCTGAACTTCACCCTGGGTGAAGGTCTGTAACGGCCCAGGGGCCGGTCGAAGGTGCTCACGAGGAATCCCCATTTTCTGAAAACAGTCGGTGAATATGACACTTACTGCGGATCCATTGTCTACAAAGACCCGCTTTACTGTAACATTAGCCACAGCCATGTCAATGACGATGGCGTCGGTATGGGGTGTAATCTCTGGAACTGGGTCTCTATCTGTAAAACTGACAGTTTCAGATTGGTGGAGGCGCTTGTGACGCGGCTCCTCGGGAGGAGGACGGCGTGCCTCGGCCTTCAAGGCATTTCGAGAAGCCCCAGTGGGAAGGGCCCCGTAAATCACGTTTATGACATAGGTAGGCAAATTGTCTCCGGGTCCTCCCGGAGGAGGGGGTGGTGGCAAAAAATGAGGTTGTTGACGATTTCCGTGGTCTTGTCGTGCATAATTGTTTGACCCCGGCCTATTATTTTGCCATTGCGGCCTGTTTTGACGTGAACCATCATGATAACTTCCACGGTTTTGGGATGAACCCCCATTCTGGCTTGACCGAGGCTTGTCGTCGGTCCGAGCAATGTATTGTCGCAAGAAACCTTTCTTTAGACAATCTTCAATTTCCTTTCCGAGCTCTCGGCACTCCTCTGTCTCATGCCTGATAATGCGCAATCCGATATCCAAGAAACTTAACGAAAACCTACGTAAGCAATATGAAAAAACACAAGATTTACGTGGTTCGATCCGGAGATCTACGTCCACGGGCAGAAAATAACACTTGCCGAGGTGTTTCTTTTACTCGAACTTTGAGTTTACACGTAATAATCCAGAATACAGAATGCGAACCCTAATTCAGAGTTCTTTCCTTCAATTTATACTAAACCCTCCTAAACCCTAACTGAACCCTAACTAATTCCCTATTCTCACGCCTATTTTCTGTTGCGTGGCAATTGGGAACGAATCATGGGCCTTGAGTTGCGGAACAAACCACAAGTTGGGCCGACGCATGCTTCAGGGCTGACGCGTGCTCCTGAACTGGTCGGTGGGCCAAAGTATGAACCCGACCCGAAGTGATCGGGCCATCCCTATCAGATGCCCCCCCCCCAGCCGGAGCGAGGAAGGAGATGCGGTTGTCACTGGGGTGGAACCATAAGCAAGATGGGCCGTGGTCGCGGGCGCGCCGAAGTGTTTGTGGATGGCTAAGTCTATCCACGTCCCAGGGACTCCGTGGCGCAGTCTGCAGAAGCGGAACCGAACTAGGCCGAAGTGCACGGGACAGATAGCGAGATACCGAGTTTCCCAAAAGCAAGAAACATGTCGGAAGTACATAATGACCTGGCCGAGGTGAAGGGTACACCGGAGTGTAGTAGTCTGGCCACAATGAAGGGAGCGCCGGAGTGTGGTAGTATGGCCGAGGTAAAGGGAGCACCGGAGTGCAGTTTAAATCTTCCTAACGAAGGGTGAGGTTGATGTGATTGGCGGCGCCATCATGAGAGAGAGGGATGTGAAGTGACACGCTCTGCGATTTCCAATAAACCTGTTCCCCACGCGCCTTGGGAACTGTAAAGCGCGTGAAGAGCACGTCTAAATCTCCATCACTGAATTTGAATAGGCTGTATCAGAGCCGTTGGTTTTTTGCGTATATATTTGGAATAATTGCACAGTAACTCTTCATCTTCTTCATTGCGATTTATCAGTTTAGAAAGCGGGAAAAAGAGGGGAATTCTGTGCTTGTGATTCATCAGAACTTCTCAAACTCTACCCAAGTAAGTATGCCTTCTTCTTCATCTTCTGCCTCTATTCAAGAAGTAGGGACTACGAGTGCCCCGTTAGATGTCCCCCCCCCTCGATATCTCATTCCGGAAAGGAATGAGATTAGGACCGTAGACAGGGCCGACGGCCTGGAAAGCAACGTTATGATGGTCGCTTTTTATGAATGCGCGGAGGAGGATTTTGAGGTGGCCTCTGTAGCGTTACGGATGACGCGAGTGCAGATTGAGAGAGAAATCCCTTCATTTTACTTTCCATTTAACTTAGAGTATATAATACCGAACCCCGATGATAGGGCCTGCTGCCCGCCGCAGGGGTTTATTAGTGTGTATATAGATCCCCTTAGAATAGGCTTGAGACTGCCCCTGTGGGACATTGTGATCCAGTTGCTGAAATACTACGGTATCGCCTTGAGCCAACTAGCGCCGAACGCGGTGAGGCAAGTAGTGGGATTCACCGTAGTATGCAAGAATGCCGGGATAGAACCGACCGTAGAGCTTTTTAGATTTTTCTACCAATTAAAAGCCTTCGGAAAATCCAAGGGGTGGTACTCCTTCAGTCCCCGAGCCCGAGGTGGGTTCAAGGTTCAAAACCCAAGCAAGGTAGAGGGGTGGAAGGAGAGGTTTATATTTGTGAAGAACAAAGTAGCTCTCCCGAAGTGGAGGAGGGATGAGGTACTTGATACCGCTCCGGTGGAGAACCCGGAGGCTGAAGTCATACATGTATTCCGGTCAGTGGGAACTTTCAAAACCCTCTGTACTGAGGAAGAACTGGAGGGGGCAGGACTGAGCCCGTATTATTCGGGCGATGCGGATGCCGAAGAGGGTAGGAGTTCTTCTGTCCTGATTTTTACAAACTATGACTTTGTATATAACTTACTTTACCTTCTGTGTGCAGTGGGACGCTTCGGGAAAGAGCCGGCTGGAAACCCAGCGGTGGCGGCGGCGGCCAAAAAGAAAGGGAAATCTGCTGAGGCATCTCCCCGAGGAAAGATGCCATCTGATACGAGGCCCAGTGCTGGGTCTGAGGAGCAGGTAGGGGTAACGAAGCCTACCCCTATGTCCAAGAAGAGGCCGGAGCCATCCGGGACTCCTCCAACAGCAGCGAAAAGACTCTGCACGGAGGGGGGTATGGAGGTAAGTTCCAGACGTGCTGTCAGCTACTGTTAATGTAATTGCATTGTATGTTTTTCTGTGCTGATCATTGTGTGCTATTATATGTGGCAGTTGAAGGAGCAGGGGCCCTCAAGTCTGTTGGGGTTGGAGGGGGCCGATGCCGAAGAACTTCTGCGCTTGGCGCGAGGAATCCTGGACCTCGGTCGTAAGAGCGAGAAGGAAGGCAAGGAGGAACTGGCCGAAGTGGCTAGGGAGCTTCGGGCGCGCAACGACCGATTAACCCAAGACCTGACCGAGGCACGCAAGAGGGCTGCCTTGGTCGAAAATGAGGTTGCGCGTCTGCGTGGAGTGGAGGCGGAGACCAATGTCCTCCGAGGTGAAGTACTGCAGCTGCGGGCAGAGATGGAGGCTCGGGAAGCTGCCGTAGTCGAAGGGCAAGGAGCGATGCTGAAGGCATTCACCGAAAAACTATTCCAAACCAGCACGTTCCTTGACTTCCAGACGGATTTTGTGGCAATAGGGGACCAGGCCACGCGATCTGCGCTGCTGGAGCAGGTTAAGGAGGTCTACCCGAATGTGGATGTATATCGTCCAGAATTCGGGTACGACTTTGAGGCAGTGGCCGGGGTGGAAAAGGCCTACTACGCAGCACTAGCGAATCTGCCGGAGTGGCCCCTGTTGAAGGCTCTAGGGGAGAAGAAACAACTTCTGACGGCCGCGGAGATCGCCAACTGCGAGGTGGACCAGGACCAAGAGTTCATGGCGTTCCGCCGGGGTGAGCTGGTCTCCGAGCCCCAAAACAAAGATCCCCCCCCTCGGATGGAGGTTGATGCCATAGCTGCGGACGAAGCTGTCGCAGCGAACGAGGAGGAAGAAGCCGAAGTGTCAGAGGGCCGGCGAGAGGTGTTGCCCGAGGATATTGACGGGACCGAGCGGGAGGTCAGTCGTTCCCCTCAAATTTAAAGTTGTAGATAATAGGGGTATATGCAAACATTGTACTGAACCATGAATATTGTACTTCTGTTTTGTTGAATATAATTTTTGTTTTCGAACTGAACTCCAACTCTTTACATACTTGAGATTGATCGATCTGGTTGACTCTTCTTTCTGTTTAGAATACCGCGGAATTGCACGAAACAATAAAGAAACTCATGCGATCACTTGAGTGGTTCCGCGAAGAAAAGAACAACCTGCAAATGCACGTAGTGCCAAAGCTAGAAAAGTAGGTGGCCTCGGCAGAGAGGAAAGCGGTTGAAGCCGAAGAAAGAGCCAAAGATTTCAAACTGAAGTACCGGGCTAAAGCTGCTGAAATGAGTCGTGTCCTCGTTCATCAAAGGGAATACGACCGGATACTGTCTGAGTTTGGCCTTCTTACCTTTGAGGAAGTGGAGGAGCGGGTCGTAGAGATTCAGGGCGAAATCTCGGCGCTTGTGGCAAATAACCCAGCGGAGTCCTCAGAGCTTGTAAGAAAGCGAGAGGTTTTGGAGTTGCTTCTCAGCATGTACGAAGGACTGAAGGGCCGAGGCAGGTGGAGGCCTTCTGCCGAGGAATTCATTGCGAGTTCAAGCCGGAGCCAAGGTACTCCAAAAGCTCCCCGGAAGGATAAAAAGAAACCCGCTGGAAAGAGCAAAGGCATTGTTATCCGAGAGCCAGCTCCAGTGACCACGATTGAAGAAGAGGCCGCTGATGTAGCCGAAGAGGCAATCGAAGAACTGGCTAGAGAGATCGAGGTGTTGGTCCCCGAGGAATGGGACCCTGTGCAATGGGCCGAAACCCCGAGGTCCGCTCCACAACCGAGTAGCCGTGCTGGGACAAGAGACGAAGTTCCCAGGCAAACGCCAAGAACAAGTCCTCGGCGTCGGGAAACACGCGGGGGAGAAAGAGCCGGAGCCCGAGGCCGAAGAATGACAAGATCCCGGAGGACGCAGCGGAGGTCTAGGAGTAGGCCTCAACGCCGGAGCGCTGAATATTGGCTCGGGGGCCGTAGATAATGGCTTATCTTTTTTTTTTTTTTTTTTTTTGAAGTTTGATGTAAAAAACTTTTTGGTGTTGTATCATTTGGAAGATAATAAAATCATTTTGATGTGCACAAATGTGTTAAGGAAAACAACAAGTTATTAACTGTTTTAGTTAGGTGTTCGGGAACACAATTCGAATAACTCCAATGTAAATCTCCCCGGATGGATCAGGCGGGAGTAAATTCTCCCCGGACGGATCAGGCGGGAGAGTGATATAAGTCCGGGGACGAAATGAGAATCCCCTCAGACGGATCGAGAGAGAGAGTTAATTGTCCGGAGACGAATAATAATTTTATGAATGCGTTAGGGCGTCCCCGTAACGTAAAAGAAAACACAGCAAGATGCATAAACAAAGAATTTTTATTCAATGATAAGTGCCGGAGCAAATTAAAGAATACAAAGAGAGATAACAATCATATAAGAAACGTACAATGAGCATAAAGATAAGATGGTACTTGTGATTTGGCATTCACAGATAGAAGCGCCTCAAGTTGGTAACGTGCCAGCTTCGGGGAATCGAGGTCCCATTGAGATGCTCTAACTGATAGGATCCGAAATCGTGCGCGGCAACGACGCGGTAGGGACCTTCCCAAGAAGCATGTAATTTCCCCTCGGGGGCAGCTTTGCTGGCTGAATTGAGCCGAAGCACTAGGTCCCCTACATTAAACTGAGTACCCCGGACCCGGAGGTGATGATACTGGGCTGCACGTTGTTTACACCTGGCCTGTTGAATGAATGATTGATCACGACGATTTTTAAGCTCATCCAAATTCGCTCGGAGAGCTTCGTCATTATCCTCTGGAACCAATGTGATGAGGCGGGGGCTTGGTACACTGATTTTCGCAGGAATAACGGCTTCGGAACCATAAGTAAGGCTGTAAGGAGTCTCCCCGGTAGAGGTATGCGGTGTCGTGCGATAAGCCCATAGGACTTGCGGAAGGTTTTCAGCCCAAAGACCTTTGGCATTATCCAGGCGTTTCTTTATACCCGTGAGCAGTGTACGATTGGTGACTTCAACCTGACCGTTGGCTTGAGGGTGAGCAACCGAGGTGAAAATTTGTTTGATGTGAAGCTCTTCGCACCATGACCGAAAGGAATCGTTGGCAAATTGTTTACCATTATCCGAGATAATAGTGCTCGGGATGCCGAAGCGACATACGATATTGCGCCATACAAACTTCAAGATATTTTGACCAGTAATGGCCGTAAGAGGTTCGGCTTCGACCCACTTAGTGAAGTAATCTACGGCAACGACCAGAAATTTCAATCCCCCCGGAGCAACTGGGAATGGGCCGACAATGTCGATACCCCATTGAATAAACGACCACGCACTCTGGATTCCAGTGAGCTCGGTCTGCGGCAGATGCTTCACACGGGAGTGCAGCTGACACTTGCTGCATTTGGTCACTAAGTCGTGGGCATCGTTGAACAATGTTGGCCAATAATATCCCCAGCGGAGAACTTTCTTGGCCAATGTCCGGGAGCCGATATGGCTGGCACAGGCCCCTTCGTGAACCTCCCGTAGAACTTGAGTAGCTTCGGCAGGAGCGAGACACCGGAGACTCGGTTGCAGGTATGACCGTCGGTACAAGACTCCATCATGAAAGGAGTATTTGGGGGCTTTGAGGACAACTTGCCGAGCTCGCAGCTTATCAGTAGGCAGAATTCCATCTCGGAGATATTGAATGATAGGAGTCATCCAATTCGGATCACTATCGGTCAGTACCGAAACTGTGGCCTCATGAATTGCTGGATGAGATAAGTCTTCGACCATGATATCCGGAGATATGTTAGTTCGGACCGCGGAGGCCAATTTGCTGAGCGCATCTGCTCTTGCATTCTGAGCACGTGGTATTTTCTGGATAACAACTGTATCAAGAGTTGACATAAGCTTGAGTGTTAGAGCACGATACCTGATCATTGTTTCATCCTTGGCGATATAAGTTCCCTGGATTTGCTTAGACACGACCTCGGAGTCCGTGAAGAGCTCAAGATGGCGAACGGCTAAGGATTGAGCGAGCCGGAGCCCGGCGAGAACCGCCTCGTACTCCGCTTCATTATTGGTCACCTTAAATTTGAATCGGATGACGTACTTAACCTCAACTCCCTCAGGGTCAATGAGGAGCACCCCGGCACCACTTCCTCGAGTTGTGGATGCACCATCCACATATAACTGCCACTTGCGAGGTGGGGATACGAAGGTAGCAGGATGATGGGTACCATTATCTGCAGAAGACTCATGATTATCCCCCGGGGCTTCAGCCAGAAAGTCGGCGAGTGCTTGACCCTTGATAGCTCGGCGGGGAAGATATTGAATATCATATTCGCCTAACTCGACAGCCCACTTGGCGAGGCGCCCAGACACCTCGGGTTTGACAAGAATCTGACGGATAGGATGATTGGTCAGAACTCGTACTTCACGTCCTTGGAAGTATGGCCGCAGACGCCGAGCCGCCATAACAAGGGCCAACACGGTTTTTTCCAGCATGGAATATCGTGTCTCCGCTCCGTGGAGTACTCGGCTTGCAAAATACACGGGATGCTGAACGCCATTGACTTCTCGTACAAGGGCTGCACTAATAGCTTCCTCGGCGGAAGCCAAATATAAGTAAAGCGGCTCTCCGGAGAGAGGAACTGACAAAGTAGGCAGCTGCTGTATATGACGTTTCAAAGCCTCGAAAGCCTCGGTGCACTCCGGAGTCCATTCAAAGGACTTCGACTGTCGCAAGATTTTGAAGAATGGGAGTTGGCGCTCTGCTGCTTTGGATAGAAAGCGATTTAAGGCCGCCAAACCGCCCGTGAGGCGCTGAACGTCTCTGAACGTCTTCGGTGGCTGCAGATCCAAAACATCCCGAAGTTTGGCTGGATTAGCCTGAAGACCGTGTTGTGAAACCATATAACCAAGGAACTTGCTGGAGCCAACGCCGAAAGTGCATTTTGCTGGATTAAGTAGCAAATTGTAACGCCGCAGGGTGCGCAACGTTTCGGCAATGTCTCGCACACATGAAGAATGGGAGGTACTCTTTATAACAAGATCATCAACGTAAACCTCGACGTTGCGGCCAATCTGGTCGTGGAAAACGCGGTCCATGAGACGTTGATATGTGGCTCCAGCGTTCTTGAGCCCGAAGGGCATTTTCTTAAAAGCAAAACACCCGAAAGCAGTGATGAATGCTGTCTTGAGGGCATCCTGCGGATCCATAAAGATCTGGTGGTATCCCTTATACAGATCTAAGAAACAAAGCGCTCCAAGCTCTTTCTATGCGCTCACAGCTGCTCCTTCATGGTTGGGATTGATGTTGACTGGCCTCCACGGCTGGTCCGGTGTATTCACGCGTTCGAACGCACGGCTCGTTCTTCGAGCCCTGCTTCTCCCTGAAAGGGCTCCGAAGAAAGAAATTGGGGTTCCCAAACCCGTTCTAGCGTCGTGGGATGAACCAGAAAGAGGTCTGAGCTTTCCGACCGTAGGTATCTGACCATCAGATACCGACAGCTGTCTTCTAAGATTACCGACATTTCGGGTTTTCATAAATTTCACATAAGAAAAAACTTCTTTTCATCATCAGGTTCTCCAATGCTGCTTTTCCTTAAGGATCGAAGCCGGTCGTTGTGTGTCACCACCTCCCACCTATCCTACACACATTAGTCAGAAAACCCGCAGGTGGTATAGCGAAACAGTCATGGGCGGATCTTTCTGAAGCCCACTCCCTTATCATAGGCAAGAAAATGGCTGATTCTCCTATCACTGTAAAGAGTGAGATGAAGCAAAAGCAGTAGTCTTGAAAATGGGCAAGATCAAGGTAAGTTCGGACGACCCGATCAAGGCCTGTTCGAGTCGTAAGAGAAAAGGAGCTTTAGCTTTTCCAATTTCGGTCTCGATTAGTTCACAAGATTGAATGCAAGTGACGAAGTTGCTTTGACTACAGAACCATGTTGTGGGTCAGGAAGACAAAGAGTTGCAGAGATCGAGTTTCCGTTGCTGTCCTTCGCTTTCTAAGTCCAGCCACGTAACCAGTAATGGCTTCGGCCTTCTGGTCGATGGAAGGTAGAGGATAACAGTCCTTCGGGCAATGTTTATTGAGGTCGGAGAAGTCGACACACATTCGCCATGCCCCGCTGGACTTTATCACCATCACTGGATTGGATAGCCAAGAGGGGTAATACACTTCGAACAAGATGTCCGCATCCAAGAGTTGTTGTACCTCGATTCGAATCGCTGCATTTCGCTCCGGAGCGAACTTCCTTTGCTTTTGTTGTATAGGCTTTACACTGGGATCGATGTTCAGCTTGTGGGTTATTATGTCGGGAGAGACCCCGGGCATATCCAAAGGGGACCATGCAAAGACATCGGAATACTCTCGCAAGGTCTGAATGATGGCCTGGTGCAACCATGGCACATCCACGGCTCCGACAGTTACAGTCTGTTCTGGCTTGGACGGATCAAGCGGTACTTGGGCGGTGGCATCCCCCAATGAGGTACATACCCGAGGTTCAAGAGCCGATGATGCTACCTGAAGCTGCTGTTTGGGAGGAACTTTAGCAGTCTTTTTGAGTGCCACGTACATACACTCCTTTGAAACCCGCTGACTACCGCGGATAGCCACTTCGCCATGCGAAGTGGGGAATTTTAGAGCGAGGTGGTATGTGGAGCATATGGCTTTGGCGGGAGTAAGCCAGTCCCGACCCAAGATCATGTTATACGGAGACGGGGAGTTCACCACATAGAAATCCACGAAAATGGTTTTTATTGCCGGATAGGTCCCCAGAGACGCCGGGAGAGTGATGACACCTTCTGGTTGGACTTCACCCTGAGTGAAAGTCTGCAATGGCCCGGGGGCCGGCCGAAGTTGATCCCGAGGAATTCCCATCTTTTGGAAACAGTCGGCGAATATAACACTCACTGCGGCTCCATTGTCCACAAAGACCCGCTTTATTGTAATATTGGCCACAGTCATGTCGATGACAATGGCATCAGTATGAGGTGTTATCTCCGGAACAGGGTCCCTATCTGTGAAACTAACAGTTTCGGATTGATGGAGGCGCTTATGACGTGGCTCCTCGGGAGGAGGACGGCGAGCCTCTGCCTTCAAGGCATTTCGTGAAGCCCCGGTGGGAAGGGCCCCATATATCACGTTTATTACGTGAGTGGGTGCATTGTTTCCGGGTCCTCCCCGAGGAGGAGGTGGTGGCAGAAAACGAGGCTGTTGGCGATTGCCAGAGTCTTGCTGTGCATTATTGCTAGGTCCCGGCCGATTATTCTGCCACGGCGGCCAATTCTGTTGTGTGCCCCGGTCATGGTAACCTCCGGGGTTATGAGACGAACCCCCATTCTGGCTTGTCCGAGGTTTCTCATCGGTCCGCGCGATGTATTGTCACAGGAGACCTTTCCTTAGACACTCCTCGATTTCCTTGTTGAGCTCTCGGCACTCCTCTGTCTCGTGCCCATGATCTCGGTGGTACGCACACCACTTGCTACGGTTCCTCTTTTCAGGCGGAGTAGTCATCCGCGGACAAGGTCGTAAATCGTTCTTGTGAACAGAAAGAATTTCAGCTCGTGACTTTGTCAACGGAGTAAATTGTGGAAAATCACCTCGGGATTCTGAACGCCCCGGGTTCAGACGGGAAAAGGCGCTAGGTCGCGTGCTAGGCCCAGCTTGTGCCCTGTCGGACTGCCGCTTGCTAGCATATTTCTCACGTTTCCGGCGAGTCTGCTCCTCGGCCTTAGCATATCTGCACACCGTTTTAAACAATGCTCGGGTTGTGACCGGTGGATCTCGAACCAACTCGGTGTAAAGTGGTCCGGGACGGAGTCCATTCATGAATGCGTTGATGACTACGTCATCTGAGCAATTTCCCACCTTGAGGCTCTCCGCTGTAAAGCGGTTAAGAAATTGGCTAACGGTTTCACCGTCCCGCTGTTCCATATTCATGAGGTCGGCCAGGGTGGCCATGGGCTTTGCACGTGCTTCAAAACGCGCCCAAAAGTGTTCGGCGAGTTCTCTAAAAGAGGATACGCTGTTGCGTGGGAGAGAATCAAACCAAACCCAAGCTTCATCCTGAAGGTACTCAGGGAAAATCTTACAGTAATGGAGGGATGTAGTATGATCGCGGCTAAGCATGTTGTGTCTGAAAGCTCCAAGAAAATTGGCTGGATCTCCGGTGCCGTCGTAAGGTGGTATGGCCGGCCGTTTGAACCCTTCGGGAAGGGAGGTGGCCATGATTTCTTGGGAGAACGGTGTGATGATATCTCCATTGGCATCAAGGCCCAGGATTCTGTCCAGTTCGACATTGCTTTGGACTCGCTCATACTCTTGAAGATCTAGAGTATGAGGATTGGCATAACGAACTCTCTTAGCCGCGTTGAGTGGACGGCGGCGATCGACATCAGTAGGTTCATCGTTGCGTTGTCGTGATTCGTTAGAACTCCCATGGTCCTCGGAAGAACCAGGTCGTTCCCGTCGCCGATCCTGACGCCCGCGATGCCCCGGGTCTTGTTGATCACGCGAGTGCTGACGATGTGGAAGCACCGCGGGATTGGCATCATGTCCGGCAGGCCCCACGGGGTGTAGGCGATTAGCCGCCCAGTCTTGAAGAACATGGGCATGCTCTTGCAGGAAAGCCTGGAGCAATTCTGGAGTGATTTGAATGTTAACCGGTGGCTGGGCAGCTACGGGATTAGGGTTTTGCATGTCTTGTGGGGGTGGAGGCAAGAACTGGTTGTCTGGATTCACAACCGGGCCTTGGTTGCCCTGATGATGAGACGCACCTCTTGTCGGCGACTGCCTCGGCGGCAAAACTTGATCCACGGGTGGATCTTGATTGGATTGATCACAGTGGCGAGATTGATTCAGTCGAGTCATCACCATGATATTTGAATGCACTGTTAACATCAGAAATTGCTTCACGGTTCCCACAGACGGCGCCAATTGATAATGCGCAATCCGATATCCAAGAAACTTAACGAAAACCTACGTAAGCAATATGAAAAAACACAAGATTTACGTGGTTCGATCCGGAGATCTACGTCCACGGGCAGAAAATAACACTTGCCGAGGTGTTTCTTTTACTCGAACTTTGAGTTTACACGTAATAATCCAGAATACAGAATGCGAACCCTAATTCAGAGTTCTTTCCTTCAATTTATACTAAACCCTCCTAAACCCTAACTGAACCCTAACTAATTCCCTATTCTCATGCCTATTTTCTGTTGCGTGGCAATTGGGAACGAATCATGGGCCTTGAGTTGCGGAACAAACCACAAGTTGGGCCGACGCATGCTTCTGGGCCGACGCGTGCTCCTGGACTGGTCGGTGGGCCAAAGTATGAACCCGACCCGAAGTGATCGGGCCATCCCTATCAGTGCCCATGATCATGGTGGTACGCGCACCACTTCTCGCGGTTTCGCTTTTCCGCTGGAGCAGTCATCCGCGGACACGGCCGTAAATCGTTCTTGTGAACAGAAAGAATTTTGCCTCGCGATTTTGTAAGCGGGGTGATTTGTGGAATATCCCCTCGAGATTCTGAACGTCCCCGGTTCAGACGAGAAAAGGCACTGGGTCGCGTACTGGGCCCCACTTGTGCCCTATCGGACTGCCGTTTATTAGCATGCTTCTCACGCTTACAACGAGTCTGCTCCTCGGCCTTAGCATATCTGCACACAGTATTAAACAAAGCCCGGGTTGTGACCGGAGGGTTTCGAGCCAACTCAGTGTAGAGCGGTCCGGGACGAAGGCCATTCATGAAGGCATTGATGATAACATCATCCGAGCAGTTTCCTACTTTAAGACTCTCCGCTGTAAAGCGATCAAGAAATTGGGTAACGGTTTCGCCATCCCATTGTTCCATATTCATCAGATCGGCCAAAGTGGACATGGGCTTTGCACGTGCTTCGAAACGTGCCCAAAAGTGCTCAGCAAGTTCTCTAAAAGAGGATATGCTATTACGGGGGAGAGAGTCAAACCAAACTCGAGCCTCGTCATGAAGATACTCGGGGAAGATCTTACAATAGTGAAGAGATGTGGTATGATCTCGCTGAGCATGTTGTGCCTAAAAGCTCCAAGAAAATTAGCCGGATCTCCAGTGCCGTCATAAGGTGGTATGGCAGGTCTCTTGAACCCTTCGGGAAGGGGCGTAGCTAGTATTTCTTGGGAGAATGGGGTGATAATGTCTCCATTGGCGTCAAGGCCTAGTATTCTATCTAGTTCAACATTGCATTGTACTCGCTCATACTCCTGAAGATCTAGAGTATGGGGATTGGCATAACGAACTTTCTTAGTCGCGTTAAGTGGACGGCGACGATCAGCGTCGGCAAGTTCGTCATTGCGTTGTCTTGACCCATTAGAACTCCTATGGTCCTCGGGAGAACCAGGTCGTTCTCGTTGTCGGTCCTGACGCCCAGGGTGCACTGGATCTTGTTGGTTGAGCGGGTTTCGACGAGGTGGATGTGCTACGGGGTTGGTAGCTTGTCCAGCAGGTCCATCAGGATTTAGGCGATTGGCTGCCCAGTCTTGGAGAACATGAGCATGTTCTTGTAGGAAAGCCTGGAATAGTTCCGAAGTCATCTGAATATTAACCTGCGGCTGTGTGGCAGTGGGGTTAGGATTTTGTATATCTTGTGGAGGTAGAGGTAAAAATTGATCGTCCGGATTCACGACCGGGCCTTGGTTGCCCTGATGATGAGATGTATCCCGCATCAGCGATTGCCTTGGCGGCAAAGTTTGATCCACGGGTGGATCTTGATTGATTTGATCACCTTGGCGAGATTGATTTAAGCGAGTGGTTACCATGGTATAACAAGTGCAATATCAATATTAAAATCCAGTCGCAGTTCCCACAGACGGCGCCAATTGATAAAGCGCAATTCGGTTATCAAATAAATTCCGAACGTAAAACCCCTCTTCGCAATGTAAATCAATGCAAGAAATTTAAAGAACACAGGATATACGTGGTTCGATCCGGAGATCTACGTCCACGGGCTGAAAATATCACCTGCCGAGGTGTTTTCTTCACTATCCTTTTGAAATTACACGTAACTGTTTCAGAATACAAAAAGCGAACCCTAATTCTGAGTACAATTCTCCTACTTATAGCACTCAACTCCAAACCCTAACTAACTCCCTACAATCGCGCCTATTACCGTTGCATGGAAGTTGGGAGTAGATCGTGGGCCAAGAGCGTGGGGTACGCTGCAATTGGGCCACGCTATTTTGAGCGCACGTTTCTGGGCCGGTTGTTGGGCTTATCCTCCTGGGCTCAGTAACCTCGGGTCGGGTTGATCTGGCCCGGGGTGTCAATCCGACCCGAAGTTACTGGGCCATACCTATCAGGTAGAACTAAAAGTTATACGATAAGTTTAATTCAGTGTGCTATAATTGTGAATGATGTTAAATAAATTCACATATAAGAATATATACATATATTGGTATGATATATTTTACATAATCTATATATCAAATAGGATGTTCTTTTCACACTTACAATTTCAGAAGATATGATCTAAATGTAAGGATATTAGGAAGTTTTGGATACTTATGTTTATTAAGCTAATATAAGATTTTTTTATAACCCTCCATAGGTATATAAATGTTATACATGACAGAAATATTGAGAATTAATAAATATTTCAAAGTTACTAACTTTTTTCTCTTTTTTATCTTGTTTTTCTCTTTTTGTAAAAAAGTTATTATCATCTCTTATTTTAACAATTTAAAAGTGGTGAGCTTTACTATATATAAAAAAGTTGTTTGATATTTCAAATTCTTTTCTTCCTCTTAAGATTTCTTGTATTGATTTTCTACAACAAAATGGTTATATAAAATCACATCTCATTATTTAAAAATACTATGGTTCTCATCTTATTTTAATAGTATAATATTTTTTAGTGAAGGACAATATCTCTCCCCCCCACCCCCCAATAATATGTGTGGCCTTGAGTCTTCCTAATTTTAATTAAAAGATAATGTGTTGATTTATATTGCCTTAAAACTATATGTACCTTATTTACCATAAAGTTCTTGTTACTTGATATACAAACACACACACATCTATATATATATATATATATATATATATATATATATATATATATATATATATATTCATTTTTTTACTATGAATTTTTATTCCCACTCATACGTCACATCCTCTCCATATGGAAATAAGGTTGAGTGTCCTTCATCTTCCAAGTATTGTAAGATCTCGATGGTCATTCTTCTTCCTTTCCTCTGCATAATGTTCAAGTCCATTTAAAAAAGGGGATCATGTGACCTTCCTCTCCTTTTTATTGTTTTCATTTTTCAATCAACTATTTTATTTTAATTGTTTTTTTTTTTTTTTTTACTTTCATGAAAAGAGTAGGATTGAAGTTTTGCGGAAAGAAGTTTGGATTCATTTGTTTCTTGTTTGTGAGGGTGTATTTTTTAAAAGGGTGCATAAATTTAGAGGAAATGTAGGCTTCAAATAGTCCGCTCCTTAGTTATTTAGTACAAAGATTAATATTTTTTCCAAATTTTGATAGTATTTGAGGGTTTTTATTATATATATACACACACACCCCATATCCAACCGATACAAAAGAAATAAAAAGAAATCTATCGATATTAGATGTGAAAAAGAAAATCGAAGTTCAGGAAAAAATTGATCAATAAAAAAGATCCACTATATTAGACGTGAAAAAAATTGAAGTTCAGGAAAAAATCGATCAAGTAAAATTGTAGGATTACCACATAAGTTATTTACATAATTTATTAACGTGGGTTATTACTTAATCTTCCTTGTATGTAGCTTTATAATATAAGGGTGTATTAGTCCATACATTATTTTGTAAGAAACACCCATACTTTTATAGGTAGAGAGATAAGATTTCATTTATTTACATTATTCTTACTATTTTTATCAGGAGTATTCGTTTACTATATTAGGATTTAAAAAATAGATTTTAATCACAATATAGACTTTTACGTTATATCTGAGATTCATATGCTTTGAATTATTATATGTTGAGTTAAGATTTGATTGTTGTTACATAGCCTGATCTTCTAGATCTAGCACACACGAATTGATATCCAAAATACCAAGAGGTAAGGATATAGATGGTTAAAAATAAAAACACACAACATATTATTTGAAATACTGGAATGATGATGAATAGTATGGGATATTTCTTAGGCATTGTTTGGAGTCGTATAGACGGGCTTAACCGGGAAGTTGGTTTATTTTATACGATCTACACATCAAGCGCTCCAGAAATGGATTTGAGATACAATTAGTGAAGCATCATAATAATTAAATAATATGAATTAAAGATAGATATGATTGTGTGCATATGCAATCGGTCTGTAATTATATGGTAATTGATTCTGAAATCGAACATCTTAATATAGTTTTTAGTTACTGAATTCTATTCATTTTTTTATTTGCGTTTATTATGGTGTACTTGCTATTAATTGTCCTTTGATATAGTCTTAGGGTCTTCACGTAGCAATTAGGGAAATCACCTAAAAGTCAATCACAATTTGTTCCGTCTAGATATTCGAGTATTAAGAACACTATAGTAGTCCAACTAGACCACATTCACTAGTCTTGGTGAGATACAACATTGTTTGTCATTAGCTAGCAACTACATCGTGCACTTGCAGTTTAGGCTATTAGAATATAGAGCAATCATCCAACTCAAACTAATGATTTCAAGGTAGTGTTGAGATTCTTGATGAAAAATATCATTAGACGATATGGAACACCAAGAGCTCGAATTAGTAACAGAGGATCCCACTTTTTATACCAACATAAATTTTAATTTTATTTGCAACTCTGAAGAGAATATCTTAATTTTTTTTCCAGATTTTACTTTGATATTAAAAGATTGGAAAAAAACCTCTAAATAACCGATTATGTCGTATTGGACCTAATTATTTCACTAGATTTGTTAGACCGAAATACTGTACCGAATTTTCCTGAACTTTGGGACGGTTCTGTACGAATCTTTATAAGTTTTAGTTCGTTTCCGATTCTTAAAATTTGGAAGAATCGAACTTCGAGACGGTACTGGATTTTTCAAATCCCTGAACCGTACTTTCCCTTGCACACCCCTAAGTTTGAGTCATCTTAGAGGAAGAGTATGATTTTTCTTTGTTTTTAGATTAGGAGATTTAAAAAAAAAAAAACAAACAAACAAACGACCACCAAAAGAAGGTAGAAAAATCGAGCTTGGACTATATTCTCGAAAATCATGAACTCAAGTACTTGGTCTTTTTAATTAATTTAATTAATCTATATTTGTTTCTAAGACATATAAGATCATCATACTTAAATGGTAGCTCTCTCTTTTGCACGCAATTAAACGTCGAAGTGGTACAAATTCATTTGTTGATTGCTAATTATTCCTTAAAGTTAACATTTACTTTTCCAGATGATTACATTAGCTATGATTATTGATATAATATATATGGTTCATTTGAACGGAGGAATTTGATTTGCCAAGAGATTTAAAATGAATAGATTTCAAAATTCTTAGATTTGAAATTCATGGACTTGAAATTCCTTGTTTAGATTTATGGTGGATTTGTGAAAGGATTTTGAAGTCCAAAATTTTCAAATCCATTATTTGGCAAAAAACCTATACAATATTTGTAAAATTCAATTTTTTTTCTTTAAAGTTTAAACTAACAATTTATATTTTTTATTAAATAAAATAATATTTATCTACATATAAATTAACCGAACAATTTTTTTTTCCAATTATATATATATACATATTATGTATTTTATATCCCAAAAAATTATTGGGAGCATTTCATTGGAGGTAAAAGAAAAAAAAAAGAAAAAAAAATATTAGGAGCATTTTATTGGAAAACGAGAGGAAGAGATAGCGATAGGAGGAGGAGGAGGAGAGAGAGAGAGAGAGAGAGAGAGAGAGAGAGAGAGAGAGAGAGAGAGAAGTGTGAGTGGAGAGGGATTTATAAATGACTATATTTGTCAAAGGATTTGAAATCCTCCCAAATATAGTGTAAAATGGAGAATCTCAAATCCTGAATTTCTAAATGGGTTGATTTAAAAATCTGAATTTACAAATTTACTAATTTACTAATTTATCCAAACACATGAAGTGAATTTGACAATGAATTTACAAATCCATAATACAAATTCCTCCATCCAAATGGGCCTAATTGAAACTAGTTTCTGACCTTGATTCAACGTCATTTTGATTGCACCAGGATTATTATGAAATGATAGGCGAGCATATTAGGCGCTGGACTAGCATAATTTCAAGTTCCATTAGGCCCCATTTGGATGAAGGAATTTGATTTGCCAAGGGATTTAAAATGAATAGATTTCAAAATTTTTAGATTTGAAATCCATGGACTTGAAATCTCTTGTTTGGATTTATGGTGGATTTGTAAAAGGATTTTGAAATCCATTATTTGGCAAAAAATTGATACAATATTTGTAAAATTCAATTTCTTTCTTTAAAGTTTAAACTAACAATTTATATTTTTTATTAAATAAAACAATATTTATCTACATCTAAATTAACCGAATAATTTTTTTTCCAATTATATATATACACACACATATATACATATTATGTATTTTATATCCCAAAAAATTATTGGGAGCATTTCATTGGAGATAAAAGAAAAAACAAATAAAAAAATAAAAGAAATAAAAAAATATTAGGAGCATTTTATTGGAGAACGAGAGAAGAGATAGCGATAGGGAGAAGAGAAAGAGAGAGAGAGAGAGAGAGAGAGAGAGAGAGAGAGAGAGAGAAATGTGAGTGATGAGGGATTTGTAAATGACTACATTTGTCAAAGGATTTGAAATCTACCCAAATATAGTGTAAAATGGAGAATCTCAAATCCTGGATTTCTAAATGGGTTGATTTAAAAAATCTGGATTTACAAATCCACTCATTTAGTATTTTATCCAAACACATGAAATGAATTTGACAATGGATTTATAAATCCATAGCACAAATCCCTCCATCCAAATGGGGCCTTAAGGATTTCATTTGTTTTTATGCTTGAATTTGCATCTAAGAAATCTTTATTATTTTGATCATTTAGAGCATTGTTATAGTCATAATAATATAAGTTGGAAGAGTTTAGCCCTCGTATTACATTGATAAGTTCTGATTTATTATTCAATTTCTTGTGGATTAGATGTGATTGAGAAAGCTTAGTGTAGTCATTGAGCATTTTTTTAGTAGTAAGCGCCTATTATATGAAGGTTACGTGACTGTTTTATATGATTTAAATTGTCAAGTCTTATTATGTCTGCTGAAGTTGCTACAAGTATTTTATAGGAGATTTTAGTCTTATAACACTATATGCAAAATAAGTGAATTTTGATTTATCAAATAATTTCCTCTAAATGTTCAAATTGAGTTAAAAATCTAAATAATGTTTTGTTCGCATATCTCTAATTGGTAAATGAATAGTTTGATTCTATTATACATGTCTATTACATGAAATTTATTACGTGAAGTTTACTTGAGCTCGATTTTATTATTTGTGACGATTATTTGAAGTCCACTTGAGCTTGATTTTATATTTTGTAATTATTATGTGAAATAGTGTGGACATTAAGTGTAAAAAATGTTGCATTTTGTTGAGCTTAAAAGCTGCTGGGAAAAGCTGAGAAGAAAGAGAAGTTACAAGCTGGAAAAGCAGTTAAAACAGCTTCTGGAAAAGCAAGGGGGGAAAAAAAATCAGTTTTTCTGTTTTAGGTAAAAGACAACGGTGTGTAACAGAATAACTGTCATCAAACCGTTGTCGTTTTAGCATCCCAGACAGTTTTTTCAGTTTTGGTTTCTTGATCTGTTAATCCGTTTTCAGCAGCGGTTTTCTTCATGATTCTTACTCTGTTGATATATATACATATTAGGAGTTAGTCTACACTCCTTGTAAAACAAGATAGAAGCTAGAGAAAGGAATTGGAGAGCTTGAGAGGGAGATAAAGTTCAAGTTTGTGAACTTTATACTTGAGTGATTCCTTGTACTTCTTTGATTCATATTAGTGATTGATCTTCTGGTTTTGCCCGTGGATGTAGGCATTTTATGCTGAACCACGTAAATCGTGTGTGTGTTCTTGATTCATTTCTTGTTTGAAGTTCATACTTTCATATTGGTGTGTTGAGTGTTTGATAGTAAGTTGAGAGGTGTTTTGTTGAGTGTTTAAATCAAGTTTTACAACAGTGACGCAGTATGTGGGAACAGCAGAGAAGTGCAGGATTTAACTCTCATTCATCATGTCAATCTCAAAGTTTGAAGCAGAGAAATTCAACGGGAAGAATGACTATGGCCTCTAGAAACTGAAGATAAAGGCACTGTTGATTCAACAAGGGCTGGGAGCTGCGTTCAAAGGGGAAAAGGGCTTTCCTGCATCCATCACACCAGATCAGAGACTGGAGATTCAGGAGAAGGCTCATAGTCTGGTAATCCTTTGCCTCTTTGACAAAGTATTGCGTGAAGTCTCAAAAGAAACTAGTGTAGAAGGGGTGATAGACAGACTTGATCAAATTTATCTCATCAAGTCCATGGCAAATAGGTTATACTTGAAACAAAAAATTATTTTCTTTCAAGTTTATGGCAGAAAAAGGTGTGGAGGACCAATTGGACGAGTTCAACAAAACTCTGGATGACCTTGAAGCCATAGAAGTAAAAATGGAGGATGAGGACAAGGCAGTGTTACTCTTAAATTCTTTACCTCAGTCATTTGATCATCTTAGGGTTGCTATGCTCTATGGAAGAGATTCAAAAATTACTCTGGCAGAAGTTCAATTAGCATTGAAAGGGAAAGAGTTACAGAAGATGAAGCAAAATAAGCAAGAAAGTATTTCTGAGGGACTTAACATCAAGAAAGGCAGATTCAATAATCAGAAGCAGTTTCAATCTGGAGAAAGTTTCAAGAAGACTCCAAACTCAAAACCAAAGTTTACTGATCAAAAGGAGTCAAGAAAGTGTTTCTTTTGTAAGAAACCAGGTCATCTAAAGAAAAACAATTTTGAGTGGAAGAAGAAACAAAACCAGAAGACTACTTCAACCACACATGCTGCAGAAATTGCAGAGGCTTCAAATGATGATCCTCAGGTACTGAATATTGCTGATTCTAAATCTATGAATGAATGGATATTAGATTCAGGTTGTAGTTTTCATATGACACCACATTTAGATTGGTTTGAAAATTTCAAAGAACAAAATGTTGGAACTGTGCTGCTAGGAAATGATCAAGTGTGCTGTGTAAAAGGAATAGGTGATTTGAAATTAAGAACACATGAAAACAAGATAGTTGTGTTAACAGATGTGAGATATATACCTCAATTAAAGAGAAATTTGATAAGTCTTGGAACCCTGGAGAAGAAGGGTTGCTGGTTTAAGTCAGAAAATGGTTTTCTAGATGTTATCAAGAATCAAGCTATAGTATTAAGGGGTGTAAGAAGAGCAAGTCTATACTATTTGCTGGGAACAGTTGTTCTTGGAGAAGCTGATGTTATTGAGAAGGATAGCCTAGATCTATGGCATGCAAGATTAGGGCATGTCAGTGAATCTGGGTTGAGACAATTGTCAAAACAGCAGCTCATCAGCTTGAAGGATGAGAACCAGAAAAGGTTATGTAAAGATTGTGTTCTCAGCAAAAGTAAGAAACTACCCTATCCTGAAGGTAAAAAGTGTTCAAATGCCCCTCTTGAATACATTCATGCTGACCTCTGGGGCCCCTCAAGAACATCAATCTTGGGAGGAGGAAGATATTTCCTGAGTATCATGGATGATTTCTCCAGAAAATTGTGGGTATATGTCTTAAAACAAAAATCAGAAGCTCTAGACAGATTCAAAATCTGGTGCAAACAGGTGGAAAATGAAAGAGACTCAACTGTAAAGTGCTTAAGGATAGATAATGGCCTTGAATTTATGTCTGAGGAATTCAATGCTTTCTGCAACAGTAAAGGGATTAAAAGACACAGAACAGTGCCATCCAATCCACAACAAAATGGTATCATTGAAAGGATGAACATAACCATATTGGAAAGAGTCAGAAGCATGTTATCCAGTTCAGGGTTAGACAGAAGATTCTGGGGAGAAGCAGCATCCACTGCTGCATACTTGATTAATAGATGTCCATCTGCTGCTATAGAAAACCTTACTCCTGAGGAAAAATGATCAGGAACGTCTCCCAGATACAATCATTTAAGAGTATTTGGATGTAGAGCCTATGCTCACTTGAAACAAGACAAATTGGAAGCTAGAGCTGTAAAATGCTTAATGCTTGGTTATCCTGATGGAACAAAAGGGTACAGACTCTGGAATACTAAGCCTGGGGCAGGGAAAATTATCATCAGCAGAGATGTAGTGTTCTCAGAAGAAGACAAGCCACTGAAAGAAAATCAGACGATCGGGATTCAAACTGATGACACAAATAAGAAATTATCAGTTAAGGTGGAGTCAGGAATTGAGGAAGATGATGATCTTGAAGGAGATTCTGATTCAGAATATCATGATCAGCAGGATCTACAGGACTATCAGCTTGTGAGAGACAGGGAAAGAAGAGTTCCAAAACCCTCTACAAGATATGCTGATGAATATCTTACAACATATGCCTTAGTCACTGCAGAAGATATTGAAGGTTTTGAACCTAGGACTTATAAGGAAGCCATTGAAAGTAATGAAAGGGTTCAATGGATGCTTGCAATGAGGGAAGAGCTTGACTCTTTGGAGAGGAATCAAACATGGATTCTGGTGGAAAGACCAAGGAATCAAAGATTGGTCAGTTGCAAGTGGATCTTTAAGAAGAAAATAGAAGTAGCTCAGACAGAAACTGTTAGATTCAAAGCTAGGTTGGTTGCCAGGGGATTTACTCAGAAAGAAGGCATTGATTTCAATGAGATTTTCTCTCCAGTGGTTAAACATTCCTCAATAAGGATTCTATTGGCTATTGTTAATCAATATGATCTGGAGTTGGAACAGCTAGATGTGAAGACAGCTTTTCTGCATGGTGATTTAAATGAGAAGATTTAAGGTTTTATTGTTCCAGGGACTGAAACTAAAGTATGTTTGTTACAGAAGTCTTTATATGGTCTTAAACAGAGTCCTAGGCAGTGGTATTTGAAGTTTAACAGTCATATGAAGAACATTGGTTTTCAGAGATCAAAATATGACAGTTGTGTGTATCTGAAGTTCAAAGGCAAGGAAGTTATGGTATTTCTGCTACTATATGTAGATGATATGCTAGTAGCTAGCAGGAGTAAAGAAGAAATCAAGAGTCTCAAGAGAGAACTTCAAGCTGTATTTGACATGAAGGTGCTGGGAAATGCAAGAAGGATACTGGGAATGGATATTATGAGAAACAGAGCTGCTGGAGTATTATGGTTAAATCAACAAAGTTATATCCTAAAGGTGTTATCCAGATTCAACATGCAAGATTCAAAACCTATGTCAGTACCACTAGGACAACATTTCAAGCTAAGTGAAATGCAGAAACCACAGACAAGAGAAGAGGAAACTGAGATGAAGAAGATTCCATATGCAAATGCTATAGGAAGTGTTATGTATACTATGATCTGTACAAGGCCTGATGTAGCTCATGCTATATCAGTAGTAAGTAGATACATGGCTGATCCAGGTGGAGCACATTGGAATGCTTTGAAATGGTTACTCAGATATTTGAAAGGAACCAGTGGTTTTGGGATATTATTCAAAAGGAATGACAGAAGTGATGGGGATATGTTATGTGGATATTATAATTCTGATTTTGTTGCTAACTTGAATTCCAGAAAGTCTCAATCAGGGTATGTTTTCACTTTATTTGGTGCTGCTGTGAGCTGGAAATCTATGCTACAACCAGTGGTTGCTTTATCAACCACAGAAGCTGAATTCATGGCCATCACAGAAGCAATCAAGGAAGCTTGTTGGTTGAGGGGAATTCTGGAGGAATTTGGTCTAAGCCAGAAGTCTGTAAAGGTGTTTAGTGACTCACAAAGTGCTTTGCACTTATCTAAACATCAAATGTTTCATGATCGCAGTAAACACATAGATGTGAAGTTCCATTTTGTTAGGGACATCACTGAAAAGGGAATGGTGGTGTTAGTGAAAATAAGGTCTGAGGAGAATCCATCAGACATGCTTACAAAGGCTTTAACTGCAGAGAAATTCAATTTCTGTCTGCAGTTGGTGCAGGTAGCTAACATGAAGTGATTTGGCTCCAAGATAGGAGCAGTTTGGTGAAGACAGAAGCAGGCACTATGTTTAGATTAAAGTGTGAAACTTGTTTCTATGACATTGTTTGACAAGGTGGAGAATGTGGAAATTAAGTGTCAAAAAATGTTGCATTTTGTTGAGCTTAAAAGCTGCTGGGAAAAGCTGAGAAGAAAGAGAAGTTACAAGCTGAAAAAGTAGTTAAAACAGCTTCTGAAAAAGCAAGGGGGAAAAAATCAGTTTTTCTGTTTTAGATAAAAGACAACGGTTTGTAACAGAATAACTGTCATCAAACCGTTGTCGTTTTAGCATCCCAGACAGTTTTTTCAGTTTTGGTTTCTTGATCTGTTAATTCGTTTTCAGCAGCGGTTTTCTTCATGATTCTTATTCTGTTGATATATATACATATTAGGAGTTAGTCTACACTCCTTGTAACACAAGATAGAAGCTAGAGAAAGGAATTGGAGAGCTTGAGTGGGAGATAAAGTTCAAGTTTGTGAACTTTATACTTGAGTGATTCCTTGTACTTCTTTGATTCATATTAGTGATTGATCTTCTGATTTTGCCCGTGGATGTAGGCATTTTATGCTGAACCACGTAAATCGTGTGTGTGTTCTTGATTAATTTCTTGTTTGAAGTTCATACTTTCATATTGGTGTGTTGAGTGTTTGATAGTAAGTTGAGAGGTGTTTTGTTGAGTGTTTAAATCAAGTTTTACAACAAATAGTCTGATTTTATTGCTAATTATGTGAAGTAATTTGATTCTGTTTGTTGTTGCCGATTGGGTGAATTTTACTTGAATTATCTAAACTGAATAATAGTCTAAACTATAGAGATGAATAAATTCCTATATAGTCCAAATTTAAAAATATGTGAATAAAATTAAAATGGAAAAATTGATCACCTCTTGATTAATTTTGGAATCCCATTTCTCTATTTTCGTATTTTCTAATATTTTGCATCACCTAACATAGTTCATTTTTATTAATATTCTTGCGAGGACATTAATTTAGCACTAGTCGCGGCCCGACAGGTATTCATGGACAAATTACCATTTATTGTACTGTTCATCACGCTATTAAAAAATAAGTGGGCTTTTTTTATTGTTAAATTTCTGCATTAAGTCGCCCCTCGTATGTGCGACTTTCAATAAAACTGAATATTTTTTTTAGTGTTGCCCCTACCAGGGGCGACTGTCATTATTTATTTATTTATTTATTTATTAAGGATGCCTCCGCGTGACAGGAGCGACATTCACTTTATTTATTTATTTTATATTGAAAGACGCCTCTAGGATAAGCGACTTTGCTAGCCAACAAAATTTTTCAGTCTGCAAAGAGAGGTAAGAGCAGTGTCTCGTGAGATTGCAGGGAGAGGTAAGGGGGTGTTTGCATTTGCTTTTTCTAAGTGATTTTCAGCTTATAACTTGAGAAAAGCTATTTTATAGTGTTTGCAAAACCAACTTCTACTTTAAAAGAAGTGCATTCAATGTAAAAGTTAAAAGCGGAAATTTAATGTTTTTCTCTACTCAATGGCAATTCTATAAATAATATGATATTTTTTAAAAGACATAAGTGATTCTATACCAAACACTCCAACTTCTACTTCTATTAGAAATCACTTTTTTTGCAAACACTATCTACTTTTTACATAAGTGATTTTTATAAAATCTCTAATTTTAATCATTTTTCCAAAAGCAAAAACAATCGCAAACACCCCCTAAGAGATGGCACTGTGTTGTCCATCACTTTGATTTTATTTTTTACCTTTTGATCATGCATGCCGGATGTGTTTTCTTTATATAGGACATATATCTCTCCTCCTTAGCTCACAACAAATTTTCTCTCCAAAATTTATACAGAATGAAAGCTCACAAAACACTCTCCTCAATTTTTTTTATCTTCATCCGTAGACATCACTTGATTCAACTAGAAAGACTTCAAGAATCATATTTTTCATACAAACGACTCATATGAAATTGGTTATACTTTATTAAGGTACACATTTTTATATTTAATTTTTTTTTGATAATTTATATCATAATTTTTGTTAGATTTACGGACTTAATATTTTCCTTGATTATTTTATAGATGACATAATTTAAAGAGAACTAATGCTCTATTTTTCTAATTATTATGAAGACAGTCACAGTCCATTTGGCCAAAAATTACTGGACACAGGGTTGCCCCTTGTTCGGCCCTGCAGTAGGCTTATTGATACAACTGCAATGTACCGTCATTAAGGTATCAAAATTCTACATGTAATTCTAATTTTTTTTTCAATGAATGTGGATTGTAAATGATCCATTAGAAATAGTTGCATTTTATTTTTGTGAATAATTATGTATAAATAGATCCAATGCATGAATAGTAGATTATCATCGAATGTGGTGTGGAAGATAAATATTTTTTATTGTGCCGGTTAGTAATGTAGTTTTTTTTTCATTTTTTTCATTTTTCTCAGTACAATAATATTTAGTCATTGAAACTTATATGCTGCACCATGTGCTTATAGGTCAGTAGTACTGTGGTTACTTTAGTTGTACCTATTAATTGCATTTTTATTGTGCCTTTTAGTTGCATTTTTATTGTGTATGTTAGTTGCAATTTTTTTCAGCTCGTATTTTTTATATCATCCCTATTATTATTATTATTATTATTATTATTATTATTATTATTATTATTATTATTATTATTATTATTATTGGTATCTTCAGAATGCATCATTGTTATGGACATTTTCCAGCAAAATTATTATTTTTAGAATAATGATAGTTATTTATTATTATTATTATTATTATTATTATTATTATTATCATCATCATCATCATCATCATCATCATCATCATCATCATCATCGTTACTATTGTTTTCCATGTTACTATTATTATGATTATTGTTATTTTTATTTAATATTTATTAGTAATGTTGATATTTTTTTTTTATTATTATTATTATTATTATTATTATTATTATTATTGTTGTTATTATTATTGTTGTTGTTGTTGTTATTATTGTTGTTTTTGTTGTTGTTGTTGTTATTATTATTATTATTATTTTTTCTCTCATTATTTTATTTAGAAATATCATTTTTATTGTTATTTTTATTTTTTAATTCTTTTTATTGTTATTTTTTCTACTTTATTATTATTATTATTATTATTATTATTATTATTATTATTATTGTTGTTGTTGTTGTTGTTGTTGTTGTTGTTGTTGTTGTTGTTGTTGTTGATATCTTTATTATTATTTTTATTATGATTATTCTCCTAACATTATTTTCTTTAGAAATATTATTTTTATTATTATTCTTATTTTTACTATAGTTATTTTTTTTTACTATTATTATTATTATTATTATTATTATTATTATTATTATTATTATTATTATTATTATTATTGTTGTTGTTGTTGTTGTTGTTGTTGTTGTTGTTGTTGTTGTTGTTGTTATATGTTTCAAACTTGTTTAGCTTAATGTACGCTAAAATCCTTACATTTGAAGATAATGGCGCCTCTAGGAAATGTTGGATTTATCGTGCACCGTGGATGTGATACGGACGGGCGACCTATTGGTGGCCAAAGGGTATCTCGTGCCATTGGCTACTCGGGACTGTTTTCGGTATCATACCAAACGTTAGAAATCGACAGTGATGGATATATGTTGAAGGTATCAGCAGCGCTATGTGAAAATAATATTTTACAACTAATACCGATCAACAATGACGAAGATATGTGGTTCTTTTTTTATCCTGATGCTGGAAATCGTTACGTGCACCTTCACGTCGATAGCGTAGTACTCCAACCGACCACGGAACAAGATGTTCCACTTACGGATGACTACTACCAATACGCGACATGTCTTAGTGATGTCGGCCCAAGCAGTCATGTATTTGTCATACACGGCAATTCTAGTGTTGCATTCGATGACTACTCCAACCGCCCTTCAAACCCCATTAACCATGATGCCTAAACCAATGGTACAAGTTGCAATGAGGTGGACTTATTAGAAGATCAGACGAATAATCCTTCAGTAGACAATTTTGGTCCAAATGAAATTGAAGATTTTGAATCGAGTGACAATGAATCAGATAATGAAGATGAAGGGGATGATGTGAACATAGAGGATCTCCATGGTTTGTATAATCAACAGGCTCATGAAACATCAATTGGGCAGCAAAATCCAGCTCCGGCCAGCCAGTTAGAATATGCAATACATCATGTCATTCCATTTTTGAACTCTTCCTGCCCAGAAATAAAAAAATCCGTTTCCACACCACTAACAAAAATACCCTATATTTTTTATTCCTTCTTCGACTCTTACTCCGGAAAAAAAAAAAAAAAAAAACTTTTTTTTCCACTATGCAAGATTTTTTCTTCCCAAAGTTATTTTATACTCCCTTCGTCTCGACTTATTTTGCACACCTGTAGTGGTTCGGATATTAAGAAAAAGTTGCGTTTCACTTTTGTGCTGACTAGTCAACTAAGTATTAGTAGAAAAATAAGGGAAAGATTAGTTTCTTTTTTAGCAAACAAAACCTGTTGTAAAGAAAAAGGAGCATAAATAAAAAAACATGAATAGTAAAAAATCTAGAAAAAATATGGTGAAATCTTTTGAACTTGATTAAGTCCAAAAATGAGGAGTATTTCCCAACAAATTAACCAAAATCATAACAGAAAATTTCAAGATTTCTAATCTAAAATTACAATTCAAAATTTCCCTCCTAAAACATCTAAATCCAAATCTGATAATTATAAATGCTCACACAACATCTATAATCTATCTATAACTATATAAAAGCAGGACAGTTGGTAAAAATTACTGTCCTGCCATTTTGCCGCTCAAAAATCCATCATTAGCTTACAAGAGAAGTTTGGCGATTTATTAACAGGTTTCTTTATTTAATGCCTGTTACTTTTTACAGGTTTCAATGAATAAAAATGTTGTTCCACGGTAATTAAGACAGCATCAGCAAACATTTGTCCTATATATCCCAGACTTCGTCTCTCTTCAACTTCAAATGAAATCCCTAATTTGATAGTTCAACTCCGGATCTACTATAAATATCTGTCCACACATTTGCATCCCACCATTTTTGCTTTCAATTAAGCATATCTAAAATTCATACAAAAAATCATTTTTCATTTTATCTTTCTCCATCACAACAATATTCTGGTAAACTATTGCAGGTTTGCGGTGAGTTTCATTCTAAGATTCAGCATTCTCAGGGCCATTTGTCCTTGAAGAATACGAGCTCCATGTCTCATATGTGCATATCAAGAACACAACGAGTTCCTTCTCATATGTACCATAAGAATGAAGATGCACCTGTAGTTGGAGACCAACGGATTAAAGTTCATAATGTGAATTCATTGATGTAAAGTACCTAACTAACTATTTTTCTTCATTTTATTTACAGAAAATAAAATTTGAACATTTAGTTTCCTTTTAAGTCACAAGCATTTCATTGCCACTAGAATTTTGTAAAAAAATTATATTTTTTATTCATTTTCTTTTGGCAGCTTGTGTGACTTAGCTAGCAATATCGTCGGTGTTGTTCCAGACTCAACTCAAATTTAACCAAATTTGTTCCAGAATTTAGACCATAACGAGATAATTGGATTGGAAAGTAGTGGCATGTACCACGTTCGATGAGGTACATTCACGGACGGGACATTAAAAAAAGTATTTTAGTTTAAGGGTATAGTAGGGTAGGGTGTGTATTGAAAATTGTAAAAGGTATATTGAAAATTGTAAAAGGTGTTGGAAATTGTAAAAGTTGATGTAGGTAATAGGGTGTGGATGTGGAGGGATGGATCATCCGGTGTAAAATGAAATACGTTGAGGATAACCCATGCCACATTCGAACGGGGACATGCCAATCCAATTATTCCCTCAATTAATACAGGTTTGATGTTATACTTTGAATGCATCTTTCTAGGTATCGATAACAAATCTGGTGACTTTGCACCAGATCTGAAAATATCTTCAAAGACAAAATTCGTGTCCATTCTGAAATATCTTGAAAGATAAATAGGTATTATATTGAAAAGAAAAAAATAAGACAGAATTCGTGTCCATTCTGAAATATCTCCAAAGACACATCACTTTTAAGGTTTTGTATATAAAAGTTCTTTATTGACAGGTTAAAATAAAAAAAAAGGATGAGAAGAAAAACTAGGTAAATTTAACAAATTATTGTACTGTTCATCATTGTTATAAAAAAAATTATGTATGACTTCTGAGTTGTTAAAATTATATGTTAAGTCGCCCCTGCGAGGGACGACTCTCAACTTTTTCCCCTTTTTTTTTCTAAGTCGCCCCTAACAGAGACGACATTTCATTATTATTATTTTTTGGTTATATGTTATAGGTTAATAATAATAATAATAATAATAATAATAATAATAATAATAATAATAATAATAATAATAATAATAATAATAATAATAATAATAATAATAATAATAATAATAATAATAATAAACGCTGTAAACAATGAGGGGTATATACGATACGGTATGGATCAGATATTTGAAAATATTCAATTTCATACCAAATTTCGATTATTTGAAAAATGAGTATCCATTTCCGATCCAAAAAATGGGGACGGTATAGTGCGGTTATTTATTTTTTTCGGGACAGTTCGGTTCAGAATTTTGAATCTAGTGGAACGATTCAATTCGGTTCGGTTCAATTCAGATAATTGGAGATTCTTTTTATCTTTTGAATACTAAATACAATTTGAACATAATATATTGATGTCTACCTAATATAAATTTATATTAGTTTAACCGTTGCGCTAGATCCGAAATTCTGAATCGAACTGTTCCGGAAAAAAAAAAAAATAGACCGCATCGTCCCGATTTTTTTAATCGGTCATGAATACTAACTTTTTAAATACCCGAAATTTGATATGGATCTAAATATTTTCAAATATACAATCAACATCGTACCGTGCACACCCTTAATTATTACGGTGTTCTTCATCATCATCATCATCATCATCCCCTAACATATAACCTTTAAAACAAAAAAAAGAAACATACAAAGTTGCCTCCCTGGGAGGCAACTATCAAACCAAAATCTATAACTATATATAAGTAGGACAATTGAGAAATTTACGGGAGATATTATTTCCCCGTAAAAAATAGAGTAGCTAAAAAATTACACAATATTTTTGCTAATTGCTATAGTTGAGCAATAAAGTTGTTAGCCGACTATTCAATTAAATGCTATCATTTTCTTTTTAATTCTCTTTTATTTTTAGTTTATCTTTTGTATTTCTTTTCTTTGGCCTTTAATTAATTATTACTTTGTCTTATAATTACATAATTATACTTTCAGTAAAGAGAGATAACATTTAGTTTTAGAACTATTTTATAAATAACTTTTTAAGTACAATTTTTTTGTAATATATTAATTTTTTTTTTAATATAAATGTTGGGCTACACTAAAATGATAACAAAAAGTACAGTAGATTCTGGAAAAATACCACTTCATTGTGCAATGTCAAATAATATGTAACATGCTATATTAATATATGAATATCAAACTAAATAAAAATATGCAAGTACAGTAAAAGGAAAATATATATAACACAGATATAATTGCATAAACAAAAATACAAAGAAAACATAAATAACTTACTTGATTTTAATAATCCGGAGGAAGATCATTTCAAGACCCTTCAGAATAAGGAAAATAAGATCGTTCCTTTAGGTATAATATTTAATTATTATTTTTAATTGATATCATATTTAATTATCGTTTGTTTTAAATTGACTAATTTAAATATTTATTAGTTAAAGTATATATTTAACAAAATAAAGATTAACAGAAACATGTTTGTGAGAATATTTCTTTGGTGCAACAAATTAAAGATGAATGGATGGAAATAATTTTCTGCCTGCAACGAATTTTATAATTAACTTTGGAAAACTTTGTTCCGATCAGCAGTAATGCTATTTCAGAAGATAAAATAGTTACTGTGTCATAATAACTTAAGGAAAGAATTGGAAGGATGTAATTTGTCTGATTAACTGGCCAATAGCTGAAGGAAGGTAATTGCAGATGCCCAAATTCAGATTTTTATAGTTTTGTTTTCTCTAAAAAAAAAATAAAAAAAAAAAAGTTTATAGCTGGTTTTATAGATAATGATATCAAAATTGAAAATGGAACACATTTCTTCAACCTCAACATCAATCATGGACACATTGAATCTAAATTAAAATTTATGTTTCCACAAACAAACTATATACGTGGAATTAATATATGATATATCTCTAATGATATCATTTTGAGGCCTAGATAAGAGTAAAAGTTTCTTGATCCAATTAATGAAAAAAAATATGCTTCTAATTCTACCATCAAAATGAAGTGCATCCGATTGGAAATAACATGTTATATAAAGATAAAAAAAAGGAGATTATTAATAATAATTTGAAAATGATGATAAAAGAATTAAGTGATTTTGCAGTCAAAAGGAAAAAACGGTAACACAATAAAAAGAAATCAAAGATAGAAAAAGATTATAATTATTTAAAGGATTTTTATCGGTCAAGGACCCGAAAGATAAGTCAACTATCAGTTCAGGTCCTTAAAGATAATTTCTGTCAATGCAAGGCCTAAAATATATAAAACTATCAATGGAAGACCCGTAAATCTAAAATCATTATAGGGCCTTTTTGGAAAATTACCTAACCCAAAAAATAAACTTATCTCGAAGTGATAAGTAAGGAAATATACGTCAAAAGTCTTTTACTACATTATTTTTTAAAATTATCATGATATATCTAAAATAATTAAATATTTACAATCTTTTTTAAAATATATAAATTAACAAAAAATAGGTATTTACATAAGAAAAATACATTTTAGTGAAATATGTTTACATGAATTTAAATATTATGAACTTGAAAAGATATTACAAACTTTTTTAAAAAAAATAGTTTTTTCTCAGCATATGACTTAAAAAAGAAATTACAGATGTTTAAAAAAACAAATTAAAAACACTAACAATTTCAAATATGAAACTACAGAAAATTCGAAAAATAACAAATTTAAAAAAATGTCGTAAAAGACTTTTGACGTATATTTCCACTGCTTATCACTTCGAGACAATTTTATTTTGTAGGTTTGCAATTTTCCAAATAGACACTCTAATGATTTTAGACTTATGAGTCTTCCTTTGATAATTTCAAATCTTTTAGACCCCGAATTGATAGAAATTATCATTCAGGACCTGAATTGATAGTTGACCTATTTTTCGGATCCTTGACTGATAAAAATCCTTATTTAAATATATATTCTTTACTTAATAATTATATAAAAGCAAGAGAGTTGGAGTTATTTACTGAAATGTCATTTTCCCGCCAAAATATTTTGGTCAGAAAAAGAAAAGGAAATTGAAGTTGCCTAATGCGTGATGGAGATGTAGAAGCGCGGATGGCAACTTGGCAAGTCTGCTTCACACGCTGCATTGAGGGAGGGGGTTCTAGCGGCGACAACTGCCAATCACACATACTTATTCACCTACTTTTTCCTTTTTTTCTTTCATTGGTTTTTCATTCAAAATTTTAATTGCTTATAACTTTTTCGTCTTAACTCCAATTTTTATTAATAATATATCAAATTAATTATCTTTTTATGATCTATAGTTTAACATCCACATTGTATATATTTAAATAAAATACTAATTTATTTACTTTTGTTCAGTTAATTTTGTTATATCTTGATATTTGAAATATATTTTATATATAAAAAAATTAAGTTATTTTGGAGAAAATATAATTTAGGAGAAAAAGATCATTTAGTTTTCATTATCTTTTTATGTATTAATAATTTTTTGGTTTAAATTATTTGGTGGTAAATATGCAATGGTAAAAGTCACAAACTTATTGGATATACATTGATGTCCGATAAATAATAAGATTATTAGATTATTCTATTGAAACGAAAAAAAAATGTTTACGATAAAAAAAACAAGGCCAGTAGATTCGACTATAATTATTTATTTTCTAAATGAGTTATTAATAACAAATAAGTGTATTAATCCAAATATTATAATTATAGTAGATATGATACTAATAAAAAAAATTAATTTGTTTGCCTTGAAAAATGACTTTGAAGTAAATTTACAGTTTATTTAGTTTACAAGGTAGACCCGGGAAATTAAAAGTGCAAAATAATAGTTTCACTGATAAATTGGTGAATTAGTTATTAAATTGAATTATTTGCATTGTACTGAAACAAACATTAACTTTTTGGGAAAAAAAAAAGGGTTGTTTCAATTAGTGATCTAAAGTTATCAAATAAAATAAAAGGTTTATTGGTCAATGACCCAAAAGATAGGTCAACTATCAATTCAGGTCCTGAAAGAATATTTCTATTAATCTAGGATCTAAAAGATTAGAAACTATTAATGGAAGACCCATATATCTAAAATCATTATAGGGCCTGCTTGAGAAATTGCAAAACTAACAAAACAAAATTTTCTCGAAGTGATAAGCAGGGGAAATGTAATTCAAAAGTGTTTCACTACATTATCATTTTTTAAATTGTATTTTTTAAGAAATATTAGTTTTTTTCTTATTTTATGTAGTTACTTTTTTTAAAGTTGTTATAAAAAAAATTGTTCATTTTTTAGTCGTTCGCAACAAAAAGTGGTTCTTTTTGAAAAAAAAACAAAAGAATCTGTAGTTTCTTATTTAAGTTCATAGTTTTCAAATCACGTATACATATTTCACTAAATTATATTTTTGGCTTATTTAGATATATATTTTTGTTAATTTGTATATTCTAAAAATCAATTTTCACATTATTTAATTATTTTAGATATATGAAACAAAAATTTCAAAAATAATAATGTAGTGAAAAACTTTTGATGTTTATTCCCTGCTTATCAGTTCGAGACATTTTATTTTGTTGATTTTGAAATTTTCCAAACAGATCCTATGATGGTTTTAGCTTTATAGGTCTTTCATTGATCGTTTCTAATCTTATAGGCCTTAAATTGATAGCAAATGTCTTTCATGACACTATTTTTATATGGTTCGAATAAAAAATATTATAAAATAAATTTCATCGAATTTTTTTTATTTGAACTCTATAATATGTTAATTGATTCATTAACATAAAATAAAAATTATGTTGACTTTGTATTATTCAATATATAGTATGCATCCAATACATGAATAAAATAACCTGATAAGATACGATATGAAAGCACAATCGAATAATCGAACTTAATAATATAAATTTAAAATTAAATTAAAATTATTGTTCTTTTTATCTCATACTAAAATAAATTATAGAAAACGATATATTAAATTTTGAAGGGAGTGATTATGATCAGAAATTCTAAGTTGTAACTAAGAATTTCAATATTATAAAATCTTAATATGTGTAACTAAATTATTATTAAAACATTTTCAAGTTTCGCAATATATGAATATGAGTTATATTACCATCAATAATAATTCATGATAATATCATCGTAATTATATTACACGGGAGAAATACTAGTTACTTATAACAACTCTAAATGCTCTAAACAGTTCACAACAACAAATTTTCAGAAATTCACCAAAAATGCCTAACACTAGAAGAGGTCCACATTTAACTCCATCAGACCGCTGTATGATCTCGCAGTTTTGTTTAGCAAACAATACCGATAGAGTCGTACATTCCAGCAAGATCAAGGCAGCGGTTTCATCATTTAGATGTTAAGCAAATGAAGGGCATGCCATTTTCGAAAAGAGGCAGCATAAGAAGATTAGTCTAGGAGCTTGAGGTAAGTAAGAGTCAAGTAGGAAGATAGGTAAAATCCGGATTGATAAAAGCACATATAAATGCAATCAAGCCTTCACTCACAAAATCAAACATGTTGCGAAGATTGAAATACAACCTAAGCTGTTTGCATTTAGATAGGTAGCTCAAAAAAATCAGGTATAATTCCATGCACAACACTATCCATATTGATGGAAAATGGTTCTATTTGCAAAGAACCACTGAGAGGGCATACAAATTAGTGGAAGAAGATGATCCATATAGGTCTGGCAAAAGCAAAAGGTATATAACAAAAGTAATGTTCATGTGTGTGGTTGCTCAACCTCAATACAAAAATTAGAATTTTTCCATCTACAACAAAAGAACCAGCCTTCAGAAGTAGTTAGAATCGAGTTCGAGGTACTATGATTACTAAACCAATTGAGTCAAAAACCAAGACTGTCATCAAAGAATGCATATTGCAGCAGGTAGGGATTTTTTTTTTTTAAAAAATTGCTATCAGAAAAAATTCATCATATAGCACATTTGAAATTGTAAGTCTCCTAAATATGTATATCACTAATGTTAGACATGGTGACATTACAATTTTTCAGAATTAACAGTGAAGGGAAAATTTCTTCAAAGTTTTCAATTTCAGGTTATTTCAGCCATTAAGGCTAAATGGCCAGCTGATGCAAGTAAACATATAATGATACAACAGGATAATGCAAAGCCACACATCAACAATTATGACCCAGAATTTAGGGCAGCAACTTCATCAGATGGATTTTATATTCAACTTATTTGTCAATCCCCTAATTCACCAGACACAAATGTCCTAGACCTAGTATTTTTTAGGGCAATTCAGTCTCTACAAGTCGAAACAACTTCATACACAGTTGATGATTTAGTGAAGAATGTGGTCAAGGCATATGAAGACATGGCAGCAACAAAACTAAACAACGTTTATCTAAGTTTACAGGCCTGTTTGATAGAGATCATGAAACCGAAAGGACGCAACAACTACCAACATCTCTAGAAGTTGATGAAGAAGTTGTAAGACAAGCAATTGAACACTTGATTGAAAATAAGCGAGCTGGAGGAACTTATGATATAGGTGGGCTAATGGCTGAATTGGGGTATGATTAGGAGTAACAATTAGGGCAGCTTTTGATTTGATCCTAAGTTTACAACATAAACATCATATAGGGATGTACAATTTGCTTAGGCTGTAAACTTAGGAGGCATTTTTATGAAAATCAGTTTGATTATATGGATAAACATTCACCTAAACATATTAATACTGACTGATCCCTCAGAAAATTTTCATCATTAGGATTCTTATAACCCAAAGTACCATAAACTGAACTACAAGGGCAACCTTAAGCATCAAAAAACAAAATCATTTGATTTTTTAGTTTAAGCTACCAATAAATTTGGCAATAACATATGCATCATTTAATTTCAGAATAAGCTAATTTTTTTTTTTTTTTGGTTACAAACTGTAAACACAATTGATGCCCCCAACTGTTAACAAAAGCAACCTTAAAACATCAGAAAAGCTTCATCACCTATTTTAAGCTACCACTAAGTTAACATAAACAAGCAAGACACACGTCAATGAACCAAACAAAATCCAGAAAGGGTCAGTATCAAGTTCAACAGTATGAATCAATGAAACAGACAATCCCACACAAGGGCAACAACACGAAAAAAATGGCAACAACACCAAAACAGTCAATTCCACCAGGGGCAACAAACGAAAATTAGAGAATAACCTATACAGGGGCAACATCAGCACATTAACCCAAACTCAGCATGCAATACCCGCACAAGGGTGTCAACAAACAAATCGACACAAATCTATGATTTGAGGTCAACAGACTCCAAACAAACCAAATCGGGTAATAAGTGAAGAAAGAGTACATAGACCTTTAATATAGCCGGAAACCAAACGGAAAGGCACTGCATGTAAAAAATCCCACAGATCTTTGGAGCTCAGCCACTCGCTACACAGATTTGCCAGATCTGATGTTAGATCGACTTTCTTCCCCGAAATTGCCCCCACTGCCTTCAAGGATTCCAGATTTGGCTCCGACAGCTAAGATACTGATACGGAGGGATCCTCCAAATCATAAACGAAAGGATCGAACTCGGGGCATCCTCCATTTTTTTCACGAAAAATGGATGGAGCATGCAAGAAATTGATAGATCTAAACTCGTGAAATAACCAGGAAGGCTGGTCGTCGAGGTTAGACAAAGTGAGAAGAGAGAGAAAGTAGATCTCCAATAACAAAAAAAAAAAAAAAAAAAGAAGAAGAAGACGAGAGTTAGGGTTTCGTGGATGGAGGCAAGGGGACGGGGGAGTGAATTAGATCTGAAATGTAAATGGGCTGGGTTTATTTCTGGGTTGGAGTTGGGTTATTAGATTAGGATTAGTTTAGGTTAAGTGATTCTGTAAAGTTTAGGTTTAGGTAAGTTATGTGTTTAAAAATAATTTCATTAATGGCAATCTTGTACATAAATTGACAGCCTGAGATTATAATGGGTGAAATTCCTTTCTATTTCGGGATTGTACAAAATAAGCCGGGACGGTAAAAGACGGAAAGTGTGCAAAATAAGCCGGGACGGAGGGAGTACGTTTTTATTTATTTTCTCTAGAAAATCAAAATTTTCCACTATGCCATATTGTTTTACTTCCCAAAATAATCTTTCATCTATTTTTTTTGTTTCTCTCATCTCTGCCATAAAATCTTAATGGTAAATCATAATAAATTTTGGAATAGATTATACTCATTGACAATAATATAAAAATTATTATTCATCTATTTTTTGCTTTTCTCATCTCTCTCCTCTTTCTGTGTTTTTATTTGATTTTTCAGTTTAAGCTACCAGTAAATTTGACAATAACATATGCATCATTTAATTTCAGAATAAGCCATATATATATATTTTGCAAACTATAAACACAATTGATACCCCCAACTGTTAACAAAGGCAACCTTAAAGCATCAGGAAAGCTTCATCACCTAATTTAAGCTACCACTAAGTTAACATAACCAAGCAAGACACACATCAGTGAACCAAACAAAACCCAGAAAGGGTCAATATCAAATTCAACAGTGTGAATCAACGAAACATGCAATCCCACACAGAAGAAACAACACGAAAGCAAAGCAATCTCACACAGGGGCAACAACACCAAAACAGTCAATCCCACACAAGGGCAACAAACGAAAATCAGAGAATAATCCATACAGGGGCAACATCAGCACATTAACCCAAACTCAGCATGAAATACTAGCACAAGAGTGTCAACAAACAAATTGACACAAATCTACGATTTGAGGTCAACAGACCCCAAACAAACCAAATCGGGTAATAAGTAAAGAAAGAGTACATAGACCTTTAATATAGCCGGAAACCAAACGGAAAGGCACTGCATGTAAAAATCTCACAGATCTTTGGAGCTCAGCCACTCGCTACACGAATCTGCCAAATCTGGTGTTAGATCGACTTCCTTCCCCGAAATCGCCCCCACTGCCTTCAAGGATTCCAGATCTGGCTCTGATAATGCGCAATCTGATATCCAAGAAACTTAACGAAAACCTACGTAAGCAATATGAAAAAACACAAGATTTACGTGGTTCGATCCGGAGATCTACGTCCACGGGCACAAAATAACACCTGCCGAGGTGTTTCTTTCACTCGAACTTTGAGTTTACACGTAGTAATTCAGAATACAGAATGCGAACCCTAATTCAGAGTTTTTTCCTCATATTTATACTATCTCCTAACAAACCCTAACTAACTCCTTATTGTCGCGCCTATTTTCCGCTGCGTGGCGGTTGGGGACGAATCGTGGGCCTTGTGTTGCGGAACAAACTTCAAGTTGGGCCGACGCGTGCTTCTGGACCTTTTGGACCGGTCAATGGGCCAAAGTATTAACCCGACCCGAAGTGATCGGGTCATCCCTATCAGATGCCCCCCTCCCCCCAGCTGGAGCGAGGAAGGAGCTTCGGTTGTCGCCGGGGTGGAACCAAAAGCAAGATGGGCCGTGGTCGTGGGCGAGCCGAAGTGTTTGTGGACGACCAAGTCTGTCCGCGTCTAAGGGACCCCGCGGCGCAATCCACGGAAGCGGAACCGAACTAGGCCGAAGTACCCGGGGCAGATAGCGAGATACCGAGTTCCCCAAAAGCAAGAAACGTATCGGAAGTACATAATGATCTGGCCGAGGTGAAGGGATCACCGGAGTGTAGGAGTCTGGCCAAAATGAAGGAAGCACCGGAGTGTGGTAGTATGACCGAGGTGACAGGATCACCGGAGTGTAATTTAAATCTTCCTGGCCAAGAGTGAGGTTGATGTGATTGGCGGCGCCATCATGAGAGAGAGGGATGTGAAGTGACACGCTCTGCGATTTCCAATAAACCTGTTCCCCACGCGCCTTGGGAACCGTAAAGCGCGTGAATATCACGTCCAAATCTCCATCACTGAATTTGAATGGGCTGTATCAGAGCCGTTGGTTTTTGTGTATATATTAGGAATAATTGCACAGTAACTCTTCATCTTCTTCATTGCGATTTGCCAGTTTAGAAAGCGGGAAAAAAATAGGAGAAACCTGCTCGTGTGCGATTCATCCCAAATCAAAAACTTCTAAACTCAAACCAAGTAAGTATGTCTTCTTCTTCATCTTCTTCTTCATCTTCGTCTTTTGTTCGGGAAGTAGGGACTAAGAACGCCCCGTTAGATGTGCCACCTCTGCGAGTCCTGATTCCAGAGAGGAATGAGGTTAGGACTGTGGATCAAGTCGATGGCAGGGAAACCAATGTCAAGATGGTCGCGTTCTATGAATGCGCAGAGGAAGACTTTGAAGTGTCCACTATAGGGTTACGCATGACGCGAGTGCAAATTGAGAGAGAAATCCCCTCATTTTACCTTCCCTTTAATTTAGAATACATAGTACCGGACCCCGGTGATAGGGCCTGCTGCCCGCTGCAGGGTTTCATTAGTGTGTATATAGATTTCCTTAGAATAGGCTTGAGATTGCCCCTGTGGGACATTGTGGTCCGGTTACTGTGTTACTATAACATTGCCTTAAGCCAACTAGCGCCAAATGCGGTGAGGCAAGTAGTCGGATTCACCGTAGTGTGCAAAAATGCCGGGGTAGAACCAATCGTAGAGCTATTTAGGTTTTTTTACCAATTGAAAGCCTTCGGTAAATCCAAGGGGTGGTACTCCTTCAGTCCCCGAGCCCGAGGTGGGTTCAAGGTGCAAAACCCGAGTAAGGTAGAGGGATGGAAGGAGAGATTTATTTTTGTGAAGAACGGAGTAGCTCTCCCGAAGTGGAGGAGGGATGAGGTACCCGATACTGCCCCGGTGGAGAATCCGGAGGCCGAAGTCGTACATTCATTCCGGTCAGTGGGGACTTTCAAGACCCTCTGTACTGAGGAGGAACTGGAGGGGGCCGGACTGAGCCTGTATTATTCGGGCGATGCGGTTGCCGAAGAGGGTAGGAGTTCTCCCGTCTTGCTATTTACTAACTATTGCCTTGTGTAGGCCTAACTGTAACTTCTGTATGCAGTGGGACGCTTCGGAAAAGAACCAGCCGGAAGCCCCGCGGCGGCTGTGGCGGCCAAGAAGAAAGGGAAAGCGGCTGAGGCATCTCCCCGGGGGAAGATGTCACCTGGTGCGAGGCCCAGCACTGGGTCTGAGGAGCGGGGAGGAGTGTCGAGGCCTACCTCTGTATCCAAGAAGAGGCCGGAGCCATCGGGGACTCCTCCAGCAACAGCAAAAAGACTCCGCACGGAGGAGAGCATGGAGGTAAGTCCAAGATGTGATGTTAGTTACTGCAAATGCATTGTATGTTTATCTGTGCTGATCATTGTGTGCTGTTATTGGTGGCAGCTGAGGGAGCAGGGGCCTTCAAGTCTTTTGGGGTTGGAGGGAGCCGATGCCGAAGAACTTCTGCGCTTGGCGCGAGGTATCATGGACCTCGGTCGTAAGAGCGAGAAGGAAGGCAAGGAGGAGCTGGCCGAAGTGGCTAGGGAGCTTTGGGCGCGCAACGACCGGTTAACCCAAGACCTGACCGAGGCGCGCAAGAGGGCTGCCTTGGTCGAAAATGAGGTTGAGCGTCTACGCGGAGTGGAGGCAGGGACCAATGTCCTCCGAGGTGAAGTACTGCAGCTGCGGGCAGAGATGGAGGCTCGGGAAGCTGCCATGGTCGAAGGTCAAGGAGCGATGCTGAAGGCATTCGCCGAAAAACTGTTCCAATCCAGCACGTTCCTTGACTTCCAGACTGATTTTGTGGCAATAGGGGACCAGGCCACCCGATCTGTGCTGCTGGAGCAGATCAAGGAAGTCTACCCGAATGTGGACGTATATCGTCCAGAATTTGGGTACGATTTTGACGCAGTGGCCGGGGTGGAGAGGGCCTATTACACAGCACTAGCAAATCTACCGGAGTGGCCGCTGTTGAAGGCCTTAGCGGAGAAGAAGCAACTTCTGACGGCCGAGGAGATTGCTAATTGTGCGGTGGACCAGGACCAAGAATTTCTTGCATTCCGCCGGGGTGAATTGGTCTCCTAGCCCCGAAACAAAGAACCCCCCCCCCCCTCGGATGGAGGTTGATGCCATAGCTGCGGATGAAGCCGCCGCAGCTAACGAGGAGGAAGAAGCCGAAGTGTCGGAGGGCCGGCAAGAGGTGTTGCCCGAGGTGACTGAGGGGACTGATCGGGAGGTCAGTCGTTCCCCTCAAATTTAAAGTTGTAGATAATAAGAGTAGATATAAACTGTGTACCGAAACTTGGATAATGTACTTTGTCTTGATTGAATATAAATTTTGCTTTTGAGCTGAACTTTTCCTTATATGCTTGAGATTGATCGATCTTGTTGACTCGTTTGTCTGTTTAGAATACCGCGGAACTGTACGAAACAATAAAGAAACTCATGCAATCACTTGAGTGGTTCCGCGAAGAAAAGAACAACCTGCAAATGCACGTGGTTCCAAGGCTAGAAAAGCGGGTATCCGTTGCAGAAAAGAGAGCGGAGGAAGCCGAAGAAAGAGCCAAAGATTTCGAACTGAAGTATCGCGCTAAAGCTGCTGAAATGAGCCGTGTCCTCGTTCATCAAAGGGAGTACGACCGGATACTGTCTGAGTTCGGCCTTCTGACCTTTGAGGAAGTGGAGGAGCGGGTTGTAGAGATTCAAGGCGAAATCTCGGCGCTTATGGCAAATGACCCAGCGGAGTCCTCAGAGCTTGTAAGAAAGCGAGAGGTTTTGGAGTTGCTTCTCAGCATGTACGAAGGACTGAAGGGCCGAGGCAGGTGGAGGCCTTCTGCCGAGGAATTCATTGCGAGTTCAAGCCGGAGCCAAGGTACTCCAAAAGCTCCCCGGAAGGATAAAAAGAAACCTGCTGGAAAGAGCAAAGGCATTGTTATCCGAGAGCCAGCTCCAGTGACCACGATTGAAGAAGAGCCCGTTGTTGTTGCCGAAGAGGTGGTCGAAGAACTGGCCAAAGAAATCGAAGTGATGGCTCCGGAGGAATGGGACCCTGTGCAATGGGCCCAAACCCTGAGGTCTGCTCCGCAGCCAAGTAGCCGTGCTCGTACAAGAGACGAAGTTCCTAGACAAGCGCCAAGAACAAGTCCACGGCGTCGGGAAGCCCGCGGGGGGGAAAGAGCCGGAGCCCGCGGCCGAAGGACGACCAGATCCCGGAGGACACAGCGTAGGTCTAGGAGTAGGCCTCAACGCCGGAGCGCGGAATACTGGCTCGGGGGCCGTAGATGATTGTTTGTTGTTGTTGTTGTTTTTTTTTTTTTTTTTTTTTTTTTTTTTTAAGTCTTATGTAAAAAAATTTTGTGCCGTATTACTCGGAAGATAATAAAATCGTTTTGGTGTGCATGGCTGTGTTAAAGTAATAACTGTTTTAATCAGGTGTTCGGGAACACAATATGGATAAATCCAATGCAAATCTCCCCGGACGGATCGGGCGGGAGTAAAATCTCCCCGGACGGATCAGTCGGGAGTAACCACTTCTCCAGTTTAACAGGCGAGAAAGTGATATGAGTCCGGGGACGAAATGTGAATCTCCTCGGACGGACCGAGAGATAGATTTAATTGTCCGGAGACGAATAATAACAATATGAATGTGTTAGGGCGTCCCCGTAACGTAAAAGAGAACACAACGAGATGCATAAACAAAGAGTTTTTATTCAATGAAGAGTGCCGGAGCAAATTGAAGAATACAAAGAGAGATAACAACATAAAAGAAATGTACAATGAGCATAAAGATAAGATGGTACTTGTCATTTGGCATTCACAGATAGAAGCGCCTCAAGTTGGTAACATGCCAGCTTCGAGGAATTTGGGTTCCATCGAGATGCTCTAACTGATAGGATCCGGAATCGTGCGCGGCAACGATGCGGTATGGACCTTCCCAAGAAGCATGTAATTTCCCCTCGGGGGCAGCTTTGCTGGCTGAATTGAGTCGAAGTACTAGGTCCCCGACATTGAATTGAGTACCTCGGACCCGGAGGTGGTGATACTTAGCTGCACGTTGTTTACACCTGGCCTGCTGAATGAACGATTGATCGCGACGATATTCGAGCTCATCCAGATTTGTACGAAGAGCTTCGTCATTATCCTCGGGAATCAGTGTTACGAGGCGGGGACTCGGTACACTGATTTCTTTATACCCGTGAGCAGTGTTCGGTTGGTGACTTCAACCTGACCGTTGGCTTGAGGGTGAGCTACCGAAGTCAAAATTTGTTTGATATGAAGCTCCTCGCACCATGACCGGAAGGGATCGTTGGCAAATTGCTTACCATTATCCGAGATAATGGTGCTCGGTATGCCGAAGCGACATACAATATTTTGCCAGACGAACTTCAAGATATTCTGACCAGTGATTGCAGTAAGAGGTTCTGCTTCTACCCATTTGGTGAAGTGATCCACGGCGACCACCAGAAACTTCAACCCACCCGGAGCGGCCGGAAACGGGCCGACGATATCAATGCCCCACTGAATAAATGGCCATTCCAGTGAGTTCGATTTGAGGCAGGTGTTTCACACGAGAATGTAGCTGACACTTGCTGCATTTTGTCACTAAGTCGTGGGCATCGTTAAACAAAGTTGGCCAATAATATCCCCAGCGGAGAACTTTCTTGGCCAATGTCCGGGAGCCGATATGACTGGCACAAGCCCCTTCGTGAACCTCCCGTAGAACTTGGTTTGCCTCGGTAGGAGCGAGGCACCGGAGACTCGGTTGTAGGTACGACCGTCAATACAAGACTCCATCATGAAAGGAGTATTTGGGGGCTTTGAGGACTACTTGTCGAGCTCGCAGCTTATCAGTTGGCAGAATTCCATCTCGAAGATACTGAACAATAGGGGTCATCCAATTCGGATCACTATCGGTCAGTACCGAAACCGTTGCCTCATGAATTGCCGGATGAGACAAGTCTTTGACCATGATATCCGGAGATATATTAGTTCGGACCGCGGAGGCCAATTTGCTGAGCGCATCTGCTCTTGCATTCTGAGTACGTGGTATTTTCTGGATAAAAACTGTATCTAGAGTTGACATAAGCTTAAGTGTTAAAGCACGATACCTGATCATTGTTTCATCCTTGGCTACATAAGTCCCCTGGATCTGCTTGGACACGACCTCGGAATCCGTGAAGAGCTCAAGATGGCGAATGGCTAAGGATTGAGCGAGCCGGAGCCCGGCGAGAACTGCCTCGTATTCTGCTTCATTATTGGTCACCTTAAATTTGAATCGGATGACGTATTTAACTTCGACTCCCTCAGGGTCGATGAGGAGCACCCCGACGCCACTTCCTCGAGTCGTGGATGCACCATCCACATATAATTGCCACTTGCGAGGTGAGGATACGAGGGTAGCAGGATGATGGGTACCACTGTCTGCCGAAGACTCATGATTATCCCCCGGGGTCTCAGCCAAAAAGTCTGCAAGTGCTTGACCCTTGATAGCTCGGCGAGGAAGAAATTGAATATCGTATTCACCTAATTCGACAGCCCACTTGGCGAGGTGCCCTGACACCTCAGGCTTGACAAGAATCTGACGGATAGGATGGTTGGTCAGAACTCGTATTTCACGCCCTTGAAAGTATGGCCGCAGACGCCGAGCCGCCATGACAAGAGCCAACACGGTTTTTTCCAGCATGGAGTATTGTGTCTCCGCCCCGTGGAGTACGCGACTTGCGAAATACACGGGATGTTGAACACCTTTGACTTCCCGCACAAGTGCGGCGCTAATAGCTTCCTCGGCGGAAGCTAAATACACATAAAGAGGCTCTCCGGAGAGAGGGACTGACAAAGTGGGCAACTGCTGAATATGATGCTTCAAAGCCTCGAAAGCCTCAATACACTCCGGGGTCCATTCAAATGACTTCGCTTGTCTCAAAATTTTGAAGAATGGGAGTTGGCGCTCTGCCGCTTTAGATAAAAAGCGATTTAAGGCTGCCAAACCACCTGTGAGACGTTGAACGTCTCTAAACGTCTTCGGTGGCTGCAGATCCAAAACATCCCGAAGTTTGGCCGGATTGGCCTGAAGACCGTGTTGTGAAACCATATAACCAAGAAGTTTTCCGGAGCCAACGCCGAAGGTGCATTTTGCTGGATTAAGTCGCAAATTGTAACGCCGCAGGGTACGCAACGTTTCGGCAATGTCTTGCACACATGAAGAATGAGAGGTACTCTTTATAACAAGATCATCAACGTAAACCTCGACATTGCGGCCAATCTGGTCGTGGAAAATGCGGTCCACGAGACGTTGATATGTGGCTCCAGCGTTCTTGAGCCCGAAGGGCATTTTCTTAAAAGCAAAACACCCGAAAGCAGTGATGAATGCTGTCATTAGGGCATCCTGCGGATCCATAAAGATCTGGTGGTATCCCTTATACAGATCTAAGAAACAAAGTGCCACGTACCCAGTAATGGCTTCGGCCTTTTGGTCAATGGAAGGTAGGGGATAACAGTCCTTCGGACAATGTTTATTGAGGTCGGAGAAGTCGACACACATCCGCCATGCCCCGCTGGACTTTATCACCATCACTGGATTGGATAGCCAAGAGGGGTAATACACTTCGAACAAGATGTCCGCATCTAAGAGTTGTTGCACCTCGACTCGAATTGCTGCATTTCGCTCCGGAGCGAACTTCCTTTGCTTTTGCTGTATAGGCTTTACGCTGGGATCGATGTTCAGCTTGTGGGTTATTATATCGGGAGAGACCCCGGGCATATCCAAAGGGGACCATGCAAAGACATCGGAATACTCTCGCAAGGTCTGAATGATGGCCTGGTGTAACCATGGCACATCCACGGCACCGACAGTTACAGTCTGTTCTGGCTTGGACGGATCAAGCGGTACCTGGACGGTGGTATCCCCCAATGAGGGACATACCCGAGGTTCAAGAGCCGATGATGCTACCTGAAGCTGCTGTTTGGGAGGAACTTTGGCAGTCTTTTTGAGTGCCACGTACATACACTCCTTAGAAACCCGCTGACTACCGCGGATAGCCACTTCGCCATGCGAGGTGGGGAATTTTAGAGCGAGGTGGTATGTGGAGCATATGGCTTTGGCGGGAGTAAGCCAGTCCCGACCCAAGATCATGTTGTACGGTGACGGGGAGTTCACCACATAAAAATCCACGAAAATGGTTTTTATCGCCGGATATGTCCCCAGAGACGCCGGGAGAGTGATGACACCTTCTGGTTGGACTTCACCCTGAGTGAAAGTCTGCAATGGCCCGGGGGCCGGCCGAAGTTGTTCCCGAGGAATTCCCATCTTTTGGAAACAGTCGGCGAATATAACACTCACTGCGGCTCCATTGTCCACGAAGACCCGCTTTATTGTAATATTGGCCACAGTCATGTCAATGACAATGGCATCAGTATGAGGTGTTATCTCTGGAACCGGGTCCCTATCTGTGAAACTAACAGTTTCGGATTGATGGAGGCGCTTATGACGCTGTGAAACTAACAGTTTCGGATTGATGGAGGCGCTTATGACGTGGCTCCTCGGGAGGAGGACGGAGAGCCTCTGCCTTCAAGGCATTTCGTGAAGCCCCGGTGGGGAGGACCCCATATATCACGTTTATTACGTGAGTGGGTGCATTGTCTCCGGGTCCTCCCAGAGGAGGAGGTGGTGGCAGAAAACGAGGCTGTTGACGATTGCTAGAGTCTTGCCGTGCATTATTGCTAGGTCCTGGCCGATTATTCTGCCACGACGGCCGATTTTGTTGTGTGCCCCGGTCATGATAACCTCCGCGGTGATGAGACGAACCCCCATTCTGGCTTGTCCGAGGTTTGTCATCGGTCCGCGCAATGTACTGTCGCAAGAGACCTTTCCTTAGACACTCCTCAATTTCCTTGCTGAGCTCTCGGCACTCCTCTGTCTCGTGCCCATGATCTCGGTGGTACGCACACCACTTTCCACGGTTCCTCTTTTCAGGCGGAGCAGTCATCCGCGGACAAGGCCGTAGATCGTTCTTGTGAACAGAAAGAATTTCAGCTCGTGACTTTGTCAACGGAGTAAATTGTGGAATATCACCTCGGGATTCTGAACGCCCCGGGTTCAGACGAGAAAAGGCACTAGGTCGCGTGCTAGGCCCAGCTTGTGCCCTGTCGGACTGCCGCTTGCTAGCATGTTTCTCACGTTTCCGGCGAGTCTGCTCCTCGGCCTTAGCATATCTGCACACCGTTTTGAACAGTGCTCGGGTTGTGACCGGTGGATCTCGAACCAACTCGGTGTAAAGTGGTCCGGGACGGAGTCCATTCATGAATGCGTTGATGACTACGTCATCTGAGCAATTTCCCACCTTGAGGCTCTCCGCTGCAAAGCGGTCAAGAAATTGGGTAACGGTTTCACCGTCTCGCTGTTCCATATTCATGAGGTCGGCCAGGGTGGCCATGGGCTTCGCACGTGCTTCGAAACGCACCCAAAAGTGTTCGGCGAGTTCTCTAAAAGAGGATACGCTGTTGCGTGGGAGAGAATCAAACCAAACCCGAGCTTCATCCTGAAGGTACTCAGGGAAAGTCTTACAGTAATGGAGGGACGTAGTATGATCGCGGCTAAGCATGTTGTGCCTGAAAGCTCCAAGAAAATTGGCTGGATCTTCGGTGCCGTCGTAAGGTGGTATGGCCGGCCGTTTGAACCCTTCGGGAAGGGAGGTGGCCATGATTTCTTGGGAGAACGGTGTGATGATATCTCCATTGGCATCAAGGCCCAGGATTCTGTCCAGTTCGACATTGCATTGGACTTGCTCATACTCTTGAAGATCTAGAGTATGAGGATTGGCATAACGAACTCTTTTAGCCGCGTTGAGTGGACGGCGGCGATCGACATCGGTAGGTTCATCGTTGCGCTGTCGTGATTCGTTAGAACTCCCATGGTCCTCGGGAGAACCAGGTCATTCCCGTCGCCGATCCTGACGCCCGCGATGCCCCGGGTCTTGTCGATCACGCGAGTGCTGACGATGTGGAGGCACCGCGGGATTGGCATCCTGTCCGGCAGGTCTCTCGTGATTTAGGCGGTTGGCCGCCCAGTCTTGAAGAACATGGGCATGCTCTTGTAGGAAAGCCTGGAGCAATTCTGGAGTGATTTGAATGTTAACCGGTGGCTGGGCAGCAACGAGATTAGGGTTTTGCATGTCTTGTGGGGGTGGAGGTAAGAACTGGTTGTCCGGATTTATAATCGGGCCTTGGTTGCCCTGATGATGAGACGTACCTCTTATTGGCGATTGCCTCGGTGGCAAAACTTGATCCACGGGTGGATCTTGATTGGATTGATCACCGTGGCGAAATTGATTCAGTCGAGTCATCACCATGATATTTGAATGCACTGTTAACGGTTCCCACAGACGGCGCCAATTGATAATGCGCAATCTAATATCTAAGAAACTTAACGAAAACCTACGTAAGCAATATGAAAAAACACAAGATTTACGTGGTTCGATCCGGAGATCTACGTCCACGGGCACAAAATAACACCTGCCGAGGTGTTTCTTTCACTCGAACTTTGAGTTTACACGTAGTAATTCAGAATACAGAATGCGAACCCTAATTCAGAGGTTTTTTCCTCATATTTATACTATCTCCTAACAAACCCTAACTAACTCCCTATTGTCGCGCCTATTTTCCGCTGCGTGGCGGTTGGGGACGAATCGTGGGCCTTGTGTTGCGGAACAAACTTCAAGTTGGGCCGACACGTGCTTCTGGACCTTCTGGACCGGTCAATGGGCCAAAGTATTAACCCGACCCGAAGTGATCGGGTCATCCCTATCAGGCTCCCACAACTAAGATTCTGCTACGAAGGAATCCTCCGAATCATAAACGAAAGGATTGAACTTAGGGAATTCTCCATTTTTTTAACGAAAAAGGGATGGAGGATGCAAGAAATTGATAGATCTAAACTGGTGAAACAACCAGGAAGGCTGGTCATCGAGGTTAGACAAAGTGAGAAGAGAGAGAAAATAGATCTAAAAAACGAAGAGAACGAGAAGACGAGAGTTAGGGTTTCGTGGATGGAGACAAGGGGAAGAGGGATTGAATTAGATTTGAAATGTAAATGGGATGGGTTTATTTCCGGGTTGGGGTTGGCTTATTAGATTAGGATTAGTTTAGGTTAAATGATTCTGATAAGTTTAGGTTTAGGTAAGTTATGTGTTTAAAAATAATTTCATTAATGACAATCTTGTACGTAAATTGACAACATGTGGTTATAATGGGTGGAATTCCTTTCTATTTTGGGGGTGTGCAAAATAAGTTGGGACGGTCGAAAACGAAAAGTGTGCAAAATAAGTTGGGATGGAGAGAGTACATTTTTATTTATTTTCTCTAGAAAATCAGAAGTTTCCACTCTGCCGGATTATTTTTCTTCCCAAAATAATTTTTCATCTATTTTTTTTTTTTTTTTTTTGCCTTCTCTCATCTCTGCCACAAAATCTTAATAGTAAATTATACTCCCTCCATCCCAAATGAACTTGCACGCGGGGGAGGGGGGGGGGGAAGGGGGGTCGGCACACATACTAAGAAAAAGTTACTTTTTGTGATTTTGTTGACTTTTCAAAGATTGATTGAGTGTGGAGATTGAGGGTGGAGATTGTGTTATAACTTTCCTTTTTAAGGGTGTGCAAGTTTGCTTGAGACGGACGAAAAGGGAAAGTGTGGAAGTTCATTAGGGACGAAGGGAGTAATAAATTTTGAAATAGATTATACTCATTGATAATAATACAAATTATTTTTCATCTATTTTTTGCTTCTCTCATCTCTCTCCCAAAATCTTAATAGTAAATTATAATAAATTTTTGAATAGATCATACTGATTGATAATAATAATAAACAAAGAGAAGATACATAATCCAGAATTCCAATATAATTGAATAAGATTGAGAAAAAATATTTTCTTAATGATTATTCTTATATCAAATATTTTATTAGTTTAGTTCGTCAAAGTTTTCTATGTCTATTAAGATTCTTGGGTTTAGGGTGAATTGACATAGAAAATACATTTTTATTAGAAATAAATATTTAGAAAGACATAGAAATTACATTTTTATTTTAGGATGAATTGAATCTGCATGAACATGAAATTTCAGAATGCAATATCATTTAATAGGATTGAGAAAAAAAAAATCTTAAAGATTATTCTTATATAAAATATTTTATTAGTATACTTTAAAATATCCTTTATTAGAAATAAATTTTAAGAAACACATCGAAAATACATTTTTATTTAGGATATATTGAATCGGCATGGTCCAGATAATGAGCTCATTCATATAAATAGAGTTAGATTTCGATTTCGATTTTTAATTCACAAAGATGAACTCAAATCTTTCAAATTAATATTCAATAATCTCCAATATCTCATATGATGAGTTCATTGATATAAATCAATTTGGATTTCAATTTAGAATCTTAATTGACATAAAAAAGTTGATTAATTAAACTAATAAACTATTTTATATAAAAAATAATCCTTAAGAAAATATTTCTTTTCTCATTACTATTAAGATTTTGGGAAAGAAATGAGAGAAGCAAAAAAATAGATGAAAAAATTATTTGTTATTATTATTATTATTATTATTATTATTGTTGTTGTTGTTGTTGTTGTTGTTGTTGTTGTTGTTGTTGTTGTTGTTGTTGTTGTTGTTGTTGTTATATTATTATTAGTATTAGTATCATCATCATCATCATTAATCAGTATGATCTATTCCAAAATTTATTATAATTTACTATTAAAATTTTGGGATAGAGATGAGAGAAGCAAAAAAAATAGATGAAAATTTATTTTGGGAAGAAAAAAATCTTGCATAGTGGACTGACTAGTATTATATCATGGATTTTATTTTTTGAAAATTGAAAATTATGAAAGGTATTAAACTCAATAAAGATTCTGGCAATTTGTGTTTTGGGTATTTTTACTGTAAAAATAAATTTAAAATTGTATGAGAATTAAACTGAATTTCAAGATAGAAACAAGGGCTTGACTAAATTAAAATTTTCAATGAAGCATAAATAATACTCCCTCCGTCCCGAATGAACTTGCACACTTTCCTTTTCGGTACGTCCCGATCAAATTTGCATACCCTTAAAAATGAAAATTATAACACAATCTCCATCCTCAATCCACCTTTGAAAAGTCAATATAGAAGAAAAAACAATTTTTCTTAATATGTGTGCACCCTTAGTGGTGCAAGTTCATTGAAGACGAATGGAGTATTTGAAATCATGAACTTCATCCTCTAGAAATCAGTCAAGTCATACGTAGGAAACTTTTGTGCTTCATTTACCTTAATAAATAGAGTGGTTTCGTGTAGTTGCAAAATTGAGGTTAAAATTGATTTGAAATAAATTAAGAAACATGAAAAACCTTTTTTTTCAACCAATTGAACATTCATCAATACCTAATATTAAATAAGTAATGTAACTTCGAGTAAGATGGAGTGGGCTAAAATTAGTAATTGACTTTAACTAAAATTTGAGAAAATTCAGAATTTAGAAATTTGAACTCTAACAAAAATTTCTTTTAGTATTAATTTGGAAACTTGATTGAAACTGAACCCACTTAAAGATAGACGTTATAGCAAAAGTACTTTTGAAGTTGCAGTGAAGTATTGATGGATATCGAAATTAACAAATACAAATACTTGTTCTATATTAACAGTTTGTGATAGCGGTGAAAAAGGCCGAATCCTCAGGGATTGATGGGGATGTATTCTGTTGCAAGATAAATGATAATAAATTAAATAAAGATGAGGAGTTTTAATGATTGATAACAAACAAAGTTAAACTAATTAATTGTGTAAATGAATTAAATTTTGACAAAGATCCAATCAAAGGGCAATTTCATAAATGATTCATGTATTCGATCCTAGATGCAATGATAAGTTCTTCACATTCAATACTAAACTGATTATGGCTATTGATACGACCTACTAACCTATCTCTCTGACCGCACTGTCGCGATGCGGTAAAATTAGTTAAACCTAGCTATCATTTTAGCTTGTAGAAATGATAAGTAGGGTCGATCCCACAGGGAGCATGAAGACTTATAGTGTTTTAAATGAATCCTAATACTAACAATATATGTATATATAAGTAATGGAGGGTTTGTAATTTGATTTCTATTAACTAATGAACCAAAACAGAATTTAAGCAAATAATTATGAACTGTTCTACTTATGAAATGACGAATTCCAGCCCCTAATCTTATCTCCCCCTAATTATTACTACCCTGTGATAGATGTAATTATTAACCAATTTCAACCTTAAAACTCCTACCCCGAGATTAGCAACAAGCTCTGCTAACCTCGTTATCCCTTATGATTAACTAACCAAAACAAGCTCTTTGGTTAGTCTATCTAGTTGAGTGATCTCAGAATAAGCTCTCTGGATCCCATTAACCGGACGCCTAGAGTACTAGGATAACGGAATAGACACGGTGTGGACCTCGTAAGCTCGGACCTATTCAAACCGAGCTATACTACCCTAGCGATATCACTCGCTATTCGCTACGAAGTGGCTATAGGTTCGTAACAATTACGGATTACGATTATAACCTAGCGTTACTTATGCAATTATAATCCTAGGTGATCAATCTAGCACATAAACACATAAGCATTGAAGGATAAACAAATAGCATAACAATGTTTTAAGGAATCAATCGATTAACAATCACTGTAAATATCACAAGATAATAAAACTAGGGTTCGACTCGACTAAGGACTGAAATAACCTACTAGCCGCTCATGGCGGTGACAAAAGACAAATTAAATTCAAAGTACATAATTAAAAATAACTAAGGGCTGGAAAACCCGAATACTGTCGATCTTCATTGCTCGTCCCCTTCGGAATCTCCCAATCTTGCTCTCTCGTAATGTCCAAGTCCCTAATTTCCGAGCATAAGGGTCCCCTTTTGTAGAAGAAGTCAAATTGGGTTGATTTTGGGCTCTAAATCGGAAGTTTTGTGGCCCAAGGATTAAATAACCGCCTTATTGGACCGCGACCGCGCCCCCTCTTGGTCCAGCAACACGCCGCGACCGCGCTAATGTGCCGCGGGCGCGCCACTTGGCCAGAGTTTTTGTTATTTTTCCTCAATTTTGGCCGCGGCTGCGCTAGTGTACCGCGGTTGCGGTACTCTGTTCTTGTCTCCTTGCGTTTTTTCCATACTTTTGACATCCGGACTTTGTTTCTTCGTTGTACATCCGGCCGAGTATAAATACTTAGCCTTAAATCACCTATTTAGCTTAAAACGAAACCACAAACGTCAAATAATCTAAAGACATCAAAACAAGCTAAATACAATCCATTATACATGCAAACATCACAAATCATCACTTTAACATACTTAAAGTGCATAAATAAACGCGTGTATCAAAATCCCCCAAACTTAACCCTTTGTTCGTCCCGAACAAATCTAAAGCAAATAAACAAGCAAGACACGGGTTTTAAGGCACTTTAAGTGGCAATCACGAGTTTCAGAAGAGTTTTCCAAAAGCACAACAACATGACGTGAATGAGCATATTTGACTGAGTAAATTCAACTACTTTCGATACTTATGTTTTTCAACAAATGATCCTCACCGGAATTGTGTATCACTCTTCTCTCAAGTATTTAAAGTATGCAAAGTATTCCACTCACACTGACTTATATGCAACGACCACCATTTGCTTGCCAATTATTTAAGTCGGATTTAGTGCTCAGCATGTGTGGCAAATAATCAAAAAGGTCTTTAATTCGGTTGTAATGTAGGCTTAGGTAGGGTAAGATAAATTTTGGGTGAAAGTGACTAACAAGTGGACTAACCGAGTTATTCCTACTCAATCACCTCTCAAAATAATCACTCACACCTCACTCTCCAAATTTCAGTAAATCACTTCAAGGAATGACTTCTTCTCCCCATGAAAGTTCTTTTACAACCAAGTGCTTTTCTTTTCTTTTCTTTTTTACTTGGGTACCACATTTTCTGGGACTACCCGAATTTATTCTCTCTTTTTTTTCTTTCTTTGTTCTCTTTTTTTTTTTTTCACTAAGCACTTTTCTTACTCCCCTCCTTATCCCATGCTGCATGTATACTCGACTCATTTCTTTGTTACTGTTGCATTGTATAAATCAAAGAGTCTAAAAGTTTAGCACATAGGAGGGTAAACCTTCTTGATTCATCTATCACCAATTCCCTTTCCATCTTTTATTGTAACCCCTTTTTGGGTCCATAGTAACCCCGAATAACATCCCCAACTACCTCTCCTTCCGCCTCCCTCTTAACTAGATTAGTCCAATACGGTCAAAGGCTAATTTGAAAGATATTCGACTTGTAATATTCGGCTAACAAATGACAGGCTCACGGCTCAAACGGGCTAACTACGAGAAATTTCTTTTTCAAAATTTCGGTCAAAAAGGTAATTATTTTGAGGCTCTGAAATAGGCTAAAATCAAGAAATGCCTAAGATCATTTTCTAAGCCACAACACACATTGACTTATTCACGACAGACATGCAAGGCAAGTTCTAGGGTCTGTTTGCACATAACCAATGAAAATTACACCGAAAGAATTTATACAAATTACTCCAAGAATGGAGATACAAAATAAGCTCAAATTCCTCACAAGGCAATTATTGATCAATGTTTCAATTCACAACTCAATTTCATCTCCATTACCCGTCATGCTCTATCATGTGCTATTGTAAACAAGTTTTAACAAAAAATCATCATTAACTCATTGTCAACTTGTTATCACCTTAATGTGTACATCTTTTTTCCTTAACAACACAATTCAGTTTTCCTTTCCTTTTCTAGACTCGATCTAGACTCAACAAAAATAAAAACAATAAAACATAAGACTCCATAAAAAAAAAAAAAAAAAAAAAGAGGTAACTACGGCTCACAGGCCCAACACACTATCAATAGCACATATGCCCAATCCTCAGCTAATGGCTCACAGGCCCAACAACAATGCATAATAAAATAAAGGGATAATTACAAAATGGTCGCCGAACTATTAGCACTTTTTCACTTCGGCATATAAACTATTAACAGTGACTAAACCGCCGCCAACCTATTTGAATATTACTACTCGAAAGCTGCCGGCCAGAATACCGCCCAAATTCATTGCACACCCGGTTTCAGAAAACCACCTTTTGGGATAGAATTTGGGCGGTATTCTGGCCGGCAGCTTTCGAGTAGTAATATTCAAATAGGTTGGCGGCGGTTTAGTCACTATTAATAGTTTATATGGCGAAGTGAAAAAGTGCTAATAGTTCGGCGACCATTTTGTAATTATCCCTAAAATAAAATTAAAAACGGACAGCAAACTAGAAACGCTGCCAAGTCGCCCCACTTCACACCCCCCTCCCCCAAACTTGGTTGAAAACCAAAGTTTGAGGGCAGAAAGAGTGGTGCGGCTTGGTACGTACTTACAGTGCTCTACTGCGAAAAATTTAAGAATGAAAGAAATAAATAACCGTAAATATCGGGTTGCCTCCCGACAAGCGCTGTTGTTTAACGTCGTTGGCTCGACCGGTTTACGTCCCCTTTTAGCGTTTTGCCCATGGTGGTTTCCAGGTTGGTCCCGACCAATTTAGGCACTTTACTCCATTACGCCTTTCATCTTCCTTTTTAAGATGCCGCACCAATGTGGACCAATTTAGCTTATTCCTGCACCTCATCTCAAAATCCTTTTCAACAACAGGGTTAGTAGCATTAGGTAAGAAAACAGAATTGGCATCTTCAGGACGTCCGATAGCATCATAAATATTAAACTTAACAATATGGCCATCAAATTCCATAGTTAGAGTCCCCTTACTGACATCAATCTTTGTTTGGGCGGTGTTCAAGAACGGCCGCCCTAACAAAATTGGAGAAGATGTAGAAGAATCTCCTTGCATGTCTAGAACATAAAAGTCAGCGGGAAATACCAGTTCACCTACTTCAACTAAAACATCTTCAATTAGACCATCAGGGTATGTGTTACTACGGTCTGCTAACTGAATTATTATCTTAATTTCTTTCAGTGGTCCTAGGTTTAATGCATGAAATATTGTTCTTGGCATTACATTAATGGAAGCTCCTAGGTCTAACATGGCATACTCAATTTGTGTATTTTCTATTTTACATGAAATAACAAACGTACCTGGATCCTTACCTTTAGGTGGAATCTTCTTTTGGAAGATTGCTAAGACGTTTTCTCCCATCAGGACCTTTTCATCCCCCTTAAGTTTACGCTTATTGGTACATAGCTCTTTTAAAAACTTAGCATATCTGGGGATTTGCTTGATAGCATCAATCAAAGGAATGTTGATGCCAACCTTGCGAAACACTTCCAAAATCTCCTTCTCTTTGTCGGGTCGTGCAGTTCTGATCATACGACTGGGAAAAGGGAGTGGTTGAAATGGACTCGATGCAGAAATACTAATTTTTGGCTGAACAGGGGCCGCGGCCGCGCTGGTATGCCGCGGTCGCGCAACTTCTACAGAGATTTCATCTTCAGGTTCGTCGAGCTGGGCGCGACCGCGCAAGTCCGCCGCGGTCGCGGCTCGATCTTCTACAGCTTCGTCCGGAATTTTGTTTATACCATCTTCCAATGTTTGCTCGGGCTTCTTAAGCTCTCCACGCTGATTACCACTCCTCAATGTGATGGCACTGACATTTCTTGGGTTTATTTCGGGTTGTGATGGCAGTTCTCCACTCTGCATGTTCTCTAGTCGACTTATAGCAGTTGCCATCTGGCTCATCTGTGTCTCGAGATTCTTGATGCTCGATGTTGCATCCTTTTGAAATTGCACAGTATTTGTTGCTAAAGTCTTCACAATATCAGCCAAGGATGAGTCAAGTGCTTGTTCGGCTGGCTGCTTCGTGTAATATATACCTCTAGGTGGTGGAGGTCTGTTTTGCCCACTTGACTGGCCTTGCTGATTACCATAGCTGAAATTTGGATGATCCCTCCATCCTGGGTTGTAGGACTGAGAGTAGGGGCCATACTTCCGGCCTTGGAAGTTTCCAGTTCCGACAGCATTGGCATGTGCTTCGAGCTCATTTCCCAGAACTTCGCAATTATCAGTTGTGTGATCCGTGGTATCACATATTCGGCAAGGTCGGGTATTTGAACTTCCCCCCATAACAGCTTTCTGAACCATTTTAGTAAGCTGATCAATCTTCGCATCCATTTCAGAATCGTTTGCCTCTCTCACTATCCGCGTAGAGGCATCCCTTGTCCCGAATTGTTGAGTCTTAGCAGCCATTTTCGAAATGAGTGCTCTAGCAGCTGTCGGGGTCTTGTCATATAGGTCTCCCCCACTGGCAGAGTCTAACATGTTCCTATTCGACTGCGTCAGCCCTTCATAAAAGTATTGGATGAGTAGCTGTTCTGTGATCTGATGTTGGGGACATCTGGCCACCAGTTTTTCAAAGCGTTCCCAATACTCATACAAGGTTTCTCCGGGGAGTTGTATCGCTCCACTGATTTCTTTCCGGATGTTCGTGGCCTTAGATGTCGGAAAGTACTTCTCCAAGAACTGGGCCTCCATTTCCTCCCAAGTTTTTATAGATCCTGAGGGCAGGTAATAGAGCCAATCCTTGGCCATATCCTTCAGAGAAAAAGGAAATGCACGCAGCTTTATCTATTCTTCTGTGACTTTAGTAGGATTCATGCTCGAACAGACAATGTGGAACTCCTTCAGATGTTTGTGCGTGTCTTCTCCTGCTAACCCATGGAAGGAGGGCAATAGCTGAATTAACCTTGATCGGAGTTCGAAAGTGGTATCCTCCCCTAGATCAGGGAAGGTGATGCATGGAGGCTGGTGAGTAGTGCCAGTAGTGGCCAATTCCTTCATAGTCCTTTCGACTGCCATTGATTCTAGCTCAGGTTCAGACTCGGAAGAATTCTCAGTGGAAAAAGGCAAAGCTTCGAATTCCTCTCGATTTTCTCTTGCTTGTCTTCTCAGAATACGATCTCTACGAGTTATTTCTGGATCGAAAAGCGATTGTGAACGAGTGATCATTCACTGTTAAAACAAAAAGAAGATCAGGTGAGTTCAAGTTTATCGCAAGTTTTTATGCAAAAGTAAAAAGTACTAGACTCAATATGAAACTAATAAAACTAGACACTTAAAATCTTGCACCGCTCCCCGGCAACGGCGCCAAAATTTGACCGCACTGTCGCGATGCGGTAAAATTAGTTAAACCTAGCTACCCTTCTAGCTTGTAGAAGTGATAAGTAGGGTCGATCCCACAGAGAGCATGAAGACTTATAGTGTTTTAAATAAATCCTAATACTAACAATATATGTATATAAAAGTAATGGAGGGTTTGTAATTTAATTTTTATTAACAAATTAACCAAAACATAATTTAAGCAAATAATTATGAACTGTTCTACTTATGAAATGACGAATCCCAGCCCCTAATCTTATCTCCCCCTAGTTATTACTACCCTGTGATAGATGCAATTATTAACCAATTTCAACCTTAAAACTCCTACCCCGAGATTAGCAACAAGCTCTGCTAACCTCGTTATCCCTTATGATTAACTAACCAAAACAAGCTCTTTGGTTAGTGTATCCAGTTGAGTGATCTCAGAACAAGCTCTCTGGATCCCATTAACCAGACGCCTAGAGTACTAGGATAACGGAATAGATACGGTGTGGACCTTGTAAGCTCGGACCCATTCAGACCGAGCTATATACTACCCTAGCGATATCACTCGCTATTCGCTACTAAGTGACTATAGGTTTGTAACAATTACGGATTACGATTATAACCTAGCGTTACTTATGCAATTATAATCCTAGGTGATCAATCTAGCACATAAACACATAAGCATTGAAGGATAAACAAATAGCAAAACAACGTTTTAAGGAATCAATCCATTAAAAATCACTGTAAATATCACAAGATAATAAAACTAGGGTTCGACTCGACTAAAGACTGAAATAACCTACTAGCCGCTCATGGCGGTGACAAAAGACAAATTAAATTCAAAGTACATAATTAAAAATAACTAAGGACTGGAAAACCCGGATACTGTCGATCTTGATTGCTCGTCCCCTTCGGAATCTCCCAATCTTGCTCTCTCGTAATGTCCAAGTCCCTAATTTCCGAGCATAAGGGTCCCCTTTTATAGAAGAAGTCAAATTGGGTTGATTTTGGGCTCTAAATCGGAAGTCTTGTGGCCCAAGGATTAAATAACCGCCTTATTGGGTCGCGACCACGCAGACGGGCCGCGACCGCGCCCGCTCTTGGTCCAGCAACACGCCGCGGCCGCGCTAATGTGTCGCGGGCGCGCCACTTGGCCAGAGATTTTGTTATTTTTCCTCAATTTTGGCTGCGGCCGCGCTAATGTGCCGCGGTCGCGGTACTCTGTTCTTGTCTCCTTGCGTTTTTTTCCATACTTTTGACATCCGGACTTCGTTCCTTCGTTGTACATCCGGCCGAGTATAAATACTTAGCCTTAAATCACCTATTTAGCTCAAAACGAAACCACAAACGTCAAATAATCCAAAGACATCAAAACAAGCTAAATACAATCCATTATACATGCAAACATCACAAATCATCACTTTAACAGACTTAAAGTGCATAAATAAACGCGTGTACCACTCTCCTTACCTATTCAATAATCAAGAATGAGCTCTGATTATTTCTCTTGCCAATAAACAATTCTAGATACGATCTTATAATTTAATTCATCAACAACATTAAGACATAGAGAGACCACCTATTCTAGCCAACAAACACACATGTAGGTTCATTTAGACTAGATCGTATATCTCCATAACATAGATTGAAAACCATCTTTGTAATCAACTATGTTATTTACAACAAACATTAGAACAGTTAAACAATTACGGATTTAACGTTCTAATTGGCAATATATTATTTTCTCAATAGAACAATATGCCACATCATTCAATCCATCAAAATAATAGTTGCATCAAACACAGACGATATATGAATATTGAAGAAATTAAAGAACAACTGAACATGTAGAACAAATTAGATCTTACAAATATGGAAGAACCAAATCTTTAATTATCCTTCGATTGGAGAATGGAATTAGCCTTCCATGGAGACTTTTTACAGAAGTGCTTTTTGGGGGAAAAGAAAATAGAAGGAAGATAGAATGTTACATACTGTCTTAACTGTCTGTTAATTCCCAATTATTTATATATCTATCCCCTTTTGATCTTATCTAAAAATATCTAATAAAAGTCACAACATATTCCAACTGATTTGGAATCTTCAGGAGAGAGAAAGAGAGGCGCCTTTTTTTTTTTTTTTTTTTAAATCCCGTAGGTATGTGTTTTTCAGGTAAGGCATGTCCATGCCTTATCTTCAAAATGCAATTTGACATCTGTTGGTTAAGGCGTGCCCACACCTTATACAAAAATATCTCCTTGAAATGCCGACTCCACGGAAAATATCTTGCATTTTTCAAAATCAACTAAATCAACATCCATTTTGCTCAAATCATTCATTTATCCTACAAATACAATTTATAATCAAAATACAAGAGTTAATCATACTTTTACATAAAGAATATGAGGAAATATGATATATAAAATATGAAATATGCATCTTATCAAATTCCCCCACACTTAAACAATACTTGTCCTCAAGTATATGGCTCAAGTCTTTTCAATGACATCATCTTATGGTTAATTCCTCTTCCGTTGATCAAACATTTTTTTTTCTTGTGTTTTTACAGAAAACAAATTTGACGAATAATTTTCCTTCACCAACAAAAATAGTCAATCACATCAAAAAATTGAAATTGGAATGCATAAAATCTGACTCCCTCACAATGGATTCACTCTTTACACTCAAAAGTGTTTAGATTGCAAAAATATAATAATCAACTCTCATGTCAATGCATAGAAGACTTTCACCATAGGCTTGCAAATATATCATATCTCGATTACCAATGACGGAAATTGAATGCAAGAATCTTGGGTAGTGATGTAATTGAAAACATGTGAAGGCTTAGGTTGGTAAGATAAAGAGGATGTTTTGGTTAATAGGGTCAAATTAATCATATTTTCTTGCCATACATAGCATAACTAGGGGATAATACAAGACTGCTTCGGATTACGTTACATGTATTTATGTACAAGCACTTGCTTTCTCATCTTTCCTTTTCAATTTTTTTTCTTTCTTTTTCGTTTCCTTCTTTTTTCTTTCTTTTGTTTTTCACTGTTCATTTGTTTTGTTTTGTTTTATTTTGTTTTGATTTTTAAAGAATACAACTTGAAAAATTCACAATTCTCACAATTTAGCAGTCCTCTAAAAAGGAAATAAATAACTATGTATGAACAAGTCCATATGATCCTTCAACTCAGGGTTCAAAATGAGAAAAAATCAACAAAAAGGTAATCAAGGCTCGTAATATATTTAATTAGCAAAGAAAAGGATAAAGCTCAAAATGGGTTCACTAGGGGTAAATGAACAAAGGTATACAAGAAACAAAAGGCAACGAAGACAAGAAACTGGTTTAAACCTAAATACCGTTATTTTTATTCAATACATCCAACTCATCAAATGGTATAATCAAAACATGCATAACAATGCAAGTTCTAGAAAAATCGAAAATGCATGACAACCACACAACGAGGAAATTGAGCATATTATATAGAGAATGCTCATGAGCTCAAATCTCACAAAATAGGGGTGTTCTCGACAACAATCAACCACAATGCGGCTAGAGAGAATACTACAAAGACAATTCTTTTTTTTTTTTCTTTTTTTTTTTGGAGCATTGGAAGAATCAGAATTCAGGACGATGAAGATCACGAACAAGAATTAAGCATCTAAAATTAGGAACTCATAAGATGAATGACAAATGGAGCAATCTAGCATGATAGAAGTAAATATTTAATCCATAAAGTATACATGCATGATACAAGTTATCTCCCCCACACCTATTCACAGCATAGTCCTCAACGTAAAGAAAATAGATGTGCAACATAAAATAAAGAATGAGAAAACATCCTTGAAAAGGTAAGCATCATAGAACGGGGCGACATCTACTATTAAGGAGGTGGGAGAAGTGGATCGGAATCCTGCCACTTTGAAATTCATATTTCAGTTGTATAAGAAAAATGACTTAGCCTTATTAACATAACAAAATTAACCACAAAATAACAGAAGCAAAGATTAAATATCACTAAAAAGCATATAAAAACTTGGGTTGCCTCCTAAGAGCGCAATTATTTAGAGTCGTTATGCTCGACTTAAACCTCCTAAGTTCAATCCAGCCATGGAGGTTTGGGCTCCAAATCAGGTGTTTGCACACAAGATGGAAGAAGCGTAGCATGAGAAACATGTAAATCAATAAAAGAAACATTGTTCTTCAAAGATGACAATGATTCTAAGTCATGAATTACTTTGTACAAATGAGAATCACACTCAAAGTTCTTCATGATTTCTTGTGATTTTTCAAAAGTTAAGCTCCTATCAGGAACCAATTTTGACTTATCATCATCACTCAAGTTAAAGATTTCTTATGTTAGGGGTTCTATAATATCCATAAAAAAATAGAAGCCACATCACTTAGATATCTCATAGGATCATCAATATTCAACTTGATAATCTCGCCATCGAACTCCATAGTGAATGTACCATCATGTACATCAATTTTAGCCTTTAATGTTTTTAGAAATGGTCCCGCTAACAAAATCAAAGAATGAGATAATTTATCGTCTTCCATATTGACCACATAGAAATCAGCAGGAAAAATCAATCCATTCACTTGTACCAACACATCCTCTAAAACACCTTGGGGATAAACATTAGACCTATCAGCAAGTTGAATTATCACACCAGTATCCTTCAGAGGTCCAACATTTAAAGATGAATAAACAGATAATGGCATGACATTAATTGAAACCTAGATCTAACATTGCCCTTTTAATAAGATCATTGCCAACTTTATAAGGAATAATGAACATACCTGGATCCTTGTATTTAGGAGACAACTTTTTCTGTAGAACAAATGAAACATTTTCACCCATACTAACATATTCATTACCATTCAATTTCCTTTTGTTGGTGCACAACTCCTTGAGAAATTTAGCATATCAAAGTACCTGTTTAATTGCATCAAGTAAAGGAATGTTTACCTCAACCTTAAAAAAAGTACCAAATATATCTTTTTCCTCTTCCTCCTTCTTGGATTGGGATAATCTAGAAGGAAAAGAAGGACTAATGGAAATAATTTCAGGAGTCTTCTTGGATTGATCAGGTTGAGTATGCGAAACCTCTATTCTTCCTCTTGATTCCTCTTTCGAGATGGCTTGGAAAGCTCATTCAACTCTTTGTCACTTCTCAAAGTAATTGCATTTTCATATTGCTTTGGATTTACAATGGTTTGAGATGGAAATTTACCTGAGATTCCAATACGCTCACAGATGATGCTAATTGATTCACTTGATCCTCAATGTTTTTTTATAATTGTCCTCGCCTCTTGTTGGAACTGTTGTGTGTTGATTGCAAGTGGCTTAACAATGTCCTCAAGAGATGCATTTGAACTCGATGATGATTGTTGTTGAGGTTGAACAAGTTGGCTTGCCCGGAAATTTGGCGTTGAGGCCTTGGACCATAACCGAAGTTCGGATGATCCCGACAACTTAGATTGTAGGTATTTGAGAAAGGACCATACTTCCTTTGTAGTAGACCTAAAAATCCTCCAACTGCATTAGCTTGCTCATGAGGTTCATCTTGAAGTGTGGGACACATGTTAGTCGGGTGTCCTGGAGCAGCACACATCCCACAAGCTTTGACTTCTTGTACATTTCGTGTAGCCATTTGCTGAACAAGAGAAGTTAGATTAGAAATTTGATTTTCAAGAGAAGAAGAGCTTACCTTATTTACTCTTCTGTAAGACGTGTCTTGTCTAAACCTGAATTATTGAGAGTTGGCAGCCATAGTGGTAATCAAATCTCTTGCCTCACGAGGAGTTTTGTTCACGATAACACCTCCACTAGCAGCATCCATCATTCTTCTCTCCATGGGGAGAAGTCCTGCATAGAAGTATTGTATAAGAAGTTGCTCAGAGATACCATGTTGAGGAAATCTTGCCGAAAATTGCTTAAACCTTTCCCAATACTCATGAAGAGTTTCAGAGTCCTTTTATTTAATTTCACATATTTATCTTCTAATACTTGCAGCTCTTGAAGCAGGGAAAAATTTGTTAAGGAACCATCCTCGTCCAAGTTGTTATAGAACCAAAGAGGCAAGTAAAGCAACCAATCTTTGCTCTGTTTGCTAGAGAGAATGGGAAAGCTCGTAATTTGATTTGATCTTCAGTAACTCCTTGTGGCTTCATGCTTGAACATACCATATGAAATTCCTTCAAATGTTTGTGAGGATCCTCATTCTCCAGACAATAGAATCTAGGAAGAAAATTAATCAACCTTGACTTCAGTTCAAAATCACCTTCCATAGCCGGAAATTGAATGCAAAGAAGCTGCTGATTTATATTCGGTGGTGCATTAAATTCTCTCAATGTTCTTTCTTCATTAGCCATTTCTGGCTCCTTTCCAAAATCACTCGAAGAATCGAGTGAGAATGCCAAACTCAGTGCAGACTAAGTAGATGACACAACTTTCTTCCTTAATTTAGTATTCTTCCTCAATTGTTTAACGGTCTTCTCAATTTCAGGATCGAATTGAAGTTCACTTGTACGAGAAGAACTTGGCATCAAAAGAAACACAACGATATAAACTAGAACTAAATATGAAAATAAAGAAAATAAACAATAATCTACTGACACCAATCCCCGGCAATGGTGCTAGAAATTTGTTGGGTGTCGAAACCAACAAATACAAATACTTGTTCTATATTAAAAGTTTGCGATAGTGGTGAACAAGGTCAAATCCTCAGGGGTTGATGAAGATGTATTCTTTTGCAAGACATATGATAATAAATTAAATAAAGATAGGGGGTTTTGATGATTGATAACAAACAAATTTATACTAACTAATTGTGAAAAAGATAATTAAATTTTGACAAAGATCAATTAAAGACCAATTTCAGAAATGGTTCAAGTATTCCATCCTAGATGCAATGATAAGTTCTTCACATTCAACTCTAAATTGGTTATGGCTATTGGTATGACCTAATAACCTATCTCTCCTTGCCTATTCGATAATCAGGATACGATCTCTAATTATTTCTTTTACTAATAAAAAATTCTAGATACGATCTTAGAATGTAATTCATCAACAACATTAAGACATAGAGAGACCACCAATTCTAGCCAACAAACACACATGTAGGTTCATTTAGACTAGATCGTATATCTCCATAACATAGATTGAAAACCATCTTTGTAATCAACTATGTTATTTACCACAAACATTAGAACAATTAAACAATTACGGATTTAATGTTCTAATTGGTAATATATTATTTTGACAATAGAACAATAGGTCACATTATTTAATCAATCAAAATAATAATTGCATAAAAAATAGAAGATATACGAATAGTGAAGAAATTAAAGAACATGTAAACCAAATTCGATCTCATAAATATAGAAGAACCAAATCTTTAATTGTCCTTCGATCGAAGAATGGAAGTTAGCTTTATATGGAGACTTTTTACAAAAGTTCTTTTTGAGAGAAAGAGAACAGAAGGAAGATAGAATGATACATATTGTCTTAACTGTCTGTTAATTCCCAATCATTTATATATCTATCCCCTTTTGACCTTATCAAAAAATATCTAATAAAAGTCATAACATATTCCAACTGATTTGGAATCTTCGGGAGAGAGAAAGAGAGGCGCCTCTTTTTAAAAATCCCGTAGGTATGTACTTTTCAGGTAAGGCGTGCCCTTGCCTTATGTCCAAAATGCAATTTGACATCTACTGGTTAAGGCGTGCCCATACCTTATACAAAAAACATCTCCTGGAAATGCCGACTCCATGGAAAATTCTTGCATTCTTTAAATTAATTCAACTAAATCAACATCCATGTTGCCCAAATCATCCATTTATCCTACAAATACAATTTTTAATCAAAATACAAGAGTTAAGCATACTTTTACATAAAGAATATGAAGAAATATGATATATAAAATATGAAATATGCATCTTATCAAGTATAAATTGATTTAATTTTGGAGTTGAGTTCTGACTAAAAGTAATAGAAAAAATGTGGTTAGTCTATTTCTTTCAAAACTTAACTAAATGGTAAAGAGAACCACTGAAACAAGATTTTGATTTTGGAAAAAAATGAGCGAAAATTTACATGATGATATTGAATTTTTTTTAGATAATATTGAATGAAATGAAAATTTGAGAGGTTTAATTGAATTCAAAAAAATAATTGAGAAATTTGAAATTTAAATTGAAAAGCTACATGATGAAGTTTCACGGTAGTGTTTGTTTTTTTTTTAAAAAATATAATAAAACTTTAGAACAATTATTTTGAATAATATTGACATTATGTGGTTTGAAAATCATAGTCTTGAGCCTATAAATATTATTTTAAAAGTCACCTCAAAAATATACTTCACTGGCATTTGAAACTTAAACTAGGAAATAAATGTATTATAAAAAGTTTGGAGTAAAATTTGATGAAATAAGGAATACGAGGATCTATGTTGGAATTCTAGTGGAAGAACCAAACTTTCAATTTTTCTCTTTTTAGAGATTTTGGAGCTTGAAGTACAATAAAAGTAGATGGTTCAAGCCCAAATTTGACTAATTTGTTCTAAAACTTCGATCCAAAACCGAGCTTATTTATGAAAATAGGTATTTAACAAACTTGTGTGAGACTTAAAATTTTCATAAGAGGTTTTAAGGAATAGTTTTTTTAACGTGATGCAAAAGGTAATCCAAAGAAATTTTAAACTTTTGAGTTTGACTTGAAAGAACTTTTTAGCATTAACGTGAAACGAATAATGCATTGGTAAATTATTAATAAAGGGTCTCAAATTGAGCTAAATTTAATTTTGACATAAAAATATCAAACTTACATCTACTTTAGGCCCTTTAGATAATAGGGGAACTCTGGAATGAAATAAGGAATGTAGGTGACAGAAAAATAAGGTATGTGATTTTTTTACTAAATTAAAAATTGAAAAACTTGGCCATAATTAAACTGTCAAGACATGAGACAAAATTGAGATGGTAATAAGTATCTCGGACTATTCAGAAGTTTCAGATTGAAAAATATAAACTTTAAAAGATTTGAGATGTGCATTAATAATTTGAACTTACACATGGAAGTACCATTGGAAACATAGGGACCAACTAGTCTCTTCTTTTTTTCAAGAGAAAATAATAAGGAATAACTTTTTTTGACTAATTTGATACAAGTTAAAATGAAGAATTGAAGTGTATAGACTTTGGTATCATAAATGAACTCACCAAACATGAGACTAAATTCGGATTGTAAAAAGTATCGAAGTTTTTCATATATACATATATGTGTGTGTGCGCATATATATATATATATATATATATATATATATATATATATATATATATAATTACAATAAAACTTTGAGACTTTATTGGGAGGCTTTAAAATTTGTGTCTATTTTTTAGATAAAATTAAAGACATAGAAAACGAGTATCCATTTATTTTTTATTTTTTTGAGCGAGAAAATAATAAGGTGTTTAGAACTTTTGGGCCAAATTTCATAGAATTTAAAAGGAATAATTTGAAGCATATATAGTTTGGGGGTGGTAAATGGATATACAAAATTCATACCGTAAAAAGTATTTGGACTTCTAGAATAAGTGTTCTTTTCGAGAATAAATGAAACTTTTGATGATGTATTAGGATAACTTGAAACGCTTGGTCTATATTGAAAGCAAATTAGAAACATAGGAATATGTCACCAAATTTTTTGTAAAATATATAATGGAAATAGATAGGAATTATCAAGTTAGTAGATTTTTTTTAAAGACTTGATAAGAACTACATAAAAAAAGGTCAAAGTTTAAATTGCATAAATATAAGGATTTTTTAAAAATAAAATGTAGTTAAAAATTGAAAAACTAGAAAGGTTTGCTCATAACTAAAAATTTGGAGTAACAAGAGGTGAGAATAATAAAAATCCATTCTTGTTTTTTGGAGTTGACGAACACAAACTTTACATTTAAAATATAATCGGCCCAAATGATAGAACACAACATTTATGGTCTTGAATAAAGTGGGAAGGGCATCTATTAAGACTAAGTAAAAATAATTAGCTTGAAGATTGAAAACTAATTGGATTTTTTATTTTTTTTTTAAAACACATAGAACAATTTTGAAGTTAAAGTGTGATTACAAAAGTGAGAGATTATTGACGCTAGCTGAACTAAAAATGAGTAGTTTGAAATCAATATAAGGAAAGCCATATGGAGTTTACAAATTCAAAACTAGCCTCTATTTTTAAATGAAAACAAACTTTAATGTAATATTAAAAGTTGAATTAAAAAAAATGTAAATATTCATAGTATTTATTGAAATTTTCAAATTTAAATTTAGAAAGGAACATAACATCAATAGTTCAGAGTGAAATTGACAAAATGTGGAACATCAGAGTCTATGCTGAATTGTCTATATTGTTCCGACATAGTATCGTATTTCCAATACCGGAAATTCATATCTTATGAATCATATTATGCGTAGAAAAAAATGAAAATGAATGGTGTGTATACTTGCAGAAGTGTCTTTGCATGTCATCACACTTGAAATCATATTTGTCGTGACTGAAAATAATAGGCAATATACATCTTAAAGTCCTTAAAGTCCTTAAAGTATTGATGTTTGTTTTAAATAGTCCTTAAAGTATCATTTTGTTTTAATTGGTCCTTAAAGTTCTAATTTTTTTATTCAATTAGTCCCCTGAAGTATTTTTTATTTTAATTAGTCCCTTATGTTTTGGAATTATATCAATTGATTCTTAAACTATTACAAAAATCTATTTAAGGCCCCTAGAAGAAAAAAATACATAAAATATGTGAAATCACCGATTTAATTCAAAATGATATTAATTGTAACATATCTTTTATTATATAAATTTTTTGTAATTTATCATTATGATGCTTTCCCCCTCAAACGAAGGTGATTTATACAAAAATATCGATTTGAATAAAACTCCGAGATTATATTTTTTCAAGAATTTCATCCAAACTTTGAGAAAATACTATGTGCTACTTTATTTTAGTTAGAAACGTGCTAATTTTATATAGATATTTTGAACTCTAATTATCTTGAATTTAAAATAAAATTGAACATTATCAACGAAATAACTTTAATTTTTTTAAATATTGTAAAGACCTTCAAACATAAAAATTCAAAGTCCTTTCGTTAATAATATTTAGTTTTACATTAAATTCAAGATAGATAGAGTTCAAAATATCTCAACTAAATTATCACTAAAATTAAAGTACCACAAAGTATTTCTCAAAGCTTGGATAAAATTATTGAGAAATTATAATCTCGAACTTTTGTTCAAATCCTATTATAGTATAATTCACCCCGTTTGATGGTGAAAGTATCATAATAAAAATACACAATATTTATTTAATAAAAGATATATTATAATATTATTTTGAATTAAATCGGCGATTTCACATATTTTATGTATCTTTTTTTTTTTCTTTTAGGGGGCCTTAAGCTAGAATTTCGTAATAGTTTAAGGATCAATTGAAATAATTGCAAAACATAAGGGACCAATTGAAATAAAAAATACTTCAGGGACTAATTGATTTAAAAATTTATAACTTCAAGGACCAATTAAAACAAAATGATACTTTAAGGACCATTTAAAACAAACATTAATACTTTAAGGACCTTAAGATGTATAATGCCAAAATAATATATGCCATGCATATGAATTTGAAATCACATTCCATAGACCGTACCTTGGAGCTGATTGGTAAAGCGAAGATGGATAGTGAGGCCTTTAATATGATTTTTAACTAAATACACATTTTTTAATACGCAATACTCAAGAAAAAGTAATTTCTTAACTCGAAATAAATAATCTAGACTAGGTAAATTTTAAATAAGTACCCAGAAACGTAATGCTCTGATACAAACAATAACAATCCCATATTTCAAAATAATTTTACAACTTTTTTTTTTTTTTAAAATAAACAAAGAATAATTGGGCCCTTTAAAAATGCTAAATATAATGTAATGCTTCAAGGTTGTTATAATTTTCATAAAGAAACAATAAATGGATAAGTTAATAAAGATAAGGTAATAAAATTTTCTAGATAGGCAGAAGCAAAAGTAAATATATTAACTTAAAAATAGAACTTTGAAATTTAATGAAATTATTTCTTTCTTGAAGATATTCATTATTCAAGTTATACAAGTAGCAAATCATTTTGAGATAAATAAAATAATCATAACTTTTGGACAATTAATTTAAATCTAAAATTATAGGCCATTAGACAACTGCATAATAAAACTCTTGTGATAAGTAACAAGTAATATAAAATAAAACACTTTTTTTTTAAACAACTTCTCCCCAAAAAAAGTGACGCTCTGCGTCTTATTTTTCTCTCACCCCCCTCCCCCCTCATTCTCCTTCCCTGCTTCTACAGACGCGTTAATGGCGTTTTTTTTCTCTCTCTTTTTTTTCCTTTCCTTCTCCATCTCTCTTTTGTAACACAAAATATATACATATCTATTCCCCCCCCCCCCCTTTTTTTTTCTTTTTTTTAAGACCCATCAACAATAGAAAACCCAAAAAATACAAAAGATATAAATCAAGGTCAAGTAGTCGATGGGCGGCACGACTACCGTACCACTCCAACCAACCCCTCATCTTCATTCGTTTTTCTTGAAAAGGAACAATGGCCGAAGTGCAATTTGTTGACGTGCTGCAAAAATTCAGAAATTGGAATGATGGAACATAAAAAAGTAAGAACAAGGCGGCGGTGATTCGTCGCAAAACCGGCATGCAGCCTTAACAGAAGAATGTTTTTTAAACAATCATTTTTTTATACCTTGAATCTGAAATTCCTATGATTTGTGTGAAATAAAAATGATGAGGATTGAATTTATAGGGTGTTGAATTTGTTATTGAGAGAATATGTTGATTTTTTTGCCAAATTAGAGCTTGAATTTGGAACAAAATATACTACTTCTTCCATTGTTGAGTTGAATGAAAAGTGGGAAGAAGAAAATACTCACTACTCCACATGATTCGATTTTTTTTTCCTTTTCATTTTTTATTTATTTAATAAGATTAATTAAAGATTGGGCTTGAGAGATAAAAGATTGGGCTAATCCCATTATATATGTGTTGGACTAATATGTATAAATTTACATGTAACTGGCTATAAAGAAAATAATTAAATCTTGGACTTATAAATATATAGTTAAATTTGATTTCACATATATTTGAATTTTATTATTTGAAATTCTGCTTAATAAATAATATTAATCATCTATATGGGCCTCTTAAAAAATAATTGGGTCTTCCAAAACTATAACTATTTTGGGTCTTTTAAACAAAAGACTTATAATTTCAATTTAATAACTTATAGATTGGGCTTAATAACTATGAGACTTAGTCCAATATAATCGGGCTTATCTAAGATGCACCAAAAAATTAAATATTTTAACATCTGAAATGCCACTTAAATTTCGGGGTGTTACACATCACTTCATCTTACATTCACTATTACGTCCTTGAACATAATTGGCTAGTGAATCTATAAACAACGATGACAATAATGGTCTCTCTTTCTCCTAATACTTGCTAGTCCTTTATCTAGATGCTTGCCTAGTCATGTCCCGCATGACCGAATCATTTCTTGGTTATTAGGTACATGCTAAAGTAACAATGCTAAGATAAAGACGAAAGATACATGAAAAAAGTTTTAAAGGCATACTATGAAGTTTTCTAAACTTCTGGATCTCACACAATGGGGAAATATGAACTTGTTTCTCATTATCCATTTTTTGTCACAAGCACATGTGTTTCATTCCGCATGTTATGATTGGTCATTCATTGAACACATTGTACATATCTTGGTATAAGTGCTTTTCAACACTTAACTTGAGTTTACTCCTTATATGTCGTCAAGTCAACATCATAACACTGGCATCGGGTTATATGATAAGTTATACTTGGATAACGAGATATTCAATTCGAAAACATCGCTATCATCTTAGCGTACTAAGTCGACACATATAGAGTCAACTAAATGATTTCTACACTAGTATCATCTCTCATGTCACCCGATCTTAGAGATGATTGTTTGTGTGAGAGCCAATCATTTCTTGACTTGTTCAACATACATGTAAATAAATTATCACTTCATAAGTGTACATGAATATATCATAATCACCTCTCACTATGTGACAATATCCTAGATAAGTCAAGTTGTGATGCACTCAGTTAGCATCTGGAGTCTCTCATAAGCTACGTTCCATCTATTGAAATTGTGTTGCAAATGCCCCTGTTGAGCTGCTTATCACTCTAAAGTTACTCAATTTCTTTAACCAAAACACCTTTGCACCGGATAGGAAAAAACTCCAAGTTTTTCTTCGATTGTGTAAATCTATACATTCTCTCAATACTTACATCTCCCCGTGATGATCTTGCCACTTTGCAAGAATGACTTGCTTAGATGCAGCTACTCCCTGATCTGCATCCCATACTGAGTATCGGCCATGCATTATTCTGAATAAATCACAGTTTCTCTACTTAGGGGGATGGTACATTTCGTTATAGACATCCCAAAAATCCTTTCAAGTGCACTCCCACATTTTTACCAAGGTTCGGTTAATGCTTAATTGCTAGACACATGGTATAGCCTATACTAAGGCACACACATCTCATAGTTATTTCCAGCTCCTAACAATACAACTACATATACTCTGGACATCATAAAATTCCCTTTAAAAGCTATTGGACACATTCAGCGGTTGTAAAGTACCGTCTTTAACCAACAAGAGTATTATTGTATGCTTGAGTGTCCATTTGGGATCATTCTAAGAGATTTGCAAGCGATACTTTCTCAATCACGAGTAGTCCTCTACATGATCCGTTTGAACCTTTACTTGTCCCATAAGTAGCCATATCTACGACCTTCAAATCCGAGTTGTAAGATAAACCTTCTAGCAATGGTCAGGATACTCGATGGTATTACTCCAGTAGCAAACTTCATTAGACTACAAGTTTTTCTCATGGTGTAACAACTCCCAAGGGTATTCGTTTATTGTGATGATATTACATAAGATTACTACTTTCGTAAAATCTCATTTACCATTAATTCGAGCATTGTATTGGCCTTTGACCATAAACCTCTTTGGTAGACCAATATGTTTATTATTCAAGTTATTTGAGAAATACAGTCTCTGGACCACCTCAAGCATGCAAATCTAATGCTACGTTGCTAACTAAGGACAAATGATGATAAATCTCGCCATTGGTAGAAAATGTATTCAAAGACAAGTCTCACACACGAAGTGTAAATTTTCAACCAATTTGAGTCTGATGGTGCAATTTATTTTTCGATCTGACACACCTAACTATGTGTTCGGATAAAATAGGTTGTTCCAGGATAGTGAAGTTTTTCTTCATGTATTTCACCAAGAATATCTGCAGAACTCAGTTTGTTCTATTTCCAATCTTCTAAGCATGTTATCTCTCTCATCCTAATTCGATTTAGAAATGCAATATATCAAATTGAAGCATATTCAAAGAATAATTCAAGCATACCATATTCATGTGTCAAATCGGACAATAACAATGCTCAATTCGGGTTCTAAAAGATCATGCACGTATTCAGCTTTCTAGGAAAAAATCCAAAAAAACCAATTTCCTTCCAAACTTTAAATGCACATATCTTATTCGTTCATATAAAACGATGTGCATAATATGTCCATGGAAATCCCTTTCAATAAGGAACCCAAACATATCAATTTCACCAAAAAAAGGAAAAAAAAAAAAAGAAAAAAAAAAGAACATTAACTGGACGAAAATGGAACTCAAATCAGATTGACAAATACAGTTTTTGCCATATTTTTTAGATTCACATGCCTAGCTTTGAAAGATCATATAAAATCCGTCTATTTATGAAATTCAGTGATTCAAGTTGTGGATGGAAGTTTTAAACATGTAGTATCTAATTATACCATTAGCATGCCAAAATTCAAAAATTAAGCAGGCAGAATGGGATCTTTAAGCCACTATATAGTTTTAACCCTAACATACATCATGTAATTACCAAAAATTAGTCAGGACTGGACCCTAATCTCTCCGTCTCTGATACCAATGTTGGAAAAAATTGTGTACCTTGAATAATTGTAGCGAAACGGGTCTCCAAATTGTATATGGGTTGAACCACGGTGTGAACATTGATGTTTCGTACTCTTAATCGGGATGGAATCACAAGCTAAAAATTCACAACTATCCACGACCCAAGAGCCATCTCCGGTGGATGAAAGACCACATTGGAGATTCTCAAATCTCACTGTTCTATATCTCTCTCTTTGTTAAGGACGGAATTTTGTATTTTGATCCTGTTTATTTTCTATACAGCTTACCCATTAGAGAGAAGAGAGGATATGGTTAATAACTGGATAAGCAAGTTGCCCATAACTTCCCAACTCTTTCCATTTATTAGTGAACTCGGCCAGCCACTTGGACGGCCTTTAATTCGGCCCATTGCCCCAGGTTATTCCAATACTTAGTATGTTAAAAATAATAAGCAATACTCTTTATTTTACAACTATTACTCTTTGTTCTTAAGTTTTTATACCGTGCTTTTATTAGATGTATATTTTTAAAAAACTAAAGAATGGAGTAATGCTTTAGGGAAAAAAATATCTTTAAAACATGAGCAACAAAAGTATTAGTTTTAAATAATGAAATACAACCGAGAATTTGGTCTTCCTACCTTGTATCAACAATTGTATTAATGATCTCTGCATAAAGTTACGACGAATCTAATTAGATTTGGTATTGATCTTATTTTAATTTCCTTTTTGGCCTCTTATTAGAGCGACAATGAAAATTGTAGACAGATAGAGCTTCCATTTTTTTATGAGCGATATCTCATTCATGATGTCCATCAGACCATCAGAGTTACACTTTCTTTCCTTCTCCTCATCTCCATCACCATTCATTTTCTGTTGAAAAGCTCAAAATAACTCCTTTCGCCGTCGAATATCTGAATTTTCTTGTTGTTTCTCCACTGTAACTTTAACATGCTTCATTGGTGATGCAGATAGCCTATCTCCAAATGGTAATTCCCTGACATCTAGCGCTACATATTCATCTCTATTCTCGATCACCTCAAATGCGCGCATAACATTACCATAGTGACCACATATATAACAGTAGGTTGCAATTATCTCATATTTAAATGGAACCTAATGTGTACCCCTCTGCTATCTTCGAACCTTTCCGAAGGGGTTTTGCCAAATTTAGCATTACCCTTTCCCGAGCACTTCATGCCACACCCTGCATTGTGGCTTCATCCAGTTCTACCGGATCCCCAAAACCTTATGCAATTACCTCCACCGTCTTCCGAGTTATGTTTTATAAGGGTAGGTCATATATTCGGACCCAAATAGGCTGCGTAGAGAGCTCTATTGAAGACGTTTTGACTCCGCTATCCAATTTCTTGATCACATATATTTTATTCTCATAGTGCCACAGTTCCAAAAGCTAAAATATCTTCCATCTCCTTCCACTCATTAAACTAAAATGAGAAGAAATTGGGTTCAATTTCATGTGCCGCCATCCCCTTACGAACCTTCTAGCTTTCTTCATTGTCTCCAACAAGCCAAATTTATATAATGGTTTTGCGTCCAAAGGCGGCCCACCAAACAAAGAGGTGTCTTCGTCGATTTGTCACCCAGTACATGAACCCTAATCGGATCCTCATCACCCTCCTCATTATCAGATCTATTTCGATGCAAAGCCATCTTCACAACCTCTTAATCTCCGTCCTGCCCGATCAACATAGCCCCGGGAATCCTGCAAACAAACTAACCGCACACACAAAATATGAGGACAAAATCCTAAAGACAAATAACAAAACAAAAAACCACGAATCAAATAGACGAAGGAGGAACAAAGATAGAACGACTACAAGTTATGACACCCAGGAGAAGTAGAATGAGGTTTCATAAAAAAAAGCGTAGCTAAACTATGACCTATCACGTCAAAATATGGAACACATCAAACCCCAAGTTGCGACAAAACCCAATGCTCTAGGGGAACAACGAGATCGACCATTAGAGAGCCTTCATTTTAATTTTTTTAATTTTTTTTTTTGAAACCCATATTATTTTTGTCTAGGTGTGTAAAAAATTGTTTGTTTATTTGTTTCTATATCTACATGTAACCAAAAAAAAAAAAACACTTTCATGCACCGTGAACTTGTGAAAGAGTGTTTATTCGTGCATAAGATATTTTATTTATTTTTCACTAGAAAAGTAATATTTCATCTAAAATATTAATATTTTTCTACAATAATAAATTGAAAAATAGAAGAGGTGAGATGCTTCAGCTCGTAGTACAAATCTTGGTAGAGATGAAGTTGATGAAAATTAATTTCTGAACAATAACCTGAAATATAAGATGTTGAACTAACTGAGCTACTATAATTCCATTTGCATTAGTTACAAGCTGTTGATTGCGTTCCTTACAAAGTTCTTATTGCTATTACAATCGAATTTAGTGACCAACCCATAAAAGTGAAGAATGGGCAATTAAAATTAAGCATGTTTAGGCAAAGGGCTTATGTTAGGAATATGACAGGAACTGAAAGTTCATTGTTCACATGTGGAGAAAGATCAGTATCTATGTCATATACTCTAATCGAATACTACAAGAGTAAACTTCGTATGAAACAAATTCTTCTTTAAATGTCATAAGCTCTCCCAAAAGCATTTATTTTCCCTTTTGTTCCTTTATACCGAATGAACTTGCACACTTTTTATTTTCATCCGTCCCAAACATACTTACACATCCTTAAAAGTGAAAGTTATAATACAATCTCCACCCTCAAAATCTACATCATCAATCTCTACCCTCCATCAACCTTTGAAAAGTCAATAAAATTCCAAAAAATAACTTTTTCTCAATATGTGTGCCGACCCCCCTGTACAAGTTCATTTGGAACATAGGAAGTATTAAGTATATCATAAACCAATACCTAAATTCAACATATTGGAATATCACAAGATTTGTAAGAGAGATTAAATGCCACTAAGGGGAAAAACAGAAAATTCATGTCCTAAAGAAAAAATTGTCATTTCAAAAGTTAACGTATTATTTTATTAGTACAAGTAGAATATATGATTTTGTTTAGAAGATTATACATTTTTCCTGACTAACCAGAAAAATGTATTTTTAGACAAGAATATTATATAGAGTTAATTATAGAATGCAGTCTGTACTTTTAACGATTTTTTACTTTGCAATTTAAAGTAATTATTTTTTTCGATCACAACCTGTATAATGTGGGATTTTACTTTTGCAACCTCCGGCATGTATAGGTCATGTGCTCAGCACATGCTAAAAAGGCCCAATAAAAATGTGACACGTGGCCATCTTAATTAAAAAAATTTATTAAATAATATAAAAAATATTAAATTCTAAATAATTTTATATAAAAGGAATATAAAAAAAATTCAGAAAATAAATATAAAATTCAGAATTTTTTCCTAAATTTTAAAAAATTCATTTAAATTTCAGAAAATTTAAAAAGTTATTTCTAAAAATTATTTTGAAAAATTTTAAATTCATTTAAAATTTAGAAAATTTTAAAAAATCAAAAAATTATTTATAAATTGAAAAAACTTCAGAAAATAAATATAAATTCAAAAATTAAAATTTTGTTTCTAAAAATTATTTAAAATTTTTAAAATTTTTTAAAAACTTCAGAAAACTAAAAAAAAAAAATGTTTTGAAAATTCTAATATTCATTTAAAATTAAATAAACTAAAAAAATAATTTTTGAAAATTATTTAAAAAAAATTAAATCTCATTTAAAGTATAGAAAATTAAAAAGTTTATTTCATAAAATTATTTTCGAAGCGAAATATATTTCTAAAAAATTTAATATTAAACTAAAAAAATATCACTGTGAGTGTTGCAACTGATTTTTCGAGAGATTGGGAAGAGGGCAGTGTCGTCGTGTGGCAGAGGGACTAGGTTTGGCAGCGGCACAACGGAGGATCTGGCGGAGAGGGAGTTGTATTTACTGGAGTTTTCTGTGGTCGAAGTCTGGTTTGCGCCAGCTAGTGTTTCATCCACAGATTGTTCACCAGTTTGTTGAATTAGTGCACTTTTATTTTCAGAAGACATTTGTTGTATTTATGCGCTTTTTGTGTGAGAAAATTGAGAAGTTTGGTTGAAAAGGGGGAAGAATCATAATGAGTTTGGAGGTAGGAGATCTTATTATTTTTTTCAGAAAATATATTTTTATTTTATAATTATATTTTCTGGAAATATATTTCGCTTCGAAAATAATTTTATGAAATTAACTTTTTTTATGAATTTTTAATGAAATCTAGAATTTTTTTAAATAATTTTAAAAAATATATTTTAGTGTTTTGAATTTTAAATGAATTTTAGAATTTTCAAAATAAGTTTTTAATTTTCTGAAATTTTTAAATAATTTTTAGAATAGAATTTTAATTTTCTGAATTTATATTTATTTTTTGAATTTTTAAAATAATTTTTGCATTTTTTTTAATTTTTTAATTTTTAAATGAACTTTAAAATTTTTCAAAATAATTTTAGAAATAATTTTTTTTTTAATTTTCTGAATTTTATATTTATTTTCTGAATTTTTTAACATTTCTTATATTTTATAAAATTATTTAGAATTTAATTTTTTTTATATTATTTTATAATTTTTTTTAATTTTTTTAATTAAGATGGTCGCGTGTCACATTCTTATTGGGCCTTCTTGGCATGTGCTAAGCACATTGGCCATACATGCCGGAATATATAGCCGGAGGTTGCAAAAATAAAATCCCGCATTATACAGGCTGTGATCGGAAAAAAATAATTACTTTAAATTGCAAAGTGAAAAATCGTCGAAAGTACATGGTGCATTATGTAATTAACCCTATTATATATATATATATATATACATATATATATATATATATATATATATATATATATATATTTATCATGTAGGATGGTGTGATATGTCAAAAGTAGAAAGATGTGCTTTCATACAATATATTTCCTCCGTCCCACATAAATTTGTACATTTTTTTTTCGGTACGTGCCACACCAATTCGTACACTTTTGAAAAGGAAATTTCTCTTACAATCTCCACCCTCAATCTCCACATTTTGAAAAGTCAATCAAAAAGTAAAAAACAATCTCCACCCTTAATGTTAAAAAACTTCTTACTAGCTATTTTCAAAATTTTATACTTGTATTGTTTTCTCTGCCACAAGATGAGATAGTTTCATCAAAATCCTCCTCATAAAATGTTTCATTGGTTTTTTTGCATGTTAATAATAATCCATAAATTGATTAATGAGGCATCTGAACAGATTTTTCTAATATTTAAGTTGAATCCACTTAAATGCCAATGAGTAACACTTAGGTGCATATGGTGTACAATAAGGATTATTGTACACCATATTAATTTTTACCTTGCTAGGTTAATTTAGGCCCACTAGGTTAATTAGTAAATTATCTCACCTCTCTTACCTCTCTCCCCGTCTCTCCCCTCTCTCACCTTTCTCTCCGTTGGTCAACTTTCTCTCTGTCTCTCACCTCAGAAACGCGTTCGCAGCTGCATTCTTCTCCAGTTCTCTGTCTTCTTCGTCGACTTGAACGTCGCAATTGCATTCTTCTTCAGTTTCGCATCTTCCGCGTCTACATCGTCGAGCTGCGGGCTTTCTTTTCCAGTTGAATTCTGTGAAAATTAGGGAAGTCAACTTCGAAATCAAGAATCAATGTATTAGTGTATGTTTATTCTATATAACAATACAAGAAAATGACACAAGAAAATCACAGAGGCATATAAATTAGGATTATAGTATGATATGTGATCTCTGATAATATATGTTGAATTTCAGCTTATAGTATGAATTATCTTCACTTATAGTATGTATATTTCTAGAGTTCAACTAATGTTTCATTTAGTTTTGACAGAACAAACAAATGAACTAATGGATATTGAAGTGTATTATGAGAAAGCAGTTGAAGAAAATAAAAAAGGTATATGAACAGTATACTAGTTGTCTTCTTACAATATATTTATTCTGTTCTTGCAGTATACTAATTATGTGTTTGGAGTAAACTTATTGTATTCTTATAGTGTAGTTTTTTGTGTTTAGAGTAGACTTATTGTGTTACAGTAGACTTATTATGTTTGCAGTATAATTATTTTGTCTTTAGAGTATAATTATAGTGTTCTTTCAGTATAATTATTGTGTTTTCAGTATACAAAATACATTAAGCATGATTAATTGAAAATGTTTTCAGTTTCAGATCTAATCCTAATTGAAAATGATCATGGAAATGAAAGATCAAATTCAGAAGATGATTCATTGAATAACAACAATGAAGGTAAAAAACATACAATACACTTTATAGTCAATATCAGTAAATTCTGAGTTGCCTAACTGTATACCTTGTCTGCTGTCTTTTTTTTTTTTTTTTTTGATAGATCTTCTCAATGAAACAATTGATGTATCTGCTTCGCTGCTTGGGTTTAAAAGAAGCACACTTTGTGAGATGCATAGTTTGTACTGCAAGCATGCTCGTTCCATATGTTTAAGTGTTAGAAAGTCAACAATAGATTCTCAGAATTCAGAAACAGTTGATCCACCGAGACATTTAATACCATACAAGATCCAATCCAATCAACTACCAAGGGAAGGAAGGCACGAAGGGCGAAAACTCCACTTGAAAAACGAAGAAAAAAGAAAGCAAGAGAACCAGTTCAAATCAATAACAATGAATTTGGTTCAAAAACACCAAATGTTCGTATTATATAGTTACATGCAGTCAATCTTTAACAATGCTATTCAGTTTTGAAAAACATTCTTCAGTATTATATATTTTTTATTCAACTTACAGTACATTTAATTGTCACATATAGTATGTGTTTTGTTGACGGATAGTATACGTTTCTCATAATTCTTTTATCTTCCGCACTTCTTCAATTCAGTTAAAAAAAACATTCATATATAGTATGTTTTTTGTACAACTTACAGTATATTTAATTTCCGCACATAGTATGTGTTATGTTGGGCGATAGTATGTGTTACTGATGTCGTGCATGGACCGTGCAACCTTGCACGGTCATGACCGTGCACAACCCCAAATTTGGCCTACTTACTGATGTCGTGTACTGAAATAAGTCTACTTTATAGTATATGTAATGTTGACTTGTAGTATATTTCATGTTCACTTATAGTATGTCCTATATGCCTCATAGTATACGCACTCATTCCTTTCCTTGGGTTATAGTCTAAATAATCCTTGCCTATAGTGTGCATTATATAACCTGGCAGTATATATTTTGAATACCATAACAAAAAGAAAAAAATAATATGTAACATAATTATATATATTTCAGTTTTGTACCCTAATCATGAAAATAACAAATCAAATTCAATATTTCCAACACTGATAAAAAAAACACAAAAAAAAAAAAAAAAAACGAACAATGTTTTTTACATTAACCCAAAATTCTTTCACTTTGAAGTCCTCTTCGGTTGAATTCGACAATTATATTTCTTCACAACAACTTTACCCTTTCTAACAACATCTTTATTCTTCTTTTCAACAATCCTTGCTTCTAATGTTGGCTTCTCCTTGTTAAACATCATTACAATTTCAAAAACTTCTTGCCTTGCTTCATTAAGTCTTAACGAACAATTTGAACATAAATTTTAGCGCGTAAAGCACGCCGAACATCAGCCTAAAATAATGAAATAAAAAATTGTTACAAATATATGAGACCAAATAAGAACTTCTTCCCAGCTTCTTTCTCGTTTACTACATTGTTTGCAATCTTTTCAAGCCTTTTCTGAACAGTAGAACTAAGAATTTTTTTCTCAATTTTAGGAGGCTTCTTACTCATTTGTTTGAAATACCCTTGTTTCTTTCTCAATTGATTAGATTTGTCTTTCATTTGAACCTGCATAAAACACAAAGCATTGTAAAAGACAAACACAATTACAAAAAGACTGTACAGTTTAACCAAAATTCATTCACCACTTCACTCACATTTAACCAAATTTCATTCACTGTACAGTTTACAAACATATACTATAAAGCAAAATAAAAATACTATCAGCAAACATTAACAATGTTATAATAAAAAAAATTATTCCAAAGCATAAACATACATGCTGTACAGTATACAAGCATGTACTATAAAGAAAATAAAAAATACGATCAGTAAACATTAAGTATACTCTAATAACAAAAAATATACTGAACCATAAACATAGATTATTGAAGAAATGCTCGTTTTGACCTAGACATCCTAGTGAGTGAATCTGTAACAATATCTAGATCATCATCTAGTAAAAAACCTAGTGTATTACCCAACGCAAAATATAAATTTATGACTTCTGGACTGAGTTCATGACAAATTCAGTTTTTACAGAAAATATTTTGAAGAAGAGGAGAAAAATTTGAAGAAGCTACATAAAAGAATCCCCACACAGAAGCTAAACTGAACAATATTTCGAGATTATTGCAAAGTAGCAATATGGCGAACAACTTCAATGTGTTGCTTATGATTCGCGATACAGACAAGCATCATTGTTGATTACAGAAACACCAAAACAGAAAAGCTAAACAAAAACCGCGATTAGAAACCCTAAAGAGCAGCAATCGCGACTAGAACGCCGAAAACGTAACATGCACAACGATTAACTATAGTAAATCGCTAAAATTAACACCAAAACATAAAAACTAAACAAGGAATCGAGATTACCTTCTTCACAACAAACCCCAATGAGCAGCAATTTCAAATACAAACACCGCACCACCAAATCTCAACAAAACCCTAACAAAAATGCAAACAAAACCACCAAATCGACCACCAAATCGTGAAGATACGAATAAAAATTGAAGAGTGAGAGAGGGAGAGAAGAGGGAGAAGCCGCCGCGAAGAGAGAGAGAGAGAGTAATTTTTTTGAAAAAAAAAGGGTAAAAAGTAATTATTTTGACAGGGTTAAAACTGGCCGGTTCGAACCGGTCCGAACCGAACTGAACCGCGCGGAAATTGGGCTGGGCTGATTGGGGGTACAATAAAAGTATGGTACATCATATGTACCTGAATTTTT